>CAKXYN010000002.1:65065000-66426438 GCA_935064755.1 Tragelaphus eurycerus
ACCATCTGCAGTGATTTTGGAGCCCAGAAAAATAAAGTCTGACACTGTTTCCACTGTTTCCCCATCTACTTGCCATGAAGTGATGGGACCAGATGCCATGATCTTCGTTTTCTGAATATTGAGCTTTAAGCCAACTTTTTCACTCTCCACTTTCACTTTCATCAAGAGGCTTTTGAGTTCCTCTTCACTTTCTGCCATAAGGGCGGTGTCATCTGCATATCTGAGGTTATTGATATTTCTCCCAGCAATCTTGATTCCAGCTTGTGTTTTTTCCAGTCCAGCGTTCATGATGTACTCTACATGTAAGTTAAAAAAGCAGGGTGACAATATGCAGCCTTGATGTACTCCTTTTCCTATTTGGAACCAGTCTGTTTTTCCATGTCCAGAGCTCAAAAAAATGGGTGCTTACCTCATAGTATTGTTTCAGGATTATTGTTATAGTGCCTAGATGCTTGTTATAGTGTCTAGAATATACTAAGCATTCATAATAACTCTCATTTTTGCAATGACATCAGGACTTGGAGTTGAAAAGCATTAATATTAACTGAGAGAGTGATAAAATAGGTCTATAGGAAAGTACATCAAAAATAGGCAGTGGTGAAAAGAGAACATAATCCCCTGGTCTCTTGATGAAATGCCATATACTGGAAGAATATTATGTTAACTGTCTTTTTCTCTTCCTCACTTTTTGGATATATGGAATAAGGAATATGCTTCCATGGAAAGGGGTGTGGTGGGATATGGTATCATGGTAATTGCATTACAAATTTTATGAGTACATAACAGGAGGTGAATTGGGGAGGATAATTACTTTCAGTATTCCACTCTAAGCACAATTATGAGGAGAGTCTGAGGCACAGTTGTTAAATTGATGACATTATGCCTGGATGGAACATTGAATTAGAAGGTCTTTTTTTTTTTCATTTTGTAGCCACATCTCAATAATCTGTAGCAGAACATGGACAATTTAAAATTTCCCAACTGTCTATATCTTCAGTCACTCATTTGCTTCTTTGAGCTGCCTAATAGTGTTTACTTGATGAAAGATGAACTAAGCTGTTACGGATTTTAAGGATATTTACCATGTCATAAAATAACTTTAAAAATGGGAATATTGTGAAGAAATAGATTGACTTCAAGAAATGGGTAACAAATGTAGTACAGGTATTAGGTGCTATTGTAATTAAAGAGAGAGAGAGTAATACCATTCTGGGTTGTACACCTTGAAAGTCTTCACCAAAATAGGAACTCCAAATTGTTGTAAAGCAGATCTGAACAGTTATGTCTAGTTTCTATTCTATGTAGAAAATATTTAATAGAAGGTCTTGAGAGCAAAGAAATTGAAACTGAATCAAAACAAGACACCAGGTGACCCCTCCTAGACACCCCACCCCTCTAAGAAAAACCTTCCACCTGACTTCTAACTTCAGAGATTTGCATCTGAAATTTCTTAAAAAAAAAAAAAAAATGTTTCTAATATTTATAAGTCAGGAAATCTGCATTTCTGTCATTCTTTGAGGCAATCAGATCCTGCAGCTGTGGACCATGCATGCCCTCTGGGCCGCTGCCTGCAGCAGAGTGGTCTCTCAGCAGCGGCATGGCCTTTCCAGGCCAACCCGACTCACTTCCTCCTTTTGTCAGTGTAGGCTTCCTTGTGGAAGAGCTTGCAACATCTGCTTTTCTCCATCTCTTGATCCCGATTTCAGTGTCTTTGTAATTTTGACCACCCTGAACCTTCTGTATAAAATGGTATTATTAGATAAGTAAATAAGTAAATTAAAAGCTAGTAAAAAAAGTATTTCCTGTCTCTTTTTCACAAACTGCACATACCCATGTTCTCAGCCCAGATTCAAATACTACACATTCCTGGCAAAACCCCCTGACTTCAGGCATTCAGATCCTGTCACTATGGGCCATGCATGCCCACCAGGGGGTTTTGCCAGAAATGTTTTGTGTCTGGATCTGGGTTGAGAACATGGGTGTGTGCGGTTTGTGAACATTTCATGGAGAACCACATTTACAATTTGTGTCTCCCCTGAGATAAAAAGGTGAAAAGAAGAATAAACAGAATCATTCTAGGATATGAACACAGCAAACATAAAATTTCAGTCTTTTGCAACTGTTGAGTTATTGCTAGTTTTATTGAAACATTAGACATTTGAATGCTTTATACTATAATTATACACAAGCCTGCAGGTCATGTTTATTTACTCATGACTCTCATTTGAATTAGAGAGTAACATAAGAAACTGAGCAACATCCTGAACAAACACATAAAGCAACAATCTTAGTGCTAGACCCTTTTTTGGCTAATATTAATACTTATCATTACTTGTTGCTGTTCTCTGTGATTCTTTTGTCTTGTCTGCTAACCATTTAGCCTCAAACATTGACTGTCAATTCCTGATGAGCCCTTTGTTGCTACTTAAATAAACTCTGTGTGTGTGTGTGTGTGTGTGTGTGTGCGTGTGTACTCAGTCACTCGGTTGTGGCCAACTCTTTGTGACCCTATGGACTGCCATTATAGACATTCAAATGAATTTGTTTTCTGGGTCATCTTTACTGTCATTTTAATTTATGTTAATGGATTCATTTCTGCCTTGACCTTCACATTTCACTTGATATTCACTTGATATTCAATATCACTTTTGTGATATTGAAAACTTAGCAAATTTTATCATGGATACTCTTTTGATAATGTCCAAATTAAGTGTAGATTTGAGGCAGCTCTGTAAAAATGACACCTAAAGGAAAATGTGACTGACAGTTTGTCCACCCCAATCATTGAGAACACTGACAATTTTTACATTTCAGCAGGAGGCTAGAAAAAACATGGATAAAATGAATGTTTTTATGGCATTCAGTTTGAAAAGGAATAAACAGTATGTAAATAAATGAACAGCGGCAGTAAAGAGAAACTTGAGCAATCTCTCTTTTGATAATCTAAAAATGTTCCTTTTGATCAAAAGAGCCAAAGAAGAATATAGCTCACAGGGCAAATGTACACCTAACCCTGACAAAACCTTAGAGAAGGTTTAATAGAACTGAATCTGGAAGAATGCACACATGTATATGCACACGCACATACCCATAGAATTAAGAGTGAATGTATTCATGCATTCATTCAACAGATAGTTATTGAATGTCCAATATACGTCATCTGCCCTACTAGGCATGAAAAATTTGAAAAAAGAAATGTGAATAAAACAATTCCTAATAAAAGGGAATTCAATATGTGTCTAGAGATAAGCACACATATTAACAAGCAATGCAGCTTTTACAGTAATAGATAAATGTATGTATTAACAAGGGAGCACTGTGGAGAGGCATGTAATTTAGTCTGGTGGTACTAGGGGAGAAGCAGGGAAGCCTTTCTATAAAAGTAGACCAAAAAAGTTAAACTTTAAAGATTTCTTTCATTTATTCATTTCTTGAAAAAAAAATTTTTTTTTTGGAGTACCTACTATATGCCAGACAATGTTGCTGGTAATATGGCAGTGAAATAAACATTCTAGGGGATGACTTATATTTACAGTTTACAATTTAGTGGATGAGAGTCGAATGAGGCAAATCACAGGATATAAGTGAAGAGAAATCACCAGGTGATTTAATCTGGGCCTCAAAACACAAGACAAGGAGCAATGAGAAATTAAGCAGGAGGGTGGGGAAGGAGAGTGACATTAACATGGAAAGCGTGTAGCTCATGTGAGTGTTTGGTATTGCTAGGAATTCAAATCACATATGGTTATACATATATAATAGTAAATATTTATTAGCAACTGTCATAGTCATATTATTTTTCTGATTGATCCCTTAGGAATTATATGGAGTGTAACAGGAATTATGGAAGAAGTGTATAAGGAGCCATGTAACAGTATATTTCAGCATCTGCATATTAAATCTTCACAAGTTGTCATCAAGTCATCTGCTCTTTAAACCATCTCTAAGAATGAGGCAAAATATGAGAATCTCTGGTTGAGGAGACAAGAACTACATGGAAGCATAATGCACGGTGTCCTCTCAAGGTACTGTAGTATTTTATAATTGCAGGATTGCAGAAATCTGATGTAGTAGCCTTTTACAGGATATGAGCAATGAGAGGGTGTTATAGCACCCAGAGTTTACTAAATGGATATAGTTTTCTTTCCATGGCACCATGTTATTTTGCAACAATTATATAAAAAATAACAAAGTAAATATTCAGATGCTGATCACTGGACTAGATCAAAATATAATCTGATGTAGTGCTTATAACACTTGCTTTTCCAAAAACTTTGAAGTGTTTGGGTGCAAGAGCACATCATCCAATTTTGTCCCTGAATCGATCCCATCACATATGTTTAAAAGAGTTCAGGCCAGACAGCATCTTTCCAGAAACCTAAGATGTTTGATTGCCAGGGAATTATATTCAGACTTGTTTCAAGTGTATCATTTAATAGGATACAGAGGACATTCTAAACTGCTACTGGGAGAGGGCAGTCCTGACCAAGAAACTTGACACAACGAGGTTGAACTCTTCCAAAGAACTCTTTAACTGCAAATTGTCTAATGATGGCGTGTCTAACATAGAACAGGACTTCCAAGAGTAAGCAATCAATAAATGTTGAGCTACAGCAGTCCACAGTAAAATGGTTCTTAAAAAAAAGTGAATCAACTTCATTGCCACCAAGATCTACTTCTTGAAGAGCAAAGGTGACACACACAGATATTCATCAAGACATATATATTGAAACAAAAATCAAATGAAAAAAGCAAATATTTATAAAATTAGGGATTGAATACCTAATTTTTCACCAAGTTAGTGCTTCTTGGTTTTTTTTTCCATGGAATATGATCCTTTTTTAGTGAATCGGTGTTATGGCTATTTCACAGATCAGGATCTATTTCACAGATCTTTAGATGTTTGATAGGCTCTGGCATACATGAAATAAATTTCAGATAATTCATACCTGTATCTGTCTATCAGTCTAGTCTTGATAACACTTTCATTTCCCCGCTGTCAAGGACAAGATATTTGAGAAACACTGACAAATTTCCAATGGAAAACTGGTTATGATTTTTACTACTTAATTTTTACCCAGTACCGCACATATAAAGAAGGGCTCTCTTACATATACTACCCATATGTATCATAGTTGGTTCTAAATATCAAGCTGTAGTTTTACAACTTGAGGGAATGCCATAGTTTTTACTTATTTAAGGGTCATCTGGGGAAAAAAATCAGCAAACCTGTAAACTTGTAGAAAATCAAGAAGCATCTTTTATTAATGAATATATATTTTATATTCTGTCTTATAAAGTTTCAACACCAAGTTTATTCTTATTGTAATAGTTCAAAGTTTCAACACTAAAATAGTCTGTTATTCACTACCTCTTTATTGTGAAGCTTTGCAAATGTTTGGAAATAGATTTTATTGACTCATGTTTCATTCTTCTACTCACTTTTTCTCATCTTTTTAAAAAAGTTTTTAGAATGTCTTTTAAGTTCCTACATACATAATCAACTACTTTTATACTTTTTGTTTTGCATTTAAATTCTCAGCTTTTAAAACTCAATTTATTAACATAAACTGTCCACCTACTTCTCACCATATTTACCATTAATAATTCCTATTATAACATTGTTAAAATACTCACTATTTGAAATGCTACTTTATATAACTCATAATTTTTGAGGTTGCAGTCTAGTTCATGGAGCCAGCATCTGAATCATTCAGCCTTTCCCTGCACTCTTCACAGAAGGAACCATTAATACACATAGCTTATTTTATTTCCCATCTGTGCCCAGTTCTCAAAGTTGGGCTCATTGGTTCAGAACCAGTTCTTACTAATGCTGGAAGCTATCGTGTTGCTCTAACCATAATCATGTGATATCTAGACAGTGTCCCACCAAGCCCTGGGCTCCTCAGTGATAATCAAACTGCTTAGATATTTGCTACCAACAGGAGCGATGACCCAGGTCTCTTGTAATGGGGCTCTTGGGAGGATCAAAGCTTTTCCTATTTCCAAAATTTTCAAGTAAAATAATCTGCTTTTGTATCCTAGAACTAGAGACATATCTTGAAAACTTGTCCTTTGTTTTAAGATGATCAGTTTCCTTTCTTTTTGTCATTTCCTCTTATTAGAAGATAGCACTATTTTTCACTTCCAAACTCTTTAGAAATTCAATTCCAGGTACTTTATTTTCTCAGATTAGAACAGTGAGTTAAATGACAGTTGGGAAGTATTTCAAAATGATCAGACTTTAAATAGAGATTTGTGAATCAGATTTATATCCTATAGATTACTTGGTTCAGAGAGGTTCATAGTAATTCTGAATATTAAAGGGTTCAGTTTTCATTGAAATAATATTCATAAATCTTACAGAAAAAATCAGATAATAAGAAGTTAGAGAATAAGGTGGATGTGAAGCAGTAGGAAGGGAAAGGTGAGAAGGAAAAGAAAAAAAAAGAAGGGAAAGTAATACTCTTTTTAGTTCATTCTGAGAGTCCTTTTTATCCTTAAGCTTTATATATTGTGTAATACTAACATCCCTGAGACATTAGCCACTGTCTCCACTACTTTAAGGAAACATAAAGTTGGGAGTTGGGATGTGTTCAACACTACTAATTGGTAGTATCTACTTCACAGTTGGTCTCCAGTATTGGAAAAAAGTTCAGAACTTCATAGTCTATCATTTACTACATGAGTAAGCAGCTGGGAGCTATTCATCATGAATGTGACTGAAAGTAGAGGCAATTTAATACTTCCTTAAAGATTACAGTGTGTATTTATGATTTTAAACCTATTGATTTTTGAAAAGTGTACCATCTTTTTTGATTTTATATAGATTTTTCTTTAATTATCTCGTAGTTTATGTTCTGATATATCATTACTGTGAAATGCCACTGCTGATCTTGTTCTCACACTGAAATGACTTTGTCTACCCAGTTATTTCTTATTTCATTTATTTTTCTGGGATGGTGAAAATGACAAGTGCTGGCCAACTTCTGTAGATTGATGGAAAGGAAAATTAAGAATGATTTGGACTAGCACTAAAAATAACTCACTAAATCCTCAAAGTGTCAAAGCACTATATTCATGTCCTCTGAAAATTTGTTTACTTTAAGGGATATATGTTTAATTTTTTTTATTATTATTTTAAAGAGTAGAGCTGCATTTAGACAAATTGACATAAAGGTTTACAACTTCATTTATGCATTAAAATAAACACTGTCATTTAGGGAGAACGTAGTAACATAAAAAATAGTACAAACAACAATATGATTAAACCTCATACATTTAACAAGTAGTGATATCACACATGTAACTCGCTTCAGACTATTAATTTTTTCTTCCCTCTTTACTTTATTTTACCTTCATTTTTGTTGTTACAAACAACCCTGAATCAAAAAACACACAAGTAAATAGCAATTGTATTCTCAATGAGCACAATATGGAAAAAGAAATCCATAGCCCTCCAAAGGATATGAAATACTTTGATTGCTATGAATGTCTCTTCTCTAATCACTTTCAGGCTTCTAGTATGAATGACCCCAAGAGTTTCAATTTCCCAAGTATATCAGTTAAATTTTGTTCAGTATGCCGCCATTTCAACACTTGTGGTTTAAATCAATAATTTTATTTTGGTGGTGGGGGGGTGGGTGGTGGTAGTGGTGGTCCCAATTCTATGAGTTCTCTGGAAAGTTCTAATTCAGATAGTCCAGCTGATCACTGGTTAGTAGGCAGCTTGACTGGGTCACTGATGTCCCAAACCATGTCTGTCAGCATATTCAGTGTCAATTGAAGAATGAGGATGACTTGGGAAGTGTTTCTCATCATCCAGGTGCTGCTTGCCTCACTCACAGAGTAGCTGGTTGTGGAGTCCCCAGGAGCAGCGAGATCAGGCATGCCTCTCTCAAAGCAGGAGCACTTTTTCCTTCTCTGTGTCACATTTCCATTAATCCAGTTAAGTCACAGGGCTAGAGGTACAAGTCAATATGGGACAGGGATATGCAAGGGCGGAATGAAGTGGTGGGTCATTGTTATTTTTTCAAATTCATTTTTACACTCATTTGGAGATACAATTGCTAGAAATATTTACTTAATATTTATTTAGTATTTAATAATTCTATTAAAATTAAAATATTCCTAACATATGCTGGGCTCCAGAGAAACATTGGTAAAGATAAAAAATATGCAATGGATAGCCTGGGAATTATAGGGGGGTTTAGTTATATAGGTTTTAATTATATAGGTTTTAGTATCTTCAATACCTTTGACAAAAATACATCTTACATGCCAAATGACAGTGTATTCCCAAGATTATATGATTATTGAAAAACTCTTTATACTAAAATGTCACTAACTAAAATGTCTACAGAAGCCAGATAGCATGAATTTTGTCAATCAAACAAGGTATATGATGAAGAGGATAGGTGAAGATATTTTGATCTATTGAGTATAGGTTCTGTGTATTATTTTAAAAGCAAAATTTTCAAATACTGAGACCTCTGAGAAAAACATGATGACAGAATAAGATTCACATGCCACCAGCTGTGATTTATATATATACATACACTGAATATATATATTCTTTTTCAGATTATTTTCCCTTGTAGATTATTATAAAATATTGAATATAGTTCCCTGCATTATACAGGAGGTCCTCATTGGCTATGTATTTATATATAGCTGTATGTATCTATTAATCCCAACTTCCTAATTTATCCATCCCCAACCCCTTTCCCCTTTGGTAACTATGTTTGTTTTCTATGTCTGTGGGTCTATTTCTGTTTTGTAAGGTCATTTGTATCATTATAAGATTATACATATAAGCAATATCATATATTTTTCTTTCTCTGTCTGGTTTACCTCACTTATATGACAATCTCAAGGTCTAACCGCATGGCTATATATGGCATTATTTCATTTTTCTATGGCCGAGTAACATTCCATTGTACTTATATATCCCATCTTGTTTTTCAGTTCATCTGTTGATGAGCATTTAGGTTGTTTGCATGTCTCGGCTATTGTAAATAGTGCTGCTGTGAACACTGGGTGCTCTGTTGTTGTTCAGTCACTCAGTCATGTCTGACTCTTTGCGACCCCATGAACTGCAGCGCCCCAGGCTTCCGTGTCCTTAACCATCTCCTGGAGCTTTCTCAGACTCACGTCCATTGAGTTGGTGATGCCATCCAACCATCTCATCCTCTGTCGTCCCCTTCTCCTCCTGTCTTCAATCTTTCCCAGCATCGGTATCTTTTCCAATGAGCTGGCTCGTCATATCAGGTGGCCAAAATATTGGAGCTTCAGCTTCACCATCCGTCCTTCCAATGAATATTCAGGGTTGATTTCCTTTAGGATTGACTGATTTGATCTCCTTGCTGTCCAAGGGACTCCCAAGAGTCTTTTCCAATACCACAGTTCAAAAGCATCAATTCTTCTGCACTCGGCCTTCTTTATGGTCCAACTCTCAAAACCATACATGACTAATGGAAAAACCATAGCTTTGACTATACGGAGCTTTGTTGGCAAAGTGATGTCTCTGCTTTTTAATATGCTGTCTATGTTGGTCATAGTTTTTCTTCCAAGGAGCAAGTGTCTTTTAATTTCATGGCTGCAATTGCCATCTGCAGTGATTTTGGAGCCAAGAAAATAGTCTGTTACTCTTTCCATTGAAGTGATGGGACTGGATGCCATGATCTTACTTTTTTGAAAGTTGAGGTTTAAACCAGCTTTTTCACTCTCCTCTTTCACCTTCATCAAGAGGCTTTTTTGTTTCTCTTTGCTTTCTGCCGTAAGGGTGGTGTCATCTGCATATCTGAGGTTATTGATATTTCTCCCAGCAATCTCGATTCCAGCTTGTGCTTCTTACAGCCTGGCATTTCACATGATGTACTCTGCATGTAATTTAGATAAGCAGGGTGACAATATACAGCATCGACATACTCCTTTCCCAATATTGAACCAGTCTGCTGCTCCATGTCTGGTTCTAACTCTTGCTTCTAACCTGCATACAAGTTTCACAAGAGGCAGGTAAGGTGGTCTGGTATTCTCATCTCTTTAAGTATTTTCCACAGTTTGTTGTGAGCCACAGAGTCAAAGGCTTCATCTTTAGAATTTGAAATAGATCAGCTGGAATTCCATCACCTCCACTCACTGTGTTCACAGTGATGCTTTCTAGGGCCCACTTGATTTTTTATTCCAAGATGTCTGGCTCTATGTGAGTGATCACACCATTGTGGTTATCTGGGTCACAAAGATCTTTTTTGTATAGTTCTGTGCATTCTTGCCACCTCTTCTTAATATCTTCCTTTTCTGTTAGGTCCATATTGTTTTTATCCTTTATTGTGCCCATCTTTGCATGAAATATTCCCTTGGTATCTCTTAATTTTCTTGAAGATATCTCTAGCCTTTCCCATTCTACTGGTTTCCTCTATTTCTTTGCATTGTTCACTTAGGAAGATGTTCTTATTTCTCCTTGCTATTTTTTGAAACTATGTGCATTCAGATGCACATATCTTTCCTTTTCTCCTTTGCCTTTTGCTTCTCTTCTTTTCTCCGCTATTTGTAAGGTCTCTTCAGATAGCCATTTTGCCTTTTTAAACTTATTTTTCTTGGGAACGGTTTTGATCACCACCTCCTGTACAATGTTAGGAACCTCAGTCCATGGTTCTTCAGACACTCTATCAGATCTAATCCCTTGAGTCTATTTGTAACTTACACTGTATAATCGTAAGGGATTTGATTTAGGTCTTACCTGAATAACCTAGTGGTTTTCCCTAATCTCTTCAATATAAGTCTGAATTTTGCAATAAGGAGTTGGATCTGAGCCAGGGTTAGGTCCTGGTCTTATTTTTTCTGACCATTAGAACTTCTCCATCTTCAGCTACAAAGGATATTATCAATGTGATTTTGGTATTGACCATCTGGTGATGTCCATGTGTAGAGTCATCTCTTGTGTTGTTGGAAGAGGGTGTTTTCTGTGACCAGTACAATCTATTGGCAAACTCTGTTAGCCTTTGCCCTGCTTCATTTTGTACTACAAGGCCAAATTTGCCTATTACTTCAGGTATCTCTTTACCTCCTACTTTTGCATTCCAGTTGCCTATGATGAAAAGGATATCTTTTTTAGGCGTTAGTTCTAGAAGGTCTTGTAGATCATCATAGAACCATTCAACTTCACCTTCTTTGGCATTAGTGGTTGGGGCATAGACTTGGATTGTTGTGAAATTTGAATTTTTTGCCTTGAAAACAAGCAGAGATCATTCTGTCATTTTTGAGATTGCACCCAAGTACTGCATTTCAGTGTCTTTTGTTGACCATGATGGCTACTCCATTTCTTCTAAGGGGTTCTTGCCCACAGTAGTAGATATAATGGTCATCTGAATTAAATTCACCCATTCTACTCCATTCTAGTTCACTGATTCCTAAAATGTCAATGCTCACTCTTGCCATCTCCTATTTGACCCACTTGCAATTTACCTTGATTCATGGACCTAACATTCCAAGTTCTTGTGTGATATTATTCTTTACAGCATCAGATTTTACATCCATCCCCAGTCACATCCATAACTGGGTGTTGTTTCTTCTTTGGCTCAGCCTCTCTGTTCCTTCTGGAGCTATTTCTCTGCTCTTCTCCAGTAGCATATTGTGCACCTACCACCCAGGGGAGTTCATCTTTCTATGTCATATCTTTTTGCCTTTTCACACTGTTCATGAGGTTATCAAGGTAAGAATGCTTAAGTGGCTTGCCATTCCCTTCTAAGTGGATCACATTTTGTTAGAAGTCTCCACCGTGATCCATCCATCTTGGGAAGCCCTACACAGAATGGCTCATAGTTTCATTGAGTTAGACAAGGCTACAATCCATGTGATCCATTGGTCAGTTTTCTGTGATTGTGGTTTTCCTTTTGTCTGTTCTCTGATGGATGAGGATAAAAGGCTTATGGAAGCTTCCTGGTGGGAGGGACTGGCTGTGGGAAAAACTGGGTTTTCTCTGTTGGGCAAGGCCATTTCTAGTCAATCTTTAATCCAGTTTCCTGCTGATGAATGGGGCTGTGTTCTTTCCTTGTAGTTTTGCCTGAGGCCAAACTGGTAAGGGTAATGGCAACCTCCTTCAAAAGGACTTATGCCAGTACCCAACTATTGTAGTCAGTGCCCCTGACCCTGTGGCACACTACTATTGACCCATGCCTCCTCTGGAGACTCCCAGACACTCACAGGCAAGTCTGGCTCAGTCTCTTTTGTGGTCATTGCTCCTTTCTCCTGGGTCCTGCTGTGCCCCAGGTTTTGTTGTGCCCTCCAAGAGTCTGTTTTCCCAGTCCTGGGGAGGTACTGTAATCAAATCCTACTGGTCTTCAAAGTCAAATTCCCTGAGGATTGTCAGTCCCTTTGCTGAATCCCCAGGTTGGGATATCTGTTGTGGGCCCTAGAAGTTTTGCAACAGTGCGAGAACTGCTTTGGTATAATTGCTTCCAGTTTGTGGGTTGTCTGCTCAGCAGCTCCATGGTGGATCTTATGGCTACCTCCTCCAAAAGGACTTATGCCAGAGGCCATGCTTCCCAGGCCTGCAGCCAGAGCCCCTGTCCCTGCCACATGCCACTGCTGACCTGTGCCTCTGCAGGAGACACTCAAATACTCAAAGGCAGGTCTGGTTCAGTCTCTTGTGGAAGTGACTGCTCCTTTTCCCTGGGTCCTGGTGTGCACAATGTTTTGTTTCCACCCTCCGAGTATCTCTGGAGTGTCTGAAATTTGATTTTAAACATGATTGTCTCCCTCCTACAATCTTATTGGGGTTTCTCCTTTGCTTTTGGATGTGGGGTATTTTTTTTTTTTGGTGGGATCTGACATTCTCCTGTCCATGGTTGTTCAGCAACCAGTTCTGATTTTGGTGTTCTCTCAGGTGAACATAAGTGCATGTCCTTCTACTGCACCTTATTAGATTATCATTGGAGTGCATGCATCTTTTCAAATTAGAATTTTCCCCAGATATATGCCCAGGTGTGAGATTGCAGGATTATATGGTAGCTCTACTTTCAGTTTTGTAAGGAGCTGCCATACTGTTCTCCACAGTGGCTTTACCAATTTGCATTCCCATCAACATTGCATGAGGGTTCCTTTTTTGCTACACCCTCTCTAGCATTTATTATTTATGGACATTTGACGATGGCCATTCTGACTGATGTGATGTGATACCTCATTGTAGTTTTAATCACCTAATAATTAGTGATTTTGAGCATTTTTTCCATGCACTTGTGTGTCTATTTAGAATGATACAATAACTTCTAAGTACAAAATCATTTCATAAAATGTATGATGAGATGATTGCAAAAATTAAAAACTCTCAAAAAGAAGTAGCCAGGTAGTTTTGGAACATTTACAACTAGATAGACAAAAACCATTGCTTAAAAGCACAAATATGTTTGTTAGTCTTATTTAGGGATGAAAGGGCTTCCCAGATGGTGCTTGTGGTAAGGATACCTGCCTGCCAATGTAGGAGGCGTAAGAGATGTAGGTTCAGTCCCTGGGTTGGGAAAATCTCCTGGAGAAGTGAATGGCAACCATTCCAGTATTCTTGCCAGGGACAGAGGAGCTTGGCAGGCTATATAGTCCATAGGGTCCCAAAGAGTTGGACACAACTGAAGTGACTTAGCACATAAGGGATAAAAGGAAAGTGAAAAATCAGAAGATCCAAAAGTCTTCATTAGATGTATGAGGAAATGAGGTTCTTTAAGATTTTTAATATTTGTACTGGCTGACCTCCTTGCCCTTCTCCCAGTAAATATATCCCCTAAAAATAAAGCTAAGATATACATGTGTATAGATTAATTTATGAAGCTTATATAAGTAAGGTTATTTATTTTAATATACTTTATCTTAGAATAAATATAGATGCCACAGGCATACTGCATGTACCAAGATAGTAGAGCAGAATGTTTTTCTAGACATTTTTTTGTGCTCTAGTTTGTTGCATATGAAAGAATTTTCTATCCTTCCCATATTAGTGAGGATACTTATATTTGAACATCAACTTAAATTGGCTTAAACAAAAAAGATAATTTATTGATTTATTTAATTAGAAATTCAGAGAACAGCCTGGCTTTCACCATGTCTGTCTGTATCCAGATCCTAGGACTTGCTTTCTTTTCCTGTGGCTTGCTTTTCAGGCATGATTCCATTATATGTATGCTGGCGTAAACAGGCAGCAGTAGCTCCAGACTTATCTGTAATAATGTACCAAACTTAGGGAAAGACAGAAGCAAAATGTGGGGAGTGGAATCTGATTTGGTTTAGACTGGTTAACCTAGCACCATCTGACCTAATCACCAAGACCAGAATAATGAAATGTGCTGACTAGCCACGTGGTATGTTGCTCATGTCTGGAGATAAGGGGTGTTTCAAGCACCATTCGATCCATTAGAAATGAAAATGGGAAAGAGAACCAGAGTATTGTTACCAGAGAAGCCACATAAATTGGTCAGGCAAATACACTAGGCTTTGTAAAAAATATAAAAAACATGATATGTATTCAAATTCATGGTTTACATTTATCTTGGTATTAAATGCCATAACAGAAAAATAAACAAGAGACAAATGAGGTAGTGTATCACTTATACTGCATTTCCACTAGTACAAATAAAAAGCTAGTATGGTGGGATTTGTATAGATATATATTGAAAAAATAAATTCCAGTGAAATACAACTGTACACTAATATGAGGTATTTTTCAATCATATTATTTTTCTACTCTGTTGTTTCTATTTTAATAGGCTAGTCAGCACAGTATTACTTAAGGGCATGACATGACACTTAATAGCTGCTAAAGACAATACTTCCTATTTTAATTACATGAATACTCTAATTCCCATCAAAACAATATATTTTCATTTAAGAAGCTGACAACTCTTTCATTAGAAAACACAATTAATTAATTGAACTCTCATCTAATTATGTAAGTGTTCCTTTTGACACAAAAACTAAAGCTTCTATTTCAGAATGTAGCTGAGAAATAGAACTCAAGAGGTCAAATATTAAAAATTTTGACATCTTACATGTATTGGATTTAATGATTTAACATCATTTAATAGTGTACATTCTGGGGTATGCAATCATTAGGTCTTTCATGTGAGTATATTAAAAATAAAACACATCAAAATGAAAAAAATCTACTGTATTTTAGTGTAGTAATACTTAGTAATTATACTACTTTTTAATCTTAAAATCTAAATGTCTATGATTGTCATCTTTCTCCTGCTGCCAAAAAATTTCTCAGCCAATCTACAATGTTAAGTAATAAGTAATTCCCAATTTCTTTTTTTTTTTTTTGTGGAGGAGAGTCAATTTTGATGTAGATGCCTTTCATTCAATTTAAAATATGTGATATTTATAGAAACATTCTAATGCACTTTCTTTACTTAAAAAAATTTAGAAAGTCTTAGATGATGAGAAACCATACTTACTTCTCTACTGAGGCCAATAAAATTCTTTATTTTCCCTACTTTTATATATGTACTATGTTTATTTTAAAATGTTAGGTACCAAGCACACAATTTGAGTACTCAGCTACTCAGAATTTGTTGGTGTCTCCAGCATTCTGTTATTGTTTTTAGTATTCTGAAATATTAAAAAATAAAAAGAATACACATATAATGCTTGCACAGCTCATTTATCAAAGATATATCGTATTTATTTATCAAAGAGAAAAAATGAAACACATTTTGGCATTTATCATATGCCAAAAGAATTGCTTTTGGAAATACGCACTGAAAAGTAGAACTCTTTAATGATTTCATGATACCCCTTCTAAAAAAGTAGACTGATATGACTTTCATATTCCTTGTCATGAAAGTAATACACACATGCATATTTTGGTTATTTGAGAATTTGAATTACCACACGCAATATATTTATTTGGTTCTCTTCTAGGAATAATATGATTTTTGTCTCTCATAAAAAATCTCTCATACTCACACATTATGAGTATGATGAATGCTATCTCTTCTCTTATGTGTATGTATCTTAAATGTGTATTTCTCCTCTGATACAGATGTTCTTCCATCTGTTTTTGTCCTGACAACAAATAAGTGAATCTACTGCCATAAATACTATATAAAATGTATTGAAAATTTGTTTCTCCCACATACCATGTCAGAAAGTCTACATCATTCATGATTTCTGTCACAAAACTTAAAGATATGAATTACAATTTCTGTTTTACACATAAGGAAGCAAGCTTCACAGAGGTCAAAGAACTTATCTAACTTCGATGTCTTACTAAATCCTGTACTTGAATAATAATCCAAGTTTCAGTGACTAAAATCTACCTCCCTTCATGTGACATCTTTCATCTTCTGGAAAACACATGCCTATGTTAAAAAAGAAAGATGTCAAATCTGTAAACTAAAAAAAAAAAGAACAAACTAAATTTAAAGCAAACAGAAGGAAATAATTAAAAATATTAGAATGGGAACTAAGGAAATAGAGACATAGTGCTCAGTAAAGCAACAAAACTGATTTATTTTTTAAAAGATTAATAAATTGATAAAACTTTAGCTGCCTTTACTAAGCAAAGATAGGGAGATAGCAAAAGAGCAAGAAAGCAAGGGAGAACAAAGCTAAATATTTAAAGTCAGGAATGTAAGAGGAAAACCTATTACTAATATAGAAACAAAGAATGCTATGAAAATAAGGGGATAATATTCAGTTTAATTCAGTTCAGTCACTCAGTCATGTTCGATCCTTTATGACACCATGGACTGCAGCAGGCCAGGCATCCCTGTCCATCACCGACTCCCTGAGCTTACTCAAACTCATGTCCATAGAGTTGGTGATGCCATCCAACCATCTGTTGTCCCCTTCTCCTCCTGTCTTCAGTCTTTCCCAGCCTTAGGGTTTTCTTCAATGAGGTCAGTTCTTCACATGAGGTGGCCAAAGCATTGGAGTTTCAGCTTCAGCATCAGTCCTTCCAACGAATATTCAGGACTGATATCCCTTAGGATGGACTGGTTGGATCTCCTTGCAGTCCAAGGGACTCTCAAGAGTCTTCTCCAACACCACAGTTTGAAAGCATCAATTCTTTGGCTCTCAGCCTTCTTTATGGGCCAACTCTCACATCCATACATGACAACTGGAAAAACCATAGCTTTGATTAGAGAGACCTGTGTTGGCAAAGTAATGTCTCTGCTTTTTAACATGCTGTCTAGGTTGGTCATAACTTTTCTTCCAAGGAGCAAGTGTCTTTTAACTTCATGGCTGCAGTCACCATCTGCAGTGATTTTGGAGCCCAACAAAATAAAGCCTGTCACTGTTTCCATTGTTTTCCCATCTATTTGCCATGAAGTGATGGGACTGGATGCCATGATCTTAGTTTCTGAATGTTGAGTTTCAAGCCACCTTTTTCACTCTTCTCTTTCACTTTCATCAAGAGGTTCTTATTTCTTCTCTTTCTGCCATAAGGGTGGTGTAATCTGCATATCTGAGGTTATTGATATTTCTCCCAGAAATCTCAATTCCAGCTTGTGCTTCATCCAGCCTAGCATTTCGCATGATGTACCCTGTATGTGAGATAAATAAGCAGGGTGACAATATACAGCATTGACATACTGCTTTCTGGATTTGGAACCAGTCTGTTGTTCCATGTCCAGTTCTAACTGTTGCTTCTTAATCTGCATGAAGAGGCGGTCTGGTATTCCCATCTCTTTCAGAATTTTCCACAGTTTGTTGTGATCCACACAGTCAAAGGCTTTGGAATAGTCAATAAGTCAGAAGTAGATGTTTTTCTGGCACTCTCTTGCTTTTTTGATGATCCAACAGATGTTGGCAATTTGATCTCTGGTTCCTCTGCCTTTTCTAAATCGAGCTTGAACATCTGGAAGTTTACGGTTCACATACTATTGAAGTCTGGCTTAGAGAATTTTGATCATTACTTTGCTAGCGTGTGAGATGAGTGCAATTGTATGGTAGTTTGAACATTCTTGGCCATTGCCCTTCTTTAGGATTGGAATAAAACCTGATCTTTTCCAGTCCTGTGGCCACTGCTGAGATTTCCAAATTTGGTGGCGTATTGAGTGCAGCATTTTCATGTCATCATCTTTTAGAATTTGAAATAGCTCAACTGGCATTCCATCACCTCAACTAACTTTGTTCGTAGTGAAGCTTCCTAAGGCCCACTTGACTTCCCATTCCAGGATGTCTGGCTGTAGGTAAATGATCACACTATCATGGTTATCTGGGTCATGAAGATCTTTTCTGTACAGTTCTTCTGTGTACTCTTGTCACCTCTTAATATCTTCTGCTTCTGTTAGGTTCTATACCGTTTCTGTCCTTTATCGAGCCCATCTTTGCATGAAATGTTCCCTTGGTATTTCTAATTTTCTTGAAGAGATCTCTAGTCTTTTCCATTCCATTGTTTTCCTCTATTTCTTTGCACTGATCACTGAGGAATGCTTTATCTCTCCTTGCTGTTCTTTGAAATTCTGCATTCAAATGGGTATATCTTTCCTTTTCTCCTTTGCCTTTAGCTTCCCTTCCTTTCTCAGATATTTTTAAGGCCTCCTAAGACAATCATTTTGCCTTTTTGCACTTCTTTTTCTTGGGAATGGTGTTGATCCCTGCCTCCTGTGCATTGTCACGAACCTCCATCCATAGTACTTCAGGCACTCTATCAGATCTAATCCCTTGAATCTATTTGTCACTTCTGCTGTATAATCATAAGGTATTTGATTTAGGTTATACCTGAATGGTCTAGTGGTCTTCCCTACTTTCTTAAATTTAAGTCTGAATTTGGCAATAAGGAGTTCATGATCTGAGCCACAGTCAGCTCCTGGTCTTGTTTTTGCTGACTGTATAGGGCTTCTCCATCATTGGCTACAAAGCATATAGTCAATCTGATTTCAGTATTGACCATCTGGTGATGTCCATGTGTAGAGTTTTCTCTTGTGTTGTTGGAAGAGGGTGTTAAAGTATACTAACAAATTAGATAACTTAGATAAAATGGATAAATTCTTATTAAGACACAAACTATAAAAACTGACAACCTGAAAGGTAATCTAATTAGATCTAACAAGTAAAGCAATTGAACTGATAATTTAAAAACTTCCAAGAAAGGAAAGCTCAGGCATGGACAGCTTAATTAGTGAATTCTACCAAATGTTCATTGAAGAATTAATAACAAACCTTCTCAGACTTTTCCAAAAAGTAGAGGAGGGTCACTTTCCCATGGAATCTAAGAGATCCATATGTAACCTATACCAAAGTCAGACAAAAACCCAAAATTATAGTCAGTATTTTTTAGACATAAAAATCTTCAACACAATACTAGCAAAGTAAATCCAGCAACATATAAAAAGGATTATACAACATGACAAAGTGAAGTTTCTCCCAGAAATGTAAGGTTTGGTCAGCATATGAAAATCAATGTAATGCAGTATAGGACAAAAATCTGCATAATCCTCTAGATAGACTCAGAAACAAATTTTGACAAAATATACACCTCTAAAAAAAAAGCATTCAACAAAATAGAAATAGAAATTAATTTCATTCTGATAAAATAATGTATGAGAAAACCACAGTTAGCAATGTGGGAAAGACTGAATATATCCATGTTTGCCAGAAAAACACTATTTCTCAGACCAGGAACTTAGTGAAAGGGAAGAAAGAGAGGGAAACAGACCAGACCCGAGAAAGGCAGGAAGGAAGCAACAGAACTGGTCACCCCACCACAGTACTTTTCCAACTAGGAAAAGGATCCTCATGGACGGAGGAGGATCCTGGGGTAGGCTCCAGTCCATGGGGTTGGCTGCTCAACATCAGAAAACGAAGATCATGGCACTGGTCCCAACAAGGGAAAAGAGGAGAAAAGGGAAAAGGTAGACATGAGCTCCAAAATCACTGCAGATGGTGACTCACCATGAATTAACACTTCTCCTTGAAGATATTATGCTATTGGAGAAGGCAATGGCAACCCTACTCCAGTGTTCTTGGTTGGAGAATCCCAGGGACGGGGGAGCCTGGTGGGCTGAAACCGTATTTTGGCCACCTCATGGGGGTCGACAGAGGGAGAGGCGGAGGACTGACTCGAGGGAGGGGGGAGGGAGGCTGGCGGCTGCAGTCAGGGGTTGAGTAGCACGATGAGGACACACTGAGCCGATCTGAAGATCAGGAATGGAACAAAAATGTGCTCTCCTGTCACTTCAGTACACAGCTGAATTTTCTAAGCAGGGCAATTAGACAAGAAAGATAAAAATGGTCTAGATTGGAAAGGAAGAAGTAAAACTATTATAGAAATACAATGAGATCTATGTATGATCTCATATACAAAAACTCCTTAAAACCCATAAACATTTGTTAGAAGTTATGTATGAGTTCAGCGGATTTTCAGGATAAATATCAATTTATAAAAAAATAAAAAAAAAAAACAATTGTTTTTCTATATACTAGCATAAATACTGGAGAAGGCAATGGCACCCCACTCCAGTGCTCTTGCCTGGAAAATCCCATAGATGAAGGAGCCTGGTGGGCTGCAGTCCATGGGGTCGCTAAGAGACGGACACAACTAAGTGACTTCACTTTCACTTTTCACTTTCATGCATTGGAGAAGGAAATGGCAACCCACTCCAGTGTTCTTGCCTGGAGAATCCCAGGAACAGGGGAGCCTGGTGGGCTGCCATCTATGGGGTCGCACAGAGTCGGACACGACTGAAGCAACTTAGCAGCAGTAGCGTAAATACAATGATGAAATCAATTTTATCTGTAAAAATGCCTCTAGTATAGCTTCTAAGTAGTATGACAAGTAATTTTTTGCTTCTGTAAGAAACAACCTTACCCTTTCCAGTTGCATTCAGTTTTACCAGCTTTGTTTTGAGTATCTATTACAGGCTAGGCTTATTTCAGGCTATACTTTAAGGAGCTTGGGAAAAAACAATGCATAAAACATTTTTCATGTAACATTCTTGTTGGAGGAGATACTTAACAAAATAAACAAGCAAATAAAATATATCAGATCTTAAAAAATGCAATACAGATTAAAAAAAGATAAGCCAGGAGCATAAGGAATGTGGGAGTTTGGAATATTTTTATAGTAAGGGCAAGGAAGAGCTTTGGGAGAGGACATAGGTGGAAATTAATCTCATGTAGTATAAAGTTTTAAATGTTCCTATTTCCTGATGCTTCAGTATCCCAGTGAACATCTGGTGAGCACCCTGCCCAGGTAACCAGGTGCAGCACTGTGATAATAAGTTCTCCTTCTCACTCTCCCTGACTTTGACCTCCTGACATTCACATACGCCCATGAAATCCCCTCATGCCGCTTCCTTGTATATTTCACTCTGCCCCACAATAAAGGCACTTGCCCACAGTCTTCACTCTCTCATGGCTCCTTGGAACCCATTTCATTCACATGGTCCTACCTGACAGATCATCTTAAAACCCATTTAAATTATTAAAAGTATTCCTTACAACACACCTAGGCTATTTGAAAAAATCAAGTTCCAGATATTCCTTGACAAGTATAGGGTAATTTCCTCAGAAAGTTTAAGGAGCAGGGTTCTCCTGGCCTCCAGGCCCTTGAGGCAGCCTGGAGCCCACAACATTTTTAGGGACCCACAAAATTTTTACTATTTAATTTCTTCTAAAATCATGGAAAAATTAATGTATCAGGTCTGATGTATCCTGGAAAGAAGCTGAGTGCATGAGGGGAGTGAGGTATAGAGAAATTCAAATAGTTGAGAGATTACTGAGAGAGATCTTTAAGGCTATATTTACACTTGAGTTTTTACCCTGAGAGAGATGAGAAGCAATTAGAGAATTCTGAGCATAAATTAACATTTTAAAACAATTATTATTGCTGTGCTGTAGATAGTAGATTGCAAAGGCAAGTGTATTATTGAAGATGCAAAATCAAAGTGAAATCATTCTCTGGCAGAGATGACATAAAGTAGTCAATTACTGAATGCATTTATTAGTGTCCAACATCCAGAAATAGCAAGACTAAAATGACCTTATCATTAAAATAGTAATTAGCAATAGTTTATTGTGCACATAAAAACAGTTCCTGGACTGGGAACTCTCAAACCCTCATGGGAATGAGGCTCAGAGGTATTGCTATAGGAAAGCTTGCAAACAGAGGCTGTTTATGCCGTATAGTAATAGGTGATAGCACTGGCAGTCCCCTACTGACAGGGGATTGTTTAAATGTGGACACCACATGCCAATTTAGGGGAACAGCTTAAGTTCCGTTTATGATTTTTAGGGGCATTTGCAAGAAGTCAGTATGTTTTGTTGGTTCTGTAAAGTAAGCTAAATTAAGTTATGCTTATGTGGCCTAATTGGTTTTGCCTGTTTATGGAATTTTCAAGTCTGGTCTCTATTTTGTACTTTAGCATAAGTGAGAATTAAAAGGATTTGCAAATTGTTTTAGTCTGGAGTCATAAAAAGAACAAGAGTGTAAAGAGATGTACTTAGTTCTCTCACTAAAGGAAAACTAAGGTCAAACACTGTCTGCTTTTAACTTCTCCAGTAAAAGGCCAAAGATCTTTAGCATCAGCTGATTCTTCTATATTCAGACAAATAAATGCAGAAATATAAACTAAAAGTGTGATAATGATTGAATAGTGACAGTGACAACAAAAACTGTGGTCCTTTCTCCAATCAGAAGGCATTTTTGCATTTAATTTACTGTTGAGTCGCCCATGATGGTGTTAGAAGCAGTATTAGTGCATATCAGATGTTATCAACATTGATGTCCATGCCAGTGATTTTCAAACAGAAGAACACTGTTGTCACTGCAGAGGGAATGGGATTGCTGAGAGAAGTGTATTAAGGGCATAGCCCAGAGGGAGTAATTGGGGGACAAGGTGGTGATGGGAGAAAAAGATGGGGTGCCATGTGAAATGGAAAAGCAGAATTGCTAGGGGAAGCACACTGACTGAAACCGCCCACCCTGGCCAGGCACCATAGTAACTATTTGCATGAGTTGTTTTATGACAGGAGGTCCTGGTAGGGAATATGGAATTAATAAGCCACCACCAACAGGAAGAGCTCGGGAAAGGTCAAAAGGAGACACCACATGTCCATCCACCTCCTAGAATCCTTCTCGCTGGCATCCCTCTTGGCTGAACAAAGCATGCACCACCAGGAAGGACTCTGAGTCAGAATGATTGGCTAAAGACAACCTGAAAACTAATTCCATCACCATAAAACTGCGAGCCATGTGGCAGAGTGGTTCTCCTGGGCTCCCTTATCCTATTGCTCTCCGCCAGGGTGCCCTTTCCAGATAAAATCTCTTGCTTTGTCAGCACAGGTGACTCCTTGGACAATTAATTTCTGAGTGTTGGACAAGAGCCCACTTTGGGGCCGTGGAAGGGGCCTGCAACAGAATGTCTGGTAGTATCTGAACATTTTACTTAGGATGTGCTCGTTCCATTATAAGTAACAGCCCACTACCAGCATTTATATTAGGTTTCATAGTGTTTCTTTGATCTAACTCATTCTCTTCCCCTCTTGTGGGAGAAAAAAATATATTCAATAGTATTCAAGTCAGATTTCCAAGGGAAAGAAAAAGAACAGTAAACTCTCTAAAATGGACATTGAAATTATAGTTTAATTAGCAGAATACTCAATGAACTGAACCACAAACCAGACTCACTTTTCTGTAGATTAAAACACAATCAGAATGACTTCTGAAACTTACAGTTTGCTTGAGAGTTGTGGGCTATCGAAATTGTTGCCAAGAGATTATGAATTTACATTGTTTTCTGGTTAATTATGGAAAGCCTAGTGGAAAAAAAAATCCTCCAGGGGATGAAATTCTTAAGCCTAACCCAGTCAGCAGGTCAAGAAACTTATATCATCTTGCCGTAAATTGATTTGTTTTAATTACAGCTTAAAGGAATTATTGAGGAAACACCTAGAAACACAGTAATTAGTCAAAAAAGATAGAGATGTCCCATTAAATGTTTTATTTTTAAGAAGATATGTTTCATATAGAACAAGGAGCCCCAGGTGCTGATGATATAATGGGGGCACTTTACAATATTGAGGCATGCAGTCTCCAAAAGACAGAAAGACTCTAGCCACTTCTGACTTTTATACATATTTTGCCACTTGCTGGAGTTTGCTTTAGTTTCTGGCTTTTCTGTTGACCTGATTTAACTTAGTATTTAAATTTTATTTATTTATTCATTACTTGCTTCTGCCAATTTCCAAAAAAGGATTTCAGGTGAACTTAACTGGAAGGGCCTTCACAGAATGCTGGCATTGTTCCTATTTGTAATTCAGAAATCATCCACACCGTTGTAGAAGATGGCCTTATCAGATTCTGGAAGTTTGCATTTTATACACGGTATTCAGACACGACTGAGCCACACCTGAGATGTTCTCTCTTCGCATTTCCTTGTACTTCTGATGTTTCATTTGGCCTCTTGGATTTCCTGTTCCACAAGAACACTTTTATTTGTTTGAATGCTTTTGCTCATGCTCTCCTACTTCCAGTGGGCGTGGTGGGGGAGGAGGCGGAGTCAGCGGAGGCAGAGGTACTGGGGTGTTGGGGGCGGGTTGCGGGGAAGCCAAGAACTAGAGAGCATGCGGCTGGGCAAGTTTACTGGCTCAAGGTGGTGAGAAAGAGGGGCCTACCTCAAAGGAGCCGAGTCTCCAGGCTGGCCCGCAGCAGGCACGGCCGACCAGGACGTGTTCACCTCTGAGACCCAGTTTTTGCCGAGCTTCCCGCTCAACCGGACTGGCTGCACCTTCTTCCTGGACACGAACAACTGGAAGCTAGGAGCAGCAGTTATATGACTTTGAGAGCCCAAACATCACTGTCCCCTCTGCGTCCTTTGTTGAAGATGTCACCCTGGCAGAAGAGGAGTCCATACCTCCTGATGCTCAGTTTATAAAAACCTGGCAGATGGAGAATTCTGGGGCAGAGGCCTGGCCTCCACGGGTTTGTCTTAAGTAAGTCAGGGGAGACCAGATTGGATGTATGAACGTGGTGATAGTGACATCACTGGAGTCCCGAGAGATTGCAGGATTCAGCCTCCGGTGTACAGCCGGGGAGCAGGGATGCATCAGGACCGGCGCTGATGAGCGCTGCTGCAGGCTCTACCGTGGAGGCGCCCGCCGAGTCCTCTTTGTGGAGGTGGGTGGACTTTTAGGAGTGAGAAGAGTCACCTTTTGAAACAGTATGCGACACGCAGCCACATCATAAGGGAGAGCGAAACTTGAATCTGTTTGCCTCGCCCCAGAAGAACAGAAAGTCAGGTGAAAAGAATTGAAAAGACGCCGGGGATTCTGGTTGGAGTCCATGAGCAAAAACACCTGGGCTTCCGCACCTGACCAAACCCAGCAAGATGAGGAGAGACACTCACAGAGCTCTGCAGATCTGTCCCCCGGCCGACACACACAGCTTCTCAGTAAGGTAGGTTGAAGACGAGAAGGGGGAGGTGGTGGGCCTTGTATTTTGCGATACTCCTTCGTGGCAAACTGAGAAGCCTAGAATGTTCCTTAAGATGGCTTAGCTCTCCTGCCAACAGCAAAAAAAAAAAACCCCCCCTTCCACCCCATCTCCATGTACTGTGGATATACTCACTCCATCCACTTTTGTAGTTTACTTCTGCCTCTCTGCTCTGATTTGGGTGTTGAAAGAACAAAGTTCTTTACCTTTTGCGTTAAAAAATAAAAAAAAAAAAAAGTCAAGAATATCACCAGCCATTCTCCCAGTGTAAATGAGTACTAAGTATTGAGCGACAGCACTCCTTTGGAATTCATTCCTACTGTTCCTTGTTTGTTTGTTTTTTGGTGTGGGGTGGGCTATTTTTTCTGAGGAAAAAGGCTCAGTTATTTGTCCTAAATGTTGTTGAGCTTCCCCTTTACCTTGCCTGTGTGTCTTTTGTTGATATCCTCACCCACTGTCTGTCCGGAATGGATCAAAAGATATTTTACATTTTCATGTGTGACAAGTAAGTGTAAGAATTGTTTGAGTTAATCATGATTTTAAGTACTCGGATTCTTCTATGACAATCTTCTGGGTATTTGATTTCTTGTTTTATTTCTGCCTATGCTTCCTGATTAAATAGTGTCTTACATGCTCTGCTAAAGTGGTGGTGGTTGGTTCCTGGTGGTTGATTTTGGTTAGTTGAGTAAAGCCCTGATGCTGAGAGCTTTAAAAAAAAAGAAAAAGTTTTTAAAATTCATAATCTCTCTGACAAATTATTTCGTAGAATAGCAATTTATCTTATTTAATTTGGAATGCTTTTGGAGAAAGAAGAAAAAAAGTTTAGACCTTAGCACTCAAAGAGCATCTGACCTAAGTTAACTATATTGAATTCTCCTTCTGTGAATTTAGACAGGTAGAAGCTGCTGAAACTTTTATTTCTATATTGTAGTGGAGACTGTGGTTCTTAAACTTTGACATAGCTTAGAATCTCTTGCACTGTTTGTTAAAACACAGATTGCTGGGCTCCACACTTAGTGTTTTTGACTCAATATCAGAGTTGGGTTTGGGAATTTGTTTTTCTAGCAAGTTCCTAGGGGAAGGTGATATTGCTGACCTGAGAACTGCTGATGGCTGTCGATTATATCAAAGTTTAGGATAAACATTTCACTCTTAAAAATTGTCTCTTTGCTGAAAAAAAAAAAAAAGTATATTACTCCATGCAGGCTGTTTTCCATGGTAAGTCTATAATGGGTGGCTGAAGTTGTTTAGCATTTAAATACTAAATACAAAGCAGTTTATTTCTAGGACATTTACTAGGTACAGAGAGAAAAAAAGCCTTGTCAAGACAGAATTCTGCCTGTTGTAAGAAATAGAATCATTGATTTACTGACATTTTATGAATAATCAGTAATAGTTAAGAGTAGGTGAATTTAAAATATAGTGTAAAATATAAAACCAAATGTTTATAACTTCACACACCCAGAGGTATTGATTTTAAATTTTAGTATTTAACATTACAGATTGTATATGTGTATATTTTGTATGTAATATATATATAACATTTAACTATTTTACTCCTGACTGATTTTACTGAATATTACATAGTAATTAGTTGTAATTACATTTTTGCCAAAATATTCTTAAATAATTTTCAAGTAGTTACATAGTAGTTAAAATATATCAAAATTCCATTTCTAAACAGATTTTGGATTTTGGAATAAAATTCTCTGTAATGAGAATTTTATCAAACACTCTATCACATACTTGTTGTCTATACCTGTGAAAATATCTACCAAATGCCTCATCTCTGTCTAACCCAAACTGTTTAATCCAGATCCATCACAGCCTGTAGAACTCTCTATGACTCAAAACTTGTTATTTTCTAGAATGATACTCTGATCACTTGTGAGATTTTAAATTATTTTGCTAGTTAAGGCTCTCCTTTTATGTAAAATAAGATCTCTGTCCACATAGATCCATAGCAGCCTCAAGTAAATGTAAAATATTTCTACCTGTCAATAAGCTTTGAGAACATTTCTGCTCACTTGCTCTATGACAACCTGGACACCATGTGTCTTTGGGAAAATATAGTCCCACTTAAATGTCTTCCTTCTAAATCTCCTGTTCAAGGACAGCTAAGGTACCCATTACCATAAGGCCAGGGAGTTTTGACAATAGATCATGGCAGGGTCTTGTCAGAAACAACTCATTTAGCAAAACTTCTGGCATATGGCATTTATTCAGCCAGATGAATTTATACTCATGAGGAATGAAACTTTTCTGTCCTTATAATTTGATATTTTTGCTCTAACCCATTTAGCTCTTGGTAAGATTCTTGTGTGTCTCATCTCTACAAAGAAAACATTATTTATAGTGAACCTCTTCCAACTCAAAACTCAGCATTACCACTAGACCCCCTCTTTGATATATACCAGATTAGACAATGATGTTTTCTGTTATCTGGCCCACTCTCAATACAGCAATGACATTTCTTCTGGTGATCCTTGTCCTTACAGATTTGAAATTGCCTTGAGAACTAATCTGAGAACATCAAGATTTATCTCCCATCTTGATTTGTATCCAAGGTCTAGGAAAAACTGTCTTGGAATGTTGCTTGGCACATATTAGAACAACCAATATTGGTTGAAGGAATAATTTGTTAACACTATTAAAACTTAGCAGATTTTTTTTTTTTTTTACAAAATTAGCTTTCAATTAACAGTGGTTCTACTAGATTTTCATGACATTGTTTACTTATGTATCAATTTACACATCATCTGCTTCCAAAAAGAATTTGAAGTACAATATATCAATATAAGCATAATGAATGATTAAAGAGCATATTATATTCCTCTTGAATTTATTTAAAATCAAAAATAAGTTTAATTTGTCTTCCACATGCAAAATCAATAATGAATGCTGGCTATTTGTGGTTAGAAAAAAACAGATTGACTTTAAATAAAAATACCACTTAGCGATGGTAATTACAACACATTTTAAATATGAGTTATGGGCTTCCCTGGTGGCTCAGATGGTAAAGAATCTGCCTGCAATGCAGAGATGGGAGTTTGATCCATGGGTTGGGAAGACCCCCTGGAGAAGGGAATCACAACCCACTCCAGGATTCTTGCCTGGAAAATCCCATGGACAGAGGAGCCTGACAGGCTACAGTCCATGGGGTCACAAAGAATTGGACATGACTAAGCTGGAGAAGGAAATGGCAACCCACACCAGTACTATTGCCTGGAAAATTCCATGGATGGGGGAGCCTGGTAGGCTGAAGTCCATGGGGTCACAAAGAGTTGAACATGACTGAGCGACTTCATTTTCTTTCTTTCTGTAGTTCCTTTTGGAAAAGGAAATGGCAACCCACTCCAGTGTTCTTGCCTGGAGAATCCCATGGACAGAGGGGTCTGGTGGGCTACAGTCTATGGGGTTGCAAAGAGTAAGATACAACTAAGCAACTAACACACAAAAGCTATTAACACACACACAATGTGTATGTTTAGCATTTATAGAATAAAAATTATGAAAGATTTAGATATAGTGATGTTTCTAGTTTTTAAATTGTAGCAAGTCTAATGTCTTCAAATATGTACTGTTCTTGGCATTGGGCATGAAAATACTGTCTAGCCATATATTTTCAAAATGTAATGTTCATTTCAGCCAATCTTAAATGTGGAGATTAAGACAGTTCTTTTTCAGAATAATAAATTTATAATTCAATTGGCTTGCATCCACATTTCCCCCCAATATATGCAAAAGTGTTCAGATATTGAATTTGAAATAGCTTGACTTTCTATTTGAATGTTGGTGAGTTAATAACAGCAAGAGATTAAAAAGAAACAAGTACCTTGGCCAAATGCCACTGCTATGTTGGAGTTTTGTTTTAACGGAAGTTTATTTTTTATTTTTTTTTCCTCCTGGTAGATGAGGTTTAAAGTTTAACATGACCCCTATAATTTATCAGTTACTTTATGAAGTAATTTGCATTTAATTTTGAGTCTCAGTTTTATATTTCTCTTATTCCCTTTTTTAATGGCATTTATTCTCTTTCTCCTTTTGCAGGCAGTACGTGTTCATTGCAGTCACCTAGAAATACATAAAAACATAAAGTAAAATTAATAATCACCCATTATCCTTACCCCCTAGAGATAAGTCATTACTATTTTAATTCACTTCCTTGCAGTATCTACATATTTTTTAAATTGACCTACAACATTATTAGTTCTAGGTACACAACAGAATGATTCAGTATTTCTATACATTATAAAATGACCACCACAGTATGTCTGGTTATCATCTGTCACTATACAAAGATAGAGCAGCTGTATATTTCTAAATATGCAGAAAATAAATGTCAGCTCTATGGACAGTTGTAATGATTGAATAAATTGTTACATGAAATGATTTTTCTAAATACATAAAAGGTTAGTTGTCATAGTACTTCCCCCAAGTTTTATTTTATTGTCTTCTAGTATTTCTGAGGATGGGAATGGTACTAAAGCTACTTCTAAAAAATTCAAAATATTCACAAACAGAGAGAAAATTAATGCAGAAATCTTGAAGAGACAAAACAGCATGGGATTTTTGAGGAACACATGTAAATTGGTAAAGCTAGAGAGAAGAGATAATGAAAGGAAGTAATCTGAATACAGTTGGAAAGTGAGATACCTTCCATTCATACCCTTTGATGACTAAATGTGTCCCACAGCGACACTGTATTTACTGATCCCAGAAACTATCCCAGTTTTCCCCCTATACCTAGACTGCCATTAGTCACCTCTCTATCTGTGAATCTGGTATTGGGTACACAAAAATCCATTCATTACCTAACTTTTCATTGAGTCTTCACAGATAGGAGTAGCCTTACCTTTTTCTCCATAGCCTCTTATGTTTTAAGTTATAACTCATTGTATTATTTAACACATCCTGTATGTTTTATTTTTAGAGATTCAGCTGTATGGTCACCTCATAAATGTAAGCTTGTCTAGTGCAAGTACTTAACTCCTAATCATTCTAATATTTTCAAAGCATAGATCATATTGCAGGAAGTAGATACAAGAGATATTTTTTAAGCTGACTTATAAAATTTGTAATTTTATTGACAAATTTGATTATATTATTGTTATTTAGCTAATTTTTATTATTTCTGTATTATCCAGAGGCATGCACAGTTACTATGTGTGTGCATATGTGCTAAGTTGCTTCAGTCATGTTCAACTCTTTGCAACCCTATGGACTGTAGCCCCCCAGGCTCCTCTGTCTAAGCATTTCCCCAGGCAGGAACACTGGAGTGAGTTGCCTTGCCCTCCTCCAGGAGATCTTTCTGATCCAGGGATTATACCAGCATCTCTTTTCACCTCCTGCACTGGCAGGCAGGTTCTTTATCACTAGTGCCACCTGGGAGGCCTGTACAGTTACTAGTTATTTAAAATCAGTGGGAGAGGAAGGACATTTTGCAGGGCATTTCTGTTAATGTTCAGTACATACAGGAATTTCACAAGCTAAGATATATGCTGCTGCTGCTAAGTCGCTTCAGTCGTGTCCAGCTCTGTGCAACCCCAGAGACGGCAGCCCACCAGGCTCCCCCATCCCTGGGATTCTCCAGGCAAGAATACTGGAGTGGGTTGCCATTTCCTCCTCCAATGCATGAAAGTGGAAAGTGAAAGTGAAGTTGCTCAGTCGTGTCTGACTCTTAGCGACCCCATGGACTGCAGCCTACCAGGCTCCTCCGTCCATGGGATTTTCCAGGCAAGAGTACTAGAGTGGGGTGCCATTGCCTTCTCCTAAGATATATATTTTATATATATATATATATATATATATATATATGTGTGTGTGTGTGTGTGTGTGTGTGTGTGTGCACGCATAAACACATATACACATATATATATATAAATTAGGAATACATTAGTTACAGAGCATAATATCTATCTTGTGGACTCAGGTTACAGCATTGTGGAGGAGCATTAGTAAACTTACTTGCTTAGAGAAAAATATCACCTTCTTAATCTAACTTTATCAGGAATAATAGTGACATTTTAGTCTTTTGATTTCTCTTCCACTGCCTTTTGTCATAGAAGGGATTCATGCTATATATTGATTCCCTGCTTTGGTCAATATCATCTCAAGAAAAAAACTATTATTTTTTGTTTTAGATTTATGTTTGCTTTTTAAAACGTTTTATTTAATACTGGAGTATAGTTGATTTACAATGTTGTGTTAGTTTCAGGTATATAGCAAAGAGGTTCAGCTATACACATACATATATCCATTCTTTTTCAGATGTTTTCCCATATAGGTTGTTATGGAGATTTGAATGCCCTCTGCTATACAGTAGGTCCTTGTGGTTATATATTTTATATATAGTAGTGTAGATTATCTATTTTACATATAATTGTATGCATATGTTAATGCCAATGTCCTAATTTATCCCTCTGTTCTACTTTTTGCCTTTGAAAGCCTGTTGTTTTTTTTCCCCAAAGTCTCTGTTTCATAAGTGTTTATTTGTATCATTTTTTTTAGATTTCACATGTTAGTGTTATCATATGATATTTTTCTTTCTCTGTCTGACTTAAATTCCCTTCACTTACTATGATAATCTCTAGGTCCATCTGTATTGCTGCAAATGGCATTATTTCATTCTTTTTATGGCTGAGTAATATTCCATTATATATATGTACCACATCTTCTTTATCCATTCATCTGTCGATGGACATTTAGGTTGCTTCCAAATCCTGGCTGTTGTAATGAACATTGGGTGCATATCTTTTTGAAGTATGGTTTTCTCTGTATATATGCCTAGGATCAATTGCTGGACCATAAGGTAACTCTATTTTTAGTTTTTTAAGGAACCTCCATACTGTTCTCCATAGTGGCTATACCAGTTTACATTTCCACTAACAGTATAGGTCAGTTGCCTTCTCTCCACACCTCTCCAGCATTTATTATTTGTAGATTTTTTTGATGATGGCCATTCTGAACTGCTGTAAAGTGATACCTCATTGTAGTTTTGATTTGCATTTCTCTAATAATTAGTGATAATGGGTCTCTTTTCATGTGTCTTTGGTCATTTGTATGTCTTCTTTGGAAAAAAAAAATGTTTATTTAGAACTTCTGAACATTTTTTGCTTGGGCTAGTTTTTTCTTTTTTTATTGAGCTGTATAAGCAGTTTGTATATTCTGGAGATTAATCTCATCAATCATAGATTTTGCAAATATTGTCTCCTATTCTGTGGGCTTTTTATTTTGTTTATGGTTTCCTTTGTTGTGCAAAACCTTTTGAATTTAAATTTAATTGGGTCCTATTTGCTTATTTTTAAAATGTTGTTAATCTAGGAGGTGGAGCCAAAAGATAGTGCTACAGTTATGTGAAAGAGTGTTCTGCCTATGTTTTCCTTTAAGAGTTTTGTATATACAGTTTTACATTTGGGTCTATAGTACATTTTGAATTCATTTTTGTTTCCATTGCTAGAGAATGTTCTACTTTCATTGCTTTATATGAAGCTATCTAGTTTCCCAGCAACCAGTTACTGAAGAAACTGTCTTTTCTCCATTGTATATTCTTGCTTCCTTTGTCATAGATTAATTGACCATATATCTGTGAGTTTATTTCTGTGCTTTCTCTTCTGTTCCATTGATCTGTAGTGACTTGGACTCTAAATCCACAAGATGGAATAGAGAAACCAATACTCATAACTGGTTATTTTCAGAAATATGGGGATCTTTTATATAGGTCATCTCATGATGTATTTACCAGTGGAACTAAGAGTTATTATAGGGTATATTTGAACTCTTACAGGGATGATAAGCAAGTTGCATTTTTTTTTTTTAGCACCTAATAATATTTTGTTAAAATAAAAGAGAGAAAGATACATGATTTTTAGTAAGCATATTTTCTCTATACTGAATCCATTTTTGGATTCTCTGATTTTTTAATGCTGGGAGAAAATTTATATTATATTTTTAATGCTGGGAGAAAAATATAAAAACTTATATTTATATAAAGTATACTGAGTCCAGCTATCAGATCAGATCAGATCAGTCACTCAGTCATGTCCGACTCTTTGTCACCCCATGAACTACAGCACGCCAGGCCTCCCTATCCATCACCAACTCCCGGAGGTCACCAGACTCACATCCATCGAGTCAGTGATGCCATCCAGCCATCTCATCCTCTGTTGTCCCCTTCTCCTCCTGCCCCCAATCCCTCCCAGCATCAGAGTCTTCTCCAGTGAGTCAACTCTTGGCATGAGGTGGCCAAAATACTGGAGTTTCAGCTTTAGCATCATTCCTTCCAAAGAAATCCCAGGGCTGATCTCCTTCAGAATGGACTGGTTGGATCTCCTTGCAGTCCAAGGGACTCTCAAGAGTCTTCTCCAACACCACAGTTCAAAAGCATCAATTCTTCGGCGCTCAGCCTTCTTCACAGTCCAGCTCTCACATCCATACATGACTACAGGAAAGACCATAGCCTTGACTAGGCGAACCTTTGTTGGCAAAGTGAGGTCTCTGCTTTTGAATATGCTATCTAGGAGTCCAACTATATGTGGGCTCAAAAATCCAGTTTAGCCATTGACTGCCTAAAAATGGGCAGAGTAAGACAATATTCTCAGTTTTTTCATATGTTTATCTCAAATTATGCATAGAGGACTGTTCATTATATCTATCTCATAGTAAATAAAATAGGCAGTTTATGGAAGGCATATAAAGGCATTGTCTGGCACAGAAATGCTGCCTAAAATATCATCATCATTATTATTATGCTGGAAATATGGAAATTACAAAACATAAATTTTGGAATAATAAATTTTAGTAGAAAAAGAAATAAATAATGAATGATTGCATATGGCATGTTACCTTATCCTGTAATATCCAAAACAAAGAATACTAAACAAGATATTTTGTAGGCAATAAAGAATCTGAATAGGGGAACAGAATTGGAGTAGCGTAGAAGAGGAACACGTAGAATAAGTAAATCATTGCCAATATGTTAGTCCTCAGACTAGAGGGCTAAACTAGTGCCAGTCATTGTGATTCATTCTCTTCCATTTACCCATGCAAACTACAAAAGGAATATGATTAAATTGCTGTGGGAGAAAAGGATATGAAAAGTGATTGGAAGGGGAATATATAAACATGTATTTTTTAAATCTAGTGTTTCATAAAAGGAAGGATTCAATATTATATCTAAGTTGTGGGTCCTGAAAAAGTCCTTTCAAAAACCCATAACAAGAGAATTGCAGCTGATTGTTCATGAATGAAAAATGTGTAGGCCAGTTATGTAGGTATTTATGGTCTGACCTGCTTCAAGTTAATGATATTTTAGGAATTAGAATGCCTGGGTCTAAAAAGTTTTAAAAGGGCACAGTCTTCAACTGAAGATACTTTATGATAAAATGAATATATTTGAGCAATTGTAATTCATTGCTTTAAAACAGTTCTTATCTAACAAATCACATGAATGACTCTGAACTAAAATAGAATTCCTGCCAAGAGCATGATTTTATTGAACTTCTCTGTTATAACTTGTACTGTTTTTTTTCAAAGTATTTGACTTAGAACATTATAACATTATAGACAGAAACTTTTTAGCTCAGTGAATTCTTCTTTAATTATTAAGTGACATATATCGTATGTTTTAAAAATGGATTATCATTAAAATTACTTTGGATGGTTTTCATCTTTGTAGATGCTCACTGTACAGAGTTTTTTTTAAACATGACACTATGGACATCAGGGCCAGAAATTCTTTGTTATGGAAGGCCATTTCACTTACAGAAAGAGATCTAGCAACATCGCTAACCTGAAACCACTAAATAACAGCAGTACATACCAGATGTGACAACCAAAAATGTCTCCAAATACTGCCAGTTTTCCCTTAAGGGCAAAATTGTTTCTGTCCCTGTTGAAAACTACACTATAGTGATGGACTCTCAGATAAACATTTTCAAGTGTATGAGAAAAGAAGGGTCAAATATAGATGGGACTTCAGATTTCAGGAAAACAGGTAGTGCAGAGTTGAAGGAACAATGTAATAGATATTTTCTTAATTTCTATAAAATAAGCTGCTTATGTGATGAATTTTAGACCAGATATAGTCTAAAAATGGAGAATGAAGGAGAAAAGGATTGAAGTGGCAGTTGATTTCAGAAAGATAACCTGTGAGTGATAAGACATTAATTTGAATAGCTCAGCTCTCATTCTGGGTGATCTACTCACCTTGAAGGAGGAACTGCTGAAACCTGAGATGAAACGGTCCCCTGGGAAGAAAAGATGTACTTTGACTCTTACTGTTGGCTGCTGTGGGGCCCTCCTCCTTTCTCCCACCCAGAGAGAAGTTCAGGAAAATTAATTTTTCTTGAACGGTTATGGTTAAGTTTTTAGAAGTAATAAGCAAACCTCAGAGGAAAACATTACCCCCAGAAAAAGGAAAACAAATCCTTTAAAAAAAATTTTCAAAAAATCACATGTAAGAGAAATGCAACTTTCAGAACATTTATTATAAAAATAAATATTGAACACCTGCAATATGCCAGGAATTTAAAAAATGTGGAATGCAGCAAAGAACAATGAGAAAAACAATCTTGTTTATAACACGTGTATTTTTGATAGAGACAAAAAAATAAATTGTATCTTGTCAGCCTTCTATAACCTCAGGTTCCTCAACCACAGATTCAGCCAGCCAGATTTTGCATTAACTTTCTGATTGGTGGTTTGATGAATCTGTAGATTTGGATCCTAAAGGATATGATAGGACAACCATGGGACTTGATCATTTGTGGATTTTGGAATTTCTGTTGGGTCCTGGAACCAATACCCCACTGATATGTTGGGACAACTGTGGTTTATCAAGAGGTAATAATTGCTAGTAGAGAAGTAAAAATAAGGAGTGAAAGGGTAAGGATGCACAAAGTTTTAATAAAATTACTCACTAAAGAGGTGTTATGTATACCAGCACTAAAAGGGAGTGAAGAAGAATATCAGGTACAGTCTGAGAAAATAGCAGGGGCAGAAACCCTGAGTGGGAGTGTGTCTGGGCCATCCAGAGAACCCCAAGGAAGGCAGAATTGCTGGAGTGGACCATTAGTGAGTGAGGCTAGTGGACTAATCAGTCAGAGAGATAACCCTCTGCTGCTGGGAAGGTCATTGTAAGGCCACTGGGTTTTACTCTGAGTGAAATGGAGAGAAATAGACGGTTTTGAACAGGGCTTAGGCATGGTCTGTGTTATATAGGTTCATTGTGGCTGTTACTCTCTTGATTTCAAAAGGAAGATGTATCAAGCTTAGAGACAGCATAGCTACTTAAGAAATACAGCAATAATTAAATGAAGCATTGAGGCTTAAGCCTTAGTTGTAGCAGTGGAGGTGATGAGAAATTTGTGAATTCTGGCACAAATATTTTGAAAGCAGAATCATTTTATTTGCTGATAGATTAGATCAGAGAGATGAAAGGGTCAACCAGGACATCAGCACAGTTTTTGGCTTTAGGTAGAGTTGACATTGTGGCATTAGGGGAGATTGCAGGTGGGGCATGTTGTAGGAGGGAGAGGTGATGTCCAGCTTTGAATTGAATTAGAGAGGCTTACTAAACTCCCAAATGGAGTTTGCAAGAAGATTGTTCACCACGAGTATAAATATAAACATACTAGCATTTAAGCCAGGGTCTGGATGGTATAGAAAAGGGAGAGCATGTTCAATGGAGGAGATATTCAAATAGAGAGCCCTAGGATTTTCCACCATTAAAAGGGAAGACAGTAGAAGAAGGACACCCAGAGTATATTGTTTCTTAGAAATCAAGCGAAAGCAGTGCTTCAGTGTCTAAGGAATACTGGTGATGGTTCAAACAAGATGAAGAATGAGAAGTCATCTTTAGATTTGGCATTTAGAAGTCTTTGGCAAGCACTCATTAGCAGAATCTATGTTTTGATGCCAGTAAAAGCCTCATAAAGGGAGGTTTAAGAGAGAATAAAAAAGAATTTGAATACAGTGAGCACATGTAATTATCTTGAGAATTTTTCTGTAAAGGAGAACAGAAGAATGGAGTAGTTGCTGGAGGAGACATGAAGTAATGGGGGTGCTTTGTCAAGACAGAGTAGAGGTGTGATTCAGAACTGATGGGAAAACCTAACGGACAGAGAAACCATGATTATGTGAGAGAATTCTGGAATTTTGTTCTTAAGTAGGTTGAGTGAATGGGATCTGGTTCTTAAGTGGAGGCACTCACCTGGTGCAATGGCCCTGAAGCCTTAGTTACTGAAGGAGAGTACAAGTGCTTAAAAGCAGTTACCAGTTCATAAGTAAATGTGATGTGAAAGGGTATGGGTCTTCTCTATTTTTATTTTATTGGTTAAAATAATAAAGTGCAGAATAAGAGTTGAATGCCTGAAGAGAGGGAAGGTAAGAAGTAGTCATCCAGAAAAGGAGGAAAGTGACTGACCAGAGAAATGTAATGTTGTTAGCAGCTTCAGTAGTCTCATGGACGTAATAATCACAGTTCTATATTTTTATCCAGTCATATTGTTTCATGGAAACAGGCTTGGAGTAAGTGACAATTGCATTAAAACAAAGCAAGACAAATGGCAGAGTTTTCTTGACGAAGCCAAGAAGGGCAAAGGATTTAAGGTAATGTACAAGGGAGGCTTATAATAATTGACTATGGATTTTAAAATGAGGAAAGAAAAAATTGAGAATATGTGGCTATCTGTTGTCTAGTACGTTCAACTTTGGGGTCATATCATCTTCATTTTCTATTAACTACTAATATGTAGTTGACTGTGGATCAAATTTTCTTTCTATATGCTTATTTGTACTGAACACTGGCCATTGTAGAGACTCTGGATTCTCTTTTCTTTTGAGCATCTTGATTCTTATTCAGATGGCTAGCTAATCACTTTGAATTTGTGTAATCATAGATTTATACTTTTTAATATGAATCTGTGTAAAGTTCCAGGTATTCCCCAAGCTGCTCAGAACTCATGCTCCAAAAGTCTTAACTTTCATAATACCTTATTAATGCCTATTTTAAGCTTTGTTAAAATCTAGTAGAGTGTGTTCTAGGAAATCCTCCTATAGTAAGGATTTTCTATTAATTGGTTTTCAAAGGAGTTAAGGAGGTTATAATGAGGATTCTGCAATCTGGCAGGACCAGAATTCATGTCTCCAATACTGCGCTTCACTTTAGTATCTCTGTTGTTAACCCACAGCATCTACTCTCAGGAAAGCCTTAAACAATTTCACCCTGTCGATGTAGAACCCAGCCCTGAGCCACAACTCTGACCGCATTACAAATATTATTAGAATCTGATTCTTGTTACTTGAGTAGCAGTAGAATATACTGTCACATTTCATTGTGGTTTTTATAGAAAGTTCCTTCATCAACCTGTTTCTATTTGGATTTTTTTCTTCTTCCTTGCTAAATTTTGAGCTGTAAATATTTTCTATTTTGTGATAATTGTCCAAGTAGCATTTTTTCATTGTCTACTTATATTCAAATATGAGTCAGAATAGATGTTAAAATTAATGTTCATGGATAAAGAGAAATACTTCTTATAAAAATAATGTATTCAGTCAATATCCACCTGCTTTTATTTAGCTTAATTTTCTTTTAAGTAAATATACTCTTTTTTATTAAAATATTAGTCTATGTTTAGAGTTCAACCTTTGTGTGTTCTGCTGCTGCTGCTGCTAAGTCGCTTCAGTCGTGTCCGACTCTGTGCGACCCCATAGACGGAAGCTCACCAGGCTCCCCTGTCCCTGGGATTCTCCAGGCAAGAACACTGGAGTGGGTTGCCATTTCCTTCTCCAATGCATGAAAGTGAAAAGTGAAAGTGAAGTCACTCAGTCGTGTCCAACTCTCAGCGACCCCATGGACTGGAGCCTACCAGGATCCTCTGTCCATGGGATTTTCCAGGCAAAAGTACTGGGGTGGGGTGCCATTGCCTTCCCCGTTGTGTGTTCTAGTTACTTTCAAAAACATTTGTTAAGTCAGGAGAACAATAAAAATAAAAGGGCTAAAATGCATTCATAGGTCTTAAAATTTATATTTAAATACTATAAAAATGCCAATTGAAACTAACTCACTATCTTATTTTAACCCTTGAAAAAAATATGGTGGGCCATGATGAATGTATTTTTTTTTTAAACATGAGCTCAATCGAAAACTTATCTGCCTATATTTTAGTCTCTCTATGTCAATAGAGGGCCACAGGGAAGAGTGGACGACTGAGCGACTTCACTCATGCATGGAGAAGGAAAGGCAACCCACTCCAGTGTTCTTGCCTGGAGAATCCCAGGGAGGGGGGGCCCGGGGGGGGCGGGCGGGCGTAGCAGCAGCAGTCAAATAAAAAATAAGATAGTGTTGTCCAAAAACATATCTTAAAAATCTGAATATTATGTTCTTCCCTTACCAGATAATTGTATAATACTCTTCTTGTTACACTGAAAGATGCAAGTAGTTTTAAAATGTCATTTTATTGTAACCATGTATATTGATATCATCAATAGTAAGCAAATATTTCTGTGACATAGGGACTTGTGATTAATTTCTGATCAACAATCAAACATTTGGAATATCTCTAGACTTAGAAAAATAAAGAATACATAATTTCTGCTGATTTTCTTTGTCTCTGTAACTTGTATTCATTGATCAGATTTTGGGATATCACAGAGCAGCTTCTGTCTAAGTTCGTGATTCCCACCTCATTGCAATTATGAGCATGTGTTCAGGCTTCCTTTTCCATTCTGTACCGTTAGAATTAGATTTTCATAATCCTCACTTTATGACTAGTTAAAGATTTGTCTAGCAAGCCAGGAACAAGATAGTATTTGTCTATCTCCCTTTCTTTCACTTATCCCTTTTTCATCCCTTTCTTTCCTTTCTTGTTTTCTGGTTTCCCACAAGGAAGTTGATTTTTCCCTTTGTAGGAAGGTAAAGCTTTCCTGGATTTATTGCATGGTACATGTGCATGCTCAGTTGTGTCCAACTCTGCAACCCCATGGACTGTAGCCCACAAGGCTCATTTGTCCATGGGGTTTTTCAGGCAAGAATACTGAAGTGGGTTCCATTTCATCCTCCAGGAAATCTTCCCGACCCAGGGATCAAACCCACGTCTCCTGCATTGGCAAGCAAAGTCTTTACCACTGTGACACCTGGGAAGCCCTCCTGGATACTTTAGTGTTCCTTAAAAAGCCCAAGCTTGCTAAGGCTCTTGATATTCCAGGAGAATTACACTGCTAATCATTTGTCTAGCTAATTAATATGAAAGAATAATAGAATTATCTTAACCTGTAATAAAGTGAAAGTGAAAGTCACTCAGTTGTGTCCTACTCTTTGTGACCTCATGGACTATAGCCTGCCAGGCTCCTCTGTCGATGGAGTTCTCCAGGCCAGAAAACTGGAGTGGGTAGCCATTTCCTTCTCCAGGGAACCTTCGCAACCCAGGGATTGAACTCAGGTTTCCCACGTTGCAGGCAGATTCTTTACCATCTGAACCACCAGAGAAGCCCAACCTGTAATAAGTGCTCTAAAAAGAAAATGAAAGACAAAATAGTAGAAGTTATCTATTTTCAAGAAGGTAAATAGCTACAGCCTGGGAATAAGCTCCTTCTTTAAGCCTCCGAGATTCCAGGAAAACTGGAGGGGCCTAACCTTGTATATATTTACATTTCAAGGTTCTTGAAGACCTCAGTATGTCCTAAAAGACCTGACATATGGGGCTGTGATTAACTTGGCTCCAGATTCTATAGATTACTGGAGGAGGAAATGGCAATCCACTCCAGTGTCCATGCCTGGAAAATCCCATGGCTGAAGGAACCTGGTGGGCTACACAGTCCATGGGGTCGCCAAGAGTCAGACTTGACTTAGTAACTAAACTTCACACTATCACTAAGATTTTAGGGAGGCCAAGTGCATTCCACAATTAACTGTAAACAGAACAATCTCTGCTTCTGTCATCTCAGCTATAGAACCACCCCATCCTTTTTTTTTTTTTTTTTTCCTTATGTTATTGCTGAGAATATTTTAGATTCGTGCAGAGAAGGAGGCCCCACCATTCTTGCCTGGAATCCATGAATGGAGGAGCCTGGAGGCGGGAGCCTCCTTAGAGTAGCAGCAGTAGCAGAGAAGAGAATCAGGGACTATGGCTCTACTATTCATTAAACAAGCAGATGGGGCTCCCAAGTCTTGTTGTTCCAGGAGCTTTGCTTTAGTTCAGCTGTAAAGATACTGGAAACCTAAAGGGCTGCAAATAAAAATGCCTGTCAACCTCAAATCAATCAGTAACAGATCATTCTATGGAATTCAATTGTTCTTCCCATCACAGTAAGTGGAAATAGGGATAGTAAAGTCACCCATTGGCAGAACTTTGAGCATTGTGAGGAAACTGCTACCAACTCTGGCAGAATCAAACTATGTATGGGATTGATAATGTGTGTCAAAATAAAAGTTATGATAGCCATCCCATGACAGAGGGGGCAGGCAAGTGATAAGTTTGATACTGTCAAGTGTGAAATAATACTTAGTTGAAAGTATAAAAACTGTAGTGTCTTAAATGTAATTAGATTCTGATAAGTAAAGGATGCACATTGTTAGCTCAAGATTAGTCACTAAAATTTTTTCAAATCATTGGAAGATAAGAAATAAAAGTGATGCTCTAAAAGCTAATAATTTGCTCTTTACATAGCAGATTAGTCAGGGTACTTTTTGTTTAAAGACTCAGTAATCTAACTGGAACAAGCTGCAGCCAAAAGGTAAATTTATTGTTAGCATACTGAGGAATCTCAAATTATCCACAAAAAGTTTGAATTATAAAAGAGCAGAAAGGTCCATGATGCAACTAGGGGTTAATTTGGTATACCAGTCACCCTGGTTTTCTCTCTTTTGTCCCTATGCTCCATGACTGTCAGCTTTATTTTCTCTCAGAGTTCAGTGGCTCGATGATGGAAAAAATGGCTGAAGAGAACTTCCACTTCTCATATCCTAGAGCTGCTACTGCTGCTAAGTCGCTTCAGTCGTGTCTGACTCTGTGCAACCCCATAGACTGAAGCCCACCAGGCTCTCCCATCCCTGGGATTCCCCAGGCAAGAATACTGGAGTGGGTTGCCATTTCCTTCCCCAATGCATGAAAGTGAAAAGTGAAAGTGAAGTCACTCAGTCGTGTCCGACTCTTAGCGACCCCATGGACTGGAGCCTACCAGGATCCTCCATCCATGGGATTTTCCAGGCAAAAGTACTGGGGTGGGGTGCCATTGCCTTCCCCGATATCCTAGAGCAGCCACTCATAAATGAGTGACTCTTTCTCCAGTGGCAGTGTGACCAAGGATGAGGAAGGACTTTGATTCCCTCCTGTTATGTCATGGTCACCAATGGACAAATTGGTAGTGGCCAGCAAGAGGATGCCATGTGCACTAACTCAATCATCATCACACTTTTACCTTATATTTCTACATTTACTTGTCTGAATATGGAAGAAGCAGCTGATGCTGATGACTAAACTGTTGAAGTTAGCAATAGGAGCTCTTCACTGAAACAGCTGGCAGAATCACCTGAAGAAAAATTGAGGGTGAACGAATTGTCAGACAAAAAATAGTTCTTCAGTGCACACAGGGAGAGGGGAAGAACAAACACCAGGACCCCTATGCAAGACAGACTCTGTTTCTTACTAAATGGTAGATTTTAGTTGAGTCAAATAACCATTCTGTCTCATTCTAATAATCTATAAAAGGATATAGTAGGACTTTTCCCTTGTAAACTTAATTTTGTTATCATGATGAAATGAGAGAATGTGAGTGAAAGTGAAAATCACTCAAATACCATAAAGTTGAGCTATTTTGATGTCATATTTTTATTATTTATGATAATATTACTTCTGGTATTCTTTATTGATACATTATCTCCTAAATACTAAAGTATAAGGTACTAAGATTCTGTTCCCCTTTAATTAAGAATTTACTGGTGTCCTCTTCAGTTGAGAAGATAATAAAATTAATCAAGAAATAGTCAATGAAACTGTCAGAGAGATTTTGACCTGCAGTTAAAAATATTTAGACAATTGCTATCATCAAAAGCAGAAAAAAAAAAAAAAAAAGGAAGAGAAGGAGAAGAAATCTATTCACATATATAGACATCAAACTAAGATTGAATTCTGTAATTGAATGGAAGGTACTGTAGGCCAGAGCACTATGATAAACTTGGAGTTGAGCTTAAAAGATGGCATATAAATAATTATCTTCAAACTCACAACTGTTTTTGTTTTTTTAATGGAAAAAATGGACTGACTGAATTAGCCTCAGTTGTAGGACATATTAAAATACAGTCTTTCATGCATGTAGGATACATTCATAAAAGTCAGCAAGTTAACATTTTGATAATGGAAACATGGTATGACTTTGAAAGACATTTGCAAAGTGAGGCACAATGTGCTCAATAGTAAGCCACAGTTCAACTAAAGAACAAGAGAAATTGAAATAGAGAAGCTTATTACAAGTCCTACAGGAAGTACATGCCACACCTCAAGGGGTGACCCTCAAGAGGTTACACCGTGAGGTCAAGGTAGGCAAGGGAGCAGGCAGAGAGAGAGAGACCTGGGGCACATGCCTTTATTAGGTCCAGAAGTGAAGTGTGTTTGGGTTCCTGGGCTAAGACTGGATTGGTCAATTCAAACCAAAAGGAATGTGGTCTTGGTATTCTCCTGCAGGGGTCTTATCTAAGTGGTGTATAATGAAAAGGCCTGGGAGGTGGGGAAGACTGTTTATTACAAGGGCTATTGGGAAAGTCATTTAAGAAATGTACATTTACTTGTGACTCTGGACTGTTACCCAGGGTTTTGGTTTGCATAATGGAGTTCTCATCAATTTAAGGTCCCTACAGGCCACTTGGTCAGACAAAATGGATACCTTAGCAGCAATACCATAGAATAGTTCCGCTGAGCATTAGACAGAACCAAACCCAGTTTCAAAGTTGGTGATATTAGCAGTTCTTGCTAATGGATTAAGAAAGATTTCATAAACCAAAAGTATTTTATATGTAACTGATACTAGAGTGAAACATGCTTTCTGATGAAGGAAAATTAAAAACTTGCTATATAACTTGCTTAAAGGCAGGGATTTACTAATGCTGTTGGAGACTTCTTGAGTGAGGTAGGATAACAGTGGTAAGGAAGAATAGCTCTCGGGAAACCTTAGATCCAAAAGTACAACTGGCCTGTTTTCTCACGAGATACCGTTTGGCCTGCCAAGAGAGCATGTTAACACAAAATGCTGAAGACACATTTATGATCCAAGCTAACCCTGCATCCAGAGGGCAGCCTGGTATTTTGTCAACCCCTGTGTACCTATGGAGTGTTTCCAGAAAGCAATGAGTGTCAGTGGTCTTGACTGGCAAGTATGTGAACCAAAATGCTGAACTGTTCCATTAGGACCTGCCATAAACAACTGAAATGAGAGTGCAGAAGCATAAGAATATAAGTCATTAATAGTGATAATCCCGCAGATTATCCAGATGGTTATTAAAGCAAGTACAATGATGTGTGGGGCAAGGGATATATGTAAGTAATTACTCTCCCCTCAGTGTAGCTATAAACAACTTCTCTAAAAAGTAAAGTCAAGATATTAAAAATAGATATTGAATTGCTTCTTACTGGAATTGACTCAGCGATCCAGCATAGAATATCTGTAATGCAAAAGGAGCCCAAAGCACTTCAAACAGTGTTTTCCTAAATATGATCTAAAGACAGATAAATATTATCTGTCTTTACTTGCTTGTGTCCTTTTCTAACAAATATTTGGAGAGCTGGTTAAATATAAACTGTGTGACTAAGCAACTTCTGTGACACAAACATTCTGGCATACACTGCTGATGATCTCCAGACCAAATCAATACTTCAATAATTTATAATAAGTAGCCTAAAATGCATGTACAAACAAACATACCACAGTTCTGAGATTTAAAAATTAAGTGCTCATTAAAACTATTCATTAAAAGTCTTTAATATTGTTAAAGCTGCAGGTTCAGAATAATTGTTGGAAAACCAAGGAGGTTACATAATATAATTTGGCAACAGCCATAATTATTAGGCAAGCTGCTTTTTTATTGTCTCCTCCTTTAAAAATGTCAGATTTTATTGAATGTAATCAACAGGAATGCAAATGTCATCCTAACAGCATCTTGAATAATGAGAAGGTCAAAGAAGCACAATCCTCAATCTTTAATATTTCAAATACAAAGCATTTAGGGAATTGAAATGTTAGACTTCAGATGTTCTCTGTTTATGACAACATTATCAATGAGGGAGCAAAGTGGAAACACAGTAATATATTATCCTGACAAAGATTGTAACTACAGTGGAAAAGGGAACATTTTCCATTCTAATTATTTCTGTATCTTTTAAAATTGTCATTCCAAAATGGCAGAGCACAAATGAAAATGAGAACCTGAAATACTTTATTAAAAGTAGATTGTAGTTAATATGTCAGACAAAAACATATACATTCATTTGGGCATGGACAGCATTTTTCAACTTTTTATTTTGATCTAATTTTAAATTTATAGAAGAGTCACAAAAATGTAGAGATTTCTGTTTACCCTTCATCCAGCCTACCCTTATGGTAGCTTTTTACATAACAATAGAATCTTTATCATACTCAAATAACTAATTTGGGAATATGCTATGCTATGCTAAGTCACTTCAGTCGTGTCCAACTCTGTGCGACCCCATAGACAACAGCCCATCAGGCTCCCCCGTCCCTGGGATTCTCCAGGCAAGAACACTGAAGTGGGTTACCATTACCTTCTCCAGTGCATGAAAGTGAAAAGTGAAAGTGAAGTCGCTCAGTCGTATCCGACTCTTAGCGACCCCATGGACTGCAGCCTACCAGGCTCCTCCGTCCACGGGATTTTCCAAGCAAGAGTACTGGAGTTGGGTGCCATTGCCTTCTCCGAATTTGGGAATATAATACTGATTAAAGTGCAGAAGCTTTTGGCTTTTACAAGCTTGTTCACATTACATTTTTTGTACTTTTTTTTTTTTCATCTTGAAGGTAAATGATGAGATACTGTGCAGAGTGTATCTCAATTTGTTTTTTCATGAATTTTTTATGATTAAAATGAAAGTGTTAGTCACTTGCTGCTGCTGCTAAGTCGCTTCAGTCGTGTCCAACTCTGTGCGACCCCATAGACAGAAGCTCATCAGGCTCCCCCGTCCCTGGGATTCTCCAGGCAAGAATACTGGAGTGGGTTGCCATTTCCTTCTCCAATGAATGAAAGTGAAAAGTGAAAGTGAAGTCGCTCAGTCGTGCCTGACTCTCAGCGACCTCATGGACTGGAGCCTACCAGGCTCCTCCATCCATGGGATTTTCCAGGCAAAAGTACTGGGGTGGGGTGCCATTGCCTTCCCCGGTTAGTCACTTAGTTGAGTCCAACTCTTTGCGACCCCATGGACTGCGGTCCACTAGGCTTCTTTGTCCTTGGACTTCTCCAGGCAAGAGTACTGGAGTGGGCAGTCATTCCCTTCTTCAGGGGATCTTCCCAGTTCAGGGACTGAACCTGCATCTCCTGCATTGCAGGCAGATTCTTTACCATCTGAGCCATCAGGGAAGCCCGATTAAATAAAGGTTATGCATTGTTGGGAAGGATACCAGAGAAGTGACATGTCCTTCTTATTTCTCCAATTAGTATAATGATGTCAACATTCATTACTGATAATATTAACCATGACCATGTGAATAAAGTAGCAAATTTCAGCATTCTCTGATTGTCAGCTTACCACATTTCCCTTTGTAATAACTAAATGTTTTGAGGGAGATACTTTGAAATTATGCAAATATCCTGTTTCTATTTAAAATCTCACCATTGTAGTATCCACAGTAGTGTTCTCATGACAATTTTCTATATCCCTCTTTCCTTCTCCATTTAATCATTAGAGTCCATTTATAAGGATTACCAATTTATAATCCATTTATTACTTATCCCTTAGTTATTTGACTTCAGCATTGATTTGAATTGGTATAGATTTGTGGATATTTATCTCTGGTGGGTCAGACAGTAAAGAATCCACCTTCTTCAATGTAGAAGACTAGTGTTTGATCTCTGGGTCGGGAAGATCCCTTGCAGCAAGAAATGGCCTGTGAAATCCCACGGACTGAGGAGCCTGGCAGGCTATAGTCCATAGTGGTCTTAAAGAGTAGGACACGACTAAGCAACAAGCACATAAAACAGCATGCATTTTATTTTAGATTATAATCCAATACTGTTGTTACTTATTTTGTGGCTCAAGCCATTCCAACTTTGGGCATTTGGAACTTTTTTCCCTAGTTTTATTGAGTTATAATTGAGATATGATATCTGTGCCCTTTTAATTTGCCATTACCAACCCACCACCTGCCTCCAAAACAAACTTATTTTTTAGCACTTTCTAGCAACACAAGAGACTCCATGCTCATCTTATACTTCCCTTGCTCTACTTCTGGATATCTTTTTTTTAATTGCAGTATGATATTTAGACACTGAGATTTGGGAAGAGATAGGTTTGTTCCTTTCTTAGTGAATTGAGCTAGGAAATACGTGTTTATGTGCATGCAAGAACCTAGACATACATACACTTATACATACACTCACAAGACCTTTGTTTGTTTGTTTGTCTGGATATATATTTTAATAATAATTTCAGAAATCAGTATTGACAACTCCACCTTAAATTCAGTATTCCAGTGTTCAGTCTTTGCCCTTTTCTTATAACTTCTTTTTCCTACAGTGAGAGATCTATGCATTCTTGTCTGTCCTGCATTTACTTACACTTTTCAACATGTTTTATAAATAAAGTAGCTTCATAGATTCATAAACCATATCCCTGTTTGAAACAAATTTGCCCAGGAGAATACCCGTGCAGTACTTTTTGTTTTTGTCTTTACAATATCCAATCAAAACATTTTTTTTCCATTACATAGGTTAACTACTTTCTTCTTGATACTCTTCAGTTTAGTATTTGATTCACAGAAAAACAGTTTGAGTCATTTGTGACAGATTATGTTTCACTTCCCCCCCACATCCTAGTTGCTATTTTAAAATCTAAAATAGAGTAAATCTCATCTTTTTACAGTGTATTTTTCTGTCACTTTTGACAAGTGCATAGAGTTATGTAGTCATGAGCAATGCTCGTGACTGGTGTATTGCAACTGGTGTATTGACCCCCAAGTTCCCTATGCTACCTCTCTGTGTAGTACTTTATCCTCTCAGTCCTTGACAATCACGTGTATTTCCTGAGTTCTGACTTTTGTAGTTTCATAGAAGTGGAATCACATGACATGAACCTTTAGATAGCCTTTCACTTAGAGAAATGCTCTAGGATTCATCCATGTTGTTCAGTTCAGTTCAGTCGCTCAGTCATGTCCGACTCTTTGTGACCCCATGAATCACAGCATGCCAGACCTCCCTGTCCATCACCAACTCCTGGAGTTCACCCAAACTCATGTGCATCCAGTCAGTGATGCCATCCAGCCATCTCATCCTCTGTCATCCCCTTCTCCTCCTGCCCCCAATCCCTCCCAGTATCAGAGTCTTTTCCAATGAGTCACCTCTTCTCATGAGGTGGCCAAAGTATTGGAATTTCAGCCTCAGCATCAGTCCTTCCAATGAACACCCATGACTGGTCTTGTTTAGGATGGACTAGGTGGATCTCCTTGCAGTCCAAGGGACTCTCAAGAGTCTTCTCCAACACCACACTTCAAAAACATCAATTCTTCAGCGCTCAGCCTTCTTCACAGTCCAACTCTCACATCCATACATGACCACAGGAAAAACCATAGCCTTGACTAGACGAACCTTTGTTGGCAAAGTAATGTCTCTGCTTTTGAATATGCTATCTAGATTGGTCATAACTTTCTTTCCAAGGAGTAAGCGTCTCTTAATTACATGGTTGCAGTCACCATCTGCAGTTATTTTGGAGCCCAAAAATACAGTCTGACACTGTTTCCACTGTTTCCTCATCTATTTCCCATGAAGTGATGGGACCGGATGCCATGATCTTAGTTTTATGAATACTGAGCTTTAAGCCAACTTTTTCACTCCTCTTTCACTTTCATTTAGAGGTTTTTTATTTCCTCTTCACTTTCTGCCATAAGGGTGGTGTCATCTGCATATCTGAGGTTATTGATGTTTCTACTGGCAATCTTGATTCCAGCTTGTGCTTCTTCCAGTCCAACGTTTCTCATGATGTACTCTGCATATAAGTTAAATAAGCAGAGAACATGTCTCAATTGTTGGTTGTTTTTCAAATAACATTTCCTTGTATAGCATGCCTTTCTGTGTTTACCAGTTGAGGAACGTTTGAGTTGTTCCCTGTTTGGGGAAATTACAAATAAAGGTGCTATTCAGTTTAGTCATATTTGAATCTTTGCACTCTTTAAATATTTGTGTTGTTATGGTAAAACTGCATTCTAAAACTTTTTCAGTGAAAGAGAAAACTTTGAATGAGGGCTTTCATTTGTGTTTGTGAACAGATTTCAGAGCTACTCTATCAAATTTATAAACTTTGTGTCCCTTTTACATCTTTTATGACAATATAATTTAAGAACCAACTAAGATTTGAGCCTCCGTGGTACTAAGTATTTAATTTTCTCAAGAAATATTGACAGTGTTGTAAAAGATTATTCAAATAATATTCATACTGATTTTATTAACTCTAGTAATAATAATTAGTTTTTAATTATGTAGCTACTGCATAAAGTCTGAATTCTTTATACAAATCTGTACTGGTATTTAAAGTAGTTCAGATTCCTTGTGTATAATTTGAACTAATTATTTCAGAAAGTTAAATTACTTTGTAAAACCTATTTCATTCCAATTCCCCAAACTATTTTGGGAACAGGGAAGATAAGCTTTGTCTTCAAAAACTTAGTCACTATCTGTCCTTTTCCTCCTAAAATGCATTTGAGAAATAAAGATTTTTAAAAAGCTGGTTACTGTTTCACAATGCACTGTTTAATAACCTTACAAATTATACTGATTGAATGGTTACAAGACTGAGAACTAAGGAAAGATAATTTTAATAATCCTTCCTTTGTCTAGGCACACTGGTGCTTTTTATTTCATACCTGAAATTTTTCCTTGTTTAACATTGTAAAAAGTTAAATGCCTTGCAGAAGCTAACATTTGTCAACTTCAGTTAAACTTCAGCATGACTTCTGTGTTAAGGACATTCCTAGAAAAGATTTATACACATACACAAACACATCAGAGATCAGATCAGTCGCTCAGTCGTGTCCGACTCCTTGCGACCCCATGAACTGCAGCACGCCAGGCCTCCCTATCCATCACCAGCTCTCGGAGGTCACTCAGACTCACATTCATCGAGTCAGTGATGCCATCCAGCCATCTCATCCTCTGTCGTCCCCTTTTCCTCCTGCCCTCAATCCCTCCCAGCATCAGAGTCTTCTCCAATGAGTCAACTCTTCGCATGAGGTGGCCAAAATACTGGAGTCTCAGCTTGAGCATCACTTCTTCCAAAGAAATCCCAGGGCTGATCTCCTTCAGAATGGACTGGTTGGATCTCCTTGCAGTCCAAGGGACTCTCAAGAGTCTTCTCCAACACCACAGTTCAAAAGCATCATTTCTTCAGTGCTCAGCCTTCATCACAGTCCAGCTCTCACATCCATACATGACCACAGGAAAGACCATAGCCTTGACTAGGCGAACCTTTGTTGGCAAAGTGATGTCTCTGCTTTTGAATATGCTATCTAGGTTGTTCATAACTTTCCTTCCAAGGAGTAAGCGTCTTTTAATTTCATGGCTGCAGTCACCATCTGCAGTGATTTTGGAGCCCAGAAAAATAAAGTCCGACACTGTTTCCACTGTTTCTCCATCTATTTCCCACAAACACATATACACACATATTTATCTTTTACCAACTTCATAATTCTTGTATTGCTCTCATTAATTTTTATGTGATAAAAAATTTAGTAAATTTCTGTGCTTTTTGGCATTTTCACTTTTAAACTGGCTATGAATCTATGAGTTTAATGTTATTTAAAAATCATTAATTAGTATTTATTAGATAATAACTTAAGAATAGGTAAATGTTTTTAGATTATACCAAATTACTGATGGATTCTTTAATTTTGTGTAAAATGAAATAATAATACATTATTTAATGGAGACTTACTAAATTTTGGAGAATTTCTATTTTATATCATTTTGAAAATTGGGCCAATTATTTTTCTTTAAAAATCTATTATTATTAACCTATCTTTGAGTGTTGGGAGAAATATTATATGAGTTCTATAAATGTCCCAAAGATTTATAATACAATCATTTAATTTCTTATAAATTATAAAATTAGATATATTGAGCAAAATTTAGCCTAGGAATTTCCCCTTAAATGGATATATTTATATTTACTATATATATATATATATTTCATTTCAGCTAAAATTAGTGCTCGAAGCTCATATAATCTGTGAAATAAGAGTATATGTTTTAAAATAATTGACACCAAAAAACAGGGATAAAAATAATTGCCCACCGACAAGAGACTAGAATAATAAATTTACTCTAAAATGCTATTTAATTATGAGTTCATTTCATAATTATGAGTTCAATCATATGGTAAGCTCACTTCACATTCCTGTCAAGCTATCTCTGTACTGTTTTTTCCTTTTTAAATATTATTATCAATATTTAAACCAAACACTGCTAATGTTTTTGGTATTCTTAAACAATTTAGTAATAATCTCTTCACATATTTTATTATTGTGAATAATGAGTTATAGCAATTATAATCCATGATCACATGCTGACATACCTAGATGGTGTACTTCATTGGATGCTCTGCATGAATGACAAAAGTAACTGTATAAGCTCTTGATTGGAAGCACTATCAAATTTTGCAGTGTTCACATTCTCTGTTATCTAATACTAATAATAGAGAAAACTGAAGATAGATTAATTCTGCTGCCTAAAAATACTATTTTGTATTGAATGGCTCAAAATATTGTAACATAAGCTAATATGAATAGAAATGATTTTGCAAATATTTATAAACTCATTCGATGTTCTTTTAAAATGGTGTATGTTGAGAATAAATACTGGAAAGAAAAAGCATAACAATTTCCTTTACACTTTAGCCTCAGAGTTTCAGTTTTTGCTATTCTTTTCTGCCTCTTTAATTGCACTGGTAGGTGGTCCCTGCCATTTTGCTAGCTTTCATACAAATAATATGAAAGTTGGCAAATTGTTTTTATAATTATAGAGTATCTGTCAAATATCCTTGTCAGCACCATTTGAGATCTTCTGTTCTTAGCCCAAATGATTTACAACTTAGAATGTTCCTTATTCTTGTCATCTTATAAACATTGGCCGAATTTCTTGATAATTGACTAAAATGATCTCAAATTTATGAGTTTTTTCTGTTGAGTTCTTTCAGCTTCATTATTCCTAATTCAAAAACTATATTTTCTTATTTTTAAGAAAAGTAAAATCATTTTGAGAACGCTAAAAAAAATCTGATTGTAGATTCTTATAATAGGTAAGAAACATACATTCTGAGATGAAGATGGTAATCTTCAGGTTTTTAATTTTTCAATTTCCTGAATTTTTCTGAATGAGCAAATGTTACTTATATTTTTGTACACTATCATATGTTTCCTGAATTCAGTGATTATATATTCCTATACTGGAAGCTTTTACTATATGGCTGATATCTTTCCTAAATAATACATTATATGGCATCTTTTTGCTTTCATTTCTGATATACAAGTCTTGAACATTTGGTTTTCAGTTGTAGGTTCTTGTTTGTTTGTTTTTTGGTTGTGTGGCTGCACATGTGGGATCTTAGTTCCCTGACCAGGGATTGAACCCTCGCCCCTGCAGTGGAAGCTTGGCATCTTAACCACTGAACCACCAGGGAAGTCCCAGGTTTATGCTATTTTGATGGACTTTTATTATTCCTTACTTTTCTGTAACTTTGACTGCCAGCACACTAAAATCCATTACCATTCCACTTCCCCTTTGGAGCAGTAGAAAAGCATAGTCAGTTGCCTTTTTCTAAAAAATTGCCCTTCAATAGAGAGGCAGCCATAGTGGCAGCCTTAGGGCAGACATGCAGAATAAATAAAGATTTCTTTTTGGACAGGAATACAACTTTGGATTTGAATGTTGTTGGTCAGTCGCCAAGTCATGTCCGACTCTTCACGACCCTGTGGAATGCAGCAAGCCAGGCTGCCCTGTCCCTCACCACCTCCTGGAGTTTGCCCAAGTTCATGTCCATTGAATCAGTGATGCCATCCAAATATCTCATCCTTTTTGCCCTCTTTCCTTCCGCCTTCAATCTTTCCCAACGTATCAGCTGTTCACATCAGGTGGCCAAAGTATTGGAGCTTCAGCTTCACCATCAGTCCTTCCAAAGAGTATTCAGGGTTGATGAACCTTAAGATTGACTGGTTTGATCACCTTGCTTTTCAAGGGATTTTCAGGAGTCTTCTCCAGTACCACAGTTGGAAAGCATCAATTCTTCGGCACTCTGTCTTCTTTATTGTCCCACTCTCACATCTGTACATGCCTATTGGAAAGAACATAGCTTTGACTCTATGGACCATTTTTCAGGAAAGTTATGTCTTTGCTTTTTAACACACTGTCTAGGGTTCTCCTAGCTTTCCTGCCAAGAAGCAATCATCTTCTAATTTCATGGCTGTAGTCACCATCTGCAGTGATTTTAGAGCCCAAGAAGAGGAAATGTGTCACTGCTTCTGCCTTTTCTCCTTCTATTTGTCATAACATGATGGAACCAGATGCCATGATCTTAGTTTAATATTCCATTTTAAGTACGCTTTTTCACTCTCCTCCCTTTACCCTCATCAAGAGGCTCTTTAGTTCCTCTTCACTTTCTGCCATTAGAGTGGTATCATCTGCATGTCTGAGGTTATTGATATTTCCACTGGCAATCTTGATTACAGTTTGTAACTCATCCAGCCTGGGACTTTGCATGATTTGCTCTGCGTATAAATTAAATAAATGAGGTTACAATAAACAGCCTTGTCAAACTCCTTTCTCAATCCTGAACCAGTCAGTTGTTCCATACAGGGTTCTAACTGTTGCTTCTTGACCCTCATACAGGTTTCCCAGGAGACAGGTAAGGCAGTCTGGTATTCCCATCTCTTAGAGTTTTTTGCAGTTTGACTACCTCAGGAACAAGATGGCAGAGGAGGAGGTGGACATGGAGTACATCTCTCTCCACGGATACATCAGGAATACACCTTCAGACACAGAAGTGCATGCAGAACACCAGCTGAGAGCAGACAGGAGTATCTGGCCAGCGGAAAAGAGTATATAGAACCACATAAAACTCGATAGGATGAGGGAAATCGGGGGGAAAGCAGGAGTGTTAGTAGGAATGGCCCTGCCCTTGGCGGGTGAGGGAACTAAAGCAGGGGTCCGATCCCCACATTAGGGCAATTGTCTAAGTCAGAAGAGAAACATTTAAGGCTGAGAGTGAAACACCTGATCTCTGGCAGCCTAAATAGAAGTAGAATCAGGCAGTCCTTACCATAGCCATAAATATCCTGAACAGGAATGCAAGTCCCTTGGAAGGCACTGAAGCTGGGAGCTGGAGTTTAGAGATTGAGGAGCAATCCCAGGGCAAGGATACTGTTGACTGTGGAGAGATGGATCGAGGGGATGTGAGGCAGGAGATTGTGGTGGGAAATACCTGTGGAGGAAAGCTGGGAAGTCATGGAAGTAAGGTGATACTGCTGAGTCACACACAGTGGGTGGAGCCATCACCTTCACCTCTCTCTCCCCACACGCCAGTATTGGCAGCTGAATAGTAGAGAGGCTGGCCCATCAAATCCCTGGCGCACTGAACTAAACAGTAAGACCCCACCCAGGGTATTCCTTTAAGTGACCAATGTGCTGAACTACAGAGTATGACTCCAACCAGGGTGCCCCTTTAAGTGCCTGACATGCTGATCTACAGAGTAGGACCCCACTCAAGGGGGCCCCTCCATGTGCCTGACACGCCAAACAACAGAAGGATACCAGGCAAGGGAGCCCTCTAAGTGCCTGAACAGACAGAGCTACAGAGACATGCTGGGCAAAGAGGCCTTCTGATTGCCAGCTATAAGACTCGAAAAAAGACTCTGATAGGGCCATAACTCCTACAGCAGAGGCAGTCCAAGTCCCTGCACACTTGGTGCCACCAGAGTACCCACTAGCCAAGCAATTGCACTACTTTGATGCTCAACTCTCACTGGGGCAAAGCTGCCACAGACAAAAAAAAAATCTTGTGTCTGTGCATTCAGGGTTGCTTCGGTCATGTCCAACTCTTTGCGACCCTGTAGACTGTGGCCTGCCAGGCTTCTGTGTCAGGGAGGGAGGTCTCCAGGCAAGAATACTGGAGTGTGGTGGCCAATACTGGTTGGCATACCCTTCTGCAACATTATATTTCCTGCTGCCCTAGCCGCCAACTCCTCCTGAGTACCTGGTGCTGCCAGAACCCCTGCAACCCACGCAGATGCACCACCTCCACAGCTGGCCCTCACAGGGGCAAACCCCAGTGGATGACCCACATGCATAGGTGGAAATAAAAACAATTGAAACCCAGGGGCAGCTGACCCAGAGCGCAACCTCAGGAGCAAACCCCAGTAGACAATCCACATGCAGAGGTGGGAATAAAACCACGGTTGAAACCAAGGGGCAGTGTGGCTAAGGAAGAAGACCCAAAACCTTCCCACCAGCTGTATAAGCTGCAGACTAAATCCACAGGATCAACTAGACAGATTCTGTGTCTATGGAACATATAAAAGGACATTGAGAGCTCCTACAAAAGAAAATACACTAGTTCTGATAGCTGTGGATCTTGGAGGCAAACACACACAGGAGTAGGACCAGATTAGAATCTGAGCTGCCCTGACAGCAGGTCCAGAGGTCAGCAGAGTGTTGGGGTCACCCTAGGGAGGTGAGGTGGACTGTGACTCCGACCGAGGGAAAGGACTCTGACATCAGTGACTCAGGAAACACATTTATTATTCTTATAGTTTGACTTGTTCTGTAGATTCTTTTGGATTTTTGTTTGTTTGTTTGTTTTGTTTTTCCCCCTTTTTTCCCCCTTCTGTTGTAGCTGTCGATTTTATTAGCACTATGAAATCTAATGACCTATTATTTTTTTATACATTTATTCCTTTGTTTGCTTTTCCTACTGTTCTTTTCCGCTTGCAGTTATCTTTAAAGTATATAAATCATCTTAATCTACATCTATTTAATTTTGCATATCTACTTTTTCTTTTTTTCATCTCAACATATTTGTTAGTTTTATTTTCATAACTTTATTTCCCAATTGGCACCTTGGTTTAATTTTGTTTTCCAGTTTGTACTTTACTTAGTTTTGTTCTTAACTGATATATATATATATATAAATTTTTGATTTCTTTTCCTCTGGGTAAATCTATTCTACTTTATTCTTTTACACTGTTTGGATTTTGCTTATGGATGTATGTGTATGTGGGTATATTAAGTCACATTTTTTATTATTGTTATAAATCCCTGCCTCTATGTTGGGCTTTGCAGTTCTGTGGAGTTTCCCTTTTTCCTTCTTTCATTTTTAAAATTTTATCTTTATAATTTTAATTTTTAAAACTATTATAATTTTTCTAAAGTTATTCCTTTGTTTTCCTTTCCAAATGTTCTTTTCCCCTTGCAGTTAATCTTTATATAAATATTCTTCATCTACCTCCATTTAATTTTGCATATCTATTCTTTCTTTCCAGTCTTCTCAACATATTTGGTAGTTTTGTTTTCATTGCTTTATTCCCCACTTGGCACCTCACTTTAGTTTTGTTTTACAGTTTGTGCCTTAGTTAATATTGTTCTTGACTGATGCATATAATTTTTTATTTCCTTTGTTCTCTGGGTAAATCTGTTCTGCTTTATTTTTGTTGGACTGTTTTGACTTTGTTTATGTGTAAATATGTATATAGGGGCTTCCCTTGTGGCTCAGAGGGTAAAGCATCTGCCTGCAATGCAGGAGACCTGGGTTTGATCGCTGGGTCAGGAAGATCCCCTGGAGAAGGAAATGGCAACCCACTCCAGTACTCTTGCCTGGAAAATCCCATGGACAGAGAAGCCTGGTAGACTACAGTCCATTGGAATGCAAAGAGTTGGACATGACTGAGTGTATGTATGTATATTCCATTATTTTATTTATTATTTGCCTGATTTTGTAACTGCCATTTGTCTGGGATTCATCTTTGGTTTCTCCTTTTGGGGTATTTGTTTTAGTCTCACTTAATACTATAACAAACCACTTGTGGAATCTTCGTTCCTGACCAAGGATCAAGCCCTGAGCCTTTGGAGTGGGACTGATTCCAAGACCATAGGATACCAGAGAACTAACCCTAGGGAGTATCAAACAGTGAGAACTCACACTAAGGAAACCACTTGAATACAAGACCCAGCATCAAGGAACTACCAGTAGCACTGTGTGTGGAATGTTTCATCTAAACAACAAACAAAAATACAAACTCAATCATCACTAGACAGGATCACCACCTCACCCACCCTTGCCCATCAAAGGAAAAACAAACAAACAAAGCTCAGCACAAATCTCACTCTATACAGAGAAGCTTGCTCAAACCACTGGACAAAACTTAGGAGAGCAGAAACCAAAAGGAAGAAAGAATTCAACCCTGAAGCCTGGGAAAAGGAGACCTCAAATACAATAAGTTAAAAAAGAAATCATTAAAGGCAGAGGAATACTACTCAAATGAAGGAACAAACCAGAATCACAGAAGTCCAAATAAATGAAGAGGAATTGGGCAAACTGCCTGAAAAACAATTCAGAATAATGACAGTAAAGATGATCAAAAACCTTGAAAACAAAATGGAGAAGATGCAAAAATAAATTAAGAGACCTAGAAGAATTAAAGAATAAATATGCAGAGACAAACAACACAATTACTGAAGTTAAAATTACTCTAGAAGGAATCAATAGCAGACTATATGAAGCAGAAGAATGAATCGGTGAGCTGGAAGATAAAATGGTGGAAATAACTTCTGAAGAGCAGAATTAAGTAATAAGAATGAAAAGAACTAAGGATAGTCTCAGAGACCTCTGGGACAATATCAAACAGACCAACATTTGAATTATAGGAGTCCTAGAAGAAGAAGGGCTTCCCTTGTAGCTCAGTCAGTAAAGAATCTGTCTGTAATGAATCTGTCTGTAATGCAAGAGACCTGGGTTCAATCTCTGGGTTGGGAAGATTCCCTGGAGAAGGAAATGGCAACCCACTCCAGTATCCTTGCCTGGAAAATCTCATGGACAGAGGAGCCTGGTGGGCTGCAGTCCATGGGGTCGCACAGAGTCAGGCACAATTGAGCGACTAACACTTACTTACTTACTTACTTAGAAGAAGAAGAGAAAGCGAATGAGAAAATTTTTGAATAGATTATAGTTGAAAATTTTCCCAACATGGAAAAGGAAATAGTTGGATAAAGTTCAAGAGGCACAGAGAGTCCCATACAGGATAAGCCCAAGGAGAAAGACAGGAAGACACATACTAATCAAGCTAACAAAGACTAAACACAAAGAAAGAGTATTAAGAGGAACAAGGGAGCAGCAACAAGTAACATACAAAGCAAACCCTATATGCTTAACAGCTGCTCTTTCGGCAGAAACTGTGCAGGCCAGAAGGGAATGGCAGGATATATTTAAAGTACTGAAAGGGAAAAATTTACGACCGATATTACTGTACCCAGAAAGGATCTCATTCAAAATTCATGAAAAATTAAAAGCTTTTCAGACAAGCAAAAATTAAGAGAATTCAGTACCACCAAACCAGCTTTACAACAAATGTTAAAGGGACTTATGTAGTCAAGATACACAAGAGAAGAAAACAAAATCTACAAAATCAACCCCAAATAATTAGGAAAATGGCAATAGGAAAATATATACCATAATTATTTTAAATGTAAATGGACTGATTGCTAGAACCAAAAGACACAGACTGGCTGAATGGATACAAAAACAAGACCCATATATATGCTGTTTACAAGAAACACACTTCAGACCACAAGACACATAAAGACTGAAAATGAGAAGATGGAAAAATATATTTCATGCAAATAGGAAGCAAAAGAAAGCTAGAGTAGCAACCCTCATATCAGACAAAATAGACCTTAAAGAAGATTACAAGAGATAAGGAAGGACACTATATAATGATCAAGGGATCATCAATCCAAGAGGAAGACATAACAATTGTAAGTATCTATGCACCCAACATAGGAACACCTCAATACGTAACACAAACACTAATAGACATAACAGGAGAAATTAACATAATAATAATAGACTTTAACACCCCACTCACACCAATGAAAAGATCATCAAAACAGAAAATTAATAGGGAAACACAAGTCTGGAATGATAAATTAGGTGAGATGAATCTCATTGATATCTTCAGGACATTCCATCTAAATGCAGAAGAATACACCTTCTTCTCAAGTGCGCATGGAACATTCTCCAGGATAGATCACATCTTGGGTCACAAATCAAACCTCAGTAAATTTGAGAAAATTGAAATCACATTAAGTATCTTCTCAGACCAAAACTCTATGAGACTGGATATCAATAACAAGAAAAAATCTGTAAGAAACACAAACACATGAAGATTAGGCAACATGTTTCTAAATAACCAACAGGTTACTGAAGAAATCAAAAGGGAAATAAAAGTTCTAGAAACAAATGGGAGAAGGCAATGGCACCCCACTCCAGTACTCTTGCCTGGAAAATCCCATGGATAGAGGAGCCTGGTGGGCGGCAGTCCATGGGGTCGCTAAGAGTCGGACACGACTGAGTGACTTCACTTTCACTTTTCACTTTCATGCACTGGAGAAGGAAATGGCAACCCACTCCAATGTTCTTGCCTGGAGAATCCCAGGGATGGGGGAGCCTGGTGGGCTGCCGTCTCAGGGGTCGCACAGAGTCGGACACGACTGAAGCGCCTTAGCAGCAGCAGCAACAGCAGAAACAAATGATAATGAAAACACAACAGTTCAAAACCTGCGGGATGTAGCAAAAGCAGTCCTAAGAGGAAAGTTTATAGCAGTGTAATCCTACCTCAATAAACAAGAAAAACATCAAATGGACAAACTAACTTTACACCTAAAACAACTGGACAAAGAAGAACAAAAAATCCCCAAAAGATGGAAAGATATCATAAAGATCTTAGTAGAAATAAATGAAAAAAAAAATAGTAAAGATTAATAAAACTAAAAGCTGGTTCTTTTGGAAGATAGACAAAATTGACAGACTTTTAGCCAGACTCATCAATAAAAAGAGAAAGGAATCAAATCTACAAATTTAGAACTGAAAAAGGTTACAACAGACAATGCAGAAATACAAAAGATTATTTTTTATTATTATTATTATTATTTATTTATTATATTATTATTATTATTTATAATAATAAAAGATTATTAGAGACTGTTATGAACAAATATACAGCAATAACATGGATAACATGGAAGAAATGGACAGATTCTTAGACAAGTTCAGTCTTCTAAGATTGAACCAGGAAGAAATAGAAATTATGAACAACCCAATTACAAGCAATGAAATTGAAGCCATGATCAAAAATCTCCCAAAAACCAAAACCAAGGACCAGATGGCTTCACAGGAGAATTCTGTCAGACGTTTAGAGAAGAGCTAATGCTTATCCTTCTGAATCTCTTTCAAAAAATTTCAGAGGATGGCACACTTTCAAACTCCTTCTATGAGGCCACCATCACCCTAATACCAAAACCAGACAAAGACAACACAAAAAAAGAAAACTACAGGTCAATATCACTGATGAACATAGATAGAAAAATCCTCAACAAAATTTTAGAAAACAGAATTCAGCAACACATCAAAAAGTTCATGCATCATGATCAAGTTAGGTTTATTCCAGGGATGCAAGATTTCTTCAACATAACGCAAATCAATCCATGTGATACACCATATGAACAAATTGCAAGATAAAAACCATATGACAATCTCAATAGATGCAGAAAAAGCCTTTGACAAAATTCAGCACCCACTTATGATTAAAACTCTTCAAAAAATGGGCATAAAAGGAACCTACCTTAACATAGTAAAGGCCATATGTGATAAACCTATAGTAAACATTATTCTCAATGGTGAAAAACTGAAAGCCTTCCCCCTAAGATCAGGAACAAGACAAGGGTGACCAGTTTCCCCACTATTATTCAACATAGTTCTGGAAGTCCTAACTATAGCAATCAGAGAAGAAAAAGAATTAGAAAGAATCCAGATCAGAAAAGAAGTAAAGCTCTCACTGTTTGCAGATAACATGATACTGTACACAGAAAACCATGAAGATAGTATCAGAAAATTACTAGAGCTAATCTGGGTGAACTCTGGGAGTTGGTGATGGACAAGGAGGCCTGGCTTGCTGCGATTCATGAGGTCGCAGAGAGTCAAACACGACTGAGTGACTGAACTGAACTGAATCAGTGAATTTAGCAAAGTTGCAGGATATAGAATCAAAACACAGAAATCTGTTGCATTTCTATTTACTAACTGTGAAAATTCAGAAGGAGAAATAATGGTATCAATCCCATCCACCATTGCAACAAAAAGAATTAAATATCTAGGAATAAACTTACCTAAGGAGACAAAAGAACTGTACACAGAAAATTATAAAATGCTAATGAAAGAAATCAAAGATGGCATAAACAGATGAAGAAATATTCCATGTTCCTGGGTAAGAAGAATCAATATTGTGAAAATGACTACACTACCAAATGCAATCTACAGATTCAGTGTGATCCCTATCAAATTACCTGTGGCATTTTTTTCACAGAACTAGAGCCAAAAATTTCACAATTCACATGGAATACACAAAAGATCCCGAATAGCCAAAGTAGTCTTGAGAAAGAAGAATTGAGCTGGAGGAATTAACCTTCCTGACTTCAGATTATACTACAAAGCTACAGTCATTGAGAGTATGGTATGGGCATAGAAACACAGACCAATGGAACAAGATAGAAAGCCCAGAAATAAACCCATGCACCCATGGGTACCTAATTTTTGACAAAGGAGGCAACAATATACAATGGGGCAAAGACATCCTGTTCAATAAATGGTGCTGGGGAAACTGAACAGCTACATGTGAAAGAGTGAAATTAGAGCACTTCTAACACCATACACAAAAACTCAAAATGGATTAAAGACCTAAATGTAAGACCAGAAACTATAAAACTCTTAGAGGAAAACATAGGCAGAACACTCGATGACATAAATCAAATCAAGACCTTTTATGATCCACTGAAGGACCTGATTAAACTTAAAAGCTTTTGCACAGCAAAGGGAACTATAAGCAAAGTGAAAAGACAACCCTCAGAATGGGAGAAAATAATAGCTAATGAAACAACTGACAAAGGATTAATTTCCAAAACATACAAACAGCTCATACAACTCAATGCCAGAAAAACAACCCAATCAAAAAGTAGGAAAAAGACCTAACAGACATTTCTCCAAATATGTACTGATGGCTAACAAACACATGAAAAGATGCTCAACATCGCTCCTTATTAGAGAAATGCAAGCCAAAACTACAATATCACTTCACACTGGTCAGAGTAGCCATCATCAAAAAGTCTACAAATGGTAAATGCTGGGGAGGGTGTGGAGAAAAGGGAATGCTCTTACCCTGTTGGTTGGAATGTAAATCGATACAGCCACTATGGAAGATGGTATGGAGATTCCTTAAAAAACTAGGAATTATGGAAGATGGTATGGAGATTCCTTAAAAAACTAGGAATAAAACCACCATATGACCCAGCAATGCCAATCCTAGGCATATACCCTGAAGAAACCACAATTGAAAGAGACACATGTATCCCACTGTTCATCACAGCACTATTTGCAACAGCTAGAACATGGAAGCAACCTAGATGTCCATCAACAGATGAACAGATAAAGAAGTTTTGGTACATATACACAATGGAATATTGCTTAGCCATAAAAAGAAACACATTTGAGTCAGTTCTACTGAGGTGAGTGAACTTAGAACCTATTATACAAAGTGAAGTAAGTCAGAAAGAGAAAGGTAAATGTCATATTCTAATGCATATATACTGAATCTAGAAAAATGGTACTTAAGAATGTATTTACAGGGCAGCAGTGGAGAAACAGACATAGAGAACTGACCTCTGACATGAGGAGAGGAGAGGGTGAGATGTATGCAAAGAGTAGCATGGAAACTTACTTTACCATATGTAAAATAGATAGTCAATGGGAATTTGCTGTATGGCTCAGAAAACTCAAACAGGGGCTCTGTATCAATCTAGAGGGGTGGGATGGCAGGGAGATGGGAGGGAGGTTGAAAAGGGAGGGGATATATGTATATCTATGGATGATTCATGTTGAGGTTTGACAGAAAACAACAAAATTCTGTAAAGCAATTATCCTTTAAGGAAAAAAAATTAAAAAAAAAAAACAAAAACCAGCAACAACAAAGAAATAATTTTTCAGTTTGCTATGATCCAGACTGTCAAAGGCTTTAGCATAGTCCATAAAATAGAGGTAAATGCTTTTCTGGAATCCCCTTGCTTTCTCTATGATCTAGTGAATGCTGGCATTTGGTATCTGGTTCCTCTTCCGTTTCTGTACCCAACTTGAAGATCTGGAAGTTCTCTGTTCACTTAATGCTGAAGCCTAGCTTGGAGAATTTTGAGTATAACCTTCCTAGCATGGGAGATGAGTGCAATTGTATGGTGGTTTGAACATTCGTTAGCACTGCTCTTCTTGAACATTGGGATGAAGAATGACCTTTTCCAGTCCTGTGGCCACTGCTGGGTTTTCCAAATTTGCTGACATATTTCACGCAGCACTTTAATAGCTTTATAATTTAGGATTTTAATAGCCCTGGTGGCATTCCATCACCTCCACTAGCTTTATTGGCAACTGTGCTTCCTAAGGCCCACTTAACTTCACAGTCCACGATGTCTGGCTCTGAGTGAGAGACTACTCCTTTGTGGTTATCCGGGTCATTAAGATTTTTTTTTGTACAGTTCCTCTGTGTATTCTTTCCATCTATTCTTTTTTTTATTTATTTAACTTTACAATATTGTATTGGTTTTTCCATATATCAAAATGAATCTGCCACAGGTATACATGTGTTCCCCATCCTGAACCCTCCTCCCTCCTCCCTCCCCACACCATCCTTGTGGGTCATCCCATCTATTCTTGATCTCTTCTGCATCTATTAGATCTCTACCATTTCTGTCCTTTATTGTGTCCATCTTTCAATGAAATATTCCTTTGATAGTTCCAATTTTCTTGAAGAGATCTCTAGTCTTACCTTATTCGCTGTTTTTCCTCTATTTCTTTGCACTGTTCATTGAAAAGGGGCTTCTTGTCTCTCCTTGCTATTCTCTGGAACTCTGCATTTAGTTGGGTGTACCTTTCCCTCATGGCTCAGACAGTAAAGTGTCTACCTATAATGTGGGAGACCCAGGTTCAATCCCCGGGTCAGGAAGATATCCTGGAGAAGGAAATGGCAACCCACTCCAGTATTCTTGCCTGGAAAATCCCACAGACAGAGGAACCTGGTAGGCTACAGTCCATGGGGCTGCAAAGAGTTGGACATGACTGAGTGACTTCACTTTTCACCTTTCCCTTTCTTACTTGCTTTTTGTTTCTTTTCTTTTCTCCACTATTTGTAAAGCCTCCTCAGTCAGCCACTTTGCCTTCTTGTATTTCTTTTTCTTTGGGATGATTTGTTCACTGCCTACTATATATTACTAACCTCTGTCCATAGTTCTTCATGCTCTCTGTTTACTAGATCTAATCCTTTGAATCTATTTGTCACCTCCACTGTATATTTATAGGGGATTTGATTTAAGTTGTTGCTTGCTGGCCTAGTGATTTTCCTCCCTTTCTTTAAGCCTGGATTTTGCTATGAGGAGCTGATGATCTGAGCCACAATCAGTCCCAGGTCTTATTTTTCCTGACTGTACAAAGCTTCTCCATCTTCAGTTACAAAAAATATAATCAATCTGATCTTGGTATTGACCATTTGGTGATGTCCATGTATAAAGTTGTCTCTTGTGTTGTTGCAAAATGGTGATTACTATGACCACTGTGTTCTCTTGGAGGAATCTTAGTATTTGCCCTGCTTCATTTTGTGTTCCAAGGCCAACCTTACTTGTTACTCCATGTATCTCTTGACTTCCTACTTTTGCATTCCAATCCCCTATGATGATTAGGACATCTTTTTTTGGTGTTAGTTCTAGGAGGCCTTCTGGATTTTCATAGAAGTGATCAGCTTCTTCAGCATTTGTATTTGGTGTGTAGACTTGAATTACTGTTGAATTGTTTACCATGGAAAAGAACTGAGATCATACTGTTATTTTTAAGGTTGAATGCAAGTACTGCATTTCAGACTCTCTTATTGATTATGAGGGCTACTCCATTTCCTCTATGGGATTCTTGCCCACAGTTGTAGATGTAATTGTCATCTGAATTCAATGTGCCCATTCCCATCCATTTTAGTTCACTGGTTGCTAGAATGTCGATGTGTTCAACACTTGTGACCCTTTGTAGTCCGCCAGACTTCTCTGTCCATGGCATTTCCCATTCAAGAATACTGGAGTGGGGTGCCATTTCCTTCTCCAGGGGATCTTTCTGACCCAGGAATCAAACCTGGGTTTCGTGCATTGCAGGTGGATTCTTTACCTGAGATAATGTCCCTGCTTGATATGTATTCTGGTTACCTTGGTTTCTTTACTTTTTGAAATTCATTTTAATATACAGATGCATATTGACAGTTCATATAGACACAAATATGTACATGAGTCACACTATCAAAATTATTTGTGTTTTTACCTGGTAGTTAGTGATTTTAATCAGAAGACCTCAACATTTTTCTACACAGTATTTAAATCCACAGGGAAGTAGTGGGCAAGGAGTAGTCCTTTTCTAGATTCCAGGCAGCAGTCTAGGGCTTGTTTCCTACCTAACCAATCCACTCTTGGTACATTTAGATAAATTTCAGTTCAGTTCAGTCTCCCAGTTGTGTGCTACTCTGAGATCCCATGGACTGCAGCATGCAAGGCCTCTCTGTATACCATCAACTCCCAGAATTTGCTCAAACTCATGTCCATTGAGTCGGTGATGCCATCCAACCATCTCATCCTCTGTTGTCCCCTTCTCCTCCCGCTTTCAATCTTTCCCAGCATCAGGGTCTTTTCAATAAGTCAGCTCTTCGCATCAGGTGGCCAAAGTATTGGAGTTTCAGCTTCAGCATCAGTCCTTCCAATGAATATTCAGAACTGATTTCCTTTAGAATTGACTGGCTGGGTCTCCTTGCAGGCCAAAGGACTCTCAAGAGTCTTTTTCAATAGCACAGTTCAAAACCATCAATTTTTTAGCACTCAGGTTTTATTAGATAAATTTACTAAAACGTGAAACCTTGTATCCAATGCTGTCACCAATCTCTGATCTTTATCTCTAGTATATATTTTCCTTAATTTCCCCTTACCTAGTGTTGCTTAGAGATGGTTAGATAGCATCACTGACTCAATGGACATGAACTTGCGCAAACTCCGGAAACATTGGAAGAGGGAAGCCTGATGGGCTGTAGTCCATGGGTTCACAAAGAGTTGGACATGACGTAGCCACTGAACAAGTGTTGCTTAATACTAGATGCTTAAGCTGAAAATGAAATAATTTTATCCCATGCTGTTACTGAACCTGCCTTTTATATTCTCCATTCCACATCCATTTTTTTGTTTCAGTATTCCAAGTGCAGTAAATAGTCATAATATAGACCCTTCAGTTCAGTTAAGTTCAGTGGCTCAGTCATGTCTGACTCTTTGCTATCCATGAATCGCAGCACGCCAGGCCTCCCTGTCCATCATCAACTCCCGGAGTTTACCCAAACTCATGTCCATCAAGTCGGTGATGCCATCAAGCCATCTCATCCTATGTTGTCCCCTTCTTCTCTTGCCCCTAATCCCTCCCAGCATCAGAGTCTTTTCCAATGAGTCAACTCTTTGCAGGAGGTGGCCAAAGTATTGGAGTTTCAGCTTTAGCATCATTCCTTCCAAAGAACACCCAGGACTGATCTCTTTAGTATGGGCTGGATGGATCTCCTTGCAGTCCAAGGGACTCTCAAGAGTCTTCTCCAACATCACAGTTCAAAACCATCAATTCTTCAGCACTCAGCTTTCTTCACAGTCCAACTCTCACATCCATACATGACCACTGGAAAAACCATAGCTTTGACTGGATGGACCTTTGTTGGCAAAGTAATGTCTCTGCTTTTGAATATGCTATTTAGGTTGGTCATAACTTTCCTTCCAAGGAGTAAGCGTCTTTTAATTTCATGGCTGCAGTCACCATCTGCAGTGATTTTGCTGCTGCGTCGCTTCAGTCGTGTCCGACTCTGCGCGACCCCACAGACGGAAGCTCACCAGGCTCCCCTGTCCCTGGGATTCTCCAGGCAAGAATACTGGAGTGGGTTGCCATTTCCTTCTCCAATGCATGAAAGTGAAAAAAGTGAAAGTGAAGTCGCTCAGTCGTGTCCGACTCTTAGCGAGCCCATGGACTGCAGCCTACCAGGATCCTTCGTCCATGGGATTTTCCAGGCAAAAGTACTGGGGTGGGGTGCCATGCAGTGATTTTGGAGCCCCCCAAATTAAGTCTGACACTGTTTCTACTGTTTCCCCATCTATTTGCCATGAAGTGATGGGACCAGATGCCATGATCTTAGTTTTCTGAATGTTGAGCTTTAAACCAACTTTCAGAATTCCTTCCAAAGAACTCTCCTCTTTCACTTTCATCAAGAGGCTTTTTAGTTCCTCTTCACTTTCTGCCATAAGGGTGGTATCATTTACATATCTGAGGTTATTTATACTTCTCCTGACAATCTTGATTCCAGCTTGTGCTTCTTCCAGCCCAGCATTTCTCATGATGTACTCTGCATATAAGTTAAATAAGCAGGGTGACAATATACAGGCTTGACGTACTCCTTTTCCTAGTTGGAACCAGTCTGTTGTTCCATGTCCAGTTCTAACTGTTGCTTCCTGACCTGCATATAGGTTTCTTAAGAGACAGGTCAGGTGGTCTGGTATTCCCATCCCTTTCAGAATCTTCCACAGTTGATTGTGATCCACACAGTCAAAGCCTTTGGCATAGTCAATAAAGCAGAAATAGAGGTTTTTCTGGAACTCTCTTCCTTTTCCCATGATCCAGCGGATGTTGGCAATTTGATCTCTGGTTCCTTTGCCTTTTTGAAAACCAGCTTGAACATCTGGAAATTCATGGTTCAATACTGTTGAAGCCTGTCTTGGAGAATTTTGAGCATTACTTTACTAGTGTGTGAGATGAGTGCCATTGTGCGGTAATTTGAGCATTCTTTGGCATTGCCTTTCTTTGGGATTGAATGAAAACTGACCTTTTCCAGTCCTGTGGCCACAGCTGAGTTTTCCAAATTTGCTGACATATTGAGTGCAGCACTTTCACAGCATCATCTTTTAGTATTTGAAATAGCTCAACTGGAACTCCATCACTTCCACCAGCTTTGTTTGTAGTGATGCTTTCTAAAGCCCACTTGACTTCACATTCCAGGATGTCTGGCTTTAGGTGAGTGATCACACCATTGTGATTATCTGGGTCATGTAGATCTTTTTTGTACAATTCTTCTGTGTATTCTTGCCACCTCTTTTTATTATCTTTGGCTTCTGTTAGGTTCATACCATTTCTGTCCTTTATCGAGCCCATCTTTTCATGAAATGTTCCCTTGGTATTTCTAATTTTCTTGAAGAGATCTCTAGTCTTTCCCATTCTGTTGTTTTCCTTATTTCTTTGCATTGATCGCTGAGGAAGGCTTTCTTATCTCTCCTTGCATTTCTTTGGAATTCTGCATTCAGATGCTTATATCTTTCCTTTTCTCCTTTGCTTTTCGCTTCTCTTCTTTTCACAGCTATTCAGGGATCAAGACCATCCTCATGGAAAATCAATGCAAAAAAAAAGCAAAATATAGATCCTTGCTATGCTATGCTAAGTCACTTCAGTCCTGTTCGACTCTGTGTGACCCCATAGACGGCAGCCCACCAGGATTCCCCATCACTGGGTTTCTCCAGGCGAGAACACTGGAGTGGGTTGCCAATTCCTTCTCCAATGCATGAAAGTGAAAGGAGAAAATGAAGTCACTCAGTCCTGTCCGATTCTTAGTGACCCCATGGATTGCAGCCTACCAGGCTCCTTCGTCCGTGGGATACTCCAGGCAAGAGTACTGTAGTGGGGTGTCATTGCCTTCTGCATAGACCCTTCAGATCAGATCAGATCAGATCAGATCAGTCGCTCAGTCGTGTCCGACTCTTTGCCACCCCATGAATCGCAGCACGCCAGGCCTCCCTGTCCATCACCAGCTCCCGGAGGTCACCCAGACTCACACCCATCGAGTCAGTGATGCCATCCAGCCATCTCATCCTCTGTCGTCCCCCCTTCTCCTCCTGCCCTCAATCCCTCCCAGCATCAGAGTCTTCTCTAATGAGTCAACTCTTTGCATGAGGTGACCAAAATACTGGAGTTTCAGCTTTAGCATCATTCCTTCCAAAGAAATTCCAGGATTGATCTCCTTCAGAATGGACTGGTTGGATCTCCTTGCAGTCCAAGGGACTCTCAAGAGTCTTCTCCAACACCACAGTTCAAAAGCATCAATTCTTCGGCGCTCAGCCTTCTTCACAGTCCAGCTCTCACATCCATACATGACCACAGGAAAGACCATAGCCTTGACTAGGCGAACCTTTGTTGGCAAAGTAATGTCTCTGCATTTGAATATGCTATCTAGGTTGGTCATAACTTTCCTTCCAAGGACTAAGTGTCTTTTAATTTCATGGCTGCAGTCACCATCTGCAGTGATTTTGGAGCCCAGAAAAACAAAGTCTGACACTGTTTCCACTGTTTCCCCATCTATTTGCCATGTAGTGATGGGACCAGATGCCATGATCTTCGTTTTCTGAATGTTGAGCTTTAGGCCAACCTTTTCACTCTCCACTTTCACTTTCATCAAGAGGCTTTTTAGCCCCTCTTCACTTTCTGCCATAAGAGTGGTGTCATCTGCATATCTGAGGTTATTGATATTTCTCCCAGCAATCTTGATTCCAACTTGTGTTTCTTCCAGTCCAGCATTTCTTATGATGTACTCTGCATGGAAGTTAAATAAACATGGTGACAATATGCAGCCTTGACGTACTCCTTTTCCTATTTGGAACCAGTCTGTTGTTCCATGACCAGTTCTAACTGTTGCTTCCTGACCTGCATACAGATTTCTTAAGAGGCAGATCAGGTGGTCTGGTATTCCCATCTCTTTCAGAATTTTCCATAGTTTATTGTGATCTACACAGTCAAAGGCTTTGGCATAGTCAATAAAGCAGAAATAGATGTTTTTCTGGAACTCTCTTGCTTTTTCCATGATCCAGCGGATGTTGGCAATTTGATCTCTGGTTCCTCTGCCTTTTCTACCGAAATCAGATCGATTATATTCTTTGCAGCCAAAGATGGAGAAGCTCTATACAATCAGCAAAAACAAAACCAGGCGCTGACTGTGGCTCAGACCATGAACTCCTTATTGCCAAATTCAGACTGAAATTGAAGAAAGTAGGGAAAACTACTAGACCATTCAGGTATGACCTAAATCAAATCCCTTATGATTATACAGTGGAAGTGAGAAATAGATTTAAGGGCCTAGATCTGATAGATAGAGTGCCTGATGAACTATGGAATGAGGTTCATGACATTGTACAGGAGACAGGGATCAAGACCATCCCCATGGAAAAGAAATGCAAAAAAGCAAAATGGCTGTCTGGGGAGGCCTTACAAATACCTGTGAAAAGAAGAGAAGCGAAAAGCAAAGGAGAAAAGGAAAGATATAAACATCTAAATGCAGAGTTCCAAAGAATAGCAAGAAGAGATAAGAAATCCTTCTTCAGTGATCAATGCAAAGAAATAGAGGAAAACAACAGAATGGGAAAGACTAGGGATCTCTTCAAGAAAATCAGAGATACCAAAGGAACATTTCATGCAAAGATGGGCACGATAAAGGACAGAGATGGTGTGGACCTAACAGAAGCAGAAGATATTAAGAAGAGGTGGCAAGAATACACAGAAGAACTGTACAAAAAAAGAGCTTCAAGACCCAGATAATCATGATGGTGTGATCACTGACCTAGAGCCAGACATCTTGGAATGTGAAGTCAAATGGGCCTTAGAAAGCATCACTACGAACAAAGCTAGTGGAGGTGATGGAATTCCAGTGGAGCTATTCCAAGTCCTGAAAGATGATGCTGTGAAAGTGCTGCACTCAATATGCCAGCAAATTTGGAAAACTCAGCAGTGGCCACAAGATTGGAAAAGGTCAGTTTTCATCCCAATCCCAAATAAAGGCAATGCCAAAGAATGCTCAAACTACCATAGACCCTTACAAGATTCCAAATTTAAAGCATAATCAGCAACAGTAATATACCGAATCTGACATTCATTGTTTCCTGGTATCTGGCAAGTCTTATCAGTTTTTAAAATTTTTTTTAGGTTTTGGTGGTTATGATGAAGGAAGGTTCTCTGTAACAACTCCACAGATTAGAATAGTGAATTCTCAATTTAATTTATGAAATTTTATTTATGGACATTCAGGATTGAGCTATGTATTATTTTCTGGGTAAACTGAAGAAGACAGGCTCAAATGGTATCATTAACAAGCCTATCTGATTCTTAACTATTTAATTAAGAAGTCACAAATCTGTGCCACATTAAATTTCATTTTCTCTCTCCCATTTCAAAATATACTCCAACTCACACTTAGCTTCTTCATAAAATGAGTTGAAAGCCTTCATCTTCATTTTCAAGGAAATAAATGACAAATCTATTTTCTCCATTTTAAGTTTTGGAAGTATTCACCCGAGAGACGCCTAAGGCTGGGGTTTACTTTGGCAAAACATTTAATGATGAATTCAATTTCTTCAAGAGATACCAGGCCATAAAAAATTTCCATTCCTTCTTCTGGTCAGCTCAGTAAGGTATATTTGTCATCCAAATGTTCAAATTTATCAGCAAACTTTTTACTAGCATTGTGTTATATATCCTGCCACTGGGTTCACTCTTGTGAGGAATCACCCCATGTCCTCACTACTTTCTTAGGACTATCTGTACTTCCTTGCTTTGTGCAACTGCTTTGTTGTTGTTTTAATCTGTGAATGTTATCTTCTCTGAGATTAACTGAAAATGGATTTGTTATTTGTCATTTCACTTTTGTACAACATGCAAGATAAGAAGGCTATTTCTGTCTCTAAACACTGTTCACAAGAGGTTTTCCCTGTTTGAGAATAAAATTAAGGAAAAAATGTTTCCTTACTCAAATCTCTTCAATGTTTTTAACCTCTAAAAATAGTCCCCACACTTACCAAAAACTCAGTTTATTTACAAAGTAGCGTTTCCCAGCCTCAGGAATTTGCCTTGTACAAGGAAGTAAATGTATATGAGAGACAGTAATAAATTTGGGGGAAACAGCAATGAGTGTAGGAAATAGCAGTAATAAAACAGTAAACGTCAAAAGTATTGAAAGTGTGAGTTGGAGTATATTTTGAAATGGGAGAGAGAAAATGAAATTTAATGTGGCACAGATTTGACTCAATGTCTGAGGCAGTGGGTTTATAATGCTTTATGAGGTGCTTCTTTGGTCAACTCAGAAATTTGAGATGACTGTAAACCAATTTCCGATGATTGTGACAACTGAAGAAACAAAGTTTCATAACCTATAAGTAAGAAAAAGGAATAGTAAATCTCTTTACAAGAAAATGTCTATTCTTTTAATATACACTGTTTGTCCTAGATAAAATAATATCTGATTACTCGGAGGTGGTATGCCTTCGGCACTTTTCCCTGTCTTCTTGTGCCATTTTGATGGTTCTCCCTTTGTTTCTTATCACCTCTATTTCTTCCCAATTTCAAGGACAGAAGCTCTCATTTATTTTACTTTTTAAAAGATTGAAATGTAGTTAATTTATAATGTGTTAGTTTCTGATGTGATTTAGTTTCTGTAAAGTGATTCAGGTAAACACATATATTCAATATTTTCCTTTATAGTTTATTACAGTATATTGAAAATGGTTTCCTGTGCTATGCAGTAAGACCTTGTAGTTGGTATATTTTATATATAGTAGTTTGTGTCTGCTAATCCCCAACTCCTCATTTACTCCCTCCCTTTTCCGTTTGGTAACCATAAGTTTGTTTTCTGCGTCTGTCAACATGCTTCTATTTTATGGATTAAAAATTCTCATTTATACTTCAGGGTTCATTTAAAATTGTATGTCATTGCACTATTTATATTTTTGATATATCTCTAGAAAAAATCATGAAAAGCTTAGTATTCTGTGAATAAATTACAAATATCCCTAAGAGGCAAGTAATCTATTTTAGGCTTGGAGCCCTGATTTGGTATTTAAGATCTAATACCCAGAGAACTGTCATTTATGTGAATGCTGGCACTGCTTTTACCTGCAAGGTAGAATGCTCACCAAGTAGAACTGATTCCTTTGGGGCAGCAAAATATGCCTCTGAAAAGATATATCAGCAAAGTACAATTACTGTGCCAGCAGTTTTCACCCTCTGTGCTAAGTACTGAATTGCTCTTTTATCCTTTATTCCCCTCCCGATAGTGTGGACATTGATGGAATAGAGCTTATTGTTTTAAAACACTACCAATGTAAAGATTGTCAGGAAATTTTTCTAAAATGAGATTTAACATGAAATCTGTTATATTCCTTAGCTTGATGACTATATTTACTGAATATGGTAAGTTTACAAAAAATACTGATTCATCAACGAAAGAGAAACATTGAACTCATTTCAAATGGTTAGGTATATGTTTTATTTATTCAATTAAACACGCATTCTTTTTCTTTTCTCTGGGAAAAGAACAAGCCTAGAGGCATAAAAGAGGAAGCTATGATTATGAGTCCTAAAATATAATTCAAAGTACAAATTCTCAACACCATATTCACATCATAAAATATGATTTCCCTGAAGTATGCTGTCAAGATGCAAACATCAGAAGTTAGGTATTTCTTATATTTACTTTGAATTTTATTTCAAGACATTCAGAATAATCCCTTCTTATCTTTGGAACTCAACTAAAACTCTTACATTTTTCCTTTTCTATACAAAGAAGTGTTAAGGAAAGTATAAACATATTTTGAACATGTTTTAAATGAAGTTGTTTAAAATAAATACTAATGACATTTAGCGTTATGTAAAATAACTGTCACCACAATGAAAAGACAGTAGTTAATTTTATCTTGTATTTTTTGAATATATCTTCCGATCAGTATCTTTTTTTTTTTTTTTTAAGAAAATATATGTGGATGCAGCCCATATTTGACTTTTATAATTATTTCTCCCTACAAGTAGGCAGATTATCTAAGATTCCTCATGGCTTCAAAATGGTGTTGCACATAAAAGTTGCTACTGGTGATTAACTTGATATCTGGCAAAATCTCACTTTATTGCATCTCATCTGTTCCCTGATATACTCTGACAAAGGACTGTTTGAAACTTTAAAATATGATTGTAACTATAACTTAAAGGAAATAATGTACTAATGCTAGAAGAGTTTTCCCAATTTCAGTTCTAGTCATGTGAGTTAAATAGCTGGAAGAGTCCTTTTATCTCCCTGAAAATTGAGGTTTATACTAAGCAGAAAACTTCTCATTTCCTCTATCTTGTAGTGTGTATTAAATGACTGATCACTATTTTATGCCTCCAAATTAATTATCCTTTCCATTAAAAACTCTCATATATAAAAAAAAACTCATGTATTTTTTTTAAGACTACCTTTTAAAAAAAGAAGTATTAGGTTTACAAAAAACTATAGCAATTTCCTGTATCTTCCCTGTCTCTACAATTGTGTGGCTTCCCCCATTATCAACATTCCTCACTCAGATGTTATTTTATTATATTTTATTTACTAAGGATGAACCTACCTACATTGACCTCAAGATCACCCAAAGTCCATAGACTTCACTTTTGATGTTGTACATTCTATGGATTTTGGCAAACTGGAGAAGGAAATGGCGACCACTCCAGTATTCTTGCCTGGAGAACCCCATGGATGAGGAGCCTGGTGGGCTACAGTCCATGGGGTCCCAAGAGTCAGACATGACTTAACTACTAAACCATCACCATGATCACATGTATCCATTTTTAGCACACAGATCATTCTCACTGGCCTAAAAAACCCTTTGTGTGGTCTCTGTTCATTTTTGCTTCCCCCTTTGCCTCATAACCAGTGATCTTTCCTTTGTCTCTAACATTTTGCCTTTTCCAGAAGTCATATGGGATTTAATCTTTTCAGAGTAATTCTTTCATATATTATTACGCATTTAAGCTTCTTCTATATCTTTTCATGGCTAAATGCTTAATTCTTTTTAGTGCTAAGTAATAGTTCATTGTCTGACTGTGTCACAGTTCATCCCATTTACCCATGGAAACACATCTCTTTTTTTATATTTTTTTAAAGTATAGCATATGTATAATGTAAAGCAAAAAGGAAATACAGCTCCAAGTATATTTACAAAATGAGCTTATCCATGTAACTAAAACACAAAGGTGGGAGGGGGTTCAGGATGGGGAACATATGTACACCCATGTCTGATTCATGTCAATGTATGGCAAAAATCACTACAATATTGTAAAGTAATTAGCTTCCCATTTAAAATTAATTAATTAATTAATTAAAAAAAATACTGACTGTTCTCTTGTGAGAATGCCTTCTGGTGTCCCTTCTGATCATTACCCCACCTCAAAAGTAAAGTACTATTTTGATTTCTAACAACATAAGGTAGTTTATTTTATTTTTTTAACTTTATAGGAATGTAATCATGCAGAAATGTTTGCCATTGTTATTGCATATAATTGTAGGTTTTTATTCTCATTGTTGAATATAGTATTCCATTATTAACCTGTCATAGTTTATCCAGTCTACCAGACAAGAGATTTGGGTTGTGTCCATTTTTGGCTATTTTCTAAAGGTCCATGTATTTCAGTGATCATAACTAAAAGTTCTTTGAGTAGATGCTAAAGAGTAAAAGTGCTGGGTTACAGGAAATGTATATGTTCAATTTACTAAATAATGTGTATTTCCACAGTGATTGCACCAATTTATGCTTCTAATGGCAGTGTATAAAAGTTCTAGTAGTATAGGGTATTTTATATTTTATTTTTTATTGAAGGACAGGGAAGCCTGGTGTGCTGCAGTCCATGGGGGTCACAAAAAGTTGAACATGACTGAGGGACTGAAAAACAACAATTGAAGTCTAGTTGATTTACAACATTGTGTTAATTTCTGCTGTACAGCAAAGTGATTCAGTTCTCTGTGTGTGTGTGTATATATATATATATTTTCATATTTTTCCATTCTGGTTTGTAATAGGATATTGAATATAGTTTCCTGTGGTATATAATAGGACCTTGTTGTTTATCCATTCTATATATTAGTTTGCATTTGCTGGCCCCAACCTTCCAGTCCTTTCTTCCAATCCCTTTTACCCCTTGACAACTACAAGTCTGTTCTTTATGTCTTTGAGTCTCTTTTTGTTCAGTAGATAGGTTCACTTGTCATATTTTAGATTCTACATATGAGTGAAGTCATATGGTATTTGTCTTTCTCTCTGACTTTCTTTGCTTAATATGATAATCTCTAGGTCAACAATTTTCAGCTTGTATATATTTGGTCAAGTTATTTAATCTTTATCTGTCACATCTTCCTTATTTTTAAGTTACAGTAATTAAATTGTTTTTCATGTGGCTGTTGCTTAGAAGAGGTACACGGAAAATTTAGTCTAATGTTAGTACATGCTGAACATAACTACATTGTGGCTTTTTAAAAAATATTATTCTGTTTTAATCCAAGTACTTTAAATTTCACCAGTCACTGTCGTGTGGGCTATGAGCTAGGCACATTGGATTATTACTAAGCTGAACAATTGAAGAAAGGAGTTCTACTGGGACACATGAAAATAGAAATAGACCTGAAGGATATGCAATTTCATTCCTATACAGAATCCTGCATGTGGGCTCTATGGGACCTTTAGAAATAATTACCAAATATAGTAAAATTCATACCGGATGTGTACATCTCTGATAATATATTGAAAGAACAAGGGTAAAAACAGGATGGCTGTATTTTCAAGGATGTAAGGATACATTATTTCTCAAAATGTCAATCAAAAGCCATCAGAACATAACAGGAAAAAAGATAAAGACATCTGGGTGTTTTGATGAAAATAGGTTAGAGAGGTAAGATGGCAAGACACAAGGGTGAGAACAGTATTATAGATAAGAGATGCTGATGGCTGGACCAGTACAGTAGCATTGGGAGAATGTAAATAGTCAGAATTCAAATTCAGAAATAATTTTAAGGTAAAGCCACTATAATTAGTTTACAAAATGTGCATGAAATGTGAGAGGGAATGAGATAGGAGTCAAACCACTGTCAACTGATATGGAAAAGATAGTTTGTGGAACAGTTAGAAGGGGAAGTTTAGTCCAGTTTTGATTTTATTGACTTCTGGAAACTTAAAGACATCTTGGTAGAGATGTAGAGTTATATATACAAGACTGCAGTTCATATTTGACTGTGGACATATATTTGTACATCATGGGTAAATAGGTGAAATGAAACTGAAAAGCCATCATCTAGGAGTGAGTCTTGTGGTTCAGTTGCTCAGTCATGTCCGACTCTTGTGACCCCATGAACTGCAGCAGACCAGGCTTCCCTGTCCTTTACCATCTCCCAGAGCCTGCTCAAACTCATGTCCATTGAGTCGGTGATGCCATCCAACCGTCTCATCCTCTGTTGTCCCCTTCTCCTCCCACTTTCAATCTTTCCCAGCATCAGGGTCTTTTCAAATGAGTCAGCTCTTTGCATCAGGTGGCCAAAGTATTGGAGTTTCAGCTACAGCATCAGCCCTTCCAATGAATTTTCAGGACTGATCTCCTTTAGGATGGACTGGTTGGATCTCCTTGCAGTCCAAGGGACCATCAAGAGTCATCTCCACTCCACAGTTCAAAAGCATCAGTTCTTCAGCATTCAGCCTTCTTTATGGTCCAACTCTCATATCCATACATGGCTACTGAAAAAACCACAGCTTTGACTATAAGAGTGAGTATAGATAAAAAATTAAAGAGCTTCCAGATAAAGAAGTTGGGTAGCAAAGGTGATTGGTAAATAAATGATGAAATTGGGATTGACAGAGTTTTTTCTCCGGCATTATAAAAGTATTCTTCTACCATCTTATAGCTTCCATTGTGTCTAATGTGAGGTCAGTGATAATTTGGGTCTTTTGAATCATTGTTCACTGCATGGATATATTATTTTTCTCTTTGTTCTTTTCAATATTTTCAACTCATTTTGGTTTTCAGCGGCTGACTATCATGTACTTAGGTTTGATTTCTTTTTGCTAATTTTCTTTGGTATTTGCTGAATTTTTGAACTTATATACCTCTCAGTAAATGTTCCTGGACACAACTGAGTAATTGAACAACAACACTAAATTTTTGAAGCATTTTAGCGTGCTTTTCATTTTTGTGTTTCCATATGAATTGTGAAATTTTTGGTTCAAGTTCTGTGAAAAATGTCATTGGTAATTTGATAGGGGTAACTGAATCTGTAGATTGCATTTGGTAGTATAGCCATTTTCACAATATTGATTCTTCCTACCCAGGAACATGGAATATTTCTTGATCTGTTTATATCATCTTTGACTTCTTTCATTAGCATCTTATGATTTTGTATGTAAAGTTCTTTTGTCTCCTTAGGTAAGTTAATACCTAGATATTTAATTCTTTTTGTTGCAATGGTGAATGGGATTGATACCATTATTTCTCCTTCTGAATTTTCATTGTTAGTATATAGAAATGCAACTGATTTCTGTGTTTTGATTCTGTATCCTGCAACTTTGCTAAATTCACTATTTCAGTTCAGTTCAGTCACTCAGTAGTGTCTGACTCTTTGCGACCCCATGAATTGCAGCACACCAGGCCTCCCTGTCCATCACCAACTCCCAGAGTTCACTCAGACTCATGTCCATCAAGTCAGTGATGCCATCCAGACATCTCATCCTCTGTCGTCCCCTTCTCTTCCTTCCCCCAATCCCTCCCAGCATCAGAGTCTTTTCCAATGAGTCAGCTCTTCACATGAGGTGGCCAAAATACTGGAGTTTCAGCTTTAGCATCATTCCTTCCAAAGAAATCCCAGGGCTGATCTCCTTCAGAATGGACTGGTTGGATCTCCTTGCAGTCCAAGGGACTCTCAAGAGTCTTCTCCAACACCACAGTTCAAAAGCATCAATTCTTCGGCTCTCAGCCTTCTTCACAGTCCAACTCTCACATCCATACGTGACCACAGGAAAAGCCATAGCCTTGACTAGACGAACATTTGTTGGCAAAGTAATGTCTCTGCTTTTGAATATGCTATCTAGGTTGGTCATAACCTTCCTTCCAAGGAGTAAGTGCCTTTAATTTCATGGCTGCAGTCACCATCTGCAGTGATTTCAGAGCCCAGAAAAATAAGTCTGACACTGTTTCCACTGTTTCTCCATCTATTTCCCATGAAGTGATGGGACTGGATGCCATGATCTTTGTTTTCTGAATGTTGAGCTTTAAGCCAACATTTTCACTCTCCACTTTCACTTTCATCAAGAGGTTTTTTAGTTCCTCTTCACTTTCTGCCATAAGGGTGGTGTCATCTGCATATCTGAGGTTATTGATATTTCTCCCACCAATCTTGATTCTAGCTTGTGTTTCTTCCAGTCCAGCATTTCTCATGATGTACTCTGCATATAAGTTAAATAAGCAGGATGACAATATACAACCTTGACATACTCCTTTTCCTATTTGGAACCAGTCTGTTGTTCCATGTCCAGTTCTAACTGTTGCTTCCTGACCTATATACAGATTTCTCACGTGGTCTGGTATTCCCATCTCTTTCAGAATTTTCCACAGTTTATTGTGATCCACACCATCAAAGGCTTTGGCATAGTCAATGAAGCAGAAATAGATGTTTTTCTGGAACTCTCTTGCCTTTTCCTTTTTCCATGATCCAGCGGATGTTGGTGATTTGATCTCTGGTTCCTCTACCTTTTCTAAAACCAGCTTGAACATCAGGAAGTTCACGGTTCACCTATTGCTGAAGCCTGGCTTGGAGAATTTTGAGCATTACTTTACTAGTGTGTGAGATGAGTGCAATTGTGCAGTAGTTTGAGCATTCTTTGACATTGCCTTTCTTTGGGATTGGAACGAAAACTGACCTTTTCCAGTCCTGTGCCCACTGCTGAGTTTTCCAAATTTGCTTGCATATTGAGTGCAGCACTTTCACAGCATCATCTTTCAGGATTTGGAATAGCTCAATTGGAATGCCATCACCTCCACTAGCTTTGTTCATAGTGATGTTTTCTAAGGCCCACTTGACTTCATGTTCCAGGATATCTGGCTCTAGGTCAGTGATCACACCATCGTGATTATCTGGGTCATAACGATCTTTTTTGTACAGTTCTTCTGTGTATTCTTGCCACCTCTTCTTTATATCTTCTGCTACTGTTAGGTCCATACCATTCATTAGTGAAAGTGAAGTCGCTCAGTCGTGTCTGACTCTTCGTGACCCCATGGACTGTAGCCCACCAGGCTCCTCCATCCGTGGGATTTTCCAGGCTAGAGTACTGGAGTGGGGTGCCATTGCCTTCTGTACCATTGATTAGCTCTAGTAATTTTCTGATACTATCTTCAGGGTTTTCTGTGTATAGTATCATGTCATCTGCGAACAATGAGAGCTTTACTTCTTTTCTGATCTGGATTCCTTCCACTTCTTTTTCTTCTCTGGTTGCTATAGTTAAGACTTCCAGAACTATATTGAATAACAGTGGGGAAACTGGTCACCCTTGTCTTGGTCCTGATCTTAGGGGGAATGCATTCAGTTTTTCACCATTGAGAATAATGTTTGCCATAGGTTTATCATATATGGTGTTTACTATGTTGAGGTAGATTCCTTTTATACCCATTTTTGAAGAATTTTAATCATAAATGGGCTATGAATTTTGTCAAAGGCTTTTTCTGCATCTATTGAGATTGTCATGTGTTTTTTATCTTGAGATTTGTTCATATGGTGTATCACATGGATTGATTTGCATATGTTGAAGAAATCTTGCATCCCTGGAATAAATCTAACTTGATCATGATGCATGAAATTTTTGATGTGTTGCTGAATTCTGTTTTCTAAGATTTTGTTGAAGATTTTTCTATCTATGTTCATCAGTGATATTGACCTGTAGCTTTCTTTTTTTGTGTTGTCTTTGGTTTTGGTATCAGGGTGATGGTGGCCTCATAGAATGAGTTTGAAAGTGTGCCATCCTCTGAAAATTTTTGAAAGAGTTTCAGAAGGATAGACATTAGCTCTTCTCTAAACATTTGATATAATTCTCCTGTGAAGCCATCTGGTCCTGGGCTTTTGTTATTTGGGAGATTTTTGATCATGGCTTCAGTTTCATTGCTTGTAACTAGGTTGTTCATAATTTCTGTTTCTTCCTGGTTCAGTCTTGGAAAATTGAACTTTTCTAAGAATCTGTCCATTCTTCCATGTTATCCATTTTATTGCTATAGTTAAATAGCAATTTATGGTTTAGTTGTTCATGGTAGTCTCTAATAATCTTTTGTATTTCTGCATTGTCTATTGTAACATCTCTATCATTTCTAATTTCGTTGATTTGATTTTTCTCTCTTTTTTTCTTGAAGAGTCTGGCTAAAAGTTTGTCAATTTTGTCTGACTTCTCAAAGAACCAGCTTTTATTTTTATTAATCTTCACTATTGTTTCTTTCATTTCTTTTTCATTTATTTCTGCTCAGATCTTTATGTTTTCTTTCTGTCTACTAATTCTGAGGGTTTTTTGTTCTTCTTTTTCCAGTTGTTTTAGGTGTAAAGTTAGATTGTCTATTCAATGTTTTTCTTGTTTCTTGAGGTAGGATTGCACTGCTGTAAACTTCTGTCTTAGAACTGCTTTTGCTGCATCCCACATGTTTTGAATTGTCATGTTTTCATTGTTGTTTGTTTCTAGAAATTTTTTGCTTTGCCTTTTGATTTCTTCAGTAACCTGTTGGTTATTTTAAAAAGTTTTGTTTAATCTCCATGTGTTTGTGTTTCTTACAGATTTTTTCTTGTATTTGATATCTAGTCTCACAGCATTGTGCTCAGAGAAGATGCTTGATATGATTTCAGTTTTATTAAATTTACTGAGGTTTGATTTGTGACCCAAGATGTGATCTATCCTGAAGAATGTTCCATGTGCACTTAAAAAGGTGTATTCTTCTGCATTTGGATGAAAAGTCCTGAAGATATCAATGAGATCCATCTCATCTAATGTATCTTTTAAGACTTGTGTTTCCTTATTAATTTTCTGTTTTGATGCTCTGTCCATTGGTGTGAGTGGGGTGATAAAGTCTCCTACTATTATTGTGTTACTGTCAATTTCTCCTTTTATGTCTGTTAATGTTTGTCTTACGTATTGAGGTGCTCCTATGTTGGGTGCATAGATATTTACAATTGTTTTATCTTCCTCTTGGATTGATCCTCGATTGGTCCTTATGTAGTGTCCTTCCTTATCTCTTGTAATCTTCTTTATTTTAAGGTCTATTTTGTCTGATGTGAGGATTACTACTCCAGTTTTGTTTTGCTTTCCATTTGCATGGAATATATTTTTCTATGCTCTCTCTTTCAGACTATATGTCTCTTGAGGTCTGAAGTGGGTTTCTTGTAGACAGCATATATGTGTCTTTTTTTTTTTTTTTTTATCCATTCAGCCAGTCTGTGTCTTTTGGTTCGAGCATTTAATACATTTATATTTTAAGTAATTATTGATATATATGTTCCTATTGCCATTTTCTTAATTATTTGGGGTTAATTTTGTAGATCTTCTTTTTTCTTTTGTATTTCTTGACTATATAAGTCCGTTTAACATTTGTTGTAAAGCTGGTTTGGTGGTACTGAATTCTCTTTAACTTTTGCTTGTCTGAAGAGCTTTTTATTTCTCCATCACTTTTGAATGAGATCCTTTCTGCAAATAGTAATCTTGATTGTAGATTTTCCCTTTCAGTACTTTAAATATATCCTGCCATTCCCTTCTGGCCTGCACAGTTTCTGCTGAAAGACCAGCTGTTAAGCATATTGGGTTTCCCTTGTATGTTACTTGTTGCTTCTCCCTTGCTGCTTTTAATATTCTTTCTTTGTGTTTAGTCTTTGTTAGTTTGATTAGTATGTGTCTTGGTGTGTTTCTTTTTGGGTTTATTCTGTATGGGACTCTTCCTTCATGCTTCTTGAACTTTATTGATTATTTCCTTTCCTATGTTGGTAAATTTTAACTATAATCTCTTCAAAAATTTTGTCATACCCTTTCTTTTTCTCTTCTTCTTCTAGGACCCCTATAATTCGAATATTGCTCATCTGATATTGTCCCAGAGTTCCCTGAGACTGTCCTCAGTTCCTTTCATTCCTTTTACTTAGTTCTGCTCTTCAGAAGTTATTTCCACCATTTTATCTTCCAGCTCACTGATTGATTCATTCTTCTGCTTCAGATAGTCTGCTATTGATTCCTTCTAGAGTAATTTTAACTTCAGTAATTGTGTTGTTTGTCTCTGCATGTTTATTCTTTAATTCTTCTAGGTCTCTGTTAATTGATTCTTGCATTTTCTCCATATTGTTTTCAAGGTTTTTGATCATCTTTACTATCATTATTCTGAATTGTTTTTCAGGCAGTTTGCCCATTTCCTCTTCATTTATTTGGACTTCTGTGATTCTGGTTTCTTCCTTCATTTGTGTAGTATTCCTCTGCCTTTTCATGATTATTTTTTTTAACTTATTGTTTTTGAGGTCTCCTTTTCCCAGGCTTCAGGATTGAATTCTTTCTTCCTTTTGGTTTCTACCCTCCTAAGTTTGGTTCAGTGGTTTGTGTAAGCTTTGTGTATGGTGAGATTTTTGCTGAGGTTTTTTTTGTTTGTTTGTTTCTCCTCTGAAGGTCAAGGCTGAGAGTGGTGGTAATCCTGTCTTCTGATGATTGGTTCATATTTTTGCTTTGTTTGTTTTTAGATGAGGCATCCTGCACATGGTGCCACTGGTGGTTGGGTCATGCCAGGTCTTGTATTCAAGTGATTTTCTTTGTGTGAATTCTCACTATTTGATACTTCTGAGGGTTAGTTCTCTGGTATTCTACGGTCCTGGAGTCAGTTCTCCCTTTCCAAAGGCTCAGGGATTGATCTCTGTTCAGGAACAGGGATTCTACCAGTGGTTTGTTATGGCATTAAATGAGATTAAAACAAATACCCAAAAATGAGAAACCAAAAATGAACCCCAGACAAATGAAAATTACAAAATCAGGCAAATAATAATTAAAATAATGGAATATACACATATACATATATACCCACAAGCAAAATCAAAACTGTCCAACAAAATTAAGTACAGTAGATTGACCTGACAAGCAAAGGAAACTAAAAATCATATCTACTAATTAAGAACAAAACTAACTAAAGCACCACAAACTGGAAAACAAAACTAAAATGAGGTGCCAAGTGGGGAATAAAGCAATGTAAATAAAACTAACAAATATGTTGAGAAGAAAGGAAAGAAAGAATAGATATGAAAAGTTAAATAGACAAAGAAGATTTATATACATTAAAGTTTAACTTCAAAGGGAAAAAATAGTAGGAAAAGCAAACAAATGGGAAAATATATAAAAATAGTAATTGGTTTAAAATATTAAAAATTAAAAAAAGAGTAAAGAAAAAAAGGAAAACTCCACAGAGATGCAAAAGCCCAAAATAGAGGTAGAGTTTTATAACAACAATAGAATATGTGACTGAGGGAGAAGGTAAAAAAAAAAAGCTCAAAAGCTTCATTAGATTTCATAGTGCCAATAAAATAGACAGCTACAACAGAAGAGGGGAAGAAAGGGAAAAAAAAATCCAAAAGAACCTACAGAACAAATCAAACATAAGAATAATGTTTTTCTTGAGTCACTGCTGTTAGGGCCCTTTCCCTCTCTGGGAATTACAGTCCACCTGGCCTCCCTAGGTTGCCCTCCAGCACTGTGCTGATCTCTGGATCTTCTGTGGGGCAGCTCAGATTCTAATCTGGTCCTACTCCTGTGTGTTTTTGCCTCCCAGGTCCACAGCTATCAGAACTAGTGTGTTTTCTTTTGTGGCAGCTCTCAATGATGTTTTATATATTCCATAGACACAGAGTCTGCCTCGTTGATGGTGTGGATTTAATCAGCAGCTTGTACAGCTGGTGTGAAGGTTTTAGATCGTCTTCTTTAGCTACACTACCCTTGGGTTTCAACTGTGGTTTTATTTCCACCTATGCATGTGGGTGGAGAAGGCAATGGCACCCCACTCCAGTACTCTTGTCTGGAAAATCCCATGGATGGAGGAGCCTGGTAGGCTGCAGTCCATGGGGTCGCTAAGAGTCGGACACGACTGAGCGACTTCACTTTCACTTTTCACTTTCATGCATTGGAGAAGGAAATGGCAACCCACTCCAGTGTTCTTGTCTGGAGAATCCCAGGGACTGGGGAGCCTGGTGGGCTGCCGTCTGTGGGGTCACACAGAGTCGAACACGACTGAAGCGATTTAGCAGCAGCAGCAGCATGCATGTGGGTCATCCACTGAGGTTTGCTCCTGAGGCTGCCCTGGAAAACTTGGACTTTCCCCTGTGAGGGCAAGGTGTGGAAATGAAGAAGCTGCTTGGGTCACAGGGGTTCTGGCAGCACCAGGTACTCAGGGGAGTTGGCGGCTAGGGCAGCAGGCAATACAGTGTTCTAGAAGGGTATGGCAACCAGTATTGGCCAATACGCTCTAGTATTCTTGCCTAGAGAACCCCCCTGACATAGAAGGCTGGCAGGCCACAGGCTACAGGATCACAAAGTGTTGGACATGACTGAAGCAACCGTGTACACATAGACGTAGGACTTTTTGCCTGTGGCACCTCTGCCTTAGTGAGACTTGAGCATGAAGATGGTGCAGCTGCTTGGCTTGTGGTGACCCTGGAAGCGGCAGGGACATGGACTGCCTCTGCCACAGGAGTTATGGCCCTATCAGAGTCTTTTTTCAAGCCTCTTGTAGCTGGCGATCGGAAGGTCTTCTTGACCAGTCTTTCTCCGTAGCTCCACCTGTTCAGGCGCTTAGAGGGCTCAATTGCCTGGAATCCTTCTCTGTTGTTTGGTGCGTCAGGCACATAGGTGGGCCCCCCTCGCTGAGGTCCTACTCTGCAGTTCAGTGTGTCAGGTGTTGAATGGGCCAGCCTCTCTATTGTTCAGCTGCTGATGCTGGCATGTGGGGAGAGACAGGAGATGGTGATGGCTCCACCCGCTATGTGGTGACTCAGCGGTATCGTCTTACCTCCATGGCTGCCCAGCTTTCCTCCACAGGCATTTCCCACAACAGTCTCCGTCCTCATATCTGCTCCATCCCTGTCTCCACAGTCAACAGCAGCCCTCACCCTGGAATTGCTCCACAATCCCTAAACTCCAGCTCCCAGCCACTGCACAAGTCCGTGGGACCTGCATCCCTGTTTAGGGTGTATATGGCTGCAGCAAGGACTGTCTGATTCTCATTCCATTTAAGCTGCCACAGATCAGGTGTATCACTTTCAGCCTTAAATGTTTCTTCTCTGACTCATACATTGCCCAGATGTGAGGATCGGACCCCTGCTTCAGTTCCCCCACCCACCAAGGGCAGGGCCAGTCCTGCTAAGACTCCTGTTTTTCCCCCTAGTTCCTTCATCCTACCAATATTTGTGTGGTTCTATAAATTCTTTTCTGCTGATCAATTAGTCTTGTCTGCTCTCAGCTGGTGTTCTGCATGCAGTTCTGTGTCTGAAGGTGTATTCCTGATGTATCCATGGAGAAAGATATACTCCACATCCACCTATTCCTCTGCCATCTTCTGCTTTTCATTTTTTTAAAATTATTTTTTGGTTATTTTAAAAAGTTTATATTTCTATTTTGAAATTTGCTTTTAAATCTAAGTGTGTTTTTTTTTTTAATGCCCTTGAGCATAGTTATAATAGTTCTTGTCTGGGTTTTTTTTTTTTTTTTTTTTTTGATATGTTAAATCATTTTGTAAGGTATCCTCACACATTTCAAATGATATGACATATAAAGTCCAGATTAAATTTTTTTAATTGGTATGCAGCTAATTTGGCTAAACTCAAACTGTTCAAACTCTGATTTCAATGTCTGATAAGCCAAATTTCAAATCCGCGATTTTTATCTTAGCCGAGGTACTTCGAGTTTTGCACTCTTCCCCCCGCCCCCACCCCGTTCAGAGGTTAGTTACACATTTGGACATAGATCCTTTCTGGAAATTTTCACCTTATTCTTAGTTTGTGTGTTTGGCCCTGTTTTTCCAAGTACAAGATTTAAGGATTTAACTGTTACATGGCCAAACCAGGTTCTGCCCTTATTATAAAATATATATTATAAAATATATAGAAACAGGACAATTCCATTTACTACTTCCATGTGATGACTCTTTCTAGTATCTGCTTTGTTCATTCTCCATAGACTCTGACTATCTCTTTCGTTGTTAATAGTATTGCCTTTTGTTGTTATTTTTTAGCATGCATATTTTTCATCGCTAGAAATTTGGATTGATCAGTTCTTTGGCCATTCTAAAAGTAAATGTTTAATTATTTGCCTTTCAAATCTTGTTTTTAACTGTGAAATGAAAGCCTCAGGCCCCTAATGAGGGCATTAAGGCCTAATCAGACATCTTGTCACTGATACAATATATAGTGCAGTTTTTACTAATAATACTTGATGGTGAAAGAGAGAAAAAAGATATGGCCTTTCAATTATTAATTTCTTCCTCATTATTCATTTATTCATTGACTTATTTATTCAGTATACATTTATGAGCCACACATTTGCCTATGCTCTTGGGATAGAACTGTTAAGAAATACAACATCTGTCCTTGTGGAGTTTGTATTGTAGGAGAATGATAGAAAAATGAAACAGTAGGCAATAAGTAAGAAAATTGTATTCTCTGGTAGATGGTGAAAAATACCTTGTAAACTAGGGGGCCTAGAAACATAAGTGTAAGAAATAATGGTGCTTGAGAGTTTGTAGTTGTAAATAAGGTTCTACTTCATTGAAAAGTAGGGTTTTGAGTACAGTTGTAAAGGGCACAAGTGAGCTAACCACATGGATATATGACTTTCAAAAAGGGCACTGCTGTGTGCAAGAGAGGTCTCTAGAACCTGCAAGGTGGTCAGGGTACCTGAAACAGGAAGGGTTCAAGCCCTGTTATTGTTGTTCTGTCACACAGCTGTGTCTGACTTGTGAGCCCATGGGCTGCAGCACACAGTCCTGTAAAGCACTACAGGCTTCCCTGTCCTTTACCATCTTCCAGAGCTCACTCAAACTGTGTCCATTGAAATGGTGATGCCATCCAACCATCTCATCCTCTGTCAGCCCCTTCTCCTACCTTCAATCTTTCCCAGAATCATGGTCTTTTCTAATGAGTTGGCTCTCCACATCAGGTGGCCAAACTATTGGAGCTTCAGCATCAGTCCCTCCAATGAATATTCATGATGATTTCATTTAGGATCGATTGGTTTGATCTCCTTGCTGTCCAAGGGACTCTCAAGAGTCATCTCCAACAACACAGTTCAAAAGCATCAATCTATTCTTCAGTATTCATCCTTCTTTATAGTCCCACTCTCACATCCATATACGACTACTGGAAAAACCATAGCTTTGACTATATAGACCTTTGTTGGCCAAGTAATGTCTCTGCTTTTCAGTACGCTGCCTAGGTTTGTCATAGCTTTTCTTCCAAGAACTAAGTGTCTTTTAATTCCATGGCTAGAGTCACCATCTGAAGTGATGGAGCCCAAGAATATAAAGTCTGTCACTGTTTCCGTTCTTTCCCATCTATGTGCCATGAAGTGATGGGACTGGATGCCATGATTTTAGTTTTCTGAATGTTGAGTTTCAAGCCAGTTTTTTCACTCTGCTCTTTAACCTTCATCAAGAGGCTCTTAGTTCCACTTTGCTTTCTTCCATAAGGGTGGTGTCATCTGCATATCTGAGTTTATTGATATATCTCCCAGCAATCTTGATTCTGGTGGTGCTTCATCTAGCCCAGCATTTTGTGTGATGTACTCAGTATATAAGTTAAATAATCAGGGTGACAATATACAACCTGGTGTACTCCTTTCCTAATATTGAACCAGTCTTTTGTCCATGTCCGATTCTAACTGTTGTTTCTTGACCTGCATACAGGATTCTCAGGCAGAAGGTAAGGTGGTCTGGCATTTCGATTTCTTTCAGAATTTTCCACAGTTTGTTGTTTTTCTCATAGTCAAAGGCTTTAGCATAATCAATGAAGCAGAAGGAGATGTTTTCCTGGAATTCTCTTGCTTTTTCTATGTTCCAGTGGATGTTGGCAATTTGATCTCTAGTTCCTCTGCCTTTACTAAATCCAGCTTGAACATCTGGAAGTTCTTGGTTCATGTACTGTTGAAGCCTAACATGGAGAATTTTGAGCATTACTTTGATAGTGTGTGAAATGAATGCAATTGTGTGGTAGTTTGAACATTCTTCGGCATTGCCTTTCTTTGGGACTAGAATGAAAACTGACCTTTTCCAGTCCTGAGGTCACTGCTGAGTTTTCTAAATTTGCTGGCATGTTGAGTGCAGCACTTTAACAGCATCACCTTTTAGAATTTGAAATATTTCAGTTGGATTCTGTCACCTCCACTAGCTTTATTCATAGTAATGCTTCCTAAGAGCCCCCTGACTTTGCACTCCAGGGTGTCTGACTGTAGGTGAATGATCACACCATAATGGTTATCTGAGTCATTAAGATCTCTTTTGTATAGTTCTGTGTATTCTTGCCACCTTTTTAAAATATCTTCTGCCTCTGTTAGCTCCATACCATTTCTGTCCTTTATTGTGCCCATCCTTGCATGAGATCTTCCCTTAGTATTTCTGAATTTCTTTAAGAGACCTCTAGTCTTTGCCATTTTATTGTTTTCCTCTCTTTCTTTGTGTTGATCAGTTAAGAAGGCTTTCTTATCTCTCCTTGCTCTTTTTTAGAACTCTGAATTCCAATGGGTATATCTGTCTTTCCTTTTTCTTTGCCTTTCAATTCTCTTCTTTTGTCAGCTATTTGTAAGGTCTCTGCACACAACCATTTTGCCCTTTTGCATTTTTTTTTCTCAGAAATGGTTTTGATCACCACCTCCTGTATGATGTTATGAACCTCCATCCATAGTTCTTCAGGAACTATGTCTAGTAGATTTAATCTCTTAATTCTATTTGTCACTTCCACTGTATAATCATAAGGGACTTGATTTAGGTCGTATCTGAATGGCTAGTGGTTTTCCCTACTTTCTTCACTTTAAGTCTGAATTTGGCAAAAAGGAGTTCATGATCTGAGCCACAGTCACCTCCCAGTCTTGTTTTTGTTGACTGTATAGAGCTTCTGCATCATCAGCTGCAAAGAATATAATCAATCTGATTTCAGTATTGACCATCTGGCGATGTCCATGTGTGGAGTTGTTTCTTGTGTTGTTGAAAGAGGTGGTTTGTTAAGACCAGTGCATTATCTTGGCAAAACTCTGTTAGGTTTGCCCTGCTTCACTTTGTACTCCAAGGCCAAACTTGCCTATTACTCCAGGTATCTCTTTACCTCCTACTTTTGCATTTCAGTCCCCTATGTGTAAAGGACATCTGATCTTTGGTGTTAGTTTTAGAAGGTCATATAGATCATCATAGAACCATTCAACCTCAGTTTCTTTGGCCTTAGTGGTTGGGGCATAGACTTGGATTGTTGTGATATTGAATGATTTGCCTTGGACATGGACAGAGATTATTCTGTTGTTTTGGAGATTGCACCCAAGTTATCCATTTTGGACTCTTTTGTTGACTATGGAAGCTACTCCATTCTTCTAAGGGACTCTTGCCCACAGTAGTAGATATAATGGTCATCTGAATTAAATTCACCGATTCCAGTCCATTTTAGTTTGCTGATTCCTAAAATGTCAATGTTCACTCTTGCCATCTCCTGTTTGACCACTTGCAATTTACCTTGATTCATGGACCTAACATTCCAGGTTCCTATGCCATATTGATGTTTACAGCTTCAGGCTTTGCTTTCCCCACCAGACACAGCCACAGTTGGGCATTGTTTTTGCTTTGGCTCTGCCTCTTCGTTCCTTCTGGTTTCCTCTCTTCTCCAGTAGCATATTTGGCACTTACTGACCTGGGGAGTTCATCTCTCAGTGTCATATCTCTTTGTCTTTTCATTACTATTCATGGGGTTCTCAAGGCCAGAATGCTGAAGTGGTCTGCCATTCCCTTCTCCAGTTGACTATGTTTTGTCAGAACTCTCCATCATGACACATCTGGGTTGGGTAGCCCTACATGGCATGGCTGTGGTGGGGAGGGTTGGGTGGGTAGCCCTACAAGGCTGAAGGGTTAGCTGGGTCTTGCTCTGATGGGCAGTCCCAGGCTTAGTAAATCTTTAATCCAATTTTATACTGATGGGTAGAGTTGTGTTCCTTCCCTGTAGTTTTTCCTGAGGTCAAACTGTCATAAGGGTAATGGCAACCTCCTTCAAAAGGACTTAGGCCAGGACTGTACTGTGGACCCATGCCTCCACCGGAGACTCCCAGATACTCACAGGCAAGTCTGGCTCAGTCTCTTGTCGGGTCATTGTTCCTTTCTCCTGTGTCTTGGTTGTGCTCTCCACGAGTTTGTTTCCTCAGTCCTGTGTAAGTTCTGTAATTAAATACCACTGGCCTTCAAAGTCATATTTCCTGGGGATTCTCAGTCCCTTTGTTGGATCTCCAGCTTGGGAAATCTGTTGTGTGCCTTAGAACTTTTGCAAAAGTGAAAGAACTTCTTTGGTATAATTGTTCTCCTGTTTGTGGGTCATCTGCTCAGTGGTTCTATGGTTGGGCTGATGGCAACCTCCTCCAAGAGGACTAATGCCACACTCTGTGCCTCCCAGGTCTGCTGCAACCAGAACCTGGTCCCTGCCACAGGCCACTGCTGACCCATGCCTCCACAGGAGATGCTAAAACACTCAAAGGCAGGTCTGGCTCAGTCTTTTGTGTGTGTCACTGCTCCTTTCCCTGGGTCCTGGTGTGTGCAATGGTTTTGTTTGCACCCTCTGATCATCTGTGGTGGGTAGGAAGTTTGATTTTAAATGCGATTTTGCCCCTCCTACCATCTTGTTGGAGCTTCTCATTTGCCCTTGGGTGTGGGGTATCTTTTTTTGGTGGTATTCAATTTTCTCCTGTAGATGGTTGTTCAGCAGCTAGTTGCAATTTTGGTGTTCTCGCAGAAGAAGATGAGCACATGTCCTACTCCACCATCTTATTTATGTTGTCAGGCCTTGGGGTGACATTATCTAACTTCAGCAAATGATCAACCTGATTGCTATGTTGAAAATAGACTGTAGAAAACAAATTTATTATGAGGTTATCAAATTAATCCAAATTATCCACACTGGGGATGCATGACAGGCTACTTATTAAGGCAATGGCACCCCACTCCAGTACTCTTGCCTGGAAAATCCCATGGATGGAGGAGGCTGGTGGGCTATAGTCCATGGGGTCACTAAGAGTCGGACACAACTGAGCAACTTCACTTTCACTTTTCACTTTCATGCATTGGAGAAGGAAATGGCAACCCACTCCATTGTTCTTGCCTTGAGAATCCCAGGGACGGGGGAGCCTAGTGGGCTGCTGTCTATGGGGTCACACAGAGCCAGACACGACTGAAGTGACTTAGCAGTGGAAAGTAAGTTTAAGCTATGGATGTATTTTAAAAGTAAACACAAAATGATTTCACGTTGGATCAATATATGTGGGGTGTAAGAAAATAGAGGGGTCAAGATGAATTTCAAATTACTGGCTTGAGCACCTAAGAATATTAAAATAATCTTATTAGGGGTCTTACGATTGAGTAGCTATAAGGGGAAAAAAATCAAGAGTCCAGTTTTGACCAGGGTACACTTGAGAGGTCTTACTGGCCATCAAAGTAGGGAGGTTGAATAGGTAGCTGCATATGTGAATCTGGACTACAAATCTAGATATATGAGTCATATAACAGTGTGAACTAGAGATATTTATGTGAGACATAATGCAGTATTAAAGACCATGAGAGTGGTTGTCAAGGGAGTGAGTGTGATCACAGTACAGACTAGTCCACTCTGCCCTGGAGCACTCCAACATTAACTCGTGGAATCTTCAAGTTATCTCAGCATAAATCTGCGACTCTTTCAGACAGAACATGAAAATCACTGATTTGTATAAGATCCTCATTTTACTTTTGAACAAATTGAAAAACAGAAGTGTAAGTTTATCCAACAGTTTATCCACTGTCAGAGAGCTACAACTAAATGCCCCAGTTATCTGACTAATAATTAAGAGACTACTTGTAAAGCAAGAGGGAATAAGGCAGTAAGTGTCTCTTCAAATACCCAAAGAATAGATGTCTGTGCTTATTAAATATTTAATTACAGTCTTTCCTGTGCTTTAATTAAGCACAGACTTTGAAAACTTTTGATGAAAGACTCATAGCCCTATGTAAATTCAAAACTATCAGATTGAGGGAGTGTGAAGTGTGTGTATTCAGTGTCTTTCATCACACATTACCATTTCTTGTTAGTAAAAGAACAAGAGAGAAAATAAAATTTTGTTGTAATAGCAAAGAAAATAATATATACAAATCCATAGTGATGGTCTATTTGAATTTTATAGAAATATTTACTGAACTTCTGGTAGACTCATGCTTGAAGTCCTGCATTCTCCTTTTATATATTAGATGAAAACATTCTGCTATAAAGTACTTTATCTGTGAATAAAAGATAAAACTCTCCAGATAAAATAACATTTTATATTTATATGGAAGCTTTTATAATAAGAATATTTTCCTCACTTATAAATAACATCATTTTACATACTGTTGGATTTCAGCTGTTATTAAAACACTCAGCATCACTACCAGGCAGTAATTCTCAAACTGTTTTTTTTTTTTTAATAATACCACATCCTATTTAGTAAACTAGGATCCTAAATACCTGGAGTATGTTTACTTTTCTCCCCAATCAGCAAAAGAGAAAATTTATTGAAGTCTCAGGGCCATGGGGCTTGGACAGGAGGCCATTTTGCAGGCAAAGTAGAAGCTGGTGGAGGGGCCTTATTTGACCTTCTTCTCGCAATGCAGGTTGTTGGTGTGGCCACACTTCTTGTGGCAGTGGACAGTGTGGGGGTGTAGGCAAGCATAATACTTGCAGCAGATCATCTTGTTGCAGCTGTATTTCTGAGTGAGTTGGCAAAGGGAAGGCTCAATGATGCTGCCTTGCACACAAAGTACCAAGTGCCGGGCAGGCTATTGTGATCACAATATTCTGGATATTGTAATCTGACAGAGAGCTGTCATCCTCCAGCTGTTTGCCTGCGGAAATCAAATGCTGCTAATCAGGCGGGTTGCCCTCCTTGTCTTGGATTTTAGCTTTGACATTGTCTGTGGTGTCACTGGACTTGACCTCAATAATGATGGTCCTGTCAGGATCTTCACAGAGATCTGCATCTCTGCATCTGCTGCTTGGCTGTCTGTTGAAGAGAAAGGGAGGAGCAATGTACATCCAACAAATTATAAATAATAGTGTTATTTTCAGGAGTACCTACTTGTCTCTAGAAGGATGATAGAAATGGATGGTTTTCATTGTCTATTGGGTAACTGTGTCATACTCCCTAAGTGCAATAAGCCTGCAACACAGGCTTTCTTCATGTAACATGAGTGTAAAGTTCCAAGATCAATATTAAGCTACCAAGGAAATAAATCAAGAATTATGTTTTTCTTCTATACTTTCAAATATATTCCATGGGCTGTAGGTACTGTCAACCAAAGTGAAGTTGAAGCACATGACATGACTAAGTTTCTTCCTCAAATACTTCTCATGCAGCCCTTCTAGGATGAAAATATTATTTTCCTTGTTTTATGGATAAAATAAATGAGGATAATAAAATATAAATAATTTAGTTGTCTTTTTAAAATTACATAGTATAGGTAGTATAGAAAAAAATAGTCTCTCTGGGTATTTAACTCATCTTGTCCTTTGCACTTATTCATTTTTTTTTAATGGTGTTGCCACTTGTTATTTTTGACACAGAATATTCTGAATGTTTTCATTTAGTCCTATCATTTATATTATGAACATATTTTTGAAATTTAGCATTGTGACTGTGTGTGTATCTATGTATGTGGGTATGTGTGAGAGGGAAAAACAATAGATTGATCTCATGTGCCTTTAATTTTTTGTTAGTTTCTTTAATATTAATAAAAATTTAGATACCTCTTAGATTAAAATCCTCATTTGTTAAATGGGTCAAAATTACTTGTCAAAGGTAATGTTACTAATATATTTGCTGGAATATACAAAGCTTTCCTTCTTGTATTGTACTATATATTTCTTTATGTTTCTCTATGATGAATTTGGGTTTTGCAGATGGCACTAGTGGTGTAAAGACCCTGCCTGCCACTGGAGGAGACATAAGAAATACAGATTCGATCCCTGGGTTGAGATGATCCCTTGAAGGAAATGGCAACCCACTCCGGTATTCTTGCCTGGAGAATCCCATGGACAGAGGAGCCTAACGTGCTATAATCCATGGGGTTGCACAGACTTGGACATGACTGAAATGACTTAGCACACACACACATAATGAATTCATTCTTAAGAATTAGACTTATAAATCTACAGTACTCTTTGAAATCTAAAACAAAGATGTGAATCAAAGCCATTTTTTTCTGTTAAAAAAGTAAGAAAATTCAAGATGGGAAAAGAACAGGCAGGAGAGTGCAAAAACATAAGAAAAAGCAGTAGATCATAGTCATCATTTCAGATGACAAAAAAATATGGTAAAAATATAAAGTACATCTTTTACATTTACTTTTAGAGAAACTTACATTATTTCTAACTTCCCTGAATTTCTCTGGCATTTTATTTCACCAGTATCATTCATATATTTTAATACAATTATATATATTAAATTCCTTTAGAGAGCTAAATTGCCTTCAAGTCACCTGGTATACCAAATCACTCACCATATTGTTTAGCTGTTTTTTGTATAAAGTAGGAATTCAGTGTTGTCCGATGTTGTTCTTAATAATTTTGAAAATGAGAGTAAGTGAGTGAATTTATCAGTGAGCTAATAGTTCCCACCAAGTGTCGATAGTGGTACATGGTTAATAATTGACTATTACTGACTGAAGATTGCCAGCCTCATCTGGGACTCAGAGACACTGGGTAGTTCTCTGTCACTTTCTTCCATGCCCTTCAATTCATTGTCCAACTTCCCCAAGCCTCTATTACATGGTGAATATTAAAGTCAGTAAACTGGAACATTCTTTACCATCTTACGATCCCTCTATACTCACAGTTTTTAGTACCATCTTCCATTGTGTGGGTGCATACATATACTTCAATTTAGTTATTGTGTTAATAGACGGTTGTCCATTGTCCTTATGTTCATATCTCACATAGGTATAGCATAGCTGTAGTATGGACATTCTTATATTTTCCCTAGTGTTCTTGGGCACGAGTTTCAGTAGGCCATAGAGAGAAGGCAATGGCACCCCACTCGAGTACTCTTGCCTGGAAAGTCCCATGGATGGAGGGGCCTGGTGGGCTGCAGTCCATGGGGTCGCAAAGAGTCAGACATGACTGACCGATTTCACTTTCACTTTTCACTTTCATGCATTGGAGAAGGAAATGGCAACCCACTCCAGTGTTCTTGCCTGGAGAATCCCAGGGACAGGGGAGCCCAGTGGGCTGCCATCTATGGGGTTGCACAGAATCGGACACAACTGAAGCAATTTAGCAGCAGCAGCAGCATACCTAGCAAAGAGTTGGATATGACTTAGCAACCAAACAACAGCAGATACCTGGCAGTTATCTGGGTCAGAGAATATACACAACTTCAGCTTTGTTAGATAATGCCAAGTGGTTTTCCAAAACAACTGAAACAGTTTGCATTCCTACCAATGGAATGTGAATCATCAAATTGCTTTTCGTCTTTGCCAATACTTGATGGTGTCTAATAATTTGTGAATTTTACCAATCTTGTGGTATGGAAATTATCTTCTCTACTTTAAGTATGCAGTCCCCTGATTGCTAATGAAGGGCAGTATTTAAAAAGAAAAAAAAAATCATAATTCTGATTTTATCCTTTGTAGAGAAACTGTTCATAATTTTCTTCTATCTTTTATTGCTATGCTGACATTCTTTATATAATCTTGAGACTTAGCCCTTGTCAGTTTTAAATGTTGTAAATATATTTTGACATTTGTATTTTGCATACTCATTTACTTCAGGGTTGTTCTGATGAATAATATTTTTTTATTTTAGTTCAGTGTTTAGTAATTCTCTTCCATTATCATATTATCTGTAACTTGTCAAATTATGCCCTCTATTAGTTTAGGTAGTTATACATGACTCTTGGTATTTGATAAGGCAAATAATTCTCATGTTTTCCCACTTCATTTAATGATCACAAAATTTTCCTTGTATTCCAAGTTAAAACTATTCTTTTTCAACTTGGATTTCTATTATTAAGCTCTTTTAAGCTCTTTAGATTTAAAGAGCTAAATTTAAACTAAATTACCATAAACATGGCATATTTTTATATATTTTGTTTGACAGTATTTTGTTCCAGATTTGTTCCATCTATTTTGCCAATGAGCTTGAGAACCAGGCTGTATTATCAAGGTTATTCTGGCCTCATAATTGATTTCTTTCTCTCTCTCCCTCTCTTTCTCTTTCCTATTATCTGGGAAAAAAGGAGGTTTGTTTATTTCTTAAATATGTAGAAGAATTCAGCAGGGAAATATCTAGGACAAGTGTTTTCTTGGTATAAAATTCTAAGTTTTCTTTAAAAAATATTTTTACATTAAAGTTTCTTTATAATTACCTTTCAGTCTTTCATTTAATCTATGCAAGTTTGATTACATTTTATTTTACTTGAGATTTATAAATTTTGTCTATATGTTCAAGTTAGTTGACATATAATTATTTAAATGGACTCATAAAATTTTTAATATCTAGAGTCAAAAACAAAGTCTAATATTTCTCATTCCTTTTATGATTAATTCTTTTCATTGTTGAGACCTAACATTTTATGAATTTTATTAGTTTTACTTAATCATCTAATAGCTCTGTTAATCCTATTTGTTGTATAGTTTCTATTTCCTGACTTTCTACTGTTACCTGTATTGTTTCTTTCCTTCTACCTTCTTTAACTTTAATTTGTTATTTTTTTCCTAATTTCATGAGATGGCTGCTTAACCCATTTTTTTGTTAACCTTTCTTTTTTTGTGGTGCTTCTTTCTTGGCTCAGTTAAGTTCAGTCTCTCAGTCGTGTCCTACTCTTCGCAATCCCATGAATCGCAGCACGTCAGGCCTCCCTGTCCATCACCAACTCCCAGAGTTCACTCAGACTCATGTCCATCAAGTCTGTGATGCCATTGAGCCATCTCATCCTCTGTCATCCCCTTGTCCTGCCCTCAATCTCTCCCAGCATCAGTCTTTTTCAATGAGTCAGCTCTTTGCATGAGGTGGCCAAAGTACTGGAGTTTCAGCTTTAGCATCATTCCCTCCAAAGAAATCTCAGGGCTGATCTCCTTCAGAATGGACTGGTTGGATCTCCTTGCAGTCCAAGGGACTCTCAAGAGTCTTCTCCAACACCACACTTCAAAAGCATCAATTCTTCGGCACTCAGCCTTCTTCACAGTCCAGCTCTCACATCCATACATGACCACAGGAAAAACCATAGCCTTGACTAGGCGAACCTTTGTTGGCAAAGTGATGTCTCTGCTTTTGAATATGCTATCTAGGTTGGTCATAACTTTCCTTTCAAGGAGTAAGCATCTTTTAATTTCATGGCTGCAGTCACCATCTGCAGTGATTTTGGAGCCCAGAAAAATAAAGTCTGACACTGTTTCCACTGTTTATCCATCTATTTCCCATAAAGTGATGGGACCAGATGCCATGATCTTCGTTTTCTGAATGTTGAGCTTTAAGCCAACTTTTTAACTCTCCACTTTCACTTTCATCAAGAGGCGTTTTAGTTCCTCTTCACTTTCTGCCATAAGGGTGGTGTCATCTGCATATCTGAGGTTATTGATATTTCTGCCAGCAATCTTGATTCCAGCTTGTGTTTCTTCCAGCCCAGTGTTTCTCATGATGTACTCTACATATAAGTTAAACAAACAGGGTGACAATATACAGCCTTGATGTACTCCTTTTCCTATTTGGAACCAGTCTGTTGTTCCATGTCCAGTTCTAACTGTTGCTTCCTGACCTGCATACAGATTTCTCAAGAGGCAGGTCAGGTGCTCTGGTATTCCCATCTCTTTCAGAATTTTCCACAGTTGATTGTGATCCACACAGTCAAAGGCTTTGGCATAGTCAGTAAAGCAGAAATAGATGTTTTTCTGGAACTCTCTTGCTTTATCGATGGTCCAGCAGATGTTGGCAATTTGATCTCTGGTTCCTCTGCCTTTTCTAACACCAGCTTGGTCATCTGGAAGCTCAGGTGGTAAAGAATCTACCTGCAATGCAGGGGACTTGGTTTTGATGCCTGGGTTGAAAAGATCCCCTGGAGAAGAGAATGTCTGCTGCTACTGCTGCTTTTGCTAAGTTACTTCAGTCTTGTCTGACTCTGTGCGACCCCATAGATGGCAGCCCACCAGGCTCTGCCATTCCTGGGATTCTCCATGCAAGAACCCTGGGTTGCCATTTCCTTCTCCAATTCATGAAAGTGAAAAGTGAAAGTGAAGTCGCTCAGTTGCGTCTGACTCTGTGACCCCATGGACTGCAGCCCACCAGAATCCTCCATCCATGGGATTTTCCAGGCAAGAGTACTGGAGTGGGGTGCCATTGGGTTGAAAAGATCCCCTGGAGAAGAGAATGTCTACCCATCCAGAATTCTAGCCTGGAGAAGCCCATGGACTGGGAAGCCTGGTATTCTGCAATCCATGGGGTCGCAAAGAGTTGGCCATGAATGAGCAACTAACACTACGCTACTAACACTTTTCTTTTGTAATATGTAGATAATAAGCAGCAACACCTCAAGCACATATTTTCTTTGTAAGAAAGTTGGTTTATATTTTTCAATCATAGGTTTTAATTTCTTTATGATACAACATATTTTAGGCTATGTATTTCCTTCTATGTATGATTTTTGCTACATCCATTGTGTTTTGAAATATCTTTTTTAGTGAAAATATCTTTTAATTCCATAGTGCTTTACAATTCCCAAAAGTTTCACACATATGATTACATCCTATGCTGCCCCTCTGTCCGTCCTTCTCTGCATTGGTAACCACTACTGTTCTCTATGTTTCTGTTTTATTTTATTCACTAGTTTGTGGTATTTTTTAGATTCCACATGTAAGTGGTAGCATATAGTATTTGTCTTTCCATCTCTGACTTATTTCACTTAGCTTTATGCCCTTCAAGTTCATCCATGTTGCTGCAAATGACAAATTTTATTTTTTATAGCTGAGTAGTTGGAGTTATTCCATGATATAAATGTAGATAAATAGAAAAATATATACACTTCTTTTTATCTGCTCATCTGTTGATGGACATCTAGGTTGCTTTCATACCTTGGCAATTGTAAATAATGCTTCTATGAACAATGTGGTGCATGTTTTTTTATACTAGTGTTGCTTTTTAAAATACATACTTAGGGATAGGGAGATTCCCTGGTGGCTCAGATGGTTAAAGCGTCTTCCTGCAATGCGGAAGACCTGGGTTCAATCCCTGGGTCAGGAAGATCCCCTGGAGAAGGAAATGGCAACCCACTCCAGTACTTATGCCTGGAAAATTCCATAGATGGAGAAGCCTGGGGAGCCACAGTCCATGGGGTCACAAAGAGTCGGACACGACTGAGTGACTTCACTTTCACTTTACTGGGTCATATGTTCTATTTTTATTATTTTGAGTACCATTTCCCCAGTAGCTGCACCAATTTACAGCACTACCAGTGGTATATGAGGGTTCACTTTACTCCACATCTTTGCCAACATTTGTTATTCAAGTTCTTTTTGATGGTAGCCATTCTCCCCAGTAGGGGGTTATACTTCATTGTGGTTTTGGCTTGCATATCTTTGATTAGTAATGTTGAGCATCTTTTCATATGCCTTTTGGCCATCTGCAATTCCTCTTTTTTCTTTTTTTTCTTTTTATTTATTTATTTATTTTTTACTTTACAATATTGTATTGGTTTTGCCATACATCAACATGTATCTGCCACGGGTGTACACGTGTTCCCCAATTCCTCTTTAGAAAAATGTATATTCAGTTCTTCTGCCAATTTTTAAAATGTCTTTTTCATTGTTTAAATTTCAAAATATTTTCTAACTTATAATGTGATTTCTCTCTGATACATAAGTTGTTTAAAAAGTTAGCACTTTCCTCAAAATTGTAGATTTTACAATTATATTCTGGTTGCTGATTTTTAGCTGACTTCTAAAATGTGCTGAGGACATACTATATATTACGTTTAAAATTGATATTTATTTTATCTCACAGCATGCTCTATTATAGTAAATTGTGCAGTATCACTGAGCCTTCTTTATGGTCTACCTCTCAAATCCATACATGACCATTGGAAAAGCCATATCTTTGACTAGTTGGACTTTGGTGGCAAAGTGATATCTCTGTTTTTTAATTCAGTAAGTTTGTCATAGCTTTACTTCCAAGGAGCGAACATCTTTTATTTTTATGGCTGCACTCACGATCTACAGTGGTTTGGGAGCCCAGAAAAAAAAAATTTGCCACTGTTTCCACTTATTCCCTTTCTGTTTGCCTTGAAGTGATGGGAATGGATGCCATGATCTTAGCTTTTTCAATATGAAGTTTTGAGCCAGGTTTTTCACTCTTGTCTTTCACTGTCATCAAGAGGCATTTTCTGCCATTTGAGTGGTATCTTCTACATATCTGAGGTTGATACTTCTCCAAGAAATCTTGCTTCCAGCTTGTGATTTATCCATTCCAGCATTTTGCATGATGCACTCTGTGTAGAGGTAAAATATGCAGGGTGACAATATACAGTCCATTGTTCCAAGTCTGGTTCTAACTTTTGCTTCTTGTCCTTCATATAGATTTCTCAGAAGATAGGTAAAGTGGTTATTATCCCTATCTCTTTAAGAGTTTTCCATAGTTTTTTGTGATCCGCACAGTCAAAGGCTATATGTAGTCACTGAAGCAAAAGTAGATGTTTTTATGCAATTCCCTTGCTTTTTCTATGATCCAGCAGATGTTCAGAGTTTGATCTCTAGTTCCTCTGCCTTTTCTAATCTCAGCTTTTACACCTGGAAATTCTTGGTTCATGTAGTACTGAAGCCTAGTTTGAAACATTTTGAGTGAACCTTACTAGCATGTGAAATGAGGCAAATTGTACAGTAGTTTGAACATTCTTTGGCATTGCCTTTCTTTGGGAGTAGAATGAAAACTAACCTTTTCCACTCCTGTGGCCATCGCTGAGTTTTCCAAATTTGCTGACATGTTTGCAGCATTTTAATAGCATTATCTTTTAGGATTTGAAATAGCTCAGCTGGAATTCCATCACCTCCACTATCTTTGCCCATAGTAATGCTTCCTAATGCCCACTTGACCTCACAATCCAGGATGTCTGGCTCTAGGTGAGTGACATCATCATCGTGGTTATCTAGGTCATTAAGACCATTTTGGTACAGTTCTTCTGTGTATTCTTGCCACCACTTCTTAATCTCTTCTGCTTCTGTTAGGTCCATACCATTTCTGTCCTTATCATGCCCATTCTTGCATGAAATATTCCCTTGATATCTACAATTTTCTTGAAAAGATGTCTAGTCTTTCCCCTTGCATTGTTTTCCTCTATTTCTTTGCTTTGTTTACTTAAGAAAGCCTATGTTTCTCTCCTTGCTCTTCTCATTCTACATACAATACTCTCAGTAGTATTTCTAAAGTCTAATTTGCTTGACATTTGTATAGCTGAAACAACTTTGTTTTTGGTAGTGTCAATTATCTCATTTTTCTTTCAAACATTTTGGGTTCTGATTTTCATAAGCAGTGTATTTTTAAAGCCAATCTGGTAGTTGACATATATGTTAAGTAGTTATTCATATATCTGATTTAAATCTACCATTTTACTCCTTTTTTCTAATTTTATAACATTCTCTGTGTTCCTTTTCTCTGTCTTCTTATCCTCTACTAAGATAATATTTTTAATTTTTACTCTTTCATTTTCCTTTTTAACTCATTCATTATATATCCTTTCACCCTTTTTTTTTATTACTCTAGAGATTACCACATTCACTTTTGATTTATTAGATTTTGAAGGGAATTAACTCTCAATATTGCACTGTGTAGAGATTTCTCCACAGTATTTTGACCTCAGTTATCCTCTCTCACCATTTTTAATTGATATATCTAATATTAGATATAGGGGAGGAGCTAAGATGGCAGAGGAATAGGACGAGGAGAACACTTTGTCCTCCACAAATTCATCAAAAGAACATTTAAATGCCAAGTAAATTCCACAAAACAACTTCTGAATACCGGCAGAGGACATCAGGCACCCAGAAAAGCAACTCATTGCCTTCTAAAGGAGGTAGGAAAAAATATAAAAGACAAAAAAGAGACAAAAGAGGGAGGAACGGACCTCTGTCCGGGGAAGGGAGTCTTAAAAAGATAGAAGTTTCCAAACACCAGGAAACATTCTCACTGCCGAGTCTGTGCCGAGCCTGGGAAGCACAGAGGGCAACATAACAGGGAGGAAAAATAAATAAACAATTAAAACCCACAGATTACGAGCCCTATGGTAACTTCCCCAGTAGAGAAGCAGCACAAACGCCTGCATACGCCATTAGCAAGCGGGGGCTGGGAAGGGAGGTGCGGCACGGGCTGCATCACTTAGAGTAAGGATCTGGCCTGAATATCCCAAGTGCTACCTGAGTGAAATAATTTGGGCTAGCAAACCAGACTGTGGGATATCTACCACACGAAAAGCCAGCCCTAGCCTAAGACACCGCCAGGCCTGCACACAGAACAAAGGACTGTACAGAGATAGCTGGCTGCAGACCGTTCCCCTCCAGTGACAGGCAGCCAGAGCCAGAGGGGGGCAATCGCAGCCCCAGAGAGACATTATCTACAAAACTGTAAGCAGGCTTCTTTGCTAACTAAGACTTCTTGGGGCTCTGGACGGTCAACATCTGCCTGAGAAGGTGCACCGGTTGTACACCTAGAAAACCGAGTGGCGGGGAGGAGATAAGTCGCAAAAGCTGCACTTGCTAAACACCTCATCACCTGCACTGCTGGAACCTGCGAAGGGCACAAAATGCAGGCCCAACAGAGTCTGGGCCTCTGAGGACTACCCGAGTGCCTGAACTTGAGCGGCTTAGACCTGGGAGGGGCAAGCAGCCCAGGGCCGGCCGTGGATGGTTACCGGCAGGGAAACCTAGAGCCTGAGCAGAGTGGGCAGGGAGGCTACAGGCACCGTGAGTGGGGGCAGGCCCAGTGTGCCTGCTGCGAGCACTGCGAGCACATGCCAGTGTTATTTATTTGCAGCATCCCTCCCTCCCCACAGCGCAACTGAACAAGTGAGCCTAAAAAAAAAAAAAAAAAAAAAAAGGGTGTCCACCACCACCGCCTTTGTATCAGGGCGGAAATCAGACACTGAAGAGACCAGCAAACAGAAGAAGCTATAACAGAGGAAACTGCCGTGGAAGCGACAGGCAATAAACTAAAACCCTGTGGTTAGTACCAACTACATAGGAAGGGGCCTATAGATCTTGAGAAACATAAGCTGGAACAAGGAACTAGCCAAAAATGAACTGAACCCACAATACCCACAGTCCTATATATATTTTTACTATTTTTACCATCATTCTTTCTTTCTTTCTTTCTTTTTAATTAAAAAAATTTTTTAATCCTCTATTACTCCTTTAATTTTCACTTTTATAACCTACTATTACTTTGTAAAAAAAAAAATTAAATAAAAGACCCTTTAAAAAAAAAAAACAAACTTCATATATATATATTTTTTATAACTTTTGTAACCCTTCCATCCGCTTTTTTCTTTTCTTTACCATTGTATTTTTGAAACTCCAAACTCTGCTCTAGATTTTTAATTTTAGCTTTTTCATATTTGTTATCAATTTTGTACCTATTTTTTTTTATAACTTTTGTGACTTTTTTTCTCTCTCTCTCTCTATCTCTTCATCTTTTCTTTAATATTGTATCCCTGAAATTCCAAAGTCTACTCTAGATCTTTAATTTATGCTTTCTAGTATTTGTTATCAATTTGTACCTATATCCTCTTTATAATTTTTGTGACTTTGTTTGTTTTTGGTTTTGTTTTTGTTTTCTTTCTTTTTTTCTATCTTTCTTTTTCTTCTTCTTTTCTTTAACATTGTATTTTTGAAATTCCAAACTCTACTCTAGATTTTTAACTTTTGCTTTTTGGTATTTGTTATCAATTTTGTACCTATATTTTCTTTATAACTTTTGTGACTCTTATTTCTTTTTCTTTTCCTTCTTCTTTTCTTTAACATTGTATTTTTGAAACTCCAAACTCTACTCAAGATTTTTAGTTTTTGCTTTTAGGTATTTGTTACCAATTTTGTACCGTTAAGAACCCAATCTTCAGTACCCACTTTTTACTAGGGAGCCAGATTACTGGCTTGACTGCTCTCTCCACCTCTGGACTCTCCTTTTTCTCCACCAGGTCGCCTGCGTCTCCTCCCTAACCCCTCTCTACTCTACCCAACTCTGTGAATTTCTGTGTGTTCCAAACGAAGGAAAACACTTAGGGAACTGATTACTGACTGGATCTGTCTCTATGCTTTTCATTCCCTCCTTAATCCTCCTGACCACCTCTGTCTCCTTCCTCCCTCTTCTCTTCTCTGTATAACTCTGTAAACATCTCTGAATGGTCCAGTTGTGGAGTGCACATAAGGAAGTGATTACTGGTTAGCCCGTTCTCTCCTCTATTGATTCCACCACATCTCATTCGGGTCACCTCTAACTCCCTCCTCCCTCTTCTCTTCCCCATGTAACGCTGTGAACCTCACTGGGTGACCCTCACGGTGGAGAAACTTGTCATCTTTAACCTAGATGTTTTATCAATGGTGCTGTATAGAAGGAGAAGTTTTGAGACTACTGTAAAAATAAGACCGATAACTGGAAGCAGGAGGCTTAAGTCCAAACCTTGACTCCAGGGAACATTAATTGACAGGAGCTCATCAAATGCCTCCATACCTACACTGAAACCAAGCACTACATAAGGGACAACAAGTTCCATGGCAAGACATACCAAGCAAATTCTCCAGCAACACAGGAACACAGCCCTGAGTTCCAATATACAGGCTACCCAAAGTCACCCCAATACCATAGACATCTCATAACTCATTACTGGACACTTCATTGCACTCCAGAGAGAAGAAATCCAGTTCCATCCACCAGAACACCGACACAAGCTTCCCTAACCAAGAAACTTGACAAGCCACCTGTACAAACCCACACACAGTGAGGAAAGGCCACAATAAAGAGAACTCCACAAACTGCCAGAATACAGTAAGGACAACCCAAACTCAGCAATTTAAACAAGATGAAGAGACAGAAGAATACTCAGCAGGTAAGGAAACAGGATAAATGCCCACCAAACCAAACAAAAGAGGAAGAAATAGCGAATCTACCAGATAAAGAATTCCGAATAATGATAGTGAAATTAATCCAAAATCTGGAAATCAAAATGGAATCACAGATAAATAGCCTGGAGAAAAGCATTGAGAAGATGCAAGAAAGGTTTAACAAGGACCTAGAAGAAATAAAAAAAGAGTCAATATATAATGAATAATGCAATAAATGAGATCCAAAACACTCTGGAGGCAACAAATAGTAGAATAACAGAGGCAGAAGATAGGATGAATGAATTAGAAGATAGAATGGTAGAAATAAATGAATCAGAGGAGAAAAAAGAAAAACGAATTAAAAGAAGTGAGGACAATCTCAGAGACCTCCAGGACAATATTAAATGTTACAACATTCGAATCATAGGAGTCCCAGAAGAAGAAGACAAAAAGAAAGACCACGAGAAAATACTAGAGGAGATAATAGTTGAAAATTTCCCCAAAATGGGAAAGGAAATAATCACTCAAGTCCAAGAAACCCAGAGAGTCCCAAACAGGATAAACCCAAGGCGAAAGACCCCAAGACACGTATTAATCAAATTAACAAAGATCAAACACAAAGAACAAATATTAAAAGCAGCAAGGGAAAAACAACAAATAACACACAAGGGAATTCCCATGAGGATAACAGCTGATCTTTCAATAGAAACTCTCCAAGCCAGGAGGGAATGGCAAGACATACTTAAAGTGATGAAAGAAAATAACCTACAGCCCAGATTATTGTACCCAGCAAGGATCTCATTCAAATATGAAGGAGAAATCAAAACCTTTACAGACAAGCAAAAGCTGAGAGAATTCAGCACCACCAAACCAGCTCTCCAACAAATACTAAAGGACATTCTCTAGACAGGAAACACAAAAAGGGTGTATAAATTCAAACCCAAAACAATAAAGTAAATGGTAATGGGATCATACTTATCAATAATTACCTTAAATATAAATGGGTTGAATGCCCCAACCAAAAGACAGAGACTGGCCGAATGGATACAAAAACAAGACCCCTACATATGTTGTCTACAAGAGACCCACCTCAAAACAGGGGACACATACAGACCGAAAGTGAAGGGCTGGAAAAAGATTGTCCATGCAAATAGGGACCAAAAGAAAGCAGGAGTAGCAATACTCATATCAGATAAAATAGACCTTAAAACAAAGGCTGTGAAAAGAGACAAAGAAGGTCACTACATAATGATCAAAGGATCAATCCAAGAAGAAGATATAACAATTATAAATATGTATGCACCCAACATAGGAGCACTGCAATATGTAAGACAAATACTAACAAGTATGAAAGGAGAAATTAACAATAACACAATAATAGTGGGAGACTTTAATACCCTACTCACACCAATGGATAGATCAACTAAACAGAAAATTAACAAGGAAACACAAACTTTAAACGATACAATAGACCAGTTAGACCTAATTGATATCTATAGGACATTTCATCCCAAAACAATGAATTTCACCTTTTTCTCAAGCACACACGGAACCTTCTCCAGGATAGATCACATCCTAGGCCATAAATCTAGCCTTGGTAAATTCAGAAAAATTGAAGTCATTCCAAGCATATTTTCTGACCACAATGCAGTAAGATTAGATCTCAATAATAGGAGAAAAACTATTAAAAATTCCAACATATGGAGGTTGTACAACATGCTGCTAAATAACCAACAAATCACAGAAGAAATAAAAAAAGAAATCAAAATTTGCATAGAAACGAATGAGAATGAAAACACAACAACCCAAAACCTGTGGGACACAGTAAAGCAGTCCTAAGGGGAAAGTTCATAGCAATACAGGCATACCTCAAGAAACAAGAAAAAAGCCAAATAAATAACCTAACTCTACACCTAAAGCAACTAGAAAAGGAAGAAATGAAGAACCCCAAGGTTAGTAGAAGGAAAGAAATCTTAAAAATTAGGGCAGAAATAAATGCAAAAGAAACAAGAGAGACCATAGCAAAAATCAACAAAGCCAAAAGCTGGTTCTTTGAAAGGGTAAATAAAATTGACAAACCATTAGCCAGACTCATCAAGAAACAAAGGGAGAAAAATCAAATCAATAAAATTAGAAATGAAAATGGAGAGATCACAACAGACAACACACAAATACAAAGGATCATAAGAGCCTACTATCAGCAATTATATGGCAATAAAATGGACAACGTGGAAGAAATGGACAAATTCTTAGAAAAGTACAACTTTCCAAAACTGGATCAGGAAGAAACACAAAATCTTAACAGACCCATCACAAGCACGGAAATTGAAACTGTAATCAGAAATCTTCCAGCAAACAAAAGCCCAGGTCCAGACAGCTTCACAGCTGAATTCTACCAAAAATTTAGAGAAGAGCTAACACCTATCCTACTCAAACTGTTCCAGAAAATTGCAGAGGAAGGTAAACTTCCAAACTCATTCTATGAGGCCACCATCACCCTAATACCAAAACCTGACAAAGATGCCACAAAAAAAGAAAACCACAGGCCGATATCACTGATGAACATAGGTGCAAAAATCCTTAACAAAATTCTAGCAATCAGAATCCAACAACACGTTAAAAAGATCATACACCATGACCAAGTGGGCTTTATCCCAGGAACGCAAGGATTTTTCAATATCCGCAAATCAATCAACGTAATACACCACATTAACAAATTGAAAAATAAAAACCATATAATTATATCAATAGATGCAGAGAAAGCCTTTGACAGAGTTCAACATCCATTTATGATAAAAACTTTCCAGAAAGCAGGAATAGAAGGAACATACCTCAATATAATAAAAGCTATATATGACAAACCCACAGCAAACATTATCCTCAATGGTTAAAAATTGAAAGCATTTCCTCTAAAGTCTGGAAAAAGACAAGGGAGCCCACTTTCACCATTACTATTCAACATAGTTTTGGCCACAGCAATCAGAGCAGAAAAAGAAATAAAAGGAATCCAAATTGGAAAAGAAGAAGTAAAACTCTCACTGTTTGCAGATGACATGATCCTCTACATAGAAAACACTAAAGACTCCACCAGAAAATTATTATAACTAATCAATGAATATAGTAAAGTCGCAGGATATAAAATCAACACACAGAAATCCCTTGCATTCCTATACAGTAATAATGAGAAAATAGAAAGAGAAATTAAGGAAACAATTCCATTCACCATTGCAATGAAAAGAATAAAATACTTAGGAATATATCTACCTAAAGAAACTAAAGACCTATATATAGAGAACTGTAAAACACTGGTGAAAGAAATCAAAGAGGACACTAATAGATGGAGAAATATACCATGTTCATGGATTGGCAGAATCAATATAGTGAAAATGAGTATACTACCCAAAGCAATTTATAGATTCAATGCAATCCCCATCAAGCTACCAACGGTATTCTTCACAGAGCTAGAACAAATAATTTCTCAATTTGTATGGAAATACAAAAAACCTCGAATAGCCAAAGCTATCTTGAGAAAGAAGAATGGAACTGGAGGAATCAACCTGCCTGACTTCAGGCTCTACTACAAAGCCACAGTCATCAAGACAGTATGGTACTGGCACAAAGATAGAAATATAGATCAATGGAACAAAATAGAAAGCCCAGAGATAAATCCACGCACACATGGACACCTTATCTTTGACAAAGGAGGCAAGAATATACAATGGATTAAAGACAATCTCTTTAACAAGTGGTGCTGGCAAAACTGGTCAAACACTTGTAAAAGAATGAAACTAGAGCACTTGCTAACACCATACACAAAAATAAACTCAAAATGGATTAAAGATCTAAATGTAAGACCAGAAACCATAAAACTCCTAGAGGAAAACATAGGCAAAACACTCTCTGACATACATCACAGCAGGATCCTCTATGACCCACCTCCCAGAATATTGGAAATAAAATCAAAAATAAACAAATGGGGCCTAATTAAACTTAAAAGCTTCTGCACAACAAAGGAAACTATAAGCTAGGTGAAAAGACAGCCTTCAGAATGGGAGAAAATAATAGCAAATGAAGCAACAGACAAACAACTAATCTCAAAAATATACAAGCAACTTCTACAGCTCAATTCCAGAAAAATAAACGACCCAATGGGTCAGCAACCCTAACCCTCTTATTGTTCAACTATATTTGTATTTTGTTTTCCTTGTTGTTTCTTATATTTCCTTCTTGTCTAAAGTCTTAAGCAGATTTATTATGATGTATCAAGTATGGTATTATTATATATATCCTGTTTGGCCTTCTCAGTAATTTTTATATTTAGCTTCAGTTCAGTTTAGTCACTCAGTCGTTTCCGACTCTTTGTGACCCCATGAATCGCAGCATGCCAGGCCTCCCTGTCCATCACCAACTACCAGAGTTCACTCAGACTCACATCCATCGAGTCAGTGATGCCATCCAGCCATCTCATCCTCTGTCGTCCCCTTCTCCTCCTGCTCTCAATCCCTCCCAGCATCAGAGTCTTTTCCAATGAGTCAACTCTTCGCATGAGGTAGCCAAAGTTACTGGAGTTTCAGCTTTAGCATCATTCCTTCCAAAGAAATCCCAGGGCTGATCTCCTTTAGAATGGACTGGCTGGATCTCTTTGCAGTCCAGGGGACTCTCAAGAGTCTGCTCCAATACCACAGTTCAAAAACATCAATTCTTTGGTGCTCAGCCTTCTTAACAGTCCAACTCTCACATCCATACATGGCCACAGGAAAAACCATGGCCTTAACTAGACGAACCTTTGTTGGCAAAGTAATGTCTCTGCTTTTGAATATGCTATCTAGGTTGGTCATAACTTTCCTTCCAAGGAGTAAGCGTCTTTTAATTTCATGGCTGCATTCACCATCTGCAGTGATTTTGGATCCCCCAAAATAAAGTCTACGACTGTTTCTACTGTTTCCCCATCTATTTCCCATGAAATTATGGGACCAGATGCCATTATCTTTGTTTTCTGAATGTTGAGTTTTAAGCCAACTTTTTCACTCTCCTCTTTCACCTTCATTAAGAGGCTTTTTAGTTCCTCTTCACTTTCTGCCATAAGGGTGGTGTCATCTGCATATCTGAGGTGAGTGATATTTTTCCCGGCAATCTTGATTCCAGCTTATGCTTCTTCCACCCCAGCATTTCTCATGATGTACTCTGCATAGAAGTTAAATAAGCAGGGTGACAATATACAGCCTTGATGTACTCCTTTTCCTATTTGGAACCAGTCTGTTATTCCATGTCCAGTTCTAACTGTTGTTTCCTCACCTGCATACAAATTTCTCAAGAGGCAGGTCAGGTGGTCTTGTATTCCCATCTCTTTCAGGATTTTCCACAGTTTATTGTGATCCACACAGTCAAAGGCTTTGGCATAGTCAGTAAAGCAGAAATAGATGTTTTTCTGGAACTCTCTTGATTTTTCTATGATCCAGCTTAATGTCTTTTAATTTTGGAATGTCTAGCCCATTCTCTTCAGATATTTATTTTGATGATTCTCTCTTTATTTAAGACCTCTTCTTACACATATAGTAACCATTTATCACTCTAGTATAATTTTACCTTTTTTTTTTTCTCTCTCTCTGTTTCAATTTGGATATTTTCTTAAGTCTTGCTATATTCCCAATATTTGTGTTCCCTCAAGTTTACATATTGAAATCACACTCTCCACTATGATGATATTTAAAGGTGGAGCCATTGGGAAATAATTAAGTCATGAGGGTGGAGCCCTCATGAATGGGATGATCTCTTTCTGTCACTTGAGGATATAGCAGGAGGGTTGTCATCTGCAAACCAGGAGGAGGGTTCCCACCAGGAACTGAATCTGCCCCTACCCTGGTCTTGGAATTCTTTGTCTCAGAACTGTGAGAAATAAAGTTTGCCATTTAAGTGAAGTGAAAGTCACTTAGTCATGTTCTACTCTTTGCGACCCCATAGACTATACAGTCCATGGAATTCTCCAGGCCAGAATACTGAATTTAAGTCACCCAGTAAATAATATTTTTGTTATACCAGACCAAACTCATTAACTTAGGACTAATTTTCCAATTTAATTTTTTAATCATGCCCAATCAGCTACTAACCTTATCTACTGAATATTACCTTTTAGTTATAGCATAGGAAAATCATAAAGTTATTACCTCTTTCTTTTCTTTTCTTTCCTGTTTTTTTGTGTGCTTAGTCTCTCAGTTGTGTCTGACTCTTTTCCACCCCATGGATTATAGCCCATCAGGCTCTTTGTCCATGGGATTTTTCAGGCAAAAATACTAGAGTGGGTTGCCATTTCCTCCTCCAGGGGAATCTTCCTGATCCAGGGATGAAACCCATGTCTCCTGTGTCTCCTGCATTTCAGCCAGATTTTTTAACCTTTATAATTATCTACTAATATTCTTACCACGTAGTTTATTTCATGAATACTAATTCTAGTTATTTTAAAGTCTTTATTTGATAATTCTAATATGTTTTTTCTCTTGTTAGTCTGTTTCTTTGTTATTCTTCATTTAAAATAGGGGAAAAAAAAAAACCTTAAAAAATTCATAGAGAATTCACTCTTAATTTTGGGTAGCAGTTGATATAGGCATATACCTTTCCTCTAAGTGAAACCAAGGGTTGAAATGATTTAAAGGTCAACTTAAATCTTCTATTTTTGGTCTATCCCTACTCTTATGGTGAGAACTGTCAGATATTCCAACTGAGGGATTTTTCCAGGGACTATCTTCTTGGGTAACTGAAGTTCAGAATTTTTTATATATTTCTTCATGAGGTTTATATTCTCAATCCACCATCAACCTTTTTAAAACTGGAAAATACCTCAAAGGAAGAAGCTCTGCTAGCTTTTGGGATCACCTCTCTGTAATTCCCTTCTATTCAAGTCTTTGCTGTCTTTAAAGGTATGTAATGAAAATATTTAAACTAATCAAGTATCTATTGCTAATCAAGTAACTGGCTAAATATTTTAGCCAGTTTTGAAAACATTACTTTTTATTTGTTTTATGGGAGAATATTTTTTCAACAACAAGACATCCATATTTATCTTGAATGTCTCCAATGCTGCTGCTGCTGCTGCTGCTAAGTCGCTTCAGTCGTGTCCGACTCTGCGCGATCCCATAGACGGCAGCCCACCAGGCTCCTCCGTCCCTGGGATTCTCCAGGCAAGAACACTGGAGTGGGTTGCCATTTCCTCCTCCAATGCATGAAAGTGAAAAGTGAAAGTGAAGTCGCTCAGTCGTGTCCGACTCTTAGCGACCCCATGGACTGCAGCCCACCAGGCTCCTCCATCCATGGGATTTTCCAGGCAAGAGTACTGGGGGTGGGGTGCCATTGCCTTCCCCGGTCTCCAATGCTATTACCCACTTTCTACTAAATCTGAGCTTTTTCTATTTCGTGCTCCACCAGTGCATGGTAGTTAACACTGTATTTACTTGCTACTGCAAGTGCCATCAAGTTGAAAAACAGTTGAAGTAACAATCTATTTTTCACAGTTTTTCTTAATTTTTTCCTTAAAAATATTTATTATATCTTAGTTGATTGAGGAATTTAGCATTTTGCAGTATATATTTTTCCTAGCTTACTTTTCCTGCCCCTCATTCCTGGCAAGGGATTGTCAAGGTATACTTGTCATACAGTTGCAAACAATGGACAAGTATAGTAATTACTTTATAAACAATATATTTTAAAAATGAATGATTACTCTGAAATAGTAAAATAAGAGCTACAACAGAGAAAAATATTATTCAAAGTATTTATATTTGTGGAGATATTTCTGGACTTAAGAAGTGACTTGTATAACTTATTCGATAACTTATATAAAGTTATGGAATTATAAAAGTACTAAAGCAATCTGTCAATTCCAAATTTATATGTCCAATCTACTGAGTATGGAGATTTAACTTTAATAATTCACCTTCTTAATATATTTGGCTTTCTTTCAAACATGTGGTCATCTTTTTAGTATTGCTACTTATTAATGTTTCTTTTTTATGTTTTATTTAAGTGCTTACTTTTATTCTGCCTCTAAAGACTCCAGTATGTAAGAGTTGTATGGATCTAATTCTCCTTTTTATTTCTACTGGGTTTTATTCTTGCTAACATATTTTTCTTTGATTTTGCATTATTCAGTTGTGCTCTCAATCATTTGATTTTTTTGTCAATTGTAATATTTTATGGTCTAGTTTGATTTATCTTCCTCCAGTGAGGATTTGAATATGCTTCAGTCAGATAAATCATGCCACTAACATCCAAAAACCCTTTAAATTAAATTTTAGTCCCACTTATTTTCATAGCACCTACTGTGAATTTGGGCAGCTGAGTCCTTTGAAGGCAGGCCTTTAATCATGAATTCACAAATGAAATTTATACGTCCTTTCATAAGTATAAGAAAAAAAGGAAATAATGAATATTTTTATTTTTCATTGAAAATTTACTGATATAAGGTAATAAAAAGACATACTGGAATTGTAAAAGTAGAGAGAGATAAGAAAAATGTGTGAAGCAAAGTTAATTGTCTTAAAGGCAATATAATCATAGGACATTTCTGTTTTAAATATTTTCTCTGAAAATACTATCCGAGAAATGCTTCATTATTTATGGAAACAATAAAAATTAAGATTTCAGATACATGTTACACTTTGCTGCATAGTGTCCATTCCTAACAGAGATATGACACTAAGCAATAGCCACCTTTGTTTCTTGAGATTCTTTAAACATAAGCATGCATAGAGAAATCGGCTTCCCAGGTGGCGCTAGTGGTAAAGAACCTGTTTGTCAATGCAGGAGACATAAGAGATGAGGGTTGATCCCTGGGTTGGGACTGAAGTGACTTAGCACACACAGAGAACACAGAGAAATATATAAATGAAAATTTGCATTTATGAAACATGTAGAAATGTAAATTATTGCAGGAAAAAGAAAGTACTTGACATGAAATTTTAAACTGGTTTTAAATATAAAAGGTTACAAATACAACAAATATTGACATTTAATTAACAGATCGAATTTAGAATGTCATTTTGGTTAGTTTTCATTGACGTTTGCATTATTGAGGCTGTAATGTCCTTAAATTTAATTATGTCAAATGAGACAAAGTGGCTAATATATAGGAAAAATAAACTTTATAATAGCAAAGTCATTTAATATTCTTCAAATTCACTGTAGAAATACTGTTTTATTTTTTAACAGACTTTTTCCCTTAACTAACAACATATAATCTTTGTATCTTACAAGATATAGAAATTGTCAAGAAACCCAACAGGTTGCTTCAAAGTAAAAGTCCTGGACATCAGAGATAAAATGGGACTCATCATAAACTCATTGAAAATAGTTTTCTATAAAATGAATTTTAATTCACAGGCAGTTGTTATATAAGCTTTGGCCATTCACCCACTGGCTGCAGGTCTCCCCTTCCTTGTTTAGTAGAGAACAGATATTAATTGAGATTTGAAGAATGTCACTGAATAACAAAATTCTGTTTCTTGCTTGTAAAAAGTATTGTACATAGGTATCTTACAATTCTGTGGCTGGTAAGTTGGGGGAAAAAAGACTAATGAGTTTATTTACTTCAGCATCTGTTTGAGAAAGGCTAGGATAAATTTTAAAAATAACGATATAAACTTTTTTTTTTTACTTTCACTAAGTGTTAAATTCAGAAATTCAAGGAAATATATAGAACCTTATCTGAGTAGTCAGATTATAGATAGCTATAGATATTTATTGCTTTCTGGCAGCAAAGATATACTGTTTTCATGATAAAACTCAAAGAAAAGAATATATTTTATTTACCTGATTTAAGGATGAATTTCAAATGTAAAAACTTGGCTCAGCTCTTTAAAGGTAAGCTAGCTGCTAAAAATATGCTTCTTTCATGCATAATATGTAAGAATATAGAAAGAGCTTAAAAAATAAAAATGGAAACTGAACTTTCAACATGTTTTTGTGCTAAATGCTTCCCAGAAATTTGTGAAAAAGAGCAGATGATAGTTACATTTAATTACAGCACTACTAGAATTTTGTCTCTTGTTGGAATAATTCTAATCTTTTAATAATTTATGTATTTCACATCAATTATTTTTAGGCAATATTAAATCTAGAGTAAAACTAAAACTTATTTTTCTTAGCCAAATTAGAAAAACTTTTAATTTATTGGTGTTTTTAAAACCAAAGTATTATGTATAATTTTTTCTCTAAAGAAGTAAAATTCTGTTTTAAAAATTCATGGGCATTACTTATAACAGTGTCAAAGCACAAGGATATATCAATTATATATAAAAATTGTACAGGAACATATTGATTAACATTCAGTAATAATATTTAATGGAGCAAGAAGTAATTGTTAGGATAGAGCATTCTATAAACATTAAAAGAATGGAAAATTGTATGTTAAACCAATAGTAATCAAGAGAAATGGCTTCCCTGGTGGCTCAGTGGGAAAGAATCCAACTTCAGTGCAGGGGACATGGGTTGGATCCCTGGGTCAGGAAGTTCCCCTGGAGAAGAAAATGGCAACTCACTCCACTATTCTTGCCTGGGAAATCCCGTGGACAGAGGAGCCTGGCAGGAATCCATGGGGTTGCAAAAAAATCAGACACAACTCAGAAACTAAATAACAAAAATAAAGAGAGTATGATTTATAAAAGTGAGCAATAATATAAATTAGCAACAAACCTCATTAACATTTAATTTTTTGAGGTAGTGATGATAAATAGCAACTGAAGTAGAATGTATATAGTCATAATTTCAAATGAAGGTAGAAGAGCAATGTTTAATTATATAAACTATTATAAGAAAAAACAAACACTGAAATTTAAAACATATTAGCAATTAAATCACCCCTACTAAACTAAATAACCCCCCCAAAAAAACCTATAATATACAATAGAATGAATTAAATGCCTCAAAGTTATGTGGGAATATGGAAACACTCTAAGAAGCTCAAATACTAATCATAGATGTAGATTTTAAAAAGTAAAAATAAATGTAAAAAAGTTGATCAAATTTAGGAAATTTCTCTAAGAAATTAAAGAGAAAGAAAAGTCATCTGGGAAGATAAGACTAAAATAGAGGTAAACCAAAGAATAAGATTGAAAATAATGCTGGAAAATAACCAAGAGAATGAATAAAAATAAAGAAGTGATATTTGTCTGAATTACTTCACCTAGTATGATAACCTTTAGGTCCATCCATATTGCTGCAAATGGCATTATTTCACTTTTTCAATGTCTGAGTAATAATAGTTCATTGGATAATGTGCCACATCTTCATCTGTTTCTCTGTTGATAGACATTTAAGTTACTTCCATGTCTAGACTATTGTAAATGGAGCTGCAATGAACATTGGAGTGCATATATCTTTTGAAACCATGTTTTTCTCTAGATAAATGCCCAAGAATGGTATTGCTGGATCATATGTTAACTCTGTTTTTAATTTTTTAAGGACCTCCACATTGTTCTCCATAGTGGCTGTACCAATTTACATTCCTACCAACAGTGTGGGAGAGTTCCCTTTTCTCCACACCTCTCCAGCATATGTTGTTTTATAGACATTTTGAGGCTGGCCATTCTGACTGGTGTGAGGTGGTACCTCATTGTGGTTTGGCTTTGCATTTCTCTGGTAATTAGGAATGTTGAGCATCTTTTCATGTGCCTCTTGGCCATCTGTATGTCTTCCTTGGAGAAATTTCTGTTTGAACTTCTGGCCATTTTCTGATTGGGTTGTTTTACTGATATTAAGCTGCATGAGCTGTTTGTATACTCTGAAGATTAATCCCTTGTTGTTCACATTATTGGTAAATATTTTCTTGCATTCTGTGAGTTATCTTTTCATTTTTGTTTATGGTCCCATTTGTTTAACTAGATTCCATTCATTTAGTTTTGTTTTTATTTTTGCTACTTTTGTAGATGGCCCAAAAAAAGATCAGCCCAGTTGTTCAGTCTTGTCTGACTCTTTGCGACCACTGCTGTAATTTATGTCACAGATAGTTCTGCCTTGGTTTCCCTGTAAGAGTTTTATAGTATCCAATATTACATATACGTCTTTAATTCACTTTGAGTTTATTTTTGAACATGGTGTTGAAGAATATTCTAATTCCATTTGTTAACATTTAGCTGTCCAGTTTTCCCAGGACTGTTTATTGAAGAGTCTGCCTTTTCTCCAGTGTATAGTTTTGTCTCATTTGTCATAGATTAATTGACCATAGATGCATGGGTTTATTTCTGGGTTTTCTGTCCTGTTCCATTGATCTGTATTTCTTTTCTTCTGCCAGTATCTTTTTGATGACTGTAGATTTGTAGTATAGTCTGATGTCAGAATTTCTTTGACATTTATTGCTCTAGTCATCCTGTCCCACCTGGATTCTTGTGTCTCGCCTTACAGTCTCTCATGGATATTAACGTGAGAAAAAGTTTCACACTCAGTACACTTACATGAATCCATTTATACATGTATTTTCTTTACTTCTTGGTCTCTAATTAATTTCACTTTCCAGGCCCTCGATCAATTAGCCATGACAATTGATTTATCCTTACTTCAGGCCAATATTCCTTCCCAATAAATATACATGCAAGAGTACTTCTCAAAGCTCATTAGCCTGGGTACTTTTCTATCATAATTCACTATCATAGCCCTCTTTCAATAAGTCTTTAGCAGGGCAGAAGTCAGTTTTTTGACTTGTACTAGATTGAACCATTTCTAAACCAATCCTGAGATTTTTCTCAATTACCAGTTGGTTACAGGGAAACCTTTATAAGGATTTCAGTGGTAATTGAGGGAGATATTTCAGTGTTAACAGGTAGATGAAGTAGAGGCAAGGACTGTACTTAACACTGGAAAGATCCACTCAATCATGACATATTATTTCTTTAATGCTGCATGCAATTAGCTAATATATTATTGAAGAATTTTAGTCTGTAGAATTATTTTTCTGTCAGGTTTTTGTCTACTTTGGGGGCTTCCCAGGTGGTGCTAGTGGTAAAGAATCTGCCTGCCAGTGCAGCAGACACAAGAGGTTTGATCCTTGGGCTGGAAAGATCCCCTGAAGAATAGAATGGCAGCCCACTCCAGTATTCTTGCCTAGAAAATACCATGGACAGAGGAGCATGTAGGCTACAGTCCTTGGTGTCTCAAAGAATTGGACACAACTGAACATGCATCAACGTCATTTGTTATCCAGATAATGCAGCTACATATGGTGAAATTAGGAGTGTTATCTTTTATATTCTGAAGAGTTTGTGTAGAATTATGAAGTTGAGTTCATTTCAGTTGCTCAGTCATTTCCTACTCTTGGCAACCCCATGGACTGTAGCACTCCAGGCTTCCCAGTCCATCACCAATTCTTAGAGCTTGCTCAAACTCAAGTCTATCAAGTCGATGATGCCATCCAACAATCACATCCTCTGCTGCCCCCTTCTCCTCCTGCCTTCAGTCTTTCCCAGCATCAGGGTCTTTTCCACTGAGTCAGTTCTTCATATCAGGTGGCCAAAGTATTAGACTTTCAGCTTCAGCATCAGTCATTCCAAAAAACATTCAGGTCTGATTTCCTTCAGGATTGACTGGTTGGATCTCCTTGCAGTCCAAAGGACTCTCAAGAGTCTTTTCCAACACCACACTTCAAAAGCATCAATTCTTGGGCAGTCAGCTTTCTTTATAGCCCAACTCTCACATGCATACATGACTACTGGAAAAACCATAGCTTGGAGTAGATGGACCTGTGTTGACAAAGGAATGTCTCTGCTTTTTAATATGCTGTCTATCATGGTCATACCTTTTCTTATAGGAACAAGCATCTTTTAATTTCACGGCTACAGTCACCAGCGACAGTGATTTTGGAGCCCAAGAAAATAAAGTCTCTCACTCTTTCCATTGTTTCCCCATCTATTTGCCATGAAGTGATAGGACCAGATGCTATGATCTTAGTTTTCTGAATGTTGAGTTTTAAGCCAGCTTTATCACTCTTCCCTTTCACTTTCATCAAGAGGCTCTTTAGTTCTTTGCTTTTTGCCATAAGGGTGGTGTCATTTGTATATCTGAGGTTATTGATATTTCTCCCAGCAATCTTGATTCCAGCTTGTGCTTCAAACCAGCCCAGCATTTCACATGATGTAATCTGCATAGAAGTTAAATAAGCAGGGTGACAATATACAGCCTTGATGTACTCCTTTTCTGATTGGAACCAGTCTGTTGTTCCTTGTTCAGTTCTAACTGCTGCTTCCTGATCTGCAAACAGATTTCTCAGGAGGCAGGAGAGGTGGTCTGGTATTCCCATCTCTAAGAATGTTCCATAGTTTCTTGTGATGCATACAGTCAAAGGCTTTGGTGTACTCAATGAAGCAGAAGTAGATGTTTTTCTGGAATTCTCTTGCTTTATCTATGATCCAGTGGATGTTGGCCATTTGATCTCTAGTTCCTCTGCCTTTTCTAAATCCAGCTTGAACATCTGGAACTCACAGTTCACGTACTGTTGAAGCCTGGCTTGGAGAATTCTGAGCATTACTTTGCTAGTGTGTGAAATGAGTGCAATTGTGCGGTAGTTTGAACATTCTTTGGCACAAATTACAAATATCAGGAAAGAGAGAGCATCAACACAAACTGACAATAGGGGTATGGTACAAGCCCATGACAATAAACAGATAAATTTACCAAATCACTTGATAAAACTTCCATAGATAACTAAGAAGAAATGAAGAGGCTAATCTGCCCTGTATCTTCTAAAGAAACTGAATGTGTAGTTAAAACCTATCCCACACAGAAAACTCAAGACCACAGAATTACTGCTCAATATTTACTGGGATAAAAACAGTACTAGTTCTAGAACAACCCTCACGCCCCCAAAGATGTCCTTTTCAATGTAGAGGACTGGGATGTAAAAGTAGCAAGTCAACAGATATCTGGAGTAACAGGCATATTTGGCCTTGGAGTACAAAATGAAGCAGGGCAAAGGCTAACAGAGTTTTGCCAAGAGAACACACTGGTCATAGAAAACACTCTCTTCCAACAACATAAAAGACTCTACACACAGCATCACCAGATGGTCAATACCAAAATCAGATTGACTATATGCTTTGCACCCGAAGATGGAGAGGCTCTATTCAGTCAGCAAAAACAAGACCAGGAGTTGACTGTGGCTCAGATCATGAACTTCTTATTGTCAAATTCAGACTTAAATTGAAAAAAGTGGTGAAAAACACTAGACTATTCATGTATGACCTAAATCAAATCCCCTGTGATTATACAGTGGACATGACAAACAGATTCAAGGAATTAGATCTGATAGAGTGCCTGAAGAACTATGGATGGAGGTTCATGACATTGTACAGGAGGCAATGATCAAGACCATCCCTTAGAAAAAGAAATGCAAAAGGCAAAATGGTTGTTTGAGGAAGCCTTACAAATAGCTGAGAAAAGAAGAAAAGCTAAAGGCAAAGGAGAAAAGGAACTGTACTTTGAATGTACAGTTCCAAAGAATAGCAAGGAGAGATAAGAAAGCTTTCCTTCCTAAGTGATCAATGAAAAGAAATAGAGGAAAACAATAGAATGGGAAAAACTAGAGATCTCTTCAAGAAAATTAGAGATATCATTGAAATGTTCAAAGGGAACATTTCATGCAAAGATGGGCTCAGTAAAGGACAGAAATCGTATGGACTTAACAGAAGCTGAAGATGATAAGAATAGGTGGCAAGAATACACAGAAGTATATATAAGAATGATCTTCATGAGCCAGATAAGCACAATGGTATGATCACTCATCTGGAGCCAGACATCCAGAATGTGAAATCAAGTGGCCTTAGGAAGCTTCACTATGAGCAAAGCCAGTTGAAGTGATGGAATTCCAGTTGAGCTATTTCAAATCCTAAAAGATGATGCTGTGAAAGTGCTGCATACAGTGGGGCTGCAAATTTGGAAAACTCAGCAGTGGCCATAGGACTCAAAAAGGTCAGTTTGCATTCCAATCCTAAAGAAAAGCAATGCCAAAGAATGCTCAAACTACTGCACAATTGCACTCATCTCACATGCTAGCAAAGTAATACTTAAAATTCTCCAAGCCAGGCTTCAGCAGTACATGAACCATGAAATTCCAGATGTTCAAGTTGGATTTAGAAAAGGCAGAGGAACCAGATGTCAAATTGCCAACATCCATTGAATCATCGAAAAGGCAAGAGAATACCAGAAAAACATCTATTTCTGCTTTATGGACCATGCCAAAGCATTTGACTGTGTGGATCACAACAACCTGTGGAACCTTCTTCAAGAGATGGGAATACCAGATCACCTGACTTGCCTCCTGAGAAGAGAAATCTGTATGCAAGTCAGGAAGCAACAGTTAGAACTGGACATGGAAAAACAGACTGGTTCCAAATTGGGAAAGGATTATGTCAAGGCTATATATTGTCACCCTGCTTATTTAACTTATGTGCAGAGTACATCATGAAAAATATTGGGCTGGATGAATGGGAAAAATATCAGTAACTTCAGATATACAGATGACACCACTCTTGTGGCAGAAAGTGAAGAAGAACTAAAGAAGCCCTTGTGAAAGTGAAAGAGGAGAGTGAAAAGGTTGGCTTAAAACTCAATATTCAAAAAACTAAAATCATGGCATTTGGTCCTGTCATTTCATGGCAAATAGATGGGGAAACAGTGGAAACAGTGACAGACTTTATTTGGGAGGAGTTCAAAATCACTGCAGGTGTTGACTGCAGTCATGAAATTAAATGCCACTTTTTCTTTGGAAGAAAAGCTGTGACCAACCTAGACAGCATATTAAAAAGCATAGACATTACTTTGTCAACAAAGGTCCATCTCGTCAAAGCTGTGGTTTTTCCAGTAGTCATGTATGGATGTAAGAGTTAGATTGTAAAGAAAGCTGAGCGCTGAAGAATTGATGCTTTTGAACTGTGGTGTTGGTGAAGACTCTTGAGAGTCCCTTGGACTGCAAAGAGACCCAGCCAGTCCATCCTAAAGGAAACCAGTCCTGAATATTCATTGGAAGGACTGATGCTGAGGTTGAAACTCCAATACTTTGGCCACTTGATGCAAAGAACTGACTCATTGGAAAAGACCCTGATTCTGGGAAAGATTGAAGGTGGGAGGAGAAGGGGATGGCAGAGGATGAGATGGTTGGATGGCATCACTGACTCGATGGACATGAGTTTCAGTAAGCTCTGTGTGTTGATGTTGGACAGGGAAGCCTGGAGTGCTGAAGTCCATGGAGTTGCAAAGAGTCAGACACAACCGAGTGGCTGAACGGAACTGAACTCCTTTGTATTTACTTTAGATTTATTTTTCTAAAAAAAAAAAAAAAAAACAAAAACCTTAAGTGGTAGATTTTTTATTTATATCTTTATTCTCTCTTGTATTATTTAATGATAGAAATCTTGCTTTAAACAGTGTTTTTAGCTTCCTTCCTAACACTGTAATGTATATTTACAGTTCTTATTAAATTATTTTACAATTTTCCTTTTTGATTCACTCGTAATTAAGAAATGTTCTATTTAGTATTTCCCAATATTGCAGGTAATTTTTGGCGAACCTCTTTTTGTAATTTTGCACTGAAATCCAGTAGTATCCCTAGAACTTACATTGATTAATTGTTTTTTTTTTAATGTATGATTTGTTACATGGAGCAAAATATGGTCTATCTTAGTGAATGGCCCATGTGCACTTGAAGTAATAGATTCTGTATTCCTGTTGGGCTTTGTAGATGTTAATTAGATCAAGATGGCTGATAGTAATTTTCAGGTCTTCTATCAGGTCTTTCTAATGTTCTGATGTTGTACACATTTAGGTGTGTTATGGATGCGGGGCTAATTGATATCTTTATTATTATCTACTTTTCTTATTTATTATTATCTCTATCATTATCTTTTATCCTGGGGAATATTTCTGTGCTGAAGTTCATTTAATCAGATATTAATCTAACTATTCCCATTTTCTCTTGATTGTTGTTTTGTTGCTAAGTCGTGCCCAATTCTTTGTGATCCAATGGACTACAGCTCACCAGACTCCTCTGTCCATGGGATTTCCCAGGCAAAGAATACTGGAATGAGTTGCTATTTCTTTCTCCAGGGGCTCTTCCTCACTCAGGGATTGAACCCACATCTCCTACTTAGCAGGCAGATTCTTTACAACTGAGCCTTCAGGGAAACACTTTCTCTTGATTACTGTTAGTTTAATATATAATTTTCCATTCTTTTAATGTCTTTATGTTTGAAATGTATGTTATGGGATGTATATGTGTGTGTATGTGTGTTTATCCAAGTTGACAAATGCAGTTAGTTTTACCTTTTATCTCTCATGATTGTTTTCTGATTTTTATATCTTAACAATTCTTTTTAAGTCTATTACATTTGTTATAATTATAGATGTCATTGAATTAAAATCTACCTTCTTGGTAGCTGTTTTCTATTTGTTCCATCAGGTCATTATTGGATTTTTTTCCACTTCTTTTTCTGCTATTTTTTTTTAATTTTAATTTTTAGCTGTGTCAAGTGACATATGGGATCTTAGTTTTTTGACCAGGGATCAAACACGTACCCTGCATAGAGTCTTAACCCCTGAAGTACAAGGGAAATCCATCTGCCATCTTTTTAATGAAACAATTTTAGCATTTCATTTTAACTCTCAAAATATTTTTACTTCAGTTCAGTTCTGTTGCTCAGTTGTGTCCGACTCTTTGTGACCCCATGAATCACAGCATGCAAGGCCTCCCTGTCCATCACCAACTCCCAGAGTTCACCCAGACCCACGTCCATCGAATCAGTGATGCCATCCAGCCATCTCATCCTCTGTCGTCCCCTTCTCCTCCTGCCCTCAATCCCTCCCAGCATCAGAGTCTTTTCCAATGAGTCAACCTTTCGCATGAGGTGGCCAAAGTACTGGAGTTTCAGCTTTAGCATCATTCCTTCCAAAGAAATCCCAGGGCTGATCTCCTTCAGAATGGACTGGTTGGATCTCCTTGCAGTCCAAGGGACTCTCAAGCGTCTTCTCCAACACCACACTTCAAAAGCATCAATCCTTCAGCGCTCAGACTTCTTCACAGTCCAGCTCTCACATCCATACATGACCACAGGAAAAACCATAGCCTTGACTAGATGAAACTTTGTTGGCAAAGTAATGTCTGTGCTTTTGAATATGCTATCTAGGTTGGTCATAACTTTCCTTCCAAGGAGTAAGCATCTTTTAATTTCATGGCTGCAGTCACCATCTGCAGTGATATTGGAGCCCAAAAAATAAAGTCTGACACTGTTTCCACTGTTTCCCCATCTATTTCTCATGAAGTGATGGGACTGGATGCCATGATCTTCATTTTCTGAATGTTGAGCTTTAAGCCCACTGTTTCAACTCTCCACTTTCACTTTCATCAAGAGGCTTTTTAGTTCCTCTTCACTTTCTGCCATAAGGATGGTGTCATCTGCATGTCTGAGGTTATTGATATTTCTCCCAGCAATCTTGATTCCAGCTTGCGTTTCTTTCAGCCTAGCGTTTTTCATGATGTACTCTGCATATAAGTTAAATAAGCAGGGTGACAATATACAGCCTTGACGTACTCCTTTTCCTATTTGGAACCAGTCTGTTGTTCCATGTCCAGTTCTAACTGTTGCTTCCTGACATGCATATAGATTCTCAAGAGGCAGATCAGATGGTCTGGTATTCCCATCTTCTTCAGAATTTTTCACAGTTTATTGTGATCCACAGAGTCAAAGGCTTTGGCATAGTCAAAAAAGCAGAAATAGATGTTTTTCTGGAACTCTCTTGCTTTTCCCTTGATCCAGCGGATTTTGGAAATTTGATCTCTGGTTCCTCTGCCTTTTCTGAAACCAGCTTGAACATCAGGAAGTTCACGGTTCACATATTGCTGAAGCCTGGCTTGGAGAATTTTGAGCATTACTTTACTAGCGTGTGAGATGAGTGCAATTGTGCGGTAGTTTGAGCATCCTTTGGCATTGCCTTTCTTTGGGATTGGAATGAAAACTGACTTTTTCCAGTCCTGTGGCCACTGCTGAGTTTTTTAAATTTGCTGGCATATTGAGTGCAGCACTTTCACAGCATCATCTTTCAGGAATTGGAATAGCTCAACTGGAATGCCATCACCTCCACTAACTTTGTTCATAGTGATGCTTCTAAGGCCCACTTGACTTCACATTCCAGGATGTCTGGCTCTAGGTCAGTGGTCACACCATTGTGATTATCTGGGTCGTGAAGATCTTTTTTGTACAGTTCTTCTGTGTATTCCTGCCACCTCTTAATATCTTCTGCTTCTGTTAGGTCCATATCATTTCTGTCCTTTATCGAGCCCATCTTTGCATGAAATGTTCCTTTGGTATCTCTGATTTTCTTGAAGAGATCCCTAGTCTTTCCCATTCTGTTGTTTTCCTCTATTTCTTTGCATTGATTGCTGAAGAAGGCTTTCTTATCTCTTCTTGCTTTTCTTTGGAACTCTGCATTCGGATGCTTATATCTTTCCTTTGCTCCTTTGCTTTTCGCTTTTCTTCTTTTCACAGCTATTTGTAAGGCCTCCCCAGACAGCCATTTTGCTTTTTTGCATTTTTTTTTTTTCAATGAGGATGGTCTTGGTCCCTGTCTCCTGTACAATGTCTTGAACCTCATTCCATAGTTCATCAGGCACTTTATTAAATCTAGGCCCTTAAATCTATTTCTCACTTCCACTGTATAATCATAAGGGATTTGATTTAGGTCATACCTGAATGGTCTAGTGGTTTTCCCTATTTTCTTCAATTTAAGTCTGAATTTGGCAATAAGGAGTTCATGATCTGAGCCACAGTCAGTTCCTGGTCTTGCTTTTGCTGATTATACAGAGCTTCTCCATCTTTGGCTGCAAAGAATATAATCAGTCTGATTTCAATGTTGATCATCTGGTGATGTCCATGTGTAAGTCTTCTCTTGTATTGTTGGAAGAGGGTGTTTGTTATGATCAGTGCATTTTATTGGCAAAACTCTATTAGTTTTTTAGAGTTTACTTTGTATTTACTTCTTTATTAATCAAAATAATATTATAACACTGCATTATACTTTAAACAATTTTCAATATATTCTCAATTATTCCCTTGCAACTTTTATGCTATTCTTGTTGGACATGTTAATGATACTTGTGCTTTAAATATACACTGAAGCATGACTATTTTACTTTACAAAGTCAGTTATTTTTACATGTCTTGAAAATTAAGAAAAAAAGGAAATTTGTAGTTACCTCCACTTTTTTCACTTCTAGCACTCTTTGTTTCTTTCTACAAGTCCAGGTCTGTCCAATTTCGACCCAGAGGGATGGTATGGGGAGGGAGGAGGGAGGAGGGTTCGGGATGGGGAACACATGTATACTTCTGGCGGATCCATCTTGATATATGGCAAAAGCAATACAATATTGTAAAGTTAAGCAAAATAAAATTTAATTAAAAAAAAAAAAAAGAATTTTCAGTAGTATCAATATTTTCCACAGTCCCAATCTGGCAACAAATTCCTCTATAATCATGCATAACTGAAAAAATCTACTATAATCTTCCTCTTTATTTGCCTGCATGTAATACATTTTGTTTCTTTGACTGTCTTAAAGATTTTGTCTTTCATTTGGGTGGTGATCAGTGTGTATAAGTTATGCCTAGATATACTGCGATTATTTGTTTTGTTGTTTTTTGGAGTTACTGGAGTTTCTTGGGTCTGTGAGATTCTTGTTATTAATTTTGTTAAAGTTATTTATGCTGCTGCTAAGTCGCTTCAGTCATGTCCAACCCTGTGCAACACCATCGATGGCAGCCCACCAGGCTCCGCCATCCCTGGGATTCTCCAGGCAAGAACACTGGAGTGGGTTGCCATTTCCTTCTCCAATGCATGAAAGTGAAAAGTGAAAGTGAAGTTGATCAGTCATGTCCGACCCTGTGCGACCGCATAGACGGCAGCCTACCAGGCTCCTCCATCCATGGGATTTTACAGGCAAGAGTACTGGAGTGGGTTGCCATTGCCTTCTCCAAAAGTTATTTATAATATTTCTTTAAATATTTATTTTGCCCTTTTCTCTCTTCTGGGATTTCAGTTCCATTTATTAGACTGTCCATGACATCACTCTTTTTTCTATTGTTGTAATTTTTTATTTCTAGCATTTCTAAATGATTATTTATTACCATTTTCATCTCTGTTAAAATTACTTTGAAAAGTCTACCTTTTCTGCCAGAGCCCTTAACATGCAAAGCATTGTCATTGTAAAATCTTACAGTGTAACTGGCATTTCTACACAGTCAAATTGAATCCCTTCCATATTCCTAATATTGCTTAAGGTTTGATATGTGTGTGTATATATATTGCATATATATGTGTGTATGTATACTATGTATGTGTATATACATATGTGTATATATTTGCATTCTTATAGAAAAATTAAAATGAATGCTCAGAATTAGTGTTTATTATTAATGGCATCAACAAACTTAAACAGCCTATAAATATTATAATCATGAAGCAATTAGGTACAAATAAAATCTCAATTAGTCCCAACACTCTGATTTATGTAAAGCCAAAGACAAATCATATGTGGAATTAATGAGGCGGCCACTATATATCTACTTAATCTGATTTTAAATTGACAGCACTGTCATCTATTAACTTTAGGAGAAAATAATCAAACACACCAGCAAGCAGTATTGGTTTGAAATCTATTTATATAATTTTGCCTTCTGGTTATGGACTATAAATAAGAAATTTAACTGTAAAATTAACTTTAATAAGTCAAATATGTTTTATTTGATTATGAACCTTGATTTAAACCAGTTTCCTAGTGATGAATTCACCACACATTTTCTATTTTTCTGACTTAATTGGGGAAAATAATATTTCTCCCAATACTGGAATCAGACTTCCTTTTGAAGGATACAACATTTGTGGCAGTTCTTTATCTCAATTACCAGAGAAACACTCTGGCAGAGAATATGTTTACAATTCCATTTTTATCACTCAAAATACTAAATGTTATCTTTAAACGTACAGCCTTAAGCTTGAAAGATTATGCTTTATCTTTTATACAAGTGTGGAAAGATTAGATGAAACCTTTTATTCTTTAGCATATTTCCTATCTAGTATATAGGACCAGTGAAATTTGAAAGCAGTAGCATGTTAGTAATATTCTGTTTTGAATTTTAGAAGTAAATCTTCAGGTAGTTTTTGCATTTTTCTTTAAGGTCATCTAGCAATATCCAGGGAGCTTAATACTTCAGAGTCAAATATTTAATTCTAATGTAGTACTTTTCAATTGACCTTAAGTATACCACTTACCTTTTCTACTTCAGATCTTTTTCTCTAGGAGAAAGAAATAAATTTTATTATGGTAATTAAGTTTTTGTTAAGGATCTCTGGAAGGCAGGGCTATGTAAAACATGTACATTTTGGCCTTTATATTAAACTGCTATAATGATCACTGATTTTTATGACTTTTAACTTTAGCAAATTAAAATTAAATGTAGGCAAGAGAACATTAATACTGTCATTTCAAAATATGATTTGCCAAGTTATATGGCATGTTCTCACATAATAATTCACAGTCCCTTCTATGAACATGGAAAATTTTATTTTTACTACTGATGAAGCTCTAAATGGAAATGAGGACATTGCATTTACAGACTATTAACAGTCTAAATATGAACAAGAGTTCCTGAGTATCACCTCAGATTTCACCATCTTGTCCAACTCAGGATATTTAGAGTAAGACTATAAGACTATAAAATTAGGACGTGTGAAAACTTTATCATCTTAGTATAAATTCTGTAACTATTCTGAACAAAGATTCACTAAGACCATGATAGGAACTGCAAGATGTCTTTGATGCTAAAAGATAAGGTAACTGAAAAAGTATCCTAGAGTAAAAAAAATTAAAGGAGTCAAGGGCAAATTTGTGAGAGTTCTTCCTGCTACAAAAGTTTTGCAGCATTATCCTTATCTCTGAATCCTAAACACTGATCCTTCCATCATAACCAATAATACTCATACAGGCAGTAATACTAGTTATGCTATGCTATGCTAAGTCACTTCAGTCGTGTCCGACTCTGTGTGACCCCATAGACGGCAGCCCACCAGGCTCCCCGGTTCCTGGGATTCTCCAGGCAAGAACACTGGAGCGGGTTGCCATTTCCTTCTCCAATGCATGAAAGTGAAAGAGAAAGTGAAGTCGCTCAGTCATGTCTGACTCTTAGTGACCCCATGGACTGCAGCCTACCAGGCTCCTCCGTCCATGGGATTTTCCAGGCAAGACTACTGGAGTGGGGTGCCATTGCCTTCTCCGGTATGGCTTGCACTTAATATCATATTCAGTATATACATCTTACTATCATGACCCTTCATCCCCTGCCCAACATCTCTGAAAAACAAGAATTTCAATTTTGACAGTATTTTGTAGGTAGGAAATAGAAGCCCAGACGATAAGTTACTTCGCATTCACTCAGTTAGGATCTAAACATACTACTCTCTTTTTACAGTATCACATTTTATTTTAAAATTGAAATAGAGGTAATGGGAAAAAGTATGTCCTCTGTCTTAAACAATTAAAATTCCACTTCTGCACTGCATTCATCATCATTTTCCCTCGTTTGCAAACAAGAGGGAACAATTGTTGACTTCTTCAACAATTTTGAAGAAGTCATTGACATTTGACAAATCAGTTCAGTTCAGTCACTCAGTCATGTCCGACTCTTTGCAACCCCGTAAATCACAGCACGCGAGGCCTCCCTGTCCATCACCATCTCCTGGAGTTCACTCAAACTCATGTCCATTGAGTCAGTGATGCCATCCAGCCATCTCATCCTCTGTCGTCCCCTTTTCCTCCTGCCCCTAATCCCTCCCAGCATCAGAGTCTTTTCCAATGAGTCAACTCTTCGCATTGAGCAAAAACACTTTCACTTTTCATTGACATTTACTCATTCATTTATTCGTTTTATTTTATTTTATTATTATTATTTTGGTCCAGTGGCACGTGGGATCTTAGTTCTCTGACTGGGAATTGAACCCCAGGCCCTCAGCAGTGAAACCACACATTCCTAACCACTGAACAGTAAGAGAATTCCCAGGGAGTCATTGACATTCACCTCATTCACACTTGCAGCTACCAAAATACTGTTATTTCTTTCTTTGAAACATCTATTAAATATGCCCTTTTCTCTTTAATTCCATCATAGTAATTCATATACCAATCTCAGAACACCATAATAGTCTCTCTTTGCCTCCAGCTTCAAACTCATAATCCTGCCAGCTAAGTCTTTTAAAAATATAACATTCAGCAAATGCCCCCAAAGACTGAATATCAAGAAAATCTCCAAGATTCCTGGTATCGTTTAGGCCTTCATTATTGTATCTCTCTTGTAAATTAGTGACGCTCGCTCATGATCTCTGATTTTGTTCCCTTTTAATATACCAGCCACTCTGTTTCTATAGTAACCATATTGAAAGGCAAATTTGGCCATGCTTTTTCCCCTTATACCAGTGGTTTAGTAACTCCCAAGAAAAAGAGATGCAAGAAGGCAAGGTGGTTGTCTGAAGAGGCCTACATATAACTGAAGAAAAGAAGAGAAATCAAAGGCAAAGGAGAAAGAGAAAGATGCCACTCAGCTGAATCCAGAGTTCCAGAGAATAGCAAGAAAAGATAAGAAAGCCTTCTATAGTGAACAATGCAAATAAATAGAAGAAAAAAATAGAATAGGAAAGACTAGAGATCTCTTGGGGCTTCTCAGGTGGTGCTAGTGGTGAAGAATCTGCCTGCTAATGTAGGAGATGCAAAAGACACAGTTTCAATTCTTGGGTCAGGAAGATCCCCTTGAGTCAGAAACAGTAATCTACTTCAGTATTCTTGCCTGGCAAATCTCATGAACAGAGGAGCCTGGTGGGCTACAGTCTGTGAGGTTGCAAAGAGTCATACATGACTGACTCTTAGTCAATCTAAGAATACTACGAGTACACATACATACTCTGAGATCTCATCAAGAAAATTGGACATACCAAGGGAACATTTTATGCAAATATGGGCACAATAAAGGAAAGACCTAATAGATGAAGAAGAGATTAAGAATAGGTGGCAAGAATACACAGAAAAACCATACAAAAAAAAGTCTTAATGACCCAGCTAATGATGATGATGTGTCACTCATCTAAAGCCAAATATCCTGGAGTGTAAAGTCAAGTGGGCCTTAGGAAGCATTACTATGAAAAAACCTAGTGGAGATGATGTAATTCCAGTTGAGCTATTTCAAATCCTAAAAGGTGGTGCTGTGAAAGTGCTGCACTCAATATACCAACAAATTTGGAAACCTCAGCAGTGGCCACAGGACTGGAAAACATGAGTTTTCATTCCAATCCCAAAGAAAAGCTATGCCAAAGAATGTTCAAACTACTACACAATTGCACTCATTTCCATTCCATGAACACTATTGTCTAATTTATTAAGGTCTTCTGCTTCATTGATTACAGTAGAGCCTCTTTGTGGCTCACAACAAACTGTGGAAAATTCTAAAAGAGATGGGAATACCAGACTACTTACCTGCCTTCTAAGAAACCTGTATTCAGGACAAGAATCAACAATTAGAACCTTACATGGAACTATAGACTGGTTCAAAATTGAAAAAGGAATATGTCAAAATATGTAAGGCTGTATATTGTCACTCTGCTTATTTAAGTTCTACACAGATTACATCATGTAAAATGTTGGGGTGGATGAATCACAAGTTGAAATAAAGATTGCCAGGAGAAATATCAACAACCTCAGATACGCAAATATACCACTCTAATGGCAGAAAGTGAAGAGGAACTACAGAGCCTCTTGATGAGGGTGAAAGAGGAGAGTGAAAAAGCTGGCTTAAAACTCAACATTCAAAACCCTAAGATCATGGCATCTGGTCCCCTCACTTCATGGCAAATAGATGGGGATAAAGTGGAAATGGTGGCAGATTTTATATTCTTGGGCTCCAAAATCACTGTGGACTTGGACTGCAGCCATGAAATTAAAAGACATTTACTCCTCGGAATTAAAGCTATGACAAATCTAGACAGTGTATTTAAAAGCAGAGACATCACTTTGTTGACTAAGGTTCAAATAGTCAAAGCTATGGTTTTTCTAGTAGTCATGTACAGATGTGAGAGTTGGACCATAAAGAAGGCTGAGCACCAAGAATTGATGCTTTTGAGCTATGGTGCTGGAGAAGACTCATGAGAGTCCCTTGGACAGCAAACCAGTCCATCCTAAGAGAAATTATCCCTGTATATTCATTGGAAGGACTGATGCTGAAGTTGAAGCTCTAATACTTTGGTCACCTGATACAAATAGCCAACTCATTGGAAAAGACCTTGATGCTGTGAAAGACTGAAGGCAGGAGAAGAAGAGGGCAACAGAGTATGAGATGGTTGGATGACATTACTGACTCAGTGGATATAATTTTGAGCAAACTCTGGGAGACAGTGAAAGACAAGGAAGTTTGAAGATTGCTTCCACGGGGTCACAGAGAGTTGGACGTAACTTAGTGTCTGAACAACAATGTCCAAACGTTAAAGGTTAAATTCAGACATTTTGCATGGTGACGAGGACCCTGTTATCCTGCTAGCCATTTCACAATAGTTGATTTTTCCTCAAAACTCATTTGCTGTCTGCTAACATTATATGGTGATTACATCCTCTGTATTTTCTCATGGTGATTTCTTAACCAAGAATCTTTTATACTACTCTTTCTCCCACTTGTACTTCCTGCCTCTCTCCTTCTCCTTTTACACTTCTCATTTTTCAGAGTGCAGCTTAAGATCCATCTACTAAATAAAGCATTTCTTTCCTTATTCCCATAATACAGATTGGATTGAATTTTTTTGTATTAAGGTCAAATTAATTTAACATTAAATTAGCCACTTTATTTGTACAATTTAGTGGCATTTAATACATTCATAACATTATACAATCATAATTTATATGAACATCAAAGGTATTTTCATCATTCCCTAAAAAAGTCATTGAACTTGAACAATTGGTGTCATATCTAAGAATCTGTAAACAACCCCAAAGTCATGAAGATTTACCCTTATGCTCTAAGAATTTTGTAGTTTTACCTGTTAAATGTAGCTCTGTGATCTCTTTTGAGTTAATTTTGTTATATGGTGTGAGATAGGAATCCAACTTCATTCTTTTATATGTGAATATTCAGTTGCCCCATCACCATTTGTTAGGCTATTTTTTTCCTTATTGAATAGTTTTGGCACCACTGTTTCCTTGGGCAGAGATGTATGGGTTGATTTCCAGACTTTCAGTGCTATCGGTCTATATGTCTATTCTATGCTAGGAACACATTCTTCTGATCACTGTAACTTTGTAGTAAATTTTGAAATCTGGAAGTGTGAGTCCTCATCCTTTTGCAATATAGTTTTGTTTAAGAAGCCTCTTGCAATCCCCTGTGAATTTAAGCATCAGCTTTTCCATCGCTGGGGGAAAAAAAAAAAAACTTTAATTTTAATGGAGATTTATATAATGGGATCCTTGGATATCTTTGGGTACTATTGCCATCTTAACAGTCTTAACTCTTCCATTCCATGAACATTATTGTCTGATTTATTAAGGTCTTCAATTTCTTTTGACAATGTTTTGTAGTTTTTATTTACTCCTAGGTATTTCATTCTTCTAGATGTTATTATAAATAAAGTTGTTTTATTATCTTCCTTTTTTTGGATTGTCCATTGATGGTGTACAGAAATACAACAGATATTTGTGTACTGATCATATGTGTTGCATTTTGCTGAGTTTGCTTATTAGCTTTAAAGGTATTTTAAGGAGATACAACCAGTCCATCCTAAAGGAGATCAGTCCTGGCTGTTCGTTGGAAGGACTGATGCTGAAGCTGAAATTCCAACACTTTGGCCACCTCATGTGAAGAGTTGACTCATTGGAAAAGACCCTGATGCTGGGAGGGATTGGGGGCAGGAGGAGAAGGGGACAACAGGGGATGAGATGGCTGGATGGCATCACCGACTTGATGGACGTGAGTTTGCGTGAACTCAGGGAGTTGGTGATGGGCAGGGAGGCCTGGCGTGCTGGGATTCATGGGGTCGCAAAGAGTCAGACATGACTGAGCAACTAAAATGAACTGAACTGAGGTTTTTAAATATAACAAATTATGTCATCTGCAAATAGTTTTACTCTCTCTACTTTGATGAATTTTATTTCTTTCTCTTGCCTAATTCTCTGGCTGACTAGAACTACTAGTACAACAATGAATAGAAGCAATCAAAGTGGATATCCTTATATTTTTTCCTGATTTTAGCGAGGCTTTCACTTTTTCAACATTGAGCAATATTAGTTACAAACTTTCCTTAAATACCCTGAGACAGGAAATTCTCTTCTAGGCCTAGTTTGTTTAGTGTTTTTATTATAAATGCATGTCAGATATTTTCAGATGATTTTTCTGGAATAATTATTGTGATGCCTAAATTTTTGGTCAAATGGACTTGTCTAAGCAGTTCCCAGGTAGTTGATAAACATTATTTCTAGGTGTGTTTGTCAGAATGTCTCTGAGAGAGATTAGCATTTGAGCCAGTGGACTAAGGAAGAAATAATGCCCTCATCAAGATGGGAGAGCATTTTCCAATCTGTTGAGGTCCTGAATAGAACAAAAAGGAGAAGGAAGGATGAATTTACATTCTGTTTGAGCTGAGATATCCAGCTCCTCCTGCACTCAGACAGTGACTCTCCTGATTTTTGGTCATTTGAACTCAGACTTGGACTTACATTGTTGGTTCTCCCTCGTTCCCCAGTTCTCAGGTCTTCACACTCAGACTGTTGTATCTTTACCTTTATCTTTATCTTTATCTTTACCAAAAGGTTTCCACCCTTTGGATAGCAGGTCATGAGACTCTTCAGTCTTCAAAACCATGTGAACCAAGCCTTATAAATTCTTCACAATATATACCCTACTGATTTGTTTTTCTGGAGAACTCTGAGATAATCATGTTTTATTGGTTTTTTTTCCCTCTTTCTATTAATGCAGTGTATTGATGTTTCTTTTTTATTATGGTATACACTTTTTATAGTATCGGGGAAGGCAATGGCACCCCACCCCAGTACTCTTGCCTGGAAAATCCCATGGATGGAGGACCCTGGTGGGCCGCAGTTCATGGGGTCGCTAAGAGTCGGACACGACTGAGCGACTTCACTTTCACTTTTATAGTATACCATTTTAATTACTTTCTTATTTTAAATGTATATTTAGCTATTTTCTTAGTTGTTATCTTGGAGACTATATTTGACTTCTTAAACTTAAAACAATCTATTTTGAAGCAACACTACTTTAGCTTCAGAGAATACACAAACTTTGCTCCTTTATAACTCCTTTCCTCCACATTCATGTTGTCAAAATCATTATACCTTTATGAATTGTGTGTCCTTTAACATCCTTTAATATAAATTTGTAAGTATTGTTTTGTGCATTTGTCCTTTAAATTATATTGTGAAAAAAAGGAGTGGCATTTTTAAAAATCAAAAATTCAGCAATACTGGCTTTAGCATTTACTTACGTAGTTACTTTTACTGTTGCTCTTTATTTCTTCATTTGCCATCTAGTGTCCTTGTACTTATTCCTGAAGAATTTTCTTCAACAGTTATAAATAGGTCTAGTGGGGAAAAGACACTCAACTTTTGTTTACCTGGGAATGACTTAATTTTTTCTTCAAATCTGGAGGATAACTTTTTCATACCTTTACTCATTGCTGCTGCTGCTGCTGCTAAGTCGCTTAAGTCGTGTCTGACCCCATAGATGGCAGCCTACCTGTCCCTGGGACAGGCAAGAATACTGGAGTGGGTTGCCATTTCCTTCTCCAATGCATGCGTGCATGCATACAAAGTCGCTTCAGTCGTATCCAACTCTATGCGACCCCATGGACAGCAGCCCACCAGGCTCCTTGTCCACAGAATTCTCATTGGGTGTCCCTTAACATAAATTTGTAAATATTGTTTTGTGCATTTGTCTGGCCTCCTTGGTTTCTGCTAAAAAATTAGCTGTTGATCTCTTTAAGGATTCATTATATGTGATTTGTCACTTTCTTTTGCTGATTTCAAGATTGTCTTTTGGCTTTTTTTTTTTTTTTTTAGTGTATCATTTGTACTCTGTTGTTGGAGAAGGCAATGGCACCCCACTCCAGTTCTCTTGCCTGGAAAATCCCATGGACGGAGGAGCCTGGTGGGCTGCAGTCCATGGGGTCGCTGAGGGTCAGACACGACTGAGCAACTTCACTTTCACTTTTCACTTTCATGCATTGGAGAAGGAAATGGCAACCCACTCCAGTGTTCTTGCCTGGAGAATCCCAGGGATGGGGGAGCCCGGTAGGCTGCCGTCTATGGGGTCACACAGGGTCAGATACGACTGAAGCGACTTAGTAGTAGTAGTAGTACTCTGTTGTATGTAGTTTGTAAAGTCTATTTTTTAGCTTGTGGTCAGCTAGTGTCTTGACAGAAATTTCCTTTAACATGAGGAGTACAAACAAGACAGAAAACAAAGAGGAAAAAAGGAAGAAATGAGAAAACATCCTCTTAAGTATTTGCAGGTGGAGCTCTCCTTCAGTGCTTAGTGAGGCCATGTTGAACTCTGCCTTAGCTTCACTGCTTTCACTGAGACCAAATTCCAGTCAGAAGTAGAAGTTTAAGGATGTCTCAGGTCACTCTGAGTGTGCTTCATGCTCTGGGTATATGCACGGATATCTTAGTTTCCTAGTATCTATGGTGCCTTCAACATTGTACTTTCCCAAGGACACACTCTCTTAAGCTTGTCCTCTAAGACATTTGGCATGTTTATGGTTTCCTCACCTGGAAGCTTCTGCTCAGGGTTGTTGTTGTTCAGTTGCTCAGACATGCCAACTATTTGCAACCCCATGAACTGCAGCACATCAGGCTTCCTTGCCCTTCACCATCTCCCAGAGTTTGCTTAAACTCATATCCCTTAAATAGATAATGCCATCCTACCATCTCATCCTCTGTCATCCCCTTCTCCTCCTGCCCTCAGTCTTTTCCAGCATCAGGATCTTTTTCCAGTGAGTCAACTCTTTACATCAGGTGGCCAAAGTATTGGAACTTCAGCATCAGTCCTTCCAATGAGTACTCAGGGTTGATTTCATTTAGCACTCACTGGTTTGATTTCCTTATTATCCAAGGGACCTCAAGAGTCTCAGGGTTGCATTGGTTCACTCATTTGCTTTACAATGTTACTGAGGAATATATTTTATGTAATCACATTTCCATCCTGAGAAACTTCCAAGGTTAGGTAAAACAATGTGGTCTGCAGAGAAGTCCAAACAAATGCATTTTTATCTACAACCAGAGACCAGGGACCTACACTGGGAACACTGACTACCGTTGCTTTAAGGCTGTCATAAAACTAGGGTGGAGCATGGGGCTACAACAAGTAAAACTGCTATAAAGCTTTTCAGCAATTTTTAAATAATCTTTTTCTTGATTTATTTATTTGCTTTGTTGCCATAAACCTTTAATATTTTTTCAGACTTTAGACAAAGCTGGTTCCACAGTTTTTGCTTTTTGTTTTTTTTTTTTAAGTGTGTCTACTGAGCTACCCACTTCCCCAGTTTCACTGATGTCTACCTGGGTTGGGCTTCCCTGATAGCTCATTTGGTAAAGAATCTGCCTGCAACACAGGAGACCCTGGTTCAATTCCTGGGTTGGGAAGATCCCCCGGAGAAGGGAAAGTCTACTCACTCCAATATTCTGGCCTAGAGAATTCCATGGACAGTCCATGGGGTCACACAGAGTCAGACATGACTGAGCCACTTTCACTTCACTACCTGGATTAACCACTTTTGATTGTGTCCCAGTTTTTTCCCCATATCTTTCATAACTTTATGATTAACATATTCATAAATTTATTTCTTCACACATTAGTATTCCACTAATGGACAATAACTTTCTTAAATGTAGAATCTGTCCCAAATCTAACAAACTGGCATACTATCTCTGCTCATGGATATTTAGTAAATGAACTAACAAGTGTGACATATAATTGACCATAACAAGCAAAACGACTCTATACATTTAATCGTATGTAAATTTATCATTCAAATCACATTTTAACTGTTGAAAATATAAAACTCAGAGTTTGAAATCAGATATATTTGCTAAATAAAGAAATTTTATCATGAATTATGAAGTCTAGTAAGGTTTAGGTCATGTATCAAACTGTTAACACCTGTGAAAACATGGGTCACAATTTGTAGTGTTGGATTATAGCTCCAATCATTAAGCCAACTCTTTATGAAGACTAAAGTTTTTTACTCCTAAAACACCAGTAACAATGTTTTCAAAAATTAAAAGAATGGAGATGAAATAATAAATTTTGTAAATATAATCTTAAAAGAATCATTATTGAGGTTACAACTATTATTATTGAAAAAATTAATATGTTTTAAATGTTGAGACTTAACTATCGAAATTATAATGGATTTACTAGCAGTATCTGTTTTTAAAATTTAGTTCTTTTTTTCTTAAGTGAGTTTTATTTAAATAATTTGTTTAAAAAGCTTTATTGTACAAACAGATACTGCTGGAAAATACTTGTTTTTCAGAATCTGAAAATGTTAGGCTTAGTAAAATTATTTTAAAAAATGGTCACACTGGTTTTTTTCAGTCTCAAATTAAATCAAGTGTTTATTTGTGAGTCATAATAACAAGGAGAGATAAGAAAGCCTTTCTCAGTGATCAATGAAAAGAAATAGAGGAAAACAATAGAATGGTAAAGACTAGAGATCTCTTGAAGAAAATTAGAGATACCACGGGAACATTTCATGCAAAGATGGGCTCAATAAAGAACAGAAATGGTATGGACCTAACAGAAGCCAAAGATATTAAGAAGAGGTGACAGGCATACACAGAAGGACTATACAAAAAAGATCTTCATGACCCAGATAATCACAATAGTGTGATCACTCAGCTAGAGCCAGACACCTTGGAATGCAAAGTCAAGTGGGCCTTAGGAAACATCACTATGAACAAAGCTAATGGAGGTGATGGAATTCCAGTTGAGCTATTTCAAATCCTAAAAGGTGATGCTGTGAAAGTGCTGCACTCAATATGCCAGCAAATATGGAACCTTCAGCAGTGGCCACAGGACTGGCAATGGCCAGTTTTCATTCCAATCCCAAAGAAAGGCAATGCCAAAGAATGCTCAAACTACCACACAATTGCACTCATCTCACACGCTAGCAAAGTAATGCTCAAAATTCTCCAAGCCAGGCTTCAATAGTACATGAACTGTGAACTTACAGATGTTAAAGCTGGATTTAGAAAAGACAGAGGAACCAGAGATCAAATTGCAAACATCTGTTGGATAATCAAAAAAGCTAGAGAGTTCCAGAAAAAACATCTATTTTTGCTTTATTGACTATGCCAAAGCCTTTGACTATGTGGATCACAATAAACTGTGGAAAATTCTGAAAGAGATGGGAACACCAGACTGCCTGACCTGGCTCTTGAGGAATCTGTATGCAGGTCAAGAGACAAAAATTAGAACCAGACATTGAACAACAGACTGGTTCCAAATCAGTAAAGGGGAATTTCGAGGCTATATATTGTCATCCTGCTTATGTAGATTATGTGCAGAGTACATCATGAGAAGTGCTGGGCTGGATGAAGCACAAGCTGGAATCAAGATTGCTGGGAGAAATATCAATAACCTCAGATATGCAGATGACACCACCCTTGTGGCAGAAAGCAAAGAAGAACTAAAGAACCTCTTGGTGAAAGTGAAAGATTGAAAAAGTTGGCTTAAAACTCAACATTCAGAAAACTAAGATCATGATATTCGATCCTATCTCGTCATGGCAAATAGATGGAGAAAGAATGGAAGCAGTCACAGACTTTATTTTTTTGGCTCCAAAATCACTGTCACTGGTGACTGCAGCCATGAAATTAAAAGATGCTTGTTCCTTGAAAGAAAAGTTATGACCAACCTCAATAGCATATTAAAAAGCAGAGATATTACTTTGCCAGCAAAGGTCAGTCTAGTCAGAGCTATGGTTTTTCCAGTAGTATGTATGGATGAGATTGGGCCATAAATAAAGCTGAGCACTGAAGAATTGATGCTTTTGAACTGTGGTGTTGGAGTAAACTCTTGAGAGTCCCTTGGATGCAAGGAGATCCAACCAGTCCATCCTAAAGTAAATCAGTCCTGAATGTTCATTGGAATGACTGATGCTGAAGCTGAAACTCCAAAACTTTGGCCACCTGATGCAAAGAATTGACTCATTGGAAAATACCCTGATTCCAGGAAAGAGTGAAGGCAGGAGGAGAAGGGGATGACAGAGGACGAGATGGTTGGATGGCATCACTTACTCAATGGTCAGGAGTTTGAGTAAGCCCTGGGAATTGGTTATGGACACGTAAGCCTGGCATGCTGCCATCCATGGGGTCACAAAGAGTTGAACACAACTGAGTGACTGAACTGAACTGTTAGCAACAGTAATAATTCAAACATATTTTCTTTTCCTTAGAATATATTTATTTTGTTTCAATTATGTATTTACATTTATATAATATTTATACATTTAATCATCTCTACAAAGTTTATTTTGATATTTGATTTGAACTCTTGATAAATAGTACATTGCTGAATTTCAGATTTCATATAAATCTTGCAAAATTACCTAAAAATTTTAACAAAATAAATTTATCAAAGTTTGGGATTATATGAGGTTAGATTTCAGCTATTGATAGCTGATCCAAATCTGAGTCACAGTTGTTCCTAGGTTGTGTATCATTAGCGGTTCCAACTCAAAGTCTAAATTGTTAAATGAATCATCGACCTTTTGGTGCAACCTAAATTCTGTTCTGCTCATTTCCCACTGCCCAGCACTATGAGGTTGTGAAACACAGTTTAGGCTCATAGCCTTTTAGTGGCTTTGATTGGCTTACAGTCTCCAGAGAGAACTCTCTTTGTAAATCCATTTCCGTATTGCCTGTTTCTCTTAAATCTTGTTTTTCTAACCCTAGGTGACTTGATATGCCAGAAGTTGAATTTTTATCTCCTCTGTCCTTAAACACTGTAAAATCTTTGGTTAGCAGACACATTACTGAACTTCTCAATCATTCATTCTGTGCTGTTTATGAATGAAAATACTGTTGAATATTGTTGAGGTCCTTTAATGGACCGGAATCTGGTGGTCCGGAGTCAAGGATAAGAAAGTAAGAGAGAGAGAGAGAAAGAGGCTAATATTCCTTGGTTTATGCACAAAACCAATAAAGCTTTTGACACAGAGCTTGTGTCGCTCACAAAGGCACAGCGCACCTTCTTGAGAGGGTCTTAGAAGCCCCGGCAGGAGAGTGAGCATGATGGGTTTCTACCCTCCGGAGAATTAGCCAGGGCAGAGGGGTGGGGCGGGGTGGGGGGATAGAGAGAGAGAAAGAAAGGAAGAAAGACACGGGGACCCAAGTTCTGATGAAGCAAAGGTGTTTTATTCAACATAGTGTGGGTATATATACTGTCTTGCTGTTGCTGCTGCTACTGCTGCTAAGTCACTTCAGTCATGTCCAACTCTGTGCAACCCCATAGACGGCAGCCCACCAGGCTCCCCCGTCCCTGGGATTCTCCAGGCAAGAACACTGGAGTGGGTTGCCATTTCCTTCTCCAGTGCATGAAAGTGAAAAGTGAAAGTGAAGTCGCTCAGTGTGTCCGACTCTTAGCAACCCCATGGACAGCGGCCCACCAGGGTCCTCTGTCCATGGTATTTTCCAGGCAAGAGTACTGGGGTGGGTGCCATTGCCTTCCCCGATACTGTCTTACAAGGTAGCTATTTTTAGCAAAGATAAAAATCAAAAGTCTAGACTTACAAATTAATAAGGAAACATAAGATAATCCATATCAAAGAGAGAGGGTTGTAAATAATCACTTTTACCTTATGGTTCATAAAAAGGAAGAGGGTAGTAAATATTTACTTAATCACCGTATGGAAAAAATAACAAAGGTAATGCATGCATTCCTCAGCCCCAGGAACGGTTTGTCAACTTCTCTTAATTCCTGAATATTCAGGAATTAATAAGGGACAGAGGATTCATGACAGATCCAGACAGCACACAGGAAGCCTCCTGTTAAATGCTTCCTGACAGAATGTGAGTCTTACCTCTGAGTATATTCTTTTTTCTAGAATCTTAGCCCTTTAAAGCCTACCAACGTTGGTAGCTCTCTAATGCTTTCAAACAGAATTTTTTTTTTTTTTTTTTTTCAGATTAGGCCCTTTTTGATGGAGGCAATTGTTGTTTGTATAAGACACATCATCATATACAAGGAAATTTTTGTTTTGTTATATATCCTTCTTGAATGTTTATGCTAAAACTCCTGTAATCTTTCATTAAGAAATTATTTTAAAAAATTCTAGGGTATAGAATGACTAATGTTTGTATGTGCACATTTTTATTCTGGAGTGTAATAAACAGAGTAAAAATTCTTCCCATGACAATATTGAACAAAAAAATGTCTTTTAGTTAAAAATGTATCTGTTAAGTTTACAACTAATCAGTGTTTCTAGTAGCTCAATAATTGTTTCCTCCTTTTTGTTTCTTATATTAAACTCATTGTTTTCATAGTCATTTTAGAACATAATCAATTAAGTTTTAAATTCGTTTTATTTTCCTTTATATATAATTAAAAGTACCTCCTTCTTACTAATTAGGCATATAACTTAATTGAATGTGGCTTATTAGTAAGTTAGTGACTATAGCTATGACATGGCTCATATACCATAAAATTCTTGCTGATCTTTTTTATGAGCATATATCTCAGAGTAATCATCTGACTGGAAAAGCAAATACTTGTTTTCTTTCAATATCAGCCTTTCCAATATCTCTCATAATGTAAATGAGTCAATTTTGCAATGTTAGGTGTATGTCTAGAATTTTTAAAATGATAATATTTATTACACATTGTGCATTAACATGTTTATTATATATAATATATATGTTTATTACATGTATAATGATGCTGATTTAGCAAGACTTTATTAGTTCAGTGAATTAATTGAAATGTGTTGTATTTTAGGCAAATTACTTCTATGGACCTTAGAACAGAACATAATAGAAAGCACCTTCTTATACATTATCAGATCAGATCAGATCAGTTGCTCAGTCGTGTCCCACTCTTTGCGACCCCATGAACCGCAGCACGCCAGGCATATGGTGAAGACTAAATCAGTAAACATGCATTGAGTATATACAAATTTATTAGAAGAAAATCTGGTACACAGTAAGCACTAATATCTGTTGTTATCATCATTATCATGATCATCGTATACAGGGGTTTTGATACGAATTGTGTAGACTTAATTGGGTAATTTAAAAATATTTAAAAGGTAATCTGAAATGCACAAAATTTTTAACCTACATGCCAATTTAAAACCAGTCCCCTTGTAAGATAGGTTTCCAAAGTAGTAAAATTATTGATATTGTCATCACCGTGTATACACATGCTTATTTCAGGATGGAGACCAGAAAAACATACTGTTTTTCATATTGTTTAAGGCTCACTAAATGAAATGTTTAATTTCTCTGGGTAAGAAGTATGCCTAGTTAATTTGTATAAAACAGATAATAGGTAATAGCAAATATATAAAAATTGTCAAATAATGTCCAGTACTATGATTTAGCTCTTTATTATTGTCCTTGTGAGGTGATATTACCAGCATGATCTTTGATCTTTTTTCTTGTTTTTTTTCCTCACGTAACAAGAAACTCATTAATATCCATATGTGATTACCATGAACAAACATCTCTTATCATATTTACAGAAATTCTTAAACATTAATCATAGCTAGAACTTAAAACTGTGGAATCATAAGCTGTATTATTATGTAGATTTTTAGTAATCCACAAATTATTTGTAACCATCAAAAGAGATACATCATAGTATAAACTTTGTAGCATTGTTTTAATACATTTTTTTGTCACAATACTGATTTCTGCTTGACTGTGGTGCTTGTTTAGTCCGTTTTGCTCTCTTTGCTTGCAGTAGGTCCTTGTTGGTTATCTGCTTTGTATATAGTAGTGTGTATGTTTTAATCCCAACCCCCTAATTTATCCCTCCACCCTTTCCCCTTTGGTAACCATAAGTTTGTTTTTATGTCTGTAGGTCTATTTCTGTTTTGTATTTAAGTTCATTGTATCATTTTTTTAGATTCCACATATATGTGGTATCATATGATATTTGTCTTTCTCTGACTTATTTCACTTAGTATGATAATCTCTAGATCCACCCATGTTGCTGCCAATGGCATTATTTTATGGCTGAGTACTATTCTACTGTGTATGTGTGTCACTTCTTCCCTTTCCATTCATCTGTTGATGGACGTTTAGGTTGTTTCCATGTCTTGGCTATTGTAAACAGGGCTAGTGCTGCAGTGAATGTTGGGGTGCACGTATCATTTCAAATTATGATTTTTCTCTTGATATATACCCTGGAGTGAGATTGCAGGATCATTTATTAGCTCTAGTTTCAACAATAAAGGATTGGTTGATAAACATATCCATCCTCAGATTTTATTAATTTCCTATTTAGCTGTATATGCCCAACCACATTTCTTTAACGAGTTTATAGTCTCTTGTCAGATTAATATAAATTTCTTAATTCCCCTCACATCATTAAAAGGAACGAACTTCATTAATGGTACTGAGAATGAAAAGAAATACAACATTATAAAATCAAAACTCCTGGATCTCACTGTAGCAAGTGTTGAAATAAAATAGTCCAGGTAAATAATGTTGGCGTGCTTAGTGTAAAATCTTCAGAGTCTATCCTTACATAGTTGATACGCATTTGTGTTGCTTCAAAGTTTTCACTATTATGGATAAAGCTTCTGTAAGTATTGTGGTACAGACTATTGTACAAACATGTCATTTTATTTCTCTAGGAAAAATACATAGGAGTAAGGTTGAGGATCATATGGAAAGTGAATATTTAAGTGTATATGACATTAACAATGTTTCATAAAGTAGCTAAGTTGTTTTGCACTACCACCAAACATGTATGATATTCCAGTTGGTACACTTTCTTGTCAACACTTGGTATCTTCAGATTTTGAAAATCTAGCCATAATGATTTTAATGGATGTATAGTGCCGTGTCTTTGGAATCTTAATTTGTCTTTCCCTGAGAAATAATAATGTTGAATGATTTATTCACTTCCTATTCATATATGTTTCTTGGAGAAGTATGTCCCAATTCTGTTTGGATTTATTGAACTTCTTAGCAAATGTTAAGAGCTTCCTGAAGTCTATTGCTAATTTTACCTGGTTACCTAGGAGAGAGATTTACAAGGTTTTCCTGGTTTGTCTGATAAGAATGAGGCTTTTCACACTTTGTATGAGTTTCAGGGATTGTTCATCTTATTATTTTCTGTGTCATCTTTTTTTTTTTTTTTTAACCTGGCTTCAGATAAATTCTTTCATTCATGTGTAGATATTTAATACCTAAAGTTATGAGTGCAAAAAAGCATACAGTTTATAGCTTGGCTAATGCTCACTGTGTTAAGTTCATAAAATATTGTATTCATTATTTAACTATAAATTTTATAACTCCTCTAAGTATTTAAAATACCAGATTAAGAAAAAACAAATAGGAGTGTGATTAAAGTTATTTTATCTGCTACATTCATTGTATACTGTTTTATTTCTTTATTATCCCTGTAGTCATTTAAATCTTCTGACATGTAGAAATGTTTATGTATCCAGTCTCAAGAAATAGGAATAGTGACTTACAGATTCTGAGTCAGCAAGGCCAGAGTGATTTTCAATTTATTTCTATGATAGGAAAAAATGATTTCTTGAATCTTCCATATTGATTTGACTTATGGTTGCTTAGACTGTTCCTGGAGAAGGCAATGGCACCCAACTCCAGTACTCTTGCCTGGAAAATCCCATGGATGGAGGAGCCTGGAAGGCTGCAGTCCATGGGGTCACTAAGAGTCGGACACGACTGAGCGACTTCACTTTCTCTTTTCACTTACATGCATTGGAGAAGGAAATGGCAACCCACTCCAGTGTTCTTGCCTGGAGATTCCCAGGGACGGGGGAGCCTGGTGGGCTGCCGTCTATGGGGTCGCACAGCGTCAGACACGACTGAAGTGACTTAGCAGCAGACTGTTCCTATGTAAATAACATCCATCTTTTGTGGTGTCACTAAGACATTTCAAGCCCAGAGCATTTACTCCAGTCAACTTCCTTCCTAAGTTTCCCAAGCTATATACATGGTTTTTGGTCCTGTTTAACATTTATATCTTTATTACTTTGTGTATCAAAAGCTTCATCAGAAGGTTCTATCTCTCAGAAGTGAGAGACTGATTTTATTTCATATCCATCTATTTACACTGGCTAATTTATTTATTTGCTATATTCCACAAACCTGAACATGGGTTTATTTGGTAAACTTCTCCTTCCTACCTACTAGGTTGGTTTATTCACAGTTACACATCTCTCTCTATCCATCTAGGATAAAATGTATTTTACTATATGAAAAGATATATAATTAGTAAAAAAAAAAAAAAAAAAAAACCAAACACTGCATCAGATCAGATCAGTCGCTCAGTCATGTGCGACTTCTTGCGACCCCATGAACTGCAGCACGCCAGGCCTCCCTATCCATCACCAGCTCTCGGAGGTCACTCAGACTCACATTCATCAAGTCAGTGATGCCATCCAGCCATCTCATCCTCTGTCATCCCCTTTTCCTCCTGCCCCCAATCCCTCCCAGCATCAGAGTCTTCTCCAATGAGTCAACTCTTCACATGAGGTGGCCAAAATACTGGAGTTTCAGCTTTAGCATCATTCCTTCCAAAGAAATCCCAGGGCTGATCTCCAGAATGGACCAGTTGGATCTCCTTGCAGTCCAAGGGACTCTCAAGAGTCTTCTCCAACACCACAGTTCAAAAGCATCAATTCTTCGGCGCTCAGCCTTCTTCACAGTCCAGCTCTCACATCCATACATGACCACAGGAAAGACCATAGCCTTGACTAGGCGAACCTTTGTTGGCAAAGTGATGTCTCTGCTTTTGAATATGTTATCTAGGTTGGTCATAACTTTCCTTCCAAGGAGTAAGCGTCTTTGAATTTCATGGCTGCAGTCACCATCTGCAGTGATTTTGGAGCCCAGAAAAAGAAAGTCTGACACTGTTTCCACTGTTTCTCCATCTATTTCCCATGTAGTGATGGGACCAGATGCCATGATCTTCGTTTTCTGAATGTTGAGCTTGAAGCCAACCTTTTCACTCTCCACTTTCACTTTCATCAAGAGGCTTTTTAGTTCCTCTTCACTTTCTGCCATAAGGGTAGTGTCATCTGTATATCTGAGGTTATTGATATTTCTCCTGGCAATCTTGATTCCAGCTTGTGTTTCTTCCAGTCCAGCATTTCTCATGATGTACTCTGCATATAAGTTAAATAAACATGGTGACAATATACAGCCTTGACGTACTTCTTTTCCTATTTGGAACCAGTCTGTTGTTCCATGTCCAGTTCTAACTGTTGCTTCCTGACCTGCATACAGATTTCTTAAGAGGCAGATCAGGTGGTCTGGTATTCCCATCTCTCTCAGAATTTTCCACAGTTTATTATGATCCACACAGTCAAAGGCTTTGGCATAGTCAATAAAGCAGAAACAGATGTTTTTCAGGAACTCTCTTGCTTTTTCCATGACCCAGCGGATGTTGGCAATTTGATCTCTGGTTCCTCTGCCTTTTCTAAAACCAGCTTGAACATCAGGAAGTTCACGGTTCACATATTGCTGAAGCCTGGCTTGGAGAATTTTGAGCATTACTTTACTAGCGTGTGAGATGAGTGCAATTGTGCGGTAGTTTGAGCACTCTTTGGCATTGCCTTTCTTTGGTATTGGGATGAAAACTGGCCTTTTCCAGTCCTGTGACCACTGCTGAGTTTTCCAAATTTGCTGGCATATTGAGTGCAGCACTTTCACAGCATCATCTTTCAGGACTTGGAATAGCTCCACTGGAATTCCATCACCTCCACTAGCTTTGTTCGTAGTGATGCTTTCTAAGGCCCACTTGACTTCACATTCCAGGATGTCTGGCTCTAGGTCAGTGATCACACCATCGTGATTATCTGGGTCGTGAAGATCTTTTTTGTACAGTTCTTCTGTGTATTCTTGCCACCTCTTCTTAATATCTTCTGCTTCTGTTAGGTCCATACCATTTCTGTCCTTTATCGAGCCCATTTTTGCATGAAATGTTCCTTTGGTATCTCTGATTTTCTTGAATAGATCCTTAGTCTTTCCCATTCTGTTGTTTTCCTCTATTTCTTTGCATTGATCACTGAAGAAGGCTTTCTTATCTCTTCTTGCTATTCTTTGGAACTCTGCTTTCAGATGTTTATATCTTTCCTTTTCTCCTTTGCTTTTCGCTTCTCTTCTTTTCGCAGCTATTTGCAAGGCCTCCCCAGACAGCCATTTTGCTTTTTTGCATTTCTTTTTTATGGGGATGGTCTTGATCCCTGTCTCCTGTACAGTGTCACAAACCTCATTCCATAGTTCATCAGGCACTCTATCTATCAGATCTAGGCCCTTAAATCTATTTCTCACTTCCACTGTATAATCATAAGGGATTTGATTTACATTTACATTTACAAACAGTACATATTTATATATATATATGTATATGCACATATGTATATATAATTATAGCATAATTCTGTTTTGATATGGTCAAACTTTATAGCAAAACTATTTTTGGTATTTTTCTATTTATCTTCATTATTTGATTATCAACCAATTCTTACAACCTTTTATAATTTTACCTTCTTTTAATAAAGTATACTTATTTTTCAGTATTTGATATCAAATTATAACAATTTAAGCAGTGGGAAGTCCTGTTGGCTAACCCTTTGTCCTTTGAAAATTATCTAGGGATTTTTTTAAAACAAAAGGTTTTTGGCAGTAAGTACATATACATCTTTTTTTTTTTTATTACAACACAGAATGAGGTACTCTTTAAATAGTGGACATTTCTTTTAAAAGGTAGTATTCAAACCAAATCGTGTTAATAGGGATTATAATAGATTTATTTCATTTAGTAAGTTTTTATTGTGCATATATTACACACAGAGGGTTGTTTTTGATACAACCAAATAAGATCCTTTTCTCTTGATTTTATATTAAATTTAGTTCAAGTGGAATTATCTTATAATTTATTTTATTAATATTTTTGTTGTTGCTGCACTTATTATTAATAATTTCATCTGAGTACTGCGTTTATTTTCATTTGTTGCACATAATTTATAAAGGATTTAGGGTTATATGTGTTCTTAATATTTAATACTTACATATTTCAAGAAAGAATACATCTTTAGGGCTGAAAGTCATAGTTACAGTCTTTTTTTTTCATTTTTTTCTAAACAAGGATTTTACACAAAAGAAAAATGTATAATCATAATGTGTAGGCAATTACTTACCTTGACAGGGCATGTTGCTGCAAGTTTCAGGGTATCTTGGAAATATCTGAAAGAATTAGGAGCCAATGATATGCCTTCTTGTGCAGCAACTTGGCATATTGATAGACTAGTATTCCCAACAAAACGCCACTGTAATTACACTGTAATCACAAAGGTCAACATGCAGATCTTTTTGATCACACTTCACATCTTATGCCTTGCTAAATCAATAATTTAATATGGAACTCTAAATGTGAAGCTCATCACCTTCCCCATTTATTGGTCTACTCCTGCCTACTTAGCAAGTAATAATAGAAAGAAAGATTAAAAAAAAAAAAAAAAAACAAACACAAGCAGGCTATCAAATATTTCTTTTTATTACTTCATATATATTTAAGTTGTTTAGAGTTTTGTTGGGGAGAAGGAAATGGGAGGAGATTGGCCATTACATTGCTCCAAAGTCAAAAATGGAAAACATTTGCTAATTGAGAGCAGTGTTTCTAGTAATCTAGTAAGTATAGAAAAAATAGTAATAATAAAGTATTCCTTCATCAGAGATAGTGATAACTCAGTTATTTGCATTAAACTTTGTAAATATCCCAACATATCTTGAAAATAGAAATGAGAAATGAAATCCTCAGTTTGTCAGATTTAGCCTGATGACAAACAGTTTATAAATGAAATTTAGTCATATGTTGCTTAATTTCCTTCTTAGAACACATAACGTGGTTAATTTTGACCCCAGCAGGATAAAGTTTGGGGCATGAGTGACCAGATATCCTGGGAACAGACAAGCCTGTACTGTGGTCCACCTTTTTCTCCCACTAACTAGAATATCATTTTAATCTCCAGTGACTTCGTTTCCTTATTTATAAAAGATGGTTGCTGAGCTAGATAATACTTAATATTCTTTTATATTTGGTCATTCTATTATTAAGTTTTCAAAGAACTTCTGGTGAAAGTTGGTGTGAAAAAGAAGAAAATGGGGAAGCTGATTTAGGATGGTGAGATGATGATATTCCATCCATATGAAACGCACAAAGGATACTCCCATTTAATATGTCAGTTCTATATTTTATTTGTTCTGCAGTATGTAAGATACCTGCACAGTAAATGTATGTCAGGGCACAAAATATTCATCAGTAAAGCAGAATAAGAAGAAAATGTACATGTAATCAGTGTAGCTACCCAGATGACATCTTGTCACTATATTAAGAATTGTAATACCCCTGTGTTTTCCCATAATATGATTTTAGTCATCTCAAGTCCAGATATATTTTCTCCTTAAAGTATTCATGTCAAATAAATAGTCCTTGAAACCTGATCTTCTAAATATTTAATTTCAAGTATTTCTCACCCACCGATTTTCATAATGATTTCTATCACTTAATCTAATAATACAAGGTCTTCAAATTTTGGACATCACTCCCACTTATGATTCTACTACTGGGAAGTATTTTATTATCCAATTTGGCCTCAGTCCCTTGACAATAATTTTACTTGCTTATGTCCAAACATGATATATTTCCATTTAAACCAAAATAAGTGATGGACTACCATGGACTGTAGCCTACCAGGCTCCTCCATGGGATTTTCCAGTACTCTAGCCTGGAAAATCCCATGGAGGAGCCTGGTAGGCTACAGTCCATGGAGTCGCTAAGAGTCAGACATGACTGAGAGACTTCACTTTCACTTTTCACTTTCATGCATTGGAGAAGGAAATGGCAATCCACTCCAATGTTCTTGCCTGGAGAATCCCAGGGACGCAGGAGCCTGCTGGGCTGCCATCTATGGGGTCGCACAGAGTCGGATACGACTGAAGTGACTTAGCAGCAGCAGCAGCAGCAGCAGCAGAATACTGTGTAGCAGGAGTGTGGGGATATTGGAAGGTAGCTTAGGATTCTCACCTTTCATTAGCATGAGAAAGGGAAATTCTGAAAGCAGACAGAACTGAAATGACCCCTGGTGGGCCCAGTGCACAGGCAGTCCAGACACACTCTTCTTGAGCCCTACAACCAGGCTCATGGCCTATAAGAATCCACATCTTCCCTAAAAAATTTTGCTAATTATGTCAGCACTTTCATTCTCCTGGCCTCCTCTGCTTCTTGGGTGGTGACTTCTTAAACTGTCACCTTTGTTCTGTTCCATGCTGAGGCTCTTGTGAATTTTAGTTGCCTTTTTTGTTCTCTCAATCAAAAGATACTTCCATAAAACATTCATTTCTTTGGTAGATGTATTTATTTCTTTGCAGGAGTTTTAGATGGAATCACATCACATACACAGCAGCTAAGCCATCTTTGTAAAACCCACATTTGTTGGTTCCTTGCTTTTCTCTTCACACTGTCTTATTATGCAGAGCAGTTCAATTCTTAACTGATTTTACGTCCTCATTTGCACACCCATGTGTTTGAGATACACAGCAGGGAAAATGCTCTTCTGTGCAGTACACTAAGGAAGAGGGTGGTGCTTGTGGATAATTTTCTTCTTACAGAGACAGTATGTAAATGGGATGTATTATCATACAGAGCTGGATCCAAACCGATTACACTGAGGGGAGAGAAGCTGTAGTAATGAACATCTGGGTACAATTTTAGGAGCCAATCCAAGTAGAATTCTTTAGCAAGAACTTTATCAAAGAAGCTATTTCTAACTCCTGGTAATTAGCATATACTACAATGACTGAATGATTGTACATTGGCTTAGTTCCCTAGCAGTTAGGCCTTCTATAGGCATGTTGATTCCATCAAAAGATTTCACAGAAATAGAACATGATAAGCTAGAATCAAAAATTGATTGGTTACTCTAATCACAGTCTTAAAGACTCTTTGCCCTAAAGGTGGATACTTATTGCCTCCTGTTCGCTGTAGCATGTGGAGTGCTGGAGGGATTCGCCTCATTCTGTATTCCTCTATGCCATCCTTGGATACAGAATGACTGATGTATCTGTGTTTCTGTAAAAGTCTTTCTCAGCCTGTGAGTTTTTATACATAACTCCCACTCTTTGTTATAAGCATTCTGCCATGGCCCTTAGGGAAGAGTTAGCAACTGTATGCAGATGAACACTGAATCTGGGACCCCCAGAGAAAATGAACTGTAATCCACGCTTTCCTTGAAAGTTGAAAACCATTGTTATATGTTGATCTACTTTGTTCTCCCCAGTGTTTGATGACTTCCCTCTCCATTCATTGCTGTCAGAGTGAAAGTTACCTGTTACATCTTTTCTTGAAGGAACTTGTCATATTTTGGATTTTTAGTAACTAGGTGGTCACCTTGCCAAATATCTCTGGCTTGTTTAACATTTTTGTTTGCAAATTATAATAATTATTCTCATCGTTAGTGTTGAAATGACATTTCTCTTATTTCTGTATTTTAGGGAAAGCAGCAGTTTTAAGCCGTGCTTTTTAAAACAGTTATCTCACTTTGCAAATTACATGTTTAGCAATAGCAGGATATTTTGCTAAAACATTTAAGAGAATTGTTTTTGTCTTAATCCTTAAATTGTGTCCGACTGTTTTGCGACCTCATGAACTGTAGCCTGCAAAGTTCTTCTCTGTCCATGGGATCCTCCAGGCAAGAATACTGGAGTGGGTTGCCATTTCCTTCTCCAGAGGATCTTCCTGACCTTAGGGATCAAACCTGTGATGGCAGGCAAATACTTTATCACTGAGCCACCTGGGAAGCCATTTAGGAGAGTATAGTATTTTTAGTATAAAGTAAGGTGCTCTCCTGGTAATGAATAACTGATAGTCCAATATCTAAGAAAATATGATTTATGAGAATATTTTAAAAATATTAATAACATAACATTAAAGATGACTCCTTCTGAATGAAATTCTTACACATGCTAACTACAATATGGATAAAATTTAAATATATTATGCCAACCAAAATAAACCAGACACAAACGGAAAAATATTTTATTATTCCACTTAAATGAGGTACTTATAGTGGTGAAATTTATGTGGACAAAAAAATAGAAAAACTTCAAACTTTCTCTGGTGGTTGCCAGGGGTGAGTTATTGTTCAACGGAGACAGAGTTTTAATTGGGGGAACACAAAACAATTATGGAATTGAATGATGGTGTTGGTTACACAATAGTACAAGTAAGTGTATATAATGCCACTGAAATGTACAGTAAAAATGATTAAAACACTAAATTTTATGTTTTGTATATTTGATCATAATAAAGACAAAAATGTTATTTGAAATATATATTAAAACCATTGACAAGTTGTTTCTAAACCTGAGGTTAGGGAAATATAAGAGGAAATGAGAGCATCTTGTTTTGCCAGAAAGTAATACAGCACTCAAGAAAAAGGAAGATACAATGTCAAAAAGATAGAAGCCAGACTAAAAACATTCCCAACAGCCAAAATTAGAACAATTTGAGCAACAAAGTAAATAGTAGCATTGGATTATAGCCGAAATAATAAAATAAATATGTATGAAGCCATACTGATGATAGTAGATGATTGAATGAAGGCATAAAATGGGAGGAAGGGGACAACACCTCTTTGCAAAATTAATAAATATAGAAAGAATAAAATAGAAAAACAACATTAGTAACCGCCACAGTAATAACTGCTGCAGGCAAGATCCACAGATCATGCAAATACCAGAGGGCAAAAGTTTAAGGAAAAAATATTTTCACAGTCTCAAAAGATATTCCTTAACATATTTTTTGGAATACAGGTGGAAACAAAATAACAAATTGGAGAAATGTATTTGACAATGCAGAATTACTATTTTTTTCCCTTTGCAATAGATATATAGATAGATAATCCCCCTCGATGTCATGACTGAGACGGGCACATCACCCCTGTGGTATTCTCCCCCTAGATTCATAATATCACCTGCATCGTGAAAAAAAACCCTCAATACCCCAGAAGTGGGTGGAATCTACAGAATTCTAAACCAGTATTTTTCAAGCTTGTTAAGATCAAGAAAAATCTGACATAATTTGGAGGATGTAAGATGTACGACCATTGAATTCAGTGTAGATACTGAATTGTATCCCAGAATGGAAAGAGGATATTATTGAAAATATGGTGAAATATGAATAAATTGCATAGTTAATAACTAATTTCTTTATTTCAATAATTGTGCCATGGATATACAAGATGTGAAAATTAGTGCAAACTATGCCCAGTGTTTGAAGCTGTTCTGTTACTTCAAAATTACTTCAAAATGAAAGAAGTTTAAAATATAAATATCATCCACTTATTATGATAGGACTTTGGAGGCAATCATTTCTCTTTTTTTTTAGATATTTGAAAGTAACAAAACATTTGTTTATGTGTGTGTACATTCATTGATCATTCATTCATCCATTCATTAAAGGGTACTCTAATTTTCACTGAATTACTTAGGTTTTGCACCTTAGAAATAAATATAGAGATATTAATCATCTTACTTTAGAGTTTTTAAACAGTACATAAAATAATATTGACCAGTTTCTCATTTTGGAGTCTTGTATGCTATTATACAGTTAATAAAATATACATTTTATCCTTTAAATATCTAGAACTTTAACTACCTAGAAAAGTTTTCACATTAATGTTACTTTGTTAAAGTCTGATTCTTGTTCTAAGTGATGATTGTAACTAATTTAATTGTTAATAATCTACCAAACCCTTATCAAGGTGATTGTTAATTTGTCATTATTTACTGTTCAAAATGCTTAGAAAATAGAAAAAATATATCTGAGTAACAGCAGAGCTTTGGAGAAGGCAATGGCACCCCACTCCAGTACTCTTGCCTGGAAAATCCATGGACAGAGGAGCCTGGTAGGCTGCAGTCCATGGGGTCGCTAAGAGTCGGACATGACTGAGTGACTTCACTTTCTCTTTTCACTTTCATGCATTGGAGAAGGAAATGGCAACCCACTCCAGTGTTCTTGCCTGGAGAATCCCAGGGACGGGGGAGCCTGGTGGGCTACCGTCTATGGGGTCACACAGAGTTGGACACGACTGAAGTGACTTAGCATAGCATAGCATAACAGCAGAGCAATCTAAAAGGAATACTTTCTCTGCTCTCCTGTCTAATGTTTAGTTATAACCATTTTTTAATGAAAGAATATTTTCTAATCATGACCTAAAAATCTACAATGAGAATATTAAAAGCAAGATGCTACAACTTATTCTCTAACCAAATAAAAACTGATTTAATGAAGACATAACATCTTCTCTTCATTCAAATAATTTCACTCTTCAAGGAAGCTTTCAGTAACTAAGCTATCAAAGCATAAGTTGTGTACAAACCACCAAAATAAATATATAAAAACACTTCTTTGGGAATATAGAACCATCTGTTTATCTTGCATACTTGCAGTTGCTACAAGAGTTGATTTCTGACTTGAAAGATTCATTCCCAAGGGCTATAAGGCTATCTATCACTATGCTTTACAAAGAGTAGAAAATCTGACAGTTGTCAGAAAGGATTTCTATGAAATTCCTAAAAATGAAAGGAAAGATCAAATTCTTTAGATCTTTGTCTGAGTGATCTTAGCTCTAGAAAGTGCCAGAAAAATGCTTATAAATGATCATTTTGTTTTGAAAGATATTGCTAATTGATAATGAAATGATAGTAATGTCATCTGCAGAGTAGCCTTGAATCAAAACTGTAAAGTAGATGAGTTTTAAAACTGAGAACTCTCTTAGTGGAAATTTTTCTACATTTTTTTATTCCACTCTACCAAGGTTTTGCATGAAATGTTCCTTTGGTATCTCTGATTTTCTTGAATAGATCCCTAGTCTTTCCCATTCTGTTGTTTACCTCTATTTCTTTGCATTGATCGTTGAAGAATGCTTTCTTATCTCTTCTTGCTATTCTTTGGAACTCTGCATTCAGGTGTTTATATCTTTCCTTTTCTCCTTTGCTTTTCACTTCTCTTCTTTTCACAGCTATTTGTAAGGCCTCCCCAGACAGCCATTTTGCTTTTTTGCATTTCTTTTCCATGGGGATGGTCTTGATCCCTATCTCCTGTACAATGTCACGAACCTCATTCCATAGTTCATCAGGTACTCTATCTATCAGATCTAGGCCCTTAAATCTATTTCTCACTTCCACTGCATAATCATAAGGGATTTGATTCAGGTCATACCTGAATGGTCTAGTGGTTTTCCCTACTCTCTTCAGTTTCAGTCTGAATTTGGCAATAAGGAGTTCATGGTCCGAGCCACAGTCAGCTCCTGGTCTTGTTTTTGCTGATTTTATAGAGCTTCTCCATCTTTGGCTGCAAAGAATATAATCGATCTGATTTCGGTGTTGACCATCTGGTGATGTCCATGTATAGAGTCTTCTCTTGTGTTGTTGGAAGAGGGTATTTGCTATGACCAATGCATTTTCTTGGCAAAACTCTATTAGTCTTTGCCCTGCTTCATTCCGTATTCCAAGGCCAAATTTGCCTGTTACTCCAGGTGTTTCTTGACTCCCTACTTTTGCATTCCAGTCCCCTATAATGAAAAGGACATCTTTTTTGGGTGTTAGTTCTAAAAGGTCTTGTAGGTCTTCATAGAACCGTTCAACTTCAGCTTCTTCAGTGTTACTGGTTGGGGCATAGACTTGGATTACTGTGACATTGAATGGTTTGCCTTGGAAACAAACAGAGATCATTCTATCGTTTTTGAGATTGCACAAAATCACTGCAGATGGTGACTGCAGCCATGAAATTAAAAGACGCTTACTCCTTGGAAGGAAAGTTATGACCAACCTAGATAGCATATTCAAAAGCAGAGACATCACTTTGCCAACAAAGGTTCACCTAGTCAAGGCTATGGTCTTTCCTGTGATCATGTATGGATGTGAGAGCTGGACTGTGCAGAAGGCTGAGCGCCGAAGAATTGATGCTTTTGAACTGTGGAGTTGGAGAAGACTCTTGAGACTCCCTTGGACTGCAAGGAGATCCAAACAGTCCATTCTGAAGGAGATCAGCCCTGGGATTTCTTTGGAAGGAATGATGCTAAAGCTGAAACTCCAGTATTTTGGCCACCTCATGTGAAGAGTTGACTCATTGGAGAAGACTCATGCTGGGAGGGATTGGGGGCAGGAGGAGAAGGGGACGACAGAGGATGAGATGGCTGGATGGCATCACTGACTCGATGAATGTGAGTCTGAGTGACCTCCGGGAGTTGGTGATGGACAGGGAGGCCTGGCGTGCTGCGGTTCATGGGGTCGCAAAGAGTCGGACACGACTGAGCGACTGATCTGATCTGATCTGATCTGACCAAGGTTTATGGGGCTTCCCTCAGAGCTCAGTTGGTAAATCATCCGCCTGCAATTCAGGAGACCCAAGTTCGATTCCTGAGTCAGGAAGATCCCCTGGAGAAGGGAATGGCAAGGGAATGGCAACCCACTCTGGAGAATCCCATGGACAGAGGAGCCTGACAGGCTACGGTCCACAGGAATGTGAGAGTCAGACATGACTTAACAACTAAACCTTCACTGCCGCTGCCATGGTTTCTAATTCTGCAATCTTTGTACCTTCTAGTGCCATCCCTGCAACTCTTTATTGCTCATATATACTTTTTTGACTTGTGCTGCCCTTCTGATCTCCCTTCTTTCCTTCCTTCCTCTATTCTTTCCTTTTGAGAAGTACCTACAGAGTGTTTACTATGAACTGGGATCTAGGTTAGTGTCTCTGATTCAGACAGTGAAGAATCTGCCTGTAGTGAGGGAGATCAAGATTCAGTCCTTGGTTTGGGAAGATTCCTGGAAAAGGAAATAGCTACCCACTCTAGTATTCTTGCCTGGAGAATCCCATGGACAGAGGAGCCTGGTGGGCTATAGTCCATGGGGTCACACAGAGTTAGACATGACTGAGTGACTGACACTTTTATTTTCAGACTCTAGGTCAGAAGGTCAGTACATCATTGTGAATAAAATAGTCACAGGTCTTAATCATACACAGATTGAGGCTTACTGTCTAGCAGATAAGAAGACAATAAAAAAGTAAACAAGTATAACACATTGCTTATATTCTGCAATGTATCTCCTTAGCTTGCCTCTGATACTAGGCATTAGTTAATGTCAGTTGTGGTAGGCAGAAGAACTATACAAAAAAGATCTTCACGACCCAGATAATCACAATGGTGTGATCACTGACCTAGAGCCAGACATCCTGGAATGTGAAGTCAAGTGGGCCTTAGAAAGCATCACTACGAACAAAGCTAGTGGAGGTGATGGAATTCCAGTGGAGCTATTCCAAATCCTGAAAGATGATGCTGTGAAAGTGCTGCACTCAATATGCCAGCAAGTTTGGAAAACTCAGCAGTGGCCACAGGACTGGAAAAGGTCAGTTTTCATTCCAATCCCAAAGAAAGTCAATGCCAAAGAATGCTCAAACTACCACACAATTGCACTCATCTCACACACTAGTAAAATAATGCTCAAAATTGTCCAAGCCAGGCTTCAGCAATATGTGAATCGTGAACTTCCTGATGTTCAAGCTGGTTTTAGAAAAGGCAGAGGAACCAGAGATCAAACCACCAACATCTGCTGGATCATGGAAAAGGCAAGAGAGTTCCAGAAAAACATCTATTTCTGCTTTATTGACTATGCCAAAGCCTTTGACTGTGTGGATCACAATCAACTGTGGAAAATTCTGAAAGAGATGGGAATACCAGACCATCTGATCTGCCTCTTGAGACATTTGTACGCAGGTCAGGAAACAACAGTTAGAACTGGACATGGAACAACAGACTGGTTCCAAATAGGAAAAGGAGTACATCAAGACTGTATATTGTCACCCTGCTTATTTAACTTATATGCAGAGTACATCATGAAAAACACTGGACTGGAAGAAACACAAGTTGGAATCAAGATTGCTGGGAGAAATATCAGTAACCTCAGATATGCAGATGACACCACCCTTATGGCAGAAAGTGAAGAGGAACTCAAAAGCCTCTTGATGAAAGTGAAAGTGGAGAGTGAAAAAGTTGACTTAAAGCTCAACATTCAGAAAACGAAGATCATGGCATCTGGTCCCATCACTTCATGGGAAATAGATGGGGAAACAGTGGAAACAGTATCAGACTTTATTTTTCTGGGCTCCAAAATCACTGCAGATGGTGACTGCAGCCATGAAATTAAAAGACGCTTACTCCTTGGAAGGAAAGTTATGACCAACCTAGATAGCATATTCAAAAGCACAGACATTACTTTGCCAACAAGGGTTCGTCTACTCAAGGCTATGATTTTTCTTGTGGTCATGTATGGATGTGAGAACTGGACTGTGAAGAAGGCTGAGCGCCAAAGAATTGATGCTTTTGAAGTGTGGTGTTGGAGAAGACTCTTGAGAGTCCCTTGGACTGCAAGGAGATCCAACCAGTCCATTCTGAAGGAGATCAGCCCTGGGATTTCTTTGGAAGGAATGATGCTAAAACTGAAACTCCAGTACTTTGGCCACCTCATGCGAAGAGTTGACTCATTAGAGAAGACTCTGATGCTGGGAGGGATAGAGGGCAAGAGGAGAAGGAGACAAGAGAGGATGAGATGGCTGGATGGCATCACTGACTTGATGGATGTGAGTCTGAGTGACCTCCGGGAGTTGGTGATGGACAGGGAGGCCTGGCGTGCCTCGATTCATGGGGTTACAAAGAGTCGGACAGGACTGAGCAACTGATCTGATCTTATCTGATCTGTGGTAGGCAGTTCTGGTGAGACCAGACTTACCTGGTGCTGACACTGTTCCAATTCATACACTGAGCATCTTATCCTGTTTGTTGTGCAGTGCTTTCTCCAATATCACTAGAAGTATATTTGCATCTGTGTATATGGTACGGAGAAGGTTTGCAGAGTAAAAGCCCCAAGTAGGCGATCTCCAGCCTGTGGAAGAAAGCAGCAGGTGGGTAAATACTCCAAGCTTTTATCTGTTCATAAGAGGAAGTAATTTCTGGGATCCTTTTTGAAAAATTCTCAAGGACTCATAGTAAAGTTGAGCTTCTGTAGTCCACTAATGTGAAATATATAATGTTCCCTGATAGAGGACTTTCTTGATTCTGTAACTTATTCACTTTGTTCCATACATCTCTCTTGTGGGCTTAATCTCCCCCACCCCCAAATATCTACACCTGAGTCCCTATCTCAGGTTCAGCTTCTGGAGGATCAAAAATTTAAAAACTGTATATTCACTGAATAAATGCATAATTATAAGTCAGATTCATTTTAATGACTAATAAGAAAAATGTGTTGCAACAGTGAAATATTGATGCATTTTTCTGGGGAGTGAGGAGATTTGTAAGGAGTTAATTCTGTAGTTCTGGAATTGCCCTGAGCAGGTTTTCTTGAAATAGCTATAGGGTAGTGGCCCCTGATAAGGTATGAAATACACTGGTTAATACAGTGGAACCTGTGTGATGAGTTTGGGGATGATTTGTTTAAGCTTGCTACTGGTGTTTACTGAGATCAGTGAGGTTGACAATTTGTACTTTAGAGATACCTGGAGGGCTCTGCCAAAAGCACTCCTTGAATAACAAGAAACATGCCCACAATACAAGCAAGGTGTAAGAAGCTCCATCTGAGACTCTATTTCAGGCTTGCAGGTATTATGAATCCACCTTGGTGGTTTCTGATCAGAGAGAGATAGTATATAGTCTATTATGGTTATTAGAAAGCAAGAAAAATTCAAGCTTGAGTCTGTAATGCAATCTTGATCCATGATGCTTTTGCTATATTCATAAAATAAATAATAAAATAAATTAGTGAATTTATTAGATTTATTATAATTTAATAAGTTATTAAATTTATTAGAATAAATTCATAAAATAATAAATAAGTGAACATAGACATTTCTGGTCCTCTAAGTCTTCTCTTAACAATCAAATCCTGTCTAACTCTCAGTGTTGTACAGAAGGAAATCATATATATCAATGAGGAAGCTACATTATTCCTTGGGACCTAACAGCATATAAGCACATATTTATAAATATTATATATGTAATCATCTGCATCTATTTGAAATGGAATATGAGTACATTCTGATACTACCACCCCATCTATTACCACATAGGTCATTCTCATCTCATCCCCCTGATCATCTATAAACTCCAATGTCAAAATGAAGAGAACTGGCTCCCACAAACTACCATCTGTTTACTTAATTTAATTCCAATGTGTATATATAGTAGAATCACAATTACCAACCCATATCCACATTTCCTGGTGGCTCATGTGTTAAAGAATTTGCCTGCAATGCTAGAGACTTGGGTTTGCTCCCTGGGTTCGGGAGATGCCTTGCAGGTAGAAATGGTGACCCACTCCAATATGTCCATGGAGAATTCCATGGACAGAGGAGCCTGTCGGGCTACAGTCCATGGGTTTCAAAGAGTTGGACACAACTGAAGGGACTTAGAACACACACATGCATATGGATTTCTGCAATCACATGGTCTGTTCAACTATTGAAGGACATCTTGGTTGCTTTGAATTTTAAAGAAAGTATGACTAGCTGTTATAATTACTTGCATACAGTTTCTTTGTGTGGACATACATTTTCAAATCAGTTAGATAAATAAATACCTAGGAATGTGATTTTTGGATCACATGTTTAAACTATGTTTGGCTTTGTAAGAAACTGCCATATTGACCTCCAAAGTGGCTGTCATTCATCTCACCAGGAATGACAGTTTTTGCTGGTCTGAATTCTCATCAACATGTCATTTTGTCAAGTTTTGTCATTTTAGCCATTGATATTGATATTTAAATATTGCTTTTGTTTTAGTAGTTGTAATTGGTGTGTTGCTGCTAAGTCACTTCAGTCATGTCCGACTCTTTGCGACCCCATAGACGGCAGTTCACCAGGCTCCCATGTCCCTGGGATTCTCAAGGCAAGAACACTGGAGTGGGTTGCCATTTCCTTCTCCAATGCATGAAAGCGAAAAGTGAAAGTGAAGTCGCTCAGTCTTGTCCAACTCTTAGCGACCCCATGGACTGTGGCCTACCAGGCTCCTCCATCCATGGGGTTTTCCAGGCAAGAGTACTGGAGTGGGGTGCCATTGCCTTCTCCAAATTGGTGTGTAGTGGTTTCTAATTTTTAAATGTATGTTTCTCAATAATGAATGAGGTAGAGCATCGTCGTATTCTTAGTTGCACTTGTGTATCTTCTCTAGAGAGTTGTCTCTTCAGATAGTTTGCCCGTTTTTTCCCAGCAGATTATTTGTTTCCTTATCGTTGAGCATTCAGATGTCTTTGCATATTTTGGATGCATGTTCTTTATCATATTTGTATTTTGCAAATATTTTCTACAAGTTACGGCTTGTTGTTCTCTTAATAGTGTCTATTATGGACATCCATTTGTTCTAACATCATTTGTCAAAAAGATGAGCCTTTCTCCATGGAATTGCCTTTTTTGGTTAAAAAATCAGTTGTCTCTGTTTGCGTGGATCTATTTTGGGGCTCCCCTTTTTTGTTCCATTGATCCATATATCTGCTCTTTCACAGTACCATGCTGTCTTGTTTACTGTAGCTTTATAGTAAATCTTGAGTTTGGTAGTGACACTTCTGTTGATCCACAGGTTTGTTTATTCACTAATATTACACTTCTTAAATACATACCATTCTAATAAATCTTGAAATCAGGCAATGTGAGTCTTCCAATCTTCTTTAGTAACATTGTTGATTTTCATCTTTTAGCTTTCCATATAAACTTTAGAATCAGTTTATAAGTATTTTGAAAATCACTTGCTGGGACTTAGATTGGGATGACATTGAATCCATATATTAAACTTTGAAGACCTGACATCTTAGTTATAATGAGTTTTCCAGTCTATGAACAGAGACTATCCTCATTTATCATTAATTTTTCTTGAGGATCTTTTTAAGATCTTTGTGTTATTTAGAGATGTCCTACTTGAATTCTGAATATATAAGGGTTATCCTGCTTCATTTCCATTATTTACTTCTAGTTTATTTATTTGATATCTATCATTTCAGATATGTTAGAGTTTGTGTTTTATTATTATTATTTTAAATTTTATTTTGCTTAACTTTACAATATGTATTGCTTTTATCATACATCAAGATGGATCCGCCACCAGTATACACCTGCTCCTCATCCTGAACCCTCCTCCCTCCCCGCTCCCCATACCATCCCTCCGGGTCATCCCAGTGCACCAGCCCCAGGCATCTGCTATCGGGCATCGTACCTGGACTGGTGACTCGTTTCAGATATGATATTATACATATTTCAATGCTATTCTTCCAAATCATCCCGCCCTCTCCTGGTCCCAGAGTCCAAAAGTCTGTTCTATACATCAGTGTCTCTTTTGCTGTCATATGCACCCAACATAGAAGCACCGCAATATAGAGTTTGTGTTTTAACCTAGAGAGTGTATATATTGGCCAATGATTCATTATTCTTGAGAAAAATATGTATTCTGCTATTGTTGGTTGGAGTATTCCATAAATGTCAGTTAGGTCAAGTATTTAAAAATAGCCAAGCAATTTAACTTTATAGGATTCACATTTTTCTTTTAAATTCTGTAAAATGCTAGCATTATAGTTTGAAAGTTTACCAAATCTGTTTTGTATTCAGTAGGCTATGTGTTTCTACTACATAGGGATAGAAAAGAGATTAGATAGGATTTTTAAAAGATGAAACATGTTCATTTCAATATACTACATCCTGGTGATTTTAATTATTATATTCAACATGAGGAGGGCACACATACACACAAGCAAATGAAAAAAACAGTAACAGTAAGATCTGTTTTATGACCAAGTGGATAAAAAAGTTAAAGGACCCCCAGTTCTATGTAGGTGATACATTCATGCATAGTAAAAAATACTGGAGAACCTTCATCATTCCCTAGAAAGTTAAAGATTAGCAATTTAGGATAAGTCAGAATCCTCTAATTCTGAAAAGGTTAACCTAAGCAAAGTTCTTAGGCATCTTTTGCTTTAAAGCAAAAGACTATAATCAGAAATCACCAAAAAGACCCTATAGGTCCTTTTCTTTTGTAATCACAGAATTGAAGTTATCCTAAGAATCTACAGGGACGGGGGAGCCTGGTGGGCTTCCTTCTATGGGGTCGCACAGAGTTGGACACGACTGAAGCGACTTAGCAGCAGCAGTAAGAATCTACCAACAATTCTTAAGCTATTATAAATTCCCTTTTGTAAATTTTTCTCTTATTATAATGTTCATTTGAATATATATTAAACTGTTGATTACCAGTTTCTCACTTCTGTGCTCTGGATGTCATTTGACTTGTCCTAAGTATCTGAAGGGTCAGTAATGTTAAAAATAATTTTTTTAGCTGATAGTGCCTGTGACTGACACTTAAAAGGAGGCTGCATAATTTTTAGACTTTTATTTCTCCACTTAAAAGCATGTTCTCTTCTATCTCAAAGTCATGCAGTTATTTTCCATTTTTAGCACTTTTATTCTATTTACTCTTGAAAATTATCTTTTAACACTCCTCAATTTTCAACTAATGTAAACTTACTATATTCTGAAATGAACAAACAGTTAAGGTTGTTTATACTTCGAACTCTCTTCAATAAATTGAATATATTGTTAAAAATCATACATAATTCAATCAAAGAAATTCAACTCCATTAGAACCTTATTTTATCAAGTTGCAAAAGATGATATGAAGTTTTTAAGACCTCTTATTCCTTTCACATAGCATGTAGCATAGATTCATAATATCTTAGCTCTGTTTGGGTTATAAAACAAATTGTAATCTCAATAAATATTCTTGTTTTTACAATAGACACTTTGTTCATTTATACAAAATATATTTTCAGGTATCACCAGCTATTCACAGCAGAGACTAGGCTTAAGTAAAATTTCATTTTTTTTTCCTTTTCTTTCCCACGTCAGTACATAATTTTCCACTTTGTTAGCTCCAGGCTTGTTTATTTGATTTACCTGTTGGGCAGGGGGAATGCGTGTCCTGCCTCTCCTTGAAAGCATAGCATTTAACTCTGCCATGAATGGTAAGAGATTAATAAATAGCTATTGTGGTTGTCTGTAAAGAATCTGCCTGCAATCAAGAGACCCTGGTTCAGTTCCGGGATAGGGAAGATCCCCTGGAGAAGGAAATAGTAACCCACTTCAGTATTCTTGCCTGGAGAATCCCATGGACGGAGGAGCCTGGTGGACTATAGTGCATGGGATTGCAAGAGTTGGACACAACTTAGCGACTAAGCCACCACCATTGTGGTTGTGGTACTTTTATCACTTCAGTTTACCCTTAAAACAACCCCTTGAGCTAGGGGAAACTACTGTAGTTTTTAAATTTTATAGATGATTACATAGATAAACAAAGCTTTTTAGGACTAATAGTATGGTCTTTGTGGAGTTAGGTAAAAAATTCAGTTCATTGACTTCTAATAATCGTACATTTTCCACTGAAAAACGTTGCCTTGTCCAATAATATTTGATTATTTTTCTCTTGTACTTTGGAAATGTTCACCATGTTGGTAACTGGGAAAGGGAATAGCCTTATCTCCAGAGTATAGTACTATATAATAGGACAAGGGGAAAAAAGATTTAGAAAGTAAAAGATTGTTGGGATTTCAAAGAAGATAGAATTCATTCATTAAGGAATTATGAAGCTGTTTAGTACTTTTGTAGTTTTTTAGGAAATTTAAATTAAGCTATCAAAAATTAAGAATTACCTATCTTTTGATCCTCTTTAATGATGCATTGATCTTTCAGCATTTCTTAAGCCTCTTAATCAGAATTCTTTTCATGTGAGATTAAATATTTTCCTCATATCTGGCTTCTAAATTTAATTGCCTTGAAGTACCTTACTATTACAAGAAATAACCTGATAAAAAAATAATAAAGAATGGTGACCTCGCACGTTTAGAAGAACCAACAGTATAATACAATATCTCTTTTAGATTTAAAACATAATTTTAAATTATGTTGTAGTGTAAAAAGCAAATATAACAGAAGTGGCATTAGTGATCATTGTACCAAAAGTAGTAGTTTATATAGTGAGAATATTGGCACAAATGCCAAGAAGCCTGCATCCTCATCACCTATCAATAATTCTCGCTATACTCTTGGCTAGGTCTTTTATAAAATTTTATATCATTTTTGTGTTGTTTCCTTTTTCCTTGTATGAGATGACTGACTTTGCCTCTACATTCCTTTCCAACTCTAATATGTTGAATCTACCACCTCAACATCTGTGTTTTGCTTAGAGGTGTTATCTAATTCACTTATTTAGAAATGAAGGTTTAATGTGCTTTGAGAAGGAAGTTGGGATATATGAAATGTGACCAAACCCATCAGTGGTAATGAACTGATAAAGAAGAAACAATAATCCAACAAAACCACATTGGAAACACACTGAGTTGTATAAACTTGAAACTTATGGAGAAGATAAACCATTTCCAACAGCATGTTTCTTTGAATTCTGAAGACATTCTATTATGGGAATTTAGCAAATGTTTAATGAATGAAAGAAAAGAGAGTGTTAATTTGAAACAATGAATGTAATTACATTCTGAAAGTTAGGTTAATTGAATCTCCTTGAGCTATGAAAAAGATTCTGAATTCAGGAAATCAGAGGTCCAGTTCAAATTTAACTCACGTTTAGTTCATAAGCCTTTTACGGCCTCAAGTCACTTTCCTCCAGAAGCTATTTTTCAGAAGTGAAAAATGACTGAAGAGAGCTTTTCTGAATGTTCAGTGAACTTAGGCCAAGAATCATGGAAAATAAAATGAAAGAATATTATAAAATAGATTAACTATAACTTTGTGACTTCAGTCATATCTTGTGAGAGGAGAGAGTACAACAGATGCCTAGTTTAACATGTGAAATACAAAATGTGTAGAAAAAGCTTCTTATGACAGCACACCATTACATATGAGGTCTCAAAGAAGGAACTGTGCAGACTGTTAACTGAGGCTATGAAACTTAAGGGGAGTTAGATCAAATGTATTTCTTCTTAGATAATTTTAAAACTCTCAGTTGTCTTTTTCATTTTCATGTAGTTTTTGCTATAAATCTTAGTGTCATAAACATAGCACAACTGATGGCAATATCATTTGAATTGGTTTTTAAAAATTGTCCTTACTAGATAACTGGAATTTTTAAAGCTAAGGTTGTAAAAAAATTAAATATCATAACACATTTTCAGAGAACATGAATATAAATATGGCAGAAAATGTATAAAAACTCTTCATGTATTTACTTGATTTCATAGGTGCGAGTTTGTTTTCTAGAATGTATTTTAGGTTTTAACAATGATTACTTAGAATGTATAGTCTTAGTGTATGCATTTTCTGAGAACTGAGTGATTATAGTTGCAGAATGGTGAATGAATGGAATAATTGTGTACTTTTGTTCAGAGGTGAAAACATGTGTATGAGAGAGATAAGGATACAAATAGTTGCCACTTGTGAAAATAGACACATTTGTCTTAAAATACTATATTTTCCACTTGTTCCTTTCTTGCTTTCTCAAAAGGTTATTTAAGAAAAAAAAATATGTGGAATAAAAATCTGGAGTATCAGGGATTTTAGTTGCAAACAACATAATGAAAGTATATTGCATAGCCTAAAGAATATCTGCTGCTGCTGCTAAGTTGCTTCAGTCGTGTCTGACTCTATGTGACCCCATTGACAGCAGCCCACCAGGCTCCCCCGTCCCTGGGATTCTCCAGGCAAGAACATTGGAGTGGGTTGCCATTTCCTTCTCCAAAGCATGAAAGTGAAAAGTGAAAGTGAAGTTGCTCAGTCATGTCTGACTCCTAGCGTCCCCATGGACTGCAGCCCACCAGGCTCCTCCGTCCATGGGATTTTCCAGGCAAGAGTACTGGAGTGGGGTGCCATTGCCTTCTCTGAAAGAATATTTAGGTGGGCTAAACACTGGGAGTCCACACAGCTGGAGATAGTGACATAGAAGAGAGATAGCTGAAGGCAGGTCTGCTGCCTTCAGTGGGCACAGACTCTGCAGACAGTGAGCAGTGGACACAGACTTCACACAGTACCTCTGATATGTCCACTTCTGGAAGCCAGATTGCCATGATGCCTGATTTCATGTCACTAACTTATGATTGATATCAGTGTGTGTGTTTGCCAAATGCTAGGTGACTTATCTATGTCCTCACTTGACTGAATTATAAGGCTTTAAAATGTGTAGGTGACATAATATCATGTCCAAAGGCAAATACCTACTCCACTGGCACCAGCAGACCATGTGGTAATGTCTTTGCTCTAAAATTGGGACAGATTAAAATCACACAAGTTAAAAATTCACACATCTTTACTATCTGCAAGATGTAAGCTTGTTGAGCTATCATATCCAAGGTTTCTGTGGAAAGAATGTTGGAACTGACAACTGCTGTTGTTAGGTAGATAAAAATCTGTTGAGAAACACTGTCAGTTTCTAATTCTGCACATAAGGAGCTTGGAAGGCACCCCTCCATCCTAACAATAAGTAAAAAGCTAAACAGACCAATGATATAATAACTTATTGGATCTGTAAGAGAGGTGAGAGCACAGGGAAAACCACCACCCCAAGATTGGAGAAACAAGTGAATATAGGGAGTCACAAGGGGAAACTACCATGGGCATCAGCGCTTCAGTGGGAAAACCTGAACTGGAATTGATGAATTTCTGGAGGCTTAGTGCAGTCAACTCTGAGAGTTAAAAATTCCAGAGGGACCCAGTCCTAGGAAGTTTCCACCTTAGTAATCTTTAAACATTAGGGCAAGGTAAATACAAAGTATGTAGAAATGTAAAAGAATGAGAAATAGAGCTAAAATAAATGAAATTTGCAAATAGGAAATTAATGAAGAAAATCAATAAAACCAAAAGCTGTTTCTTAGAAAAGATCAATAATATCAATAAGCCTCTAACCTAGGCTAAGAGAAAAAAAATGAGAAAAGACCAAAGTTCTAGTATCAGTAATGAATGAGAGAAGAACATCATAATAGATCTTAAGGAAATTAATAGGATTCTAAAGGAATAATATGGACTGCTTTATGCTTACAAATTTGATAACCTAGATGAAATGAAACAATTCCTTTAAATACATGATCTTCCAGACAAGAAAAAGATCAGTGGTTGTGGGGGAAGGAGAGAAAAGAGATGAACTGGCAGATCACAGAGGATTATTGGGAAAATGAAAATACTCTGCATGATGTTATAATGGATATGTGTGATTACGTGAAAGTGAAAGCATTAGTCACTCAGTCATGTCTGTCTCTCTGTGACCCCATGGACTGTAGTCCCTCAGGCTCTTTGGGATTTCCCAGAGAAGAATACCGGAGTAGGTTGCTGTTTCCTCCTACAGGGGATCTTCCTGACCCAGGGACTGAACCTTTGTCTCCTGCATTGTGGGCAGATTCTTTACAGAGTACGTCACCAGGGAAACCCATATGTGATTATGTATTTGTCCAAATCCATAGAATGTGAGGCTTCCCTGGTGGCTGAGTTGGAAAAGAATCCACCTGCAGTGCAGGAGACCCATAAGAGATGCAGGTTCAGTCCTTGGGTTGGGAAGATCCTCTGGAGAAGGGAATGGATACCCACTCCAGTATTCTTGCCTGGAGAAGTCCATGGACATATGAGCCTGGAGAACTATGGTCCATAGGACTGCAAAGAGTCAGACACGACTGAAGCAATTTAGCATGCAAATTAATGCATAGAATGTGCAACACCAACAATGAGATCCAAGGTATATTATGGACTTTGAGTGGTTATAGTGTGTCAGTGCAAGTTCATTCTTGATTACAAATACACTATGTACCATTCTGGTCAGTGATATTGATACTTGTGGCAGCTATACATGTGTGGGGGCAAAATGTACATTGAAAATATCTCATTTTTTTGGTAAATCTAAAACTTGTTTTTGAGTCATTAATTAATTTGTCATTCCACACATTCAGAGAAATATATAGGGGTATGAGCTTAAGACAAATCAGGACTACCTCACATCTACTCACCCAAACCTCATTCTTCATTGCATGTACTTATCACACATTTAATTCTTTTGGTTAGGAACAAATAAGATAAAACATTTAGAAAATGTGATTTCATCTTTTTTCCAGTGCTTTTTATATTGATAACCTACTGCTGCTGCTAAGTCACTTCAGTCGTGTCCAACTCTGTGTGACCCCAGAGACGGCAGCCCACCAGGCTCCCCCGTCCCTGGGATTCTCCAGGCAAAAACGCTGGAGTGGGTTGCCATTTCCTTCTCCAATGCATGAAAGAGAAAAGTGAAAGTGAAGTCGCTCAGTTGTGTCCGACTCCTAGCAACCCCATGGACTGCAGCCTACCAGGCTCCTCCATCCATGGGATTTTCCAGGCAAGAGTACTGGAGTGGGGTGCCATTGCCTTCTCCGTGATAACCTACTATAATTCATCAAATAATAGTACTTTATAATAATTAATAATTTACTACATGCTAGGCACTGTTTTGGGCTTCCCAGGTGGCACTAGTGGTAAAGAACCCACCTGCCAATGCAGGAAACATAAGAGATGGGGTTTCAATCCCTGGATTGGGAAGATCCTCTGGAGGATGCAATACTAACTCCAATATTCTTGCCTAGAGAATTCTATGGACAGAGGAACCTGGTGGGCTACAGTCCACAGGGTCACAAGGAGTTGGACACGACTGAAGCGACTTAACACGCACGCATAGGCACTGTTTTACAAATTTTATAGCTAGTAGCTCAGTCATCACAAATTATGAAATATTTACTGAAATCTTTGGTTCTGTTTTACAAACAGAGGAATAAAGTGTTGAGTTGAATTACATTGCCTAAGACTGTGCAGCTAGTAAGTGGAAGAACTGAGGTTGAAGCTATGAAGGCTGGGTGGAGACTGTTCCTTTGTTCAGTTCTATTTTTTCCTAAACTTGACCCTACAGCAGGAATCAGGAATGCAAAGGGAAGGCAATTAGCAGCTGTGAATTTAGAAATGGATATACTGATAAACGGAGAAGGCAATGGCACCCCACTCCACTACTCTTGCCTGGAAAATCCCATGGACAGAGGAGCCTGGTGGGCCGCTGTCCATGGGGTCGCTAAGAGTCGGACACAACTGAGCGACTTCACTTTCACTTTTCTCTTTCATGCATTGGAGAAGGAAATGGCAACCCACTCCAGCGTTTTTGCCTGGAGAATCCCAGGGACGGGGGAGCCTGGTGGGCTGCCCTCTATTGGAGTCTCACAGAGTCGAACACGACTGAAGTGACTTAGCAGCAGCAGCAGCATACTGATAAAGTGTCAACAGGTGTTTCATAATTAAAGTGACTGTACATCCATGTTTGCCTGGGACTATCTTGAGTTATTAAGAGTCATGTTTTTTTCCTCAAAATCCCTTTGTTTGAGAAATAACAAATTTATAAGTAATGCATTTGTGCTGTTAGAATACAGGTCCACATTTCAGAGTTATCAATAAGCAGAACATGAAGTATTGAAATTCAGATTACCGGAGAGCCTCTTTTTCTTATTCTTTGGAGGATAACTGTTATACACACAAAATTAAAGCATGATAACATAAATATATGAAATATTTGGGGGCACCCATACAAGTAGAGATTATTAATATGCTTGATGGAATCAATGCATGCTAAATTTTTCTTCCATATATTTACACAATAGGGAAAGTATTCACTGACCTATTTTCTTGTTTTTAATTTAGTGATGCATTTTAGTGAATGAAAGCTGTAGGTTTTAATCTTACCTCCGATTTGATAAATTATGAGAGAAACACAAACCTAGAACAGATAGAGCTTCTAGTTTGTTTTAAGGAAAATATGTTTTATTAATTAAAATATTTTCAAATTTAGCATCATTGCTCATATGAATGGTGTGACCCTTTATTTAAAGTATGACTAGAAAATTTCAAACAGCCTTTGTGAAAGGAAATATTATAATATAAGTCGATTGTAGCTATAATACGTTTATTATTTTATCAAATGAACATCGTTGTCAATACTCATCTCCTCCCAAAATAAACTTAGAAAAACCTTTCAGGAATAATTTATGGATCATGAATTAAATAATAAAATAAATCCCTCTCATTCATATAACATGATGATAATAATAAATTATGTATTTTTAATTTGACCCATCAAATTAATTAAGTACCTCTGTAAGAGATCAACAAACATTTAATATAAAATATTTAAAACCTATTTATATAAAACCAGTAAGCTACTGACCTAAAAAAGTAGCACACATAGAAGAATAAGATTTTCATAAAAGAACAACACATTTTTGACAAGCTTACTCTAAAAAATAAAGCTTGAATGTATGTAATTTGCATTGAGTAATTGGTATCATCACTCAGGGTTGGCTGGCAATAAGTATTTGTATGTATGTATGTATTTCATAAATCTCATGTTTTTCATTTTTCCAATCTCCATTTTGTCTTTTGAGTAATGTTTTCTGTGCTTGTTATTTGAGGTTATGAGTGATGTTAATAAGAGCATCTATTATAAACACAAGAAGCATCAACCTTGTCATCACCAGGGCACCAGTTAACATTGCCTTTTAAAAAACGCAGGAGGGAAATCAGAAGAAGTAATTTAGTATTCTGAAGTAGAAAATTAGCTGTTTAAAAGTATTTTAATATTGTAAAGAAATTTTCCTCCAGTTAAAAAATAAAAAGTTATTACACATTTTCTTAAAAAGTATTTTACAATGTTGGTGTTAGTTGCTAAGGCATGTTTGACTCTTTTTGGGAACCCATGGGCTGCAGCCCGCCAGGTTCCTCTGACCTGTGGGATTTCCCAGGCAAGAATACTGGAGTGGGTTGCCATTTCCTCCTCTAAGGGATCTTCCTGGCCCAAGGATTGAACTGTGTCTCCTGTGGCTCCTCCATTGGCAAGTGGATTCTTTACCACTGAGCCACTTGGGAAGCCCATTTTACAATATATCAATACTATTTCCAAATGAAAAGGGAAATCATGAGTGTTTCAAAAGATATAGAGTTCTCTTTTAATTCTCCAAAACCTATGTGGTTTTCTAACAATATTCTGATTAATTGTAATGGGTGTTTGCAACTCAAATGCAAATCAGTACTAAAGAAAAAATTCAGAAGTCAATTATCAGTAGTGTTTTGTTGAAATAATATTAACAGAAAATTCCCATTTATTGACTTTTCTAATTCATGGCTGCTTTACCTCTAAACATCTTGTTTCTTCCTAAAGATACTTCATTTGTACTTTATATACAGAAGGGTAAGGATTTTCTTAATAGATAAATAATTGAAGTGAACATTTCAAAATACTATATCAGCTTTCTATATTTCCGTTTGATGAAGCGTCCTTTTCAAGAGAAAATAAACAGTAACTGTATCCACTCTAAGTAGTATCGGTGTCTTAATATATGCAGTGGGTTTCCCATTCAAAGCCTGAAAGTCCCTTAGTCAATTTACTTATCACCTGGTTATTGAAAACAGCATGAATTCTTCCACCTTTCTTCTTTAGTTTGCAGTGCTTTACAATACTATAGTCAGACCAGATCAGGAGTAGAAAGAATATATATAGATAGGTAAGTGGAAAACAGAAATTGTAAACACAAGAATGAGCAGGGTTTGATACTGATTAATAATGTTGGCCTTTGATCATGTGCACCCCAAAGAGATAAGAATTAAGCTAGTATGTATGACTAGCATTCCTGGGATTGGATTTCAATGGTCCTTGTTTTATCATGATAGGAATGGAAGTCCAGAGCTTGGGACTAATTAAACAAGAGTTCATAAACATGAGGCCACTCTCAAGCATGGAGTTTAACATCCTGGCAAAGACTCAGAGTTTGGAACAAGTTCACTGCTAGGGTATCTCTTAGAAACCTGGAGAAAATAATTGTCCACACTGAGCAAAGTGGAAATGCCTGAGTTTGCTTAGCATGCAGTACAAGAAGGGATCAAAATGGTACAGAAAAGTGATCTTGCAGGAAGCAAGATATTAGGTGAGACCACAGCACTCACCAGAGGGTTATGTTCTGCAAGAATGCCCAAAGGTTACATTCATTCACCAAAACCCTCGGAAACACATTGGTGAAAGTGATACTGGTACCATTTCATTCAGCGGTAGCTTTCTTCTATAGGCCAGCCCTGAAGGTAGGACAGGTGATCACAGAGCTTGATGGTACAACCACAGAGAAGCTGGGACCCCAAAGCAGGAGAGAGGAGGTGGGAGTTTATAACTTCCAGAAGCCAGAGGACAACAACTGCTATAGTGACTGGTACATCAGGAAGATCAGCCAGGGTCCTGAGCCACAGGAATTAAGGAGAAGGTTACTAGAACACAGTGTCTTTCAAAGCAAATGAGGAAATTCCCTGGTGGCTTAGTGGTTAGGACTCAGTGCTGTTACTACCAGGGTCCAGGTTTAATCTCTAGCTGGAGAATTAAGATCTCACAAACTTGTGTCAAAAAAGAGGCAAATTTATTGGATAGAAAATAGATTCAAATGGAAGTATCACTTCTTTGTCTTCTTAAATCACTTGTGTTTGCATATCTTCCTTTTTCTTTCATTGGGAGTATATTTATTCTGTTGTATTATAAATGTCTTCAAGATTTTATATATATATATATTTATTTATCTTATATATGTGGACATATCAGTGTTCCTTCTCTCTCTCTCTGTATATACACACACACCCACATATATATATATAATTCTTATATATACAGACATATCAGTGTTCTCTGTCAAACTGAGAGAAGCTAATGGTGTAAAGAGAAATCACCATAGTCTATTCATCTTTTTATTATTCAGTGTATGTTTCTCCACCATTTGTGAGCACCCAAATTCATTCATTCATTCATTCATTTATTCAGTCACTTATTTGATGTCTATTGAAGGTGTGTTACATGCTAGGTTTACTGGAGATATAATAGTGAAGACTGCAAAATTTCTGCCCACTTGGCTTTTAATGTTCTGGGAAAAAAGGAACAGTAGAGAAATTTTTGTGTAAAGTATCAGTTAGTGATTGTTATTCTAGAGAAAAATGAAACTGTGCTAGTGGGATGGGTGGCCAAGAGTTGACAGTGGGGTATAGCTTTATTTCACTCTCCTCTCTCTGGCCCCATTAAATTATGGTTTCAAAGTGAATAATTTTCATCCTTGTCTGCATAAACTTTTTAAAATTTATACGGGATATTAGTATTCACAAATTGTATTACTTATGGAATAAAAGATCCCATCATTGTTTGGTAGAGGAGGCATTTGAAGAAATCAGATAAAAAAAAAATTTACTTCTCTGTGGACCAGCACCGGGTTACAGCAATGTCTTGCAGCCTTTAGGATAAATTATAAGGCTTGTGAAAACAGAATTAATTTAAACTTCTATTTGATCATTATAATAAATGTGTTCAGAGCATCCAGCTCGAAACGGTGATTTCTTCAAAGATGTAGATTTGAATATTCATGGGCAAGCAAGTAAGTCAACCAGACATCCGGGTGCTTGTCTCAGGTTTTGATTTCCATGAAGTGTTTAAACACTGACAGAGTAAATTACTGTCATCACCAGTGAAAGCCGGAGCTACAGCCTTTTTTCTCTCTTAACCGTAGCCAGACAGTGATGGCTGCCACTTTAGTGACAATACGCTAATAATCTCACACGCTGTTAAATTCTGTCACACTAATAGCCTAATTTAGTCAAAGCCAATGCCACACTGATCTTACAGGAGTTTCCAGTTCAGAGAAGATAGACATTATCTCCAAAATAGGTACAGTCAATGGCTCTTCTCTCTCTTGCACACCAGAGAACATGTAATGTTTTTCCCCTTGCTATTTGAAAGGTAGTTATCCTGCTGACTAACAAATACCTCAGTCTTCACTGGCATTTGCTGCTGCTCTGAAGAAGGCATTTGAAAGCTATTTGAAAAATGGCGGTGGGGTTATTTGGAAGACCTGATGTTCCATGGCATTTTTTATCCTTCTGCCTTTTCCCAGTAGCTGGGTAAGAATGGTAGTGTGACAGCAAGCTTCCCATCCTTATGTGACCTGGGATTAATTAGCTTGCCTGGGCCTGTGGAATCATCTAACGTGAGCCAAATAGAAAAGAAACAATAATATAAATTACAGAACATTCAATTTTGAACTGAATTTTTTCTTTGACAGATGCATTCCATACTGTAAGTTCATTGTTACTTAGAAAAACAAGATTTTAATCTTGAGAAGATAGTGGTTATATATTGTGATTAGCTTAGGGATTTTGTTAATAATATGAGAGAAACATAACTTCTTGGTAAGTATTGTTCTTACATCCAGAGAAGGCAATGGCACCCTACTCCAGTATTCTTGCCTGGAAAATCCCATGGACGAAGGAGCCTGGTGGGCTACAGTCCATGGGATTGCTAGGAGTCAGACATGACTGAGCGACTTCACTTGCACTTTTCACTTTTCACTTTCCTGCATTGGAGAAGGAAATGGCAACCCACTCCAATGTTCTCGCCTGGAGAATCCCAGGGATGAGGGAGCCAAGTGGGCTGCCATCTGTGGGGTTGCACAAGAGTGGGACATGACTGAAGCGACTTAGCAGCAGTAGCAGCATCAGCTCTTACATCACCAGTAAAGGGATCATATAACAGTGCTGAGTAACTTAAAATTGCTTGAAAGTCTTATTTCCGATTGGGTCAAATGCACTTTACTGTAGCCATCTGCAGGGAAAACTATGTTAGGTGATGGGAAAGTCAAGGAAAATGCTGGAATGAAAAGCATTCTTTAACTAGATGCTGATAATTGTGACCAGATTGCTTGTGCTCTAGTCTAATGTCAGCATAATTCTCAGTTTGTATTTATTCAAATATGATAAGGCAGCAAAATAAAAAGAGGCTAAATTTGAGCGTTCAGTGTTAAGAAATACGTCTGTGTTGAAATAGCTTAGAACTGAGAGAAATATGATCAGGGGCATGGCTAAGACTACTGGTGAGTTAGGACTGAAAAAGTATGGTTTACATGTTGTTCTTTCTGGTTGGCCCTGTAATGAGAGAGCAGATATTCGGCCAATAATACCTCTTCTGTCATCCCAGTACTGGGTGCTTTGGGCTACAGGTCTCTGGTTACCTCCAGACGCTTGACTCCATAAAGTATATTAATGGCATCAACAACTAGGACAAGAATAAATGGGATAAATGAAACTCTATCACCAGAATCAGTACATTGGGTACAACAAAATCAGAACATGGAACAACATGCTTCCAACTTGTAAACTGTTGACCTTCTTCATCTGATTGTTTCTGTGTCATTCTTATTAAATACACCTAAAAATTCAGTGTTTCTCCATAAGTTCAGCCAGAAATTATTGATTAGATTGTCATTGATGTGTAAGCTATAATTGTTGTTTTCTCTCTTTGAATATAGGTCTAGAAAATATCAGTTATACACAGAGCCTTTACACTAGTTTTGATTTTAGTAGTTTTCTCTGAGTAATTAAAATCTTGGAAAATGTTTTTTCATGGCCATGGTATAGGGAAGTGATTTGTAGGCTTCCCTACTTTTCAGAGTTAAATTTACCCTAAAGCATTTCTGTAAGAAATTGTAAAACAAGATATTCAAAAGGAACTAAAATACAGAAGATGCAACAAAGGGTTTCTTGCATATACTTCTTTATTCTGAAGCCTAAGATTAATGATAAGTAGCATAATATCGGGGGAAGGCAATGGCACCCACCCCAGTACTCTTGCCTGGAAAATCCCATGGACAGAGGAGCCTGGTGGGCTCCAGTCCATGGGGTCGCTAAGAGTCGGACACAACTGGGCAACTTCGCTTTCACTTTTCACTTTTATGCATTGGAGAAGGAAATGGCAACCCACTCCAGTATTCTTGCCTGGAGAATCCCAGGGACAGAGGAGCCTGGTGGGCTGCCGTCTATGGGATCGCACAGAGTCGGACATGACTGAAGCGACTCAGCAGCAGCAGGAGCAGTAGCAGCATAATATTACAGAAAAACAATGTGGAAATATTCCAAGTATTCCAGACATGTTCAACAATCACTTCTTATTGCCTAAACAAATATATCATTCTAGCAGTGCTTTTCTTTTTCCTGCATATTTTATTTTTCCTTTCTACTACCTCATCAAATCAGATCAGATCAGTCACTCAGTCGTGTCCGAATCTTTGCAACCCCATGAATTGTGGCACGCCAGGCCTCCCTGTCCATCACCAACTCCCGGAGTTCACTCAGACTCATGTCCATCGAGTCAGTGATGCCATCCAGCCATCTCATCCTCTGTCATCCCCTTCTCCTCTTGCCCCTAATATCTCCCAGCATCAAGTCTTTTCCAATGAGTCAGCTCTTCGTATGAGGTGGCCAAAGTACTGGAGTTTCAGCTTTAGCATCATTCCTTCCAAAGAAATCCCAGGGCTGATCTCCTTCAGAATGAACTGGTTGGATCTCCTTGTAGTCCAAGGGACTCTCAAGAGTCTTCTCCAACACCACACTTCAAAAGCATCAATTCTTCAGTGCTCAGCCTTCTTCACAGTCCAACTCTACATCCATACATGACCACAGGAAAAACCATAGCCTTGACTAGACAGACCTTTGTTGGCAAAGTAATGTCTCTGCTTTTGAATATGCTATCTAGGTTGGTCATAACTTTCCTTCCAAGGAGTAAGTGTCTTTTAATTTCATGGCTGCAGTTACCATCTGCTGTGATATTAGAGCCCAGAAAAATAAAGTCTGATACTGTTTCCACAGTTTCCCCATCTATTTCCCATGAAGTGATGGGACCGAATGCCATGATCTTTGTTTTCTGAATGTTGAGCTTTAAGCCAACTTTTTACTCTCCACTCTCACCTTCATCAAGAGGCTTTTTAGTTCCTCTTCACTTTCTGCCATAAGGGTGGTGTCATCTGCATATCTGAGGTTATTGATATTTCTCCCAGCAATCTTGATTCCAGCTTGTGTTTCTTCCAGTCCAGCGTTTCTCATGATGTACTCTGCATATAAGTTAAATAACCAGGGTGACAATATACAGCCTTGACGTACTCCTTTTCCTATTTGGAACCAGTCTGTTGTTCCATGTCCAGTTCTAACTGTTGCTTCCTGACCTGTTTACAGATTTCTCAAGAGACAGGTCATGGGGTCTGGTATTCCCATCTCTTTCAGAATTTTCCACAGTTGATTGTGATCCACACAGTCAAAGGCTTTGGCATAGTCAATAAAGCAGAAATAGATGTTTTTCTGGAACTCTCTTGCTTTTTCCATGATCCAGCAGATTACCATCCGCAAACTTTTCTATTTCAAAGTCCTTTGACCTGACCTTTGCCTCAAGTTTCTGTCCATTCCTCTGTTACTGTTTATAGCAAAGTTCCTTGAGAGTGTTCACCGCAGTTGCTGATTACGATGCCTCTTCAAGCTCCCTTTAACCTACTCTAATCAGGCTTTTAACCCAACATGACACTGTAACTCTTTTGTGAAAGTAACTGGTCACCTCCATGTTATGAAATTCAGTATCAGTTCTCAGTCATAATCTTAATTAACGAAGAGTTTCTGCAACACCCAGAAGCTTTTCTTGGCCTTCAAGAGACCTCGGCTCAACTGCCATGGTGCTTGCTATGTTATGTTATTCATCTTTTATTAAAGCTCATAAATGTGGTACTGAGTGAAGGCTACTGTGCCTTATGAGCTTGATTATCTACCAAAAATCCAAGACTCCTGCTACTACCTGATAATTTGTAGATATTAAAAGTTGGTATCATGAATAGAATTGTCTTTCAGACCTAAGGCTATGTATGGCAAGGGCACTTTGAAATAAGGTAAAGGAGAGAAAAAAATGTGAGGGGCTTTTGATCCCAGGGTAGTTTCTGACCCATTCTCAGTATGAAGCAGCAAAACCTCTTTGTCAGAGGTTTTTTTGCTAGTTTGTTATTGATGAATGAGAAATTTCAACTCCTGTGGTATTGGCAAAAAAAAAATCATAAAGAAAGGAAAGTTTGGGGAAGAGTGAGGACTATTAGTTGCTGCCTAATTGTTTACATTAAAGTGAATAAATTTTATAAAAATGTAAGAAAAAGTAAGGAGTCAAAAATATTAGGGAAAAGAGTGAAAAGAGGAAAAAATGTTTCTGTACACCAAGCGTTCTGTTGAGTGTTTGGAAAACACAAGCTTCAGTTATGATTCTATTCATGTGTGGCCATTAGTCCCTAGCCATCCTCCCAGGCACACAGTGTAGTAGAGAGGTGATCATGGAAAGTTACAAAAAGTGCAGAAGAGAGTGCCATTGCCTTAAAAATACTATGATAGCAACGCCCTGATGAATCTTTGCTACCTTTTCTTTTGTTCTTTTTCAGTCACTCAGTCATGTCCAACTCCTTGAGACCCTGTGGACTGCAGCACGCCAGGCCTCTCTGTCCTTCACCATCACCTGGAGCATGCCAGGCCTCTCTGTCCCTCACCATCTCCTGGAGCTTGCCCAAGCTCATGTCCATTGATTTGGTGATGCTATCCAACCATCTCATCCTCTATCACCCCCTTCTCCTTCTGCTTTCAGTGTTTCCCAGTATCAAGGTCTTTTCTGATGAGTCAGTTCTTTGCATCAGGTGGCCAAAGTATTGGAGCTTCAGCTTCAGCATCAGTCCTTCCAATGAGTAATCAGGACTGATTTCCTTTAGGATGTACTGGTTGGATCTCCTTGAAGTCCAAGGGACTCTCAAGAGTCTTCTCCAACTCCACAGTTTAAAAGCATCAATTCTTTGGTTCTCAGCCTTCTTTATGGGCCAACTCCCACATCCATATATTGCTACTGGAAAAACCATAGCTTTGACTGCTGCTGCTGCTAAGTCACTTCAGTCGTGTCCGACTCTGTGAGACCCCAGACGGCAGCCCACCAGGCTCGCCCGTCCCTGGGATTCTCCAGGCAAGAACACTGGAGTGGGTTGCCATTTCCTTCTCCAATGCATGAAATTGAAAAGTGAAAGTGAAGTCGCTCAATCGTGTCTGACTCCTAGCGACCCCATGGGCTGCAGCCCAACAGGCTCCTCCATCCATGGGATTTTCCAGCTTTGACTAGACGGACCTTTGTTGGCAAAGTAATGTCTCTGCTTTTTAATATGCTGTCTAGATTGGTCATAGCTTTTCTTCCAAGGAGCAAGTGTTTTAATTTCATGGCTGCAATCACCATCTGCAATGATTTTGGAGCCCCCTAAATAGCCTGTCACTGTTTCCATTGTTTCCTCATCTGTTTGCCATGAATGATGGGGCCATATGCCATGAACTTTGTTTTTTGAATGTTGAGTTTTAAGCCAACTTTTTCACTCTCCTCTTTCACTTTCATCAAGAGGCTATTTAGTTCCTCTTCACTTTCTGCCATTAGGGTGGTGTTATGTCCATATCTGTGGAGAAGGCACTGGCACCCCACTCTGGTACTCTTGCCTGCAGAATCCCAGGGATGGAGGAGCCTGGTAGGCTGCCATCTATGGGGTCACACAGAGTCGGACACGACTGAAGTGACACAGCAGCAGCATGTGCATATCTGAGGTTATTGATATTTCTCCCTGCAGCCTTGATTCCAGCTTGTAACTCATCCAGCCTGGCATTTCTCATGATGTACTCTGCATTTAAGTTGAATGAGCACGGTGACAGTATACAGCCTTGATGTATTCCTTTCCCAATTTGGAACCAGTTCATTGTTCCATGTCTGTTTCTAACTGTTGTTTCTTGACCTGCATAAAGGTTTTGCAGGAAGCAGGTAAGGTGGTCTGGTATTCCTATCTGTTTAGGAATTTTCTTCAGTTTGTTGAGATCCACACCATCAAAAACTTTAGTGTAGTCAAGGAAGCAGAAATAGATGTTTTTGTGGAACTCTCTTGCTTTTTCTATGATCCAACGGATGTTGGCAATTTGATCTCTGGTTCCTCTGACTTCCAAATCCAGCTTGAACATCAGGGATTTTTTGGTTCATGTACTATTGAAGGCTAGCTTGGAGAATTTTGAGCATTACTTTGCTAGCATGTGAAATGAATGCAATTGTATGATAGTTTGAACATTCTTTGGCATTGCCCTTCTTTGGGACTGTAATGAAACCTTTTCCAGTCCTGTGGCCACTGCTGAATATTCCAAATTTGCTGGCATACTGAGTGCAGCACTTTCATAGCATCATCTTTTAGGATTTGCAGTAGCTCAGCTGGAATTCCATCATCTTCACTAGCATTGTTCTTAGGAATGCTTCCTAAGGTCCACTTGACTTAATACTCCAAGATGTCTGGCTCTACTTGAGTGATCACAACATGGTAGTTATCTCCTATCTTAGATTATTTAATTAAATGGTCAGAAGACTATTTCATAGTAGAAATAACTGAATAAGACTAACCATTTGAAAGGAGTGATGGTATGAATAGATCAAGTTTATTGCAGAAAAGGCTGTTTGAGTTTCTTACCTTCTATAAACAATGGAATATTCCTGAATCCCTTGATATGTTGCCTGTGCAAGCAAACTGAGATTAATTTTATGATGACAAGCAACAAGCCAATCACAATGATGTCTCTGTTCCAAATAATTATACATCTTGTGATAAAGGCAGTTCCTTTTGCTTGAGCCCCTTATTTCTACTTCAAGGTCAGAGAGTGGTAGATAAAAAAATAACCCTCCACTGACCACATCTACCATGCATTTGCTTTAATTATGAGAAAAAGGATTGAGCTATTCACAAGAAAAAAGTTGACAAACAGAAAAATAAGAATATAATGAGAAATAGAACAAGGAGAGGAATGCAGTAGGTTGGCCATGTTGAGTCAATTGTTCAAGTGATAGAAGAGGAATTAAAGAAGGAATTGGTTTGCTACATTAAAGAAGGCTTTCCCATTGCTTGCCTATGGCTGGATATTGTGAAATATTAATTTTTAATGGTCAGTGGTCATCCCAAAATAAACATTTTTGTAAACAGTTTGAGATTCTTATACCATATAATTCATTTAAACTTGTCTTTGTAATTAATATTGCTCAGTATCAAATTTCAGGGTTTATGCCTTAAACTACTCTATTTTACATTGTATTAATAAATTCCCCACCACCCATCTTTTATTTAGCTATATAATTTCACATCCCTTTGATTTTAGAATTTTGAAAATATATTTTCGTTAAATAAATCTTTTGTAGATTTACTATATGACAGTTTTATTTTCTCTCTTAATTCATTCTAATAGTCTCTTCCTTTATCTGGATGATTTTAATATACCTACATTTTAATCCTCCCATGAAAATTTCTTTCACTCATTTTCTAACTTTTCAGCTGTATAATTCACTGTAAGTATCTCTTCCCAGCTTCAAAATGTCTCTTGCAAACTCCAACCATTTTTTTTCAGATTCTTCCATCTTTCTGAAAATAACCAGGAAATTAGCATCTATCTGCCCACAGAAAAACATATATATTCTTCTTATGACTGTCTAGCATTCCATCATTTTAAAGTATAAAGTTATTTTACATTAAACACCATTTACCAATGGTTTATGTTTTCTTTTTTAATTTTTTAATTGCAGTTCTTAATCTTTAAAACAAATTCTTTAAAATTTTAATCTATTGTATCTCAGCATTCACTTTCAGTAAAACAAATAAAAATCTTAGAAGTTAGCAAATTTATATCTTAAATGTTGGCTTCATCTGGCTCCCTGATTTTGTTTCCTGCTGCTGCTGATACTGCTAAGTCGCTTCAGTCGTGTCTGACTCTGTGCGACCCCATAGACGGCAGCCCACCAGGTTCCCCTGTCCCTGGGATTCTCCAGGCAAGAACACTGGAGTGGGTTGCCATTTCCTTCTCCAATGCATGAAAGTGAAAGTGAAGTCGCTCAGTCGTGTCCGACTCCTAGCGACCCCATGGACTGCAGCCCACCAGGCCCTTCCATCCATGGGATTTTCCAGGCAAGTGTACTGGAGTGGGCTGCCATTGCCTTCTCCGATTTTGTTTACTAAGTACTCTTTAAGATACAAACAACAGAGCTTTCCTTTTTAATGTATACATGGAATAAAGCTTTTCATTAAAGTTTTGAAAATTAAAGAATCCATTGGTAGACAAACCTGAGCTACATTGATGACATTACTGATGATTATATTATTTATATTTTGAAAATTTTTGAAGGCTTCTGTTGGTATACCCTCAAACAGAGATCCTGTTTTTCACCATATCCAGACTCAGTCTACTAACAAGGTAACAAGCCCATCAAAGACATAATTTCAGTTACAGGTGTTTTAACTCCAGCATTCCTCTGTTTCAGCTTAGGATTTCCATCTCTCTGTTTACCTTGTGTGTTTGTTTTCCCATGCTGCCTGCTTTATCTTTAGCATATTAATCATAGTTGTTTTAAATGCCTGATCTGGCCATTCTATCACTCCTGCCATGCCTGGTTGTGATGCTTACTGGGTCTTTTCAAATTGTGGTTTTTCTGCCCTTTGGTGTGCCTTGTAGTTTTTTCATTGAGAGCCATGCTTAATGTGTCCAATGAAAGGAACAGTTGAATTAGGGCCTTTAGTAGTGTGGGGATATGGATGGAGGGGAAGCATTCTGTCATTTTATGATTAAGTCTCAGAGTCTGCAAGTTAGTCACTTAATCTTTTAGTTAACCTGTGGCTCTGAACTGTGAACTTCACAAGCATTTCTGTTTTTACTCTCCCCTCTTAGGTGGGGCAGGATGGCTGGAGTGGACTCTGTATGGGAATTTCCCTTCTCCTACATGGAAAGTAAGAGCTGGATGGAGTTGGGTATTTCTTATTCTCCAGGTCAGCTGACTTTGATAATATCCCAAAAGTTTAGGCTCTGGTTAGCTAGCTGCCCCTGAGTGCAGGCCTTGAAGCCCTGTGCTGTAGTTAGTATTTTTCTTTTCTTCCTTTCTTTTGCCTTTTCTTTTGTTTTAATGTTCTATCTTAGTTTTTATTATTTTGAAAATTTCCAGACATTCAGTATAGTAGAAGGAATAGTATAATGAGCTCTAATTTGTACTGAGTAATCATCATTAATAATTAGCAATATTTGCCAATTTCAAAATGATTCCTTTTCTCTCCCCCTACTGGAAACACAAAGAGAGTTTCTCCATATACTGTGGGAACCTTGCCAAGTTCCTGGAGGTACATTTTGTGGGGACCTTCCCATGACTGGCTCTCTCTGGAATTTTTGACCCTCAGAGCTGCCTGCACAACTCTCTTCGTCTCCAGCAGTACGTCAGTTACAGTTCAGGTTTTCCTATCCTGGCCCTCCCTGCTGTTTTCTGCTAGTCTCTGCCCTGGAAAATCATGACTCCCTGTATTCACTAGTCTCTTTTCGGTCTCGGGGATAGCAGTTTGCTTGCCCGTTGTCTTCTCCTCCTGTACAGATCCAAAAATGGTCATTGAATTTTCAGTGTTAGTTTTTTGTTTTGTCATTTGGACAAAGTGAGGTCTTCGAATCTCCTTACTTTCAGAGCTAGAACATTTTTAAATTAATAGACTGTTTTGGAATACTTTGGGATTTACAGAAAAATTAAACAGAAACTACAGAGGATTCCTATATACCTTTTTCCCCTACCTATAGTTCCCCCTATTATTCACATCTTGGTTTCATGTGATGCATTTGTTAAAATTGATGAATCATTATTGAAATGATATTATTTCCCGAGGTACATAGTTTACATTAGGGTTCACTCTGTGTGTGTTATAGTTCTGTAAGCTTAGACAAATGTGTATTATGTATATACCATTGCAGTATTATGCAGAATAGTTTCACTGCCTTAAAATTCTCTGTGTTCCACTTATTCATCTCTCATGCCCTGCCCACCCTCTGGTCCCCAGCAACCACTGATATTTTTACCGTTTTCATAGATTTGTCTTTTCCAGAATGTCATTTACTTGAATCATACAGTACACTATCTTTTCAGATGGGCTTCTTTCACTTAGTATTAAGCTGGTAGAATTCACCAGTGAAATCCTCTGAAATTGGTTCTTTTTGTTTTGAAAGGTTATTATTGACAATTATTTTAATAGCTAAAGACCTACTCAGGTTATCTTTATCTCCTGTTGCGTGTTTCTTTAGATTATGCCTTTCATAGAATGATTTATTTCATCTAAACTGTCAAATTTGTGAACAAAAAGTTGTTTATAATATTCCCTTATTAACCTTTTAATGGCCATGAGCTCAGTAGAGCTCAGGTCACTTTCTAACTAGTGATACTTATAATTTGTGTCTTCTCTTATAATCTTTTTTTCCTTCGGTAGACGGACTAGAGGCTTATAAATTTTATTGTTAAAAGGGACTGGAAAAGTTGTGATTCATGTTTTGCTTTGGCAAAATAAAACTATCAGCTGAGTTAAAATAGATACAGAAAATATACCTAGTGAATTTACTTTTGGAGAAGAAGTTTTGAGACAGAATGTTGCTATAGCAAGTCATTTGTTTTTTCATATTATCGATGACTACAAGAAGTTTAATTCAGAAAGTCATGTAGCTGTTTGTAATCAGGGTATAACTGATAGAAAAACAGATATTCTAGAATTTTCACCATGGAGTCTTGTGACTCTTTCTTTTATACAAACAGATAAGGTTGAAAAGTGAAATGAGTAACATTTTTGCCACTTAAGTTATCTTCTTGGGACAAAGAAATCATTAAAGGAGACATGGTTATAAAATTCATTGTAAAGATAACCTAAATGGATTGATGTACTTTCCAGAGAGTATTTTTATTTGGACATCCCAATTCAAGTTTTCTGTAAACTGAAAAACCCAGGAGAACCAGGAAAAATTGAACCAGCTTGTCTGAAGTAGCTGCAACCATCTTGCAGACATCACATAAGATGTTAAAAATAAATGTTATTTTTGTAAGTCACTGAGATTTTGAGGTTAGTTTTGCAAAAGAAAATAAGTTGTATAGTCTAGGATAAGAGAAAGGGAAGCATTAGAACTATTATCTCTGATATTTTATGTGTGTTTTTTGTAGTTCTTATTCAAGAAATGCTTTAATGCTCGTGGCATCTGGTCCTTATAAAAAAATAAATGTTGAATTAGACCAAATGTAATATTTTGTCCTCAGAGTTTAAAAGTCTAGAAAATTGAGCTTTGTAGAAATAATTGTTAGAGAAGGAAATGGCAACCCACTCGTGTTCTTGCCTGGAGAATCCCAGGGACAGCGGAGCCTGGTGGGCTGCTGTCTATGGGGTCACACAGAGTCGGACACGACTGAAGTGACTTAGCAGCAGCAGCAGAAATAATTGTACCTTGGAAAGACAATATTACTCCTAGTATATTTCATCACACTGTCATTCAGTTGCTCAGTCATGTCTGACTTTTTACGGCCGCATGGACTGCAGCATGCCAGGCTTCCCTGTTCTTCAGTATCTCTCAGAGTTTCCTCAAACTCATGTCCATTGAATCAGTGATGTCATCCAACCATCTCTGTCATCTCTTTCTCTTTGTGCCTTCAATCTTCCCCAGTATCAGGGTCTTATCCATGAGTCAGCTCTTCTCATCAGGTGGCCAAAGTACTGGAGCTTCAGTTTCACCATCAGTCCTTCCAATGAATATTCAGGGTTGATTTCTTTTAGGTTTGACTGGTTTGATCTCCTTGTAGTCCAAGGGACTCTCAAGAGTCTTCTCCAACACGACAAATTGAAATTCTTCAGCACTCAGCCTTATTTATGATACAGCTCTCACATCCATACATGACTACTGGAAAAAACCATAGTTTTGACTAAAGGGACCTTTGTTGCCAAAGTGATGTCTCTGCTTTTTAGTATACTGTCTAGGATTGTCACAGCATTTCTTCCAAGGAACAAGCGTCTTTTAATTTCATGGCTGCAGTCATGTCCACAGTGATTATGGAGTGTAAGAAAAGTCTGTCACTGTTTCCAATTTTTTTCCCCATCTGTTTGCCATGAAGTGATGGGACCATATGCCATGAATTTAGTATTTTGAATGTTGAGGTTTAAGCCAGTTTTCATTCTCCTCCTTTATCTTAATCAGGAGATTCTTTAGTTCCTCTTCATGTTCAGCCATTAGTAAGTACCATCTGCATATCTGAAATTGTCAGCAATCTTGATTCCACTTTGTACTTCACCTAGCCTGGCATTTCTGATGATGTATTCTGTATTTGAGTTGAATAAGCAGGGTGACAATATACAGTCTCTGTGTATTTTGAATCAGTCTGTTGTACTATGTCTGGTTCTAATTGTTGCTTCTTGACCTGTATACAGGTTTCTTAGGAGTCAGGTAAGGTACTCTGGTATTCCCATTTATTTAAGAATTTTCCACTGTTTGTTGTGATCGACATGGTCAAACTACTGTATAACTGTACTCAACTCAAACACTAGCAAAATAATGCTCAAAATTCTCCAATCCAGTCTTCAACAGTACGTGAACTGTGAACTTCCAAATGTTCAAGCTGGCTTTAGAAAAGGCAGAGGAACCAGAGATTAAATTGCCGATTGGATCATCGAAAAAGCAAGAGAGTTCCAGAAAAACATCCACTTCTGCTTTATTGACTATGCCAAAGCCTTTGACTATAAGGATCACAGCAAACTGGAAAATTCTTCAAGAGATTGGAATACCAGACCACCTGACCTGCCTCCTGAGAAATCTATATCCAGGTCAAGGAGCAACAGTTAGAAGTGGGCATGGAACAATAGACTGGTTCGAAAATCAGGACAAAAGTATGTCAGGGCTGTATATTATCACCCTGCTTATTTAACTTATATGCAGGGTACATCATGTGAAATGCCAGGCTGGACGAAGCACAACCTGGAATCAAGATTTCCGGGAGAAATATCAATAACCTGAGATATGCAGATGACACCACCCTTATAGCAGAAACTGAAGAATAACTAAAGACCCTCTTGATGAAAGTGAAAGAGGAGAGTGAAAAAGCTGGCTTGAAACTCAACATTCAGAAAACTAAGATCATGGCATAGGCTCCATGAGATTAAAATATGCTTCCTCCTTAGAATAAAAGCTATAGCCAACCTAAACAGCATATTAAAAAACAGAAACATCACTTTGCCAACAAAGCTGTGGTTTTTAGTAAAGTAATGCTCGAAATTCTCTAAGCCAGGCTTCAGCAATATGTGAACCGTGAACTTCCAGATGTTCAAGCTGGTTTTAAAAAAGGCAGAGGAACAAGAGATCAAATTGCCAACATCTGCTGGATCATGGAAAAAGCAAGAGAGTTCCAGAAAAACATCTATTTCTGCTTTGTTGACTATGCCAAAACCTTTGACTGTGTGGATCACAATGAACTGTGGAAAATTCTGAAAGAGATGGAAATACCAGACCTCCTGACCTGCCTCTTGAGAAATTTGTATGCAGGTCCGGAAGCAACAGTTAGAACTGGACATGGAACAACAGACTAGTTCCAAATAGGAAAAGGAGTACGTCAAGGCTGTATATTGTCACCCTGGTTATTTAACTTATACACAGAGTACATCATGAGAAACGCTGGACTGAAAGAAACATAAGTTGGAATCAAGATCGCTGGCAGAAATATCAATAACCTCAGATATGCAGATGACACCACCCTTATGGCAGAAAGTGAAGAGGAACTACAAAGACTCCTGGTGAAAGTGGAGAGTGAAAAGGTTGGCTTAAAGCTCAACATTCAGAAAACGAAGATCATGGCATCCGGTCCCATCACTTCATGGCAAATAGATGGGGAAAGAGTGGAAACAGTGTCAGACTTTCTTTTTCTGGGCTCCAAAATCACTGCAGATGGTGACTGCAGCCATGAAATTAAAAGACGCTTACTCCTTGGAAGGAAAGTTATGACCAACCTAGATAGCATATCTAAAAGCAGAGACATTACTTTGCCAACAAGGGTTCATATACTCAAGGCTATGGTCTTTCCTGTGGTCATGTATGGATGTGAGAGTTGGACTGTGAAGAAGGCTGAGTGCCAAAGAATTGATGCTTTTGAAGTGTGGTGTTGGAGAAGACTCTTGAGAGTCCCTTGGACTGTAAGGAGATCCAACCAGTCCATTCTGAAAGAGATCAGCCCTGGGATTTCTTTGGAGGGAATAATGCTAAAGCTGAAACTCCAGTACTTTGGCCACCTCATGCGAATTGTTGACTCACTGGAGAAGACTCTGATGCTGGGAGGGATTGGGGACAAGAGGAGAAGGGGACGACAGAGGATGAGATGGCTGGATGGCATCACTGACTCGATGGACGTGAACTCCGGGAGTTGGTGATGGACAGGGAGGCCTGGCGTGCTGCGATTCATGGGGTCGCAAAGAGTCAGACACGACTGAGAGACTGATCTGATCTAATATATGGATGTGAGAGTCGGACTTAAAGAAAGCTGAGTGCAAAAGAATTGATGCTTTTGAACTGTGGTGTTGGAGAAGAATCTTGAGAGTCAGAAACTTGTTTTTATTTATTTATTTTTTTTCGCATTACTACATGTACATGGTTTAAAAACCAAATTTAAAAATTTCAATTTAACTGCCAAATACATTGTAATAATTTTCACTTTTCTAGCCCAAATGAATTTTTGTGTGCTTTGGTAAAAACAGCTCTAACAGAGGCCAGTCTTAAATTTTATTTGTCTCTGTGCATAGGCATTTGTCTTCTGATTAAGAAACAAAAATGAATAGCCCTTGGGTTCTATATTGACTTTTTCAGAGATTGTCATTGATATAACATACAGGATGTGTATATCTGTTAGACAAAAATAAAAACACAGTTCTTGACCTGAGTTTTTTTAAGTTATAAAATGTTATTCAGTAAAAATTTGATATATGGAGAGCTACAATTATTAATCCATATATCAAATTTTTACTGAATAACATTTTATAACTTAAAAAAACTCAGGTCAAGAACTGTGTTTTTATTTTTGTCTAACAGATATACACATCCTTTATGTTATATCAATTATTAATCTCCCAAAGAAAGGGAATGCCAAAGAGTGCTCAAACTACCGCACAATTGTACTCATCTCACACACTAGTAAAGTAATGCTCAAAATTCTCCAAGCCAGGCTTCAGCAATATGTGAACCGTGAACTTCCTGATGTTCAAGCTGGTTTTAGAAAAGGCAGAGGAACCAGAGATCAAATTGCCAACATCTGCTGGATCATGGAAAAAGCAAGAGAGTTCCAGAAAAACATCTATTTCTGCTTTATTGACTATGCCAAAGCCTTTGACTGTGTAGATCACAATCAACTGTGGAAAATTCTGAAAGAGATGGGAATACCAGACCACCTGATCTGCCTCTTGAGAAATCTGTATGCAGATCAGGAAGCAACAGTTAGAACTGGTCATGGAACAACTGACTGGTTCCAAATAGGAAAAGAAGTATGTTAAGGCTGTATATTGTCACCCTGCTTATTTAACTGATATGCAGAGTACATCATGAGAAATGCTGGACTGGAAGAAACATAAGCTGTAATCAAGATTGCCGGGAGAAATATCAATAACCTCAGATATGCAGATGATACCACCCTTATGGCAGAAAGTGAAGAGGGGCTAAAAAGCCTCTTGATGAAAGTGAAAGTGGAGAGTGAAAAGGTTGGCTTAAAGCTCAACATTCAGAAAACGAAGATCATGGCATCTGGTTCCATCACTACATGGGAAATAGATGGAGAAACAGTGGAAACTGTCAGACTTTATTTTTCTGGGTTCCAAAATCACTGCAGATGGTGACTGCAGCCATGAAATTAAAAGACGCTGACTCCTTGGAAGGAAAGTTATGACCAACCTAGATAGCATATTCAAAAGCAGAGACATCACTTTGCCAACAAAGGTTCACCTAGTCAAGGCTATGGTCTTTCCTGTGGTCATGTATGGATGTGAGAGCTGGACTGTGAAGAAGGCTGAGCACCGAAGAATTGATGCTTTTGAACTGTGGTGTTGGAGAAGACTCTTGAGAGTCCCTTGGACTGCAAAGAGATCCAACCGGTCCATTCTGAAGGAGATCAGCCCTGGGATTTCTTTGGAAGGAATGATGCTAAAGCTGAAACTCCAGTATTTTGGTCAACTCATGCGAAGAGTTGACTCATTGGAGAAGACTCGGATGCTGGGAGGGATTGGGGGCAGGAGGAGAAGGGGACGACAGAGGATGAGATGGTTGGATGGCATCACTGACTCGATGGATGTGAGTCTGAGTGACCTCCGGGAGCTGGTGATGGACAGGGAGGCCTGGCGTGCTGCGGTTCATGGGGTCGCAAAGAGTCGGACACGACTGAGCGACTGATCTGATCTGATCTGACAATTATTAATCAGAGAAGGCAATGGCACCCCACTCCAGTACTCTTGCCTGGAAAATCCCATGGATGGAGGAGCCTGGTAGGCTGCAGTCCATGGGGTTGCGAAAAGTTGGACACGAGTGAGTGACTTGGCTTTCGCTTTTCACTTTCATTCATTGGAGAAGGAAATGGCAACCCACTCCATTGTTCTTGCCTGGAGAATCCCAGGGACGGGGGAACCTGGTTGGCTGCCGTCTATGGGGTCGCATAGAGTCGGACACGACTGCAGCGACTTAGCAGCAACAATTATTAATCACACTATTTTTAAAATTATAAAATTCATTAATTCTATGGAAAAGAAAATTTTTTACACTGCTTTATATTCATGAAATTTAACTTCATGGTTTACCAAAACATTCACAACTGTCAATGAAGAAATGTCTTCAGGCTAATTAATGTCAAAATTTGGAAATGTGTAGACTCTGCTGTGAATACTGATATTTCTGGTTAAGAAGAGCAAAATGCAGACATGGTAAGAATTTAAGAGGCATTTCTATTTGTCTTGTGAAATGTCTATCCTTAGTTGAAACTTGTAGGTAAATGTCCAGAGCTTCCCCATTGCTATTTAAATCCATTTACAAATCACTGTACCATGGCTCCACCCTAAGACAAGGTGGTCTGTCTGTCTGTCACTCTGTAATCAAGAACATAATGAGTATGGTTGGGTCCTCAGAGAGTTGACTAAATGCAATCTCAGGAGTGTTCATGTATTCACTCCAGTATTAGACATTTGTATAGATAGATATTCAAGTAAATAACTGTATTTTAAATTGTGTTTGTATAGACATTTTCACATTAAAGGTTAATATTATTATTTGAGCTATTAAAATAATATACAACTCTGAAGTTCAATTTTTTTCTTGGCTGCTACAGAGTTCTTTAGGCTTTTCCTAAACCACTATGATCTCTAAATCCTCCTCAATTGACTTTTGCTGTTTGGTACATATCTTTATATTTGATTCTTAAAAAAAAGAAAATCTTATTCTTTTGTACCTTGGATTCAGGAATGACTAATTTTCCCTTACATTTTATTTAACTAAATTCAAAACTCCTATATTGAGCTAGGAACTGTGTTTGACTCTGATGACTAGGCCAAGTTGACCCTATCAAGACAGTATGGTACTGGCACAAAGACAGAAATATAGATCAATGGAACAAAATAGAAAGCCCAGAGATAAATCCACGCACATATGGTCACCTTATCTTTGACAAAGGAGGCAAGAATATACAATGGATTAAAGACAATCTTTTTAACAAGTGGTGCTGGGAAAACTGGTGGAACACTTGTAAAAGAATGAAACTAGAACACTTTCTAACACCATACACAAAAATAAACTCAAAATGCATTAAAGAGCTAAATGTAAGACCAGAGAAACCATAAAACTCCTAGAGGAAAACAGGCAAAACACTCTCTGACATACATCACAGCAGGATCCTCTATGACTCACCTCCCAGAATATCGGAAATAAAATCAAAAATGAACAAATGGGACCTAATCAAACTTAAAAGCTTCTGCACAACAAAGGAAACTATAAGCAAGGTGAAAAGACAGCCTTCAGAATGGGAGAAAATAATAGCAAATGAAGCAACAGACAAACAACTAATCTCAAAAATATATAAGCAACTCCTATAGCTCAATTCCAGAAAAATAAATGACCCAATCAAAAAATGGGTCAAAGAACTAAATAGACATTTCTCCAAAGAAGACATACAGATGGCTAACAAACACATGAAAAGATGCTCAACATCACTCATTATCAGAGAAATGCAAATCAAAACCACTATGAGGTACCATTTCACGCCAGTCAGAATGGCTGCGATCCAAAAGTCCACAAGCAATAAATGGTGGAGAGGGTGTGGAGAAAAGGGAATCCTCTTACACTGTTGGTGGGAATGCAAACTAGTACAGCCACTATGGAGAACAGTATGGAGATTCCTCAAAAAACTGGGAATAGAACTGCCTTATGATCCAGCAATCCCACTTCTGGGCATACACACTGAGAAAACCAGAATTGAAAGAGACACGTGTACCCCAATGTTCATAGCAGCACTGTTTACAATAGCCAGGATGTGGAAGCAACCTAGATGTCCATCCACAGATGAATGGATAAGAAAGCAGTGGTATGTATACACAATGGAGTATTACTCAGCCATTAAAAAGAATACATTTGAATCAGTTCTAATGAGGTGGATGGAACTGGAGCCTATTATACAGAGTGAAGTAAGCCAGAAAGAAAAACACAAATACAGTATACTAATGCATATATGTGGAATTTAGAAAGATGGTAAAAATAACCCTGTTTATTAGACAGCAAAAGAAACACTGATGTATAGAACAGACTTTTGGACTCTGGGACTGGGAGAGGGCGGGATGATTTGGGGGAATAGCATTGAAATATGTATAATATCATATCTGAAACAAGTCGCCAGTCCAGGTACGATACCCAATAACAGATGCCTGGGGCTGGCGTACTGGGATGATCCAGAGGGATGGTATGGGGAGGGGGGAGGGAGGAGGGTTCAGGATGGGGAGCACGTGTATGCTGGTGGCAGATCCATCTCGATGTATGGTAAAAGCAATACAATATTGTAAAGTTAAGCAAAATAAAAAAAAAAAAAAAGAATTTACCTTCGAAGTGGAGAAAGGAATAGAGAACAGTCGTGAAAACAATTATTTATTGTAGTAATGGTTTAGCAGAGTTCGATAATGTTTGATTTACATGGAAAAGGATGGTGCTACTATATGTAAGAAAGTTTTCAATATTTATATTTATGTGCTACCAATAACTATCTGATTGTCCCATAGATTTGTAATCTATAAATCTGTATAACACTTTCTTTCATTACAAGTTAAATTGTTTCCTTATTTTCCTTCTTCAAGCATTTAACAATTTTAGCTGTATCATTTGATTTCTTAAGCACTTTTACTAAAAAGAGTATAGTATAGTATTTTGCAAGTGGGTTAATAGCTATTATAGTCATTTTCATTTGAGGCCAGGAGTCTGAAATTAATAACTTCATCTGTTATTAAGGTTCTGAGTTTTAGATAAATTAGGAAACACCACATAAATTATTGCCAAAGGTTTTATTTACATATGTGTATAGAGATGTGTAGGGTATATGTGTGTGTGTGTACAGGAGAAAATGAGAATTAGAACCTTAAATTATTTTTTCTTACTTTTTTCTTTGTTTTTGTTAATCTTCTTAATATCCTTTTTAAAAATCAGCTTGGTTCCCATATTTTGGAATTTTTTGAACTGTTCAGTTCAGTTCAGTCGCTCAGTTGTGTCTGACTGTGACCCCACAAACCTCAGCACACCACACCTCCCTGTTCATGACCAACTCCCAGAGTCCACCCAAACCCATGTCCATCGAGTCGGTGATGCCATCCAACCATCTCATCCTCTGTCATCCCCTTCTCCTCCTGCCCTCAATCATTCCCAACTTCAGAGTCTTTTCAAATGAGTCAGCTCTTTGCATCAGGTGGCCAAAGTATTGGACTTTCAGCTTCAACATCAGTCCTACCAATGAACACCCAGGACTTATCTCATATAGGATGGACTGGTTGAATCTCCTTGCAGTCCAAGGGACTCTCAAGAGTCTTCTCCAACACCACAGTTCAAAAGCATCAATTCTTCAGCGCTCAACTTTCTTTATAGTCCAACTCTCACATCCATACACGATCACTGGAAAAAACCATAGCCTTGACTAGATGGACCTTTGTTGACAAAGTGATGTCTCTGCTTTTGAATATGCTATCTAGGTTGATCATAACTTTCCTTCCATGGAGTAAGCGTCTTGATTTCATGGCTGCAATCACCATCTGCAGTGATTTTGGAGCCCAGAAAAATAAAGTCTGACACAGTTTCCACTCACCCATGTATTTGCCATGAAGTGATGGGACCGGATGCCATGATCTTCGTTTTCTGAATGTTGAGCTTTAAGTCAACTTTTTCACTCTCCTCTTTCACTTTCATCAAGAAGCTCTTTACTTCTTCTTCACTTTTTGCCATAAGGGTGGGGTCATCTGCATATCTGAGGTTATTGATATTTTGAGCTGTAATATATGCATATTTGAGTTGCACAGATTTTAGGTGAGTTGCACAGATTTTAGATGTATTGATTGGTCAGTTTGGACAATGGATTTACTCAGTGTAATCCACATAACTTTAAAAACATAGAACACTGCCATTACTCAAGAAAGATTCCTCATGCCCTTTTCAAGTTTATTCTTCCCTGCTCTAAAAGCAATCAAATCTGATTGCTAGCACCATAGGTTATTTTTATTTATTGCCTTTTCTAGAACTCCATATGAAGGGAATCATAGGGTGTATACTGTTTTGTAATTGAATTTTTCTCAACTTAATGTTTTTATATTTTTTCATGTATTTGCATGTATCATTAGTTGACAATTTTTAATACATCTTTTTTAATTTTTATTTATTTTATTTTTAAAAATTTATTTTAATTGGAGGCTAATTACTTTACAACATTATAGTGGCTTTTTGCCATACATTGACATGAATCAGCCGTGGGTTTACATGTGTGTTCCCATGCTGAACCCCCCTACCACCGCCCTCCCCATCCCATCCCTCTGGGTCATCCCAGTGCACCAGCCCTGAGCACCCTGTCTCATGCATCGAACCTGGACTGGCAATCTGTTTCACATATGATAATATACATTTTTCAGTCCTATTCTCTCAGATCATTCCATTTTCACCTTCTCCCACAGAGTCCAAAAGACTTCTATACATCTGTGTCTCTTTTGCTGTCTCGCATATAGGGTTATTGTTACCATCTTTCTAAATTTTTAAATTATATAATGATCACAAACGTTTTCCATTGTCCTATTGATAGACACTTGGACTGTGTCCAGTTCTTACTAACATGAACTAACTTTGTTTAAATACTGCTACATAAGGCTTTTTGGAGACATGTATTTTCTTATTACTGGAGTAAATTGGAGTCATAGGTAAAGGTTCTTACTATATTTTAAGATACTACCTTACAGTTTTTCAAAATGCTTGCAAATTTTACATTCCCCCAAACCATGTATAAGACCAATTTCTCCACATTCTCGGTAACATTTGGTGGTGATAATCTTTTTCTTCTTAGCCACTATAGTGATTGTATAGTGTTCAGTTCAGTTCAGTCGCTCAGTCTTGTCCAATCCTTTGCGACCCCATGAATCGCAGCACGCCAGGCTTCCCTGTCCATCACCAACTCCCGGAGTTCACTCAAACTCATATCCATCGAGTCAGTGATGCCATGCAGCCATCTCATCCTCTGTCGTCTTCTTTTCCTCCTGCCCCCAATCCCTCCCAGCATCAGAGTTTTTCTAATGAGTCAACTCTTCGCATGAGGTGGCCAAAGTACTGGAGTTTCAGCTTTAGCATCATTCCTTCCAAAGAATGGCTGATCTCCTTTAGAATGGACTGGTTGGATCTCCTTGCAGTCCAAGAGACTCTCAAGAGTCTTCTCCAACACTGGGTAATTTACATTTCCCCAGTGATTAATAATGTTGAGCAAGTTTTATGCTTATTGATAATCTATATATATGTTTATTCATGAAACTTCTGTTTAAGGTTTTACCCATGTTATATTAGATTGTTTATTTTTATTATTGAATTTGAAGAGTTGTATACCCTAGAATCAAATTCCTATTTAATATATATATTACAGGTATTTTCTTGGTAGTGTTTGTGTATTTAATGATGTATATTGATGTTCAGAAAATTTTAATTTGGATAAAGTAAAATTTATCAGTATCTTCTGAAACTTTTTTCTCATGTGACATTTTTATGGAAACTTTATCCCAAATTTATAAAGCTACTTTCTGTGTTTTTTTATAGAAGTTTTCAAGTTACGGTTTTATATTTAGCACTGATTCAATTCCAATTAACTTTTATGTATGGTATACAATAGAGGTCAAAGCTTTTTATCACATTTTATTTTTAAAAAGTAGGTAAATATACAATTGTCTCAGTACCATTTATCAAGGGATTATTTTTTCCTTAGTGAATTTCTTTGGCAATCTCATTGAAAATTAACTGTTTATGTGTTGGTATATGGCTTCACACTTGTTATATATTAATCTATGTGTTTATTCTTTTCTAAAACCATACTATCTTTATTATGATATCTATAATCAAGTATGAAAGCCAGATGCTTTTAGGTCTCCGTTTTGTCCTTATTTTCAAGATCACTTGATTCTTATAGGTCATTTGGATTTTAAATAAAATTTTAGCATCATATTGTCAAAATCTATTCCAAGACCTATTAATAGATTTTTTAATTGATCAAGTATTGACAAGCAGGACTCCAAAGTCAAATTTGACCACGGTTTTTATAGTTAAACTTTTATCAAAACAAGACTGTGCTCATTCATTTACACATTCCATGTTTCTATGCTAACACATGCTATGGTATGTTGAATAATTGTGACAGAGATCATATGGCTTGTAGAGGTTAAAATATTTGTTATTCCTCTTCAGAATAAAAGAATTGTTGATTCTCATTCTACATTAATCTGAAAAGAATATATATGTTAAATTTTGAGTTTTCAAGTCCAAGAATATTTTATTTTTGTATTTACACAGATACTCTAACTTTTTGTTTGAATGACTTTTGTTAAATTTAACAATAAATGGATATATAATTTGTGTTTTATATTATAGCATTATATGAGTGTTAAATTTCATTTTCCAGACATTCATATTTAGAAGTTCAAGTTAATTTTATATTTTGATTGTGTATCTGTGATATTACTAAATTCACATATTAGAGCTGGTTTTCTTTTTTTGTCTGTGGCCTTTTTTTATATAGGCTTCTTAACATTTCTGAGTACATAATTTAAGTCATCTAAAAATAAAGGTACTTTTACTTCTTTCCTTTCAATCTATGCATCTTTTCTTTCTTTATGATGTCAATATTTTTAAATTTTTTAATATTTTAATTGGTGGAAAATTGCTTTGCAATGTTGTGTTGGTTTCTGCCATACCAAAGTGTTGAATCAGTCATAATTATATATATATATATATATCTTCTCTCTCAGATGCCGTCCTCCCTGCCCCCCATTCTACCCCGCTAGGTTGTCACAGAGCACCAGGCTGGGCTCCCTGTGTTATATAGCAACTTCCCACTAACTATTTTACACACGATAGTACACGTATCTCCATGCTACTTTCTCAGTTCATCCTACCCTTATCTTCCCTTGCTGTATCCACAGTCCATTCTCTGCTACTTTTATCAGTATCATTTTTTCTACATTGCATATGTATGTGTTAGTGTGTGATTCTTGTTTTTCTCTTTCTGACTTATTTTAGTCTATATAGGAGACTCTAGGTTAATTACAACTGACTCAAATTCATTCCTTTTTATGGCTGAGTGATATTTCATTATACATATGTGCCACATTTCTTTATCCATTCATCTGTTGATGAACATCTAGATTGTAGCCAAGTCGTGGCTATCGTAAATATTGCTGCAGTGAATATTGGGATACATGTGTATTTCACAATTGTTTTCTCAGGTGTATGTCCAGTAGTGGGATTGTTGGATTGTATGGTTGATTTTTTCCTAGTTCTTTAAGGAATCTCCATACTATTTTCCATATTGGCTGTATCAGTTTACATTTCCACCATCAGTGCAGGAGGGTTCGCTTTTCTTCACATCCTCTCCAGCTTTTATTTTTCATAATTTTTTTGATGATGGCTATTCTGACTGGGATGAAGTGGTACCTCATTGTAGTTTCCATTTGCATTTCTCTAATAGTGATGTTTAGCACCTTTCCATGTGTTTATTGGCTATCTGTATGTCTTCTTTGGAGAAATGTCTGTTTAGGCCTTCTGCCCATTTTTTGATTGGGTTATTTTTTATATTAAGCTATATGAGATGTTTGTATATTTTGGAAATTAATCCCTTCAAAGTCACATTGTTTGCAAGTATTTTCTTCCATTCTGAGGGTTGTCTTTTCATCTAGTTCATAGTTGCCTTTCCTTTACTGTGCAAAAGCTTTTTAAGTTTTATTAGGCCCCATTTATTTTTATTTTTATTTCCATTAATCTCAGAGGTGGCTCAGAGAGAATCTTGCTGCCATTTATGTCAAATAGTGTTCTGTGTCTGTTTTCTTCTAAAAGCTTTGTAGTTTCTGGCCTTACATCTAAGTCTTTAATCCCTTTTGAGTTTATTTTTGTGTATGGGTTTAGGAAGTGTTCTAATCTCACTCTTTCACATGTAGCTGTCCAGTTTTTCTAGCACCACTTACTGAAGAGGATATCTTTTCTCCATTGTGTATTTTTGCCTCCTTTGTTGAAGATGAGGTGCCCATAGGTGTGTGGGTTTATCTCTGGGCTTTCTATCTTGTTCCGTTGGTCTGTGGACAGTACTATACTGTCTTAATGATTGTGGCTTTGTAGTATAGTCTGAAGTCAGGGAGGTTGATTTCCTCCAGCTCTGTTTTCTTTCTCAGGATTACTTTGGCTATTTGGGATATTTTGTGTTTCCATACAAATTGTGATTTTTGCCCTGTTTCTGTGAAAAATGCCACTGGTAATTTAATAAAGATTACATTGAATCTGTAGATTGCCTTGAGTTGTATAGATATTTTGACAATATTGATTCTTCTAGCTCCAGGAATTGGTGATGGACAGGGAAGCCTGGCATGCTGCAGTCCATGGGGGTCACAAAGAGTTGGGTATCACTGAGTGACTGAACTGAACTGATACAAGAACATGGTATAAATCTCTCCATCTGTTTGTGTTGTCTTTGATTTCTTTCATCAGTGTCTTATAGTTTCCTGAATTCAGAAAACTTTTGTTTCTTGAGGTAGGTTTATTCCTAGATATTTTATTATTTTGTTGCAGTGATGAATGGGATTATTTCCTTAATTTTTCTAAATTTTCATTGTTACTATATAGGAATACAAGGGATTTCTGCATATTAATTTTATACCTTGTGACTTTGCTAAATATATTTATGTGCTCTAGTAGATTTTGGGTGGCATTTTTAGAGTATTCTTTGTATAATATATGTCATCTCTAAACAGTGAGAGTTTTACTTCTTTTACAATCTGGATTTCTTTTCTTTTTCTGCTCTGTCATGGCTAGGACTTCCAAATCTGTATTGAATAATAGTGGTGAGAGTGGGCACCCTTGTCTTGTTCCTAATCTTAGAAGAAATGCTTTCATTTTTTCACCATTGAGAATAAGGTTTGCTGAGGGTTTGTCTTATATGGTTTTTATTATGTTGAGGTATGTTCCTTCTGTGCTGATTTTCTGGAGAGTTGTTTTTTGTTTTTTGTTTTTTGTTGTATATATGTACTGTGAATGGGTGTTGAATTTTGTTGAAAGCTTTCTCTGCATCTATTGAATGATCATATGGATTTTACCTTTTGATTTGTTAATATGGTGTATCTCATTGATTTGCTTATTTAGAAGAATCTTGGCATTCCTTGGATCAGATCAGATCAGATCAGTCGCTCAGTCGTGTCCGACTCTTTGCGACCCCATGAACCGCAGCACGCCAGGCCTCCCTGTCCACCACCAGCTCCTGGAGGTTACTCAGACTCACATCCATCAAGTCAGTGATGCCATCCAGCCATCTCATCCTCTGTCGTCCCCTTCTCCTCCTGCCCTCAATCCCTCCCAGCATCAGAGTCTTCTCCAGTGAGTCAACTCTTCACATGAGGTGGCCAAAATACTGGAGTTTCAGCTTTAGCATCATTCCTTCCAAAGAAATTCCAGGATTGATCTCCTTCAGAATGGACTGGTGGAATCTTCTTGCAGTCCAAGGGACTCTCAAGAGTCTTCTCCAACACCACAGTTCAAAAGCATCAATTCTTTGGCACTCAGCCTTCTTCACAGTCCAGCTCTCACATCCATACATGACCACAGGAAAGACCATAGCCTTGACTAGGCGAACCTTTGTTGGTAAAGTAATGTCTCTGCTTTTGAATATGCTATTTAGGTTGGTCATAACTTTCCTTCCAAACCCCACTTAATCATGGTGTGTAATTCTTTTAATGTGTTGTTCAATTCTGCTTGCTAGAATTGAGGATTTTTGGTCTATGTTCATTAGGGATATTGACCTACGGTTTTCTTTGTGTGTGTGTGTGATGTCTTTGTCTGGATTTGGTATCAGGGTGATGGTGGCCTCATAGATTGAGTTTGGGGGTTTTCCTCCTTCTGCAATGTTTTGAAACAGTTTGAGCAGGATAGGTGTTAGCTCTTCTCTAAATGTTTGATACTATTTGCCTGTGAAGCCCTCTAGTCCTGGGTCTTTGTTGGAAGATTTTGTTCACAGTTTCAATTTCAGTGCTTGTGATTTGTCTCTTACTTTCTAATTCTTCCTGGTTCAGTCTTGAAAAGTTGTGCTTTTCTTGGAATTTGTCCATTCCTTCCAGGTTGTCCATTTTGTTGGCATATATAGTTACTCATAGTAGTCTCTTGTGATGATTTGTATTTCTGTGTTGTCTGATGTAATTTCTCATTTTTCATTTCTAATTTTATTGATTTGAGTCTTCTCTCTTCTTGATCAGTCGGGCTAATGGCTTGTCAATTTTGTGTATCTTCTCAAAGAACCAGCTTTTATTTTATTTTTTTATCTTTGCTATTGTCTCCTTCATTTCTTATTTCTGCTCTGATCTTTATGATTTCTTTCCTTCTACTAACTTTGGGGCTTTTAGTTCTTCTTTTCCTAGTATCTTTAGGTATAAGATTAGGTTGTTTATTTGACATTTTTCCAGTTTGTTTGCTTTTTGAGCTAGATTGTATTGCTATAAACTTCCCTTTAGCACTGCATTTACTGCATCCTGTAGGTTTTGAATTGTCATGTTTTCATTATCATTTGTTTTAGGTATTTTTTTACTTCCTCTTTGAACTTAGTCCTGAATATTCATTGGAAGGACTGATGTTGAAGCTGAAACTCTAATACTTTGGCCACCTGATGCAAATAACCAACTCACTGGAAAAGACCCTGATGCTGGGAAATATTGAAGGTGGGAGGAGAAGGGGATGACAGAGGATGAGATGGTTGGATGGCATCACTGACATGATGGACATGAGTTTGAGTAGGCTCTGCGAGTTGGTGATGGACAGGGAGGCCTGGCATGCTGCAGTTCATGAGGTCGCAGAGTTGGACACGACTGAGCTACTGAACTGAACTGAGCTTGGTTGCTTTAGCAACCTCTGGGCTATTTAGAAGCATATTGTTTAGCCTCCATGTGTTTGTGTTTTTACAGTTTTATTTTTCCTGTAATTGATATCAAATCCTACAGCCTTGTGGTCAGAAAAAAAAATGCTTAATAAAACTGCATTTTCCTTAAGTTTACCAAGGCTTAATTTGTGACCCAAGATGTGATCTACACTGAAGAATGTTCCATGTGTATTTCAGAAAAAAATGTCTTTTGCTGTTTTTGGATGTAATGTCCTATAGTTATCATTAGATCTGTTTTGTCCATTTAAGGCTTGTGTTTACTTACTTTCTCTCCAGATGATCTGTCCTTTGGTGTGAGTGGAGTGTTAAAGTTTCCCACTGTTATTGTGCTACTGTTGACTTCTCCTTCTATGGTTGTTAGCATTTGCCTTATGTATTGAGGTGCTCTTATGTAGGGTACATGCTGCTGCTAAGTCGCTTCAGTCGTGTCCGACTCTGTGCGATCCCATAGATGGCAGCCCACCAGGCTCCTCTGTCCCTGGGATTCTCCAGGCAAGAATACTGGAGTGGGTTGACATTTCCTTCTCCAATGCATGAAAGTGAAAAGTGAAAGTGAAGTTGCTCAGTCGTCTCCGACTCCCAGCGACCCCATGGACTGGAGCCTACCAGGCTCCTCTGTCCATGGGATTTTCCAGGCAAGAGTACTGGGGTGGGGTGCCATTTATTTATAATTGTTAAATCTTCTTGGATTGATCCCTTGATCATTATATGTCCTCCTTTGTCTCTTGTAATGGTTTTTATTTTAAAGTCTGTGTTATCTGGTATGTGTATTACTACTTTTGCTTTAATTTCCATTTGCAAGGAATGTCTTTTTCCAGCCCCTCACTTTCAGTCTGTATGTGTCCCTTGGCCTGAGATGTGTCTCTTATAGACAGCATACATAGGGTCTGGTTTTGTATCCATTCAGCGAGTCTGTGTCTTTTGGTTGAAATATTTAATCCATTTACATTTAAGGTAATTATTGACAGGTATGATCTTATTCCCATTTACTTTGTTGATTTGGGTTTTTGTAGGTCTGTTCTTTCTTTTGTGTTTCCTATCTAGAGAAATTCCTTTAGCCTTTGTTTTATAACTGGTTGAGTGGTGCTGAATTCTCTTAACTTTGGCTTATCTGTAAAGCTTTTGATTTCTCTTTCGAATCTGAATGAAATTTTTTCGGGTAGACTAATCTTTTATTTTTTTAGTCTTTTAAATTAATTAATTTATTTTAATTGGAGGCTAATTACTTTACAATATTGTAGTGGTTTGTGCCATACACTGACATGAATCAGCCATGGCTGTGCATGTGTTCCGCATCCTGAACCCCCCCTCCCACCACCCTCCCCATCCCATCCCTCAGGGTCATCCCAGCACACCAGCCCTGAGCACCCTGTCTCATGCATTGAACCTGGATTCGTGATCTGTTTCACATATGATAATATACACGTTTCAATGCTATTCTCTCAAATCATCCCACACTTGCCTTCTCCCACAGAGTCCAAAAGTCTGTTTTTTACATCTGTGTCTCTTGCTGTCTCGCATATAGGGTCATTGTTACCATTTTTCTAAATTCCATATATATGTGTTAGTATACTGTATTGGTGTTGTTCTTTCTGACTTACTTCACTCTGTATAATAGGCTCCAGTTTCATCCACCTCATTAGAACTGATTCAAAAGCATTTTTAATGGCTGAGTAATATTCCATTGTGTATATGTACCACAGCTTTCTTATCCATTCATCTGCCAATGGACAATCTAGGTTGCTTCCATATCCTGGCTATGGTAAACAGTGGTGCGATGAGCATTGGGGTACACATGTCTCTTTCAAATCTGGTTTCCTGGGTGTGCATGCCCGGCAGTGGGATTGCTGGGTTGTATGGCAGTTCTAGTTCCAGTTTTTTAAGGAATCTCCACACTGTTCTCCATAGTGGCTGTACTAGTTTGCATTCCCACCAACAGTGTAAGAGGGTTCCCTTTTCTCCACACCCTCTCCAGCATTTATTGTTTGTAGACTTTTTGATAGCAGCCATTCTGACCTGCGTGAGATGGTTGTAGGTTTTTCCCTTCATCACTTTAAGTATATCCTGCCACTCCCTTATGGCCTGCAGAGTTTCTGCTGAAAGACCAGCTGTTAACCTTATGGGGATTTCCTTGTATGTTATTTGTTTCTTTTTCCCTTGCTGCTGTTAATTTTTTTTTCTTTGTGTTTATTTTTGTTAGTTTGATTAATATGTTTATTGGCATGATTCTCCTTGGTTTTATCTTGTATGGGACTGTCTGGGCGTCCTGAACTTGGGTGGCTATTTTCTTTCCAATGTTAGGGGTGTTTTCAACTATAATCTCATCAAATATTTTCTCATGTTCTTTCTTTTTCTCTTCTTCCCCTGGGACCACTATAACTTGAATGTTGGTGTGTTTAATGTTTGTTCCAGAGGTCTCTGAGACTGCCCTCGTTTCTTTCCATTCTTTTTTCTTTAATCTGCCCTGCTTCAGGTTATTTCTACCATTTTATCTTTCAGCTCACTTATCCATTCTTCTGCCTCAGTTATTCTGCTATTTGTTCCCTCTTGTGTATTTTTTATTTCAGATATTATTTTGTTCATTATTGATTCTTTATTTCTTCTAGGTCTTTGTTAAATACTTCTTGTATCTTCTGAATCCATGCTTCCATTCTGTATATCTGTGCCTCCATTTTATTTCTGAGGTTTTGGATCATCTTTTCTTTTTTTTTTTGGATCATCTTTATCAGCATTACTCTGAATTCTTTTTCAGGTAGACTGCCTATTTCCTCATTTGTTTGGTCTGGAGGATTTTTCCCAAGCTCCTTCATCTGCTGCATGTTTCTCTGTCTTTTCATTCTGTTTAATTTACTGTGGTTGGGTCTCTTTTCCACAGACTGCAAGGCTGTAGCTCCTCTTACTTACAGAATCTGCCCCCCAGGGGTGAGGCTGGCCCACTGCCTTGTTCCTGGTCTGGAGGTAGTGGTGTCTATATTCTGACAGGTGGAGCTGGATCTTGTCTCTATAAAAGGCAGTGTTGTGTCCACTGGTGTGTTATGGGGTATTTGTGAGCTTTGGATGACTTTGGGCAGTATTGTGTTCCTGTTTTGATAGTTGTTTGGGATGTGGTGTCTGGCACTGTAACTTGACCTCTGAGTGGGACCAGGTCGTAGTGTTGAGATGGAGAGCTCTTGGTTCATTAATATTCCATGGGGTTGAGAATTCTCTGGTGATCCCTTTTCCTGGACTCAGGTTTCCTACCTCAGAGGTTCAGGCCTGATGCCTTGCTGAAGCACCAAGACTTCACAAGCCACACAGCACAGAAGGGAAAAATAAAATAAGAAATATAAACAAACAAACAAAAAATAACTGAAAAGCCCCAAGACAAAAAAGCAACATTAATCAGACAGGAATGTACAAAGAAGATCACAGAGTCACACTCACCAAAAGAAAAAAAAAAAGAAAGAATAAAGAGAGGAAACAAAAAAGAGAGCAAGGAAAGCAATAAACAAACCCATAAATGAAAACAAACACTAAAAACTAGAGTAGTAAAAAGATAAAACAGAAACATGGGGGGAAATGAAGTATAGTGAAAACATACTGTAGAAATAGGAAAAAAGAAAATGAGTTTATTTAAAAATAAAAGCATTAAAAAAGGGAAAAGCAAAAATTAAAAAGGATTACTAAAAAAGGAATAGGAATAGAACAAAACAAACAAAAATATAGAGAGAGTCGTAGTAGTAAGAAAAATACTATCCTCTGACATATCCTCACCACATAGTGAGCTCCAGTCAATCTGCCTACTCAAAAAGTCCTCCACTCTTTCTAGGAAGGTCTCTGGACCTACTGTGGTCACTGTGGGGTTAGCTGCGACTCCAATCTGACCTTACGCCAGCTTGCACTTGCTTCCAAAGTCCACAATTGGCCCCAAAGTCCACAGTATCTAGCTAATTGTGAGGATTCACTCTCATGTACCTGCTGCTGCAGAGGTGCATCCCCTTCCTCTTCTTTGGTCACAGTCCCTAGTGTTTCTCTTTGGTTTTGGCCCCACCTCTGCTCGTAAGCCGCTCTCCAACATCTGTTCCCTGCCCAAACAAGAGGGCGCGAAGGCTGAGGGTTATTAGGGCTAACTTGCTCAGTTGGGCTGGAGAGAGGGAGAGGTACGGCACCCACAATTAGGTTGTGTGGGGAGCGCCTGCAGTGGCGGGGACCTTTTAGAGACCTGCTCGAAGTTGCTACAGTCTGCGGTGGGTTGTGCACTCTCCCAGAGAAACTGCCCCAATGTCATGGGTCTCAGAAGAGCTAAGCTGCATAGGCTCCCAAGAAGTTTTGGGTAGTGACCTGAGCCTGTTCACTGCTGGGCCACGGCTGCTGCAGCCATCATTCCTGCTTCTGGGATTTCAGACCCCAGCCTTGTCTCATCCCCGCCACCTCTGGCACTTGTGCCAGCCTTATTGGCAACAGGTGTATGCACATGTCCACCCCTGGGTTCACAGACAGCACAGCTAGTCCCAGCTGTGGCAGTCGTGAAGGTGAGGTCCTGTGGTCTGAGAACACATAGAGTTAGAGGTGCACAGAGTTAAGGTCTCTTGCGTCTCTGGTAGGCCTAGGCTTTTCCTTGGACTCCCTTGGCTGTGTTGTACTAACTTCCTCAGCAGATCTTCAAGGCCATCAACCCCAGTCCTCTCCCTGGAGTCTGAACCCCAAGCATCAGCACCCACCCCCACTCCCTGAGGTGGGTGTGCAGACAGCTTCTTTGCTGGGGAATGCTTATAGGCAGCAATCGCTGGTGAGTTCTCTCTGTTTTGCCTTCTGAGTACTTGTTGCTGTGTTCCCCTCTGAGGTTATGTCCCTACACCCTTGAGAGTGTGCACAAACTTTTCCTCCTTCACAGCTCCTTCCCCAAGGTGCAGAACCCATCCAATTCCCTTGGTCTCTTTTTTTTTTTCTTAGTGTTGTTTCCCTACCACTTTGTGTGAGGTTTAACTTGCCTTTTTTTAAGTCTGAGTTTTTCTGCCAGCATTCAGTAGGTGCTTTATAGGAGTTATTCCACATGCAGCTGTGTTTTTGATGTATCTTTGGGAAGAAAGATAATCTCCACATCTTACTCTGTCACCATCTTCCACCAGGCTCTCATCTTTTGTATCTTTTTCTTGCTTCATTAGGTCTGAAGGTCGCTATGACCTTCAGTACAGTATTGAATTATGCTGGTAAGACTTAAATGCCTTGTCTTCCTCCTGATCATAGGGGAATGTGGTCCATATTTTACCATTAAATATGATATTAACTATAGGACTTTTTATTTTAATTTTGTTATTTAGCCTTAATTTATCAGGCTGAAAATAAAACACTGCCATTCATACTTAGAAGTTTTATCATGAATGGGTGTTGAATTTTCTCAAATGTGTTTTCTTCATCTTTTACAGTTATCATATAATTTTCCTCCATCTGTGTTAGTCTTCATCTAGCTTCTTGCTGTCAAAGTTCCTATCATTCATTTTATGTCTTTTTCCTTCTCTATTATTGCATATAATAATACAAATCTAAGCACTGATCAGCTATAAGCAAATTTTAACAAGTTGTGTTTTCATCATTTAACTTAGTTGTTTGTTTTTTTTTTTTTTTTGTATTTGAGATATTTTCTTGACTCATGATCTACTAGATGTGTGCTGTATAATCTTCAAGCATATGTAGATTCTCTGGATATATTATAGTTAATGATTTATAATTTAATACCATCATAGTTCAAAATTATACTCTGTACAATTTCCATCCTAAAAAAATTTTTTTGACTTGTATTATGGGCCAGCATATGCTTTATGTCATTGAGTGTTTCATTATGTTTGAGGAGAATTACGTTTTTGCCAGTATTGGGTGTGCCATTATAAATTAAGTCAATTCTTTGGCAGAGTTGGTTAAATCTTCTATTCATTGAATAGTTTTTTTTTTTTTTTTTTTTTTGCCTTATTTCTCTATCAACTATTGAAAGAGGGGTACTAAAGAGTACCACTATTAATTTATGAAAAGTTTTTTTTGAAAAGGGATCGTTAGATTTAGCATATATTTGCTCTTTCAGGCATTATCCATGACATTCCTCAGAATCAGTTTTCTATATGGATTATTTATGTTCAGTCTAAAAAAGTCATTTTAACATTGTGTTCTTTCATTCTTAATGTAATATTTGATTTAATGTCAGAAAGATTGAATAAAGGAAAATACAGTTGTTATCAGAGATCAGATCAGATCAGTTGCTCAGTCGTGTCCGACTCTGCAACCCCATGAACCGCAGCACGCCAGGTCTCCCTGTCCATCACCAGCTCCCGGAGCTCACCCAGACTCGCATCCATCGAGTCAGTGATGCCATCCAGCCATCTCATCCTCTGTCGTCCCCTTCTCCTCCTGCCCTCAATCCCTCCCAGCATCAGAGTCTTCTCCAATGAGTCAACTCTTCGCATGAGGTGGCCAAAATACTGGAGTTTCAGCTTTAGCATCATTCCTTCTAAAGAAATTCCAGGATTGATCTCCTTCAAAATGGACTGGTTGGATCTTCCTGCAGTCCAAGGGACTCTCAAGAGTCCCCTCCAACACCACAGTTCAAAAGCATCAATTCTTCGGCGCTCAGCCTTCTTCACAGTCCAGCTCTCACATCCATACATGACCACAGGAAAGACCATAGCCTTGACTAGGCGAACCTTTGTTGGTAAAGTAATGTCTCTGCTTTTGAATATGCTGTCTAGGTTGGTCATAACTTTCCTTCCAAGGAGCAAGCGTCTTTTAATTTCATGGCTGCAGTCACCATCTGCAGTGATTTTGGAGCCCAGAAAAACAAAGTCTGACACTGTTTCCACTGTTTCCCCATCTATTTCCCATGCAGTGATGGGACCAGATGCCATGATCTTCGTTTTCTGAATGTTGAGCTTTAAGCCAACTTTTTCACTCTCCACTTTCACTTTCATCAAGAGGCTTTTTAGCCCCTCTTCACTTTCTGCCATAAGAGTGGTGTCATCTGGATATCTGAGGTTATTGATATTTCTCCCGGCAATCTTGATTCCAACTTCTGTTTCTTCCAGTCCAGCATTTCTCATGATGTACTCTGCATGTAAGTTAAATAAACATGGTGACAATATGCAGCCTTGACGTACTCCTTTTCCTATTTGGAACCAGTCTGTTGTTCCATGACAGTTGTTATAAATGATACTATTTCCATACAAACTCAGGCCATTTCATTTGCCAAGGCATAGGGTAAGATTGAGGGGTAAAGGACTGTTACTGAAATTGCAAGTCCATGTGCCCTATGCACAATGAGGCTCTTTGGTACTAAACATTAGAGTTTGAAACAGAGAAAGATTTTTTGTTCTGAAGAGATTGGAATGGGTTAAGTTTGGAACAGACTCATACAAAGAGGTTCATGCTCTAAGAACCCCAAAGTTACTAAAAGCTTTTAGCAAGTCCCTTTAAAAGCAAACCACGAAGGATAGACATGGTTGTTGCAGACTTTTCGGTGTCAGATCCTTTGCTCTTGAGGTCTGGTCATGGTCAGGTAACAATATTCCTGTAAACCCCTACCAGATGAATATCATTCTCTGTCCTGACGAGAAAGGGGGAAGTCCAAAAGCCCAACACCCTCCAAAATCCCAGTCCTGGCTAAGAGGAGGCAGATCTCAGCTGGCAGCTCCTTCAGGGCCAGGTTCCCATATCCTACCCAGCTGTCATCCCTGAAGAAGTCAGGCATCCAACCCAACTGGCCCTCAGTCTCCTCATGGCGCCTAGATGGGGAGACTAGATCTCACAGGCTGTGACCGAGACAGATGGCCATTGCTATTAGGTTGCAGAGACAAGGATGGGGAGAGGTTCACTGCTCCCCGAAGCCTGGGACCCAACTAATGGAAGGTCTTAGTGAGGGCTCTGGAGCCCTGCAGGACTTAGTCCCAGTCTGTTCCCTGGGCCCTCCAGCTCACTTGCTGGCCCAAGGCTGGGTAAAAACTGGAGGGCCTCCAGGAGAAGGCCTGAATCTCCCTCTTACCTCACTTTCCACTGATGATCACCACCCACTGACCTTGACTGAATCACTTCCCCAGGGTCCCTCATTGACAGTTACCAGTGGCAGTGCCCACTGCTGTGCTGACCAGTAGTGAGCAGGACAATTAACACTCACTCACTGACAGTTCATTCCTTGTGGGTGGGGCCCACTGAGGCACTGACCAGTGGCTGAGAAAGACCTAGTAACAGGATGCAGAGTAATGGCTGGCTGCTCAGGGCTGTGCTCATCCTGCTCTGTTACAGGACCACTGCCCGATGCTGTGTGAGACTCATATAACCTGATCATTGTTTATTTGGTAAGTCATGTCTGACTTTTTGTGACCCCTTGAACCATAGCCTGCCAGGCTCCTCTGTCCAAGGGATTTCCCAGGCAAGAATAACTGGAGTGGGTTGCCATTTCCTTATCCAGGGGATCTTCCCGACCCAGGGATTGAACCCACATCTCTTGCTTTGGCAGGGAAGTGTCCTTTGCCACTGAGCCACCAGGGCAGCCCTCATATAACCTGATAGCTTTCTCCTTTTCCCCCCATACACCCTCCAATATCTTCAGGCCCCCTATTGCCGCTTGGCAGCAAGTGACTCACTTCTGTTTCAACTCTAGGCTAGTCAGTCATCTCCTTATTAAATCTGCAGTTGTTTTCTTCTTACCAGCATCTAGGACTGTTTCTTCCTCCTCTCACTACCCTGTTAAAGATTAAATATACCGTTGATCTCACCTAATAGGGGGAGGTTGCTTTTTTGGATTTTAGATTGTTAGGTTTACATGCCAATATCAACTTTCTAATGACTTAAAATAACTGATTTTGAGGATTATTTGTTTTGTACTCATTTAGGATTTAAGTGTCATTATCTAGTGATCTTTTTTTTTTTTTTTTTAACCAACCATGATGCTATCTCAAAATAGCATTTGTGTAGAAAGTCTTAAATTAGGTTTTCTCATCTATCAATAAAAAAATACTTAGGTCAATATAGGGAAAAATGAAATCTTCGCTTGAAATTCTAGTGACAATGTTGCAGTACTTCTGCTAACAACCACTATGGAGGTGACTCAGTTTACTTCCTGCAAATTATAGTTTTCTCAAGTAAATTGTTGGAAGTGATAGGAGAAATAGTATAAAGTATATAAAATGTAAATTGCAAATTTAAGATTGTTTTTCAGAGAATCAGCCAATATGGTGTCCAATTGACTCCAATAGAAACTCATAAAAATATAGACAAGAAGAATTGGGCTATTTCATATGAACCAGCACTGCTGCTTTAGGAGTGAAAAATAAGTATGAAACAGCATGTTGGAAGTCACTGAATGGACAAACCTTATAACCCTGTGAAATATGTATTAATCTAGTTATCTTCATGCTATATTATGCACATAAGAATAAAAAAGTCTTTTAAAAAATCAACAAGCACATAAAACATGAGTCTACAATTACATGACTAATGGAATGGTATGTTGCTCTGGAAAAATGGAGCCAGGCCTGTGTTGCAAAAATAATTTGCTATAATAAAGATAACTTAGGAAATGAATTTAAGTTCAGAATATAGATAAATGAATTCATAAAATTCAAGCAGAAACTCATAAAGGGAGAACAGAGATAGGAAGAAAAATATAACATAAAAAGGAAATTTATTAAGCAAAGCAAAATTTTAAAAATAGAGATAAAATAAATATATCATACTCTTTATTGGGAACAGTTTAAAGCAGATTTTTACATTTAAATTATCAAATCACATAGATGCTGACAATTGGAAACAAATGAAGTGAGAAAATATAATGGTTGACATGGAGGTCATAAAATCAAGATTCACTTTCAGGATGAGAGTTTTCTCAGTTATGGAACAGACAGAAAAATAAATGTAAATCAGAATTTAAGAAATTAGTCAATAGAAATAATTGTATTTATGATTTTATTTTTTAAGTTATTACAGTGAAGTCATACTTCTAGAAAAAATTTTGAAATACAAAAAACAAAAGTATACTTTCTCATCATGCAGAAATAATCTGGTTTTCAAGTACAAAATTTTACAGAATTGTCATAATCTAAACTTAAAGTATTTTATTTTTAAATAAAAATAAAACCTCTGAAGGTGTCCAGTGGATCTTTCTGGCTCACAAAATAACTCCCAGAAAGTTTAAGAACATTGTGCCATAGAAATTGAAGGCACCAAAATTACTCATTACGTTTAGAGATAAAAAACTGTCTCTTAAAATAAAAAAAGAGAGAGAGAGAAAAAAAAATTATTGTAAAATTATAAGCTCCATGATATACTCTTTTGTTCACTTTTCAGAGCCTAAAACAGTAATTTCTATATAGTGGATGTTTCTTACATTTGTGAATGAATACTATCACTGTTTAAAATAGACGTATTTATAATAAAGAAACAACATGTAAAGTCACAAGGCAGCAATAATCAATGCTAATGTTTGATATATGTCCTCCCAGATTTTAAAAAATATTAAAGTGTATTGTACATTTTAAATGAGATATTGTATGTATACTAACGGGGAAGGCAATGGCACCCCCATTGAATGCAGTTTCAATACATTCCTCAGTTATTTTTAGCAAGCACAATTTTTCAGAGAATCTTAAAGCCCAGGGAGATTTTCAGAGAAGAGATAATCCATCTCCTAACTGTGGGAGAGGCAGGACCAAAATCTTGAGGAGCTAAGCAGGGACAATCAAATGTATCTGTTTTCTGATTTTTACAGGCTTTAGAAGGCCTCTGATATTAAGTTCAAACTGAATTTTTTTCTAAAAGGAAAACATAAATGTGAGGGTATTACAGCAACCGTGAGTTATATTTTAATTAACTTAATTCCATTTAAAATGTTTTACTTTCTATTTAGCACATTGAGTAGTAGAAATTTGCTTTCTTATATAAAAATAGTTGGAGGATTCCCTGGTGGCTTAGTCAGTAGAGAATCTGCCTGAAATGTGAGAGACCTGGGTTCAACTCCTGGGTAGGGAAGATCCCCTGGAGTAGAAAATGACTACATACTCCAGTATTGTAGCTTGGGTGAAATCCCATGGCTGGCCGATCCTGGTGAGCTACAATCCAGGGGGTTGCAAAGAGTCAGATATGACTGAGCAACTAATACACACACATATAAAAATATAAAAATATTTACCTTGCATATCTCAGAGAATTTTGTAAGTATGTGGTAAAATGCCTTGTTTGAGATAATATTAAAATTTAATTTATTGTAAGTAGTATTTTTTCAAAGAAGAGATCTTTAAAAGATCCTCCATAGAAAATGGGTTATGCAACCGTATCAGAAATAGATGTGTTTTGACACTCTCCTAGTGAAATGATCTGTGCAGCAGTCATACAGTGTGTTATACCAAATATTCTTTATGTTCAAGAATGATTCTTGCACTCCGTATCCATATGGTATCTATACCAGCCTGTGATAACACCATGACTGATTGGATCTGATTTGAATTATAGCTTTATGAGCCAGTGCAGTGTGCATTTCTGACACATGTGGTACAAACTGCATTGCAATCTGAGGCTGGAGAGATATTACATTCTTGATTTACCTATCTGCACTTTATAGTCATTGAGTTCGTATCTTAACTATCCTTAAATAAAAATAGCCATAATGATGGTACTAAAAAGGTACTAAAAAGGTACTAAAAAGTGTTTCCTCAGTTCAGTCTCTCAGTTGTGTCTGACTCTCTGTGACCCTATGAACTGCAGCACGCCAGGCCTCCCTGTCCATCACCAACTCCCGGAGTTCACTCAAACTCATGTCCATCGAGTAGGTGATGCCATCCAGCCATCTCATCCTCTGTCGTCCCCTTCTCCTCCTGCCCCCAATCCCTCCCAGCATCAGAGTCTTTTCCAATGAGTCAACACTTTGCATGAGGTGGCCAAAGTACTAGAGTTTCAGCTTTAGCATAAGTCCTTCCAAAGAACACCCAGAACTGATCTCCTTTAGGATGGACTGGTTGGATCTCCTTGCAGTCCAAGGGACTCTCAAGAGTCTTCTCCTACACCACAGTTCAAAAGCATCAATTCTTTGGTGCTCAGCTTTCTTCACAGTACAACTCTCACATCCATACATGACTACTGGAAAAACCACAGCCTTGACTAGATGGACCTTTGTTGGCAAAATAATGTCTCTGCTTTTCAATATACTATCTAGGTTGGTCATAACTTTCCTTCCAAGAAGTAAGCATCTTTTAATTTCATGGCTGCAGTCACCATCTGCAGTGATTTTTGGAGCCCCAAAAAATAAAGTTTGACACTGTTTCCCCATCTATTTCCCATGAAGTGATGGGACCAGATGCCATGATCTTCGTTTTCTGAATGTTGAGCTTTAAGCCAACTTTTTCGCTCTCCTCTTTCATTTTCATCAAGTGGCTTTTTAGTTCCTCTTCACTTTCTGCCATAAGGGTGGTGTCATGTGCATATCTGAGGTTATTGATATTTCTCCCGGCAACCTTGATCCCAGCTTGTGCTTGATCCAGCCCAGCATTTCTCAAGATGTACTCTGCATAGAAGTTAAATAAGCAGGGTGACAATATACAGCCTTAACGTACTCCTTTTCCTATTTGGAACCAGTCTGTTGTTTCATGTCCAGTTCTAACTGTTGCTTCCTGACCTGCATAGAGGTTTCTCAAGGGGTAGGTCAGGTGGTCTGATATTCCCATCTCTTTCAGAATTTTCCACAATTGATTGTGATCCACACAGTGAAAGGCTTTGGCATAGTCAATAAAGCAGAAATAGATGTTTTTCTGGAACTCTCTTGCTTTTTCCATGATCCAGCAGATGTTGGCAATTTGATGTCTGCTTCCACTGCCTTTTCTGAAACCTCTTGAACATCTGGAAGTTCACGGTTCACGTATTGCTGAAACCTGGCTTGGAGAATTTTGAGCATTACTTTACTAGCATGTGAGATGAGTGCAATTGTGCGGTAGCTTGAGCATTCTTTGGCATTGCCTTTCTTGAGGACTGGAATGAAAACTGACCTTTTCCAGTCCTGTGGCCACTGCTGAGTTTTCCACATTTGCTTGCATATTGAGTGCAGCACTTTCACAGCATCATCTTTCAGGATTTGAAATATCTCAACTGGAATTCCATAACTTCCACTACTTAAGTATAAATAAGGGAAGACAGTAAAATGAATTGGTAATGACTTTAGGTCTTTTTTTTTTTTTTTTACTTACCTCACCTTGAATGTGTGAAGATGAATTGCATAAAGAACTGGCATGTTTTTATATGTAATTTATCTAAAAGTGGAATTGTTTCATTGTGTGTGACTAAATTGGCTTCTCAGGTGGCTCAGTGATAAAGAATCAGCCTGCTATTGCAGGAGATGCAGGTTCAATCCCTGAGTCAGGAATATCCCCTGAAGAAGGGAAGGGCTACCCACTCCAGTATTCTTGCCTGGGAAATCCCATGAACAGAGGACCCTGGCAGGCTACAGTCCATAGGGCCTCGAAAAAGTCAGATACAATTATGACTAAACAACAACAACAACAACATGTGACTAAATAACTCTGATTAGTTCATGTAATGAAATACAATAAACACCTGCATGTATCAGGATACCTTCATTTCTGCAATAAAATATTGAATGCAAATATCAAGTTGGAGAAGTATCATTTCATTAATATAAATTCTTAGAATACACAGAACAGTACATCTATTTTTGTGAATACACAAATGAGCATAAAAATGTACAATAGTTGCATCAAAATTATCAGCACAAATTTCAAGAATATATTTGACTTAGGAAAGAAGAATTTCCCTTGCATCAGTAAAACATAAAGATAGAACACAAGTCCCCTTAGCACTCAGGGAGGTCATGGAGTAAGAGAGAGTGTACTGGTATTTCACATTTAAATCTAGTAATAATAGCATGTATATTTAATTTGTCAACAAAGAATGACTTTCAGCACTATTTTTAAGTATATATATAATCCAAAAACATTTTTTTAAGTTACAACAGGGCAAAGAATTTTTTATTTAAGTTAATAATGTCTGTAACATATTTTCATTTTGTTTTTTTTTAATAAGCTATCATCCAGAGCAGTTCTTTTATGTATTTTCTGCCTATATTTTTCAGAGAGATATTACTATAGACCGACATGTTTGTAGCCAAATAATCTTGACTTTTACAAAATCCACTGCAATAGTCAGCATCACTGACTCAGTGGACATGAGTCTGCACAAACTCCGGGAGATAGTGAAGGACAGGGAAGTCTGGCATGCTGCAGTCCATGGGGTCAAAAGAGTCAGACATGACTGAGTCACTGAACAGCTACAATAGTTATGTTTATTTAAAATTATTATCAGCATGTAACCATACTTTGAGAAAGTACTGAAAAAAGCTCATTGAACTCAATAGCATTTGCTCTGACTTTTTTTGAAGGAAATGAAATTTTACTTATTTTTTAAATTAATTTTTATAGGCATATAGTTGTTGACTTTTTAAGTTGATTTACATTGTTGTAGTATTTTCAGGGGTACAGCAAATTGATTCAGTTATATACATATATATGTGTATGTGTGTGTATATATATTATTTTCTTTCTATATTCTTTTCCATTATAGGTTATTACAAGCTAATGTGTATAGTTCCCTGTGCTAGACATTAGGATCTTGTTTATTTTTGTATATAGTAGTATGTATATTTTTAGTCTCAAACTCTAAATGTATCCCTCTCCCACCTTTCCCCTTTGATAATCACGTTTTTCCCCACTTCTGTGATACTATTTCTGTGTTTTATATATATATACACACACATATATATATTTCTCTTTGTCTGACTGCTGCTGCTGCTGCTAAGTCACTTCAGTCATGTCTGACTCTGTGTGACCCCATAGACGGCAGCCCACCAGGCTCCCCAGTCCCTGGGATTCTCCAGGCAAGAACACTTGAGTGGGTTGTCATTTCCTTCTCCAATGCATGAAAGTAAAAAGTGAAAGTGAAGTCACTCAGTTGTGTCTGACCCTCAGTGACCCCATGGACTTCAGCCCTCCAGGCTCCTCCATCCATGGGATTTTCCAGGCAAAAGTACTGGAGTGGGATGCCATTGCCTTCTCCTCTTGTTTGACTACTTCACTTAATATGATAACCTCTAGGTCCACTTGCCTTGACTTTTAAAGCCAGTACCTTCTCTGAGGCAGTATCTTTATTCCTCAAAAGGCAAGCAGATAAATCTCAAGTTAGGAAAACCTAAAAAGCTCTTTCTTGCATTATTATTGCCATAATTTCATGTGTGTGTGGTGTGTGAGTTGTACATATTCTTAAAGATGTGCTGTGCTTAGTTGCTTAGTCATGTCCAACTCTTGGCAACCCTATGGACTGTAGCCCACTGGGCTCCTCTATCCATGGGGTTTCTCCAGACAAGAATACTGGAGTAGGTTGCCATGCCCTACTGCATGGATCTTCCCAGCCCAGGGATCAAACCCAGGATATCTTCTATTAAACATAATAATCATATATCTTACCAAGAGGTAAAAAAAAAATTTTAAAGTTCATCTATACAAAATACTTGTTTACTGACATGTCACATGTCTGAAATTTCAGCATTAAACATATTTCTCATTTGGGTTAAATTATTGTGTTTTCAAAAAGTCTTGTTAGAATTGATTTACTGTATTACCCAGGCTTCCCCAGTGTAGTAATTTGCTAGTAGTTAATGAAAATTAGCATAGATTAACTCATTTTAGTACACTGAGCATGTGCTCAATAAATGGGTGATACATTTACCTACATATATTTTGTAAAATATATTTTGTAAACATAAGTAGAATCTGATAAATATGCCAAGATAATAAGAGACAGAACACATACTGATATACAGATAATAAAAGAACTGTACAGGACTGTGTCCATCAAGAGACACAGTTGATACCCAAGCTCTGTTTTGAGAAACAAGTACATTAGAGGATATTTCTTGTTCTTCATATAACTCACACATGTGTTTGCCTGCATACACACATGCTTACTTGTATGTGTGTGTGTATTCTTTTTGACTTTTCTTAAAATTATCAAAATTTCTCCTAATGTATGAAATGTAGGACAGTTAAATTCAGTGCAGGATCTACTATTGTATTTTATCAATTGAGGCTCTAGAGTGTTTTCTTCATCAGAACTGTTAACTTTGTCACTATAAAATCATTAACATAAAATAAAATGATGCTAAAATATGAAACTTACAAATTATTCTAATGTTAATTCATTCATGAACACTTAGGCTTAAGAGTTCCAGTATTGATTTTCATTTTTTCTTTTTGAGGAACTATTTTTTGTTTTTTAGTACTGTCTTTTACATCTTTCTTTTCTCTTCCAGTTTTCTTAATTATAAGGACTTTCCTGTAGCTCCCTGATAGCTCAGTTGGTAAAGAATCCGCCTGCAAGGCAGGAGACCCCGGTTTGATTCCTGGGTCGGGAAGATCGCCTAGAGAAGGCCACCCACTCCAGTATTCTTGGGCTTCCTTTGTGGCTCAGCTGGTAAAGAATCCACCTGCAATGAGGGAGACCTAGGTTCTATCCCTGGGTTGGGGAGATCCCCTGGAGAATGGAAAGGATACCCACTCCAGTATTCTGCCCTGGAGAATTCCATGGACTGTATAGTCCATGAGGTGGCAAAGAGTCAGACACCACTGAGTGACTTTCACTTTCTTTATTATAGCATGTATGTGTTTATGTGTGTATAAGCTATTATCTTCCTTCCACCATGCCTAAAACTCAAAATCCATGTTAGAAATTTCTTCATTTATTTTCTTCTGCTGCAGCCACAGGGCCTGAAAGTATTCCTAGTATTTAGGAGATGTGAAAAAATAATCCAGTGAATAAATGAAAAGTGAATACAAATGTTTTATCTATATTTTCATTCTACATCTCAAATGCATCCTCATGGACTTGCAAGATATGAAATGCATGATTTATATAGAATTAAACTTATTATTTGGATAGAGTCTAACTTGATAGGTATCTTTAGAAAGAAAATATTTATAGAAAAGAAGCAGTATAGTATTTGTGTATTATACTTGGAAATAATACAATCTGAGTAAACTACCGTATTACATGAGATGTAATTTTATCAATCTAAAATGTCAGGTAATGAAGAAAACCCTGTAATTTTAGAGAATTTTTCTCAACATTAGTATAGTTACATCATTAAATGTGTGAATAGGTCTCTGAACACATACTCAAGGCATGCGACAAATACAAAAATAATTAAGTTGATCTAGCCATTCTCAATAGAAGTTTAGGAGAATTAAATAAAATCAGGATTGGCAGATTTATACTTAACAACAGATTGTGGAAGTACATCTTGTCACTAAAGAGAATAGAAGAAAGAAAGATTTGGCAGAAAAATAATATGAGAAAGTTTAATTGAAAAATTAACACTCAAAAAATTGGGACAGATAAGTAATGATGTGAAAGCAGCTTAAGACAAAGTACTGAAGTGTTCAAACTCTGTCCATACTGATGATAAAGTTGTAGGCAATTTCAAGTCTTTCCACCAAAAAACTAAAGTCAGCATCTCATTGGAATCTTTTTTTTAAATAAATTAGGCCATACTCTCTAATCCTTATTCCTATGTCATAGAATCATATGACAGGATGTTGATAAGAAGAAACCTTGGACCAGGAGGCTGACTAAACAAAATTAGTAAGCTCTATATTAGTCTCAAGAGAAAAAGCAATCCTATGAATAACACAGTGGTGCTGACTTAAGGAATCCTTCACCTTTCAGAACTGTCCTTAACTTCCTAAATATGACTGTAAGTTAGTGGTTGGCTAAGAATAACAAAAGAATTCTAGGTTGTATAGCATATTTAGAAACAAATTATATTTGTAAAATGCTTCTATAAAGTTGTGATGTCACATTTATTAGTTTTATTCACATTCAGCTTTTTTCCCCACTGTGTAATAGAATGCGTTTACCATCATCCAAACAGCTATAATTGAATCCTTGCAAAATGGTGAGCATGCTTGTACACGGCTCTTCATTCCTCCAGGGCTCCATTGATTTCTAGCAATGAGCCACACTGGGATCAAATCTGTACTAGTTCTCTCATTAGAGTTATTTTCTGGTTAACTGTGTAGGTATCCTTACATATCCTGTAAGATTATACAAGAGAAAAAAAAATTACTAAGATAGTGAATGTATCATCTCTCTAGTGCAAACTTATAAATGTAGCACATACTGAGTCCTGTCACATCTCTACACATTTAACTTACCCAATAACTCTGTGATGTACACATTGTAAAAACTGAAGATCATAAAGGGTAAGCCACCTGTTGAAAATCGCACAGCTAGTCTAGTAAAGACTAAAAGCAAAATTCTGATCTAGGTTGTTCCATGCAAAATCTCACATTTTTAACGAGATACTATATTACAAGTAATGTTTTGGTAGTTATGAACTGTTTCTTTTTAGCAGAATATATAATCTATTAGTCTTAAAGGGTAAATTTTATTGATAGTTTTATTAATTATAAGAATAATTATACATTGGCTATTTGAGTGGGTTATATATAATAAAAAGCATGTTCATATCAATTAAAATGTTCCTAGAAGTATACTTCCTAAAAGTATAAATCTACAAGAGCCAAATAAAATAGGAAGGTGAGGCTAACCACATGATTTAAGATGATGGAGACATATCATTAATGGAAGAAGAAAATGAATGCCAGATCAGAAATAAGGAAAGTCAGGAAACAAATTCCAAAAAGTACACACAGGAACCTTCAAAATTTATGACATTGGCACTACTACAAGTGAAGTTTTGAATTGCTTACAGAGGATAATTTTTTAAAATTCTAAGATTTAAATGTGTGTGTGTGAGAGAGAGCTGAATACAGTCTACTTATGGAATACAAATAAGGTCATACCTGACCCAGTTAATCACGATGGTGAGATCACTCACCTCGAACAAAGCTAGTGGAGGTGATGGAGTTCCAGTTGAGCTATTTCAAATCCTAAAAGATGATGCTGTGAAAGTGCTGCACTCAATATGCCAGCAAATTTGGAAAACTCAGCAGTGGCCACAGGACTGGAAAAGGTCAGTTTTCATTCTAATCCCAAAGAAAGGCAATGCCAAAGAATGCTAAAACTACCACACAATTGCACTCATCTCACACACAAGTAATGCTCAAAATTCTCCAAGCCAGGCTTCAGCAATACATGGACCGTGAACTCCCAGATGTTCAAGCTGGTTTTAGAAAAGGCAGAAGGACCAGAGATCAAATTGCCAACATCTGCTGGATCATCGAAAAAGCAAGATAATTCCAGAAAAACATCTATTTCTGCTTTATTGACTATGAAAGGCCAAAGCCTTTCACTGTGTGGATCACAATAAACTGTAGAAAATTCTGAAAGAGATGGGAATACCAGGTCACCTGACCTGCCCCTTGAGAAACCTATATGCAGGTCAGGAAGCAACAGTTAGAACTGGACATGGAACAACAGACCGGTTCCAAATAGGAAAAGGAGTACGTCAAGCCTGTATAGTGTTACCCTGCTTATTTAACTTATATGCATATACATTATGAGAAATGCTGGGCTGGAAAAAGCACAGCTGGAATCAAGTTTGCTGGGAGAAATATCAATAACCTCAGATATGCAGATGATATCACCCTTATGGCAGAAAGTGAAGAGGAACTACAAAGCCTCTTGATGAAAGTGAAAGAGGAGAGTGAAAAAGTTGGCTTAAAGCTCAACATTCAGAAAACTAAGATCATGGCATCTGGTCCCATCACTTCATGGGAAATAGATGGGGAAACAGTGAAAGATCAGACTTTATTTTGGGGGCTCCAAAAATCACTGCAGATGATGATTGCAGCCATGAAATTAAAAGACACGTACTCCTTGGAAGGAAAGTTATGACCAACCTAGATAGCATATTCAAAAGCAGAGACATTTTGCCAACAAAAGTCTGTCTAGTCAAAGCTATGGTTTTTCCAGTGGTCATGTATGGATGTGAGAGTTGGACTGTGAAGAAAGCTGAGCACTGAAGAATTGATGCTTTTGAACTGTGGTGTTGGAGAAGACTCTTGAGAGTCCTTTGGACTGCAAGGAGATCCAACCAGTCCATACTAAAGGAGACTAGTCCTGGGTGTTCATTGGAAGGACTGATGCTAAAGCTGAAACTCCAGTACTTTGGCCACCTGATGCGAAGACCTGACTCATTGGAAAAGACTCTGATGCTGGGAGGGATTGAGGGCAGGAGGAAAAGGGGGATGACAGAGATGATGCTGCATGGCATCACTGACTCAATGGACATGAGTTTGGACATGAGTAAACACCGGGAGTTGATGATGGACAGGGAGGCCTGGCGTACTGTGATTCATGGGGTCACAAAGAGTCGGACACGACTGAGGGACTGAATTGAAATGACTGATAAATAAAGGTTTGATATTACTAGAAGATGGACTGTGTGTTGATTTACATGGGAAGTTTCCCATCATCTGATTAATTTGTGCCATTAAGCACCAAGCAGTTCAATACAGTTTTCAGTGTCAACTGAAAGCACCAAGCCACAAAAATATTTCACATACATGATGCGTGTCTGCTCCACAGTCTTTTTTTCTATCAAAGGCTCTGACTCAGTGCTATTGGTAATCTTCAGTCCTCCCAGAACTCAGCAGCTTCATTTCTTCCTTATATCCCCTCTGTTGAGCTATCTGTATTATTATTATTTTTTTGGAAGAGCATGTATTTATTATAGTACTCCATTTTTTGATGGTTTCCTGTGTCTTTAACTCTATTGACATTTTTACTTTGGAATTGTTTTTGGTGTTCTGGCCAGAAGTTTCATTAATATTCAGTATACTGTTCCTAATCTGATTTTTCGCAGCTGTTTAATTTAGCAGCATGTGAAAATTTTTAGTAACAAATATATTAAACTTTATACATATGATAAATGTTGAAACTGCTGTGGAGAGATTTTCAAGATAAATGTATTATTTCAAAAAAGAAGTATTTAATTGCTTGCACAGTGATTTCTTTTCTGTACAAAAGAGAGAAAATTAAACTGTATATAGATTTGCTTTTGCATCACAGAGTACATTTAAGAGACTTCCAGTTAGATAGGACAATAGCAGCTACATGGTCTGCATCTTCCAGTATTTCCTCCTAAAACAAAATAAAGTAAGAAGAAGAAAAGAAAAAATTGCACTAAAACCATGCTTTGATCATAAATTGAAAATAAAGAATGCTCAAACTTTAAAATTAAAAATGGGAAAAATAAGTTGGTATTTAGTTGCTAAATTGTCCCCATGGACAGTCGTCCACCAGCTCCTCTGTGCATGGAATTCTCCAGGCAAGAATACTGGAGTGGGTTGCCATTTCCTCCTCCAGGGATTAGTCCCACTCCAGGTCTGCTGCATTAGCAGGCAGATTGTTTACTTCTGAGCCACCAGGGAAGCCCATGGGAAAAATAAGTACAGACGGCAGTAGATCCAGGGTACACTATACCCTGCTGCAAACAAAAGCTTTGTGTTGAAAAGAGCAGGCAGAAAGAGAGAAAGGGAGAGTTGTAGGAGAAAGGAGAGGAAGATGGGGGCTGAGGGTAGGAAAGGGCAGAAGAGAGAGAAGTGCAGGAAAGAGAAAAGAGAATAGCTACCAGGAGACCTAAAGCTATTCTAAAGCTGCCATTAAAAGTAAGACAGTTGTGGAGATGATTCTTTAAATATCCTGAACTTTCACAGCCTGATTTACAAAGAAGACTGAAGTTTTCACTTTGTGAAATGGCTTGTTTGAAACACATAGCATCTGAGAAAGAAAAAAAAAAAAAAAAAAAAAACAGAATAAAAGGAAAAAAAGAGGTACTCCTTGGGGAAAAATAATGGTATATTATTACTAATATGTTAAACTATAACCCCAGATTCTTTTTAAAAATAAATGAAGACCTGAATCCACAAATTGAAAGGGCAAACTGAAGAAAATTAACTGAGAATGATTAACTCTTTAAAGTACCCTAGTAAAAACCATTAAACTTTGAAGATAGAGATTAAAAACTATTCAAGTTCTTTAAACAAAAAGATCAAATAAGTTACAAGGCAAAAAGAATTAGAATGACATTCAATTATTTAAAAGCAGCATTCAAAGCAAGGCCACAATAGAGTAGAATATGCAAAAATTCAATAAAAAAAGTGTAAACCAAGGATTTTGTATTAAGTTAAATATTTCTTAAGTATAAAGGTGGTAGAAAATGCTTTAAACATACAAATTCAGGGAATTCTCTGCTGAGACCTTCTTAGGAAAACTAGAATGAGCTTCATTAAAACGTGAGATACCAAGGAAAAATTCAGCAGAAGGATTGATACTGAGCATTTTAATATAGGAATTTAAAATTTAATGCTAAAAGAAAAGTGGGAATGAGGGAGAACAACTAATGTACAAATTCTGTGTGTTGTGACCAAGGATATTTTTTAAAAGGGAGGAAAAGAAAGTGGATATTTCTGAATGAGCTCATTGCTTTTCTTGTGCTTCTTTCCATCTGATTTTGGCCCAAACCACCTACCCTTTCTTCATCTTCCTTGATGACACCCTGAGCGTGCTCCCAACTCATGTTCTTAGGCCAGGCTCCATCTTTGGCCTGCAAAACTCTTACCCCAAATGTCCACCTGGCTTCCTTGTGAATTCTTTTCTCTAACTGCTTAAGTAGCAAACTTCCATACCCTATCGTCTTTTCTGAATCATTTTACTCCTTAGACTTTATCCCCATCTGACATGATACAGGCATAATTTTCATCATGTTTTTCATCCGTTGTTGTATAAGCACAGCTTAAAATAACTATCATATGAGAAAACCTAGAAAAAATTAAGAAATTAATATAGTAGTAAAAGTCAGCTTTTAAAATTGTAGTTACTCCTTTCAAGAAAAATTGTCTCATTTCCTTTACTACTTTATATCTCTCATTTTGTCAGAGTTTTGATTTTATGTGTGAATTGTGTTTTTTTCTTTGTGTTTGCACTGCCTTATATTCATTTTGAATATTGTTGCTGGATAAGTGTCATAAATTTTGAAAAATTTTCAGCTTGTATTTAAAAACATTCTTCAACTTTCTCTCTTCCTCAAAATGTAAGTGCACACGTTTTGAATCTTCCGTATCCCACATGTTCCTTTCATACTTTTCTGTAATTTTTGTCTTTATATTTTATTTGTGTTTCTACCTGGATGTTTTCTAATTATCAGTTTTCAAATTTCCTAACCTTCTCTCCTTATATGTTTTGAATACCTAATTATAGTTACTATATTTTTAATTTTGAGGAATTGTTTGCTTCCTTTTATACACATTAGACTCTCTGGTTTAATTTATCTATTTATCTGTTTTATTCAAATTATTAGCTGTAATTTAAGTCCATTTTTGATAACTCCAGTATCTTGATTACTTGGGTTTATTCCTTTAACTGTGTTCTTTATTTTTGTTGTTTCCTTTTATTTTTGATAAATATGACATTTTGACATTGTATTGAATGCAATGTGAATTAATGATGGAGGAGAGTCTAGATGTTATTTTATTTCTACCCAGTAGATTTTATTTACTTCCTATGGGCAGGTGGAATGTAGGCAGATCATCTTATTTTTTAGCTCAGGTTTATCTGGTTTTTCCCCTTTTGCTCTGTTTACCTCTTTATGGGTCTCAAGTAAAAGACTAAATTTTAACCATAGCCCCTCATTCTTGTTAGGCTCATCATATCAGCCATTAGTCTTCCAGCACTGTGAATTCTCTAGAAACTCTGTCTTGTGTTATAGTCTTTAGCATCTGTTTTAACATTCTCACCACCTCACTCAGTGGATGTATTGTTTAGAAGTTGGTAAATATTCAAAGATGAAATCATGTGTAGAATTTAAGTTTCATTGAATTGTATTTCCCTCATAGTGATGCTCCTTAAGTCTTAGCTGTCCTTGTCTCTGATAAATTTAAACACCTTTTTAAAAACTTTATCTCATTTTAGTTCCTACCAGGAGAATTAATCTTATACAAGTTACAGCCGTCTAAGTATAACCAATCATTACCTTGACAATTTGAAGTTTTCGTATTATACCATGGTAATTTACAGAAATAAAGAAACATATAAATTAAAATATGTGTGTGTGTCTGTGTGTGTGTATAGATAGATATGGATAACTTTTTATTATGAAAGAAATAGAATGCCCCTAAAAACAAAAACCCAAACAACAAATAATAATTCTCTGTAGTAGGCAAATGGAGAAGGCAATGGCACCCCACTCCAGTACTCTTGCCTGGAAAATCCCATTGATGGAGGAGCCTGATAGGCTGCAGTCCATGGGGTCACTAAGAGTTGGACATGATTGAGCAACTTCACTTTCACCTTTCACTTTCATGCATTCGAGAAGGAAATGGCAATCCACTCCAATGTTCTTGCCTGGAGAATCCCAGGGACGATGGAGCCTGGTGGGCTGCTGTCTATGGAGTCACACAGAGCTGGACACAACTGGAGCGACTTAGCAGCAGCAGCAGTAAGCATAAGGAAAGCAAGAAGCAAGACTGACTACATGATTTGTCATTGTTTGACCCAGTGCAAAATGAAAACACAAGACCTTTGTTTTAAAATTAAGAAATTCAGGATACACATTAATAGAGTATTAAGTAGATTCTTGAAAATAATAAGTGTTCTTTCTTTACTTCTAAAATTTATAAATAAGCTAGAGTAAAAGCAACTATAAAAATTTTACTCATTGTTAAGTTTTGAGTAGTGTCTCTAATGAGTTATATGATGCCCAAAGTAATATGCATGCTGTTATGTATAAATCCACTGTGGAAAAAGACCGTGTAATGAGAATATATATAAGTGGGATGGGGTGAGAGGGAGGCTCAGAAGGGAGGGGACAAATGTATACCTACAGCTAATTCATGTTGATCTATGCCAGAAGCCAACACAATATTTATTGTAAAATAATCATGCTATGCTATGCTATGCTAAGTCACTTCACATGCTCCTACTAAAAATAAGTTTTAAAAAAGAAAAAAAAGTATATATTTTAAAAGGATATATATTGGCTATGTAGGAAAATGACTTAATACCTTTATCATCATAGAAAATAAATGTAAAAACAAACTTTATATACTAAACATAATGTGTATCTTCTTAACAGTTGCCTATTTTTAAATTCTTGGAGTAGTTGTTTTTATTCTACTCTGTTCTTCAGAGCCCAGATATCCAAACATTATAACTTCCTCTTCATATAATGATCCTTTTTCTTGGTAAAACCTAATTTCCATGTGTAATCAGACAGTGGACTCTTAAAGTGCTTTCAGTTGGAAATAGACTTTTCAAAAATAACTTTCAACCATTCCTTAATAATAAATAGTAGTTGATGATTTAAAAAATTTCTCATACATCATGCTCTTTCATGCTTTTGAAATGGCTTGTTCTCTTCCCCTGACCTGGAATGCTTTTATTATCCTGATTTAACTGGCAAACCTTTGGTTTTATTGAGGACTCAGTTTAGACAGAAAGTCTTGTTGGAACTTGCTGGCTGAGTTCTGACTAATTTCCTGTGCTCCCATAGCACCTAGTACAGCCTTAGAGCATAGACGGGCCATGAGACATAGAACATCATGTGTTGTCACTCTGGCTGCCTTTTATGGAAGTGCCTTGCTTTATTAATCTTTGTTATCCCTGCATATAATAGGTGTTCAACAAATAAGTGTGACCAAACAGAAGTGAACTAGGTTTTTAGTGTTTATAATTATACTCATCAAATGTTTCTTGAGCTCCTAACATTTTTCTGACAATGGACCAATACCACTGAGCAAGAGAGATTTGATCACTACCCTTACAGAACTCAAAATACTAAAAAGAAAGATGAAAGATGAAAGACAAATAGCACTGTGATCAGTTTATAAGGAGGATGTGGGATATTATGGGCAGCTAACAGGACCTTGTTGTTGTTCACTTGCCCAGTCATGTCTAACTCTTGCGTGACCCCATGGACTTCAGCATGCCAGGCCTCCCTTGTCTCCAGAAGCTGCCCAAGTTCACGTCCACTGCATTGGTGATGCCATCTAGCCATCTCATCCTCTGATGCCCACTTCTCCTTCTGCCCTCAGTTTTTCCCAGCACAAGGGACTTTTCCAGTGAGTCAACTTTTTGCATCAAACATCAACTGTTTGAGTCAACAGTATTGCAAAATACTGGAGCTTCAGCTTCAGCTTCATCAGTACTTTCAGTGAGTACTCAGGGTTGATTTCCCTTAAGATTGGCTGGTTTGCTGTCTAAGGGACTTTCAGGAGTCTTCTCCAGTGCCACAGTTTGAAGGTATCAATTCTTTAGCTCTCAGCCTTCTTTAGGGTCCAGCTCTCAAAACCGCATGTGGCAACTGGGAAGACCATATCCTTGACTATACAGACCTTTGTCAGCAAAGTAATATCTGTGCTTTTCAACTCACTGTCTAGGTTTGTCATAGACTTTCTTCCAAGAAGCAATCATCTTCTGATTTCATGGCTACTGTCACCATCCACAGTGATTTTAGGATCCAAGAAGAGAAAAATCTATTACTACTTCCACATTTTCCCCCTCTATTTGCCATGAAGTAATGGGACTGTATGCCATGATCTTAGTTTTTTAATATTTCGTTCTAGGCAAACACTTTCACTTTCCGCTTTCATTCTCATCAAGAGGCTCTTTAGTTTCTCTTTGCTTTCTGCCAATACAGTGGCATCCCCATATCTGAGGTTGTTGATGTTTCTGCCACCTATCTTAACTTCAACTTGTACGTCACCCAGCCCAACATTTCTCATGATGTGCTCTGTGGTATAGGTTAAATAAACAGGGTGACAGCAGACAGCCCTGTAATATTCCTTTCTCAATCTTGAACCAATCAGTTTTTCCATACAAGGTTCAAACTGTTGTTTCTTGAGCAGCATACAAGTTTCTCAGGAGAAAGGTAAGATGGTCTGATATTCCCATCTCTTTAAGAGCTTTCCACATTTTGTTATGATCCATGCAGTCAAAGGCTTTAGCATAGTTGATGAAACAGAGGTAAAATGTTTTTCTGGAATTCCCATGCTGCTTCTATGTTCCAGAGAATGTTAGCAATTTGATCTCTGGTTTATCTGCCTTTTCTAAACCCAACTTGGACATCTGGAAGTTCTTGGTTTTCATAATGCTGAAGAATAGCATGCAAGATTTTAAGCATAACCATGCTAACATGGGAGATGAGTGCAATTGTCTGGTGATTAGCACATTCTTTAGCACTACCCTTCTTGGGAATTGCAATGAGGATTGACCTTTTCCAATCCTGTGGCCACTGCTGAGTCTTCCAGATTTGCTGACATACTGAGTACAACACTTTGATAGCATCATCCTTTAGAGTTTTGAATAGGTCTACTGGAATTTCATCGTATCCACTGGCTTTATTGACAGCATTGCTTCCTAAGGTCCACTTGTCTTCATATTCCATAATGTCTGACTGGGTGACTGACCACACCATTGTAGTTACCTGGTTCCTTAAGATCTTTTTTGTACAGTTTTTCCATGTGTTCTTTCCAACTCTTCTTGATCACTTCAGCGTTTACTGTGTCTCTACCATTTCTATCATGCCCATCATTGGGTGAAATGTTCCCTTGATATTTCCAATTTTCCCGATGAGACCTCTTGTCTTTCCGCTTCTGTTGTTATCCTCTGTTGTTATGCACTGTTCATCAGAAAAGGCCTTCTTGTCTCTCCTTGCTATTCTTTGGAACTCTGCATTTAGTTGGATGTGCCTTTCCTTTTCTCCCTTGCTTTTCACTTCTCTTCTTTTTTCAGCTATTTGTAAAGCCTCCACAGATAACCACTTCACCTTCTTGTTTTTCTTTTTCTTTGGGATGGTTTGGTTTGCTGCCTCCTATACAGTATTACGGACCTCCATGCATAGTTCTTCAGGCACACTGTCTACTAGATCTAATCCCTTGAATCTGTTCGTCACTTCCACTGCATATTCATAGGGAATTTGAATTAAGTCATACCTAGCTGGCCTAGTGGTTTTCCCTGCTTTCTTTAAGCCTGAATTTTCTCATGAGAAACATGATCTGAGCCACAGTCAGCTCTTGGTCTTGTTTTTGCTGACTGTATACAGTTTCTTCATCTTCGGTTACAAATAATGTAACCAGTTTGATTTTGGTATTGATCATTTGGCGATGTCTGTGTAAACTTGTCTCTTGTATTGTTGACAAAGGGTATTTGCTATGACCAGTGTGTTCTCTTAGCAAAATGCTGTTAACCTTTTCCCTGCTTCATTTTTTCTCCAAGGCCATATGTGTATGTTACTTCAGGTATCTCTTGACTTCCTACTTTTGCATTCCAATCCCCTCTGATGAATAGAACATCTTTTTTTGTCTTCACACTGCAGAATGTCTTGCACTGGGTGACTGACCCCACCATTGTAGTTATCGGGTTCATTAAGATCTTTTTTGTACAGTTTTGTATGTCTTCTATGTTTTCATAGAATTGATCAACTTCAGCTTTTTCAGAATCATTTGAAGGGGCATAGACTTGAATTACTGTGATGTTAAATGGCTTGCCCTGGAAATGAACCGAGATCATTCTGTCATTTTTGACTCTGTACTCAAGTACTGCATTTCAGACTCTCTTGTTGATTATGAGGGTTACTCTGTTTCTTCTATGGGATTCTTGCCCAATAGTAGTAGATATAATGGTCATCTGAATTAAATTTGCCTATTTGCCATTTTAGTTCACTGATTCCTAAGTTGTAGATATTTATTCTTACCACGTCCTGCTTGACCATGTCCAATTTACCTTGATTAGTGGACCTAACATTCCAGGTTCCTTTTACAATACTTCTCTTTTACAGCATCGAATTTTGCTTTCATCACTAGACATATCTACAACTGAGCGTCGTTTCTGCTTTGGCCTAGCCACTTTATTTTTTCTGGGGCTAATAGTAATTTTCCTCTGCTCTTCCCTAGTAACACTGAACACCTTCTGACCTGGGGAACTCACTCATCTTTCTGTGTCCTATCTTTCTGTCTTTTTATACAGTTCATTAGGTTCTCATGGCAAGTATACTGGAGTTGTTTGCCATTCCCTCCTCTAGTGGATCACATTTTGTCAGAGCTCTCCACTATGACCCATGCATCTTGGGTGGCCCTACACGGTGTGGCTTATGGTTTCATTGAGTTACACAAGCCCCTTTGCCGCAGTAAGGCAGTGATCCCTGAAGGGGAACAGGAGCTGAGCACTACAAGATTACTTAGCATAAAGTTAAATTGTGAAACTGATGTATTAAACATTTGCATTGCAAGTTATCAGAAAGATTGTGCAGACAACTAATCTTGTTAAGTCTATTTTCTTTTTGTTCTTATGTATGATGTCATCCCCCATTTCCTAATTTCAAACTTTTTGATTGCCTATGTATTTATGTGAACCTCAAGACAAAGAGATACACAACTTCTTATATGGAATTTAGAAAGATGGTAACAATAACCCTGTTTACAAGACAGCAAAAGAGACACTGATGCATAGAACAGACTTTTGGACTCTGGGAACGGGAGAAGGTGGGATGATTTGGGAGAATAGCATTGAAATATGTATAATATCATATCTGAAACGAGTCGCCAGTCCAGGTACGATGCCTGATAACGGATGCCTGGGGCTGGTGCACTGGGATGACCCAGAGGGATGGTATGGGGAGGGAGGAAGGAGGAGGGTTCAGGATGGGGAGCACATGTATACTTGTGGCGGATCCATCTTGATGTATGGCAAAGCAATACAATATTGTAAAGTTAAGCAAAATAAAATAAAAGCATATTTTAAATATCTAGGCTTTCCGTTTTTCCTATTCTAACTACATCCCTTATTAACGCTCCCTGGCCTCCCTTTTATGATCCTAACTTACCCTGCCCATTTATAGGTACCAAATCAGGGTGGGATTAATATTGCCTGCCTTCAAAAGGAAAGAAGAAATAGCTTTCTGTGAAAATCTTAAGATGTACCTGTGTAGTTGTCAGAAATCTATGACAACTTTTAAATTTGTATTACTATAACATGCCTTCCCATTATAAATATTTATTATATTTATGTGTTCTTTGATAGTATTCAAATGTAGTAACATATAGATGTGAAAATAGGAAATCCTAGGTTGAATATAAAGTGCAACATAATATTCTAGTGTTAAAGCTCCTGTTTTGAGATATAGGTAGAATTATAATGACAGTACATTAAAAGCCTTTTCTCACTCTGAAACTTTGTTATGGACATTGTTGTTTCAATATCATACCAAGTAGTAACATGTAAAATTACAAGTGAAATGGAGTCCAGCCTGATCTCATCAGTCTGACCTTTGTCATATGTGCTTAGACATAGTTTCATCTATGTATATTCATTCTTATGGTTGAATTATTCTTCAAGTCTGGCTCTTCTTAATATAAAGACTGTATCTTGTTAGTTTATGTCATTTAGTACATAATTTATATTAAAATATCATATACTCTTATTTTCATTTGAAGTATGAGCATTCTTGACTTTGGCTGCCAATGACTAAAAACCACATATGATTTTAACTTAAGTGAATGGAGTCTTAGAGTGCATGCTAAATGAGAAATAATGCCTTTGCTTCCCCTACCCTGCCATTGGTTGTTGTCTTCTATTTCCTAGGCATAGAGTTCCCTCTATGAGCGATTTTAGTAACTTAATCTTAGTTATTTTGGAGAAATTTTTGTTCACATAACTGAAAAATTAAATTATGTTTTTAAGCTGTTTGGTGCAAATCTAGGGGAACAGTTTCCCGTTTTCAGGTACACTTAGCCTAGTTCCTTTTCTTTTTGATGTTACTCAACTTATGTTTAATTTAAAATTTTTTTCAAGGTGTTCTTTGCTCACATACCAAGTTGTTGTTCCATTTTGCTAGAATCCTGGATGAATTTTACTACTACTGATAGTTTTCCTTCATTTTTACTTTTAACCTATGATGTCCTTGCATATATGTTCAAAAACATTCTCAAAAAGACGTTAAAATAGGAAGGGGAAGAGGGAGTAGGTGGAAAAGAGAGTTGGGGAGAGAAAAAGAGAAAACATGTGGGAGGTAAAATTTCTGAGTCTGCTTGTCCTGGTCTATACAGACTTTTGGGTTCCAAATCATATTTTATAATTCAGATATTGAATTATTGCACTATTTTATTAATAGATTCCACTGTGATTGATGAAAATCTGGTGTATTTGATTGCACTTTCTCCCTAGAAACTTACTGCTCTGTAATTTCAGTCATGTACCAAGGTGAAGATTTGTTTATTTATATTTTTGAACCTATTCTTAAGGGTGCTTAGCTGACCCTTTTCATTGTGAGATTTGTGATCCCCCTTCCCAGATCTTATAAATTACTTCTCTTCCTACAGTAGTTATTTCCTCTTCTCCATTTTTTCCCTATTCTCTCCTCAAATTCATGTCATTCATATGTTGATGCTATTGGAGTGCTGCATTATGTCTCTTTTCTCCCCAAAATCAAACTCAGTCTTTTTTAATCTCTAAATAAGATTTCAATAACTTTCTAATCTTTGGTTTTTGTTTTCTTTGCCTAAGAAGTGCTTAGTTTTAAAGCTCTTTTTCCACCTCTTTTTTTGGTTGTTCATTTTACATAACATTATGTTCTGGATTTATGTAACCAACACATTTCTTCTTGAGTCATTCTGAAGATAAAAGTTTAAGATGTTTACATTTTGTCTTGAAGTCTACAATTCTAAGTTGTCTGCATTCTTTTTATTTCAGTTTGCTCCTCTTGATCTCTCTTATTCTCCTTATTCTCTCCTTGTTCATTCTAATAGCTACCTAGAAATTTCTCTGTCCACATGTATAAAAATGGATTTCTATTTTTACTGATGTTTATATGATGCATATCAGCAGAATGAATGGGCTTCCCAGGTGCAGAGTGGTAAAGAATCCACCTGCCAATGGAGGAGACACAAGATGCGATCCCTGGGTCAGGAAGATTCCCTGGAGTAAGAAATGGCAACCCACTCCAGTATTCTTGCCTGGAAAACTCCATGAACAAAGGAGCTGGAGGACCACAGTCCATGGGGTCACAAAGATCAGATTTGACAGTACACACACCTGCACAAGGATTAGAATGAATAGATCAAAATTCTGAATTTAGCTAGAAGGTCCCTGAGCAGTCAATTAAGAAGGGATTTTAAATCTGAAACCACTGTCTACCTTAGGATTCCTAATTCTTCCAGGAGTTTCAGTGAATTTCTCACAGCTTCTGTGCTTCTCCACTGACCTGTGCAAAGTCTGTTCTCTGTGTAACCTACAGTGACCAGATACAAGAGAAAGAGTGTGACTAGAAGGGAGGCAACTCTTCAAATTGTTTACTTTTTTTTTTCCAAAAATTCCACCAAACTATCAGGTATTAATCTCTGCTAATGTTGTCTCTCTCAAACTTATTATTTAATTTATATTATATTATACCTTTTCATTCTGTTTCTGATATCTCTTGACCTCTTTTTTCCCATCCTCTATTTTATTTTAGAAATGCCAATTGATGTGATAGAGGTATTAGCTAATGCTACAGTGGTAATCATGGAGAAGGCAATGGCACCCCACTCCAGTACCCCTGCCTGGAAAATCCCATGGGTGGAGGAGCCTGGTAGGCTGCAGTCCATGGGATCGCAAAGAGTCGGACACGAATGAGCAACTTCACTTTCACTTTTCACTTTCATGCATTGGAGAAGGAAATGGCAACCCACTCCAGTGTTCTTGCCTGGAGAATCCCAGGGACAGGGGAGCCTGGTGGGCTGCCGTCTATGGGGTCGCACAGAGTCGGACACGACTGAAGCAACTTAGCAGCAGCAGCAGCAGTAGCAGCAGTGGTAATCAAATTGCAACGTATAAACGTACCAAAACAATGCTTACACCGAATTTTTAACCTATGATAGCTGATTTTTCATTTATAGAAATTTTAATGGTAATATTAGCCATCTTCTGGCCTATTTCCCTCATGTGTAACTTTTAATTTTAATGTTTTCTTTTATAGTTTCATAAGCTTACTTAGTCTTAAAGTTTTTCTATTTCTTAATTTTCTGGATGCTGTTCTTCCTTTCTGGGTATGCCTTCTGACTCTCTCTTTGTTGTTGTTTGAGGGGATCTTGTTAGTTTCATTGTGAACTAATCTTCAATGGTGATTGCTTAATTTGTAGGAATCCTGTGAGGCCTGAATTTTGGATACACCTCTCTACATGGCAGGTTGATGTGATCATATTAATATCTCTGCTTGGAGTGTAAGTTCAGACTCCGAGTTTTGGTAGCATAGGTTTACAGTTTAATTTATTCCTCAAGTGATCATTAGTTTTGGTTTTACTTCTATATCCCCCTCCTTGAGAGCCTTGTCCCTGAGAGATGATCCTTCCTTGTGACTCCTTCATCACTGGGAGGAAGTTCTTGTCTCCTGTCACTTAGAAGCAGCCTCATGAGAATCTGTGCAGGAGTCTCACTTGTGGTTCTCTGCCATATGCAGAGTTTTATAACTTTTTTTGTATTTTACCTAGCATTTTAGGATCTTGTAGTAGAAAATGGTCTTATTAATTTTATTTACCTTGCTCTTACATTGTTCTCAAGGGTAGCTACAAATTATTTCAACTTTCTAAGTCTATTTCCCAGCATGTAAAGAAGACTTTTGTTCTAGATTAGGTAACTTTTTCTTTAAATGTCAGGACTGCGGTTATTTTAGGCTTTATTGGTCCTACGATCCCTGTTACAACAACTCATCTCTGGCGTTATAACATGAAAGAACTCATAAATCATGTATGACTGACTAAGGCTGTGTTTGAATAAAACTTTGTTTTTAAAAACAGGCAGTGGGCTGAATTTTGCCCATGGGTCACAATTTGCCGACCCCTGTTTGGATCACAGATTCTTATTCTTTTACTCCACAGACAAAACTGAGGACTGTACATGGTTTTATATGAAACATCTTTAAGAAATAAATGTACACGATTTTTTGTAAATATATATGTCAGGATATATGCAGATATGTAAGTGTGAGAAGGGCAAAGAGAATATCTGTGTGTGTATGTGAGTGACTTTGATATGGAAGTTACAAGCATGCACCTATAATTTTTTCTCTGGGGAAACATTACATCTTTCATCAAATGTTTGAAAGATCCAAGGCTCTAAAAACATTAGTAAAATCGCAGAAATATCCCTAAATTAGAAGTTCTAAAATTCTAGAAATTCTGGAACTCCAAAATTCCCTGATAAAGTTTTCTTGTAACACATTCCTCTTCTAGAATAAAAATAATTCTCTGCACTTTAAATACTTGAATGTGATACTTTGAGTCTTTTTTCACCTTAATATGAGCATTGGCATGAAAGGGAGAGCAGGTGGGAGACATGTAGATGGGGAGTTTGATAAAGCATGATGCTCACATTATTTTTGAATAATCCTAAAACCATGCCATGGTATTTAAAGAACTTAAGGTCAGTTTATTGAACAAAATGCTTCCTCTCCTAATTTCAACTGCTAATTTTAACCTCCTCTCAGCAAAACTGTTCAACTCCTGATACAGAGACCAAACCACCATCTGCACTCACTCTATCATTTCCATCATTAATTGTTGGCTACAAAAATATAAAAATAGTGCAGCTACAGCTTTTCCTTCTGAATGGAATACAAGCCTTCTTTCTGATTCCTTTATTTTTTTAATCACCTGGGCTAAGAAAGATTTACTACTAAATGCAGGTGTTCATTTCTGGCTTTCAGCCAAAGTTTCTGCTTAAGGTGGCTGAATTGGAGTAGGTCATCACTGATGCACGTTTTTTGCTTTAACTGTTTCTGACAAAATGAAGGTAAATTATGATAATATTCTCGCAATTTCTTTCTGAGCCTCTGAAATAATTCTCTTTTTTATGTAATTTTAATCATTAATAATCATAAGTAATAGCTTATGATTTTCTATTTGTACATCTACTTGAAAATATTAAGCTAACATTTGACTGTGGTATACCAATAGCTATCAATAAGGTTTAAAAATCTAACTTGGTGAACAGTCGAGCAATTGAAAGTGAATTACATATCAAAATTTGAATATTATTTTCTGAAAAATGAAATTAAGATATTCTCAGGATAACAGATTTCAGGATATTTTAGAGATTTATAAAAACTAAACATATTGCTTACACATAATGAACCACAAAAATATGCCATCTCACAAATTTTAAAAAAATGGAAAAGAAAAAAATATGGAACTTTGGCTCATCTAATTTCACCCAGGATACTTCTAGATTAAGTTCAGCAAGGTTATTTGGATACTTTAAAATTTGTATTTATGTTATGTATTTATATCTATGTAAGTTCAATTAAGTCTCTCAGTCATGTCCAACTCTTTGCAACACCATGAATCGTAGCACGCCAGGCCTCCCTGTCCATCACCAACTCCCGGAGTTCACTCAAACTCACGTCCATCGAATCGGTGATGCCATCCAGCCATCTCATCCTCTGTCATCCCCTTCTCCTCCTGCCCCCAATCCCTCCCAGCATCAGAGTCTTTTCCAATGAGTCAACTCTTTCCATGAGGTGGCCAGAGTACTGGAGTTTCAGCTTTAGCATCATTCCTTCCAAAGAAATCCCAGGGTTGATCTCCTTCAAAATGGACTGGTTGGATGTCCTTGCAGTCCTAGGGGCTCTCAAGAGTCTTCTCCAACACCACAGTTCAAAAGCATCAGTTCTTCAGCACTCAGCTTTCTTCACAGTCCAACTCTCGCATCCATACATGACCACAGGAAAAACCATAGCCTTGACTAGACGGACCTTTGTTGGCAAAGTAATGTCTCTGCTTTTGAATATGCTATCTAGGTTGGTCATAACTTTCCTTCCAAGGTGTAAGTGTCTTTTGATTTCATGGCTACAGTCACCATCTGCAGTGATTTTGGAGCCCCAAAAAATAATGTCTGTGACTGTTTCCACTGTTTGCCCATCTATTTCTCCTGAAGTGATGGGACCAGATGCCATGATCTTCGTTTTCTGAATGTTGAGCTTTAAGCCAACTTTTTCTCTCCTCTTTCACTTTCATCAAGAGGCTGTTTAGTTCCTCTTCACTTTCTGCCATAAGGGTGGTATCATCTGCATATCTGAGGTTATTGATATTTCTCCTGGCAATCTTGATTCCAGCTTGTGCTTCTTCCTATGTAAAGATCAATATAAATAAATAGATAAATATATATATGTATGTATGGTATATATTATATATGGCAATATGCTATCCTAAGTCACTTTAGTCATGTCTGACTCTGTGTGTGACTCTGGTGGGGTAGCCCACCAGGCTCCCCCGTCCCTTGGATTTTCCAGGCAAGAACAGTGGAGTGGGTTGCCATTTCCTTCTCCAATGCATGAAAGTGAAAAGTGAAAGTGAAGTCACTCAGTCATGTCCGACTCCCAGTGACCCCATGGACTGCAGCCTACCAGGCTCCTCCGTCCATTGGATTTTCCAGGCAAGAGCACTGGAGTGGGGTGCCATTGCCCTCTCCAATATATGGCAATTACCAAGTGCAAATTACTAGCTGTGGATTATGATGTGGTTTTATTTTCAAAGCGAAGAAAATCAAAATTTGACGTGTTTCTGACTAAATATGGGTTCCATGACTAGTAAAAATTGTGCACTAATCTAAGGCTTAAATATATAGAATTCCAGACATAATACTAAACCTGACACCATAGAGTATAAAAGAGAATATTTTATTCTATTTTATAGAATAAAAAGTTTTATTTTATTTATAAAATAAATATATTTTATTTCTTTCTGGAAAGAAATATCTGAGGTTATTGATATTTCTCCCGGCAACCTTGATTCCAGCTTGTGCTTCTCCCAGCCTAGCATTTCTCATGATGTACTCTGCATAGAAGTTAAATAACCAGGGTGACAGTATACAGCCTTGATGTACTCCTTTTCCTATTTGGAACCAGTCTGTTGTTCCATGTCCAGTTCTAACTGTTGCTTCCTGACCTGCATATAGGTTTCTCAAGAGGCAGGTCAGGTGGTCTGGTATTCCCATCTCTTTCAGAATTTTCCACAATTTATTGTGATTGGAAGGCTTAAAAAAACAGCTTTAATTTAAGTCTTCAACTTAACCACAACCCTCCATTCTTGTTCATTCATTCAACTACTAATTAATTCATCTTGACTAAAGTTTATTACCTATGCAATGCTAGATTCTATTTCAGCAGTGAAGATTTATAAGTGAAGAGAACAGACAAAAATTGCTACCATTTGGGTGTTTACATTCTAGTGGAAGAATCCAAACAAAGAAGTAATGCAGTATGTGCATAATCAGATAGTCTTGAGTGTTCCTTGAAACATTTAAAGCAGAGAAGGAGAGTAAATAGTGTGCAAGGGAGGGATAGGTGAGAGACGAGAGGACCTGTGTGGGTCTTAGTACAGAGACATGAGGAATGATCTGGGAATCTGGGTTTCTTTGTAATGACCTAGAGGAACAAGGGTAAGGAGCATACTAATATTAGACCCAGTGGGGTGATCTAGAGACTGGTAATCATTTTCAAAGCATGAGGATCACTCTGGGGAACACTTGCTTCTCTTTTGATTCTCTCAAGTTCCTAATTACTTCTGTGAGCTTATTTTTTTCCTTCTGTTCAACTTGGCTCTAGCAGAATCTTCATGTCATTTCTTGGCCAGCACAGGCCCCATTGTACTGCTTATTGGTTGTGCTACTTGCAGTTCCTGACCTTTTTTATATGATTTACCACTGTAAAGACTGTAGAAAGGTTTGAGATTTTACCCTCCTTTCAAGGTAATAATTTCACCTACCACAATTGTATAGGTCCTGGCAGATGAGACAGGACTCCTGGGCCAGAAGCAAAGGACTTTATTACCCATGGCAGAGCAGGCCACAGGATGTGGTTAGGATGGCTTAGAAAACTACTGATTTTGTAAGGGGGCTGCTGGCAAACCTGCCTTTCCTGTTCCGCAGAAGGAGACATTATGTTTAATAACCTGGCAAGGAAATTTCTTTGCCTTCTGCCCTGGAAGGAGATACTATGTTTTTCTTCCAAGGCCCTTTGTTATACAAAATCCCTTGTAAAAAGGTAGTTCAGAACAAAAGCCTTCACGGCTCTTTATAAGATGTCAAATCACAGGAGACCTTTGGAGAATTGTCTCCCAACAGCTTCATAATCACTCACTCTTCAGCATCAGAAGTGCCAGGATCTCACGCTACCATTAAAAGTTGCAGTCCTGACTCACATCTCACTTTGCTAGGATGTCTTGGTTCCTGAGTCAGCCTCCCTAATTCTATAGCTCTTACAAATCCAGTATTCCATATGTGTTGTTCTTATGTTAAAATTTAATTCAAGTCGTATTAAAATACAGCATGAGCCACATTTAAGAAAAATTTGAAGTAGCTGAAATTTGGTTTTAATATCCTAAACCTCTAGTGTAATAATTCTTGAAAATACCTGTTTCTTGCCTTTAGGAAGGTGTTGGAGGAGTGTGTAATTTCCTTGGTTCTGTCTTGCTGCAGCAAGCATTTGAAGTGACAGACGGACCTGTGTTACCACCCTGTTTAATTTCCTCAGTTGCAGCAAAAATGTGATGTGACGGACAGACCCGTGTTACAGCTCTGTTACAGCTCAGTTTTATTTGGCAAGCAAAGGAAAACACATCCTCGAAGCATGAGGGCAGCTTGACCCAGAAGACATGAAGAGAAAAGAAGCCCCCAGCTCAATTTTGGCTCCTCTTTTTATATGTTTGTTTTTTCTTCTCTCCCTGAGCCCGCCCTATGGACTACCCAGAAGGGCTGTTTGTTTTACCAGAGGTCCTCACTCTGGTCCTCGGACCTTACTTTGTTCTGTTTTCGTGGGCTTTTCCCTTCTTTGTCTTTTAGCCACTGCCATTCTGGACTCCTTTTTCCTATCCTAACTACCTAACAAAGAGATGTGAGCAATAATTTGTTCTGTAGCATTAAACATTAACAGACTGAATTAATTACCTTATCAAGGACATTTATGTTTTAACAAGTGTATAGTCATAACCAAAGGCATTATTTGTATAAGTAATAAAGATTAGTAGGAAACTTGTTTTGAATCAGAAAGAGTCTTTTGGAACATATCTATGGGTCTCTGACTCAGAAAAGGACTCCTTTCCGAGAGTATTGCATGTGGCCTGAACTGCATGAAGCAGACCCCTAAGTGTGTCAGATCTGCTTTATCCAGAGTCATAATGCTTCTTTCTGTTATCTACAGATCCCCATCATAGATTTCACTGAATTGATAGCTTTGCAGCTAAAGAAAGAACATCATCATCATCATCATCAACATCAGCAACAACAAAAATCTTAAGGTCACTGGTCTACTTTATTTGTGGCTTGAAGCTGTCCATACCTTGACTTCTTTCCTCTTCTCTCCTGCTGTCTCTTAAATGTCATTAATTGAGGAGGGAGTTATTTGGAACAGATACTTCTCTCTGTGTTAAAGTATAGGAACTGCTGCGATGAACAATAACCCTATATATGAGACAGCAAAAGAGACACTGATGTATAGAACAGTCTTTTGGACAATGGGAGAGGGAGAGGGTGGGATGATTTGGAAGAATGGCATTGAAACATGTATAATATCATGTATGAAACGAGTCGCCAGTCCAGGTTCGATGCACGATACTGGATGGTTGGGGCTGGTGCACTGGGATGACCCAGAAGGATGGTATGGGGAGGGAGAGGGGAGGAGGGTTCAGGATGGGGAACACACGTATACCTGTGGCAGATTCATTTTGATACATGGCAAAACCAATACAATATTGTAAAGTTAAATAAAATTAAATTTTAGAAAAAGGAAAAAAAAAAGTATCAGATCAGATCAGTCGCTCAGTCGTGTCTGACTCTTTGCGACCCCATGAATCGCAGCACGCCAGGCCTCCCTGTCCATCACCAACTCCTGGAGGTCACTCAGACTCACATCCATTGAGTCAGTGATGCCATCCAGCCATCTCATCCTCTGTATAAAAAAAAAAAAGTATAGGAAGTGTATTTTTTCATCTAAACTTACCTCAGTAAAATCTTGAAAAAGTACATTAGTTCATGATGGTCTCATGATTCTATTTCTAGAGAATAACTGTTTGAAAAATAGGGTATGTAACTGTATTTTATTTATTTTTTAAATTTTGTTTGGCTTTTGAGTTTTCTTTTTTTTATTTTATTTAACTTTACAACATTGTATTGGTTTTGCCATATATCAAAGTGAATCTGCCACAGGTATACATGTTTTCCCCATCCCGGACCCTCCTCCCTCCTCCCTCGTCCCTCCCCACACCATCCCTCTGGATTTTAAATTATTCAGATTAACTGAAGAGCATTTCATTATACTTAAGAGGCATTTACAGCCAATTTCTACATAGAAAAGACATTTTGTCTCGTATGACAAAATGCAGTGTCCATGAGTACTGGAACCTAGTGACAATCCAAGAACGTGACTTCTTACTTGTAGAAGAGAGTCAAGTATCATGGGCATCATTGGTGGGAATTTGCATTATGACTTTGTAGAAAAATTAGAACTTCTTTCTGTGACTGTATTCCCTGAATACCCAATTACTTCAGATCAACAGGTCTTCTTTCTGTCTTAGTGACTCAATCATTACAACTGTGCAACAGAAAGAAACTTGATTTTAATCCTGTAGAGAGGAATTAATATTCTTTCATAGATATATAACAGATATATAGTATTTTCCTTAGGATATTATTTTTCTTAAAAAAAATACATTAAAAAATAACTGACTTCCCCCAACCCAATAATTATGTTGTTCAAAGCCAATTTTAGGTTGATTACTATCCTTGAGGAGAAATGAACTTTTAAACTCACTTAAACATTGTCAATGTTCTTGATGTTCATAAAAATTCAAGCTAAGCTATTCACCGTCTACAGAAAATTCTTCTCAAGTCAGGCTCACACCACTGTCCCTTGCCTTCAGGGCATGTTTGCCTTTAGTCTGCCTGATCATTTGCTATATACATTGTGATAATCTGTCTACTTTGGCTGATGGCATTGAATCCTGTCTATGCTAGCCTGCATCCCTCCAGGAGTTTCATAAATAAATCACTGTCACGTCTTCTACTGCCTGTTAAACCCTAGGAAATCAATATGCTTCTCCCTGTGTGTGGGCTTCCAGGGAGATTTCTCACAAAAATTGTCAAATAAGCAATGCTTGATAACTGAACTAGTTCCAATTTCAAGCATGTGAAGTCACAATTCTGGAGCACACTATAAAATCAGAGTGCTAATACAAATTTAATCTAATTATTTAAACCACCATATGGATTCATAGGAATTCTCTTATGGTGAAGCCTACCTGCCCTAAAAAGCGAATAACATTCTATATTTTGTCTCATTGAGTTTTCTGACAGCTTTGTGCTATATATCTGTATAAACAATCCTCAAACAATTATAGCAAAAATTTTTTGTTTGCTTATTACTTGCTTATCTATTTAGTTTTGTCTTTATTTCATCTTTATTATACAATATTGAAATAATAAACTTTGTATTTCTTGAATCAATTTTGACAGTTTATATATTTAAATTTGTATATTTTCTGTATACTTTCAAAGTTACAAGTATAAAGTGTGCTTATTTATGAAAATTTTAAAAATATATAATTTTAAAAATATATTCTCAATTTATATTATTTATTTGGGTTTATTTTATTATCACTTTGCCAAAGGTTAGGCCATTTAATTATTACTTTTTAAAATAGTGCCCTTGATTGAATTTTTATGGTTTATTTATATGTTTTTATTTTCTAAATTTCAAATCAAAGATGATGAATATGAAAACTGTGAAATGCAGCCAAACTTGAAAAGCTATCTATAACTTTAAATTCATAAGAAAAGGAAATAATCAAATATTTGTTTCTTAGGGAGAAATAATACACCTATACCCAAAAAGTAAAATTAAAAAATTTAAAGATGTGATGGCAATTAATAACATTGAAAACAAAAACATAAAGAATGGACAAGTCACTTAAAAAGTCCATTTTTCAAAATTACTAAAAAATTGATGAGAAAAATAAAACTCATGAAATAGGAAAAAATATCAAGATTTAAAAGGTGTAATTAGTACCAAACATCTGCATATATTTAATAATGTAAGAAAATATCATGAATAACTTTATAGTAATAACTGTAAAAAAGTATGCCATTTAAAAATTTCTTTAAAAATAAATCTTAACAAAACCGAACCAAGAAAATTTGAAATCTATTATCACGATGACTATTGAAGAAATATAATCTAAAATTCCAAATCCTCTTTCAAAGGAAATTCTGGACTAAGATAGCTGTATTGAATAAACAATGAAGAAATAGCACCAGAGTTATGTAGACTATTAGAATAAAATTGAAATGAAGCCAGCATGAACTTGATGCTTAAGTATCATTCAACACTGTAAAGATGTAAATACTCCCCAAATTATTCTGTATAGTCAACATAATCACAGTGTTCCAAACTTTATTGTATGTTTTATGTAGAACTTGACAAATGATTTTAAGTTTATATAAAAACTTAAAGGCTGAGAATAGATATTTGGGAAAGAGAAGATGATGAGGGATTTGCTTTACTAGATATTAAAGTTTTGATTAAAATCCAGCCATTATTAACATGAGTTTTAGGTCCATAAAAAGGGAAATGGACTGGGGAAACTCAAAAGAGAGTGCAAAAACAGGTCCAGCACCTGATTTAGGAATACTTGGCATTACATAGCATTGGAAAAGAATGCTCCTTTTCTGTAAATAGCGCTCAGATTACCTTACAGAAGAAAATGAAACTGATGTCTACCTTACATCATATACAATGTTAATTCACAGTGTATTGTAGATCAGTATGTGAAGTGCAAAATTATTAAAGTTCTGAAGTTAGGAGATTATGGTCTTGAAGTGGGCAAAGATTTATTAAATAGGATATATTAAAAAATTAAAATTAAATGCTAAACATAGTGGTGAAAACTGATAAACTATATATGTGTGTAAGACATGTGTTCCAAACTATTCATAAATGTGATGTGTTCCAACTGCATGATTGTAAGTTTGAGAGGGACCGTGATATGCTAGGGGCTTCCCAGGTCGCCCTTGGGGTGAAAAGCCTACTTGCCAAAGCAGGACATGACACAAAAGACACTGATTTGATCCTTGAGTTGGGAAGACCCCTGGAGCTGGGTGTAGCAACCCACTCCAATATTCTTGCCTGGAGAATCCCATGGACAGAGGAGCCTGGAGGGCCACAGTCCATAGGATCCTAAAGAGTCGGATGCAGCTGAAGCGACTTAGCACACAGACATACATGATGTGCTAGATACATACTGTTTGTTTCTTTTCTTAATTCCTTTGGTTAAGCACATGTTTACTTTGTGATATGTCACTAAGCGTATAAAATTCTGTGTTCTCCTTGTTTTTATTATATCCAGCACATAATGGGTTAAGAGAAAGAAGGAACAGTGGGAAGGGAGAGAGGACAGAGAAGGAAAAGAGGAGAGGCTCATGTTGAACTAGGGTAGTTTGATGGTATTTCCACATAATTCTTCCAAAATATAGGGGATATATTAATTTTGGTACATTTAAATTTGTGTATCTAGATCCTAACTAAACCCGAGTTCATCTTTAGCACTATTTGTACAACTCTAAACCCAGACTTACCAATGTGCATACCTAAAAGATTGAACTACAAAACTGATCATCAGCACCAAATATGGTATTTTTAGTTTAGGCTGGCTAATAGCATTTTTCATTTCATGGACATTCACATTCCCTGTTGTTTTGCAAAAGAGTTTTGAAGATATGAATTAAAATATGTTGCCAAGAAGCACTTTATAATCCTTATTAAGTATATATTCTTATCTGTCTAATCTGTCCCCATCTCTGGACACAAATGAAAAAATGAAACTTGACTAATTGGCACTGTTTTAAGTCCTTTTTTTTTTTTTTTTTTTGCATTTTTCATTGAAGTGTAGTTGAAGTACAATATTATATGTTACATATGTGCAATATTGTTTGAAAATTTTAAAGGTTATATTTAAATTTATAGTTGTTAGGAAACATTGACTATATTCCCTGTTTTATAAAATATATCCTTGTAGTTTATTAGCACATAATATTAATGGTTCGTACTTAATCTCTACTTCTCTCTTACCCCTCCTTCTTGCCTCTCTTCCCTGGTAACCACTAGTTTGATCTCTATAACTGTCAGTCTGCTTTTTTGTTATGCTCCCTAGTTTTTTGTATTTTTTAGATTACACATATAAGTGATACTATACATTATTTCGGAGAAGGCAATGGCGCCCCACTCTAGTACTCTTGCCTGGAAAATCCCACGGATGGAGGAGCCTGGTAGGCTGCACGCTGGGAGTGGGACACGACTGAGCGACTTCACTTTCACTTTTCACTTTCATGCATTGGAGAAGGAAATGGCAACCCACTCCAGTGTTCTTGCCTGGAGAATCCCAGGGACGGGGAGGCCTGGTGGGCTGCCGTCTATGGGGTCGCACAGAGTTGGACACAACTGAAGCGACTTAGCAGCAGCAGCAGCAGCAGCAGCATACATTATTTGTCTTTCTCTGTGTGGCCTATTTCACTTAGCATCATGTCCTTCAAGCCCACCCATGTTCTTGCTAATGGGAAACTTTATTTTTTGTTTTCATAATATTCCATTGTACATTATGCCACATCTTCTTTATTAGTTCATCTGTTGATGGACACACAGGTTACTTACACATCTTAGCAATTTTAAATAATGCTGCTATGGACATTGGGGGACATGTATTTTTTTCAAAATAGGGTTTCTTTATTTTTCAGATATATACCCAGGAGGAGAATTGCTGGGTCAGATGGTAGTTCTGTTTTTGTTTTTTTTGAGAAACCTCTATACTGTTTTTCTCAGTGACTACACCTGTTTATATCCCTACCAAGAGTGTATGGTAAGTGTATGGTAGTGTATGCTGCTGCTGCTGCTGCTAAGTCGCTTCAGTCGTGTCCGACTCTGTGTGACCCCATAGATGGCAGCCCACCAGGCTCCCCCATCTCTGGGATTCTCCAGGCAAGATCACTGGAGTGGGTAGCCATTTCCTTCTCCAATGCATCTAAGTGAAAAGTGAAAGTGAAGTCTCTCTGTCGTGTTTGACTCTTCGCCACCGGAGGGACTGCAGCCTACCATGGGATTTTCCAAGCAAGAGTACTGGAGTGGGCTGCCATTGCCTTCTCCAGAGTGTATGAAGGTTCTGTTTTCTCCACATTCTCGCAAACTTTGTTCTTTGTGCTCATTTTGATGATAGCCATTCTGACAGGTGGGAGGTGATATCTCATTGTTGTTTTGATTTTCATTTCTCTAGTGATTAATAATCTTGAGCATCTTTTCATGTGCCTGCTGGCCATCTGCCTTTTAGCCTTGAAACAATATCTATTTAGTTCTTGTGCCTATTTTTTAATCAGTTTTTTTTTTGATGTTGAATTATTATCAATAAACATATTGGATAATAACCCACTATTGGCCATTCATTTGCATATATTTTCTCCAATTCACTAACATTTCGTATTATTTTGTCAATGGTTTCCTTTGATGTATGTAGCTTTTAAATTAATTAGATCACATTTGTTTATTTTTTCTTTTATTTCCTTTGCTTTAGGAGGCAAATCCAAAAAAAATACTCTTGTGCTTTATGTCAGAGTGTTCACTTATGTCTCCCTCTAGTTTTATGATTTCAGTCTTATATATAAGCCTTTAATCTAATTTTAGTTTATTTTTGCTTATGGTGTTAGAGAATTTTCTAATTTTATTCTTTTATATGTAACTGTCCAGTTTTTCCTTTAGCACTTATTGAAAAAACTATCTCTTCTTTATTGTATATTCTTGCCTTCTCTGTCATAACTTAATTAAACGTAAGTGTGTGGGTTTATTTCTGGGCTCTCTATTCTGTTATATCAATTTCGGCAGCCTCTCAGAGCTCTCACCAACATGACCACAGGAAAGACCAAGCCGGACCTTGTAAATAATGTCTCTGCTTTGAATATCTATCTAGGTTGTCTACTTTCCCCAGAAGCGTCTATTTCAGCCAATGATTTTGGAGAGAAAACAAAGTCTGACACTGTTTCCACTGTTTCCATCTACCCATGCAGTGATGGACCAGATGATGATCCTGAAGTTGAGCCCCCCCCGAGCTTAGCCCCTCACTTTCTCCGAGAGGTGACTCAACGATACCCGCAATCTTATTCCCTTGTCCAGTCAGCATCTAGCTGAGCTGGGTGACCTGGGAGTGTAGCGACTGATCTGATCGATCTGATTCTGTTTTATTGATCTGTATCTGTTTTTCTGCCAGTACCATGCTAGCTTTGTAGTATAGACTAAAATCATAGCATGATTCCTTCAGCTCTCTTCTTCTTTCTCAAACTTTTGGTTATTCGTAAAATAGTTTGGGTTTTCCATACAAATATTAAAATGCTTATTCTGGTTTTGTGGAAAAGGCCATTTATATTTTGATAATGATTGCATCATATCTGTAGATTGCCTTGAGTAGTATGGTCATTTTAACTATATTAATTCAATCCACTCCAAGATCACAGTGTATCTTTCCATCTGTTTGTTTCATTTTCAGTTTTTTTTTTCAATCAGATTCTTATAGTTTTCTGAGTACAGATCTTTTACCTCCTTAGTTAGGTGTATTCCTAGGTGTTTTATCCTTTTAATGTGATGGTAAATGGGATTATCCCCTTAATTTCTTTTCCTGATAGTTCATTGTTAGTGTATAGAAATGCAGCAGATTTCTGTATGTTAATTTTGAACAGCCCAATTATCAATCATGAAATTTAATCAGTAATTTAAAAACTCCCCACAAATGAAAGGACTGGATAGGTGAAATCCACAAAACATTTAGAGAAGAGTTTATACCTATCCTTCTCAAATTATTCCAAAAAATTAGGGAGGAAGGAATATTTCCAATCTCATCTATGAAGTTGGAGAAGACAATGACACCCCACTCCAGTACTCTTGTCTGGAAAATCCCATGGATGGAGGAGTCTGGTAGGCTGCAGTCCATGGGGTCGCTAAGAATCGGATACGACTGAGTGACTTCACTTTCATTCTTTACTTTCATGCATTGGAGAAGGAAATGGCAACCCACTCCAGTGTTCTTGCCTGGAGAATCCCAGGGACGGGGGAGCCTGGTGGGCTGCCGTCTCTGGGGTCGCACAGAGTCGGACACGACTGAAGCGACTTAGCAGCAGCAGCAGCATCTATGAAGTCACCATTATACTAAGACCAAAAACAGACAGTGATATCACACAAAAATAAAATTGCAAGCCAGGATCACTGATGAACATAGATGCAGTTTTATTCAACAAAATGTTAACAAACCAAATCCAACAATGGATTAAAAGGATTATACACCATTGTCAAGTAGGATTTGTTCTAGGAATGCAAAGATTCTTCAGTTTTCACAGTTTAATCAATATGATACACCATATTGACAAATCAAAGAATAAAGACTATATGATCATCTCAATATATGGAAAAAAAAGTAATTGACAAAATTCTACTAAAATTCAACAATCATTTATGATAAAACTCCAGAAAATAGACATAGAGGGAGTCTAACTCACCATAATGAAGGCCATATATGACAAGCCCACAGCTAACATCATACTTATTGTATGGCAAACAGTTTATTTCACTTTTGTCTGCTTTGGATTTGTCAGATGAGCTTCAGGGCTTTTCAGCTGTTTTTAAGAACTAATGCCAAATTAGCAACTTCATTCAAAAACAGAAAAAGTGACTTTTAAAACTTCAAAACTTGAGCTAATTAAAATTTAATGACAGGAGAAAAGAGCTTCACTAGAAGGTGAAGTTTAATAGTCACTTGCTTGATTTCGGTGCATCCAAAGCAAGCAAAACATACACATTTGTATTCTATTCTCGTGAATCCTGGCAGCACAAAGCAAACAAATTCTGGCAGAGTTTCTAAGATCATAAAAATCTTGCATTTCATTGAAAACTATTTTTATTTGGATTTTAAAAGCTGGCTTTGCTTTTATTATTTATGTTTTCTTTATGCATTTGAGTGTCACAAGCTGTTCTGTACTAAAGAAAGTTTGGTCAGCATTCTTGGCAGCCTCCAGATTTAGATTTAAAGAATCTTTACTATGCTACTATTTCCACCCTCCCAATCCTGTCTGATCATCCATTTAAAGCAGTATTTATCCAACACCAGTAGAAAGGTAATAAAATATGAACAATATGAAATCTAACTATAATTTTATTTTTAAACTAGAACTTGATAGCACATTTAAAGAGGCTAAAGATATTTCTCATTTTCTCTCCATACTCTCATCCTGATTATAGTATTATACCTTTTAGTATAATAATTGAAAAAATTTGACAAAAAATGAAACCCTAATGTTTTGTGTGTTCATACTGATTGAAGGGTAAATAAAAGAGGATCCATTTTTCTCTTATGCTTTATTCATTTTGCCATTTCTTACTTTCCTTGTCTCCTACAAGTCATTGTATTTTCAAACTTGTAATAAGCTGTTTAATCACAGTCAAATTTACATTATCATAAACATAATATTTCATTCTTTGAGTGTATACAATCATTTGTATTAATAGTCCACATTCTTGATAAAAACAATAGTATCACTTGTACAACAGACATGTTCCTATAGTGGTTGCAAGTTCTTGTACCCCAAATATTTCTAGTTTCATATATATACTTATTTAATTATTGTTTAGAATCATTAGAAAATTGCATGCTTGAAAAATAATGGTCATTTATTTTTTCCACTTTATAATATACCAAAAACAAGTTTGCCACTTTCCGTATCAGATAATTATTATCATTATCTTTCCAAAATTTACCTGTTCTTAAAGCTCAAACACTGTAAGAATGATTTCTGAACATACTTTTCATTATAAAAAGAAAGGTATATTTATTCCAAAGTAAATTATCTTCTTTTTCTTATGTTTCCCAGATTAGATATTTTAAAACACATCACTGAGGTTATATTCTGAAAAACCAAAGGTTTAAGATTCTGCATCTGAAGATGGGATTTCCTAATGGAAGTAACCTTTAAAACACATTATTGTAAAGATCAGCAAACAAGAAACTGCAGATAAAATTTAATGCTGTAGGACTGTGGCATCAAGTGACATCAAGTCTGGGAACAAGAATCCCCCACTTAGAGTTATGTTCACTCAGCAGATGATTTTATGAGAGATGTAGATACTAAGGTCTGTGGATGCTAACTTATGGCCTTTAAAAAATGTAGTTAAATGCACACATCACAATTTAATTTATAGTGAGAATTATGTGGAGCAGCATAAAAAGGAAACAACCTTATTTCATTTATTTTCTTTTTCCTTTGGAAAACTTGCAGAAAATAAAACACCTTTAAAATTTTCTTCTGTATATTGAGGCAATTATCATCTGTGGTATGAAGTTTAAGCTTTATATCACCTACATAAATTCTTTTGACTTTTCTTTTATCTGTTTCAGTCTACTTCTCTGACATTTATGGGCCAGCAAATGGGCTCCCTATTGGCTAATTTAACACCTGCAGATTGGGCTCATTATAAGCAGAAAATCTGAATAACTGAGATGGTTAAAACTCCTTTCCCTGGTTCTGAAGATTCTACCTAGTCTGAAGTGTCTGTGGCAGTTGGGAACTCACTGAGTGAATTTTGAACAGACATGTGCAATAGGTGATTGTCCCCATGTGATGATTCCAAGAGATTATGCTCCCTGATGATTTACTGCTAAATTTCTGAAATTGAGGATATTTCACATATAAAGAATGCCTCTATTACTCAGCTTTAACCTCCCTAACTCAATGCATATTTATTAAACACTATTCATGAGCTGTTAGGAAAGTCTGGGTAGATGGAAGTTCACAAGATATAATCAGACGTAAAATGAACACAATATTCCAGGAAGTCAGTTATCCAATAGATGTGATAAGATACATGTGCTAACCCATTATTAAAAAGTTATATGTAAGTCCTTCTGTCCTAATACAGTGCAAGTGCCTAAGCATACCCAAGTTAAAGGGATATACAAAGTGGAATGGGGCTTCCCTGGTGGGTCAGTGGTAAAGAATCTGCCTGCAAAGCCAGAGATTTGGGTTTGATCCCTGAATCAGGAAGATCCCCTGGAAAAGGAAATGGCACCCTTCTCCAGTATTGCTGCCTAAAAATCCCATGGACAAAGGGGCCTGGCAGGCTAAAGTCCATGGGTCACAAAGAGTTGGATACAACTTAGTGACTAAAAAACAGGAAATAACAACAAAGTGAAAAAGGATTAATCAAGTAAGATTTCTTAGAGAAATCATTTCTTTAGCCAGGGTTTGGAGGAATCACGAGCACAGATTGATGAGGGCAAGTTGGCTACCTTCCAGTCAGCATCAATCTAATGAGGTAAAAATCCTATTAAATGGCCTTAGAGCATCATTTGTTTTACCGTTTTTAAAAATCATGCATCATATTTGAGTTCTTTCTTTTGTTATTAAATTATTAAGATAATCTTCATGAAGGCAAAGACATAATGTTCTTGTTCATAATTGTATTCCCAGAAGTTATCATTGTGTCTATCACAGTGGCCAACAGATAGGTATTTGTTGTTTTATTTAACAAAGGGGCAAACAAGTAAGTCATAAACAGGGTTCAACACGTAAGTAGAAAACAGCCCTTCACATTGCAAATATATTGTCTCCTAAATTTGGACTCAAAACACTTTGCTCTAGTTTAGGTGTAGGTATAGTGATGCTTCTTTCTTCCTGGGAAATATGAGGTAGACCTATTTATAGGTTCTATATGTTGGTGCAAATTGTTGTCATATAACAACTCAAAGAAACAGCAAATAGCACAAAACTAAGATTTAATATAAATTAGAAAATACTTCACTAGCACATATTATTAATGAACCACCCAAGAACACAGAAAAAGTCCAGTTATAATAGATAAACTCTGCAAACAAATTGAGTTTCACAGAAGCAGATGACCAGCACAAGGAATCAAGACTGCAGAATACTGAGTCATCCTTTTTGGTCAAAGAATAGAGAAAATAATATTCATATAATTTCTAAACACTTAAGACTATTGGTATCAGATTCACATACAAATCTCCAATAAATGAGAAATGTTAATAGAATATGTTTTCCCTTTTTAAGATATGTGTGTTACTACACTGGATAATAGGGAGTCAATTCTTTTTCTTACTGGGACTGGGGATTTTAGATTTGATGTGATACAGCAGATGTGATAGAGCACAGGGTCATCTCTGAATGGTGGGTACTTGTGGAAGTGCTGACATTTGAACTAAATTTTAGGAAGGAGTAAGAGCTGGAATCAGGTGTGGGTGAGTTCATCCAGATAAAAAAAAATATTATTAGTAAGTCATGTCAGTGCCTAAGCATGGCATTGACATGATTAGGTTTGAATTATAGATGGTTTCCTTTGACGGCAATAGAGAAGATTAAGGGGACAGGCAGATATACAGGATAAATTTTTATAAACTGAATATACTTTTGTAAAATAGCAGTGAAATCAAGAAATGGGATGTTGTCCACACCTCAGAATTACCTGCCATGTTCCCTTCCAGTCACTACCCTGGAAAACCAGTCACAGGAAAACCACAGTTATAACTTCTAAGACGTTTGTTATTTTTTGCACTGTGTGCGACTAGAATAATACATAATGTATTTTTTAGCTTCGTTATTTTTCATTCCATATTAAATGTATGAAATTTGGCCATAGAGTTGCATGATTTAGATATTTCTTCTCATTGCTGTGTAGTGTGACTGTAACACCATTTATTATAGGTATTCAGCTAGTCTCTAGGATTTTGACTATTTCAGATAGTGCTACTGCCATGAACATTCTAGTACATATTTTTGAGTGAACTTATGTGGATATTTCTTTTAGGTATAATCTAGGAGTAAAATCGGAAAAGGCAATGGCAAACCACTCCAGTACTCTCGCCTGGAAAATCCCATGGATGGAGGAGCCTGGTAGGCTGCAGTCCATGGGGTTGCTAAGAGTCCGACATGACTGAGCGACTTGACTTTCACTTTTAACTTTGATGCATTGGAGGAGGAAATGGCAACCCACTCCAGTGTTCTTGCCTGGAGAATCCCAGGGATGGGGGAGCCTGGTGGGCTGCCGTCTCTGGGGTCACGTAGAGTCGGACATGACTAAAGTGACGTAGCAGCAGCAGGAGTAGAATTCCCAGAGCATGGGAACTGTGTGAACGTACAGTTTTAGTGAAGATTGCAAAACAGATTTTCAAACAAGTTCCTCCAGGAAAGTAACAGAGTTATTTACTATTCTCCAAAACTTAATATTTTTATCATCGTTATTATTTGTCTTCACCATTCTGGTAGATTTTGGTGGCATATCATGGTGTTTTAAGTTTCATTTACCAAACAATCAGAAAAATTTATCAGATTTTCTATTTTGTATTTCTTTGTGTTCTTTGTACATTCTGTTTATTAGTATTTTTTCAGAAATACTGTTGGGAATATATTATTCTATTCTATCTATTGACTTTTATCTCTCTTAATAGTTAACCTTATAAACAAAAGTTTTGTTTTTTTTTTTTAATAAAATCCTTTAATGGTTAACACTTTGCATCAGGTACTTAAATAAATCTTGGTCTTTTCTATTAACATGTACAGTCACCCAAATTTTTCTCTGAAGATTGTATTTCATATATATGAAATATATTTAAAGTATAATCTGACACCACTCTGAGTTCACTGTGTCATCTTAATATGCCTTGGGCATACAGTTTAGAACTATAAGGATATTGAGATTTTATGTTGTTTTTTTTGGGTCAGATTTAGCATTATTTTTTTTTTATTAAATTTTATTTTGCTTAACTTTACAATATTGTATTGCTTTTGCCATACATCGAGATGGATCTTCCACAAGTATACATGTGTTCCCCATCCTGAACCCTCCTCCCTCCTCCCTCCCCATACCATCCCCCCGGGTCATTCCAGTGCACCAGCCCCTGGCATCCTCTATCAGGCATCGTACCTGGACTGTTGACTCGTTTCAGATATGAGACTATACATATTTCAATGCTATTCTCCCAAATCATCCCACCCTCTCCCGTTCCCAGAGACCCAAAGTCTGTTCTATACATCAGTGTCTCTTTTGCTGTCTTGTAAACAGGGTCATTGTTACCATCTTTCTAAATTCCATATATATGCGTCATTATACTGTATTTGTGTTTATCTTTCTGGCTTACTTCACTCTGTATAATAGGCTCCAGTTCCATCCACCTCATTAGAACTGATTCAAATGTATTCTTTTAAATGGCTGGGTAATTATCCATTGTGTATATGTACAGTGCTACTATGAACATTGGGGTACACGTGTCTCTTTCAATTCTGGTTTTCTCAGTGTGTATGCCCAGCATACACTGGATCATAAGGCAGTTCTATTCCCAGTTTTTTGAGAAATCTCCATACTGTTCTCCAAAGTGGCTGTTCTAGTTTGTATTCCCACCAACAGTGTAAGAGGGTTCCCTTTTTTCCACACCCTCTCCAGCATTTATTGCTTGTGGACTTTTGGATCGCAGCCATTCTGACTGGCGTGAAATGGTACCTCATAGTGGTTTTGATTTGCATTTCTCTGATAATGAGTGATGTTGAGCATCTTTTCATGTGTTTGTTAGCCATCTGTATGTCTTCTTTGGAGAAGTGTCTATTTAGTTCTTTGGCCCATTTTTTGATTGGGTCATTTATTTTTCTGGAATTGAGCTGTAGGAGTTGCTTGTATATTTTTGAGATTAGTTGTTTGTCTGTTGCTTCATTTGCTATTATTTTCTCCCATTCTGAAGGCTGTCTTTTCACCTTGCTTATAGTTTCCTTTGTTATGCAGAAGCTTTTAAGTTTAATTAGGTCCCATTTATTTATTTTTGCTTTTATTTCCAATATTCTGGGAGGTGGGTCATGGAGGATCCTGCTGTGATGTATGTCAGAGAGTGTTTTGCCTATGTTTTCCTCTAGGAGTTTTATGGTTTCTGGTCTTACATTTAGATCTTTAATCCATTTTGAGTTTATTTTTGTGTATGGTGTTAGAAAGTGCTCTAGTTTCATTCTTTTACAAGTGTTTGACCAGTTTTCCCAGCACCACTTGTTAAAGAGATTGTCTTTAATCCATTGTATATTCTTGCCTCCTTTATCAAAGATAAGGTGTCCATATGTGCGTGGATTTATCTGTGGGCCCAGCACCACTTGTTAAAGAGATTGTCTTTAATCCATTGTATATTCTTGCCTCCTTTATCAAAGATAAGGTGTCCATATGTGCGTGGATTTATCTGTGGGCTTTCTAGATATAGCATTATTTTTGAAGATTTTTCCCAATTCAACCTGGTTATCAAGTTTATTAGCAAATATGTTGGTAATTATTTCATATTTTCTCCTCTTTAAATCTGTCATATTTTTTCCCTGTTCAATCATTATGTTTATAATTTGTAGCTTTCCTCTCCTGCTATTTTTCTTGAACAAATTGCCCAGAGGTTATCAAATATATATTTTTTTAAACTTTTGGCCTTCTTGAAATTTCCTGTTATATATTTGTTTTTAATTTAATTTTTAATTTAAAAAATACACAACTTTTAAAAATTAGGACACACATTTTAAACTTACATTTGCCTTAAGAAAATATAAATAACTTTATTCACTCTTATTCACATTCACTTCATTTAAGTGAATATATATATATATATAGAGAGAGAGAGAGAGAGAAGAGAGAGAGAGATAAATATATCTGTCTCTTGTCCAGCACTAAGTGATATCTCTGCTTTTCAACACACTGTCTAGGTTTGTCATTGCTTTCCTGCCAAGAAACAATTGTCTTCTGATTTCATGCCTGCAGTCACCATCCACAGTGATTTTAGAGCCCAAGAAGAGGAAATCTGTCACTGCTTCTACCTTTTCCCCCTCTATTTGCCATGAAGTAATGGGGCTGGATGCCATGTTCTTAGTATTTTAATATTTAGTTGTAAGCTGGCTCCTTCACTCTCCTCCTTCATCCGCATCAAGAGGCTCTTTAAGTCTTCTTCGCTTACTGATATTAGAGTGGTTTCATCCACATATCTGAGGTTGTTGAGGTTTCTCCCACCTGTCTTGTTTCCAGCTTGTTACTCACCCAGCCCGGCATTTCTCACGATGTGCTAGCATATAGATTGAATAAACAGGGTGACAGCAGACAGCCGTGTTGCACTCCTTTCTGAATCTTGAATCAATCAATTGTTCCATACAGGGTTCTAGCTATTACTTCTTGACCAACATTCAGGTTTCTCAGGAGACAGGTAAGATGGCCTGGTATCCCCATCTCTTTAAAAGCTTCCCACAGTTTAATATGGTCCACACAGTCAAAGGCTTTTGCGTAGTTGATGAAACAGATAGATGTTTTTTTCTGGACTTTCCTAGCTTTCTCTGTGATCCAGCATATGTTGGTAATTTGATCTCTGGTTCCTCTTCCTTTTCTAAACCCAGCTTGGACATCTGGAATTTTTTGGTTCACATAAGGCTGAAGCCTAGCATTCAAGATTTTAAGCATGACCTTACTAGCATGGGAGATGAGTGCAATTGTCCAGTGATTTGAACATTCTTTAGTACTACTCTTCTTAGGAATTGGGACAAGGATTGACCCTTTCTAGTCCTGTGGCCACTGCTGGGTCTTCCAGATTTGTTGACATATTGAATGAAACATCTTGATAGCATCATTCCTTAGGGTTTTGAATAGTTCTACTGAAATTCTGTCATATCCACTAGCTTTATTAACAGCAGTGCTTTCTAATGCCCACTTGACTTCACTCTCCAGATTATCTAGCTCTGGGTGGCTGACCACACCATCATAGTCATCTGGTTCATTTGGATCTTTTTTAGATAGTCCTTCCATGTATTCTTTCCATCACTACTTGATCTCTTCAGCATCTACTAGGTCTCTACTGTTTATGTCCTTTATTGTGCCTCTCTTTGGGCAAAAGTTTCTCTTTATATCTCCAATTTATTTGAAGAGATCTCTAGTCTTTCCCCTTCTGTTGTTTTCTTCAAGTTTTATAGGCTGTTTATTGAGATATTACTTTGCCAGCAAAGGCCCATCTAGTCAGATCAGATCAGTCGCTCAGTTGTGTCCAACTCTTTGTGACCCCATGAATCGCAGCACGTCAGGCCTCCCTGTCCATCACCAACTCCCGGAGTTCACTCAGACTCATGTCCATTGAGTCAGTGATGCCATCCAGCCATCTCATCCTCTGTCGTCCCCTTCTCCTCTTGCCCCAAGTCCCTCCCAGCATCAGAGTCTTCTCCAGTGAGTCAACTCTTCACATGAGGTGGCCAAGTACTGGAGTTTCAGCTTTAGCATCATTCCTTCCAAAGAAATCCCAGGGCTGATCTTCTTCAGAATGGACAGGTTGGATCTCCTCGCAGTCCAAGGGACTCTCAAGAGTCTTCTCCAATACCACAGTTCAAAAGCATCAATTCTTAGGGGCTCAGCCTTCTTCACAGTCCAACTCTCACATCCATACATGACCACAGGAAAAACCATAGCCTTGACTAGATGAACATTTGTTGGCAAAGTGATGTCTCTGCTTTTGAATATGCTATCTAGGTTGGTCATAACTTTCCTTCCAAGGAGTAAGCGTATTTTAATTTCATGGCTGCAGTCACCATCTGCAGTGATTTGGGAGCCCCCAAAATAAAATCTGACACTGTTTCCACTGTTTCCCCATCTATGGTTATTCCAGTAGTCATGTATGGATGTGAGAGCTGGACTGTGAAGAAAGCTGAGCGCCGAAGAATTGATGCTTTTGAACTGTGGTGTTGGAAAAGACTCTTGAGAATCCCTTGGACTGCAAGGAGATCCAACCGGTCCATTCTAAATGAGATCAGTCCTGGGTGTTCATTGGAAGGACTAATGCTAAAGCTGAAACTCCAATACTTTGGCCACCTCATGTGAAGAGTTGACTCATTGGAAAAGACCCTGGTGAGGGGTTGGGGGCAGGAGGAGAAGGGGACAACAGAGGATGAGATGGCTGGATGGTATCACCGACTCAATGGACATGAGTTTGAGTGAACTCCTGGAGTTGGTGATGGACAGGGAGGCTCTCTGCTCTACCCCTTCCCTTATTATGACTGTGTGTGTGTGTGTGTGCACACGTGCGCGTGTGCACGCAAATGTCATTCAGTCACGTCTGATTCTTGTGCAAACCTATGGAATATAGCCCACTGGGCTTCTCTGTCCCTTGAATTCTCCAGGTAGGGATACTGGAATGGATTGCCATACCCTCCTCCAGAAGATCTTTCCGACCCAGGGATCATACCCAGGTCTCCTTCACTGCAGGCAGATTGTTTACCATCTGAACCACCAGACAGCACACAAACTGTCAAATATCTCCATCTTTGGAGGAATTAACCTTTTTCCCTGTAATGATCTCATGCATACAATTTTAAAAATTAGTACAGTTGAATACTTTTTCTTCTGTTAGTTTGCCTGTTTCAATGTATTTAATTGACTTGGCTATAGAACCTTAGGAGGCTAAAGGGAAAGTCTTTCCTTCCCTACAACAGAATCCAGGACATCTGAGTTATAAATCATCAGTACTAGTGAAGTCATGGCCTTCTTTCATAGTCTGTGCATTGCGGAATGAAAGTAATAATCAATACAGTTTTTACAGTTTGTTATTTTATCAGTGCATGACAATATACAGATCTTACGAAAACAAGACACTAAGTTTTGAACATTGCTTTTTAGAAGCACATGGGTTAGTTGTTCCTTTTGTCTTTTTTTGCCTCCTTTTAAGAAAAACAGTTGGTCTTTGTTTTGTTTTGTTAGTTTTGCTGCATGTAAAGTTCTAGGATGACAGTATTTTCCTCATATCACTATATTGCTTTTCTTCATTGCCTTTCTTTTGTGCTGAATTCTTTTATTTGAATAACAAAGAGCAGTTGTTTTGGTAAGACTTTTCTGATTAAAAACAAGCAAAAATCTTAGAGCACAATTAATAAAATAGCAAGCAATTGAGTTAAAGTGAAGAAAAGATAGAAAATGTCTGAAAAAAAACTTAGCCAGTTACTTTAAAAGTTAAGCAGATATCTTCCCTCTGACCTTGTCATTCCACTCCCAGTTATGTGTACCAGAGAACTGAAAATATAAGTACATTAAAAGTCTTGGAATAAAATGTTTATACAACACATTTATTCATAGTAGACCAGAAGTGGTAATAACACAGATGTTCATCAATTGGAAAATAGATAAACTGGAGTATAATCATAAAATTAACTTCCACTTACCCATAAGAAAGAATGAGCTACTGGTACACCAACGACATGGATGAATCTCAAAAACCATTACACTCAGTTGAAGAAGTTTTACACACACACAGATATATGTATGAGAATTTCTCTAGAATGGGTGAAACTAAACTGCAGTGATATAAATAATATCAGTGTTGCCTTCTGAGTGTTTAGCCAGTGGGGGAGTGGCTGATGGATAAGAGATAGGGAGAAGTTCTGCAGTTATGGAGATTATCGATGCCCCGATAGTGATGTGGGCTGTATGAGCATATGGATTTTCAAAGTCCAACTGTTAGTAGTTTTCATATCTGAACCTTTCACTGTAAATAAATTATACTTTAGTAAAAAAAGTTAAAATGAATGTACAAAAAGCTTGGAGAAAAATCTCATAAAATGTGCTCATCATCATTACTCATCAGAAAAAGAAAAATTAAAATCACAGTGAAATAGGAGGTCTCTAATATCAGAATGGCTAAAAAATGAAAAATAATGTCAGTTGATGTTGATAGCAATATAGAGAAGAAAATGATAAAATGTTATTGAAAAGTAGTTGGCAGGTTTTTAAAAATAAGTTGCAGTGTATATACTTACTCTACTATCCAGTAATTTTATTCCTAGTTATTGCGTCAGCCTGAATCATCTATATTCCTGGAGGCAGATGGTAAGAGGGAGGGAATACTTCATGGAAATCTAAGTGAGGGCACTAAACTCAGGCACCCAAGAAGGCTGGACACTGAGGGGGACTGTTCCATGCTCCAGCGACAGTAAGGCAGTGCTGGGGTGGAAGAGCTGAAAGGAGATGGTGACAGCCTTTCCTGGCAGCCTGGGGAGAGTTATGGTAAAAGATCACACATCAGAGGTGATGGGATGGTTGGAAGTTTGGTTACTTCGAGTAAATGTGTGTTGATTTGGCAAATAAATCAGTACATGAGGAATAATTGGATTTACTAGTATTATCTTACCTACTGAGAAATAATTTACAAACAAGAGAAAAGTTAGAGCATTGAGGTTTTCTATTAGAATTGGAAATATGGGTGTGAACTCTTTTTTAAAAAATACATAATCTAGTCATAATTATTCATGAATTCAGTATTTTAGAATTCACAGACTTGCTAAAATTTATCTGTAACCCCAAAATAAATATATCACCTCTATGGTCATTCACAGACGTGGACAGGACAGTAAACAGTTTGAGTTGCCTGACATATGTGTTCCCTGCAGAGATCCACCAAGGCAACACTCTGCCTTCAGGTTTCATACTATACAAACCTTTTCTTTTCCTTATTTGAGTCTGTTTGAGTGATGTTAGTAGCTCAGTTCTGTCCAACTCTTTGGGACCCCATGGATTGGGGCCTGCCAGGCTCTGACCATGGGATTTCCCAGGCAAGAATACTGGAGTGGGTTGCCATTCCCTTCTCCATGGGATCTTCCTTATGCAGGGATCTAACCCCAGTTTCCTGCATTTCAGGTAGACTTTTTGCCATCTGAACCACTAGGGAACCATGGTTTTAACATTTTTGTGCTTTTTCTGGGTGCTTTTTCTGTTTCCAAACTTAGTGCTGAAGTTTGTCTAGTATTCCTAAAGGCAAGAAGGCTGTGGTGTTTCTTATGGAGCAAATGTGTTAGATATGCTCCCTTCAGGCATAAATCGTTGTGCTGTTAGGCATGAGTTCAGTGCCAATGAATCAGTGATATATTTTGAGTTTGATGGTTTTAAACAGCAACACACATAACACAACAATGTTATGTAATGACCAGTTAGTGAAAATGTGACCAAAGACTCACAGGAACCTAACCCCACGTTCTCAGGGGTGGTGGTTCAGTATTCCTTAATTTGGAATGTTCAGTGACTTGCTAGAATGTAACTACCATGAATAGTGAGAATAAACTTCATATGGGAGTACATGTGAATTATATTCAGAGATGGGCATAGACTCATTGATACCATTTAGCAATGTTCTTGGTTTCTAAATAGCATCTTCACTAAAGCGTAAGAATTTTTGTCCAGGAACACCTTATATCAGAAAGGGAAGACGTGTTCAAACAATGATAAGACATGTCAAAAGTATATGAGAACCTAACTTGATGGATCTCTCATTGAGCAGGTCTAGGACAATTTGAGTATTAAAATCAATGACAATATCAGATGACACCCAGTATAATAAAACAGGAACCCATGAGTTCATACTAATATAAATAAATGAAGGAGGAAAAGAACTCTTCTTCAATTAAATAACTAAAAAGAAAGAGGAAATGATAGTCATAATTTGGAAAATTGTAATGGTGGCAGAGGTTTTGCTAAGAAACAGTATGCTGGTGAAATACTGAAATCTGAACACAATGATGACTTCCCCTTAAAGAGACCTGACTTTGGTTTTGAGGAAACATCCTCGAGACTCAGAAAGGAGTCATAAAGCATGAAAAGTCTGCAAATTTGAAAGACTATTAAGGACATAGAGAAAGGGATAGATTAAACAACTGTTTCAGACTGAAAGACATGAAAATTAGAAGCAATACTGCTTTCTAGACAAGTGTCTGGACTAGAAGTGAAAAAGATACATTGATGTGATAATTGGCAAAATTAAAAAAAAAGCCTATGGATTGGAAAGCAGCATTGTATATGGGACAGCTTCCTAAATGGATGAGTTGTATGGTAGAAAAAGCAAGAGAGTTCCATAAAAACATCTATTTCTGCTTTATTGACTATGCCAAAGCCTTTGACTGTGTGGATCACAAGAAACTGTGGAAAATTCTGAAGGAGATGGGAATACCAGACCACCTGACCTGCCTTCTGAGAAACCCATATGGAGGTCAGGAAGCAACAGTTAGAACTGGACATGGAGAAACAGACTGGTTCCAAATAGAAAAAGGAGTACATCAGGGCTGTATATTGTCACCTTACTTATTTAACTTATATGCAGAGCCCATCATGAGAAACGCTGGGCTGGAAGAAACAAAAGCTGGAATTAAGATTGCCAGGAAAAATATAACTAACCTTAGATTTGTAGATGGCACCACCCTTAGGGCAGAAAGTGAAGAGGAACTAAAAAGCCTCTTGATGAAAGTGAAAGAGGAGAGTTAAAAGGTTGGCTTAAAGCTCAACATTCAGAAAACGAAGATCATGGCATCCGGTCCCATCACTTCATGGGAAATAGATGGAGAAACAGTGGAAACAGTGTCAGACTTTATTTTGGGGGCTCCAAAAATCATTGCAGATGGTGATTGCAGCCATGAAATTAAAAGACGCTTACTCCTTGGAAGGAAAGTTATGACCAACCTAGATAGCACATTCAAAAGCAGAGACATTACTTTGCCAACAAAGGTCCGTCTAGTCAAGGCTATGGTTTTTCCAGTAGTCATGTATGGATGTGAGAGTTGGACTGGGAAGAAAGCTGAGTGCCGAAGAATTGATGCTTTTGAACTGTGGTATTGGAGAAGACTCTTGAGAGTCCTTTGGACTGCGAGAAGATCCAACCAGTCCATTCTAAAGGAGATCAGCCCTGGGTGTTCTTTGGAAGGACTGATGCTAAAGCTGAAACTCCAGTACTTTGGCCACCTCATGCAAAAAGTTGACTCATTGGAGAAGACTCTGATGCTGGGAGGGATTGGGGGCAGGAGAGAAGGGGACGACGGAGGATGAAATGGCTGGATGGCATCACTGACTCAATGGACGTGAACTCCGGGAGTTGGTGATGGACAGGGAGGCCTGGCGTGCTGCGATTCATGGGGTCGCAAAGAGTCAGACACGACTGAGCGACTAAACTGAATGTCAGAGAGGATTGTCTTTATAAGATACACACTGGAGTCTCTTAAGAGTTATAGGGCATCAAAACAGAAAATGACTCTTCCTATCTATTTTCTTCTTTCCCTCCCTCTTTCCCTCTCTCTGTCTCCACCTCCCTCCTTCCTCTCCCTGTTCCTTCCTTGCATCCATCTTTCCATTTAGTCTGTAAGAGAGAACAATATTCATTCATCTTTTTACTCTGAGAAAATCCTTAAAATAATTCTTAGCTTTCCTACAAACAAAATATTCCATGACTCTCAGTAATTGAATAATATAAGTTTGTTGTGGATATAATATTACAATAATAATTTTCAGTACTATTTTAAGTTGAGAAATATTTTCCTGTGACTCTTTATTTTAGCCAAGTCTTTATTCTTCTCTTTTTATGTGTTGCCTCATTCTTGTAAATTATAGCCACTTTAAGTTAGTGAGGTAGGTAAAGGAAATTTTAGTTCTTTTAATTAAAAAATTATGTTGTATCCAAGTAAGTCTATATTCTTATCACAACTTTCTGCTAAGCAAGTTCCTAATGAAGTAGATGTATAATACATGATTTTTATGGGTGATTTTATGTTTCCCCCTTTTTAACACTTGAAACTTTTCTTAGAGAGAAAAAAGAAAAAGGCGTAGCTTACTCCTCTTGACTTTTACTTTGTTTCTTTGTACAAATTTAAAAAACTTAAAAGGCAGACAGTATGTCTTTGTCAAACTATGAGTTCAGTTCAGTCGCTCACTCAGTCGTTTCTGACTCTTTGTGACCCCATGAATCGCAGCACACCAGGCCTCCCTGTCCATCACCAACTTCCGGAGTTCACTCAAACTCACGTCCATTAAGTCGTTAATGCCATCCACCCATCTCATCCTCTGTCGTCCCCTTTTCCTCCTGCCCCCAATCCCTCCCAGCATCTGAGCCAATGAGTCAACTCTTTGCATGAGGTGGCCAAAGTACTGGAGTTTCAGCTTTAGCATCATTCCTTTCAAAGAAATCCCAGGGCTGATCTCCTTCAGAATGGACTGGTTGTATCTCCTTGCAGTCCAAGGGACTCTCAAGAGTCTTCTCCAACACCACAGTTCAAAAGCATCAATTCTTTGGCACTCAGATTTCTTCACAGTCCAACTCTCATATCCATACATGACTACTGTCAAACTATGGCTTAAGGTAAAATAGCCTTTCATTTTTTTGAGATAAACTAAATACATTTAATTTAAATAAAAGTTGAAATTTGATTCTGATTAATGTTATTAGCAATAGCAAATTTACTCAACCTTAATCAAAAGTGACATGGATACAAATTAGTTTAAAACACAGATTTATTTAAGGCTTTGACAAAACATTCTTACTTGAGTGATATCATAGGGGCTAGTAAGTAGGCATGTAATTACAAAATTATCATATAAAGACATTGCTTTTTAAACTTTTTTATATACCTATGAATAAAATTATTTCTTTAGATACTAAAAATAAAGAATAAAACTTCTTTGTGAAATTTGTGCTTAGACTTTGTTGCACAAAATATTCAATTTTCAGTCAAAATTGAGATAAATACAAAGAGGTTTATTTTCAATTGAAATGAAATGAATTTATATTGTTCAAGATACTTGTTAAAACAAAGTAGCTTGCTCACACTTATAGGAAGCTAAAAACAGTAGCAGAATATTCTTACGCTTTCTTATGAATGGCAGGATATTCTTTTACACAGAAATTGTGAAAAGATTTATTACATGCTTAAGACAGCAGTAAATCTCAGCTTGAGTGTTGTAACAGTACAACTCTCTGACGTCTTTATCTTCTCTCAGTATTCTGTTCCCTGACTGAGCAGAAGGTTCAGAAAAGGGGTCACACCCATTCAGTCTAGGAAGAGGGAAGGTAAATGCTGTTAATTTTGTGCTGTAGCTCTTCCCGTCTTTGGGTAGAAGTTGAATGTTGTTAGTTTCCTTCTCAGAGAGGGCAATGGCACCCCACCCCAGTACTCTTGCCTGGAAAATCCCATGGATGGAGGAGCCTGGTGGGCTGTAGTCCATGGGGTCGCTAAAGAGTCGGACACGACTGAAGCGAGTTAGCAGTTTCCTTCCACAATCTAATGCCTAAGGAAGAATGGAAATGTTTTAAGAACTTTTATAGGGAGTTTTGTTTGTTTGTTTGTTTTGCAACATGATTTTCCAAAGATTTAGTTTCCCTTTAAATCCAAGTATCTTGTCACCTGAAGTCAGAACATTTTCACCGAGGCCTTGCAGAGACTCATTCAACTGGTTTATTGTTGAAAACTCTCTCTTAACCAGACTAGTTTTTTAAATGCATTCTATATTTTCAAAACACCAAGTAAAATCTCAAGAAAATTTTACAAAAAAAGCTCTTAAAAGAATTCATTCATCTTTCAGCTAAATCATCCTGTCACAAAACCTTCCTCTGTTAAACCATCAGATTTCTTTACTTAGTAGAGGATTATGTTCTCTTTGTCGACATTTGCATATAATTTTTAAATATGTTAAATGAACTGGTCTTTGATAAGTAAAGTTATCCATTTTGTTGTGTTATCCAGAACTTTTATTATTTTATCATTAAGAATTGCTGATCCAGCATTTCCACTCCTGCGTATTAATCTGAAGAAAGTGAAAATACTACTGAAATGGATATATGCACCCCCATGCTCATTGTGGCATTATTTACAATAGCAAAGATACGAAACAACCTGAGTGTTCACCTATGAATGAATGGACAAAGAAAATGCAACGTATACATGTATAATAGAATATTATTTCGTCATAAAAAAGAAAGAATCTTGCCATTTTGAACAAGGTAAGTGGACTTTCAGACAATTACCGTAAATTAAAGGTCAGGCAAAAGAAAGACAAACACCATTTGATCTCATTTATATGTTGAGTGTTTGAATAAAAAAACTCAGAGATACAGAAAACAGTTTAGTAAGTACTAGAGGCTAGGAGAAAATAGCAGGTCAAAAAGTACAAATTTATACTAATAAAATAAGTAATAGGGATGTAATGCATAAAATGTGACTATAATTAATAATACTATATGGCATACTTAGGGCTTCCAACATGGCACTACTGGTTAAGAATCTGCCTGCAAATTCAGGAGACATAAGAGATATGGGTTCGATCCTTAGGTTGGGAAGATCCCATGGAGGAGGGAATGGAAATCCACTCCTGTGTTCTTGCCTGGAATATCCATGGACAGAGGAGCCTTGCGGGCTGCACTCCATGAGGTCACAAAGGAAGATTGGGGCACGAAGAATCACAAGCTGGAATCAAGATTGCTGGCAGAAATATCAATAACCTCAGATATACAGATGATACCACCCTTAGGGCAGAAAGTGAATAGGAACTAAAAACCTATGTTATTAAAGTGAAACAGGAGAGTGAAAAAGTTGGCTTAAAGCTCAACATTCAGAAAACGAAGATCATGGCATCTGGTCCCATCACTTCATGGGAAATAGATGGGGAAACCGTGGAAACAGTGTCAGACCTTATTTTGGGGGGGATCCAAAATCACTGCAGATGGTGACTGCAGCCATGAAATTAAAAGACACATACTCCTTGGAAGGAAAGTTATGACCAACCTAGAGAGCATATTCAAAAGCAGAGACATTACTTTGCCAACAAAGGTCTGTCTAGTCAAGGCTATGGTTTTTCTAGTAGTCATGTATGGATGTGAGAGTTGCACTGTGAAGAAAGCTGAGCGCCAAAGAATTGATGCTTTTGAACTGTGGTGTTGGAGAAGACTCTTGAGCGTCCTTTGGACTGCAAGGAGATCCAACCAGTCCATCCTAAAGGAGATCAGTCCTGTGTGTTCATTGGAAGGACTGATGCTAAAGCTGAAACTCCAATACTCTGACCACCTCATGGGAAGAGTTGACTCATTAGAAAAGACCCTGATGCTGGGAAGGATTGGGGGCAGGGGGAAAAGGGGACAACAGAGGATGAGATGGCTGGATGGCATCACCAACTCAATGGACGTGAGTCTGAGTGAACTCCGGAAGTTGGTGATGGACAGGGAGGCCTGGTGCGCTGTGATTCATGGGGTCACAAATAGTCAGACATGACTGAGCAACTGAACTAAACTGAACTGAACTGAAAGTGATTTAGCATGCACACATATAGCATATTTGTAAGTTGCTAAGAGAGTAGATTTTCAGAGTTTTTATCACAGGAGAGAAGAGATAAAAAATAACTGTTGACACTAGCATGTCTCTGTGAAGAACAAAGTTCTATATTTTAATGTTTGGATTTCCCTTATTTTTTAAAACAGTTGAAATGTCTGAAACAAACTATTGATGCGGCACCATAAATGCCATATCAATATATTCTCTCTCTAAGGCAGACCTTTCCTCTCAGTATAAAGACAAAAATGCTAGATACATCTATATCTTTGGTTGTCTCAGAAGTACTTTGCAACAAAACAAAAGTTTTAATTTCATCATTTACAAAAGTTGAAAATACTACAGCATGACTTTTCCTAAAATCTGTTTATTCATCACCTGAATAGAAAATCTGCTGTTTTTCAGTTATTATACAAAACCTTTTCAGCATCATGTTGACTTTTCCTGCTGTTTGAGAATGTAATCTGAAAAATTATACACTGCAATTTGTCCTAGAATTTTGCTTTCTATAATTTTACATGCTTGTATTATTAGATTCTCTCCAGTGGTATCACTTTCCCTTTCCTGGGCATTAATAATTTACTGAATGACTTGCTTCCTAATACTTTTTATTAAATCTGACTTTTAATAAAACTTTTCCTTTCATATGTTCTAAGATTCCAGTGACATTTTTAAATAATCAGTTCTTTTGTGTAAAAGCCAGCCCCATCCTCTGATCACACACTGGAGTATTGAATCCCCATCAACACACCACAGCAAAGTACACAGATTCCCTGGGTCATTCTTTCATTGTCTAATTGTTGAATGTCTCTTACATTTGAGAATTTGAATTGAATTCAAATTGAACTCAAATTCAAATTTAATAATTTGAAGAAATCCTAAAACATGTCAGAGAGAGAAAATATATATAATATGAAAAAATCTTCCTCAGTGAATATCTTTTGAGAAATCTGAAAAGACGTAATATAAAAAGAAATGGTGATGCTGTTCAAAAGGAACGAAATGAGATACAGAAACAGAAGTACTAAAAAGTAAAATTAAGTGAAAGTATGGTTGCTGAAAAAGAGAGTCCAAAATATAGTACTTGAATGCAGTTTCAAAAATGACAGAATGATCTTGGTTTGTTTTCAAACCATTCACCATCACAGTAATACAAGTCTGTGCCCCAAACACTGATGCCAAAGAAGCTGAAGTTGACCAGTTCTATGAAGACCTGCAATACCTTCTAGAACGAACACCAAAAAAAAGATTTTCTTGGCATCATCAGATCAGATCAGATCAGAGCAGTCACTCAGTCATGTCCGACTCTTTGCAACGTCAGGAGATATCCAGAATAACAGGAAAATTTTGCAGTGGAGTACAAAATGAAGCAGGGCAAAGGGTAACAAAGTTTTGTCAAGAGAACACACTGGTCATAACAAACACCCTTTCCAAGAATCTGAGAGGTGACTCTACACATGGACATCATCAGATGTCAACATCAGAATCAGACTGATGGTGATCTTTGCAGCCAAAGATAGAGAATCTCTATGCTGCTGCTGCTGCTAAGTCGCTTCAGTCTTGTCTGACTCTGTGCGACCCCATAGACGGCAGCCCACCAAGCTTCCCCGTCCCTGGGATTCTCTAGGCAAGAACACTGGAGTGGGTTGCCATTTCCTTCTCCAATGCATGAAAGTGAAAAGTGAAAGTGAAGTCACTCAATCGTGTCCGACTGCAGCCTACCAGGCTCCTCTGTCTATGGGATTTGCTAGGCAAAAGTATTGGAGTGGGGTGCCATTGCCTTCTCCGAAGAATCTCTATACAGTCAGTAAAAACAAGACCTGGAACTGACCATTGTGGCTCAGATCATGAGCTCCTTATTGCAAAATTCAGGCTTAAATTGAAGACATTGGAGAAAAACTACTAGGTCATTCAGGTATGACCTGAATCAAATTCCTTATGATTATACAGTGGAGTTGACTGGATTCACAAGATTAGATCTGATATACAGTGTACCTGAAGAACTATGGGTGGATGTTCATATTATTGTACAGGAGGAGGAGGAGGCAGTGACCAAAACTATGCCAAAGTAAAAGAAGTGCAGGAAGGCAAAGTGGTTGTCTCAGGAGGCTTTACAAATAGCTGAGGAAAGAAGAGAAGTGAAAGCAAATGTAGAAAAGGAAAGATATACCCAAAGAATGCAGGGATCCAGAGAAATAGCAAGGAGAGAGAACAAAGCCTTCTTCAATGAACAATGCAAACAAATAGAGGAAAACAATAGAATGGGAAAGACTAGAGATCTCTTCAAAAAAATTGGAGATATCAAGGGAATATTTCATGCAAGGATGGGCATTATAAAGGACAGAAACATTAAGGACCTAGCATTAATGACCTAATAGAGGCAGAATAGATTAAGAGGTGGTGGCAAGAATACACAGAAGAATTTTACAAAAAAGTCTTAATGACCCAGATAACCACAATGGTGTGGTCACTCATCTAGAGCCAGACATCCTGAAGTGTGAAGTCAAGTGGGCTTAGAAACCATTACTAAGAACAAAGCTAATGGATGTGACAGAATTCAAGCTGAGCTAATTAAAATCCTAAAAGGTGATGCTGTGAAAGTGCTATACTCAGTATGTCAGCAAATTTGGAAAACTCAGCAGTGGCCACAGGACTGGAAAAGGTCAGTTTTCATTCCAGTCCCAAAGAAAGGCATTGCCAAAGAATGTTCAAACTATGTACATTTGAACTGATTTCACTTGCTAGCAAGAGTACACTCTAAATCCTTTAAGCTAGACTTCAGCTGCACATGAACTGAAGCTTTAAGATGTTCAAGCTGGGTTTCAAGCAGGCCAAGGGACCAGATATCAAATTACCAACATCCATTGGATCATAGAAAAGCCAAAGGAATTCCAGAAAAACATCATTTTCTGCTTCATTGACTATGCTAAATCCTTTGGCTGTGTGGATCACAACAAACTATGGAAAATTCTTAAAGAGACAGGAATAGTAGACCACCTTACCTGCCTCCTGAGAAATCTGTATGCAGGTCAAAAGCAACAGTTAGAACCAGACATGGAACAATGGACTGGTCAAAATTGGGAAAGGAGTGCATCAAGGCTGTATATTGTCACCCTGCTTATTTAACTTCTATGCAGAGTACATCATGAGAAATGCTGGGCTGGAGGAATCACAAGGTGGAATCAAGACTGCCAGGTGAAATATCAACAACCTCAGATACGCAGATGACACCCTAATGGCAGAAAGCAAAGAGGAACTAAAGAACCTCTTGATGAAGAGTGAAACAGGGGAGTGAGAAAAGCTGGCTTAAAACTCAACATTCAAAAAACAAAGATCATGGCATCTGGTCCCATCACTTAATGGCAAGTAGAAGGGGAAAGAGAAGGCAATGGCACCCCACTCCAGTACTCTTGTCTGGCAAATCCCAGGGACGGGGGAGCCTGGTGGGCTGCCGTCTATGGGATCACACAGAGTCGGACACCACTGAAGCGACTTAGCAGCAGCAGAAGGGGAAAAAGTGGAAGCAGTGATACAGTTTCTTTACTTGTGTTCTAAAATCACTGTGGACAGTGACTGCAGTCATGAAATTGGTGCCTTGCTTTTTGGAAGGAAAGTTATGACAAACCTAGACAGCATATTGAAAAGCAAACATCACTTTGCAGAGAAAGATCCATATAGTCAAAGCTGTGGTTTTTCCAATAGTCTTGGATGTGAGAGTTGTGAGATGATGTGAGTTGTGAAATGTGAGAGTTGGAATATAAAGAAGGCTGAGCACTGAATAATTGATGTTTCAAACTGTGGTGCTGGAGAAGATTGTTGAGAGTCCCTTGGATAGCAAGGAGATCAAACCAGTCAATCTGTGAATTCTCTGGAGTTTGTTGCTAAAGCTGAAATTCCAATACTTTGGCAACCTGTTGGGAAGAACAGACTCACTTGAAAAGACCTTGTTGCTAGGAAAAATTAAAAGCAAAAGGAAAAGGGACTGACAGAGGATGACATGGTTAGATACCGTCACTCACTCAATGAATATGAATTTGAGCAAACTCTGGGAGATAGTAGAGGACAGAGGAGACTTTTGTGGTACAGTCAATGAGGTTGCAAAAGATTGGACATGACTTAGCGACTGAACTGCAACAATACGGTTGCTAAAAATTAGCAGAAAGAGCAAATGGACAATATATCCAGAAAGTAGAAATGAGTAACAGATGGAAAATATAAGGTAAAAAATGATAAAGGAAACAGAAAATTAGTGTAAGGTATCCAAAATATGTCTAATAGGTGCTCTAGAAAGGGCAAAATGAAGAAATGTGTTTTCATTTAGATGGAGCATCCCAAAGCCCAGGAAAACTAATTGAAGTGTAAATCTTAATTTTGTGTTAAACAACTGTGAAATTGAAATTTTAAAATTTAGATTTTTTTTCATTGTCAAGAGGAATTGGAGTGAGGGGGTATAAGAGGTTGGGAAAATAGTTACCTTGCAAAGGAGTAAAACTTGAATAAGCATTGATGTCATAATCAATACTAGGTGGTAGGTAACAATGGAAATTCTGAGAGGCTATTTTCAACCAGGTGTTCCATACACAATTAAGAGGAAGGTGGGGGGGAAGTTTTACCGGAAATAGTAATTATAGAACACTTTCTGAGTTAGCAGAGAAAACAATTTACATAGTGATATCAAGGTTAGCACTGTGTCCTGATTTAACTAAAAATAATAAGACATAATTGAAATTGGAAGGTGAGTGAGAAAATTGAGAATGTTTTGAGAAATAAATCTACCATAGTAGAGAAAATCAATGAACCAAAATGAATAATATAAGCATTCAGTTTTTAAATATAGAATTAAAGCTAGCATGGAGCAGGAAATTTGCTTGTTATTAAAAGTCCTACTGCTTTTTTTAAGCACTCAAGATTTTTTTTTTTTATAATTTTCAAATCACCACTTCTCATAAAGTGATCATTAACATAACCAAATTCAATTTTCTCATTCCATAACTTTGCTGATACTCCTAACTACAGTGTCAAAAACAGTGGCAAATATCATGCATAATTATATTAAGTAAAACATATGGAATGACTCCTGGACAGCATCTTCCTTTATTCTTTTTAAAACCCAAATGACATTGTTTTGCTAGATAAAAGTCTTCTTTTCCTGCCTGGTAGTTTGGTATGTAAATGCCAGCTGTTGTAATGTTTTTAAAGAAGCCATTATAGAACATTTTATTTCGTCATTCCAACTTTAAGCTAGAAGGCACTACCAGGCCTCAAAGTACAGAGCCATAGAATTTCCTTCTGGAACGTTCAGATTTTCCTTGAAAAATGAAGGCAGTTGTTTGCCTAAATTTTTTTCAAGAAATAATGCAACAAAAACCAGTGATACCTCATTTGCATCAGCCTCACAGACTTTCTAGCATCATCGTAGAGTATGTTAATCAAACTCAGGCATCTGCTGTTATTCCGGGAGCAAATTTATAAACTACATTCTCAAAATTATGGACTGAAGTCAGTCTGAATTAGCTTCAAAGTCCACTCATAACTTAGAATATCTTGAGCAAGTACTTATTCTGTCCATTTCTGGTTTCCTTGCATGGTTAACATACAGAAGTGTAAGTAAGTGTTAGTCACTCAGTCGTGCTCGACTCTGTGCAACCCCATGGACTGCTGCCCACCAGGCTCCTCTGTCCATGAGATCTTCCAGGCAAGGATACTGGAGAGGGTTGCCATTTCCTTCTCCAGGGGATCTTCCCAACCCAGGGATCGAACCCGGGTCTCCTGCACTGCAGGCAGATTCTTTCCGAGTGAGCTACAAGGTTAACAGTATTAAGATTTTCTATCTTCTGTATATGTTGTGAAGTTACATGTAAATAGCCTTGTACTATTCCTGGCATAGTTTCAGTCTGTAAATAGTGGCGGGGCAGTGCCGTAGTTGCTGCCCCTGATGGTTCTGATAGACTTTATCATCATTGTAAACCCCAGTTTTTTCAACAGAGCTTTTTGTTTTTTCTGAGTTAGTTGACAGATAGGATATCACTAATTCTCCCTTCAAGCTAAAAATATGCATGGCTGCAGAAATGTCAACAGTAGACAGATAGTTATGCTGAAAGAGATGACATTATGAGAAATTCAAGGTATGGCCGCAGAGGAATATAACTACATTCCTATGGCACTTAGGAAATGAATTTATAGCTAATTCCAAATGAGCTGCTACTCTAAAGAGATGTCAGTGCTTGAGAACAGATGTCAGGTAGCTGATGACTTAGACAGACAATATATATTTGATAAGTTTCAATATATCTTAGAAAATATTTATTTGTACTCATTTTACTGATACCATAGGACAAAGATATGAATTGAAGAAAAATGTATAGTTATAAAAGAAACACAAATTTACTCATACTGCTCCTTATAAATACATAAGAAATTTAGCATTTTGGTTTTTGGTAAAGACCCAAATTTACTCACAGCTTTATACCTTGATGGACTTGAAACAGGGAAATAAAATATAGCTTTATATGATGCCACAGTCTCTGCAAATATAAAAGCCTGTATTAATGATATAGTCACTTTTATATTAATGTTTGGCCTCTCAAATGCCGTCATTCCTGAAATTCATGACATACCAATTAACAACCTCATGACATGCCCATTTCTTCAGTGTTCTCATAGTGACAGGAGTAAGAAGGCCTTGACTCTTCCTGGGTTTTTCAGTTCCCCTTCCATCTATGCTGTGTGTAGCTAGCTTAGGTAGCCACTGAGATGTGACATCCCAGCAGGTCTTTGGAGGGCACTAGCCTAGATGCCATGATACAACTGTGTGTCCCTAGTCATTAAATCCTTCTTTTGATCTTTGTCAGCCCATGTACAATTCTTTTAAGTTCTCCATTTCCATAGTGAAATTTCTGAATCTTTCTGTGTTCCACACACATTTTTACAGAAATTCAGGACAGAGACCTTAGGCTCACTGTGAGGCTCCACTGGCATTGCTGCACTTTTGTTTTGCTACATGTCGGATACTCAACCCAAGAAACTGTATTTCCTACAACTTAATTAAAGTCCCTAGGGGAGGGTACCATGTTTATCAATCTTTATTTCTGTCTTAAATTCCTCAAATCCTAATAATCAAGTACAGTATTGATTAGCAACAATTAATAATAATTAACTGAATAAAACAAGCATAAGTTAATGTGGTGGGCAAGCTAATTAACTGAGGAATGGAAAGAGACATAATATGGCAAATCACAGTAAAGGTAAAGATTAGATTCAATACATACATGATTTTGTTGGGTTCCCAACGTGAACTCACTGAGGTAAATCATTTCCAAATATGGTGAAAAGCATAGTCAAGCTCTGCTGCTGCTGCTGCTAAGTCGCTTTAGTTGTGTCCAACTCTGTGTGACCCCATAGACGGCAGTCCACCAGGCTCCCCCGTCCCTGGGATTCTCCAGGCAAGAACACTGGAGTGGGTTGCCATTTCCTTCTCCAATGCAGGAAAGTGAAAAGTGAAAGGGAAGTCACTCAGTCACGTGGGTTCTTCGCGATCCCATGGACTGCAGCCCACCAGGCTTCTCCATCCATGGGATTTTCCAGGCAAGAGTGCTGGAGTGGGGTGCCATTGCCTTCTCCTAGTCAAGCTCTAGTAGAAGGTAAATTAAATGATATAAAAGTGACCTTGAAATATGTAGACGTGATTGAGCAAGTCTGGTCTCAGGTACCAGAAGGGTCATTGCTGCTGATATTGAAGTTGTAAAAAACTTTAGTGAAGTGGCTACAGGAACTCTCAGCTTGCTGATGAGGGCATCAAGGAGAGGGTTTGGATTTTGAGTGTCCTGTCATGGGAACCACTTGTAAAGCTAAAATTAAGGTTTACTGAAGATTTTCAAAATGTGATTGCTGGTTAGTGGTGGCAGAAGTGTGATCTACAACTAGCATGGGAGTCTACTGAGTATCTTTAATGACTGAGGAAATTAGAAAACACCACACTCTCCAGTGAAGAAAGCTGAAAGAGAAAGTAAAATTTCAGTGAAAGCAAAGAAGTTGAATTATTGTTTACAGAAATATTTAACAACACTAGAAAATATATTTTAATAGTATACTGTTATCTTGATGTTCATTGGAAAAGCCCAGTAATGTCTAGGCAGATGGAAGGAGGAAGATGAGCAGTTTAATGTTACAGTGATACAAGTAGTCAATCAAGTGATAGGGAGGTAGTTTTCCTATGGTTATTAAGATGAAGGAGGCAAAAGTACAGGAAGAAATTCATAGTGGCATGAAATTAATAGTGGCTTGGAGAGGTGTTCACAAAATAAATAGGAGTTGAACTGGTGAGACTATTGGAGGGTTAACAAAACCCTGAAGGCTTCAGTTTTTGTGTGACAGAACTGCTCATAAATCTTGTGATAAGCAGCTATCTCAAATAAGCCATGAAAAATGTCATATATTAAAGCTTTGTTTGGGAATAGTTATGTATATTGTGATTAGTGCTGTCATGTTCATTAATGTGCTTTTGTAAATGAAGGGCTAATGCACTAAATGGAGGCAGCTGTGTATTTTTCTTAAACTTACACTTTATTTCTTAGGCCCAGAACATAGGCTAGTATTTGGTGAACAGCTTTATTTATTGCTCTTTAACTAAAGCATGAACATCTGTAATAAATATAAGTTGAAAAAATAATAGTAATTTGTTGAAAAATTCAACAACTACAAGTAAATTCAAAACTGAGTCACTTGGTGACTTCTGCAACTCTTAAGAATTTAAATACTGATAAAATGGCAATACAGAGTACCTTCAAAGTCAGGAAATAGAGGATGGACACCAAAGATTGTCTGGAAGATCCATTATTCTAATAATTTTTCTATATTCTGAGACACTAAAATGAAATGTTGGTTTCTAAAAGTTTTACAACCCATTTTCCTTAAAAGTTAATTTTTAAGATTTTATAGAAAAACATTTTTTCCATCTCTTCTTTTTTAGTCTAGATGGGGCAGTTTTTCTCTGCCCTGTCCTTCATTTGAGTTCTCCTAATACCTTTCAAATTTATTATTTGTATATGCTTTCTATTTAGAAATTCTCTAAGAGAGCCCTTTATGAGTCCCACAGGGTACTTGGGCACTGAATGAGAATGTCACTTCCTACCCCACCCATCTTACCCCCATTTTTTAAAAGCAAAGAGCATTGTATGATGAGTTTATATGGTGTGTTCATGTAGATTAATGGAGCCAAAGTAAGAAACTAAGCTTTCTAATCCAATTTGATACTATGTATAAAATTTTTATTACTCTCTATTTCCTCCCTTTTATATCCAAAATCTGGCATCACCTTCAAACTGCAGTTTCTTTGTACCTCAGATGTAAAAATCCCTTTTTTCTCATGCCAACTCGTCACTGATTTTCTTAGTGTGGCTTTAATTGACATCCTTTTTCTATCTGTTCATTGTCAGTATGTAAAACAAAATTATTTCTCAGCCTTAATTGTATGCAGCATCCTATAATCAGCTCATCCTAGAATTATGGAATCACATGCAAATTACAGATTATGCTCAGAAACTAAAGATTTTCCCAATTCAAGGAGTAACCATGAGCTTGCTTTGCATACTCTCCTACAATAGAATAAAATACCATCACTTAACACACAATCCCTATATAGAGTAGAATATAAAACAGTTCCTCAAAGAGACTTCATTATATTTCCCCATTTTTTTTTAATTTCTGCTAAATTGTATTCAATTTTTTTCAGTACTTCATTGGCAAAGAGAGAATCTAAATACATCAGAATCAGTTGTTTATCTTTCTCTATAAGACAAGTGAGAGAAGCCAACATGGAATACTAACTTGACTAAGTCAAGATTTACATATTTGAATTCCGATTTGGCATCAACTTCCTTGAAACCTTGTGAGATCATATGAGCCTCAGTTTCCACAACAGTGAAAGAGTGTGGTCTTCACTGCACCACCTGTCTTTGTAGGGTTAAAGTTAGTAGTGATAGACCTCTGAAAAATATAGACTTAAAAGATGCAATGTATCCACAAAATGGCAACATCTCTGCTCTTTCTATTTCAGCTCTGACTATTCTACAGGAAAAAAAAGAGCAAACAATAAATTCTATGAAACTCCAAACTTGATTAATTTCAAATCTTTAAATTCTCTGCTAGTCTCTGGGCTATCTAATGTCATGATCTTTAGTCAAGAGACTTTTCCATTGAGTCTTTACGTCACCATCAGCGAAACATAACTTTCTGGAATTCTTCCTGCCTGTCCACATTCACCCATCTCAAGTTCACGTAGTTCCCATTCTTCTATCCTCTGAAGTGTCCTCTGTATTTCTATATTCAGAGCATTTAAAACTGTGTTATGTAATTATATATTCACTTGTTTTTACTCCTCAATATATTGAAAGTTCTGAGAGTTGGAAAAATTATGTTTTATTCTATGTCTGTTAATAATCTATAATGGAAAATTATGAAAAATATATAATTGAATCCTGCTGTACACAAGAAACTAAGGCAATATTATAAATCGAGAATAATAATAATATAAAGACTATCATCCCTTTGGCATAAGTTCAGTTGGAGGTAGAATTAGTACCTTATGTGAAACATACTGATCTTTACAACCACTTTTTCACTTTTTCTATTTTCTGAGCCACTAAAGCTCAACATTAACAAAACGAAGATTATGGCATCTGGTCCCATCACTATGCTATGCTAAGTCACTTTAGTCGTGTCCGACTGTGTGTGACCCCAATAGACGGCAGCCCACCAGGCTTCCTCGTCCCTGGGATTCTCCAGGCAAGAACAATGGAGTGGGTTGCCATTTCCTTCTCCAATGCATGAAAGTGAAAAGAGAAAGCGAAGTCACTCAGTCATGTCCGACTCCTAGCGACCCCACGGACTGCAGCCTACCACTACATGGGAAATAGATGGAGAAACAGTGGAAACAGTGTCAGACTTAATTTTTCTGGGCTCCAAAATCACTGCAGATGGTGACTGCAGCCATGAAATTAAAAGACGCTTACTCCTTGGAAAGAAAGTTATGACCAACTTAGATAGCATATTCAAAAGCAGAGACATCACTTTGCCAACAAAGGTTCGCCTAGTCAAGGCTATGGTCTTTCCTGTGGTCATGTATGGATGTGAGAGCTGGACTGTGAAGAAGGCTGAGCGCCGAAGAATTGATGCTTTTTGAACTGTGGTGTTGGAGAAGACTCTTGAGAGTCCCTTGGACTGCAAGGAGATCCAGCCAGTCCATTCTGAAGGAGATCAGCCCTGAGATTTCTTTGGAAGGAATGATGCTAAAGCTGAAACTCCAGTATTTTGGCCCCCTCATGCGAAGAGTTGACTCACTGGAGAAGACTCTGATTCTGGGAGGGATTGAGGGCAGGAAGAGAAGGGGACGACAGAGGATGAGATGGCTGGATGGCATCAATGACTCGATGAATGTGAGTCTGAGTGACCTCCGAGAGCTGGTGATGGATAGGGAGGCCTGGCGTGCTGCAGTTCATGGGGTCGCAAAGAGTCGGACACGACTGAGCGACTGATCTGATCTGATCTGAGCCACTATGGTGTTTGTCCTTGGAGAAGGAAATGGCAACCCACTCCAGTGTTCTTGCCTGGAGAATCCCAGCGACGGGGGAGCCTAGTGGGCTGCCGTCTATGGGGTCGCACAGAGTCGGACACGACTGAAGCGACTTAGCAGCAGCAGCAGCATGGTGTTTGTCCTGCTGGGCGTATTCATTTTTAATCATGTTTTGGTTGTGCTGTTTTCTTGCTGTCCTCTAAATTATCATATGTATACAACTCCTTGCTGCCTTATTCCCTTGAGTTTATTTGGGAGTACAGTCTCCTGGCCTTAGTTATTTTTTTACTTTGTACCAAGTGTTTCACCATCTGGACATCCTACTCTATTATCTGCCAGTCACACCAAGGTCCCAAATTCAACTTCTGTCCTCAGACTTGTGTCGTCAAGGCACAGCATTATCATGCATTTTCCTAATTCATGTTTGCTGAAATTCTAGATCATCCTCTTTTCTTGGATATTGAATTTTTCTTTCTTTACTTGTTTTTTTTTTTTTTTAATAAAGGATTTGGAGTTATATATGGCATCAAGGCAGGAATAAGATTTGTCATATAATACAGCACTGCTCACTCTCTGTGCACTAGCCGTCTTCCCTTCCTAACACATACACGTGTTATTTGGCAGTGCATGCAACTGAAAGACACTCAGTGTTTATGTGTGTGAGTGAAGTCTCTCAGTCATGTCCGACTCTGCGAGCCCATGGACTGTAGCCTACCAGGCTCCTCTGTCCATGGAATTTTCCAGGCAAGGGTACTGGAGTGGGTTGCATTGCCTTCTCCAGGGCATCGCCCCAACCCAGGGATCGAACCCATGTCTCCCACATTGCAGGCAGACGCTTTACCGTCTGAGCCACCAGGGAACCCTTTATGTGTGTGAATTCCCATTTTTGTCAAATTTACTTCTACACTTTTAGCCACTCACTTAGCTTTCATGATTTGATAGGCAATCAGGTGTCTTTTTCTTCCATCTTTAAATAAATTAAGTATAATAGTGATATTTTAAAATATCAAGGTAATTTAAAAATCCCGAAATATAAAATCTCTACATAGATAAGCAAATCAGTTTTCATATACCATACATTTTGGAATGAAAATGATTGAGAAATCAAATATGTTTTCCTACTTCTTTCCAGTTTCTTCCCTGTATAATAACACACACACACACACACACACACACAGTTTCTCTTTACTGCTTTTATTCCTCAGCATCGATTGGCTACATACTCCTGCTGTTTCAAATCTTTCTTTCTGCACTGAGACTAATGGCATCACTTATCCCCAGAGTGTTCAGTGAAAAATACATGGGCACATCTTTGGCTAGGAATAGAATTTCAGCACTCAGTGATATTAGGTAATCTCCTCACAAATGCTACCTGTGAGGCCAAAGTATCCTGTCATCCAACTTACTTTAGCACATGAAATTAATCAGTGTAGTCATCTGTTGGCTATCATTTTTATTTTAAAAGGCAGCCCTCAGTTATACAACATGGCTTGTCTGAGATGGTTATCACTTAGCTGTTAGGAAGACCTACCTAAGGCTTTGGTGTGCCAGGTCTCCCTTGGTCCATTATACTCCACTGTGGTGAGGCAGACCTATTTTTCTGCAACATCAACTATACTTCTTATGCTATCATCACATGGAGGAGAAAAAAAAGTAAGCGTGTCTATTTCTTCCTCTTGATATATGCCCTATCTCCAGAAAGTCATGAAACATGAAGATGTAAGGATGCCTAAGGATTAGGAAATCTCTATTCCTTACACCCATCTTATACTGGAATCTGCTTTGACAGTTTTAGCTAATTGGCCAGTTGATTCATCAATGATTTCAGCAAAGCAGGACTTAGGAAATTCATTCATTCATTTATTCATTCATTGAATATTTATTTCATCCTGTGTTCTGAAGATATAACAGAAGTAAAAAGTGAAAATTTCAACACTCATAAATTTTACATTCTACTGACAGGAGAAAGACACAGAAATGATTGAGAAGATAACGTTGTTAAATATCAGTAAGTGTCAGAGATGAGAACAAAGCAAGAAGTAAGGAAAGGAATTACCAAGAGAATGATGAGGCTCGACTTTAAATAAGATGATTAGGAAATGTCTGATCAGAGGAAGCATCTGGGGAATGAAGACTAAGGAGGGGCAGGCATTACTGATGGAAGAGCTTTCTAGGCAAAACACATGAAAACTAAACTCCTAGAGATACAAAAGCTCTTAGGTGTACATTGCCCAACGTGTGTGAAGAGACAGATCCGGTGGCACTAAAACAGAACGAATAAGGGGAATGATGATAATGGTACATGAGATCAGAGAGAGAATTGGGTTGGAGGAGAAAAGCATAGATATTTTGTAAGACATTATAGGATGCGGCAGTAATTTTTGTTTTCTCTCTGAGTGATATGGGAAGCCAGGTTTTGAAGCATAGAAGTGGCATTGTACGATTGATAGTTTAAAAGATATATGTCCTAACCTGCACATATGTATACCTATGGCTTATTCACGTTGATGTTTAGCAGAAACCAAAACCATTTTGTAAAGCAGTTATCCTTCAATTAAAAAATAAATTAATTTTTAAAAAGATAATGTCTATTTATATATTTATGTCAAAAGCAGAGACATTACTTTACCAACAAAGGTTCGCCTAGTCAAGGCTATGGTCTTTCCTGTGGTCATGTATGGATGTGAGAGCTGGACTGTGAAGAAGGCTGAGCGCCGAAGAATTGATGCTTTTGAACTGTGGTGTTGGAGAAGACTCTTGAGAGTCCCTTGGACTGCAAGAAGATCCAACCAGTCCATTCTGAAGGAGATCAATCCTGGAATTTCTTTGGAAGGAATGATGCTAAGGCTGAAACTCCAGTATTTTGGCCACCTCATGCGAAGAGTTGACTCATTGGAGAAGACTCTGATGCTGGGAGGAATTGAGGGCAGGAGGAGAAGGGGATGACAGAGGATGAGATGGCTGGATGGCATCACTGACTCGATGAATGCGAGTCTGAGTGACCTCCGGGAGCTGGTGATGGACAGGGAGGCCTGGCGTGCTGCGGTTCATGGGGTCGCAAAGAGTCGGACACGACTGAGCGACTGATCTGATCTGATCTGATCTGATATATTTATGTCAATATAGACACAGATATGGCTAATTTCAGAAGCTTGATGAAGAATATACATTGGGTCAAGGGAAAAAAATTAAGAGACCATTGCAACTATCCAGACTAGAAATAATGTTGGCTTGGATCATGTCACTCTGTGGATGTAGTAACCTATTAGTTGATTTTTAGATATATTTTTAAAGTAGAGTTTCCAGGATTTGCTGCCAAATTTAATGTTGGTCATAAAAGAAAAATGATGAATGACAAGAGTTTTAGCCTAAACATCTGAAGAGTGGTTGATCAAGAAGTGTTGTGATCAAGAAGAGTTGTGATCAAGATGGTGGAGATTTCAAGAGAAGCAGACTTTGAGGAAGGTGATAACTGTTTTGGAAATGTTAAGTTTGAGATGCATTTTGAATACTTAGAGATACTGAGTAGATGATAGTCTGGAATTTGGAGATTTAAGAGAGAAGTCCAGGCTCAAAAATATCTATTGATATTTAGATAATATTTAAAGCCATAAATATCAAGGAGTGGATTTAAATAAGGGAAAAATCCAAAAGTTATATCCAGAAGTTCTACAATATTGAGATACTGGGAAGCTAAAAGGAATAGTCATAGATATAAAAGGGGAACCATCATGAGAGTGAAGTGCCCTGGAATGCAATAGAAGAAGTTTTAGTAAGTGGCTACACCTGAGACTAATATACTGTATGTCAATTATATCACAATAAAAAAGTGTGAGTGATTAATGTGTAAGATATTGGTGGTAAGTAAAGGATGATAAAAAGTGAGAATTCTCATTAGATTTAGCAATGTAGAGACTGGAAATGATTTTGATAAGAGTAGTTATGGGATTAAAGTCTCATTGGAATATCTTCAATGAGAATAACTGAAGAAGCACTGCAGATAATAAGCATACACCATTACCCTGAGATTTTCTGTTATGTGGAGCAGAAAAGAGCAATAACTAGGGAGAAACAGGGCCAGTGTGTGTGTGTTTCAAGATAGAAAATATCACAGATGGGTTGTATTCTATGGGAATGGCACCTTATCAAAATCATCTCAAGACATCTTTGACCTATTTTGATCTTTACATTGTACTTTAATCATATACTAGTCTTTCTAACTACCAAACCTATTATAGTCTTCTTGAATCAGAGGTCTTAACTCTGTGATCTTTCTACCCATAGTACCAAACCATCAATGAAATCCTGGGTTCCAAACCGACTTCCATTGGAGTGTGGTGGAATCTTAATATAAATACAAATGTCTTTCTAAATAGATAAAGAACAGAAATATAAACTTCATTTCCCTACATCCCCAAAATAAACACCAAAATTAAAACAAGACAGGATTATGTCTTTCTTTTAATTAATAATTTTGCTACCACTGTTACCTTTTGGATATAGGTAGAAGTGTTTCAGTGGAGGAAGTTGAATGGAAATTTCAATGGAGGAAATTGCTGTTGAAATTAAGAATCCATAATTATTTTAAGTAAGTAATTTATACTTTTCCTTTTAATATACCACAAAAGAAATATTTTGAGATAATGGCTCCTCAATAAATATATTTAAATGAACTTCTAGGGGTACATTAGAGACTATATTTAAAGGTTAAAATGCATCAATAGTTTTATAGAAATTTGGAAGGGACTTGGGAATGTGTACCATATTTGTCAATGATTATCACAGACAGTGCTGCCTAACAAGCCGCGTCCTAATGTATATCACCAACATTCATGAGGTGGAGAAATAAAGTACACTGGTACTAGTCAGGGTCTGAAAAGTCACGTGGCAGACAAAAATAGGGAGGTGTGGAAAACTGTGAAAAATACTTTCTTTCAGCCTACTTTCTTTCTACTCCACTATTGCTATTTGGTATGTTTTTCTGATTGATAGCAGTGAACATTTCAGACTATATCCTAACTGACATTAAAAATAAAATAATGGTCCAGGAAGTAAACTAATATGATTTTATTAAACAGAGAACAACATTGTGATTGAGACCAGAGTGTTAAAAAAGAGGCAGAAATGAGTTCATATGTCAAATCCTTTACTCAATTAGCCTTTTGTCCTTGAACCAATGTATTTTCTCTCTTTTGTCACTGAATTCATGGCGTTTTGGATTTTATATTTTTATGTACCTTTTTTTTTTGGTCTGCTACTCCTGGTAAACTAAAATCTCTGCAAAGACATAGATGATATCAGTTTTGATCATCAGTGTATAACTAGCCTTTAGCACATAATCAGAACTCAGTAAGAACAAGTTTAAGAAAAAAAAAAGAAGGGAGGAAATGATGAATAAACAGTAGCTATATGTAAGGAAAGAGAGAACGAGAACTCTGGGCAGAGGAAAAAGCAGACAAGTAGGCTCTGAGGTGAGAAGGAGTGTGATAAAGAGACCTGAAATCAGATTGGCCATCCATTGGGATTGGCTGAAAGAAAAATAGCAGAAAACATGGTTTAGAAATAACCACTATTCCAAGGGTATGAGGACTCAACAACCATTTTTAATAGTTTTAAGAGCATTGAGATTCTTTTGACTTATTTTAAGAAGGGAGGTTATATGATCAATTTTTCCTCTAACAAATAGTCTTCTGGTTTCCACCAAAGAGGTTCTGGGATGATGGATGTGGCATTGAACATATATGTACTTATCCAACTGCCCACATATCCCTCCATCTCCTCTCCTGAGCCAAGCAGCTCAGATAGCAGGGAAGACATGGAGCTCTGTACACTTTTGGTTCTTCCCTGTGGTTCTTTGGAAGATGAAATAGAGCCAGTTGCTCAGCCTGAGTCCTACTTCTGTTGCTGGGCCTGGGGGCGCCCTAGGAACTAATTGAGTGGAGACTTTCCTCCAACTGCCTCCAGTGCCCGGCCAGCCCTCAGGGGCAAAGTCTTTGTCTTTCTTGTGGAAAATGATGCACGTGACATCACACTAATGTACATTCTGGAACTGAAAATGTTGTTTTCCAGACTAACAAGTACAAATCCATAAACAGGAAGTCAATGCTTTTTGTGCCAAAAATCAAGTAGAGATAATATTTCAAGCAAAAATGAAATAATATAAAAAGCATGAAGGAAAATATAAGACTTGGAAAGAAGATTCAGAGTATCTAATATGATCGTGTTAGGATTTTCCAAAAGAGAAAAGAACTGGATATGCACAATCATTAGACAAATAAAAGATAATTTCTTTGAGCTAAAGAAAACTGAATATGCAGATTGACAAGATGTAAATCTCAAGAGAAATTAGCCTGTCTCCACTAAATGCCCAGGGCAAGGAAAGTAGTGACACACAGTAGGTACTAAATGGATTTTTGATGTGTGAATTAATAGACAAAATTTGCTTCTGGTTTTTAAGGTGCAGTGATAAAATGACATGTAATTTACTCAAGGAAAAGCAGATCGAGATTGAGAAAAAATTGCAATTGTAGTCAGATAGGAAAGAAAAGGGAAACCTTGGGGCTTTCTTCAATATGCCTCAATATTTTAATTTGAATTCAAAAGGTGATTAAAATTTTATTGATCATTCATATGGACAATCTATATCAACCAGTCATGGTGATACCTTAATAAATTATCAATGGCCAAAAGTGATTCAAATGTATATTTAAGCTAAATATGAATAAAGTTTAAATGAAAGCCTTTGTAACACTGAAATGCTTGGCATATAATTATATGAATAGAAGTGTATTATTTTTTAGCAAAAAAGACAATATTTAATATAGTAGTATTAAATTTTTTTGTAGTCTACAAATACTGGTTAATAAGTAATGGGCTTTGCATCATCACATAGCCATTAGATGCTGTGAGAACGGGGAGGTTATCATGGAAAAAAAAAGATGTGTCTCTGGGGTTTTGCCTTTAGTGGATTATCAGATGTCCCTGCTGAGTGAATAAAACAGAATGTTATAAAGAGTAGAATGTTGAATTTTATGATCTCTGAATTACTTTCTATTTCAAAAATTTTATGATTTTCTATTGATGACTGCTATATATAAGGATAGTTGCTATTTCTTAGATTCTTAGAAAATTTTATAGTGCAGTTTCTCCCTGAAAGCTACTAATTTCATTGTTTGGGATTTTTTTAATGTCCAAACTGGTCAAAATACTTTAGATCAATTTTTACATCTCCCTAAAATGAACTATCTTTAGAAAATAAATTCCTCAGATACATATTGAAAATCTATAGCGAAGTATTGCATTCCCCTTCTCTGTATTTATTTGCCAATAAGTCCAAATAATTTCATATGACTCTCATTCTTCTTTGGTATATAGGAAAGTATAAAAGAGAAATAACAGCAAACTTCAAAGGTCTCCCAGGCCTGTAAACATCTCCTTTATGGCTTTTATGGGATAGACTCTCTCATGTCATATTTTTAACATGGTTCTAATAGTAAATGTTTATTGACTTGTTTACGCCAGCCAATTTTCTCTATATCACCCCTCATGCTGTTTGATGTTAATTCATTACAAATGATGAAATATCCCAGTGGAAGTATGAGTGTGCAGGACTGCAAAACTCAGGAAGGCAAAAAAAGCATTTTTATTGGTACCATGTGCATATCTGTTGGAGAAGGCAATGGCACCCCACTCCAGTACTCTTGCCTGGAAAGTCCCATGGGCAGAGGAGCCTGGTGGGCTGCAGTCCCTGGGGTCACTAAGAGTCAGACATGACTGAGTGACTTCACTTTCATTTTCATGCATTGGAGGAGGAAATGGCAACCCACTCCAGTGTTCTTGCCTGGAGGATCCCAGGGGTGGGGGAGCCTGGTGGGCTGCCGTCTATGGGGTCTCACAGAGTCGGACACGACTGAAGCGACTTAGCAGCAGCAGCAGCACATCTGTTGGAAGATTGATAATTTGGCCTGTAAAAAAGAGAAAGCTCGAAGACAGGTAATTTATCAGATTACTTGAAACATGGATTGATCTGTGAAGTTTCCTTTGTAAAAACACACAATGCAGTATCACTAAACAGAATGATTATATGGAGAACAAAATGAATTTTCCTTGTTTCTGATTCTTTGGAATCATACTCCACTGTGACTAAATAGGAAGAGAAGAATAATACCTCTGGCAAAAGTGAAAATGGTTAACCCAAGTACAGAAGAAACATGTACTTAGGAGACGATACCATGCATGCCTTTGCAAAATGCTTATGCAGCTTATTTTTCTGATTTAAATACTAATTTTCTTTTAGTAGAAAATATTTATTTTATTGAGAAATGTGGGCTTCCCACGTGGCACTAGTGGTAAGGAACCTGGCTGCCAATGCATGAGATGTAAGAGATGTGGCTTTGATCCCTGGGTTGGAAAGATCCCCTGGAGGAGGGTCCGGCAATGCACCCCAATATTCTTGCCTGGAGGATCCCATGGACAGAAGAGCCTGAAGGGCTATACTCCATAGGGTTGCAAAGAATGGGACAGAACTGAAGTGACTTAGCACGTATTATTTTAACTGACAAAATAATGTTGAGTGTTTTTCCCCTACTAAGAAATTTAACATTTCCATCTAGTTTAATTTTCTAGTTAAATGATAAAGAACTCACTCCCCAGATATCTCCTTTTGGCACCTAACGCCTTTACAGTCTGATCTCCCACAGAGTTGTTTCATCAAAGCAAGGTGAACGTTTAAGCCATGTAGTTACATGTGGGAAGAGCTTTTATTTACTTTTATTTATGTCCCTTTCGCAGAAACACTATACCAGTAAAACAAGAATCCTGAGGGTTTCTGATTTTAATTTGAACCAATGTATCCTTTCCAAAAGACAATCCCTGGACTACTTTTCTCCAAATATTTCTAGGGAATTTAGTTATTTCTGTTCCTTTCATATTTTCTTATTAATTTTCCACCTCAGGTCCCTGAACAAGTGCTAGAGCCCTAGAGAAATTGAAATTACACATTAATTGTGTTTATGTCCCTTTCTTCTCTCTTCTTACAAAATTATTTTTTTAAGATAGATAAATGTGAAGATTGCACTTCTCTGTCCCACCACCACCTGCCTTGACTGGATGCCCTTGTCAACATCCTTTGTGGGCAGGACAAAAACTATTGATCACATATTTCAGTTCAAATAAGACTGCTCTCTGATTACTCTAAACCAGGAAACAAGTATTTGCATTTGGGATAAAGTGGAGTGACTAAGGTGCCTCTCTGTGCCTTTCTAAAAAGGATATTCACTTTAATAATATTCTTTTCCTATAATATAAACTTGGATAGGACTGATTGAAGCAGATATTTAGAAGCAGACAGGACCTTCTGCCATAATTTAAGTTACTGTATGGATACATCCACCATCTTTGTCTCATGATGAGGGAATTTCTGAATTTTTTGTTTGCTATTCAAAAGGCTAATGAAAAGATTGGTCAATAAGAGCAGAAGAGAGTTTGGGAAGATGAAGAGAGTTGCAATCTGAGCCTTATTAAGACAGACTCTTGTCTGAAACCCTAGTTTCCAGGGCCATAGTCAGGATCTACAATGACGCTGGGTACTGCTTTTCTCAGATCATGATGTTCTCATGAATTTTTGACTAACAAGTTGTTCTCTGATCCAGAATAGTTCAGAAATATTGAAATTCATTATAGCAAAAACTCACAATGTTATCAGTGAAAGAGGGGACTTATTCAATCATGCCAAATGTTCGAGGTTCTATTATATTTATCAATGAGTAAGACAGTAAGTCTTCTGTAAATATATATATATATGCCCATGATTTAGGATGCAGTTATTTTTAATAATGTGGCGTATTCCATTACTGAACACATTGTGCTAATAAACATAATTTGTAATAAATAGGTTTTATTTCTGAAATTTATTCTATTTTAGTCACATAAAAGTACTGTATGCATCCATTTAAACAAAAATATTGTGCTGGAAGATTAATGAAAAAAGAGCCACCTCTCTCTCTGCCCCTCCTGGTCGTCAGACACTAGCTATGAAGTCAACTTATAACTAACTCTTTTTTTTGGCTGTGCTGGGCCTTGGTTGCTGTGCATGCTTTTCTCTTGTTGTGAGCAGGGGCTACTCTCTGTCTGGTGTGTGAGCTTCTAGACCTCCCCTTCTCCTATACGTGTCCTTTTAGGAACTGCCTTTTTACCTTTCCTTATCGGACGGTCTAGCTTTAGGGAATATTGGTGTGCACATCAGGTTTCTTTTTTTTATCAATTCCAAATTACTTTTTAATTCAACTGAATATAGTTACAAAATTAAGTAAACAGTTTTTTAAATCTTAAACTTAATGGAACTTTCTGCTTCATGTGATACGACTTAAATCCCTTGGTATCTCTTGCTCCTTTTGAGGAGGCAGGCAGCTACCTAAGATTTTTTTTTTTAACTTTTGTTTGCTGTTGTAGTATAGCCAGTTAACAGTGTTGTGATGGTTTCAAGTGGACAGCAAAGGAATTCAGCCATACATCTATGTGTATCCTGCACTACTAATTTATGACTTAATAATTGGAATTTCTCTTCTTGTTTTTTAGGTTAGGTCAACCATTTCGTAAAACCTGTGTCTCTTAGATATCATGCCTTATTACTTCTTTTTAATTTGCTAGAGCACAGCTTCAAGCAACATCCTAAGAAAAAGCTAAAAAACAGATACATTTCCAGAATCTTTTTTTGTTTGTTTGAAAGTATCTTTATTCTGCTACCTAAATGGTTAACGCTTTTGACAGCATATGGAAATATATGTCAAGTCATTTTTAACAGAGTTCTAAAGTAATTTGTATTATTCATTGTGAGTACTGTTTATATACAAACAATCTGTTTGTACATTTTTTTGTTTGTGTTGTTTTTTTAACATTGTTTTTGCATTCTTTGATTTATTCTAATACTTCTATGTGATTATTTTTATATATACTATGTTGGATTCTCAATCAAACCCTTTAATTTCTGTTCTCAATGTTTTATGTTGACATCCTGCAATATTTTTAGTTAATTTTTTAAGGCTTCTACTTGATTTTAATTTTTAAAATAATTTTGTTAAGTTATGTTTCTAGATCCAACGTGTTCATAAAAAAATCTACTATAGACCTTTACTGTTGAAATTCAGAGGCAAAAACTGTTTATAGGGGACATGGTGTGTTACCCATGACCAAGATTAAAAAGTAATAGTGGTAATAATCATCATTAGCATCATTATCACCCCAGTGTTAGTGATTATAGAACACTGTTGGATATATTAATACAAATCTTCTGAAGGGCATTTGTTTAGTAAATGCCAAAAGTTTTTACAATATGAAAATCATCTAACCACAAATCACATATGCTTACTTCCAGAAATTAGGAAATTACAAGAATAACATTAAAAATACCAGCAAAAGCATATTCAAGAATAGGATAACTGAAGGTAAATATTGGGGAAATAGATTAATAAGTTATACTTAGGTGCAAGTAATGGATGATTCACTGCAAAGTTCCTGAATTAGTAGAATGACTTAATATTTCAAGTTAAATATATTAAAATAGGCTCAATAATTTTATTAAGAATTCAGATTTAATTCAGAGAAGGCAATGGCAACCCATTCCAGTACTCTTGCCTAGAAAATCCCATGAACAGAGGAGCCTGGTAGGCTACAGTCTATGGGGTTGTGAAGAGTCGGACACGAATGAGCAACTTCACTTTCACTTTTCACTTTCATGCATTGGAGAAGGAAATGGCAACCCACTCCAGTGTTCTTGCCTGGAGAATCCCAGGATGGGAGCCTGGTGGGCTGCCGTCTATGGGGTCTCACAGAGTTGGACACAACTGATGTGACTTAGCGGCAGCAGCAGCAGCAGATTTAATTCTCATTCTTGGACTATTGGCTTTTGTCTGCAAGTAAACTATTAGAAATAATTATGGTGTTTCAGTGATTGGTAAGACTAATTAAGATTTATTTAAATCTCTGAAAATGTGGTCAATATATATATTTTTTAATTATGTGTTTCAGATATACAGTATCATAATTTGATATCTGTACACTCTAAAAAGTGATCATCACCACAAGTATAGTTATCATCTATCACCATACAGTTGATTCCCTTCATCCATTTTGCCCACCCACCAACCCCGTTCTCTTTAGGTAACCACTTACAACCACTAATCTATTCTCTGTATCTATGAGTATGTTTTTGTTGTATTTGTTTGTTCATTTGTTTTTATATACACATATGAGTGAAATCTTATGATATTTGTCCTTCTCAGACTTCTTTCACTTAGCACAATACCTTCAAGGTCCAGCCATATTATCACAAATGGTAGGGTTTGAGAAGTATTCCACTGTGTGTGTGTGTGTGTGTGTGTGTGTATCTTCTTTATCCATTCATCCAATGAGAGATACTTAGGTTGCTTCCATTGCTTGACTGTTGTAAACAATGCTGCAGTGAATATATGGGTGCATATATCTTTTCAAATTAGTATTTTTGTATTCTTGAGGTAAATACCTAAAAGTAGAATAGCTGAATAATATGATAGTTCTATTCTTATTTTTTTTTTTTTGAGGAATCAGCCATAATTTCAAATGGAATTTCCATACTGTTTTCCACAGTGACTGCACCAATTTATATTCCTACCAACAGTGTATGAAGGTTCCCTTTCCTTTACATGCTCTCTAGCATTTGTTATTTCTTATCTTTTCATTAATGGCCATTCTAACAAATATGAGGTGGTATCTTATTGTGGTTTTAAATTGCATTTCCCTGATAATCAGTGCTGTTGAATATCTTTTCATGTTCCTGTTGATTATCTGCATGCCATCTTTGGATTAATGATCTACTCAGATCCTCTGCCCGTTTTTAAAAAGTTGTATATATTCTTTACATATTTTGAATATATTAACAGTTTATCGTATATATTGTAAATATATTCTCCCATCCAGTAGGCTGCTTTTTGATGATGATTTTCTCTACTATGAAGAAGCTTTTTAATTTGATGTAGTCCCAATTCTCAATTTTTGCTTTCCTTTCCCTTACCTCTGGAATCAGATCTACAAAAATTTCACTAAGACTGATGTCAATGAATTTTTATATCTATGTTTACTTCTAGGCATTTTATAGTTCCCAGTCTTACATTTAGGTCTTTAATCCATTCTGAGTTTATTTTTGTATAGGGTATTAGAGAATGTTCTAAATTTCATTCTTTGAAATGTAGCTTTCCAGTTTTCCCAGCACCACTTATTTATTGAAGAGACTCTTTTCTCCCTAGTATATTCTTACCTCCTTTGTTATAGATTAATTGGCCGTAAGTGTGGTGGGTTAATTTCTGGGATCTCTATTGTGTCCATTGATCTGTGTTTCTGTTTTTGTGCTGGTACCATTCTGTCTCAATGACTGAGCTTTGTAATATAGTCTGCAGTCAGGGATCATGCTTCTGCCATCTGTTCTTCTTTGTCAAGATTTCTTTGGCTATTCAGGGTCTTTTGTGGTTTCATTCCAACGGTAGAATTATTTGTTCTAATTCTATGAATTATGCCATTGGAAGTTTGGAGATTTCTTTAAATCTTTAGATTGCTTTGGGTAGTATTAACATTATAACAGTATTTATTCCTTTGGTCAATGAATGTGGAATTCTTTTCTTTCACATCCTTGGTTGCATTTATTTCTAGGTATTTATCCTTTTTGATGCTATTATAAGCAGGATTGATTTCTTAATTTCGTTGTTAGTTATTATTAGAGTTTGTTCTTTGTGGCCTTTATTATGTTGAGGTATATTCTGTGTACACCCACTTCTTTGAGAGATTTTATCATAACTGAAAGTTAATTTTTTTCTTTTCCTTTATAGGTTATTACAAAATACTGAGTATAGGTCCTTGTACTATATGGTAGGTCCTTGCTGGTTACCTATTTTATATATTGTAATGTGTACATGTTAATCCCGAACTCGTAATTTATCCCCCTACGTTCACCTTTGGAAACCATAAATTTGTTTTCTATGAGTCTGTTTCTGTTTGTAAAAAAATTCATATGTCTTTTGTTAAGGTTCTACATATAAGCAATATCGTGTATTTGTTTTTGTCTGATTTGTTTCACTTAGTATGATAATCTCAAGGTCCATCCATGTTGCTGCAGATGACGTTTCATTATTTATTTATGACTGAGTAATATTGCATGGTAGATACACATGCCACATCTTTACCTATTGATCTGTGATGGACATTTAGGTTGCTTCCTTGTCTTGGCTATTGTAAACAGTACTGCAGTGAATATTGGGGTTGCATGTATCTTTTCAAATTATAGTTTTCTCTGGATATATGCCCAGCAGTGGAAGTGCAGAACCATAAAGTAACTATTTTTATGTTTTTAAGAAACCCCCCATATTGTTCTCCACAGTGGATTTACCAATGTACCTCCTCGCCAATAGCATAGAAGGGTTCCTTTTTCTCTAAAATGTCTCCAGCATTTATTATTTGTAGACTTTTTATGATGGCTGTTCTGACCAGGGTAACATGATACCTCATTGCAGTTTTGATTTACATTTCTCTAATAATTAAATATGTTAGCCAGATTTCCTGCCCATTTTTTGTACTGGGTTGTTTGTTTTTTCAATACAGAAATACTGTCAAAGCTGCGTGCACATTTTGAAAGTCTCTTGTTGGTTTGCAAATATTTTGTCCCATTCTGTGGGCTGTCTTCTCATTTTGTTTCCTTTGCTGTGTAAAAGCTTTTAAGTTTAATTAGGTCTGATTTTTTTAATTTTTGTTTTTATTTCCATTATCCTAGAAGGCAAATCCAAAAAAGATACTGCTGTGGTTTAGGTTAAAGAGTGTTCTGCCTGTGTTTTCCTCTAGGAGTTTTATAGTATCCAATCTTACATTTAGGTTTTTAATCTATTTTGAGTTTATTTTTATATGTGATGTTAGAGAATATTCTAATTTTATTTTTTGAAATGTAGCTATCCAGATTTCCCAGCACAACTTATTCAAAAGACTGTTTTTTCTCCATTGTGTATTGTTCCTCTTTGTCATAGATGAATTGATCATAAGTGAATGGGTTTATTTCTGAGATCTCTATTCTGTTCCATTGGTACGTGTTTCTCTGTGCTTGTACCATACTGTCTTGATTCAGCTTCCTAGAATAGTCTGAAGTCAGAGAGTATGATTCTGCCAGCTCTGTTCTTCTTTCTCGAGATCATTTTAGTTATTCAAGGTCTTCTGTGCTGCTGCTAAGTCGCTTCAGTCGTGTCCGACTCTGCGCGACCCCACAGACGGAAGCCCACCAGGCTCCCCCGTCCCTGGGATTCTCCAGGCAAGAACACTGGAGTGGGTTGCCATTTCCTTCCCCAATGCATGAAAGTGAAAAGTGAAAGTGAAGTCGCTCAGTCGTGTCCGACTCTTAGCGACCCCATGGACTGGAGCCTACCAGGATCCTCCGTCCATGGGATTTTCCAGGCAAGAGTACTGGAGTGGGGTGCCATTGCCTTCCCCGAAGGTCTTCTGTGTCTCCATATAAATTTTAAAATTGTCCTAGTTTTGTGAAAAAGGTTATTGGTAATTTAATAGTGATTTCATTGATCCTTAGATTGCCTTGGATAATATAGTTATTTTAGCACTATTGATTTTTCCAATTCAAGAACTTCTCCATCTTTTTGTGTCATCTTGAATTTCTTTCATCAATTTCTTACAGTTTTTAGAATACAGTTCTTTTGCCTCTTAGGTAAGTTTTATTCCTGGGTATTTTATTCTTTTTGATGCCATAGTAAATGGGATTGTTTCCTTAATTTCTCTTTTGGATCTTTTGTTGTTAAAGTATAGAAATGCAGCAGATTTGTGTGTATTAATTTTGTTTTTTTTTTAATTTTTAATTTTAATTTTTAATTTAATTTTTATTTTTTAACTTTACAATATTGTATTGGTTTTGCCATATATCAAACTTTACCATTGTTGAGCTCTAGTAGTTTTCTGGTAGCATCTTTAAGATTTCCTATGTATTGTGGGTCACCTCTAAACATAATAGTTTTGCTTCTCCTCTAATTTGAATTTCTTTTATTTCTTTCTTTTGATTTAAAAAAAGTGTATTTATATTGTAATATAGTTGGTTAATGATATGTTAGTTTCAGTTGTACAGCAAAGTGATTCAGTTATGTATATATATGTATCTTTCCTTTTTCAAAGTATTTTCCCATTTGGGTCATTACATAATATTGAGCAAAGTTTCCTGTGCTACACAGTAGGTCCTTGTTGGTTATCCATTGTAAATACAGCAGTGTGTACATGTCAATCCCAAACTCCCTAATATCCTTCCCCCTGACCCTTCCCCCTCATAACCATAAGTTCATTCCTAAGTCAGTGCATCTGTTTCTGTTTTGTAAATAAATTCATTTGTACCTCTATTTTAAAAATATTTTACATATAAGCGACCTCATCTTATTTCTCTTTTTCTGTCTGACTTAATTCAGTATGAATTCTTTTATTTCTTTTACCTCTCTGATAGCTGTGACTAGGACTTCCAAAACTATTTTGAATAAAACTTGTAAGAAAGGGCATCCTTTTCTTATTCCTGATCTTAGAGGAAATTCTTTCAGCTTTTTATTGTTGAGTATGATATTAGTCATGGGTTAATCATCAATGCCTTTATTATGTTGTGGTAGTTTCCCTCTAGGCTCACATTCTGGAGAATTTTTAAGTGATTATAAATGGATATTGAATTATATCAAAAGGATTTTCTGCATCTATTGATATAATGACATGTTCTTTATTCTTCCGTTTGTTAGGTGTATCAGACTAGTTGATATGTGGATATAGAAAAATCCTTGCATCCCTGAGACAAATCCCACTTGACCATGATATGTGCTTCGTCACTCAGTCACGTCTGATGCTTTGCAACCCCATGGACTGTAGCCCACTAGTTTCCTCTGTCCATGGGGATTCTCTAGGCAAGAATACTGGAGTGGGTTGCCATGCCCTCCTCCAGAGGATCTTTCCAACACAGTGATCAAACCCAGGTCTCCCACATTGCAGATGGATTCTTTACCATTTGAGCGACCAGGGAAGCCCATGAATACTGGAGTGGATATTCATCCCTTCTCCACGGGCTCTTCCTGACCCAGGAATCTCCTGCATTGCAGGTGGATTCTTTACTAGCTGAGCTACCAGGGAAGGTATATGATCCTTTTAATGCATTGTTGGATTTGGTTCACTAGTATTTTGTTAGGACTTTTGCATCTATATTCATTACTATTATTGGACTAGTTTTCTCTTCTTGTGGTATATTTGTCTGTTTTGGGTATCAGGGTGATGGTGGCCTCATAGAATGAGTTCAGTAGCATTCCCTCCTCTAGCTTTAGAGGGATAAGTATTAACTCTTCTCTAAACATTTGGTAAAATTTGCCTGTGAAGTCATCCAGTCCTGGACTTTTGTTTATTTGCAGTTTTTAAGTCACAGATTCAACTTCAGTACTTGTAACTGGTCTGTTCATATTTTCTATTTATTACTGATTCAGTCTGGGAAGATTGTGCCTTTTAAAGCACTTGAACATTTCTTCTGGGTTGTCCATTTTATTGACATATAATTGCTTGCAGTAGTTTCTTGTGGTCCTTTATATTTCTGTGGTGTCAGTTGTAACTTCTCCTTTTACATTTTTAATTTTATTGGTTTGGACCCTCTCCCTTCTTTTCTTGATGAATATGGCTAAAGCTTAATCAGTTTTATCTTTTCAAAGAGCCAGTTATAATTTCATTGATCTTTTCTATGGTTTTTAGTCTTCATTTTTATTTATTTCTTTTCTAATATTTATTATTTCTTTACTTCTACTAACTTTGGATTTTGTTTATTCTCCTTTCTCTAGTTGCTCTAGGGATGATGAATTTTCTCAAATGCTTATTCTTCATCTATTGAGATGATCATGATTTTTATCTTTCACTTTGTTAATATGAATATAATGTATTGCATTGATTTACATGCAAATGCTGAATCATTTATGTCCCTGAAATAAATTCCACTTGATCATGGTGTATGATCCTTTTAATGTATTGTTAGATTTGAAAAGTAGTCAATATCATGTTGGCAGTTAGCATGACACTCAGGCCTATGACTGGAATTAATTATTGTTTGGACATTTCAAATGACAGTACAAAAATGAACCTAAGAAAGGTCTGAAGCTGGGACCCACTGAGCAGTACTTTTAGATAATTGCCTTTCACTTGTTTTGTCTCAAAGGGAATATTTCAATATTGTTTTTGTTTGGCTTATACATAACACCTAGTAAAACAGACAGACGTAAAATCCAGGTCTCTAGAGTAGTTAGGATGGAGTCAGGAATTATTGAAGAATATTAAAGGCAAGTGTCTAACTTTTGGCCAAGTTTTCTTCATGTATAAGTGGAATCACTTATCTTTCACATACAAGTTACACCTCATATACCTGAAGTGAGATATTTTGGGGAACTAGAAGTTGATTTCTAGAAAAATTCCTGTTTTACGTACTGGTCTGAGTAAGTTTCCATAACTTTTATCACAAATAAAAACCATTCCTGTGTACTTCAGCATCTTTCTATCAATGTTTTAGTCATCCTTCTTGATAATCAGGCAGGCACTGTGCAACTCTAGCAGCTGTTGTAAGAGAACTGGAAAATACTTAGAATGAGCTTTTAAGGATCGAGATTTCTGTCTTTGTTAAGGGATTTTTTTTTAATAAAATGATGAGTGCTATCTTCTAAATTAATTGGGAATAGATGTGAAGGTAAGAATAGTACTGTTACTTTTGTTTGCATAAAAATTACAGCATTTTAAACTTCAGAGATGGCTAATGGAAAACTTTCTTTCATGAAGATTCTTTAAATTTAACTTAATTTGTTGTGTGCTAAAATCAGACTATTTATCTGACTTAGAACTTCAGATAAATAGCAATCAGTGAGTAAAAAGCCATGCATGTTTAGGTCAATGTAGCTTCAGTTGGTGTCTCTGAAATGTATGTGATTTTGAGAAGCTCTTTGGGAAATTCTACAGAATAAAAGAGAAATACTATAGAGGCAGTATCATACTGAACAAAGTTAATTTGAAATTTGTATTTTTATATAAGGATGTTATAAAAAGTAATAATAAACATTAACATGTACTACTTAACCTCATTCATTGAGGAATAGACTCTTTGCTGTTAAAAGAATAAGCTCATGAGGACTATAAGGTTCATTTTTAAATGCAAGAGACAGAAGTGGTACTGAGACAGAAGACTGAGTTAAGAAAATAAATCTCGAAGGTTATATAACTCAAGGTTAATAGGTAAATCACAGTCAGTATCAAGGACTAACCATGGATAACTTCAAATAGTCTTATTTTAGCACACCACAAATTAAGTTAAATTTAAAGAATTTTCATGATAGAAATTTCTCCATAGCCATCTCTGGAGTTTAAAATGCTGTAATTTTTAAGCAAACAAAAAGACATATGTTTGATCCACCTGCCAATATCTAACAGTATAGCATTTTTCTTCTTTCTTTTTACTTTGTCTCCAAACTCAATAGCTTGATCAGGTTTTGTAAGATACTTAAATTGCTTGGAACACAGGCTATACTCAGACTCAGCTGTAAGGTATAGGTCATATAATTGCAGTCCTTTCCCGTTTTGGAAAAAAAAAAATCTGTAAGCTGTCGAAATATCTTGTTTCTTGAAGCTATTACTATATAGATTAATAGCTAAATGCAAAATCAAGAGAGGCATTGACTTGGATTTTAATCCTAGTTAAAATGTTTACTAAGTATTTGGTTCTGGTCATGTCATTGAAAATGGCTATACCTCAGTTGTTTTCTCTATCAACTTATATTTATTGACTCATTGTGAGGAATATATTAAATATGATATATAAAAGGTTACATAAAGTTTTCTGACCATCTTACCACATGGATCTAATATAGATCACTCTCCAAGGCAGAAATTCATAAGAACTCTGCATAAAATATGACCAAAAGTCCATTATATATCTAAATTTTTAAATGGCCAAAGGACAGCTCTGTCTCAAATTTTAAAAAAAAAAAAAAAATGGATCTCAGATTACAGAGCTCAACTTGGTGCTGGTGACCTTTGTTAAGCAACAGACAAAGATACTAATCAAACTGAGCTGTTGGTTTTTGTCTGGAATAAAGAGAAAAATGATCAGGCCTTGAGTACAGGCAAGCTGGAAGGTATATATAAGGCTGCTCATAAAGCCAGGATGCTTGACATGATGTAGAGTCTTTGAAAAGGAAGGAGAAAAACTATACAGTGAAGTTTTTCTTTATACTATGGATGAGGAAAATAAAAAGATCTGTGAAAACTTTAAACCTGAGCCTTTGACCAAAAATGAGAGGAAATTCTGTAAGAGAGAAAAAAAAAAAAGCTTTAAAACTTTATTTAAAGAACAAAATGGATATCTATAAATAAAAAGTATAGACAGTGATTTTAAATAAATATCAAGAGAAGATTAAAAACAACTGAAGAAAAATAGAGAATGGTTAGACATAAGGATATATGCATTAATAAGTCATAAAAAGATAAACATACAAAAAGTAGGAAGGAGAAAGACACACAAAGAATTCCAACACATCTATAATGATATTTTTCAGATGGGAGAACAGAGTATGGAACAGATAACAGCAAAAAGAATGAACTGGAACTTTATTGACTTTAAGAACCAAAATAAAGACCCAAATGCACAACTGAAGAATCATAAGACATAAGCAGATAAAACATCAACAAATATAATGATGAAAACCCAAAGGAACAAAACTTAGATGCAGGAGAGTAATAAATCAAAGCTCAAGAGTCTATGTAAATATATCTTTGATTTTCTTAGAGTAAAAAAGTTATCAATTTTGTTGTCTGTATTTAGCTCAGGAACACATTAAGCACAAGAGCAAAATGAAACCTTTTTTCAGTACTAAGAGAAAATATTACTTGAAATCTGACATCAACAAAATGAATAATGGCTTTGATGAAAAAAATACAAGAGGTATCAATAAGAAACAAAATAAAATCATAAATAAGGAAATCCTGCTCTGGCTGAAATGGATTAAGAGGAATCAGATTTAAGCTCCCAATTGAAACTATAAAAAAAAAAAATAAGTTTTTAGGACAGTGGACATTGCAAAATAAAGGGAAAGCATCCCTTAGGAATGAAAACAGACAAACAAAAAAGAGCCCTAAGACGACCCAAGCTTCTTGCACTAATATACTTTTCAGGCTGGAGCATAAGGACAAATCCAGGTACAGTCCTGCACATCCCTACACTAGTAACACAAAGTGGAGACTCTCCAGGATGAAAGCAGTGAGTTCACAGCACAGGGGAAAGAGTTCCACGGAGAGACCATTCTGGAGAGGTAGAAGTTTCCCTAGAATATTCAGCTTCGTACTTCCCAATTATGTGTCTGAGGAAACTGATCAAGGGCAGAAGAATGCTAAAAACACCTGAAGGAATAGTGGTTGATGTTTACACAGAGCTGGAAATAGTGTCACTTCTCATCAGCAATACTAGAAAACCTCAGGATTCCTAGAAGGTCAGGTACAGTGTTTTTGAGTACATATTCTGAAGTTATAATAATTAGCTTCATGTCCTCTCTGCTAATTTATGTCTCCATTAGTTAGAGGTCGTTTTTGATTGATATATCCCCTCAACAAAGCTTACATTTCCAGCTTTCTTTCATGCTTGGTTCTCAGTACATTCTATGAGGCTAGCATTGCATGCATGCGTATGTGCTCTTTGTAACCCCGTGGACTGCATCATGCCAGGCTCCTCTGCCCATGGGATATTTCAGAATACTAGAGTGGATTGCCATTTCCTCCTCCAGAGGATCTTCCCAATCCAGGGATCGAACCCAGGTCTCCTGCATCTCCTGCGTTGGCAGGTGAATTCTTTTACCACTGAGTCACCTACCTTTTATACAAGATACACTATCTTAAATATAGCATAAAATTATTTTACAGCCTGTTTGTGGAATATTATAGATGGAAGTATTTATTCATTCAGGCCTTCCTACACTTGGAAAAACCATTAGTATATATTAATGGCATTTATCTAAATTCTGATAAGCAGGATAAATCTGTAGTTTTCTTTAACTGCTAATCTGTAGCCAAAGAAATTATCTCAGTTTGTCTCTAATGAGTTTGCTTTTTTTCCTGTACTGTACAGATGTATTGCTAACAGCAGTCTTTTAAAACACTTCAACAGTTCTATTGATTTTGAAGGGCCAAAACACTTTGCCTAGATATGTATGGAAGGAGTGTTCCTGGACATTTACATTGTTAATACATACACAAAAAATTTAGGCTTTTAGCAATTTTGACCTACCCAAAGTATATATTAGAGTTTGAGGATACATTCCTGTTTTTCTCACTACATAGTTTTGTGGGGTTTTTTTAAATCATAAATAACTCTCAATGTTAAATGACAAGATCAAAAAGTAAACTCTATTTCAGAGAAAATACTGTTTTTAATACTGAAGGAATGCTGATTAGCATACATATTAGTTTGAAGACTGAAATTATTTCCTCATTCTAGGAAATTCAGAGAAAGAAAAATTGTTATGTAGGCTATGTCAGTAACAGTTTCATATATTTATGCACTAAAAACAACAAAACCATAACTTGATAACCTGAGGTGCTGGGTATACCCAGGCAGCATCTCCATTATGAACCAAATTACACTTAGGCTGTGCACAGAAATAATGGTTAAAGTTTCCCCCTTCTCTCTTTACTCTCATTTTTGTAAAGTAAAAGTTCTTCATTTGATGTTCTTATGATATCCCTTACCTTGATAAAGTGGAAGTACTTGTATTGAACGACTTGGTGAAAGCTGTGGAGAAAGTGGAGAGTGAAAAAGTTGGCTTAAAACTCAACATTCAGAAAACGAAGATCATGGCATCCGGTCCCATCACTTCATGGGAAATAGATGGGGAAACAATGGAAACAGTGTCAGACTTTATTTTTCTGGGCTCCAAAATCACTACAGATGGTGACTGCAGCCACAAAATTAAAAGATGCTTGCTCCTTGGAAGGAAAGTTATGACCAACCTAGATAGCATATTCAAAAGCTGAGACATTACTTTGCCAACAAAGGTTCGTCTAGACAAGGCTCTGGTTTTTCCTGTGGTCATATATGGATGTGAGAGTTGGACTATGAAGAAGGCTGAGCGCCGAAGAATTGATGCTTTTGAAGTGTGGTGTTGGAGAAGACTCTTGAGCCTCCCTTGGACTGCAAAGAGATCCAACCAGTCCATTCTGAAGGAGATCAGCCCTGGGATTTCTTTGGAAGGAATGATGCTAAAGCTGAAACTCCAGTACTTTGGCCACCTCATGCAAAAGGTTGACTCATTGGAAAAGACTCTGATGCTGGGAGGGATTGGGAGCAGGGGGAGAAGGGGACGGCAGAGGATGAGATGGCTGGATGGCATCACAGACTCGATGGACGTGAGTCTGAGTGACCTCCGGGAGTTGGTGATGGACAGGGAGGCCTGGCATGCTGCAATTCATGGGGTCGCAAAGAGTCGGACATGACTGAGCGACTGATCTGATCTGATCTGATGGAGCAGCAGGGGATAGGAAGCTTTGGAGTCCACTGGGGTGGCTAAGGAAGTTACAGCGCCATGTTCATACCTGCTCCACAAAGCAGCCTCGAGATGCATTCCTATGTCTAAGATGAAGCCTTGCACCAAAGCATACATTTTCAAACCCACAGAGATTCTTTGGGCATTACTGGAAATACCTCAAATGATGTGATTCAGGGTGAGGGGCACAATGGGGAAAAGATGAGAGTGGTGGGATCCCTATCTTAATAGAACAGCTTTGCTTTCAGCTATTTTCTATTTGGACTTAGTATGATGGAGAGTTTCTAGAGTAAGTGCCCCTGATACTTCAGCTGGTAAAGAATCCACCTGTAATGCAGGAGACCCTCATTCAATTCCTTGGTCAGCAAGATCTTCTGGAGAAGGTATAGGCTACCCACTGCAGTATTCTTGGGCTTCCGTGGTGGCTCAGATGGTAAAGAATCTGCCTGCAATGTGGGAGACCTGGGTTCAATCCCTGGATTGGGAAGATGCCCTGGAGAAAGTAATGGTTACCCACTCCAGTATTCTGGCCTGGAGAATTCCACGGACAGAAGAGCCTGGCAGGCTACAGTTCATGGGGTCACAAAGAGTTGGACTCGACTGAGTGACTTTCACTCTCAAAGTTTCTAGAAAGGTTTTAAGAACTACTAATCCAAGAGATGGCCAAAGTCTTTTATATCTATAGTGCTCTAAGTTTGTATTCCATTTCTGCCTAAGTAAATAGTCAAACTAGAAGAATTAGATGCTTTTTTCCCCTACTAAACTCTTTGACACCAATTTTAATATTTTTGCCACCTCATACATGCAACTCACCTAATCACAGATTTCTGAACAAAGTATAAATATTGTGCTAGCCTTGAAAACAATCATTTAATTCTGGATTTTTATTACAGTATACTATTTTTATTAATAATTCAATATCCTCTGTGCTCTTACAAGCATTGCATCAGTATATTTTCTCTATTGAAGATGTGGAATACTACAGATTGCTCTTTTCAGAAACTTTGTAGTATTGGAATGATTCAAGCTACAGCAATATCATTTTCTGTCATCCTATTCTTTACTTGAGGAAATAAAACACATTTAAGATTTAGTTGCGTTTTATCCTAGTTATCTCCTCCTGACTCTTTTGTGATTCATCTTCAAACAAATAGCAATTTATTGATAATTGATCTGGAACATGTATCTCATCTTCTGCCGACACATGAGTTGGCATAGCTGTCTTCCACTTAAGATTGCTACCCATCTTGTCATACGGAAAAGGTTACTCTTCTCCCTAGGTCGCTAGTGTGGGACTAAGATTAGATGGTGCTCTCTAACAGGATTCACTCAAAGGTTGATAGGTGAGGAGAACTGTTATTTCTGGCCACACAGCCTGTTCTGCCTATCTCGGTATCTGACAGAACATCTGCCAAATCTGGCTCTTTCAGTTGTGCACAATTTTGTGAAAAAGATCAGTCTAGTCCAAGGTATAATTTGCAAAATTTTATGCAGATAAATTTGAAAACCTAGATGAAATACATAATGACTGATTTTTAAATTTTTTCTCAGTAAGTTAACACATGTATAGTATTCCCTACACCACCACCCCGAAGTAGTCCTCATCAAAATCCATCCCAATAGAGGAAGAAAGTTCCAACAAAACAATTGTAAAGAAAATCCAAGAGAAAAAGATAAAGAGAATTCCACAGAAGACACCATAGGGTTTCACAGGAAACAGCCAATTCTTTAAGAAATGGATCATCCCAAACTATATGAATTATGATAGAGCATAAAAAAAGTTTTTTAAATTTATTTGACATTAATGTAGCATAGATACCAAAAGCTGACCCAAAAAATTACACCCAAAACTGCAAACCACACCACTTATGAGTAGTCATAAAAAAATTTGGAATATATTGAAAGAATATCCTATCATGACCAAGTTAATTATTTCCAAGAGATCAAGGTAGTTTGATACCGTTGCTGTTATTTAGTCCTAAGTTATGTTCAAGTGTTTGCAACTTGATGCAGTATAGCCTGCCAGGCTCCTCTGTCCATGGGATTTCCTAGGCAAGAATACTGGAGTGGGTTGCCATTTCCTCCTTCAGGGGATCTTCCTGACCCAGGAATAGAACCAGACCCAGGGATCTGCAGTGGCAGGGGGATTCTTTACCACTGAATCACCTGGGAAGCCCAGTTTGATATTAGGGAATCAATTATTAAAATCCTGCATATAGGTTTATTCAAGCAAATTGATCATATGAACATCTCCATTGAGAATAAATGGCACTTGAAAGAAAATAACTATTCATGATTACACCCTAAATGTAAGAGGGGTTGTTGGATATTTCATTAACATGATTAAAATTCAGCTTAAATAACGTTGTATCAGGAAAACAGAAAAGTATCAATGGGAAAAGTAATACAAATGTCAAGAGAACTTAGTAAAATGGCAGAAAATCAAACACTCAAAAAATCTAAAAGTTTCCTAAGAACAAACAAACATCAGGTAAAAAATACATAATGCATGAGAGCATATATTTATCTCAGCAATAAAAGATGAAACTTCACACTTGTGAAATTAGCAGGAAACATCCAACTCTTAAATGAGGAAAATTCTAGAGTCCTGAAAGATTAGAAATAGATTTGGAAAAAAATGAAAGTCATATCATGGTCTTAAATAGCAAGTCTAAACATCCTAAAGATGTTATATATTAGTTCTTAAAATGTAATGCAATCCCAGTACAAATTTTTCCAGAGCTAGTCAAATTGATTATAAAATTTATTTGCAAGAACAAAAATCAAAATACTCCATAATCTCTGACAAAAAAGTATGTGTGTGTTGGGCAGAAATGAGTAGCTGATGGTATTCTAGCATACAGATATTAAAACATACTATAAGTTTATCATTAAATTGTTTGATGCTGGCAAGTTAATAGGCACACAGAAAAATGGAATGAATAATAAAACTTGAAGGTCAACAAATAGCAAATAAAAGTTTACCATATGACAGTGTTCAACTGAAATTATTGGAAGAAATGGATGTTTGTAACAAGTATTGTAGGAGATCTGAAATTATTTTTAAAAAAAGATCAAATGGATTTATTTTCCATACTTCATGAGAGTATCTGAGTTTCTAGATAGAAGGCCTGGACAGAAGTGAAGAAACTTGCAGAACTGCTGGCAATTCGTTCTTTGTCCTTGACCCAACTCAGTGTGTACATTTCTTCACTAAAAACAGTGTATAAGATGTTCATTGCTGCACTAATATAGAGAAAATGGAGATAAGCCAAATGTTCATTAATTGTAAAATGGATAATTCTATTTTGATATGTTTATACAAAGGCATTCTATAACGATATAATAAAGGAACAGTACTACGTGCAATAGAATGAGTACATTTTACAAACATAATGTTGAGAAGATGACAGTGATTATGTTTAAAGTTGAAAACCAAGCATAACTAGAAGTTACCATCATGGTTACTTTTTGGGAGACATATTGACCCTTTCTGGGATATTGGCAATGTTCTGTTTCTGAATCTGGAAGCTCATAAATGGAATGTTCACTTCGTAATACTTGATTGTATTGCTGGTGATTGGTTCACTTGTCTGTATGTCTGCTATCTGTTAGTAATTTTAAAAACTTGACTGATTTTCAACCTGCATTAATAAAAATTTTTGGATTTCTTAATGAAAAATCCTATATGTTTGCAACTGTAATAAATTAGTACTATTAAGTATTCCATAGGTAAAATTATTGCAGAAAGTATGGGAAGGCCCACATTTTTCCTTCCTCCCTAGGGAAAAAGAAATAGAATGATTCATAAAATACCTCACATTAAGTTTGAGATATACAGAATCTGGCCATCTATCTACCACATATTTAGTGGTAGTGTTTGATTTCAGGGAAAGTATCTAAAAGGAAAATGTCTCTTGAGTGCAGAATTAGCATATAAGTTTACATATATCAATAAATATTGCAAAATGTGTTATAAGAATGAAAAGTAGAATAATGGCTCACATATGAGAAGTTAAATTAGTTTCATCATTGTGAAAAATACCTATCATTCTATTTAGATTTTGGAATCCATTGATGTTTTAATACATTGAGACTTTTAGAGATGTTTCAATTGGGTGAACGTATTTTGCATAAGAGATGGATATGAATCTTTGAGCACCAGAAGCAGATTGCAGTAGCCTGAACAGTGGCTTCCAAAGATTTCCTAGTCTCAATCCCCAGAATGTCTGCACATGTACCTTATAAGGCAGAAGGGATTTTGCATCTATAAATAAGTTAAGAATTAAAAACAAAAAAAACCACCTGTCATTCAAATGTTGTAATTATATAAGAGATCTTGATATACAATAGTTTTATAAGAAAGTACCTAGATCCTTAGGCCTTTAGTGTTTTGTTTCTTTTAACTCACAAAAACCTTCAGTTCTAGTATTACCCATTTTCCAATACTATAAATACAAAAAAAAAAAAAAAAAATTAAAGAAATCTGCTGATGTCTTTTGCTTGAGCATTGGCAACATATTCAATCCTAGGAAATTTAACCTCTGTCTGCCTCTATTCACTATATGCCTGTAACAGTGACTTGAAGGTATTTGGCTCAGTTTCATAGTATTTTATTGACACAAATTTCATCTTAACAGTCATACATCTTCACCAAATAAGGCTATGCTAAAACTCAAGCCTTCAAGATAAATAGATTTGTATAGGGGAAAATATAGCAAGAGGTTGAAAAAGTTCAAGGAATCAAATGAATAGAGCATGACACTTGGTCAGCATCTAAAATGGGAACATCAAATATAATATCAGTTATGCAGGAATAACATGGATTTCTAGGGCAAATATGATTTATTCATTGCATGCTGAAACATTGTGTGAAAGGAAACATCCATCACTGTAAGAAAGTGCTGTTTGCAAGCTACCTAATAGCCATGAAATCATATTCTCAGCCCAATCAAAGAGCAGATAAAGACTTTAAAAACTGACAGCTTACCTTTTATCCCTATTTAATAAATAAAACTTCTAAAATTATATGTTGTAGCTAGGATCACAGCCCAGTCCTCTGCTTTCTGAGAACTCTGAAAGAAAAACCAGCACCACAATCAAAAGGTTTTCTTTCTCTATGGCTTGTTAACTCATTTGCAGTATTTTTAAAAATGTGGTCTCTTTGAAAACATTTCTTTTTGGCTAAAGGGAAAAAAAAAGTCTCAACTAATTTTTAGCCCCAAAGCAAAATAAGATTATCCCAATTGGCATTCTTATTCAAAGTTGAATATTAAAATCAAACAGCTACTGGCAAGGACAGTGATGATCAAAGGCAATGATTATGAAAACCAAGGGTTTATTTAAGAATAAAAAGGAAATTACTTAGCCTTGTCATTAAAAATGAAAATGATACCAACATACCAATCTCCACATGGAGTAATCTATGTGGCAGAGACCAAATGCTCTGGCTAGCAAATGCATAGCAGAAATCAGAGAGTACTGTACAAGGAGATAAGTAAAGGACAGTGAATATAAGATGCTCTGTTGGAAAATGTACTCTTCTTTCTATTCATATGTAAATCCTACTGATGAAATTTGTATATGGGGTTGCAATTGGAGTTAAGTTGTGCATACTTCCAGTTGTAAAATACATAAGTTATGTAATAATAAATAAGTACAACATTGAAAATAAAATCAATAATATTGCAATAACTTTATAAGGTGATGGATGGCTACTAGATTTATGGTAGTCAATTCTCCATGGTAAAGAAACGATCAACAAAGTGAAAAGAAAACCTACAGAATTGGAGAAAAATATTTGCAAACCAAATATCTGATAAACAGTTAATAATTATAAAATATAAAGAATTCATATATTGGGAGGGAAGTTCAAGAGGGAGGGGACATATGTATACTTACAGCTGAGCTATGTTGGTATATGGCAGAAACCAACACAATATCATAATTACTCTTCAATTAGAAAAAAATAAATTAAGAAAAAAAGAACCCAATAAAAAATGAGTAAAGGACTTCAATAGACACTTTTCCAAAGAAGATATAGGAAAGGCTACCTAGATAGTATATTGATAAGCAGAGACATTACTTTGCCAACAAAGGTCCATCTAGTCAAGGCTATGGTTTTTCCAGTGGTCATGTATGGATGTGAGAGTTGGACTGTGAAAAAGGCCGAGTGCCAAAGAATTGATGCTTTTGAACTGTGGTGTTGGAGAAGACTCTTGAGAGTCCCTTGGACTGCAAGGAGATCCAACCAGTCCATTCTGAAGGAGATCAGCCCTGGGATTTCTTTGGAAGGAATGATGCTAAAGCTGAAACTCCAGTACTTTGGCCACCTCATGTGAAGTGTTGACTCATTGGAAAAGACTCTGATGCTGGGAGGGATTGGGGGCAAGAGGAGAAGGGGACGGCAGAGGATGAGATGGCTGGATGGCATCACTGACTCAATGGACGTGAGTTTGGGTGAACTCCAGGAGTTGGTGATGGACAGGGAGGCCTGGCGTGCTGCGATTCCTGGGGTTGCAAAGAGTCTGACATGACTGAGCAACTGAACTGAACTGAACAGATATATGAAGAGGTGGTCAACATCCCTAGTCAATAGGGAATTTCAAATTAAAACCATAATAAGATACTATCTCATGCTTATAGAATGGCCATCATCAAAGACAAAAGGTAACAAATGCTGGTGTGGATGTGGAAAAATGGAACTCTTGTGCACTTATAAATTGGTGCAACCACTATGGAAAATAGTGAGGAGATTCCTCAAACAATTAAAATTAAAACTGTCATATGATCTAGCAATTTAAATTCTGGGAATATCCAGATTAAATGAAAACACTAATTCAAAAAGATATGCACCCCCATGTTTATAGCAGCATTATTTATAGTAGCCAAGACAGGAAAACAACCTGAGTATTTGTTGATGGGTGAATGGATAAAGAAGTTGTGATACAGACACACACACACACACACACACACACACACACACACACACACACACACGTACAATGAATATAATTAGTTATAAAAATAAACATATCCTATCATTTGCAGCAAGGTAGGTGGACCTTGATGGTACTGCGCTACTGCGCCAAGTAAAATAAAGAAAGAGAAAGACAAATACTGTATGATCTCACTTATATGTGGAACCTGGAGGGGGAAAAAAAGACTCATAGAAAAAAGGTCAGACTTGTGGGTACCAAAGACAAAGGATAGGGGGAAGGGGAATTAGAGGAAAATGGCCTACAAACTCCCAGGTATAAGATAAATAAGTACTAGCAATATACCATGCAACATGATGAGTATAGCTAACATTGCTATATGATAGAGAGATACGATGTTTCATGTTATAGATATCTATATATGATATATCTATCATATAACACTGCTATCTAAAGTCTCCTCACAAGGAGATCCCCCCACCCCAACTTTTCTTTTTCTCTTTTTTTAATTGAATATATATAAGAGGATGGTTTATCAGCTGAACCTATTGTGGTAATCTTTTCACTATACATGTAAAATCAAGTCATCATGCTGTGAGCCTCAAACTTATGAGTGATATATGATGTCATTTATTTTTAAATATACCTAAAAATTAAATTGCCATAACATTTTCAACATCATTTATCTTTAAGATAGACATAGGAACAAGAATTAGTTTGGAAAGTGTGTAAGTGAGGGCTGGGAAAAATAGCTTTAAGATTTAGGTACATATATTATTTATCTAGTTACTGTTAATTTATAATATGAAAAACATTATTCTAGTTCCTGGGGAAAAACAGGAAGAGGAGTAAAAAAAAAAAAAAAAAAAAAAGAACCTGCCTATATGGAGCTTACATTCTAAAAAAAGAGTTTTAAAAAGAATAAATTATAAACTCATGACCTGTTAATGGTTTTAAATGCTACAAAAACAGTAATACTGATTTTAAAAGGACAAGTAGTATGTATTCATTATAGATGAGTTTGTTTCATAAAAGGTGGTCAGGAAGGCTTGACTTATTGATTAGGTGATGTTTAATCAAAGACATAAATAAAATAAGGAAATCCATTGAACTTTTGTTTTACTACAAAGAATGAATTTTACTGAAAAATTTTTATGTAAATTTTTACTGTAAACTTTACTATAAGTACAGTTAAAATAAATTTAACAGGTAATAGTATAAGTGAGGATTGGGCCCAAAGTATGCTGGATAGCTTGAACAACAGGTACTAGTTAGCCCAAATGTAGTATACCTGGATAGGACTGAGTAAGGGAAAGTTAGTAGAAGTGAAGATACAAAAATCACAGGGAGACAGATCATGCAGTCATCTAAGCAATTGGAGGACTTTTGATTTGAGAGTTGCCTAGAAAGACATGAAAAGTTTGAACAAAGGGATGATATTATTTTACTTCTGTTTTAAAGGACTCATACTAGTTACTAAGTTGTGGGTAGACCAAAAGAAGAACAATATCAGAAGATAATTGGGTAACTAATTAGATTAGATCAATAATTGAACCAAAGTGATGATGTTTTGAACCTAAGCATTGATACTGGAAATAGCAAGAAAGGTCCGATTATGGATGTACATTAAAGATGGAGTTGACAGGATTATCTAGGGGGCGGGTGGACATGGGGTAAGTGAGAATGAGGAGAATCAATGTCGATTTCAAAGTTTTTCACGTTAGCAACTTGAAGGATAAGGTTGTTTTGCTTATAGTTTGGAACGAAGAGGTACAGTAAGTTTGAGGAGAAAGATGAGGCTTTTTACAGTTTTGAATGTATTTATTCAAATCATCTATTGAACTGTTAAGAGATGCTAAGTCCAAGTCAAATAGGCAAATCTATGAATCAGTTCAGGCCAAAAAGAGGTAATATGATGTAGCTTCTTGGGGGTAATGGAGCAGCACTGTTTGTTTATTGTGATGGTTATATGGATCTGTACCTGTGATACAATCTTACGGCATTATGCAACCCCCCAAAATGAGTGCGTATAAAAACTGACAAAACCCAAGTAAGATCTATGGTTAAGTTAATGGCTTTGTTCTATTGGGAATTCCAGACTTTGATCATTGTACTGTTTGGATAGATACTATTATGAAGGAATCCGGTCAAAAAGTACAGAACTCCCTCTGCTATTTTTGTAACTTTTACCCGAGTCTACAGTAATTTCAAAACAGAAGGTCCAAAAATGTAAAATAAAAAGAGAATGAAAAGCCGAGTATGAGTTTTAGCCTCATTCCACATGTACAAGTGCTCTTTTGGTGGAAAGCCTGGCTTGAGCCAGTTTAAGTGAAACTTTGAAGAGGGAAATTGGAGACAATTAAGTATACTGAGGAAATTTCAGGAATTTTGCAGAGAAATTGAGTGTTAGCTGGATAAGAATTTAGGATTAAGAGAATTTTTTTTTAGGTTGGAAAAATTTTACAACTTTAAATTCTCATTGGAATGATCCAGTAGAGGGTTCAGGAGGTTAAACTTGGATTTAGGACAGAGAGCAAAAATACTGGAGCTGCATTTTTAAGGAGGAGAGAAGAGATGGAATCTAATGCATAGACACTGGCTTAGGCTTCACATCCAGTCACAGGCAGACATATCCATTTCTATTTGTCTGTCTATCTATCAATCTTTATTTAGGCAAGTGAGAGACTTGAAAAAGTTGACAATATGTTGTAATATTGAAAAAGATTATTAAATTCCCACTTAACTACTGGGAAACTGGTGATCCTGAGTTTTACATAGCGTATGTTGTCTTAGTTGTGATTACCTTTAGTCACATTTACTAGTGAGGATTTACTACAGCTGAAATATTGCTCCAATATCTAAGAAAGTAGGAAGAGTGATCAGGTAGTTCAAGATATTTTCCAGAAAGTGAATCAAAGAATAATTGCTGGAGTCTAAGCTAAATAAGAAGGGAATTAAAGACTTCTGCATGATTTTGCACAATACAGCTATGTCATATTCAGTTCTGTTCAGTTCAGTCACTTAGTCATGTCTGACTCTTTGCGACCCCATGGACTGCAGGATGCCAGGCCTCCCTGTCCATCACCAACTCCCAGAGTTCACTCAAACTCATGCCCATTGAGTCAGTGATGCCATCCAAACATCTCATCCTCTCTCATCCCCTTCTCCTCCCGCCTTCAATCTTTCCCAGCATTAGGGTCTTTTCAAATGAGTCAGCTCTTCATATCAGATGAAAAGTATTGGACTTTCAGCTTCAGCATCAGTCCTTCCAATGAATATTCAGGATTGATTTCCTTTAGGATGGACTGGTTGGATCCCTTTGCAGTCCAAGGGACTCTCAAGAATCTTCTCCAACACTACAGTTCAAAAGCATTAATTCTTCTGTGCTCAGCTTTCTTTATAGTCCAACTCTCACATCTATACATGACTACTGGAAAAACCACGTCATTGACTAGATGGACCTTTGTTGGCAAGGTAATGTCTCTGTTTTTTAATATGCTGTCTAGGTTGGTCATAACTTTCCTTCCAAGGAGTAAGAATCTTTTAATTTCATGGCTGCAATCACCATCTGCAGTGATTTTGAAGCCCAAACAAATAAAGTCTGAAACTGTTTCCACTGTTTCTCCATCTATTTCCCATGAAGTGATGGGACCAGATAACATGATCTTAGTTTTCTGAGTGTTGAGCTTTAAACCAACTTTTTCACTTTCCTCTTTCACTTTCATCAAGAGGCTGTTTAGTTCCTCTTCACTTTCTGCCATAAGGGTGGTGTCATCTGCATATCTGAGGTTATTGATATTTCTCCCAGCAATCTTGATTCTAGCTTGTGCTTCCTCCAGCCCAGCATTTCTCATGATGTACTCTGCATAGAAGTTAAATAAGCAGGATGACAATATACAGCCTTGACATACTCCTTTCCCGATTTGGAACCAGTCTGTTGTTCCATGTCCAGTTTTAACTGTTGCTTCCTGACCTACATATAGATTTCTCAGAAGGCAGGTCAGGTGGTCTGGTATTCCCATCTCTTTCAGAATTCTACACAGTTTATTGTGGTCCACACAGTCAAAGGGTTTGGCATAGTCTGTAAAGCAGAAATAGATGTTTTTCTGGAACTCTCTTGCCTTTTCGATGATCCAGCAATGTTCACAATTTGATGTCTGGTTCCTCTTTCTTGTCTAAAACTAGTTTGAACATCTGGAAGTTCACAGTTCACATGTTGTTGAAGCCTGGCTTGGAGAATTTTGAGCATTTATTACACTGTTTGCATTTAAATTATTGCTGATACTGTTTAGTATATTCTTTGTAAATCCATTTGAAATCAGATTAGGATCCAGCCTATAAAATCCACATGGCTTTCATTTGTTTATACATGTCATTTTGCCTCTGAAGCCAAGTAATTGTGAAGCACCATGCATAAGAGAGAAATTCATAGACAAAAATTTTAAATTCCCCAATGTGTAATATCCGGAGAAGGGTAAAATGGTACATTTACTACTAAAAGATAATTGTCACTTGCATTCAGATCTTCTTTGAAAATTATAAAATACTTTATATGTATGATACAGTCTTATAAACCACACCTTTTCTTTACTAATGGTATAAGAATAAAATTGCATGTTGGGGGGATTTCCTGGTGGTCTGGGGGTTAGGGCTTAGCACTTTTACTGTGGCGGTGTGGGTTTAGTTCCTGTTGAAGAACTAAGATCCTGCAAGCCAAGTGGTGTGGCCAAAACACAAAATTAAAATTGCCCTTTGGTATCAATGTGTATCTTGCAAAAAGGAAGAAAAACACTAATTTTTAAACTCATATGAGCAATATTAAATATATATATATATTCACTACTTACTATATATATATTTTTTTCTTAATGGAAGTATGTTGTCAGCCTTTTTTTGACTAAATCATAAGTTTTTATTTCATACATTTTAACCAATTAAAAAGAAACTTTTAAAAGTCAGTCAGTGGAATTATTGTGGTTGCTATGTGGTCCAACACCTTATTTATCAACTAGAAAGAAAGAAGAGTTAATTACAGATAGCAGTTATTTATTGAACAGTTATTAACAAGTTCAATAGTATACTATTAATCTACCATTGAAGAAAATAATTAGATCACGTACACAATGTCTTATTTTTTAGTTAGAGTTTATTTTATAGGGCTAAAGATATTTATCTCCCTACTGACCAACGAATGGAACAGGGTAAAAAAATCATGTTTGCAGTTTCTTTGTGCAGTGGGTCTTTACTTGCCCCTGGATAAATGCTGCCTTAGAATTTGCTACCTGGTTATAAAGAATCTAAATCCAGGCATAAAATTTGTGCAAGTATGTATATTTTCATCCTTGCAAATTCCATATGTAAGCTGTTTAATTTTGGATATGATGTGGTCATTGCTACCTCATCAAACACTAAAGAGAAACCCTTATCTGAAAAGTACAGTAAACCATATTTTGATATAAGTAGCTCTTAATACAGCAGGTCTCTAATTACTGCCAGCCAGTATGCCTACCTGCAGTGAAAACTTTTATCTAGGTCAGTTTGAATTATTATTAGTAGAAGATTAAAACTCCAGCTCAACAACTACCACCATAAAACAGCAACAACACACAGAAAAGAAACCAAAAATAAAAAGAAGAAATAAAAATAAAACAGCTTATATCTCAAAATTCAAGCTTAGAGGAACTGAGATTTTTTTTTAAAGAAAATCTCCCTAACTTGGGTGCTCCAAGAAATGGAGAACAATTAAAAATATGTGCTTTGACTAATTGCTTTCAATAAAAGAAAAAAAGATTTATGCAAATAGATGTTGCTCTTGTAAATGGTGTTTAACATTAAATTGTGTGTGACTCTTGTGCAACCCCATGGACTGTAGCCTACCAGGCTCCTCTGTCTGTGAAATTTATCCTGAATCTAAAACCAAGCACTTTATATTGTGCTACATTCCTGGGAAAATTGACCATGAATTCTGAAAATGCCAAAAAAATTAATCAACATCTGCACAAAAAGTATCTCCTGTTTCTTCACATCACTTCCAGATGATCAGGCCCAAGGCTGAAACTCAGACTTGCTCCTCAGACAGAGCTATGTGATCTTGGCTGGTCACTTTATTTTTTCTGAACCTGATTTTACCAAGTTACAGGGCATAGTAATAAATAATGAAATGTGCTAGTTAACTCCTTCAGAAGATTACAGAGTTGGATCAGTAAACAGTATCCATAATCATAAGCAGATCAGATCAGATCAGTTGCTCAGTCATGTCCGACTCTTTGCCACCCCATGAATCACAGCACACCAGGCCTCCCTGTCCATCACCAACTCCCGGAGGTCACTGAGACTCACATCCATCGAGTCAGTGATGCCATCCAGCCATCTCATCCTCTGTTGTCCCCTTCTCCTCCTGCCCCCAATCCCTCCCAGCATCAGAGTCTTCTCCAATGAGTCAACTCTTTGCATGAGGTGGCCAAAATACTGGAGCTTCAGCTTTAGCATCATTCCTTCCAAAGAAATCCCAGGGCTGATCTCCTTCAGAATGGACCGGTTGGATCTCCTTGCAGTCCAAGGGACTCTCAAGAGTCTTCTCCAGCACCACAGTTCAAAAGCATCAATTCTTCGGCACTCAGCCTTCTTCACAGTCCAGCTCTCACATCCATACATGACCACAGGAAAGACCATAGCCTTGACTAGGCGAATCTTTGTTGGCAAAGTAATGTCTCTGCTTTTGAATATGCTATCTAGGTTGGTCATAACTTTCCTTCCAAGGAGTAAGCATCTTTTTAATTTCATGGCTGCAGTCACCATCTGCAGTGATTTTGGAGCCCAGAAAAATAAAGTCTGACACTGTTTCCACTATTTCCCCATCTATTTCCCATGAAGTGATGGGACCGGATGCCATGATCTTCGTTTTCTGAATGTTGAGCTTTAAGCCAACCTTTTCACTCTCCACTTTCACTTTCATCAAGAGGCTTTTTAGTTCCTCTTCACTTTCTGCCATAAGGGTGGTGTCATCTGCATATCTGAGGTTATTGATATTTCTCCTGGCAATCTTGATTCCAGCTTATGCTTCTTCCAGTCCAGCATTTCTCATGATGTACTCTGCATATAAGTTAAATAAACAGGGTGACAATATACAGCCTTGACGTACTCCTTTTCCTATTTGGAACCAGTCTGTTGTTCCATGTCCAGTTCTAACTGTTGATTCCTAACCTGCATACAAATTTCTCAAGAGGCAGATCAGGTGGTCTGGTATTCCCATCTCTTTCAGGATTTTCCACAGTTTATTGTGATCTACATAGTCAAAGGCTTTGGCATAGTCAATAAAGCTATAATCATAATAGCTTGTACTTAACATACTGCTTCTGATGTGTTAACTTATTTAATCCTCACAACAACCTTAAGAAGCAGGTCATGTTATGAGGATATGTTTTCAGATAAGAAAACGGAGTTCTGGAAAGGTAAAGTAACTTGCCTAAGATATTCAAATATTAAATAGTAGATGTGAATTTAGACCTGTGGTCATCTGGCTTCAGACTTGTAGAAATCTATAAATCATGAAGATCTATACAATGTCTCATTATTTTATTATTGAATAAGGTCATTGTAAGTGTGATGTTGATCAGAATGGTATCAACCACCAAAAACCCATTCCTTCCATTATTAAAAAATCACTAGAGATGTATGAGAGGCTTACAGTAGATACAGCAGCTGTCCTTCTGTACTCTAATGGCACCGATCAAATGACAAGAAAAAAAAAATCTTTGTTCCAGGTCACCTGATGCCTCCAATGATTTTGCAAACATTGAAAATTTGACAAAACAAACTCAAATTGCCCCAGAAATTTTTATCCTTTTATTCTTTAAAGTATCTGTATTTCTAGGGAGCTAAGGTCTCCACTTGTCTAATTCAACTTGTCAGAATGTTTCTAAGGGCTATATGCTGTTGTAGAATATTTATGATGATTCTTTGAGAAAATAAAAGTGTGTCGACTATAAGAAAAAAACCTAAATGAGTTGCCTTATGTGCCCCTTTACAGATAGTCTGTATGTTTGCAACTTGATCTCACATATCCAATTAGTTACATTAGTTTTATTCCTTAGACATTTACTAAGTAATAATTATGCTATTAACAATGATCATTATTTATTAAATGTTAATCATGTGCTGGGACCGATATTAAGAATAACCGATATTAAGAATAGTCTCATATTTCTGGCCTGGATTATTCTCTGGTTTTCAAGCCTTGCAGATGACCTTTACTTGCTTCATTAGCTAAGAATCTTTCAGCTTTATGTGTGAAGGATCTAATGAAAATTGGTGTTAGCTGAATAGAAAGTTTAATGGTTCCTGCAAATGAAAAGGCCAGCAATATATCAAATCGGGTCAGCTGGCTTGTAGGACCAAGCACTTCTGTGAACCTGATCTTACCTTTCTTCCTCTCGTCTCTCAGCTCTGCTTTGTTCTATGTTGTTTTGTTCATTATCTGCATCTCTCTCTGTTTTGATAGCTTCTGAATTATATTCTAACAGATTTTCCACCTTCAGAAGCAAGATTATTTCTGTTTTAAGTAGTTTTAGCAGGGGTCCATGGTTTCTCCTTTTGACCTGGTTGAAGGTATCACTTTTTAGTTCATTTTGTAACTTGCATGTGAGACTGACCATAGGATGACTCGATTGTGGACAAAAGCAAAGCAACAAAAAACAAGTGCTTCATGTCCCTGGTCATAGTAACTGACTCACTCGCAAGATCGTCTCCTAAGCCAGGTCAATGAGAAACAATCTCGGTCTTTTCTGAAACTACAGGAATGCATAGTTACTGGCGGGGTGAAAGTTGTTTGAAAATTGCTTGGTATGTATTAACTACTTGTCCTATACTTAAAAGAAAGTCATTATGTATCTGAAATTCAAATTTAACTGCATGTTTTGTATTTTTATTTGTTAAGTATGGCCATCTTAGATTATTCACTAATGTGATAATACTTTCAGCAAGGGACACACATAAATAAAATGATAATAAACTAATAAGCCAAATAATATATGGCAGGAATGGCATTTTCTAGGTGCCAGGAATTACCCAAAAATTATGAAAATGCAATAACAGGTAATTGTGTAAAAACTCTATAAAGTAAATGATTTTATCATCTATATTTTAACAGATAAATAAATTTGGGCACAGAGAGGTTAAATATCTTGTTGAAGGTGAAACAGCCAACAAGAATGGAGCTAGTATTCAGCCAAGGTATGTGACTCCAGAGACTTATTACAGGCAATCCTTTATTTTTTTTTTTTTTTTCATTTATTTATTTGTAAATTAATTTCTTTGTTTTAATTGGAGGCTAATTACTTTACAATATTGTAGTGGTTTTTGCCATATATTCACATGGATCAGCCATGGATATACATGTGTTCCCCATTCTGAATCCCCCTCCGTCTCTCTCCCCATCCCATCCCTCAGGATCATCCCAGTGCACCAGCCCCAAGCACCCTGTCTCAGGCATTGAACCGGGACTGGTGATCTATTTCACATATGGTAGTATACATGTTTCAATGCTATTCTCTCAAATCATCCCACCATTGCCTTCTCCCACAGAGTCCTGTTCTTTACATCAGGCAATCCTTTTGAAAGTGTCATCTCTTTTACATCCTGGGGCCATTAACAAAGCTCCCCTGGTCAAGACCAGAATTTTAAGTATAGTTGCCTGTGCTATGCAGTAGGTCCTTGGTGATCTTATATATGCTAATGTGTATATGTTAATCCTAAACTCCTGATTTATCCCCCCTGACCCCATGTTTCCACTTTCATAACCATAAATTTGTTTTCTATATCTTTTAGCCTGTTTGTTTTGTAAATAAGTTCATTTGTATCATTTTAAAAAATTAGATTCTACATATGAGTGATATATGATAATGGTCTTCTAACTTATTTCACTTAGTATGATGATCTCTAGGTGCATCCATGTTGCTGCAGATGGTATTATTTCATTCTTTATTATGGCTGAGTAATATTCCATTGTACATATGTACCATACCTTCTTTATCCATTCTGGGCTTTCAGAGGAACATAATTTACAAAAGCTGCTGCTACAGCTCAGTGGTCAACAGAATTACAGTTAGAGGTTTTAAACTTGATTTATTTAAAAATTTTCTAAAGAGAGGTTGACAATTTTTGACTGCTTAAATATTGTTAAAATATGTATAACTTCTGGCTAATTTCCTACTCTAAAAGGTAAGTCATTTTATTATTAAAATTATCTGGTTAAAATATATATAGTTCAGGTGGTGTTTTATGATCAATTTTAGATGCCTAAATCCATATATGTATCTATATCAATGTCTACATTTATGTCTATATAAAACCAAAGGTACATTTTTTAATCCATTATGAAAAAACACAGTACTGCTTACAAAAAGAATTTGAATAAATATTAACTGCAACTTGTCATATATCTTCATTTTCCCAACTCTCTTCTAAATACCAATGTTACTTCCCAACATGGAGAATCACCATAATTTTATGAAAAATGGATTTTTAAATGAAAGCGTTTATGTGGTAATTGGAGGATATTGATGCTTGCCTAGATAAGCAGAGTGTTCAAATACATTTGCAACCAGCCACTCGTCCTGCCAGACCACAAGTGAGACAGACACAGTGCTGGCCTCATTGTCATTAACTGTCTTCCTTCTTTGGCACCTCAGCTGACTTTTAGATAGGTAGACTTGTCTCCAGATGGAGCAACTTGGTTTTTTCTTTACTACAAAAGTCAGGGTGGAGAGCTGAGTTGATACAGAAATAAGTGGATGAGAAATCTGTAAGGACATAGTTTCTTAAAGTGAATCCTAACCTCTGTTAGGTGCACTGTGATATCACCAATCTTCTTTATCAGAAAGTTTTCTAAAGAAAGGTTGATGGTTTTTGACTGCTTGACTACTGCTAAAATATGCATAACTTCCAGGCTGATTTCCTACATGTCTACTGAAAGGTAAGTCATTTCATTATTAAAAGTATCAGATTAAAACATGTATAATATAAGTGGTCTTTTAATGTCAATTTACATGTCTAGATCCATTTCTGTATCAATATCTATATTTATGTCTGTATAAAACCAAAAGTACCTTTTTTTAATCCATTCTGGAAAAAAAATTCAATGCTACTTAGGAAAAGAATTTGAATAAAAACTTACTACTTGTATGTCTTATATGAGTATATATGTCTTATATAAGACACACTACTTATGTGTCTTATATCTTCAATTTCCCAGCTTTCTTCTAAATACCAGTGTTACCTTCCCAACACAGAGAGTCACCATAATTCTATGAAAAATACATTTTTAAGCAATCACGTTTACATGGTAAATGAGAGTATGGAAGGAACGATGCTAAAGCTGAAACTCCAGTATTTTGGCCACCTCATGCGAAGAGTTGACTCATTGGAGAAGACCCTGATGCTGGGAGGGATTGAGGGCAGGAGGAGAAGGGGACGACAGAGGATGAGATGGCTGGATGGCATCACTGACTCGATGGATGTGAGTCTGAGTGACCTCTGGGAGTTGGTGATGGACAGGGAGGCCTGGCATGCTGCAGTTCATGCGGTCTCAAAGAGTCAGACACGACTGAGCGACTGATCTGATCTGATCTGATCTGATACTTGCCAAAAGAGGCAGAGTGGTCAAATATATTTGCAACCAGTCACTAGCCATTCGTCCTGCCAGAGGACAAGTGAGACAGACACAGTGCCTGCCTCATTGTCATTAACCATCTTCCTTACTTATCACCTCAGCTAGCTCCTGGATAAGGGAGGACTTGTCTGAGGATGAAGCAGCTTGGCTTTTTCTTTATAACAGAAGCCAGAGTAGGGAGCTGAGTTGATACAGAAATAAATGGAAGAAAAACCTATAAGGACATAGTTTCTTATGAATCCTCACCCCTTGCACTGTGACATCGCCAATCTTTGATAGAAATATTCATTCTTTGGGACCACATTTGATCAGTTTTTCTAGATCTCTCTGAATGGATTAGAGGTACTGATAACTTAAACTTTTAAGGCAGTCCTCTAAAAATAAAGTATTTGTGTACCTTTGTTATGAAACTGATCTAGAGGATGTTGAAAACCACAGTATAAAATTGGCACATTATTTTGAAGGATAAAGTTTACAAGTATATGTAGTCAGATGGGGTGGGTTCAGATCTTGACCATATGACTGAGAAATGTCCATTACTTAACCTTTTTGGAGATCAGTTCCCTGAATTGAGAGAACTGAATGAGAACACATGTGAAAAGCACTGAACACTGTGCCTGGCACATACTGAGTACTCAATAAATACAAGCTATTATTATTATGAAAAATATCAAATAAGAATATTGCTAAGTTTAACTCACAGTAAGCATGGGTATCTGTTACAAAATAAGAAATTTTAAAGAAATTAAGCTGGTCTTATTTCTTTCTGTGCTTCAGTCTATTCTGCTCATATTCACTGTACCTTAGAAGGTTTAGGAAGGTTGGTCTGTGGGAATAATGGCTTTTACTGTTTTTCTTTGGTGGCTCAGACGGTAAAGTGTCTTCCTGCAATGCAGGAGACCCAGGTACTGTTTTTCTTTAAAGCATTGCTATTAACTAGTCCTTTCTTTTTTGAAGTTGTGCTATTATTAGTGCTTGCTATTATCTAGTCCTTTCTTTGAAGATGTGGTATTGTAAAGGTCTGGGACTGACCGTGGCTTAGAAAATAACTAATACTAACTAAAACAAACTTCAGACAAGTTAGATACTGGAACTCTAAATCAGTATTTTTTTCTCTCTCTCTTCAAACAGTCTTTATTTTTTTAATTTAATTTTGTTTATTTTAATTGGAGGCTAATTACTTAAAATATTGTATTGGTTTTGCCATACATCAACATGAATCCGCCATGGGTGTACACATGTTCCCAATCCTGAACGCCCCTCCCACCTCCCTCCCCATACCATCCCTCTGGGTCATCCCAGTGCACCAGCCCCAAGGATCCTGTATCCTGCATTGAACCTGGAATTTGTTTTATTTATTGTTGAAGAATAATGGCTTTACAGAATTTTGTTGTTTTCTGTTGTAACTCAAGATGAATCAGTCATCCCTTCAGTTCAGTCGCTCAGTCATGTCCGACTCTTTGCAACCCCATGAATCGCAGCACGCCAAGCCTCCCTGTCCATCACCAACTCCCAGAATTCACTCAGACTCACATCCATCGAGTCAGTGATGCCATCCAGCCATCTCATCCTCTGTCGTCCCCTTCTCCTCCTGCCCCCAATCCCTCCCAGCATCAGAGTCTTTTCCATTGAGTCAACTCTTCGCATGAGGTGGCCAAAGTACTGGAGTTTCAACTTTAGCATCATTCCTTCCAAAGAAATCCCAGGGCTGATCTCCTTCAGAATGGACTGGTTGGATCTCCTTGCAGTCCAAGGGACTCTCAAGAGTCTTCTCCAACTCCACAGTTCAAAAGCTTCAATTCTTCGGCACTCAGCTTTCTTCACAGTCCAACTCTCACATCCATACATGACCCCTGGAAAAGCCATAGCCTTGACTAGATGGACCTTTGTTGGCAAAGTAATGTCTCTGCTTTTGAATATGCTATCTAGGTTGGTCATAACTTTCCTTCCAAGGAGTAAGCGTCTTTTAATTTCATGGCTGCAGTCACCATCTGTAGTGATTTTGGAGCCAAAAAAATAAAGTCTGACACTGTTTCCACTGTTTCCCCATCTATTTCCCATGAAGTGATGGGACCAGATGCCGTGATCTTCGTTTTCTGAATGTTGAGCTTTAAGCCAACTTTTTCATTCTCCACTTTCACTTCATCAAGAGGCTTTTTAGTTCCTCTTCACTTTCTGCCATAAGGGTGGTGTCATCTGCGTATCTGAGGTTATTTATATTTCTCTTGGCAATTTTGATTCCAGCTTGTGTTTCTTCTAGTCCAGCATTTCTCATGATGTACTCTGCATATAAGTGAAATAAGCAGAGTGACAATATACAGCCTCGATGTACTCCTTTTCCTATTTGGAATCAGCCATAGCTATACATATATCCCCTCTCTTCAAATAATTTTAAACAGAAAAAATAAATGTTAAACGGATTGTGAATATAATCATACTGACATAATCAGCATATTCTTTCTCTTAGTCAAGTTGTAGAGAAGCCAAATATATTAAAAAGCAATATTTTTATTTAAAATTATATTCACAAAAAAATAAAGTACTAGAAGCAAGGTCTGTCCTATAGTCAGAATATGTAGGAATCAGGAGGACATTATCCTAAAATGGACATTAACTCACAAGAAAAGGATTTATATAAACCAAATATTAATGGCAATAGGTCATGGTTTGATTTTTTACAGGTTCTGGAATTCTAAAATTTTCTATAGCCATTTCCACTTGGGATTTAGCTTTGTCATCAACATTCAGTTCAGTTCAGTTGTTCAGTCATGTCCGACTCTTTGCAACCCCATGAATCGCAGCACGCCAGGCTTCCCAGTCCATCACCAACTCCCAGAGTTTACTCAAACTTATGTCCTTTGAGTTGGTGATGCCATCCAGCCATATCATCCTCTGTCGTCCCCTTTTCCTCCTGCCCCATTCCCTTCCAGAATCAGGATCTTTTCCAATGAGTCAACTCTTCGCTTGGGGTGGCCAAAGTATTGGAGTTTCAGCGTCAGCATCATTCCTTCCAATGAACACCCAGGACTGGTCTCCTTTAGGATGGACTGGTTGGATCTCCTTGCAGCCCAAGGGACTCTCAAGAGTCTTCTCCAACACCACAGTTCAAAGGCATCAATTCTTCAGCACTCAACCTTCTTCACAGTCCAAATCTTACATCCATATATGACCACTGGAAAAACTATAGCCTTGACTAGACGGACCTTTGTTGGCAAAGTAATATCTCTGCTTTTCAATATGTTATCTATCTAGGTTGGTCATAACTTTCCTTCCAAGGAGTAAGCATCTTTTAATTTCATGGCTGCAGTCACCATCTGCAGTGATTTTGGAGCCCCCAAAAGTCTGACACTGTTTCCACTGTTTCCCCATCTATTTCCCGTGAAGTGATGGCAAGTTTGAAATCCATTAGATAAGATGTTGTTTTCTGTGAACAACAGACACAAGATCACATGAAAGGTGTCCTTTTTATAGTGTTTTATTTTTCTGTGAAAACAATATATATTTTAAATAACTTTAACAAAATTATTTTCTAGTTAGGTTACTTGATTAAGCTGTGAAGACTGTGTGACCTTTTTAATGGGTCTTGCTTTGTCTTTAAAAATGCTGTATATTTGTCTATCAATCCAACCTACTTTCCTAGTTTGGTTCACTAAAAAGACCTAGAAATAACAATAATCCAGTAGGAATAGGCATCTCTGTCCTCAAAACTATGAACTCTGAAAAGTTATAGCCACTAGTTGTCTTAAATTATTGGCTGACTCCAGAACTGTTACAGGAAATGTTCAAGGTGAGTGTGATACTGCATCAAAGCAAAAAATAATAATAATAAATGTATTATAATATATCAAAAGGATTTCGGGATAAAATGAAGGAACTCCAACAAAGGTGGTAAATTTTGGAAACAAATGTAAAATCAGGTTTTGCTGATTAATATATATGAAATATATATTTTAAAACATTGAGTTAATAAGGATACTAAAAAATAAGATATCAGATCAGATCAGATCAGTTGCTCAATCGTGTCTGACTCTTTGTGACCCCATGAATCACAGCACGCCAGGCCTCCCTGTCCATCACCAACTCCCGGATGTCACTCAGACTCACATCCATCGAGTCAGTGATACCATCCAGCCATCTCATCCTCTGTTGTCCCCTTCTCCTCCTGCCCCCAATCCCTCCCAGCATCAGTGTCTTATCCAATGAGTCAACTCTTCGCATGAGGTGGCCAAAATACTGGAGCTTCAGCTTTAGCATCATTCCTTCCAAAGAAATCCCAGGGCTGATCTCCTTCAGAATGGACCGGTTGGATCTCCTTGCAGTCCAAGGGACTCTCAAGAGTCTTCTCCAACACCACACTTCAAAAGCATCAATTCTTTGGCGCTCAGCCTTCTTCACAGTCCAGCTCTCACATCCATACATGACCACAGGAAAGACCATAGCCTTGACTAGGCGAACCTTTGTTGGCAAAGTGATGTCTCTGCTTTTGAATATGCTATCTAGGTTGGTCATAACTTTCCTTCCAAGGAGTAAGCGTCTTTTAATTTCATGGCTGCAGTCACCATCTGCAGTGATTTTGGAGCCCAGAAAAATAAAATCCGACACTGTTTCCCCATCTATTTCCCATGAAGTGATGGGACCAGATGCCATGATCTTCATTTTCTGAATGTTGAACTTTAAGCCAACCTTTTCACTCTCCACTTTCACTTTCATCAAGAAGCTTTTTAGTTCCTCTTCACTTTCTGCCATAAGGGTGGTGTCATCTGCATATCTGAGGTTATTGGTATTTCTCCCAGCAATCTTGATTCCAACTTGTGTTTTTTCCAGTCCAGCGTTTCTCATGATGTACTCTGCATATAGTGTCCATTTAAAAATTTATAAATAACACAAACAAAAACCTTTATCGGTCACCATCTAGGTATGTAAAGCATCACTTCTTTACCCTGAAATTGGTAATTGATGGAAGATTTAATATCTTCCCTACTGATCTCATATTAATGGCATTTGCTGTAACTCAGTAGTCGTAGCTATTGATGAAAATGTTTTTATTATAGAAAAATTTAGTTAATAAATGAGGAAGAAATAGCCAAATGAGAACATTTCCACTTTGTAGTCTGTAATTAAATAATTGTTTCAGACAGAGGAGTAAACAATTAGATCTAAGACTGATGGGGACCTTTACAAAGGATGAGATAAATGCTATGGCCACCAGAATCCTGCTTAGCAGTCTTACTGCTATTAAAAGTGAGACAGCCAGATAGCCAAATACTGTGTACCTCCTGGAAGCATTATTCCCAAAGTTGAACCTGAGTCTTCTAGATAATGGTTCCAATTTATAAGAAAAAAGAAAAATTGTTTCTCCATCAATTTAAATGGCATCCAAAGGAACGAGACAGAAAAATCACCGATGCAATCCATAACACTTGACAATACTTGATTTTTGCATGGTGTTAAGGTTGCAAAACAAGAATCAGAGGACTTGGAGAAAGGAAACCATTCTAGAGTAACAGACCTCAGAAACACACCAACCAAGTCAATGAACTTAATTTGAGTAACAATTTGAACAAACAGATTTTAAGCAGATGTTATAAGACAGTTGAGAAACTATCAATAATAAATGGTATTAGATGTAAAGAAATTATTGCTAAATTTCTTAGATAGGTGTGACAGTAGAATTGTGCCAAAGAAAGAGAGATATTCATCATTTTATAGTGCCCTCCACATTCCTGATAACATCCCTTCCCCTGAAGTCAGCTTCATCTGAAGTTATTACAGATTTTGATTAGTGCTAGCATGATATTTATTTCCTTAAGAAGATCTAAATTTCTGTTGTATATAATTTTCCCTTAACCTGAAAAAAATATTTTAATGTTTTACATAAGTAAGGACTGGTTGCAATGAATTCTTTCAGATTTAGTTTATATGACAATGTTTGTAGTCTCTTTAACTTTAGAATGGTAATTGTACTAGATACAAAATTCTAGGTTGGTAGGTTTTTTTCCCCCAACATTTTAAATGTTCTAATCTGCTGTCTTCTTTTTTGCATAGTTTCTGACAAGCATCTATATCTTAGCTTCTGATCTTTCTTCAGTTTTGGCTAAGGTACTCTGCCTCAACCCTCACCCTCTACCCCCAAGAAAAAGGCTTTTTTCAAACTTTTCTCTTTGTTTCGGGTTTTCTACTGTATAAGGGTGATCGGTCTGCTTGAACTACCCATAACAAAATACCATAGACTGAGTTCCTTAAAAATCAGGCTTCTTCCCTTCACAATTCTGGAGGCTAGTGGTCCAAGATTAAGGTGACAGCAAAGTAGGTTTCATTGTGAAACTTCTTCTCTTGGCTTGTAGGCAGTGACCTTCTGGTTGTGCCATCTTAGTGGAGAGGGATGAACAACAAACTCTTTGCTGTGTCTTCTTACATGGCTGCTAATCCCTCATCTAACTATAACTAGGTCCTAATGGCTCAAATACCATCACACTGAGGATGAGGGTTTCAACATACGAATTTTGAGGAACACATTCAATCCATAGCAATTTAGGGTGATTAGGTTTTGGTATTTATTCCTTTTTTTGTTATCTGAGCTTCTCATACCTGTGAGTTGGTACCTGTCTTTAATTTTAGGAAGTTCTCAGCTATTACTGCTTCAGATATTCATATCCTCCATATTCTTTTTTTCTCTTCTGGTATTTCAACTATATACAACTTTTTAAAACTGTCCAACAGCTCTTGGATATTCCAGTCTGCATAGTTTTTTTCTCCTTTATTTTCAGTTTTAGTTTTTATTGACATATCTTCAAGCTCACTGTTTATTCTCTTGGAAATTTCCTCTAAGGATTGTCAGATGCATTGTTTATTCTTTTAAGTTACTCACTTGAATTCTTCTTTCTTTTTAATATAAATACTTATTGCTATAAATTTTCTCTGAGCATTGCTTTACCTGTATCCTATAAATTTTGGAATGCTTGATTTTATTTTCCAATAACCTCAAAGAAATGTGTAATTTAGTTTTTATTTGTCCTATTGGTTATCTAGGAATGTGTTACTTAATATGCACATATTGTGAATATTCTTGGGGAAGGCAATGGCACCCCACCCCAATATGGGTGGGTCCTGGAAAATTCCATGGACAGAGGAGCCTGGTAGGCTCCAGTCCATGGGGTCGCTAAGAGTCGGACACGACTGAACGACTTCACTTTGACTTTTCACTTTCATGCATTGGAGAAGGAAATGGCAACCCACTCCAGTGTTCTTGCCTGGAGAATCCCAGGGACAGGGGAGCCTGGTGAGCTTCCGTCTGTGGGGTCGCACAGAGTCGGACACGACTGAAGCGACTTAGCAGCAGCAGCAGCAGTGAATATTCTAAATTTCCTTTTGTTATAGATTTCTAATTTAATTCCTTTATGATTAGAAAACATACTTTATATACTTTCACTTTAAGCTAGTTTTACATAGTTTGTGGTCCTTGAGAATGTCTCATATTTATTTAAGGAGACTGCATGTTCTCCAATTGGATGGTGTGTTCTATAGATGTCTGTTAGATCTAGTTAATTTTCTCAAGTTTTTTTTTCCTTATTATCTTCTACCTTATTGTTATATATATTGCAAGTAAGGTATTGAAGTCCCAAATATTATATTTATCTGTTTTTCCTTCAATTCTGTCAGTTTTATGTATTTAGGAACTGTGATTCTGTGCAGATGCTTGTTTATAATTGTCCTATTTGCCTAGTGGACCAATCATTTAAACATTAAAAATATTTTTATTCATCTCTAGTAGTATTTTATGTCTTAGTCTTTTGATTTATTTTTCCATCCTTTACTTTCATTCTATTTGTGTCTTTGAATTTGAATTGTGTCTTCTGTAGAACATATACAGTAGAATATTGGTTTTTTGAAATGCAATCTGAAATCTGTGACTTTGTTGCATTTTAATCTATTTACATTTGTTATGGTTATTAGTATGTTTGCATTTATATCTCTGTTTTTTGTTTTCTATGTGCATGATGATTTTTTTGGTTTCTCTATTGCTCCTCTTTTGTCTTCCTTTGAACTAAGTAGTTATTTTGAGCATAACACTTTAAATCTTCTAATAAATCCTAATTTTATTTTTGAAGTTCACAAATCTACATCACTGGTTATAATAATGTGAGAGAGGAAAGTGACTGTAACCGTCAATGAAGGTAAATTGCTATGCCTTGGATTTGTAGTATTTCCTTCTGGTGAACAGTGAGTTTCAATCCCTAATGAATCAGTATTATTTTCAAGAAATGTTACTGATGGGAATGTGCTCTGTAATCAGATAAAGGAGGAAGGAAGTTGAGAATCATTATTCTGTATTAAGTAGAAAAAGGTTACACTTTATCAGTCACTAGAAAAAATAAAGAACCACAACATAATGTAGGGCTTCATGTGGACGAAAACGCATTACAAAACTGAAGACGGTATCAACAGCAATTCAGCCCAGTGTATAAGGAGTATATGTGTGATGGGCTTCCCTGGTGACTCAGACAGTAAAGAATCAGCCTGCAATGCAGGAGACCCAGGTTTGATCCCTGGGTCAGAAAGATCCCCTGGAGAAGGGAATGGCTACCCACTTCAGTACTCTTTCCTGGAGAATTCCATAGACAGAGGATCCTGGCAGTTTGCAGTTCATGGGGTTGCAAAGAGTCAGACATAACTGAGCAACTGTGGGAGGGCATGAAAACCCCCTCCAGTATTCTTGCCTGGAGAATCCCATGGACAGAAGAGCCTCTTGGGCTACAGTCCATAGGGTCATAAGATTTGACATGAATGAAGTGATATAGTATGCATGCATACATATGCTTGATATAGACATATGTTTATACACATACACATGCATTAGTATATACTGTTGATATGTACAGGTAACGCTTGAACAACACAGGTTTGAACTGCAAGGGTCCACTTATATGTGCATTTTTAAATATGTATTACAGTACTACATGATCCATAGTTGGTTGAATCCTAGAATGCAGAACCAGGGATGCGCAGGGCCAAGTTATGGGTGGATTTTCAACTCTGTGATCACCCATAACCCTCATGTTGTTCAAGAGCCCACTGTATACACATATGTACAGATATTTATGTATGTATACACATATGTATATGTATAAACATTAATGTAATTATTCTATAATAAGTAATGTTAGAATGCTTAATCCAATTAGTTGCAAAGAACCTTATGATTTTATCTTTATCAGTATCCACTTTAGGTGGATCTTGAATATAGTATGATAAATCAGCTTTTCAGGAAAAGCTACATAATTTATCTGTCCAACTAGTTGTTACTGAGGACTGGATAAAATGGATAAGTTCTAACTAAGAATTAACTCTGTTGAAGAAAATATCCAAGGCACCTGATTTGGGACATTTCCATATTTGCTCTGAAAATTTTCCACAGCTTTTTCCACAAAAAGCCTAATAAAGCTTATTGAGGCACTTGCTTGAGAAACCAAGGTAACTCTTTTTGTGCATCTGAGTTCTTTAATGATTACCTGGATCATCTCAGACCACAGTGAGAGTGGATGGTTGTACTCAGGCCAGGAGAATCCCTCTTCCTGACCCCTTGTCCTACTGAACAAATCTACCCTCCCAAGTTCAGATTTGTAGAAATTTTATTAAATAACATTCTTTACCAAAGTTATCTTGCATGGTTTTTATTCATTTTGGAGCAGTTTTAAGTCTAGGAACTGATCATGTATAGGCAATCCTTGAATTTCTGGTTCTTAGACTTTTTGAAAGCAAAGGCGTTATTTTCCATTACCATTAATGGAATATTCCCTTTTAATCTTGCCACAGTGCCTTTTTGAAGGACAGAGATTCCCCGATGAATTTTAAGCTTTGAATTCTGTAAACATATAATGCAATTGTCCATTTGCACCCAAAGTGATGTTCAAAGTGACTGTAAGATTAGACATTTACTTGTGGCATAAGCATTTCCCATTTCTAAATTAAGAGACATGTTATAATTTTAAAATGTTAATTTTAAATATTTAAATGGAAATAACACTAAATATTAGAGAGCAATATTTATGTTTTATACAGATAAGTTCATTCTATAAAAAAATGTGTTACTAATGGAAATAAACTTATGAACTATGTTCTTAAATAAACAGACTCTCACTGTTTCTAGGCAATGTTTTGCTAGAACAGTAAGCTTTTCCATAGGACAAAGAATAAGCTTTATTTAACTCAAAAATTGTCAGGTCATAACCTGAAAATGCCAAAAAAATTTTAGTGCCATCACTAAGAAAAATAACCTTACTTGGTAACTGCCTTTAGTCAATATGTCTCAAAATATCATGATAACAGATCAAGAGTTTCTTACGTTTGTTGGTTTTAGTACATATAGCTCAATTGCTGACTTGACAATTTTTTGAACACTCTAGTGAAAAATTTAGATGGAAAAGAAGTTACAGTAAAACATTTTTAAGACAAAGCAGTTAAAGCTGTTTTGACTCTCAATATGTTCTGCTCAGAGTGAAGCATGATACAAAGCAGTGGTAGGTGATAAAGAAATAGCAATATTGTACTCTTTAGTCAGTCCTGTCGGACTCTGCAACCCTATCAACTATATCCCGCTGGGCTCTAATGTCTGTAGAATTCTCCAGGCAAGAATACTGGAGTGGGTAGCCATTTCCTTCTCCAGGAGATCTTCTTGACCCAGAAATCTAACCTGTTGCTGCTACTGCTGCTAAGTCGCTTCAGTCGTGGCCGACTCTGTGCGATTCCATATAGGGCAGCCCACCAGTCTCCCCCATCCCTGGGATCCTCCAGGCAAGAATACTGAAGTGGGTTTCCATTTCCTTCTCCAATGCATGGAAGTGAAAAGTGAAAGTGAAGTCGCTCAGTCATGTCCAACTCCTAGCGACCCCATGGACTGCAGCCCACCAGGCTCCTCTGTCCATGGGATTTGCCAGGCATTCACTGGAACAGCCTCTCGGAGCTCTGGGGCAGAGCTGCAGGAGAGTAGGGGGGGTCCATTTCTGTGAATTCTTCTGCAAAGTTACTCACATCTAATTCATCTCAGATGACTGGCTTAAAAGGTGTGGGCACTTTCTTGGCAGCTAAATCATCCCAGTTTATTTTCTGAAAAAAGGGATGTTCTTTGATTTCATCTGCATCACATGGACCACATCCCAGTCTTTTCTTGGGCTCTTTCATCAGGAGACGCTGGATCAGGTCTTTGGCTACAGCACTAAGTTGACTGGTGGAGTTTAGGTGTTCTAATGTATGAATTACTAACTGAAGCATCTCCATTCACTGCTGATGGTGAGAAGAACTCCCAAGCTGAGATATCTAGGAGAATATTAAAGAGCGAGCCTCCATATCCCCAGGAAATGAGTGCTGTAGCCAAAGAGATCTAACCTAGGTCTCCTGAATTGCAGGCAGATTCTTTACTATCTGAGCCACCAGGGAACTCCAGCAAAGATAACCACACAGTGGGGGGGGGGGGGGGGGGGAGTGAGCTTATTATCTGAAGATAAAAACAGCTGAGATCAGATTCTTTTCTTTTTAAAATATCTACCATTTAACTCTCACAAAGGGATCGATTTATAGGACATATATACAAGAATGAACTTTTTGTTTAGTAATTATCCCTTCTGCTATATTCTGTTAAACAAAACAAAGTACAAAACTTATTGTAATTGTAACAAAACTTATTACAAAATGCAATAAGTTGCAAAGATATATCACAAGGGCATGAATGCACAGAGAGCTAAATAATTAAGGCTAAATATCATTATAAAGGAATGAAGACTAAAATCATAATTTAAACTTATAAATCTGCTTGTGCATATATATATGTATATATAACATTAATTAATAATATTTATCATTATTAATAATAATATAATGTTAGTATAGTATATTCATTAGTAAATACCTGACATCTCAATTACATAGTTTAGTGATTATTGAAGTTTATGATTTACTAATAAGCTCTTCTGGGGTTAATGCACTATTCTGCTCATTAAATGAAAATTTATATATACTTTCAGCCTTTCCCAGCTAGGGTCACAGGAGCAATTTAAGCCCTAAGGCCTTAAGGCAGCTCTTTAGTATAATAAATTAACATTCTTCCTATGTATCTAGAATGGTACTAGGTAAGTACCATGCTTCAGGAACTTGAGAATAAGATATAATAGATAAAGTTTATTAAAATTATATGCTTCATTTGTTGTATAATTAATTTGATTTTACCAAGTAAATTTTATTTTTTTTTATCAAGAATCTCTTTTATTGATTATCAGAAACATTACAAACATCTAATATGAACAAATTGTAACATGACAGTGATTAGTTTGAACAATTAATACATTTCAGATATAATATTATACATATTTCAATGCTATTCTCCCCAATCATCCCACCCTCTCCCGGTCCCAGAGTCCAAAAGTCTGTTCTATACATCAGTGTCTCTTTAAAATAAACTCAAAATGGATTAAAGAGCTAAATGTAAGACCAGAAACCATAAAACTCCTAGAGGAAAACATAGGCAAAACACTCTCTGACTTACATCACAGCAGGATCCTCCATGACCCACCTCCCAAAATATCAGAAATAAAATAAAAAATGAACAAATGGGACCTAATCAAACTTAAAAGCTTCTGCACAACAAAGGAAACTATAAGCAAGGTGAAAAGACAGCCTTCAGAATGGGAGAAAATAATAGCAAATGAAGCAACTGACAAACAACTAATCTCAAAAATATACAAGCAACTTCTACAGCTCAATTCCAGAAAAATAAATGACCCAATCAAAAAATGGGCCAAAGAACTCAATAGACATTCTCCAAAGAAGACATACAGATGGCTAACAAACACATGAAAAGATGCTCAACATCACTCATTATCAAGTAAATTTTAATAATGAAAACTATTTAGACTTCTAGCTTTTATTGACCATCTAGTCATCAATATAATGAATCACTATCTTTCTTTATTCATGTTACAAATGGACCTATAGTATACACTGTTTGGGGCTTCCCAGATGTCTCAGTGGTAAAGAATTCGCCTGCCAATGCGGGAGTCATGGGTTCGGTCCCTGGATCAGGAAGATCCCCTGGAGAAGGAGTGACATCTGACTCCAGTATTGTTGCCTGAGAAATACCACGGACAGAGGAGCCTGGCAAGCTACAGCCCATGGGGTTGCAAGACTTGGATATGACTTAGCCACTAAACAACAACAAATAGACTGTTTAATACAGCCAGATACTTCCCAGCTGTCATGAGCATATGCGAATTCTGCACTAAATCATGAGGACTTCTAGAACTGTAAATTCAAACAACAAGGGAAAAAATAAAATGGATGTTTGGCACTACTGAGAAATGACAGCATTGGTATCTGTTGCATTTTTGCTGTATGAAAAGATTTTGTACATTAAAAGCAAGAATGTATTTGTCGATTTTCATGTAGGCACTTTCTGTTTAAATGTTCTCTATACCCCAAAGCAACATCTGTCTTCCAGTGCCAGCAGTGACCTCACCCAGAGTTCACAGCCCTTTGATGTCATCACGTTTCCTGTTAAGGACACCTGCAGAGAGGTTCATTAGTCTCAGAATACCAGATTTAGAAAATACAGGTTTTGGTTACTAAATTAAATTTAAGTTTCAGGTAAATAACACACTTTCATATGGGTTAGTGGTTTTTCCCATGTGACGCTAGTGGTAGAGAACCCGCCTGCCAGGGCAGGAGATATAAGAGATGAGGTTTGATCTTTGGATTGAGAGGATCCTCTCAAATAGCCAGCATCTGCTGGATCATGGAAAAAGCAAGAGAGTTCCAGAAAAACATCTATTTCTGCTTTATTGACTATGCCAAAGCCTTTGACTGTGTAGATCACAATAAACTGTGGACAATTCTGAAAGAGATGGGAATACCAGACCACCTGACCTGCCTCTTGAGAATTCTGTATGCAGGTCAGGAAGCAACAGTTAGAACTGGTCATGGAACAACAGACTGGTTCCAAATAGGAAAAGGAGTACATCAAGGCTGTATATTGTCACCATGTTTATTTAACTTATATGCAGAGTACATCATGAGAAATGCTGGACTGGAAGAAACAGAAGTTGGAATCAAGATTGCTGGGAGAAATATCAATAACCTCAGATATGCAAATGACATCACCCTTATGGCAGAAAGTGAAGAGGAACTAAAAAGCCTCTTGATGAAAGTGAAAGTGGAGAGTGAAAAGGCTGGCTTAAAGCTGAACATTCAGAAAACGAAGATCATGGCATCTGGTCCCATCACTACATGGGAAATAGATGGAGAAACAGTGGAAACAGTGTCAGACTTTATTTTTCTGGGCTCCAAAATCACTGCAGATGGTGACTGCAGCCATGAAATTAAAAGACGCTTACTCCTTGGAAGGAAAGTTATGACCAACCTAAATAGCATATTCAAAAGCAGAGACATTACTTTGCCAACAAAGGTCCGTCTAGTCAAGGCTATGGTCTTTCCTGTGGTCATGTATGGATGTGAGAGCTGGACAGTGAAGAAGGCTGAGCGCCAAAGAATTGATGCTTTTGAAGTGTGGTGTTGGAGAAGACTCTTGAGAGTCCCTTGGACTGCAAGGAGATCCAACCAGTCCATTCTGAAGGAGATCAGCCCTGGGATTTCTTTGGAAGGAATGATGCTAAAGCTGAAACTCCAGTATTTTGGCCACCTCATGTGAAGAGTTGACTCATTGGAGAAGACTCTGATGCTGGGAGGGATTGAAGGCAGGAGGAGAAGGGGATGACAGAGGATGAGATGTCTGGATGGCATCACTGACTCGATGGATGTGAGTCTGAGTGACCTCCGGGAATTGGTGATGGACAGGGAGGCCTGGCGTGCTGTGATTCATGGGGTCGCAAAGAGTCGGACATGACTGAGCGACTGATCTGATCTGATCTGATCTGGAGGAGAGGGCATGGCAACCCATCTCCAGTATTCTTGCCTGGAGATGCCATGGACACAAGAGCCTGGTGGGCTAACAGTTCATAGGGTCAAAAAGAGTCAGACATGACTGAAGCAACTTAGCACACATGCACGCATTTGGGTATGTCCCCTGTATCACAAGGAATGTCATTGTATATATGGAATTCAAACTTACATGTGTGTCCTGTATTTTATCTGGCAGTTCTACATTAACCATGAAAGGTGATGTTTAGTGTTACAGGTTAAAAACTATGTACCTGTTGAGCATAAAATCCTATTGAGCAATTCACCAGTTTTTGTTGGTGTTTATGTTTTTTAACAAGAGTGTTTTTGGTTGGTTTGTGATGATTCAGGTCCTCAGAGTTGCCAAATTCCAGGGCCCAAAGCAAGGCACTTCTGCTCTGCTCAAATGCTAGTTGTTTGCCTGAGTGCTGTTTCTCTACTCTGCCATTTTTGAACTTTTGGCTAGCTCCTTTTTCATTATTTAACCCATCACTGAGACAGAAAAGGACTATTTTTAACCAATGCTCATTTTTCTTTAAAAGCAAAGACACATAAGAGAAGCTTTTTGAAGAATCCCTCTTGCATTTCATTGGCCTAGAACTGGGATGCTTTCCTATGTCAAAACCAATCAATAACAAGAGAAATCTAAAGGAGTGAACAGGTGAAAACTGGATGTGCAGTTTGTTACACAATCCTGTTATATACCCCTTGTAAGCATTGTAAGCAAACTCTTCTACTCTCCAAGGTAACAGTTTCCTCTCTCTCTCTTTCCATTCATTCCTTCAGCATAGAACTGTGCGGATTTCTATGTGCCAGGTATTCTTGGTCCTTAAGGTATTCTAGCATATAAGCTCTACTAGCCTTTCATAGCCCTCTCTTCCATTTTCTGAATCAGCTGATGATGCCACTTGATAACTAAATAAGAAAATTTGTTGTTGTTTAGTCACTAAGTCATGTCCAATTCTTTTGTGACCCCATGGACTATAGCCAATCAGGCTCCTCTGCCCATGGGATTTCCCAGGCAAGAATACTGAAGTGGGTTCCCATCCCCTTCTCAGGGGATATTCCAAACCTAGGGATCAAACCCGCATCTCTTGCATTGCAGGAGGATTCTTCACCACTGAGGCACCAAGGAAGCCCAAATAAGAAAACAGATGATCAAAAGGAAAGGATTAACCTTCTCAAAACAGAATCCACCCATGTAGATTTTGCTTAGATTCTGTGACCTCTCTTCTGTTATAGTAGAAAAAATACTACTTTTTTTAAAAGGACAACTTTCCTGCATAGGTTCCAGATCCAGGACAATTTCACTCTTGCCTCCTCAGTGTTTTACTCTTCTAGGTATTCCTTCTTTTCCTGCATCATCAATCTCTCCCTCCTAGTTTGTTCTATTAGTACATTTTATTTCTAAACAGATGCATATTTTTCCAGAAACCACTCAGTTTCTATATTCCCCTTCTAAGCAAAACCTCTCAGTAATATATGTACACTCTTACAGTGCTTCATTTACCATTCACTCTTTTACCTATTTTACTCTGGCTGGTGAAAGTCTATATTCCATTGAAATATCACTTGTCAACATGACTAAGGACCTTCCTTTGGACAATTCCAGTGGACATTTGTCTGCCTTCACCTTAGGCAACCTTTCACCATATGCTACACTTGACCACTGAATTCTTCCTAAAATATCCCATCCTTTGGTTTCCATGACGCCTCACTCTTCTTGATTTTTTTTCCCCTATTTTATTTTCCATCCTTTATCAGTCTGTATATGCTATCTCCTTCTCAAAGGGATCCTTTAGGATTTCCTGTTGGCCTCTATTTTCTTCTCTGCTATACCCTTTCCTAGTGATCTTAAATATTTACATGGCTCTATATACCATATGAAAATGACAGTGAAAGTTGCTCAGTTGTGTCCGACTCTTTGCAAAACCATGGGCTATACAGTCCATGGAATCTCCGTGCCGGAATACTGGAGTGGGTAGCCATACCAGTTCAGTTCAGTTTCTCAGTCATGTCCGACTCTTTGTGACCCCAAGAACCACAGCACACCAGGCCTCCCTGTCCATCAACAACTCCCAGAGTCCACCCAAACTCATGTCCATCGAGTCAGTGATGCCATCCAACCGTCTCATCCTCTGTTGTCCCCTTCTTCTCCTGCCTTCAATCTTTCCCAACATCAGGGTCTTTTCAAATGAGTCAGCTCTTCGCATCAGGTGCCCAAAATACTGGAGTTTTAGCTTCAACATTAGTCCTTCCAATGAACACCCAGGACTGATCTCCTTTAGGATGGACTGGTTGGATCTCCTTACAGTCCAAGGGACTCTAAAGAGTCTTCAACACCACAGTTCAAAAGCATCAATTCTTCGGTGCTCAGCTTTCTTCTCAGGCCAACTCTCACATCCATACATGACCACTGGAAAAACCATAGCCTTGACTAGACGGACCTTTGTTGGCAAAGTAATGTCTCTGCTTTTGAATATGCTATCTAGGTTGGTCATCGGAGAAGGCAATGGTATCCCACTCCAGTACTCTTGCCTGGAAAATCCCATGGACGGAGGAACCTGGTGGGCAGCAGTCCATGGGGTCACTAAGAGTCGGACATGACTGAGCGACTTCACTTTCACTTTTTACTTTTATGCATTGAAGAAGGAAATGACAACCCACTCCAGTGTTCTTGCATGGAGAATCCCAGGGATGGGGAAGCCTGGTGGGGTACCGTCTTTGGGGTTACACAGAGTCAGACATGACTGAAGCAACTTAGCAGCAGGAGCAGGTTGGTCATAACTTTCCTTCCAAGGAGTAAGCATCTTTTAATTCCATGGCTGCAGTCACCATCTGCAGTGATTTTGGACCCCCCCCTCAAAAAAAAAAAAAAATAAAGCCAGCCACTGTTTCCTCATCTATTTCCCATGCAGTGATAGGACCAGATGCCATGATTTTAGTTTTCTGAATGTTGAGCTTTAAGCCAACTTTTTCACTCTCTTTCACCTTCATCAAGAGGCTGTTTAGTTCCTCTTCACTTTCTGCCATAAGGGTGGTGTCATCTGCATATCTGAGGTTATTGATATTTCTCCCAGCAATCTTGATTCTAGCTTGTGCTTTTTCCAGCCCAGTGTTTCTCATGATGTACTCTGCATTTAAGTTAAATAAGTTGGGTGACAATATACAGCCTTGACGTACTCCTTTTTCTATTTGGAACCAGTCTGTTGTTCCATGTCCAGTTCTAATTGTTGCTTCCTGACCTGCATATAGCTTTCTCAAAAGGCAGATCAGGTGTGTGGGTACCCATATATGGGATGATAATTCTCAAATATCTCATTGAACATCTTATTATATATCTAATTAATTACCTGATCATTTCTACTGAAATATCTCATAAACATGATAAATTTCACAAAACAGTCTTTTGATTGTCTTTCCTCTTTCCTAACAAGTTCATCAGTTAATAATCCTGTTTCTCTACTAATCCTTTTCATCTTAGTGAATTCCTAGACATGCCACCCAGTTATTTTAACACATATATGTAACACATATATGTGTTACATAAACATATATGTAACACATATGTGTTACATAAACACATATATGTAACACATATATGTGTTACATAAACACATATATGTAACTTGTCAGTGCCAAATTCTTCTGCCTTAACTTAAAAATGTATCATAAATTTTTCTCTTTAACTTTACTCTTACCAGCCCAGTTATCATCATGCTCCATTTAGAATATGGCAGTGGCCTCCTAAAAGGTTTCTCTTTTCCTTCTTTCCACTTTCAATTCCCTTTACATCGGATAATCAAATTGATCTTTAATAATGTCATCATTTAATGTACCTTTGCTACCTGAAATTATCCATTAGCATCCAGTTTTTACTTAGAATAACGTATGAATTTTTTCCCATCCCTGCAGCCTTACCTTAGTCTCAGTTCAGTTCAGTTCAGATCAGTCGCTCAGTTGTGTCCAACTCTTTGCAAACCCGTGAATCTCAGCATGCCAGGCAGGCCTCCCTGTCCATCACCAACTCCGGGAGTTCACCCAAACTCATGTGCATCGAGTTGGTAATGCCATCCAGCCATCTCATCCTCTGTCATCCCCTTCCCCTCCACTTTCCTTTGTTTAGTACATTCCTACATGCAGGACTTTTGACAGATAAAACCCATCAAGTCTTAGCTTTACGGATTTTGAAGAAGTATTAAGATCTTGATTTTTATGTGGAGAGCTAATAGTTTGACATATAAAACTAAACTATCCATGCATTCAATAAATTTTTAATTAATGTACTGTTTCTTGGCACAGTAAAGGAGCATAGCATTTCTGTCAGTCAAGTTCCTAACCTTTGGAAATACAACTTGCTATTCACATTAGAATCACGCTCTTAAGTATCAGCTCAGACTCAGATTGACCTCAATTTCAGTGAAGAAATTTGACCTGAAACAGAAGGATTTAACCACCTCACACTCTTGTGCTCAGCCCTATCACTGCTGCTCGTTCAAACATGATGCTGTTCCAGTTCTGACTATTCAGCTTAAAATTTTACTTGACAAGTCCTTGGCACAGCACAGGCACTGAAATAACTCTTTTTTAAGTGATAAGATACAGTTTTTACCCTTGTGGAGCTCTCATTTTCAGACTCTTCATCCCTATTCCTCAGTACTATGCCTTTTATTCCAAGCCCCCTTCCCTGTCTGTCCACTCCATTCAACCATTCAAACCCCCAGTCTTATCACTGTTCTTCAGCTTTGAATACTATTTCACTCTTCCTTTTCTGGAATCTGGCCGATAAGTAGGTTCCCACATGTGAGATTCTCTGTTGCTTTCATATTGTAGGTTGTTGTCATGCCCTCTCCCAGAAACAAGGGCATTACTCCTAAAAGAGATCATCTAGCTTTTGATTCAGCACAGAAATTGCAATCAGTAACCTGATAAATTGCCTGATTCAGTTTATTAGTTTGGTGCCTTTATTCCTTCAGCTTTGCCTTTGAACTTCTTCTCTTATCTTTCTCGTATTTTCCAGAGTAGTAAACAAAGAATCGGGGAAGGCAATGGCACCCCACTCCAGTACTCTTGCCTGGAAAATCCCATGGATGGAGGAGTGGAAGGCTGCAGTCCATGGAGTTGCAAAGAGTCGGACATGACTGAGCGACTTCACTTCACTTTTTACTTTCGTGCATTGGAGAAGGAAATGGCAGCCCACTCCAGTGTTCTTGCCTGCAGAATCCCAGGGATGGCGGAGCCTGGTGGGCTGCCGTCTATGGGGTTGCACAGAGTCGGACATGACTGAAGCGACTTAGCAGCAGCAGCAGCACAAACAAAGGATATTATTCTTTGCAACTCCTTATTTAGTCCAAAATACAGCAGAGTAGTGATTATTGGTGGGATGAGTATGTCACTAAATTTAAATTCTGTATACAAAATGTTGTGTCATGAAAAATTCAAGAACAATTGACTAGGTTGGAAAGTATGCATATCTTACAAATTAAAGGAGCTGTAGCCTCTAAGTTTCTGCTAAAGAAACTCTGTGGAAATAACTAGTGTCAATAATTTGCCAAGGCTTGGTTCCATCTTTTAAAATCCTATAAATAATTGAATTTTAGATGAAGAAGCCAGCCGGATCTACCAGTTAAGACAGGGCTTTCCTGATAGCTCAGTTGGTAAAGAATCTGCTTTCAATGCAGGAGACCCTGGTTCGATTCCTGGGTCAGGAAGATCCTCTGGAGAAGGGATAGGCTACCCACTCCAGTATTCTTGGGGTTCCCTTATGGCTCAGCTGGTAAGGAATCCGCCTGTAATGCAGGAGACCTGGGTTCAATCTCTGGGTTGGGAAGATACCCTGGAGAAGGGAAAGGCTTTCCACTCCAGTGTTGTGGCCTGGAGAATTCCATAGATTGTATAGTCGATTTGGGTCACAAAGAGTTGGACATGACTGAACAACTTTAACTTCACCAGTTAAGACAGTCTCATGAAACTGTAAATTCAAATGAAGAATGTACCCATTTAATTGCTCTCTATTTGCCACTTTAAAGTCTCTTCTAGAAAACAACATAACAAGGTGCTGTATTAGAAGAGGGGGATAGATTGGTTCTAAGCTGGAATTCAACATGTTTATCTTTATGATAGTATTAGTTTCCAATGGCTGTGCCAACAAAGTACCACATTTTTGGTGGCTTAGAACAGCACACAGTCTCTTATAGATCTGAGGTTCAAAATCTGTTTCACTGGGCCAAATCCAAGGGGTTGGCAGGACTGCACTCCTCTGGAGGTTGCAGGGGGCAATCTGTTTCCTTGCAGGGATTAGGAGCTAAATCTTAGACAACCCAAAGATTTTTCAGCCTTCCACAAGGACCTTGTGTAACCTTTGAATCTCAGTTTCTTGTATAAAATGGGGCTAAACAGGATACTTTTAAGAATTGAAGGAAATGAAAAAAACTTAAACTTGTCATCTAAGAGGCAGTTAAAGCTCCTGATTTACATTTGTTACTAGCTTTATGGTTTAATGTAAAATCTCTTCTTGACACTTATCTATAAGTTTAATTTTTCAAGAGACAGTGCTATTTAAAAACAAGGAAATGATTTTCTGATTTTCCATGTTTGTATGTGACTGTATCATATTGCTGTTTAAAGTATGGTACTTTTTCCAGTTTGGTATTTGGATTTGGTGGTGGTGCTCAGTCATGTCCAACTTTTTGCAGCCCCCTAGACAGTAGCTCTCTAGGCTCCTCTGTCCATGGGATTTTCCAGGCAAGAACACTGGAGTGGGTTGCCATTTCCTTCTCCATGGGATCTTCCTGACCCAGGAATTGAACCCATGTCTCTTCTGTTTCCTGCATTGGCAGGCAGATTCTTTCCACTGAGCCACCTGAGAGGTTTTAGCATCTTAAAGAAAAGTAATCAAATCATTGATGCACCAGACATAACACAAACACAAATGCCAGCATATCTCTTAATGTTTTGGAAATTCATCTTGAGTGGACTGGTGAGAACTCTCTGGACTTTGTCATTGGAATTGCAGATATCCTTGTTTTATCTTAATCTTATCAGCCACATCATCTCTCCCATTTTAGGTAGGTTTAACCTTAGTGAAAATAATACTGATACTGTTAGTAAGTTAAAGGGGAATGCACTTCTTTTAAATTAGTTTAAATTATATATCTCAAGGTCTCTGAAAGTTACTAAGACATCTAAAGCTCTTTCAGAATATTTAAAGTAGTAAAAGCTGTTAAAGTGGTAAAAAATATTTGAGAGAAATTGTATCTTAATAAAAGGGAGACACTGATTGAGACATATTGACTTAGTCTTATCAGAGACCTAGACCAGACTTTGGAACAATAAATTTATATCACAAGTATTGCTGCTGCTGCTAAGTCGCTTCAGTCATGTCCAACTCTATTCAACGCCATAGATGGCAGCCCACCAGGCACCCCATCCCTGGGATTCTCCAGGCAAGAACACTGGAGTGGGTTGCCATTTCCTTCTCCAATGCATGAAAGTGAAAAGTGAAAGTAAAGTCACTCAGTCGTGTCAGACTCCTAGCAACCCCATGGACTGCAGCCCACCAGGCTCCTCCATCCATGGGATTTTCCAGGCAAGAGTACTGGAGTGGGGTGCCATTGCCTTCTCCACAGTATTGCTAAGGAATTAATAATCTACTTTTGACTGTAAACAGCATCATCTGTCTCACACTGTTGTTAATTTCAGTTCAGTTCAGTTCAGTCACTCAGTCGTGTCCAACTATTTGCCACCCCATGAATTGCAGCACACCAGACCTCCCTGTCCATCACCAACTCCCAGAGTTCACTCAGACTCACATTCATCAAGTTAGTGATGCCATCCAGCCATCTCATCCTCTGTGGTCCCCTTCTCTTCCTGCCTCCAATCCCTCCCAGCGTCAGAGTCTTTTCCAGTGAGTCAACTCTTCGCATGAGGTGGCCAAAGTACTGGAGTTTCAGCTTTAGCATCATTCCTTCCAAAGAACACCCAGGACTGGTCTCCTTCAGAATGGACTGGTTGGATCTCCTTGCAGTCCAAGGGACTCTCAAGAGTCTTCTCCAATACCACAGTTCAAAAGCATCAATTCTTCGGTGCCTAGCTTTCTTTATAGTCCAACTCACATCTATACATGACTACTAGAAAAATCATAGCCTTGACTAGACGAACCTTTGTTGGCAAAGTAATGTCTCTGCTTTTAGTTTAAGTCACTTTATTATAATACTGTATTTTAAAAGAACATGGAATATGATAATTTGAAGATATTTTAAAGTTTTTAAGTATTCATGTAAGCAGTGTTGATGCTTGAGACTGTATATTTCCAAATGCTTGGGCATGATATTTATTTATTGTGAAATATATCCAGGAATATTTAAGTTTTAGATTTTACATGGTTGGCTACTATTCATTATTCAAGTCCTGACTCAGGTGTCACATGCTATGAAAATTACTTCATGAACATCTATTCTAAATTAGTATTTTCTACTAAGTTATTCTCTATAGTGCCACCCTGTTTTACTTCCTGCATAACATCTGAGTTTCCCTGAAATCACCTCTTCACTATGTCTGTATTCCCATAACATATAAGCTCCATGAATTACCGACCTCTATACCTCAATTGGCTAACAGAGAACGAGGTCCTCTAGGCACTTAATAGTTGATGAGTAATGAGTAAATGAGAGACCCAAAACAATTTGATGGAGGTGGTAATAGTTTTGGGATCTGGCATTTTATGATTACATACTCTCTGATGTTTTTATATCTCTAATGACTTTCAGTACTCAGAAGAGTGCCTGGAGATTGGCAGATTCAAAGGGCATAGAGATCATTCCTCTCACAGGACCCTGGAATGCAATTCAGATACAGACTACAAAGGAGAGTCACAAGGTCTGTCTGACAATGCCTTTCAAGAAAACATCAACTTTCAAAAAAACTTTAAATATATCTTAAGAGGATAGAGGATTACTAGTGAAGTAAAAACTAAGTGAAAATTTCCTTGTTTCTGGTTGAGTTAAACACAGGGTCCCTCACTCCAGCAAAGAGTTCAGTACAGTTCAATCACTCAGTCATGTCCGATTCTTTGTGACCCCATGAACTGCAGCATGCCAGGCCTCCCTGTCCATCACCAATTCCCAGAGTTTACTCAAACTCATATCCATTAAGGTGATGCCATCCAACCATCTCATCCTCTGTCATCCCCTTCTCTTGCCTTCAATTTTTCCTAGCTTCAGGGTCTTTTCAAATGACTCAGCTCTTTGCATCAAGTGCCCAGAGTATTGAAGTTTCAGCTTCAACATCAGTCCTTCCAAAACCATTCAGGGCTGATTTCCTTCAGGATGGACTGGTAGGATCTCCCTGCAGTCCAAGGGACTCTTAAGAGTCTTCTCCAACACCACATTTCAAAAACATCAATTCTTTGGTGTTTAGCTTTCCTTATAGTCCAACTCACATCTATACATGACTACTAGAAAAACCATAGCCTTGACTAGACAGACCTTTGTTGGCAAAGTAATGTCTCTGCTTTTTAATATGCTGTCTAAGTTTGTCATAAGTTTTCATCCAAGGAGTAAGTGTCTTTTTTAATTTCATGGCTGTAATCACCATCTGCAGTGATTTTGGAGCCCAAAAAAATAAAGTCAGCCACTGTTTCCACGGTTTCTGAATCTATTTGCCATGAAGTAATGGGATCAGATGCCATGATCTTAGTTTTCTGAATGTTGAGCTTTAACCAACTTTTTCACTCTTCTCTTTCATCAAGAGGCTCTTTAATTCTTCTTCACTTTCTGTCATAAGGGTGATGTCATCTGCATATCTGAGGTTATTGATATTTTTCCCAGCAATCTTGATTCTGGCTTGTGCTTCATCCAGCCCAGAATTTCTCATGATGTACTCTGCATATAAGTTAAATAAGCACAGTGACAATATGCAGCCTTGACATACTCCTTTTCCTATTTGGAACCAGTCTGTTGTTCCATGTCCAGTTCTAACTGTTGCTTCATGACCTGCATATAGGTTTCTCAAGAGGCAGATCAGGTGTTCTGGTATTCCCATCCTTTCAAAATTTTCCACAGTTTATTGTGATCCACATAGTCAAAGGCTTTGGCATAGTCGATAAAGCAGAAATAGATGTTTTTCTGGAACTCTCTTGCTTTTTCCATGATCCAGCAGATGTTGGCAATTTAGTCTCTGGTTCCTCTGCCTTTTCTAAAACCAGCTTGAACATCTGGAAGTTCATGGTTCACGTATTGCTGAAGCCTGGCTTGGAGAATTTTGAGCATTACTTTACTAGTGTGTGAGATGAGTGCAATTGTGCAGTAGTTTGAGCATTCTTTGGCATTGCCTTTCTTTGGGATTGGAATGAAAACTGACCTTTTCCAGTCCTGTGGCCACTGCTGAGTTTTCCAAATTTGCTGGCATATTGAGTGTAGCACTTTCACAGCATCATCTTTTAGGATTTGAAATAGCTCAACTAGAATTCCTTCACGTCTACTAGCTTTGTTCATAGTGATGCATCCTAAAGCCCACTTGACTTCACATTCCAGGATGTCTGGCTCTAGATGAGTGATCACACCATTGTGGTTATCTGGGTTGTGAAGAACTTTTTTGTATAATTCTTCTGTGTATTCTAGCCACCTCTTCTTAATATCTTCTGCTTCTCTTAGGTCCATACCATTTCTGTCCTTTATTGAGTCCATCTTTGCATGAAATATTCCCTTGGTATCTCTAGTTTTCTTGAAGAGATCTCTAGTCTTTCCCATTCTATTGTTTTCCTTTATTTTTTTGCACTGATCACCAAGGAAGGCTTTCCTAACTCTCCTTGCTATTCTTTGGAACTCTGCATTCAAATGGGTATCTCTTTCCTTTTCTACTTTGCTTTTTGCTTCTCTTCTTTTCACAGCTATTTGTAAGGCCTTCTCAGCCATTTGCTTATTTGCATTTCTTTTTCTTGGAGATGGTCTTGTTCCTGTGTCCTGTACAATGTCATGAACCCCTCCATAGTTCATCAGATACTCTGTCTATCAGATCTAGGCCCTTAAATCTATTTCTCACTTCCACTGTATAATTCTTAGGGTTTTGATTTAGGTCATACATGAACGGTCTAGTGGTTTTCCCTACTTTCTTCAACTTACGTCTGAATTTAGCAATAAGGAGTTTATGATCTGAGCCACAGTTAGCTCCCAGTCCTGTTTTTGCTGACTGTATAAAGCTTCTCCATCTTTGGCTGCAAAGAATATAATCAGTCTGATTTCAGTGTTGACCATCTGGTGATGTGCATGTGTAGAGTCTTCTCTTGTGTTGATGGAAGAGGGAGTTTGCTATGACCAGTGCATTCTCTTGGCAAAACTCTGCTAACCTTTGCTCTGCTTCACTCTGTACTCCAAAGCCAAATTTCCCTTTTACTCCAGGTGTTTCTTGACTTCCTACTTTTGCATTCCAGTCCCCTATAATGAAAAGCACATCTTTTTTGGGTGTTAGTTCTAGAAGGTCTTGTAGGTCTTCATGCTGCTGCTAAATCGCTTCATACATGTCCGACTCTGTGCAACCCCATAGACGGCAGCCCACCAGGCCCCTCTGTCCATGGGATTTTCCAGGCAAGAGTACTAGAGTGGGTTGCCTTTGCCTTCTCCAGTAGGTCTTCATAGTACCATTCAAATTCAGCTTCTTCAGCCTTAATGGTCGTGGGATAGACTTGGATTACCATGGTATTGAATGGTTTGCCTTGGAAACAGAGATCATTTTGTCGTTTTTGAGACTGCATACAAGTACTGCATTTTGGACTCTCTTGTTGACTATGATGGTTACTCCAGTTCTAAAGGATTGTTGCCCACAGTAGCAGATATAACAAAAAGTTACATATACTTAAAATATCTAAATATGATAAAAATGAATGTATGTATATTAGATGTGCTGTGCTTAGTTGTTCAGCCATGTCCGATCCTTCATGACCCAATGGACTGTAGCCCGTCAGGCTCCTCTGCCCATGGGGATTCTCCAGGGGCATATACTGGATGGGTTGCCATGCCCTCCTCCAGGGGTCTTCCCAACCCAGAGATCAAACCCAGGTCTCCCACGTGCAGGCAGATTATTTACCATCTGACTTTCCACCAGGAAAGTCCATATATTAAATGGATATAGATGTAAAAGATAGGAGGAAATGGAAAATAGTGAAAGAAATTAGCCAGTTTAAAAAAAAAAAAGCAAACTAAGAATAAGACAAAGCTGTAACAAAACAAACATAGCTAATAACAGATCTGATATCTTGCACATCTGTATTCACAGATTTGTGTTTTATCTCAGTGAACTCCGGGAGTTGGTGATGGACAGGGAGGCCTGGCGTGCTGTGATTCATGGGGCCGCAAAGAGTCGGACACGACTGAGCGACTGATCTGATCTGATCTGAAAGTGTTTAAAGGTCATATGATCGTTTGAAGAGCTATTTAGAAAGTCATGAGATAAGAATCCTCTGTATTGACTTACTAGGCTGAGGCCAGTATACTTTGAGGCTAGGAAACTCACCATGAATGAAGGGAAGGCTTGCTGATCGTTGATGGCAGCCAGGCCCAAACCAGTGGCCTGCACCTCCTGGTACAGGCACATCTGTCTTTTCTCAATACTGCAAGCTCCTTGCAGCAGCTTCTGGTCACAGGTACCTTCGTAGCCTGAGTATCTCACTCAGTTGACCCAGAGTGGCCAGAATACAACAGAGTAGCCTGATTTAATGAGTATATGAATGAATGCATGAGTGAATGGATTGTTTACCTCCTACCAAATTTAAAATATTGTCTATTTGAGCTGAATTGTATCCTGAGAGTTTCAGGTCACCAAGATAAGAAATGCCCTTCAGATAGAATTTTGCAAAATTCAGAGTAAACTGCTGAGTTGCATGTTCCATTTCTTTGTAAATATTCACTCTCATCTGGAGCATGCCCATTTCTGATAATTCTGCTGTTTACACATCATCCCAGAAAAAAGATTTGAGCTGCCTATTAAAATAGCTATATAATCTGACATTTCTGAAATGTGCTAGATAAATAAGTAATAAAAAAAAAAAAATCTTGCAGTTTCCCAGGAGGAATCAAAATCACCTAATCAAGGTACCAACCAACTATCTTCAAAAATGTTTAAAATATTCATTATCTTCTCATGCAACTTAACTGCTGTTGTTTCTTTCTTTCCATTTGCAAATTATATAAACTGTGTATTTTCTAAAAGATTATGTATGTTTAGAAGCAAGGTTTTTAGTAAGAAGCTAGTCCTTTTACAACTGTCCTGTGGGAAAGAAAAAACTTCAAAGAGAGAGTTACCGAAATATATTAAAATGCTATCCCATGATTGTGAATGTTTTAAAGACACAGGAAAAAACTCTTTGGAATTCTGAAGGCAAGATTAAATTGAGCACAGTAAAACTCAGAATGTCCTTTGAAGCCCAAGTTTTTATTCTCAGCATATAGCCAAGGTAGCATATAAATAGGTTTCAAAATTTTTCCTCAAAATGAAAAAGCAAAATCTTTGCACCTGCCTATAAACAATGCAAGACTGTGCTCTTGTGTAGATATAATTCACTTAGACTGTTTAAACAGTTCTCTCAGCCTCGACATTTGTCACATAAAATTTAAGATTAATAAAGCAATGTTTCAGTATTTTTAATTTTAATAAAAATGTTTATTTGTATAGCTTCTCAGGAAGAGGTTTCTTATACTTTACCTAATTTGAATTTCTAAATAGCTTCTGTGAGAGTCACAATAGTTGTCTTTGCCACTTAGAGGCATATGACTCCTTCATTCTTCCCTAGTTTAAGTACAAGATTCCATGAACCTTTCAGAAAAGACTCTGTAACACAAACTACCCTCCAGGTGTGACTATGCTTATCATGAGGAACACCAGCTCTTACAGTATCCACTGCCATGAGAACATGGCATTATTCATACCATTCCGTAATGAGATATATCTACAGGAACAGTGGTATTGTTCAAACAAAACACGTATACCTTATCAGATATTTCTCTGAGAGTATTAAAATTTTATTTTATTTAAAAGGCAGACTCTGAGGAGTCTCTTTCTGCAGTAGTTTATTTAGGATACACACATAGGCACACAGAAAGGAAGAATTGACTTCAACCTGACTGATTAAGAAAACAAAGTCATTCTATCTACCCATCCACTCACACACTCAACTAGTTAAACACCTAGACTCTTGTGCTTAGTATAAACAAATCATTAGGGTTTTATATTATTTCAGATTTTGTAAAGCATAACAAAATCTTGCTTCGACCAAAATAAAATATCCGTCATTATTTTTTTTAAATTAAGCTAGTTGTATTTGCTTTTGTTGTTTTTAAATCAAAGTACAAAACCACTATGAGATACCATTTCACGCCAATCAGAATGGCTGCTATCCAAAAGTCTACAAGCAATAAATGCTGGAGAGGGTGCGGAGAGAAGGCAACCCTCTTGCACTGTTGGTGGGAATGCAAACTAGTACAGCCACTATGGAGAACAGTATGGAGATTCCTCAAAAAACTGCGAATAGAACTGCCTTATGATCCAGCAATCCCACTGCTGGGCATATACACTGAGAAAACCAGAATTGAAAGAGACACGTGTACCCCAATGTTCATAGCAGCACTGTTTACAATAGCCAGAACGTGGAAGCAACCTAGATGTCCATCCACAGATGAATGGATAAACAAGCTGTGGTACATATACACAATGGAGTATTACTCAGCCATTAAAAAGAATACATTTGAATCAGTTCTAAGGAGGTGGATGGAACTGGAGCCTATTACACAGAGTGAAGTAAGCCAGAAAGAAAAACACAAATACAGTATACTAACGCATATATATGGAATTTAGAAAGATGGTAAAAATAACCCTATTTACGAGACAACAAAAGAGACACTGATGTATAGACCAGACTTTTGGACTCTGGGACCGGGAGAGGGTGGGATGATTGGGGAGAACAGCATTGAAATATGTATAATATTATATCTGAAATGTATTAATTGTTCAAACTAAACACTATCATGTTACAATTTGTTCATACTAGATGTTTGTAATGTTTCTGATAATCAATAAAAGAGATTCTTGATCAAAAAAAAAAAAAAGAATCTAAATTTGAAAAAAAAAAAACAAAGTACAATAAACTGCATCTATGTTAAGTGTATAAAATATTATATTTGGACAGATAAGTATGTGGATACAAAGCCACAATAAAGTTACATAATATTTCCATCATCCTCAACGCTGTTTCCTCATTGTTCAACAATCTGTCCCCTCCCTCTGCTCCCAGATCCAAACAGCTGGTCTGCTTTTCATTACTTATAGATTGTATTTTCTAGAATTTAGTATGAATGGAATTAGGCAGTAAGATTCTATATTTGACATTCTTAAAGACAATGATTCTGAGATGTATCTGTGGTGATACATGTATTAGTAGTTTATTATGTTTTAATTGCTCAGTAGTGTTTTTTGAATGTGTACCATGTGTTCAGTTGTGTCTGACTCTCTGCCACCTCATGGACTGTAGTCTGCCAGGCTTCTCTGTCCATGGAATTTTCCAGCCAAGTATACTGGAGTGGATTGACATTTCCTCCTCCGGGGGATCTTCCCGACCCAGGGATCAAACCCACGTCTCCTATGTCTTCTGCTTTGCAAGTGGATTCTTTACCTGCTGATATACCTTAATTTCTTAGCTCATTTTTCTGTTGATGAAAATCTAGTTTATTTCTAGTTTGTGTCTACTATCAATAACACTTCTATAAACATTCACAAACAAACATTTTTGTGCATGAATGTTTTTCTTTCTCCTCAGTGAATATAGTGGAATTGCTGAGGTATATGGTTGGTGTATATTTGACTTTATAAGAAGCTACCAAACCTGTCAAAATATAGTAAATCTTAAATATCAAATTTTGTAGGTGCTCTAGCATTCCTCTGCATTTTAGTAATTTAGTTTTTATAGATTTTCAAAAAATAGCATGCTTTTCATAGGAGCATACTAGAATATTTTTCGGTATTCTATTGAATCTATAGATCAATTTGGTGAGAACTGACTGCTTAAAATAGTAATTGTTGCAATCCATGAGCCTGGTATTTTCAACATTATCTTGTTTTCTTCAATGTTCATCAGAAATAACTAGCTTTATTATAAAGATTTTGAATGTTTCATTAAATTTACTCCCCAAATCATATGTTTTATGTCATTATAAAGGAAATTTTTGCTTGTTATATGCTGGCACAATTTGCTAATTTATTTAATATTTAGGGATCTATGTTCATAAGCAATATTGACCCATAGTTTTACTTTTTTATAGTATCTTTACAGGTTTGGTATCAGAGTAATTCTGATTTCATTTGAAAGAGTTTATCAGTAATCGATGTTATTTTTTCTTTGAATTTTTCATAGACTTAATCATTAAAAATATCTGCTGGTACTTCTGGGAAAATTTTTGAGTAGCATTTCAAAATTATAAATAAATAAAACACTATTTATTTTTTATTTATTTGTGTTGATTTTAAGCTGTAGATTTTCAGTTATCCCTTTCATCACAGTTATTTTCTGTGGACATAAAATAATTCATAGCATCATATTATTCTTTTAATGGGTACAGAATCTATAGTGAAAACCTTCTTACCTTAAATTCATAATTGTACTATTTTTGTGTTCACTCTACTTAGAGTTTAATCCCATTCATTTATCTTTTTAATAACATGCTTTGGCTTTATTAATTTTCTTTATTCTCTTTTTTATATTTAACAAATTCTTGCTCTTATTATTTAGTTTTTTTTACTTGAAAAACATACTTTTCACTGTTTTTCTAGCTCCTTTTGATAATTCAACAATGACAGAGAAATGATTTAATTTCTTTATTATTGTCTTGTATAATCATTTAAAATTTCATACTGCTGTATATGCATTACTTTAATTCCCATAACTTTTGATGTATGTATATTCTAATATTCTTCACTATTCGTTTAGAAATATTTTCCACTTTCTCTTGTGATTTTGCTTTGACCCATGCCTGGAGAATCCCAGGGACAGGGAAGCCTGGTGGGCTGCCGTCTATGGGGTCACACAGAGTTGGACACGACTGAAGTGACTTAGCATAGCATAGAATGAGTTGTTTGAAATTTTCTTGTTTAATTTTGGAAATACTATTTTCTTGGGTATCTTAGGGTTTTTTAATCTATAATCTGATTCTATTATGGGCATACTATATACACAATTAAGTTTGCTTTTAATTTCTTGATCCTTGCTTTTTGGTCCAGCATGTTGGCAATATTCTGTGTGCACTTGAAAATGACAGTTGTATGAGTTCAGTTTAGTCGCTCAGTCGTGTCCGACTCTTTGCGACCCCATGAATCACAGCTCGCCAGGCCTCCCTGTCCACCACCAACTCCCGGAGTTTACCCAAACTCATGTCCATCGAGTCAGTGATGCCATCCAGCCATCTCCTGTCGTCCCCTTTTCCTCCTGCCCCCAATCCCTCCAGGCATCAGGGTCTTTTCCAATGAGTCAACTCTTCTCATGAGGTGGCCAAAGTATTGGAGTTTCAGCTTCAGCACCAGTCCTTCCAATGAACACCCAGGACTGATCTCCTTTAGGATGGACTGGTTGGATCTCCTTGCAGTCCCACTTCTCCAACACCACAGTTCAAAAGCAACAATTCTTCAGCCCTCAGCTTTCTTCACAGTCCAGCTCTCACATCCATACATGACCACAGGAAAAACCATAGCCTTGACTAGATGGACCTTTGTTGGCAAAGTGATGTCTCTGCTTTTGAATATGCTGTCTAGGTTGGTCATAACTTTCCTTCCAAGGAGTAAGTGTCTTTTAATTTCATGGCTGCAGTCACCATCTGCAGTGATTTTGGAGCCCAAACAAATAAAGTCTGACACGGTTTCCACTGTTTCCCCCATCTATTTCCCATGAAGAGATGGGACCAAATGCCGTGATCTTCATTTTCTGAAAGTTGAGCTTTAAGCCAACTTTTTCACTCTCCACTTCCACTTTCATCAAGAGGCTATTTAGTTCCTCTTCACTTTCTGCCATAAGGGTGGTGTCATCTGCATATCTGAGGTTATTGATACTTCTCCCGGGAATCTTGATTCTAGCTTGTGCTTCCTCCAGCCCAGCGTTTCTCATGATGTTCTCTGCATATAAGTTAAATAAACAGGGTAACTATATACAGCTTTGACGTACTCCTTTTCCTATTTGAAACCAGTCTGTTGTTCCATGACCAGTTCTAACTGTTGCTTCCTGACCTGCATACAGGTTTCTCAAGAGGCAGATCAGATGGTCTGGTATTCCCTTCTCTTTCAGAATTTTCCCCAGTTGTATAATAGGATATAATTAAAAAAAAAAAAAAAAAAAAACTAGGCCACGGTATCTGATAATTTTTCTAGTCACCTCTACTTGTACCAACGTATTACCATTTTATAGCAGTTGATGAGATAATTCTGTTAAATATATCTTACTGTACTTGCATTTCACTTTCCTGCTACCAGTTTTTGCTTTACACATCTTGAGATTCCTTTATTATTCACCTACACAGACAGATTGTCATGTCTTCTTTATGAACTGACTCTTACCATTATACAGTGTACAATTTTATCTCAAAAAATACTCTTTGATATTATATATCAATGATCCCGCAGGGGAAAATTTGATTGAATTTAAAAATGAGTCATAGAGTCAACAACAACAGTTATGTCCTCTGTCTTGAAGATTATTTCACTTAATACTAATAGAACATTCTAAACCACTCAAGCTAATTATTATATCATTGATCCTCTGTATCCCTGGTTTCAACATCCTGGGATATAGACAGCCAGCTATGTTATGCCATTTAATATAAGGGAGGGCCCTGGAACCATGTCCCTGAGAATGCTGAGGGATGATGGTATATAATTTCTTTTTCATCCATTTAGTTTGAACCTGCCAGTGTCTTTATATTGTTTCTTCTCCACACTATGTAACTTTGCCCTGCTTTTTTCATTCTTACATTCTCTGCCTTCTCTGGATCATTTAGTCAATTAATTTTTTAAATTGAGGTATAATTAATATACAATTTAAGTTCCAGGTGTACAACATGGTGAGTCACAATTTTTAAAGGGTATGTTCCATTTATAGTTATTATAAAATATGCCTGTATTCCTTATGTTGTACTCTATGTCCTTGTAGCTTATTTATTTTATACATAGTATTTTGTTGTTTTTTTAAATTTTATTTTGCTTAACTTTACAATATTGTATTCCTTTTGCCATTCATCAAAATGAATCCGCCACACGTATACATGTGTTCCCCATCCTGAACCCTCCTCCCTCCTCCCTCCCCATACCATTATTTTATACGTAGTATTTTGTACCTCTGAATCCCCTACCCCCAATCTGTCTCTTGCCCCACTGGAAACCACTTGTTTGTTCTCTGTATTTGTGAATTTGTTCTTTTTGTTATCCCCTGCAGGAGGCCAGGTTACATTAGCCTCACATTTCAATTCAGTTCAGTTGGTCGGTCGTGTCCAACTCTTTGCGACCCCATGAATCACAGCACTTCAGGCCTCCCTGTCCATCACCAACTCCCGGAGTTCACTCAGACTCATGTCCATCGAGTCAGTGATGCCATTCAGCCATCTCATCCTCTGTCGTCCCCTTCTCCTCCTGCCCCCAATCGCACCCAGCATCAGAGTCTTTTCCAATGAGTCAACTCTTCGCATGAGGTGGCCAAAGTACTGGAGTTTCAGCTTTAGCATCATTCCTTCCAAAGAAATCCCAGGGCTGATCTCCTTTACAATGGATTGGTTGGATTTCTTTGCAGTCCAAGGGACTCTCAAGAGTCTGCTCCAACACCACAGTTCAAAAGCATCAATTCTTTGGTGCTCAGCCTTCTTCACAGTCCAGCTCTCACATCCATACATGACCACAGGAAAAACCATAGCCTTGACTAGACGGACCTTTGTTAGCAAAGTAATGTCTCTGCTTTTGAATATGCTATCTAGGTTGGTCATAACTTTTCTTCCAAGGAGTAAGCGTCTTAATTTCATGGCTGCAGTCACTATCTGCAGTGATTTGGGGGCCCAAAAAAATAAAATGTCTGACACTGTTTCCACTGTTTTCCCATCTATTTCCCATGAAATGATGGGACCAGATGCCATGATCTTCATTTTCTGAAAGTTGAGCTTTAAGCCAACTTTTTCACTATCCTCTTTAACCTTCATCAAGAGGCTTTTTAGTTCCTCTTCACTTTCTGCCATAAGGGTGGTGTCATCTGCATATGTGAGGTTATTGATATTTCTCCTGGCATCTTGATTCCAGCTTGTGCTTCCTCCAGCCCAGCGTTTCTCATGATGTACTCTGCATAAAAGTTAAATAAGCAGGGTAACAATATATAGCCTTGATGTACTCCTTTTCCTATTTGGAACCAGTCTGTTGTTCCATGTCCAGTTCTAACTGTTGCTTCCTGATCTGCATACAGATTTCTCAAGAGGCAGGTCAGGTGGTCTGGTATTCCCATCTCTTTCAGAATTTTCCACAGTTGATTGTGATCTACATAGTCAAAGGCTTTGGCATAGTCAATAAAGCAGAAATAGATGTTTCTCTGGAACTCTCTTGCTTTTGCCATGATCCAGCAGATGTTGGCAATTTTGTCTCTGGTTCCTCTGCCTTTTTAAAACCAGCTTGAACAACTGGAAGTTCACAGTTCACATATTGCTGAAGCCTGGCTTGGAGAATTTTGAGCATTACTTTACTAGCATGTGAGATGAGTGCAATTGTGCGGACGTTTGAGCATTCTTTGGCATTACTTTTCTTTGGGATTGGAATAAAAACTTACCTTTTCCAGTCCTGTGGCCACTGCTGAGTTTTCCAAATTTGCTGGCATATTGAGTGCAGCATTTTCACAGCATCATCTTTCAGGATTTGGAATAGCTCAACTGGAATTCCTTCACCTCCACTAGCTTTGTTTGTAGTGTTGCTTTCTAAGGCCCACTTGACTTCACATCCCAGGATGTCTGACCCTAGGTCAGTGATCACACCATTGTGATCATCTGGGTCGTGAAGATCTTTTTTGTATAATTCTTCTGTGTATTCTTGCCACCTCTTCTTAATATCTTCTGCTTCTCTTAGGTCCCTATCATTTCTGTCCTTTATCAAGCCCATCTTTGCATGAAATGTTCCTTTGGTATCTCTAATTTTCTTGAAGTGATCTCTAGTCTTTCCCATTTTGTTGTTTTCCTCTATTTTTTTGCATTGATCGCTGCAGAAGGCTTTCTAATTTCTTCTTGCTATTGTTTGGAACTCTGCATTCAGATGCTTGTATCTTTCCTTTTCTACTTTGCTTTTTGCTTCTCTTCTTTTCACAGCTATTTGTAAGGCCTCCCTAGACAGCCACTTTGCTTTTTTCCATTTCTTTTCCATGGGGATGGTCTTGATCCCTGTCTCCTGTACAATGTCATGAACCTCAGTCCATAGTTCATCAGACACTCTATCAGATCTAGGCCCTTAAATCTATTTCTCACTTCCATTGTATAATCATAAGGGATTTGATTTAGGTTGTACCTGAATGGTCTAGTGGTTTTCCCTACTTTCTTCAATTTAAGTCTGAATTTGGCAATAAGGAGTTCATGATCTGAGCCAGAATCAGCTCCTGGTCTTGTTTTCACTGACTGTATAGAGCTTCTCCATCTTTGGCTGCAAAGAATATAATCAATCTGATTTCAGTGTTGACCATCTAGCGATGTCCATGTGTAGAGTCTTCTCTTGTGTTTTGGAAGAGGTGTTTGCTATGACAAGTGCATTTTCTTGGCAAAATTCTATTACTTTGCCCTACTTCATTCTGTAGTCCAAGGCCAAATTTGCCCATTACTCCAGGTGTTTCTTGACTTCCTACTTTTGCATTCCAGTCCCCTATAATGAAAAGGACATCTTTTTTGGGTGTTAGTTCTAAAAGGTCTTGTAGGTCTTCATAGAACCGTTCAACTTCAGCTTCTTCAGCGTTACTGGTTGGGACATAGACTTGGATTACTGTGATATTGAATGGTTTGCTTTGGAAACAAACAGAGTACATTCTGTTGTTTTTGAGACTGCATCCAAGTACTGCATTTCGGACTCTTTTGTTGACCATGATGGCCACTCCATTTCTTCTGAGAGATTCCTGCCCGCAGTAGTAGATATAATGGTCATCTGAGTTAAATTCACCCATTCCAGTCCATTTTAGTTTGCTGTTTCCTAGAATATCGACGTTCACTCTTGCCATCTCTTGTTTGACCACTTCCAATTTGCCTTGATTCGTGGACCTAACAGTCAAGGTTCCTATGCAATATTGCTCTTTACAGCATTGGACCTTGCTTCTATCACCAATCATATCCACAACTGGGTATTGTTTTTGCTTTGGCTCCATCCCCTCATTCTTTCTAGACTTATTTCTCCACTGATCTCCAGTAGCATATTGGGCACCTACTGACCTGGGGAGTTTCTCTTTCAGTATCCTATCATTTTGCCTTTTCATACTGTTCATGGGGTTCTCAAGAATACTGAAGTGGTTTGCCATTCCCTTCTCCAGTGGACCACATTCTGTCAGGCATCTCCTCCATGACCCGCCCGTCTTGGGTGGCCCCACAGGCATGGCTTAGTTTAATTGAGTTAGACAAGGCTGTGGTCCTAGTATGATTAGATTGACTAGTTTTCTGTGAGTATGGTTTCAGTGTGTTTGACCTCTGATGCCCTCTTGCAACACCTACCGTCTTACTTGGGTTTCTCTTACCTTGGACGTGGGGTATCTCTTCATGGCTGCTCTAGCAAAGCACAGCCGCTGCTCCTTACCTTGGACGAGGGGTATCTCCTCACTGCCACCCCTTCTGACCTTGAACGTGGACTAGCTCCTCTAGGCCCTCCTGTGCCCACGCAGCCACAGCTCCTTGGAGGTGGGGTTGCTCCTCCCGGCTGCCACCCCTGGCCCTGGGTGTGGGGTCGCTCCTCTTGGCTGCCGCCCCTGACTTCGGATTCCACAAATATATGTGATATCTTACTATATTTGTATTTCTTTGACTTACTTCACTTATTATAATATCCTCCAAGTGCATCCATGTTAGTGAAAATGGCAAAATTTCATTATTTTTCATGACTGTAGTACTCCATTATATATATATCTAACATCTTCTTTATCCATTCATGTGTTGATGGACACTCAGGTTGCTTCCATGTCTTGGCAATTGCAAATAATGCTGCTAAACATTGAGTGCAAATATCTTTTTGAATTAGTGGTTGTTTTTTTTTTTTTTTTTTTGGATATGTTACCTGGAGTGAAATCACTGGGTCCACATAATAGTTCTTTTGGGGCTTTTAAGAAGCTGGCACACTGTTTCCCACAGGGGTTGCGTCAATTCACCAACAGTGTAGGAGTGTTCTTTTTGATGATAGCCATTCTGATGGGTGTGAGATGATACTGCATTGTCGTTTTGATTTGCATTTTGCAGATGATTCATGATTTTGAGCATCTCTTCAAATTTCATGATTTTGAGCATACAGGCTACCTGTATGTCTTCTTTGAAAAATATATACTCAGGTCATTTGCCCATTTGTTAATCAATTTGTTTTTGTTGTTGTTGTTGAGTTGTATGAGCTATTGATATATGTTGGGTATTAACTCTTTATTGATCATATAATTTGCAAATATATTCGACCATCCAGTAAGTTGTCATTTCGTTTTTTCAATCATTGATTTGCTGGCTGTGGAAAAGTGTTTACGCTTAATTAAGTCTAATTTGTTCACTTTTGCTCTTATTTCCTTTGCTTTAGGAGACAGATGGAAAAATCTTGGTATGATTTATGTCAAAGAATATTCCAGCTATGTTTTCATCTAGGTCTTTTATGGTTTCTGGTCTTACATTTAGGTCTTTAATCCATTTTATTTTTGTATATGATGTTAAAGAGTATTGGAATTTCATTCTTTTACAAGTAGCTATCCAGTTTTCCCACAAATACTTATTAAAGAGGCTGTCTTTTCTCCATTATATATTACTGCCTATCCAATTCTCCCAGAAACACTTAATAGAGAGACTATCTTTTCTCCATTGTATATTCTTGCCTCCTTTGTCATAGATTAATTGACCATATGTGTGTGAGTTTATTTCTGGGCTCCCTATCCTGGTCTATTGATCTATATGTCTGTTTTTGTGCCAGTTTCATAGTATTCTGATTACTGTAGCTTTGTATTATATTCTGAGGCCAGGAATATGATTCTTTAATGTCTGTTCTTCTTTCTCAAAATTGTTTTGGCTATTCAGGTTCTTTTATGCTTCCATGCAAATTTTTAAAGTATTTTAGTCCTATGAAAAATGTCATTGGTATTTTGATAGGGATTGCATTTAGTCTGTGAATGGCCTTGGGTAATATAGTCATTTTAACAATATTGATTCTTCCTAGCCAAATACATGACATACCTTTCCATCTCTTTGTGTTGTCATCAATTTCTTTTATCAGTGTTTTATAGTTTTCCAAGCAAATATTCTACCTCCTTAGATAGATTTATTCCTGGGTATTATATTCTTTTTGATGCAGTGGTAGATGGCAAATGGTGTATAAAAATGCAACACATTTCTACATATTAATTTTGTGTCCAGCAACTCTAATGAATTTATTGATTAGCTTTAGTAGTTTTCTAGTGGCATCTTTAGGATTTTCTATGTATAGTATCACACCATCTGCCAACATTGATAATTTTACATTTTCCTTTCCAATTCTGTTTCCTTTTATTTGTTTTCCTTGTCTGAGTGCTCTGTCTAGAACTTCCAAGACTATGTTGAATAAAATTTTGAGAGTGGGCATCTTTGTATTGTTCCTGATCTTAGAGGAAATTCTTTTCACTGCTGAGATGTTAGCCATGGGCTTGTCACATGTGACCCTTGTTATGTTAGGTATGTTCCCTCTGCTGCTGCTGCTGCTAAGTCACTTCAGTCGTGTCCGACTCTGTGCGACCCCATAGACAGAAGCTCACCAGGCTCCCCTGTCCCTGGGATTCTCCAGGCAAGAATACTGGAGTGGGTTGCCATTTCCTTCTCCAATTCATGATAGTGAAAAGTGAACCCTCTACGCCCACTTTATCGAGAGTTTTATCATAAATGGATGTTGAGTTTTGTCAAAAGACTTTTTCTGTTGAGATGATAAGATTTTCATTATTCAGTTTGTTAACGTGGTATATCGCTTTGATTGATTTGTGAATATTGAAAAACCCTTGCATCCCAGAGATAAATTCCACTTGATCATGGTGTATGATCCATGTGTTTTTGGATTTAGTTTGCTAACATCTTGTTGAAGAAATTTGCATCTATGTTCACCAGTGATATTGAAATGTAATATTCTTCTTTTGTGATATCTGTGTCTGATTTTAGTAGCAGGGTGATGTCAGTCTTATAGAAGTAGTTAGGACATATTCCTTTTGCTGAAATTTTTGGAATAGTTCCAGAAGGATAAATGTTAACTTTATTCTAAATGTTTGCTTGAATTCACCTGTGAAGCCATCTGGTCCATTATTTTTAGTTTGCTGCTCTGGACATTACAATATATATTCTTAACTTCTCAAAGTGCATGGAGTCATATGTCCATAATTATTCTGTGTCAGTAATTCAGAATTTCCCTGTTTATTGTGAATTTTATAAAGAATCTTATATTCTAAATTGGTTAAACTCTAACTTCAAGCTCTCTTTTCAGCTGCGGGCCAAATCTCAGTTAAATTCATTTTCTTCTAAGTGCACTACTTTGAGTAGACCACACACATAGATGATTCAAAAGGCAGTAAAAATCTTTAGTAGTCATTAAACACAGACTTTGGGGTTCCTCTCCTTGGGCTTGTTCATTTAAAGGATTCCTAGCCATTTCATTTGATAGGACTTCTCTAGTGGCTCAGATGGTAAAGAATCTGCCTGCAATGCTGGAGGCATGGCTTCAATCCCTGGGTTGGGAAGATCTCTTGGAGAAGGAAATGGCAACCCACTCTAGTATTCTTGCCTGGAGAATCCCATGGACAGAGGAGCTTGGCAGGCTGCAGTCCATGGGTCACAAAGAGTCAGACACGACTGAGTGACTATCACTTTCACTTTAAGACTACCATAAACTTTTTCTCCAGTTCCTCACACCGCCCCACACCATCAAGAATCATGGTTTACCTGCTTGTTAATTACACACAAGTGTGTAACTCAACAAAGACTGGTCTTTTTCCAAGTTTCTCTCCAAAATCTTCTTATCTTTATTCAGTCTCTAGAATCTCGATGTTGTTAATTTTGGCATGTTATCCAGATTTTATTATTTTCTCTAAAGAAAGGCCTCCTATTAGGAGCTTATTCTTACGTTACTTTTTTGAAATGTGCAATGCTGTCTTTTACAGTGCCCCATACTCTGGATTTGATTAATTGTCCCCTCATGGTTCTTTAGAGTGGCAAAGAACTCACCTGCTAACGCAGGAGATGTAAGAAACATGAGTTTGATCCCTGGGCCAGGAAGATCCCTCAGAGGAGGCCCTGGAATCCCATGGACAGGCGAGCCTGGTGGGCTACAGTCCTTTGGGTCACAAAGGGTTGGGCACAACTGAAGCTACTTAGTACACAGCACACACAATTCTTTATTCCTCTATCCTTTGTAGTTACTTAAATAGATATGTATTTTAAAGTTTCATTACTTTTAGCCTATTTTTTGGTAAGAATAATTTCTATGTTCTTCTTATTGCATCATACAGAGAATAATTTCAGATGTATGTCTGTAAGTGATGCTATGATGATTAAGGTGGTCACTGCCAGATCTCTCTATTGCAAACACAAAATATTTCCCTGGTAAGACATAAGTAATCTGCTGTGTTATATTTTGGTACTCTGCCATATTGTGTTTCCCATTACATCTCTTTGAACATTCTTGCCTGAATTGGTTAGTACAGTGGAAATGATAAAATGATGGCTTTCCTAATTATAGTTCACTAGTTGATGTGTACTGATAGATTTTTTCTTAATTTATGATGCAAGAAGTAGAGTTTTTAATTACAGGGGAAAGGTCTACTACAGAGAGCCCAGAAGAGAGCAGGTTCAAGAGCTAGTCTCAGGACATATTTATAAGGGCACTGGCAATGAATATAAGGAGTTTTAGACATGGCAACCCACTCCAGTATTCTTGCCTGGAGAATCCCAGGGACGGTGGAGCCTGGTGGGCTGCCGTCTTTGGGGTCGCACAGAGTCGGACACGACTGAAGCGACTTAGCAGCAGACCATATGCTTAGCTCAGAGACCAGAACGTGAGAGTAGTCTAAGGCTGCAAAATCAGCCTAGCAATTTGAGTGAAGCCAGTTGCCAGTTATTTAGATTTTAGACACTAATTTGCATTCTACATACCTAAGCCTGAAATTGTAATAAAAAGTCAGCTCTTTTAAGAGTTTGAAAATTGTGATGAAGCAATACCAAATAAAACATTGGACTGTTTTGGTAAGCATATGTCTAAACATCCTGTGTATTTTATTGAGTAAACACAGATATTTTAGGCACTGCTAAACAAAAAGAAAAAAATTTAAGAGAGAGACAGAGATGAAGAAAATGTATTCTAATGGGCCTTAAAGTATGCCAGGGGAATCAACGTAAATTGATATGATAAATTGTTTGTAATTTACTCTGTGTGTATATATGTGTGTATTTATGTTTAGAATGTCTCCATAATGGGAGACTTTTGGAGTCATCTAAATCACAATGCATTTGATATCTGATGGAGGCATTGAGTTATATAACTCACTGAAAATTTCTCAAAAGACACTCTGTTCCACGGGGGCAATCTATCTTACCTTTAGGTAGTCTAGGTAGTCTAGCTCCTTGTATTATAGATATAAAATCCATTGCTCTGTAGCATTAACATATTTATTCAATTTCAAACAAATATATATTGAACACCTACTATATTGTAGTGTGCTGATTCAATAATAGGTACTGTATATTATGAGAACAATTGCTATAAGAAGATAGCCCTTTAAATATTTGATCTGTGAGGATTTCCATGCAGACAGCAACTTGCATAGAGATGCCATGGAAAACAATGAAGGCTTATTTAGTTTTCAAGAAAATATATATACATTTATTAAGAATTATATTTATCATGATGTGGGAATTTCAGTGGAGTTGCTTTTATGGGGACTCTTTATCATAACCATTTATGTTTAAATTATTTTAATTTTAATAACTTAGAAATCAGTAGAATGAATGAATTCCCTTTTATCCTTGATTCTTTGTCTACCAGTTAAAAGTGAAATTAAAGCTCTAATATAATATTTACATTATTAAACCAAATATATACTTACATTCATTGAATATTGATATATAAAGATACAACAGCAATGCCAAGCTTCAGTAAGGACTACAATTAATAGCATTCTTGACTTCTGCAGCAGTGCTGAGTGCTGGCTGGCTGCGGATACTTCTCCATTGTTGAATGACCTCCCACTGCATTTAATTTGAATGTTGTTCTGACAGCTTTAATCAACCATAAAACATTACCAGCAGAAAACAGACTAAAACCTTCAGATGGTTTGCCTACGTATTCAATATTGTCATAAACATTAAGCTTTGTTTTTAATGTTCACTCTTCCCCTACATCAACCCCAGTTATACTTTTCACATACAATTTAGCTACACAATACAAAGCTTGGTAGAACATGATTAATTAACATCCATTTCCTCCAACAATAGGATCTTCCTCTTCAGAAAGGGAAAGCATGTGGGAAATATTCCTGGTGAACAAATTAGGTGGGGGAACCCTCTCTCATTAAATAAAAGGTATATAAATTTAGCACTCAGTATTCAAATGGAAAATACATACCTGATAGTATATTGACTACTCCCAATTGAAATATTATACAAAAGCAATAGGACTAAAAGATCAGGCAAGAATTCCATTATGCTTCATTTCCATTAAGTCAGACAGTTAAGTGTGCTTGACAAAGGTGCATTTGTGTGGGCTCTATCTCCACATACCAGGTAGCTAACTGTCATGAGCAGCTTAAAGAAGTCTGACACACTGAAACCACTATGCCCCAGAAGAGTGCTGAGATCCTTTTCTTAACCATTGAATATTAAAAAGGTCCATTCATTGGTAGCAGTGCACACCAGAGGCAGTTCACACTTGCAGCTCTGCAGAGAATGGCATTCCAAAAGTCTGCTTTTCTGCTGATAGCTCTGATTGTCTTTGGTGTTGGATATGCAAACAGAGGAGTGGCATACACAGCTAGGAAGTGTTCAGAGTCAGACCCCACAGGCAGACCTGAAACAGAAGCGAGGACACTTGATGCTTCAGTGCTTTGAGAGCAGGCTACAGCCACATGTCTATTTGTGTGAGACGCATAAACCCCTTCAGGTGCTTAAGCTTCAATAAACCCACACCTCTCCAGTTATCTTTGTGTCACAGACACTGAACACAATGCCCGGCTCAGTGAGGTTTTTTTTTTTTTTACTTTTATTGAGACTTCCCATCACCATTAGTACCTTATTTAATTTAGAAACTGTTCATAATATCTGAATTACTTTCAGATATATATAGAAAATGTTTTTTTCCATCTCTTTTATGTTACTAAATATAGAGTATTTCACATTATTTGGGTAAACATAACTGCAAGGTGATGAAAAAAATTCATAACAGTTGAAATAGAGCTTTCACATCAGTGAAGGAAAGGCTGACAAAAAAATGAGGGGCTATGTTCAGCAATAGAGATTTTGATGATAAATGTTTACTAAATCAGCTCTTTTTTTAACCCTCAACTTAGTTTATCATTAATAGTCCAGTTTTTGTAGGTTTATATCTTATACTTTGTCAACTACATATATAATTACAAGTAAAACACAGAAGTTATGAAATTCTTTTTATCCCTTCGTTTTAAACTCCCTTCCAAATATATTTTAAACCATATTTTCTAATAAGATGTACATCAGTTCTACTTCTCACCCATTCCTAATCAATTTTCTTATTTTGAACTCTAATCTTTCTAAAATTTTTAGAAAGAAAATAACAAATAAAAAACTAAAAGTCACCTAAAACATTCCCTATAAAACTGTGGGTAGAGAAATTTATAGTATACATTTAATAAGTCAGTGAATGTTAATAAGTCAATGTATGGTTAATAGTGTAATGCACATAACGTATGCACTATAGATCTCACATAATGCTATCCTATATTTTCTGTTTGATAAGCAATATTTTTCATTTAAAAATATGTCCTGAACATTACTTCATGTCACTAAATATCCTACAAAAAAACATCAATACCATTTATTATATTAATATCAGATCAGACCACTCGCTCAGTCATGTCCGACTCTTTGCAACCCCATGAATCGCAGCACGCCAGGCCTCCCTGTCCATCACCAACTCCCGGAGTTCACTCAGACTCACGTCCATCGAGTCAGTGATGCCATCCAGCCATCTCATCCTCTGTCATCCCCTTTCCTCCTGCCCCCAATCCCTCCCAGCATCAGAGTCTTTTCCAATGAGTCAACTCTTCGCATGAGGTGGCCAAAGTACTGGAGTTTCAGCTTTAGCATCATTCCTTCCAAAGAAATCCCAGGGCTGATCTCCTTCAGAATGGACTGGTTGGATCTCCTTGCAGTCCAAGAGACTCTCAAGAGTCTTCTCCAACACCATAGTTCAAAAGCATCAATTCTTCAGTGCTCAGCCTTCTTCACAGTCCAGCTCTCACATCCATATATGACCACAGGAAAAACCATAGCCTTGACTAGACGAACCTTTGTTGGCAAAGTAATGTCTCTGCTTTTGAATACGCTATCTAGGTTGGTCATAACTTTCCTTCCAAGGAGTAAGCATCTTTTAATTTCATGGCTGCAGTCACCATCTGCAGTGATTTTGGAGCCCAGAAAAAGAAAGTCTGACACTGTTTCTACTGTTTCCCCATTTATTTCCCATGAAGTGATGGGACCAGATGCCATGATCTTCGTTTTCTGAATGTTGAGCTTTAAGCCAACTTTTTCACTCTCCACTTTCACCTTCATCAAGAGGCTGTTTAGTTCCTCTTCACTTTCTGCCATAAGGGTGGTGTCATCTGCATATCTGAGGTTATTGATATTTCTCCCAGCAATCTTGATTCCAGCTTGTGTTTCTTCCAGTCCAGCGTTTCTCACGATGTACTCTGCATATAAGTTAAATAAGCAGGGTGACAATATACAGCCTTGACGTACTCCTTTTCCTATCTGGAACCAATCTCTTGTTCCATGTCCAGTTCTAACTGTTGCTTCCTGACCTGCATACAGATTTCTCAAGAGGCAGATCAGGTGGTCTGGTATTCCTATCTCTTTCAGAATTTTCCACAGTTGATTGTGATCCACACAGTCAAAGGCTTTGGCATAGTCAATAAAGCAGAAATAGATGTTTTTCTGGAACTCTCTTGCTTTTTCCATGATCCAGCAGACATTGTCAATTTGATCTCTGGTTCCTCTGCCTTTTCTAAAACCAGCTTGAACATCAGGAAGTTCACAGTTCACATATTGCTGAAGCCTGGCTTGGAGAATTTTGAGCATTACTTTACTAGCGTGTGAGATGAGTGCAATTGTGCGGTAGTTTGAGCATTCTTTGGCATTGCCTTTCTTTAGGATTGGAAGGAAAACTGACCTTTTCCAGTCCTGTGGCCACTGCTGAGTTTTCCAAATTTGCTGGCCTATTGAGTGCAGCACTTTCACAGCATCATCTTTCAGGATTTGGAATAGCTCCACTGGAATTCCATCACCTCCACTACCTTTGTTCATAGTGATGCTTTCTAAGGCCCACTTGACTTCACATTCCAGGATGTCTGGCTCTAGGTCAGTGATCACGCCATTGTGATTATCTGGGCCGTGAAGATCTTTTTTGTACAGTTCTTCTGTGTATTCTTGCCATCTCTTCTTAATATCTTCTGCTTGTGTTAGGTCCAGTCCATTTCTGTCCTTTATTGAGCCCATCTTTGCATGAAATGTTCCTTTGGTATCTCTGATTTTCTTGAAGAGATCTCTAGTCTTTCCCATTCTGTTGTTTTCCTCTATTTCTTTGCATTGATTGCTACCTAATTTCACATAACGAGTCAACTAAGGGAAAGTTAGATGGAACATTAAAGGTTAAAAGAAGACTTTCAGGGGGAAAAAAAGCACAAATTCTACCAGACTAGTGACAATCTTCTGATAAGCAGTACAAAAGCAGAGTTGATCTAGATCCAGATTTCCATTTCCTATTTTGATTCATGAGTTTATAGAAACTTTCTGCTTTGGTCAGGTGAGTTTGAATGACTTCTCTCAGAGTTGATTACAAATTTCTAAATACCACTCTCACCTATGGTTACCATGTCTGCTTCCCTATTAACCTAAAATAATTTAAAGAAAAAACAATTCAAGCATTGCTGTTTTGTATCACCAAAATAACTGTAGCATTTTATAATATATAGAGTTTTACCTTAGCTCTCAAATTTATCATCTTTCACTGATTATGTGAGAACATTTAAAAGAAGAATTGAACCCTGCTTAAACCCTCAGCCACCAATAACTCTTATATTTTTTCATTATTTATAAAAAATTTAAGTAGACTGTAAATGTTTAAAATAGTATTCTCCATCTGATTCAAATTGCAATTTTTATTGGATGAACTTTTCCAATTATAATTTTGGTGTATTTAACTTTATTTTTTTTTACTATAAATCAATTTTCTTAAAGATTTGGGTATTAGATGTGCTCATACCTGCAATAATCATGCTTTTTTATCTTTATGTCTCATCAATGGATCTCAAGATGCATCAGCTATTTCTAACATTTGCCATCTCTGCTAGACCCACGTTTAAGACTGGGTTTAGGTGTATCCCAATACTTGTGGATCTTTTATATTCTTTAGCTTTAACTCCCAATATGCAGTCATGAGAACTGGAAGAAAAATCATAGGACAAGTGGAAATGGTCTCTAACCACTTAATCTTTCTTGGAGCAGTGAATCCATATGAGGACACTGATATACTAAGTTATCATGGTACTGTTCCTAAGAGACTAATTTGTAACGGCATTCTTTTGAAAGGAATGCAAAATAACGAAATTTAAATTTGAGTGCCAGCTAAAAATAAATTGAATGTCTTGTGTCTCAGCACTTAAAAGCTCCCTAATGGGCTTTAAACCACTATTCACTATTATTGAGGGATGACTTCCAATTTATAAGGCAGACACTTCTGTCATTAAAAAGAAAAAGTAAAACCTCTACTACAGAAATACTGTTAAGTTATATCCAAACGGAAATGTTATTGTAGGAATGTAAAACTTTATTTTGCCTCCAAAGTTTCAATCTAGTTTCAAAGTTTCTCTAGTTTCAATCTTGACTTTTTCTCCCTAAGACCAAATACCACTCTCTTGATCATTTTCAAGATGATTTTTGTCATCCTGCTATCCAGACTCCGTTTGATCAGCACTACAGCCTCTAGCATCATAGACTCTTTCTTACACAAACTATTCCTTAATATAATAAGGAATCCTAATAAGCCTGGCTCTATATTAAATCTGTCATCCATTCCTTGTACAAAATGCTCCCCTCTGCTCCTGGTCCTATTTTGTGAAGAAATCGTGGAGAAATGCAAAACTGTAACAAAATTTGTGATTTTTTTTTTCCTTCAATCCATAGCAGATTAATTTGAGTAAGGCTAACTCTTTCCCCAAAACTGGAAAATCTGGACAATATGAAAAATAAAACATATGTCTTTAATAGTATTGAAGTAGGAAGACTTGAATGGTCATGATCCTACCAAGATGAAATACTCCCAAATGTGAGTAATGCATTCAATACTGCATTTCCTCTAAAAAGGTCAGTGTCTTAACCACAGCACTACTGACATATTAAATCAGATAAATATTTGTTAAGGGGAGTTGTCCTGTGCATTACAAGGAGTTTTACAACATCCTTAGTCTCTATGCGCTGGATGCAAGTAACACCATAATAGTTGTAAAAACCAAATATGTCTATTGACATTGCCAAATGTCCTGAATGGGGGAGACCAAATTTCCCCCAGTTGAGAACTACTGCTATAGAGCATTCAGTGAATCAAGAGAAGCATCTGTTAACCTGGAAAGAACATTCCGGAGCTTTTAAGAGCTGGGGCACAAACTGTGCTAATCAGGGCATTCAAAATGAGCTCTCAGGTTAAATTCCTAAAAGACAGCCACATAGCAGTATGAGCAAGCCAGATATAGTTAAGTCCTGATTTTGGCCAACTTTGAAACAGCACAACCAATGATTGGATTAAAATTATCTACTTTGGCCCTAATTAACTTGAAGAGGCAAAATTAATCATCTCTGAAAGAAAAAATCAGCCAAGTCCTCAAATTATGTGAACAAATTCTTATATACATATGTGACATATAGTCTCATTAAAGTCATAAATGATTGACCAAAATCAAGAGGAAAAACAAGTCAATTGAAATAAATTCATGGAAAAGGCATTGACTTAACAGATAAAGGTTAAAATAACAGGTATAAGAAATTAAAAAATTATAAAATAGATTAATTAGGACAGAGCAGATAATATGAAAATAATAGAATGAAATTTATAGTCTAAAACTAAAAACTAAAATAAAGAATGTAATATATGGGTTTGAAAACAGATTAGACAGTGTGGAAGAAACTGCTATTAAACTCTTCAGTTCAGTTCAGTTCAGTTGCTCAGTCGTGTCCGACTCTGGAACCCCATGAATCACAGCACGCCAGGCCTCCCTGTCCATCACCAACTCCCAGAGTTCACTCAAACTCACGTCCATAGAGCTGGTGATGCCATCCAACCATCTCTCCTCTGTCATCCCCTTTTTCTACTGACCCCAATCCCTCCCAGCATCAGAGTCTTTTCCAATGAGTCAACTCTTCGCATGAGGTGGCCAAAGTACTGGAGTTTCAGCTTTAGCATCATTCCTTCCAGAGAACACCCAGGGCAGATCTCCTTTAGGATGGACTGGTTGGATCTCCTTGCAGTCCAAGAGACTCTCAAGAGTCTTCGCCAATACCACAGTTCAAAAGCATCAATTCTTCAGTGCTCAGCTTTCTTCACAGTCCAACTCTCACAGCCATACATGACCCCTGGAAAAACCATAGTCTTGACTAGATGGACCTTTGTTGGCAAAGTAATGTCTGTACTTTTCAATATGCTATCTAGGTTGTTCATAATTTTCCTTCCAAGGAGTAAGCGCCTTTTAATTTCATGGCTGCAGTCACCATCTGCAGTGATTTTGGAGCCCAAAAAATAAAGTCTGACACTGTTTCCAGTTTCCCCATCTATTTCCCATGCAGTGATGGGACCAGAGGATCTTCGTTTTCTGAATGTTGAATTTTAAGCCAGCTCTTCCAATTTCCTCTTTCACTTTCATCAAGAGGCTTTTTAGTTCCTCTTCACTTTCTGCCATAAGGGTGGTATCATCTGCATATCTGAGGTTATTGATATTTCTCCCAGCAATCTTGATTCCAGCCTATGCTTCTTCCAGCCCAGCATTTCTCATGATGTACTCTGCATATAAGTTAAATAAACAGGGTGACAATATACAGGCTTGACATACTCCTTTTCCTATTTGGAACCAGTCTGTTGTTCTATGTCCAGTACTAACTGTTGCTTCATGACCTGAATATAGGTTTCTCAAGAGGCAAGTCAGGTGGCCTGGTATTCCCATCTCTTGAAGAATTTTCCACAGTTTATTGTGATCCACACAGTCAAAGGTTTTGGCAAAGTCAATAAAGCAGAAATAGATGTTTTTCTGGAACTCTCTTGCTTTTTCCATGATCCAGCAGACATTGGCAATTTGATCTCTGCTTCTCTGCCTTTTCTAAATCCAGCTTGAACATCTGGAAGTTCACAGTTCACGTATTGTTGAAGCCTGGCTTGGAGAATTTTGAGCATTACTTTACTAGTGTGTGAGATGAGTGCAATTGTGTGGTAGTTTGAGCATTCTTTGGCATTGCCTTTCTTTGGGATTGGAATGAAAACTGACCTTTTCCAGTCCTGTGGCCACTGCTGAGTTTTCCAAATTTGCTGGCATATTGAGTGCAGCACTTTCACAGCATCATCTTTTAGGATTTGAAATAGCTCAACTGGAATTCCATCACCTCCAGTAGCTTTGTTTGTAGTGATGCTTTCTAAGGCCTGCTTGACTTCACATTCCAGGATGCTTGGCTCCAGCTGTATATTAAACTGTAATATAGGATAAAATAATACAAACAGGCACAGAGACAGAAAAGATTAAATATTCAGTAAAGAGTAAATGTTGTAAAATTATAGCAAAAAAAAGCTGAATATATGCATGATTAGAGGATAAGAAGCAGAGGAGAGACATTATGGCAGAAATGGTATCTTAGAATTTTCTAAATTTGATAAAAACATGAACCCACACATTTTTTAAAAAGTCTGATGAACTTACATAGGAAGAAAGATATACCTAGGTACATCATAGAGCATTGCTGAAAAAAACCAAAGACAAAAAAACTTTAAAAGTAACCAAGAAAATGAGACATTTTTAAAATAGAGTAATAAAACAGGCAACTAACTTTCCAACTTAAACTGGAGGCTAGAAGGTAATGGAGTGCTATTTTCTGCCAACCTCAGACTCTATACAGTGAAAATATCCTTCAAAAATACAGACAAAAACATATTACACTGAAAAAATATAAGGAATTTATCATCAGTATAACTACACAAGAAATAGTACTTAATGAAAAGTGTTCACTAAGCAAAAGAAAAGTGATCCTAGACAGAAGTATACAAACTCAGGAACAGAGTAAAATAGCTAAATACAGATGAATATAATTACACACACAATGATAATAATCAACTTTGTGGAGTTTAAAATGTACTAGAAATTAAAATACATGGCATACATAGAACAGTACAATAGTGTCAAAATTCAACAGTGTTTGAAAAAGGCAGGAGGGAAGTACATATAAATGTAGTCAGTGTTTCAGCTTCTTTATCTAAGAAATGTAAAAGTGTTCATTCATATTACATGCACATATTATTCTATAGAGGTATAACTAAAAACATTAGCAGAATGTATTGCTAACAAGTTAGTAGAGCAGGAAAATGGGAAAGTAGTAGTTCATCCAAAAGAAGACAAGATGAGAAAATATAAATGTACATTGGAAAGAGAAGATGGTAGATATATTGTTAAATATATCAATATTCACAGTAAATTAATGCTAACACTTTTATTATTAAAAAAATTATGTTAACTATTCTGTTATGTGAACCGTTCTACTGAATAATTGCATACTGCAGATAGGTATAAGTTCTTCAGATAAGCTGTGACGTAGGCACTGCAATATACTTTTAATAATACCCTAAAGAGACCTCATTATGCACACAGGTGTGTTTTCTCCCCATTCCAATCTAACACATTCTTGAAAGATATACCTAAAATGCTTTAAATATCATACATGACAGCAGTGTTTTATATAACCTGGCATAAAATGACACCATCCTGGCCTAAAATTATGTTTTACTACCATCCCTGCCTCTTTCTCAAAATTTATTCTCTCTCAAGTTCATTCACAGGTGCTCCAGTTCTCAACACTGTCAACAAGATGTATCTAGCATATTTCTTCTTTATATTTTGTACTCATTAAATATCCATATATGGAAAAATAATACCAATGTTAGGACCTACCTACGATCAAATAAATCAGAATCTCCAGTGCTGGTACTAAAGCTTTGGTATTTTTACGCTTATCAGCTATTTTCAATGGGATAATGATTTTATAGATCAACAGTTTTGTAGATATTTCCTAAGGCTTATGTGAATATTCATTTTATGTAAGTTATAACACAATAAAACTTTTTTAAAAGATCAAAACTTCCCCATATGATCCTAGTGCACAGCTATACTGAATAACTGCTAAAGTAAAGAGGGAAAAGAGAATGTCGTCAAGAAAGATTTCAGTGGTGAATGTATGAAGTACGATAATGGGTTTAATTCCCACTGAGTTACAAGGATCTTAAAAACATACAAATAAATATGCCTGGAAGATAGCTGGAATTAAGAATGGTCTTTGAAAGTCAATGGTTAAGTTCCAAGATACACATTTGGAAGTTTTCAAGTTTCAACTGGATAATTTCTTCCAAATTGTTGGTGTAGCAAGAGATTAGCAGATGTTTTAGGATAAAACCCTGGAGTACTACCAATATCAATGGCCTGGAAAAGAAGATTGAACCAAAGAGAATATGAGGAACATGAAAAGAGAAGAGAATCAGAAACCTCAGATGCATCAAGAAAAAGTTAAATATAGTTTTAGAGGAAGAAACTAATTGCCTGTGTCAGAAGATGTTGAGGGACCCAAAAGGAAGAAAAATGAGAAAAGATCACTGAATTTTTCTGAGAGAATATCACATAAAAGTAAGTGGTTTTGTAATATGAAAATGAAAGAGGCCAAAATGTAAAGGATTTTGAAAGTCATCAGATAGTGAATCTGTTGTATATGAGGAAATTGATTAAAGAAATTAGATATTACACATATTAGGAAATAAAATTAATAGAGATGCAAAATGATAATATAGTCAGAAGAGTTTTGAAGACCAGTGAACTCTTACAGAAGTCTTAGACTTATATGCTAAATATATTTTGTATCTAATATATAATAGAGCAAATGAACTGCTTGATATATATTAATGAGTAATTATTATGAATGCTGGACATGAATATAAAAACCTTATACATCTGTTTCTATTATAGAGTGGATATTTGGTTTGTACAGCAGAGGACATGAAAACCCTTTAAATAGCATTATCAAGATTTTATTACTGTACACACAAATTTTTGTTCTGGAAAACAAATTCAAGAAAGAGCTTTTGATAAAGTTGGTAATATTTTATAAATAGTACTTCATTTATTTTTATAAGCTTTCATCAGTAGAAGTATATTGGTCTTTCTTCATAGTCCAATTCCTACTTCCTACTGAGTAGTCAGTTCTAAACACAGAATCATATTGCTGGGAGTTTGATGGTAGCCTTTGAAACTACCAATCATAAAGGAATTACAAGTTCCAGTGACTTCAGTAAAGATTTTTAAAGTGGCGCAATGTCACAGTTAACAACCTTTATTAAAAAAAAAAAAAAAAGATTCCCCAACTTGGTGAATGATGACAAATCAACATTCAAACCCTTCCTTTTAAAAGTTACTGTTTTTACTTTCATGAGATTAAGGTGTCATTAAGTATTTCTCAAGCAAGTTTATATAGGTCATATCTTATTTATCTTACATCCATTAAATTCAAATTTCCAGTATCTAAAAAATTTGTAGGTTTTTGGGTCTTTTCAACAAAAGGAAACATGTGTGTGTTCAGGAAAGTTCAGAATTATGCTTTAGGTGTTGTCATTTCTTAAACAACTCACTAGTCTAGTTTATGTCCTCAATGATACATTGACATGGAAGAAAATTAAAACTTAAAGAGATGATGTCAATTCCCATTTGAAACACCAAATTACATTCCAACTCAGTGTGTACAATAGTCAATCAAGATCTCCAAGAATTCTTAAAATTCTAGATGAGAAATAGAAGTGAAGATTAAATTACCAAGTTTCTTACAAAAAATTAACACAGCAATGTTGTTATTGTTCATCTTCATTATTTTTTTTCTTGGATGGTTGGTTGGTTGGCTTGTTTTTTCAGGTAATTGAGATATAATTGATATATAATATTGTATAAGTTTAAGGTATACACTGCATTCATTGGATATACTTATATACTGCAAAATGATAATTACCATAGCATTATCTAACACCTCAGTCATGTCACATAATTGGCATTGTTTATGCTGAAAACAATTTAAGATCTACTCAACAATTTTCACATATGTGCTGTGCTTAGTCGCTCAGTCATGTCCAACTCTTTGCGACCCCATGGACGGCAGCCCACCAGGCTCCTGTGTCCATGGGGATTCTCTAGGCAAGAATACTGGAGTGGGTTGCCATGCCCTCCTCCAGGGGATCTTCCTAGCCCAGAGATTGAACCTAGGTCTCCTGCATTGCAGATGGATTCTTTATTGACGGAGCCACCAGGGAAGATCTCTTTCATATATGGAGTACAGTATTATTTACTATAGTTCCATACTATCATTAGATCCCTAGAACTTATTCATCTTATAACTGCAAATTTGAAACCTTTGACCAACATCTCCCTACTTAGAGCCCCCAGCCTTTGAAAAACAGTGTTCTTTTCTGTTTCTAGGAGCTTGGCTTTTTTATATTCCACATGTAAGTGATATAACATAATGCCCTCAAGGTCCATACGTGTATCGTAAATGACAGGATTTCCTTGTTTCTCATGTTGTTGTTTGTTGTTTAGTCTCTATATACAACTTAGGACCCCATGGACTGTAGCCCACCAGGCTCCTCTGTCCATGGGATTTTTCATGCAGGAATACTGGAGTGGGTTGCCATTTACTTCTCCGGGAGATCTGCCTGACCCAGAGACTAAACTGGCATCTCCTGCATTGCAGGTGGATTCTTTACCATCTGAGCCACTTGGGAAGCCATGCTGCTGCTAAGTCACTTCAGTCGTGTCCGACTCTGTGTGACCCCATAGACGTCAGCCCACCAGGCTCCCCAGCCCCTGGAATTCTCCAGGCAAGAACACTGGAGTGGGTTGCCATTTCCTTCTCCAAAGCGTGAAAGTGAAGTCACTCAGTCTTATCTGACTCTTAGCGACCCCATGGACCACAGCCTACCAGGATCCTCCATCCATGGGATTTTCCAGGCAAGAGTACTGGAGTGGGGTGCCATTGCCTTCTCCATGGGAAGCCCTAGAGATGGCTTATTGTTGTTTAGTCCCTAAGTCGTGTCTAACTCTTTATGACCCAATGGACTGTTGCCTGCCAGGCTTCTCTGTCCATGGGACTTCCCAGGCAAAAATACTGACATGAGTTGCCATTTCCTTCTCTATGACTGGATAATATTCCATAATATAAACATATATATTCCATATATAAACATATTCCATAATATAAACATATATATTCCATATATAAACATATATATACACATATATAAACATATATAAACATATATATATAAACATATATATAACATGTATATTCCATATATAAACATACATATATATGTAGAGAGAGAGAGAGGGAGAGAGGGAAAGGCAGAGAGAAAGGTCATTTTGACCCATTTATCAGTTGATGGACACTTAGGTGGTTAACAAATCTTGGCTATTGGGAATAATTCTTCAGATAATATGGAGGGGCAGAGATCTCCTCAAGATCCTTCTTTCAATTTGTTGGATATATACCAGAAGTGGGATCACTAGATCATATGGTGGTGGTTTAGTTGCTGTCATATCTGACTCTTGTGACCTCATGGACTGTAGCTTCCCAGGCTCCTGTGTCCATGGGATTTCCCAGGCAAGAATACTGGAGTAGGTTGCCATTTCCTTCTTTAGGTGATCTGCCCAAACTAGGGATTGAACCCTGGTCCTGCATTGCAGGCAGGCTGTGTACTGACTGAGCCACCACGGAAGTCCCTAAGATGAGAGGTAGATCATACAGTAGCTGTATTTTTAATTCTTGAAGGAAACTTCATACTGTTTTCATAGTGGCTATGCCAATTTATATTCCCAAAACCAGTGTATAAGGGTTCCCTTTTCTCCACGGCATCACTAACAATTATTTTGTCTTTTTGATAATAGCCACTCTAAACAGATTCCAGGTGTTATCTCCTTGTGGTTGATTTGCGTTTCTCTGACGATTAATAATATGGAGCACATTCTGTGTGCCTGTTGGCCGTTTGTGTCTTTGGAAAATATCTATTCAGGCCCTCTGCTCATTTTGTAATCAGACTGCTTTGACTGAGTTGTATGGGTAATTAATATATTTTTGATATTAACCTATTATCAGGTATATGATTTATAAATATTATCTCCCATTCTGCAGGTTGCCTTTTTATTTTATTGATTATTCCTTTGCTACCTGAAGCCTTTTAGTTAGATGTTGTCCCACTTAGTAATTTTTGCTTTTCTTGCTTCTGCCTTTGGTGGCACATCCAAAGTATCCTTGCCAAGACCCATGTCAAGGAGCATCTTTTCAATATTTCCTTCCTCGAGTTTTAAAGTTCCAGGTCTTATGTCTACATTTTTAATTCACTTGAGTTAATATTTTGGAGTAATACAATATAGGACTCCAGCTGAATTATTCTGCATATGATTATTCAGTTTTCCAAACACTATCTATTGATGAGACTATCCTTTTCCCTTTGAGTATTCTTGACTCATTTTCAAATGTTAGCTGAGTGTGTATTCAAGGGTTTATTGCTGGGTCCTCAGTTCCTTTTCATAGGCCATGTGTCTCTTTTTTTGGTCAGCACCATACTGCCTTGATGACAATAACTGAAATATAATTTTAAATCAGGAAATGTGCTTCTGCCAGCTTTGTGCTTTCACAGAATCACTTTGGCTATTCAGGGTCTTTTGTGGTTCCATACCAATTATAGGATTGTTTTTTCTATTTCTGTGAAAAAAAAGTCATTGCAATTTTGACAGGGGCTGCACTCAATCTGTAGATGGCTGTGGACATGGTAACATTCTTTCAATCCAGGAGCATGGGCATTTTTCCATTTGTTTGTCTTGTTCAATTTCTTTCATCAGTGTCTTAGAGTTTTCAGGTACAGATCTTTCACCTATTAAATTTATTAATAAGTATGTTATTGTCTGGGTGCTATCATGACTGGAATTGTTTTATTTCTTTGTCAGATATTTTTGATTTTCATTTTCCTTGTTGACTCATGGTTTTCCAGTAGTGTGCAATTTAGTTTCAACGTGCTTGTGAATTTTCCAGCTTTCCTACTGTTACTGATTCCTAGTTTCATTTTGCTGTGGTTAGTAAAGATACTGGATACCATTTCAGCCTTCCTAAATTTGCAGAGGCCGTTTTTATGCCCTATGATATGGTCTAGAGTATATTGCTGTGTACGTCAGGCGAGTCTGCATTCTGCAACTGCTACATGGAGTATTCTATGTCTGTTTAAACCACATGATGTCATCATATCTTTATTAGTGTTTATATATGTTTATTAGTGTTTTTAAAAGTTACACAAGTATTTTTATGTAGGAAAATTTAAAATATATAAAATATAAGTAAGAAAATCTAACACTAATCTTGTCTCCATTTTTCAGATATAATTTATTTATATTTTTAAATACCTCTTAGTAATTTTTCTATGCATTGGAATCACTTGTCATTAGATGTCTTCATTTGCCCTGTCATCAAAGATGCTTCTGATGCTTATCTATTCACTGGATACATTTCTATGTTAGAATGTGCCAACATATATCTAATTCCTTCTTTTCTTTGTCAATTGTCACATTTTACTCTCATTAATAACTCTGAATTTAACTCTGAATTGTCAAAAAAATAATAAATAATATTCTTAATTTTCCTTAGACAGTTTTCCTAAAACTAGAATTACCAGGTCAGTGAATGTACACATTATTAATTCTGATTTTATTATCAGCCTTCAGACATACCGTATCATTTCCTTTTCTACCTTATTATAGAAAGGCCTATTTCAGTATATTTTTGCCAAAATAGAGTGATTTACCTAAAATCTTTTCTACTTGTATTAGCAAAAATATACGAGTACTGAACTTTTTCCATGATTTTAAAGAAAAATGTTTCCAATATGCAGTAGCTATTTTTATTTCTTTTCTCATGCTTTTCAGGACATGTATACCAATAGGTTGTCTTGTAATCTTAGTTTTCCAAGTTTTTAAAGTCCTTAATTTTATGAATTGATAATGAGGAAGATTATATCAGAAGAAGCTAGAAAACACTAGTTTTAAAATATTAAGCCTAGTAAAGAAGCAGTAGAATGAACAATTTAACTGGAAATAAAGTAAATTTTATGGCATAAATGTTTAGTATTAGAAGCATGTGTTACCATCTTTTTGGAGTGTTCTAAAAATAGGAAATGGATAAGTGATTTTTGTCAAGGAGCAGAATGAGTAAATATTCAGTGTGTCCAGCTTCCCAATGTGTATCAATCTATGCAGCCACAAAGGCATTTGGGCATCTTTGCTAATAATGTAATCAATCTAGGAGAGAACTTAAAAATAAAGTTATCTGATATCATGTACTTAGTACCTACACTGTAAGATTTTGAACTATTAGAGAAATTAATTCATTTAGACACTTCTATGTGAAGTCAAGTGGGCCTTAGGAAGCATCACTACAAACAAAGCTAGTGGAGGTGATGGAATTCCAGTTGAGCTATTTTAAATCCTGAAAGATGATGCTGTGAAAGTGCTCCACTCAATAGGCCAGCAAATTTGGAAAACTCAGCAGTGGCCAAAGGACTCAAAAAGGTGAGTTTTCATTCCAGTCCCAAGAAAGGCAATGCCAAAGAATGCTCAAACTACTGCACAATTGCACTCATCTCACACACTAGTAAAGTAATGCTCAAAATTCTCCAAGCCAGGCTTCAGCAATACATGAACCGTGAACTTCCAGATGTTCAAGCTGGTTTTAGAAAAGGCAAAGGATTTAAATTAAGAAAAAAAAAAAAAAAAAAGGCAGAGGAACCAGAGATCAAATTGCCAACATCAACCGGATCATCAAGAAAGCAAGAGAGTTCCAGAAAAACATCTATTTCTGCTTTATTGACTATGCCAAAGCCTTTGACTGTGTGGATTACAATAAACTGTGGAAAATTCTTCAAGAGATGGGAATACCAGACCACCCCTCTTGAGAAATCTGTATGCAGGTCAGGAAGCAACAGTTAGAACTGGACATGGAACAACAGACTGGTTCCAAATAGGAAAACGAGGACATCAAGGCTGCGTATTGTCACCCTGCTTATTTAACTTATATGCAGAGTACATCATGAGAAATGCTGGGCTGGAAGAAGCACAAGCTGGAATCAAGATTGCTGGGAGAAATATCAATAACCTCAGATATGCAGATGACACCACCCTTATGGCAAAAAGCAAAGAAGAACTAAAGAGCCTCTTGATGAAAGTGAGAGAGAAGAGTGAAAAAGTTGGCCTAAAGCGCAACATTTAGAAAACGAAGATCATGGCATCTGGTCCCATCATTTCATGGGGAAACAATGGAAACAGTGTCAGACTTTATTTTGGTGGCTCCAAAATCACTGCAGATGGTGACTGCAGCCATGAAATTAAAAGATGCTTACTCCTTGGAAAGAAAGTTATGACCAACCTAGATAGCATATTCAAAAGCAGAGAGATTACTTTGCCAACAAAGGTCCGTCTAGTCAAGGCTATGGTTTTTCCAGTGGTCATGTATGGATGTGAGAGTTGGACTGTGAAGAAAGCTGAGCACTGAAGAATTGATGCTTTTGAACTGTGGTGTTGGAGAAGACTCTTGAGAGTCCCTTGGCTGCAAGGAGATCCACCCAGTCCATTCTAAAGGAGATCAGTCCTGGGTGTTCATTGGAAGGACTGATGCTAAAGCTGAAACTCCAGTACTTTGGCCACCTGATGTGAAGAGTTGACTCATTGGAAAAGACTCTGATGCTGGGAGGGGTTGGGGGCAGGAGGAGAAGGGGATGACAGAGGACGAGATGGCTGGATGGCATCACCAACTTGGTGGACATGGGTTTGGGTGGACTCGGTGTTGGTGACCGACAGGGAGGCCTGGCTTGCTGTCATTCATGGGGCCACAAAGAGTTGGACATGACTGAGCGACTGAACTGAGCTGAACTGATGTTCCTTTACTCCCTAGATTTCTTCTTTTTAATTATAATTTCACAGATTTCTTGGGACAAAGAATTTTTGTCACAGAAATCTTGGGGCAAATATTATTTTTAAAATGATTCCTAGAACATACTATTGTTTTTTCCCTCACAGTGTTCTGTCATCATGCTCAAAATTCAGAATGTGTTTTCAATATTCATTATATATTTCTATATTACTTTTTAAGTAAATGTATGTTATTGGGCTTTTTGCATATATGGAATTATTTACCTCCATATTATATGACCTTAAATTGATATCCATTTAGTTATTGTTTACTTTTTTAATATATTCTACTTTCTTCATGTCAGAATGTCACTATTGACAATGGACATACATTTGTTGTCTCTAATCCCACTAATTCCTATCCTCTCTCTGCCTTTTTGTCTCTAATCAACTAATCATGTTTGGGAACTTGGAGCTTACCTGGTGTCTCAGACGGTACAGTGTCTGCTTACAAAGCAGGAGACATTCAATCCCTGGGTCAGGAAGATCTCCTGGAGAAGGAAATGGCAACCCACTCCAGTATTCTTGCCTGGAAAATCCCATGGATGGAGGAACCTGGTAGGCTATAGTCCATAGGGTTGCAAAGAGTCAGACACGACTGAGCGACTTTATTTTCTTTCTGGGAACCTGAGAATATTAAAATTATAATATCCAAATAATAAGGGATATTATTAAATGTAAATTCAAAATATGACTACTATTAACTACCCGCCCTGAAGTGTATTCAGCAGAACTATTTCTCAAGACTTAATTTACCAGATAATCTTATGGGGAAAATAGTTTTTATTGTAGAGGAAATTTAGTCTTCATACCCTAGGCTTTCTTAGTTTAGAATCCTCAAATTGAATTCACAGTAAAGACATATCTTGAAGGAACTGTACCAAAATGGTGACTGTTTCCAAGCACTTTTCATTTATTCAAGTACCACAATCTACTTTGTATGCAATTACTTAGCTTTTACAATTGAACTAGTCCTTTCCATCTAGGGAGTCAGTGCATGAAATTAATAAGCCCCAAGGCTACAGTCCCGGAGAAGGTGATGGCACCTCATTCCATTACTCTTGCCTGGAAAATCCCATGGACAGAGGAGCCTGGTAGGCTGCAGTCCATGGGGTCACTAAGAGTCGGTCATGACTGAGCAACTTCACTTTCACTTTCATGCATTGGAGAAGGAAATGGCAACCCACTCCAGTGTTCTTGCATGGAGCATCCCATGGACAGAGGGGCCTGGTGGGCTCTGGTCTATAGGGTTGCAAAGAGTCAGACACGACTAAGCAATTAACACACACACATACACACTGACTTGTACTGAATTACATATGTGTTTGGGCAACATATAATCTCTTCAAGTGCTTCTTTAAAATGGACTATTGTACACATTACTATTTCAAACATTCCTAAAAAAGGTGCAATCAGGCAACATGAATGAATTAAACAATACCATAACTCTCATACCTAGATAAACAATAATTAATATTTAGTTGCATTTGTTTCCTCTCTGCCTTCACACACATACACACACAGATGTACATATTTACATATTTATAGATACACAGAGGAGAAGGCAATGGAACCCCACTCCAGTACTCTTGCCTGGAAAATCCCACGGATGGAGGAGCCTGGTAGGCTGCAGTCCATGGGGTCGCTAGGAGTCAGACACGACTGAGCAACTTCACTTTCACTTTTCACTTTCATGCATTGGAGAAGGAAATGGCAACCCACTCCAGTGTTCTTGCCTGGAGAATTCCAGGGACGGGGGAGCCTGGTGGGCTGGCGTCTATGGGGTCGCACAGAGTCTGACACGACTGAAGCGACTTAGGAGCAGCAGCAGCAGATACACAGATGTATCTATATGTGTATATTCAGTTCAGTTCAGTCGCTCAGTCATGTCTGACTTTGCAACCCCATGAATCACAGCATGCCAGGCCTCCCTGTCTATCACCAACTCCCAGAGTTTACTCAAACTCATGTCCATTGAGTCGGTGATGCCATCCAGCCATCTCTTCCTCTGTTGTCCCCTTCTCCTCCTGCCCCCAATCCCTCCCAGCATCAGAGTCTTTTCCAATGAGTCAACTCTTCACATCAGGTGGCCAAAGTATTGAACTTTCAGCTTTAGCATCAGTCCTTCCAAAAAACACCCAGGACTGATCTCCTTTAGGATGGACTGGTTGGATCTCCTTGCAGTCCAAGGGACTCTCAAGAGTCTTCTCCAACACCACAGTTCAAAAGCTTGAATTCTTTGGTGCTCAGCTTTCTTCACAGTCCAACTCTCACATCCATACATGACTACTGGAAAAATCATAGCATTGACTATACAGACCTTTGTTGGCAAAGTAATGTCTCTGCTTTTCAATATGCTATCTAGGTTGGTCATAACTTTTCTTCCAAGGAGTAAGCGTCTTTTAATTTCATGGCTGCACTCACCATCTGCAGTGATTTTGGAGCCCCCAAAAATAAAATCCAACACTGTTTCCACTGTTTCCCCCATCTATTTCCCATGAAGTGATGGGACCAGATGCCATGACCTTTGTTTTCTGAATGCTGAGTTTTAAGCCAACTTTTTCACTCTCCTCTTTCACTTTCATCAAGAGGCTCTTTAGTTCTTCTTTACTTTCTGCCATAAGGGTGGTGTCATCTGCATATCTGAGGTTATTGATATTTCTCCCAGCAATCTCGATTCCAGCTTGTGCTTCTTCCAGTCCAGCATTTCTCATGATGTACTCTGCATATAAGTTAAATAAGCAGGGTGAGAATATACAGCCTTGACGTCCTCCTTTTCCTATTTGGAACCAGTGTGTTGTTTTATGTCCACTTCTAACGGTTGCTTCCTGACCTGCATATAGGTTTCTCGAGAGGCAGGTCAGGTGGTCTGGTATTGCCAGCTCTTGCAGAATTTTCCACAGTTTATTGTGATCTACACAGTCAAAGGCTTTGGCATAGTCAATAAAGCAGAAATAGATGTTTTTCTGGAACTCTCTTGCTTTGTGTGTCTGTATATATATATATATATATATATATGTATAAATATAATTTCAAAATAATCTGAAGTCATTATGACAGTTTACAGTGAAGTATTGCAGAGGGTGTGCTAAGAAAATAAGAACATAGCCCATTAATAATTCCTATCAAGAATTATTCCTTCAACTTTGTCATTATGTTATTTTATTCTGTTAATATGGAAGAGCTCCCAAACTTTATTTTCCTAATATTGAGTTTCAGCTGACACCAAGACAGGTATATTTAGTAATGTCTCATAATCTATACACATCTTGTTGCTTTTGTGTATTTAAGCCTTTTTTTTTTCTATTTCTAATATCAGTATTAAAAATAGAATTTAGGTCTAGGGGCTTAATTAGATTCATTATAAATTTTCATTTATTTTCAGAAACCCACCATTGGTGAATATTTGTGGTATATAATACATGTTATCAGGTTAATCCATACTTGTGTTCCTACATTTGATTTCTTGGTCAATATTATGATCACCACATTCTCTGTTTTAAAGGTAGATTTTTTACCTGTGGAATGATATTACTATTTTCACAACACACAAGCACATAGTCCTTTGTCCCTGAAAGTTTGCTTGTTTTAGCAGTCATTGATAAGTCTTGAACAAATAAATTTATTTTACTGAGGATGAAAAAATGTTTTTGCTAAATCAAACATTTATATTTATTAATTTTATTATTTTGTAAATAAGTACTTTCTATCATTCAGTGGAGATGAATTACAATTACTCCTATAAAGGCATGTTATATGCTTATTTTTTCAATTAATTACCAAGTTTAAGAGAAATAACCGGTGTGTAATACTCAAATGAATAGTGACAAATGAGTCTTCATACTGTTTTAAGTTATGTTACACACACACACACACACACACACACACACAAGAATACAGATGGTGCTAACTAATTACAAAATCCTTTTTATACTTAAATTGTCCCAATTTAAGAGACCTCTTTTGTCATTTAGGTATAACTATTTTAGTGTTCGCCTTCTGTATTTTCTGCACCATAGTCACAATGATGCATTTCTGCAAGGAGTTATTTTCCTTTTAATAGAGAACGGCATTTCAAATTTTTTATACTTTGGTATCAACTATGTTGCTTATGAATATCATTGCTTCTTGGCATTTTCAGTGGACAAAACCACATGCTTATGTTAAAATATTTGTGTAATAAGTTTTAGTGCACAACACAGACTACTACTGCTAAAAAAATTAATGAATGACAAGGTTTCTCTGCAGTTTTCTTTGTCTTTAGAATAAGTATCACTAAGGCAGTAGCATAAGGGATCTGTTCTTCATCTATTTTGTTTGTTAACAGTTTGACATAGAGTTTGGGATTTAGCCTTCTCACCAAGTTTCTTGAATGTGTAAAATATTGATTTGGTTCTAAATGTGCAAAACTTTGTAAGAATATACTCGGAAAAGTTTTGCTCTCAACTCCACACCTTATCGGGGAAGGCAATGGCACCCCCCCAGTACTTTTGCCTGGAGAATCCCATGGACGGAGGAGCCTGGTGGGCTCCAGTCCATGGGGTCGCTGGGAGTCAGACACGACTGAGCGACTTCACTTTCACTTTTCACTTTCATGCATTGGAGAAGGAAATGGCAACCCACTCCAGTGTTCTTGCCTGGAGAATCCCAGGGACAGGGGAGCCTGGTGAGCTTCCGTCTATGGGGTCGCACAGAGTCGGACACGACTGAAGCGACTTAGCAGCAGCAGCAGCCACACCTTATACTCAGTTCACTCATTCCTATACCGATCACTTTTCTTTATAGTTAGTTTTTATCAGTATGTCTTTGGTAAACAAACATCTCATGATGTGTGTATATATGTGTGTTTAAGTATGTACATGTATCTATATATTTTCCTAACTTCTTACACAACAAATAGAACACCATCTTACTCTTACTTTTCTCTTCTAGTTTAACAATGTACATATTCTTTCAAGTCCATAGAAATGTCCTTCACTGATTTTATAATACCATGGTATTTTGATGTGTAGATTTTTAAAAATTTAAACTGTCTCTTAATCTGAACATTTGCCTTGTTCTGTAACCAGTGCTACACTGGATAGCATGAGTATATCCCGTCCCCTCCAACCACCCCTTATTTTCAAAGGACTGTTTTTAGGTTGGATCCCTAGATTTGCTAATGTAAAAAATCTATCTAGCATTTTGTGTTGATAGTTTCCCCCAGTAAATTTCATGACATTTTGTCTGCAGATCAGTAGACTGACAATGCCTTTCTCCTCAGCAAACTTGTAAGGCCAACAGAGTTTGTTGTTGATATTTTTGCATTTCACATCTAAACAATGATAACATTTTTAAATATAGGTTTTAATTTTAAAATTATAAATGTATGTTTCCTAGATTTAAGGGTGTTTTCCCATTTTTCTCGTTTCAACTGTTTTCTAATTTTTCTATCAAAATTTACTTTTCTGAAAGAGACGGAGGAAAGAGGGTCAGAAAGAGCCAACCTAAGGATTAAATTTATGAGGAAAAGGTACACATGTCTTCTAGTTTTAGTTTGGAGGGGGTATGTGTTTTTCCATGCCTAAGTTTTTCTTTTTTTTTTAAATAGTCAAATTTATTCATCTAATATCACTTCTGAATCTTGAGACATATTACTAGACTTCTCAATTCTGACAAAGATACTTAATAAATATTTACTACTGGCATGATTTCTTTTAAAATACTTACATATTTGACCTGGGAGTTTATCCTAGTGAAAAGTAGGACATACAGGTTCAATTTTAGCTTTTTTAAAAAATTACTCTCAAATTGTCTTCACAATATTAATCAAAAACTCATTACATCACCGCCCCATCCCCCCCTCCCCGCCCCCGTACTTAATTTATGATATACAGTACTTCTATAGGTACTTGGGTCCAATTTACTTTGGTACTAGTGGCCTTTCTGATTTTTCAGATATAAACAGCACATTGCTTTCATAAGAGAGGGTTTTTTCTTTATTTTAATGTCTAGTAGGGGCAGTCTTCCTCCACCTTGCTGATCTTTAGGGTTTTCTTGTCTACCATGTTTATTTTTTCCATATGACATTCCTAATAAACTTGTTTACATATAATGAAATTCTACTGGTAAACTTTTTGGGACCATGGTAAGTTTATATTTTAGCTAGTATAGATCAAGGTCTTTACAGTGATTGATTTTATACTAAAAGATTGTGCTTCCTTCCATCTAAGATGACATTTGTGTCTTTCTGAAGAATTTAAATACTTTCCTTCTATAGGTTTTGTGCATTTAGTCTTAGGTATTATCTTTTATCTTAAACAAGATCTTCTCTGATTATTTTGTATGAATGTATGAAGGTTTTTTGAATTTCTTAAGTTTTAATACTCTGATAACTTACTAAAATGTTTGCATTGGGTTTTCCTTTTTAAAACTTAGTCTTGAGTTTTCCATAAATACTATTACAAAACTCACAAAATTAAGCATGTTTATTCTTTTCCAAATCTTTTCCCTCAAATTATTTTTTCTTTCCTTATTGAGTAATAACTATAAATCAGCTTTAAATATCAGTATAGATAGATAGTGGGCCTTTTTTTTATTTGGTCTTACTGCTCTATTCCTTCCTACTATGTCAGATGTTGGTTTTGCAACTGAGGCATATAAATTTTATCAAGGTTAGGAAGTCACAATAATTTTTTTTAAATTTTATCAGTGTTTTGTTAACAGTGGAATTTTAAAGTTTTATCTCTGTAGTATAAATTGAATCATCCTTAAATTTCTATAATAAATCCTACTTGATCATCATATATTATTTTTAATGTGCTTTTAGATTCTTCTGATATTATTTTATTCATGATTAAGCAGGACCAGTCTGTACTTTTTAAATTCCATATCTCTTGCACTATTACACCTCTAACATCCTTATATAAGGAACTGACAATCTTGACTGGTATAGTAGGTATAGTATTAATGTGTGTGTGTTACTAGCTCAGTCATGTCCAACTCTGCGATCCCACAGACTGTAACCTGCTAGGCTTCCCTGTCCATGGGATCCTCCAGGCAAGAATACTGGAGTGGCTTGCCATTCCCTTCTCCAATAGTATTAATATATCCTCCTTAATCTCTTTAACAGTTAAGTGGCATTAGAATTGCTTTTGTATATTTGGTAGATTTTTCAGTGAAATAAATCTAGGTCTTTATGTGGGGGAATGTTTTGAAACAAGGCTTTTGTTTTCTTTTTCTGTATTTTTTTTTTTTTTTGAAATGTGAAAGTTAAAAAAATATATAAATGTTTTATTGATAAATTTTTCATCACAGAGGCTGAAAAATAACATTTTGAATGGAGTTTTATCACTTCTACCTTTCTCTCAGCCAGGAAAGACCATTTTTTAAGATGGTATCTCTTCTTTTTTGTGCTCTTCACCAGGTGGTTATGAATAGATATAGTATCTTGCTGGTAGCTTACAGAGCTTTAGAACAGAGTGGAAAACACTCTGCAAACTGAGGCTGCTAACTCAGATTTTAACAATTTGAGTTATTTTCCTCTGCTGCCATCTGAAAGAAAAGAGTGATGAATAATTACTAATCTGACAACTTTTATGTATCTCCCAATTGATTTAAAAACTCAGTGACAGAACTCTTGTATTTGTATCCATGCATTTGGATGTAGATATTTTAATTTTTAAGAAAAGTTTCAGTGTTAAGAACTTTCCTTCCCCACCTAGCTCAGCTGGAAAATTCTCTGCCCCACAACAAATAGAGATATGATATGCCCATGGAATTCTATTCTAACTCCATCCTTTTCCTGGAGTATTTTTTGAACAGCATCCAAAACTTTCTAGGAATAGTTCCTTTGCTCAGGGCATACTTCTAATTTTTGAATATCTTATGCATGGTTTAAGAATTAGAAAAATGAGTGGTCTTTGAGCCACATATTTGCTCTGTATCCTCTTTTTTATATAAGTTCCATTCATTCAGCAAATATTTAATAAGCATATGATATCCTTTAGTTGGAAATAAACATATTTATACCTATGGTATTTATTATGTCTTTATATTATTGAGTACTTAATGTCCATGAAATAATCAACTCCAGTTCAATTCTAACCTGCTTATTAACAAGGTAGCATACTAAAACTTCCCTGGTGGATCAGACGGTAAAGCGTCTGTCTACAATGCGGGAGACCTGGGTTCGATCCCTGGGTTGGGAAGATTCCCTGGAGAAGGAAATGGCAACCCACTCCAGTATTCTTGCCTAGAAAATCCCATGGATGGAGGAGTCTGGTGTCCATGGGGTCGCAAAGAGTCAGACACGACTGAGCGACTTCACGTTCATACTAAAACTGGTGAAATGCTTCCAGGCTCAGTGAGTTTAGCTCTTTTAACTTTAGTATTGGAAGCTTAAGTGAAAACAAAGGCCAATCTGAAAATAAGTGTCAATATATTCAAAAGTCTATAAACTCTGATGTAATGACTCTCATCTTAGAACTCTCTCAAGAAAGCAGAAACTCAGATAATGATTAAAGTATAAAGTACTTCAACATTATTTAATGTAAAATTGGGTATAAATTGTTTATCCAATAATATGGGACTATGTTAATACTATATTCCTGAGTTCCTATACTATACATACAGAGAACACACTAGTCATAGCAAACACCCACTTCCAACAACACAAGGAAAGACTCTACACATGGACATCACCAGATGGTCAATACCAAAATCAGATTGATTATGTAATCTGCAGCCAAATTTGGAGAAGTTCTATACAGTCAGCAAAAACAAGACCAGTACTGTGGCACAGGCCATGAACTCCTTATTGCCAAATTCAGACTTAAATTGAAGAAAGTAGGGATAGCCACTGGAGAAGGCAATGGCACCCCACTCCAGTACTCGCCTGGAAAATCCCATGGACGGAGGAGCCTGCTAGGCTGCAGTCCATGGGGTCGCTAGAGTCAGACACGACTGAGCGACTTCACTTTCACTTTTCACTTTCATGCATTAGAGAAGGAAATGACAACCCACTCCAGTGTTCTTGCCTGGCAAATCCCAGGGATGGTAGAGCCTAGTGGGCTGCCATCTATGGGGTCGCACAGAGTCGGACATGACTGAGGCGACTTAGCAGCAGCAGGGAAAACCACTAGACCATTCAAGTATGACCTAAATCAAATCCCTTACGATCATACAGTAGAAGTGACAAATATATTCAAGGGGTTAGATCTGATAGACACAGTGCCTGAAGGGAGGTTCTTGACATTACAGGAGACAGGGACCAAGGCCATCTCCAAGGAAAAGAAATGCAAAAAGATGAAATGGTTGTCTCAGGAGGCCTTACAAATAGCAGTGAATAGAAGAGAAGTGAAAGTCAAAGGAGAAAAGGAAAGATATACCCATTTGAATGCAAAGTATCAAAGAATAGCAAAGAGACATAAGAAAGCCTTCCTCAGGGATCAGTGCAAAGAAACAGAAGAAAACAATAGAATGGGAAAGACTAGAGATCCGTTCAAGAAAATTAGAGATACCAGGGGAACATTTCATGCAAAGATGGGCACAATAAATGACAGAAATTGTATGGACCTATCAGAGGCAGAAGATATTAAGAAGAGGTGGCAAGAATATACAGAAGAACTATACAAAAAAGATCTTCATGACCCAGATAATCATGATCACTCACCTAGAGCCAGACATCCTGGAGTGCAAAGTCAAGTGGGCCTTAGGAAGCATCAGTACAAACAAGGCTAGTGGAGGTGATGGGATTCCAGTTGAGCCATTTCAAATCCTAAAAGATGATGCTGTTAAAGTGCTGCACTCAATATGCCAGCAAATTGAAAACTTCAGCAGTGGCCACATACTGGAAAAGGTCAGTTTTCATTCCAATCCCAAAGAAAGGCAATCCCAAAGAATGCTCAAACTACCACACAATTGCAGTCATCTCACACACTAGCAAAGTGATGCTCAAAATTCTCCAAGACAGGCTTCAACAGTAGGTGAAACATGAAATTCTAGATGTTCCAGCTGGATTTAGAAAAGGCAGAAAAACCAGAGGTCAAATTGCCAATAACCATTAGATCATCAAAAAAGCAAGAGCGTTCCAGAAAAACATCTACTTCTGCTTTATTGACTATCCCAAAGTCTTTGACTGTGTGTATCACAACAAACTCTGGAAAATTATTCAAGTGGTGGGACTACCAGACCGCCTGACCTGCCTCTTGAGAAATTTGAATGCAGGTCAGGAAGCTACTGGACATGGAACAACAGACTGGTTCCAAATAGGAAAGGGAGTACGTCAAGGCTGTATATTGTCACCCTGCTTATTTAACTTCTTTGCAGAGAACATCATGAGAAATGCTGGGCTGGATGAAGCACAAGCTGGAATCAAGATTGCCAGGAGAAATATCAATAACCTCACATATGCAGACGACACCACCCTTATGTCAGAAAGCAAAGAAGAACTAAAGAGTCTCTTGACAAAAGTGAAAGAGGAGAGTGAAAAAGTTGGCTTAAAACTCAACATTCAGAAAACTAAGATCACGGCATCCGGTCCCATAACTTCATGGCAAACAGATGGGGAAGCAGTGGAAACAGTGACAGACTTTATTTTGGGGGCTCCAAAATCACTGCAGATGGTGACTACAGCCATGAAATTAGAAGACGCTTACTCCTTAGACTAAAAGTTATGACCAACCTAGATAGCATATTGAAAAGCAGAGACATTACTTTGCCAACAAAGTTCTATCTAGTCAAGGCTCTGGTTTTTCCACTGGTCATGTTTGGATGTGAGAGTTGGACTGTGAAGAAAGCTGAGCGCCAAAGAATTGATGCTTTTGAACTGTGATGTTGGAGAAGAATCTTGAGAGTCCCTTGGACAGCAAAGAGAATCAACCAGTCCATCCTAAAGGAGATCAATACTGATTATTTATTGGAAGAACCTGATGCTGAAGCTGAAACTCCAATACTTGAGCCACTTGATGCAAAGAACTGACTCATTGGAAAAGACCCTGATGCTGGGAAAGATTGAAGGTGGGAGGAGAAGGGTATGACAGAGAACAAGATGGTTGGATGGCTTCACCGACTCAATGGGCATGAGTTTGGGTAAACTCTGGGGGTTGGGATGGACAGGGAAGCCTGGTGTGCTGCAGTCCATGGGGTCGCAAAGACTCAGACATGACTGAGCAACAACTAAAGTGAACTAATACTATACATTCAGTTGTGTAATCAAGACCTTTAAAATCAGAAGCAAAAGCTTGCAAACTCTAAGTAATGCCTCAACTAAATGCACTGTCCCAACCCTGGTAACTAAGTTCCAACTACACTGATGTTCTTTATCTTCCTGGAATGTGCCATACTTATACTGTCTCAGAGCTGCTGCACTCTGGTTACTGTCACACTATCCATTTTCATCATCTTTATTACTGTTATCACAAGTGGCAGTCATCAGATTGATTTATTTATTTATCTTTCTTTTTATGTTGAAGTATAGTTTAGCCTCAGGTATACAGCAAAGTTTAGTTATACATAAATATACATCATTTCTTCACATTCTTTCCCTCACAGGTTATTACAAATATGGAGTATAGTTCCCTGTGCTATACTGTAGGTACTTGTTACTTATCTATTTTATATATAGTAGTGTGTATCTGTTAATACTAAACTCCTAATTTATCCCCTCTGCCCCTTGATCTTCAGTAACTATATTTTTTTTCTATGCCTGTGGGTCTATTTCTGTTTTGTATGTAAGTTCACTTATATATTTTTTTAAGATTCTATGTATAAGTGATACCATATATTTGTCTTTCTCTATCTGGCTTACTTCATTTAGCATGGTGGTCTCTAGGTCAATCCGTGTTGTTACAAATGACATTCTTTCATTCTGTTTTATTGCTGAGTAATATTCCACTGCACACCACTTCTTTATCCACTCATCTGTTGATAGACACCTGGGTTGCTTCCAGTTCTTAGATATTGTAAGTAGGGGTGCATGCATCATTTCAAATTAGAGTGTTCTCTGGATATATGCCCAGGAATGGGATTGCAGAATCATGAAAGAAAGTGAAAGTGAAGTCACTCAGTCGTGTCCGACTCTTTGCAACCCCATGGACTATAGCCTACCAAGTTCCTCCATCCAGGGGATTTTCCAGGCAAGAATACTGGAGTGGATTGCCATTTCCTTCTCCATGCAGAATCATAGTTCTGCACAGTAGTTCTATTTTTAGTTTTTTAAAGAACCTCCATTCTGTTCTTTCTAGTTCAGTTTAGTTCAGTCGCTCAGTTGTGTTCAACTCTTTGTGACCCCTTGCACTGCAGCACACCAGGCTTCCCCGTCCATCACCAATTCTGAGTTTACTCAAACTCATGCCCATTGAGTTGGTGATGCCATCCAACCATCTCATCCTCTGTCATCCCCTCCTGTTCCTGCCTTCAATCTTTCCCAGCATCAGGGTCTTTTCCAGTGAGTGAGTTATTCACATCAGGTGGCCAAAGTATTGGAGCTTCAGCATCAGTCATTCCAATAAATATTCAGGACTGATTTCCTTTAGGATGGACTGGTTGGATCTCCTTGCAGTCCAAGGGATTCTCAAGAGTCTTCAAAACCACAATTCAAAAACATCAGTTCTTTGGCACTCAGCTCTCTTTATGGTCCAATTCTCACATCCATACATGACTACTGGAAAAACCATAGCCTTGATTAGATGGACCTTTGTTGGCAAAGTAATGTCTCTGCTTTTTAATACGCTGTCTAATATGGTCATAGCTTTTCTTCCAAGGAGCAAATGTCTTTTATTTTCATGGCTGCAGTCACCATCTGCAGTGATTTTTGAGCCAAGAAAATAAAACCTGTAACTGTCCATTATTTCCCCATCTATTTGCCATGAAGTGATGCAACCAGTGCCATGATCTTAGTTTTTTGAATGTTGCATTTTAAGCCAACTTTTTCATTCTCCCTAGTGGTTGTACAAAATGTACAGTCCCACCAACAGTGTAGGAGGGTTCTTTTTTCTCTACATCCTGTCCAGTATTTACATGTATTTATTTTTTACTATCTGTCTCCTCCAGTAGGAATATAAACTACACAAGCATATAAGAGTATGGCCTATTCTCTTCAGCACTCCATGTTTGCATAAACTTATTTCTTGATAAGCACATACACAGATCTAAAGCAAACAATGATATGAAGGTAAATTCATATGAGTGGAGACATTTCTTCCTGTTAACTTACTTAACACATACACCTTGAATATACTACTGGAACAGTCAAAAATCTTAGGAGGAATAAAAATCACATATACATGCTGCTAAGTCACTTCAGTCATGTCCGACTCTGTGCAACCCCATAGACGGCAGCCCATCAGGCTCCCCCATCCCCGGGATTCTCCAGGCAAGAACACTGGAGTGGGTTGCCATTTCCTTCTCCCACATATACATAACATGGAAATAAAGATGTTCACAAATACTAAAAAAAAATCTCTTGATAAAATCAACTACCAAATGTTTGATAATCTGTGTGATTTTTAAGGTCAATATTTTGCAACCAATGTTCAAGAGAATATTGTGTAAGCATAAAAAATTTTCTTTTAATATTTATAGGGCAGAAAGTTTTTATATCCCTTTATGAATGAGAAAAAAAATTACAGAGAAAATACTGAAACAAACCCTTTTGGAAAGTAACAGAACATCAAGTATCATTACATATCTCTTATGTCATTGTGTCACTAATATCCTTTAAAATGAAATGACAAATGGATGTAATTTTCTTGATATGAATGGTTGTAAAATAATGTTAAGTGAGTCAGAGATCTAGGAATGAATCACAATTATCTTTTCTTTTCTTCCAGATAGCTAGCCACTTTTTTGTGTATTTTTCACCATATTATAATAGAATTCTGATAAATACCAAAATTTTTCAAAACAGTTTTTGCCTAAAATACACCCATAGTATTTTTGAATGGCTTGTATAGATAATCAGTAGTTTCCCTAAATGATATCATCTACAAATGTATTCAAATTATGCAGCAATCTAACATTACATTGACCAAGCAATTATGGGCTCACTAAAAGATTAGTCCCAGTGTAATCTTCAGAAAAAAATAATAAGTACACTCTATTTCAGCTTAGAAATATAATTACAGTGTTACTGGGCTCAAATAAGTATCATCAAAGAGAATTAGAATAAGGAACATTAGCAATGACATGACTTTGCTAACTGAAGTTTTTTTATAAAATTATTTAACACTGAAGAGAATATTCTTAGAGTCAATTAAAACTTACATATATAACGAATAATATCTGTTTAAACACCTGAGTGTTACTGGGTTGTCTTTATGGTTCTTTTGACATAAATGAAAAAATGCAAACAATATTTCATTGAGGAATCTAAAATGAATTATTTAAATAATAATTCCAAAGTCTCTTTTGATGGATATTAAACTCTCAAGAATACTTTAAGAATTAAAGAGAGTAATGGTTTCAGGCTGTCAGTAATTACCTTAGTTTTCTTTAATAAAGAATTCATTTTGTTCAGATCAGCTATATGTTCAAATCAAATGATTGCGACTTTCTTTGGAAAGTTGGATATATTCATTCTCAACGATTCCTAAGAATTAAGACCTGACTAAATGACATAGCTCAGTTGGTAAAGAATCCACTTGCAACGCAGGAAACCCCAGTTTGATTCCTGGGTTAGGAAGATCTGCTGGAGAAGGGCTAGGCTACCCACTCCAGTATTCTTGGACTTTCCTTGTAGCTTAGCTGGTAAAGAATCTGCCTGCAATGTGGGAGATCTGGATTCAATCCCTTGGTTGGGAAGATCCCCTGGAGAAGGGAAAGGCTACCCATTTCAGTATTCCGGCCTGGAGAATTCCATGGGCTGTATAGTCCATGTGGTCATAATCACTATTTCCATTCCCTCATATACTTAACATTGATGGTGGGGGAGGAGGTGGTAAGAACATTTTACTCTCTTAACAACCTTTAAAGTATATGATACAGTTTTGTTCATTATAGTTTTCATAATATACACTAGATCCCCAGAACTTACTGATTTTATGGCAAGAAGTTTGTGCACTCTGGCCAAATTCCCTCCATTATCCCCACTCCCAGAAACGGACAATTGCTATTCTATTGTATCTCAGAATGACTTTTATTTTTAGATTCCTCATATAAATGAGAACATATATTTGTACTTTATATAGTTAATTTTGGGGGGCTCCAAAATCACTGCAGATGGTGACTGCAGCCATGAAATTAGAAGACGCTTACTCCTTGGAAGGAAAGTTATGACCAACTTAGACAACATATTAAAAAGCAGAGACATTACTTTGCCAACAAACGTCCATCTGGTCAAAGCTATAGTTTTTCCAGTAGTCATATGTGGATGTGAGAATTGGACTATAAATAAAGCTGAGCAACAAAGAACCGATGCTTTTGAACTGTGGTGTTGGAAAAGGCTCTTGAGAGTCACTTGGACTGCAAGGAGATCCAAACCAGTCCATCCTAAAGGAAATCAGTCCTGAATATTCATTGGAAGGACTGATGCTGACGCTGAAACTCCAGTACTTTAGCCACCTGCTGCGAAGAACTGACTCACTGGAAAAGACCCTGATGCTGGGAAAGATTGAAGGTGGGAGGGGACGGGGACGACAGAGGATGAGATGGTTGGATGGCATCACTGACTCAGTGGACATGAGTTTGAGTAAACTCTGGGAGTTGGTGACGGACAGGGAGGCCCGGCGTGTTGCAGTCCATGGGATTGCAAAGAGCTGGATATGACTGAGTGACTGAACTGAACTGAACTGATAATTAAGCAATGTTGACTTATATTCATACCCCTGTTGGTCATCTGCATTTCTTTTTTGGAAAAAATGTCTAAAAATGGGCAGAAGACCTGAATAATCAGGTTGTTTTTCAATACTGTATTTTATATACTATTTATATAGTTTGAATTTTAACACACTTTGGTCATATAATTTGCAAATATTTTCTCCCTTTCAGAAAGTTGTCTTTTCATTCTATCAATGGTTTCCTTTGCTGGGCAAAAGTTTTTAACTAGGTCTCATTTCATTTTGCTTTTGTTTCTTTTGCCTAGGTACCTGATGCAAAAAAAAAAAAAAAAAACAACTCAGAGTGTTCTGCCTATATTATCTTTTAACAGCTTTATGTATTTTAGTCTTACATGTAGATCTTTAATCCACTTTATTTTTGTGTATGTTATGAGAAAATATTCTAAATTCAGTATTTTACATGTCGCTGTCCAGTTTTCCCAGCACCACTTACTGGAGAAACTCTCTTTTCTCCATTGTATATTCTTGATTAATTGACCATAAGTGTATGGGTTTATTGGGGGGGTCTTTATCCTATTCCACTGATCTGTGTGTCTATACTGTTTTCATTACTTCTTTGTGTGCCAGAATCATACTGTTTTCATTACTATGCTGTGTGCTGAGTCGCTCGGTCATTTCCGATTCTATGCGACTCCATGGACTGTAGCCCACCAGGCTCCACTGTCCATAGGATTCTCCAGGCAAGAATACTGGAGAGGGTTCCCATGCCCTCCGCCAGGGGATCCTCCCAACCCAGGTGTCCAACATAGCAGGTGGATTCTTTACTGTCTGAGCCACCAGGCAAGCCCTTTCATTAACATAGATGTATAGCATTGTCTGAATTTAGGAAGCATGACTCCTCCAGCTTTGTTATTTTTCCTCAAGATTGCTTTAGCAATTAGGAATCTTTTGCCTATATAGTGGTTCCATCTGTATTTTCAGATGATTTTTTTCTAGTTATGTGAAAGTTTCCTAAGTATTTTCATAGGTATTGCATTGGTCCTTATATTGCCTTGGGCAGTTAACAATAATAATTCTTCCAATCCATGAACACAAGATATTTGTCCATTTTTGTCTTCTTCAAATTCTCTCATTAGTATCAACAGTTTTGCAAGGACAAGTCTTTTACTTTCTTAGGTAGGTTTATTCCTAGTTACTTTATTTTTTTTGTTGTGATTGTGTATGGGATTGTTTTCTTAATTTCTCTGATTGTTCATTGTTAGTTTATAGAAATGCAACAGATTTATGTGTATTCATTTTGTATCCTGCAACTTTACTATTAATGAGCTCTAGTACTTTTTTAGAAACTGTTTGCTACCACTGTAGGTTTCTGGATACAGAATTAATATACAGAAATCTGTATACACTAATAAAGACCTATCAGAAAGAAAAACTAAGGAAACAATCCCATTAAAACAATCCCATCTAAAAGATAAAATACCGAGGAATAAACAGATCTGAGGAAACAAAAGACCTGTACTCTAAAACCAGAAGATGCTGATGAATGAAATTGAAGATGACACAGATGGAAATAATGTGTTCTTGGGTTGGAAGAATCAATAATGTTTAAATGACCATAATACCCAAAACAATCTTGAGAGAGAAGGGTGAAGCTGGAAGAACTATGGTCTGTGACTTAAGACTATACTACAAATCTATAGTAATGAAAGCAGCATGTGGTACTTGCACCAAAAAAAAAAAACATAGCGATCAATGGAACCGGATAAAGAGACCAGAAATAAACCCACACACTTATGGTCATTAAATGAGGTGAGAATATACAATGGAGAAAAGACAATCTCTTCAATTAGTGGTACTGGGGAAAATGGAATAGTAATGACTAAACTTAAAATATTATTTCACACCATATACAAAAATAAATTCAATGGATTAAAGACCTAAGTGTAAGTCCAGATACTATAAAATTCCTAGAGAAAAACATAAAAAAAACAATCAAAAATTGGGCAGAAGACCTAAATAGACATTTTTCCAAAAAAGACATACAGATGGCTAAGAAGCACATGAAAAGATGCTCAACACTCTTAATTACTAGAGAAATGCAATGAAGTACTTCCTCCCATCAGTCAGAATGTCCATCACCAAAATGTCTACAAATAATAAATTCTGGTGAGGATGTGGAGAAAAGGGAACTCTTCTACACTGTTGATGGGAATGTAACCTTGTGCAACCACTATGGAGAATACCATGGAGGCTCCCTAAAGAAACTAGAGTTAGCATTCCCACACCTGGGCACAGGTCCAGAGAAAATTCTAATTCAAAAAGAAACACACCCCAGTGTTCACAGAAGCACTGTTTACAATAGCCAGGACATGGAAACAATCATGTCCATTAACAGATGACAATAAAGAATATAGTGTATGTTGTACTTCAGATCATGAATACTTTATTGCCAAATTCAGACTTAAATTGAAGAAAGTAAGGAAAACCACTAGACCATTCAGGTATGACCTAAATCAGATTCCTATGATTATACAGTGGAAGTGATAAATAGATTCAGGGGATTATATCTGACAGACAGAGTGCCTGAAGAACTATGGATGGAGGTTTATGGCATTGTACAGGAGACAGGAATCAAGACCATTCCCAAGGAAAAGAAATGCATTAAGGTGAAATGGTTGTCTGAGGAGGCCTTACAAGTAGCTGTGAAAAGAAGAGAAGCCAAAAGCAAAGAAGAAAAGGAAAGATATACCCATTTGAATGCAAAATTCCAAAGAATAGCAAGGAGAGATAGGAAAGCCTTCCTCTGTGATCAGTGCAAAGAAATAGAGGAAAACAATAGAATGGGAAAGACTAGAGATTTCTTGAAGAAAATTAGAGATACCAGGGGAACATTTCATGCAAAGATGAGCACAATAAATGACAGAAATGGTATGGACCTGTCATAAGCAGAAGATATTAAGAAGAGGTGGCAAGAATACATAGAAGAACTATATGATAAGATCTTCATGACCCAGATAATCATAAATGGTATGATCACTCACCTAGAGCCAGACATCCTGGAGTGCAAAGTCAAGTGGGCCTTAGGAAGCATCACTACGAACAAACCTAGTGCAGGTGACAGAATTCCAGTTGAGCTATTTCAAATCCTAAAAGATGATGCTGTGAAAGTGCTGCGCTCAATATGCCAGCAAATTTGGGGGACTGGAAAAGGTCAGTTTTCATTCTAATCCCAAAGAGAGGCAATGCCAAAGAATCCTCAAGCTACTGCACAATTGCACTCATCTCACACGCTAGCAAAGTGATGTTCAAAATTCTCCAAGACAGGTTTCAACAGTAGGTTAACTATGAAATTCCAGATGTCAAGCTGGATTTAGAAAAGGCAGAGGAACCAAACATCAAATTGCCAGCATCCGTTGGATCATCAAAAAAGTGAGAGAGTTCCAGAAAAACATTTATTTCTACTTTATTGACTATGCCAAAGTCTTTGACTGTATGGATCACAACAAACTCTGGAAAATTCTTCAGGAAATGGGAATACCAGACCACCTGACCTGCCTCTTGACAAATATGAATACAGGTCAGGAAGCAACAGTTAGAACTGGACATGGAACAACAGAATGGTTCCAAATAGGAAAAGGAATACGTCAAGGCTGTATATTGTCACCCTGCTTATTTAACTTATATGCAGAGTATATCATGAGAAACACTGGCCTGGAGGAAGCACAAGCTGGAATCAAGATTGCTGGAAGAAATATCAATAACCTCACATATGCAGATGACACCACCCTTATGGCAGAAAGCAAAGAAGAACTAAAGAGCCTCTTGATGAAAGTGAAAGAGGAGAGTGAAAAAGTTGGCTTAAAACTCAACATTCAGAAAACTAAGATCATGGCATCTGGTCCCATCACTTCATGGCAAATAGAATGGGGAAGCAGTGGAAACAGTGACAGACTTTATTTTGGGTGGCTCCAAAATCACTGCAGATGGTGACTGCAGCTATGAAATTAGAAGACACTTACTCCTTAGAAGAAAAGTTATGACCAACCTAGACAGCATATTCAAAAGCAGAGACATTATTTTGCCAACAAAGATCAGTCTAGTCAAAGCTATAGTTTTTCCACTAGTCATGTACGGATATAAAGTTGGACTATAAGGAAAGCTGAGTGCTGAAGAATTGATGCTTTTGGACTGTGGGCTTGGAGAAGACTCTTGAGAGTCCCTTGGACAGCAAGGAGATCCAACCAGTTCATCCTGAAGGAAATCAGTCCTGAATATTCATTGGAAGAACCTAATGCTGAAGCTGAAAGTCCAATAGTTTGGCCACCTGATGCAAAGAACTGACTCATTTGAAAAGACCCTGATGCTAAGAAAGATTGAAGGTGGGAGGAGAAGGGGATGCCAGAGGATGAGATGGTTGGATGGCATCACCAACTCAATGGACATGAGTTTGATTTGGTGATGGACAGGGAGGCCTGGCATGCTGAAGTCCACAGGGTTGCCAAGAATCGGACACGACTGATGGACTGAACTGAACTGAGCTGATACTGGTAGCTCGGTTGTAAAGAATCTGCCTGCCACTACAGGATGTGTGGGTTTGATCCCTGGGTCAAGAATATCCCCTGGAGAAGGAAATAGCAACCCACTCCAGTTGTATTGCATGGAAAATCCCAGGTACAGAGAAACCTGGTGGGTCACAGTCCATGGGATCACAAAAGAGTCAGATACAACTTAGCCACTAAAATACAACATATATGTATCTAATGGAAGGTTACTCGGGCATAAAAAATAATGAAATAGTACCGTGCAGCAATAGGGATGGACCTAGAAATTATTGTTTTTAGTGAAGTAATTAAGAAGTGAAATATCACTTACATGTGGAATCTGATTTTAGATGAATTATATGAATAGACTTATTTACAACACAGAAACAGGCTCACAGATTTCAAAAATAAACTTTTAGTTACCAAAGGGGAAATGTGGGCAGGGAGGGATAAATCAAGAGCTTTGGATTAATAGACACACACTACCATATATAATACAGATAACCAACAGGGACCTACACACGGTACAGGGAACTCCACTCAGTATTCTGAAATAGCCTATATGGACTAGAATCAGTAAAATTATATTCAACATACATGTATAATTGAATCACTTTGTTGTACAGCTGAAACTAAAACAACACTGTAAATCAATAAAATTAGAGAGGCAATATATAGCAAGCATGGTCCATAACAGACCATGGTCCAAGCAACAGACCATGCTTCTTATGGTCCAAGCAAGACCATAACAGTGTCTCAGTGTCAGTTGGGATAAAATTTTGTTCACTTTCCCACTCTTTTCCCAAATAAATCATGGATACATTCCCATTAGAACAACCCAGAGACAGTAATCCTCCTCTTATTAGTACTCAATTTGAGAGAAGCAGTATTTTCCAGTTATTGATACTGAGATTTGAGATTTATGCCAAAGGAAAAGGAAGTGTCCACTCTACTGACAATTTCCTCATTCTTAAAAGTAGCATACCTAAAAAGATAATCTCTTCTACTTTTGACAGTGTTCAAAAGTAGAAGGGTTTGTTCATAGTTATAACTATCTTTTGGCAAAAGTGAGAAAATGAAGTCTGATGAAATGTAAATACTTAAGATAGGTAAAAGCTACAAAGAATCCGTAAGTTGGTGCCGCCACTAAACCACTAAAATAAGTAATGATTTATGGAGCCCTAGACCTTCTTGTCCATGAACTAATAAATATGTTTTTTGTTTAAGTTTCATAATCATGCCTCTAAATTCATGATTATGTTTTTCTCACCAGAACTATACAGTTCAATAAATTATGCATGTAAATGAAAGAATAAATGAATGGAGCATACTTTAATTCCCTGAGACTTAAGAGTAAATGTTAATCACTCAGTCGTGTCTGACTCTTTGTGACCCCATGGACTGTAGCCTGCCAGGCTCCTGTGTCCATGGGATTCTTCAGGCAAGAATACTAGAATGGGTTGTCATTTCCTCCTCCAGGGGATCTTCCCTGAGACTTAATAAACACTGTTAAATTGAGTAAGATGAATCTAGAAATAAAGACAGGTAGCAGGGCATGGAAAATCCCATGGATGGAGGAACCTGGCAGGCTGCAGTCCATGGGGTCACTAAGAATCAGACATGACTGAGTGACTTCACTTTCACTTTCATGCTTTGGAGAAGGAAATGGCAACCCACTCCAGTGTTCTGGCCTGGAGAATCCCAGGGACGGGGGAGCCTAGTGGGCTGCTGTCTATGGGGTCACACAGAGTCAGACACGACTGAAGTGACTTAGCAGCAGCATCAGGGCATGAAATTTTAACACTCCTTATGAAGAAACTTTATCTCTATTATGTAAAACAATGTATCCAAAAGTTTTTATCAGAAATAGCCCCATGGATTGATAAAGGAATTGCATAAAAGAATCTTAAAGTAAATAAGCTTTAAGATTTCATTAAAATTATAGGTTTCTTTTCTTTAAGATTACCCATATAGCCATATGAAATAGGCATTATATTCAAAAGAATATTATATAAAACATTCTCATTTTCTTATTTTAGGGCTAGTGTTTTGAAAATAAATTATGGAAAATGCTAATCTAAACAAAGTAATCAACTGAAGAATTTTAAAACTAAAATGTAAACTAAAATTTTAAAACTAAAATGATTTTTTTTTCATTGTGACAGTGGTATTAAAGATGGGTTTTAGAAAAATATGTCAGTGGCAGATCATTGAGAAGTCTACTGCAGTAATCCACTAGAATGATCTAAAACCTTGAACAAAGGAAGTGACACTAGATATGAAGGAGCAAGAATAGAGTTGAGACCTACTTACATATTAGGATTACTAGTAATCACTGAGTAACAAGATGTGTCCAAGTCTGAATTCTTGGATGTATTTAAGAAAAAATTAATAAATTGAGACGATATCAGTGCCCTCACAGAAGCCATGGGAAAGTTATACAGGACTTGTCTCATCTTTAAACACCAAGGCAGTTTACAATGAATATCAATGCTTCTGTCTGAGGATTTTTTTCCAGCTGCAGGATCCAGATAATTAATGTCCCAGAAGCAGCTCTCAATCAGTAAAGGACATTTAGCTACTTTATAATATATGCGATATTCCTTGTTTCTCAGATAGGATCATTCTGGCATAGATTGTATGCTGGATCCTCATGGCCCCAGCAAGATATAACTACAGTTGTTCATAGTGTTAACCCCCTCACTAATGCATCTACTGTACTGGAAATCCTAGCTAATTCAGTAAGGCAAGAAAACAGTTTAAAGGTATATCGATTTTAAAGTAAGAATTAAGAATAACTCTAGATGTCCATAGGCTGATGAATAGATAAGGAAGTTGTGGTACATATACACAATGAAATATTACTCAGCTATAAAAAGGAATGCATTTGAGTCCGTTCCAATGAGGTGGATGAACCTGGAGCCTATTATACAGAGTGAAGTAAGTCAGAAGGGCAAATGAAGTATATTAATTCATATGTATGGAATTTAGAAAGATGGTACTAACAGTCGTATATGCAAAGCAGCAAAGAAGTAGACATGAAGAACAGACCGTTTTATTCAGTGGGAGAAGGTGACGTTGGGATGATTTGAGAGAATAGCATTGAAACATATACATGCAGTTCAGTTCAGTTCAATTGCTCAGTCGTGTCTGACTCTTTGCAACCCCGTGAATTGCGGCACGCCAGGCTTCCCTGTCCATCACCAACTCCCAGAGTTCACTCAGACTCACGTCCATTGAGTCAGTGATGCCATCCAGCCATCTCATCCTCTGTCATCCCCTTCTCCTCCTGCCCCTAATCCCTCCCAGCAACAGAGTCTTTTCCAATGAGTCAACTCTTCGAATAAGGTGGCCAAAGTACTGGAGTTTCCGTTTTAGCATCATTCCTTCCAAAGAAATCCCAGGGCTGATCTCCTTCAGAATGGACTGGTTGGATCTCTTTGCAATCCAAGGAACTCTCAAGAGTCTTCTCCAACACCACAGTTCAAAAGTATCAATTCTTTGGTGCTCAGCTTTCTTCACAGTCCAACTCTCACATCCATACATGACCACAGGAAAAACCATAGCCTTGACTAGACGGGCCTTTGTTGCCAAAGTAACATCTTTGCTTTTCAATATGCTATCTAGGTTGGTCATAACTTTTCTTCCAAGGAGTAAGCATCTTTTAATTTCATGGCTGCACTCACCATCTGCAGTGATACTGAAGCCCAAAAAAATAAAGTCTGACACTGTTTTCACTGTTTCCCCATCTATTTGCCACGAAGTGATGGGACCAGATGCCATGATCTTCATTTTCTGAATATGAGTTTTAAGCCAACTTTTTTACTCTCCTCTTTCACCTTCATCAAGAGGCTTTTTAGTTCCTCTTCACTTTCTGCCATAAGGGTGGTGTCATCTGCATATCTGAGGTTATTGATATTTCTCCCAGAAATCTTGATTCCAGCTTGTGCTTCATCCAGCCCAGTGTTTCTCATGATGTACTCTGCATATAAGTTAAATAAGCAGGGTGACAATATACAGGCTTGACGTACTCCTTTTCCTATTTGGAACCAGTCTGTTGTTCCATGTCCAGTTCTAACTGACCTGCATACAGATTTCTCAAGAGGCAGGTCAGGTGGTCTGGTATTCCCATCTCTTTCAGAATTTTCCACAATTTATTGTGATCCACACAATCAAAGGCTTTGGCATAGTCAATAAAGCAGAAATAGATGTTTTTCCTGGAACTCTCTTGCTTTTTTGATGATCCAGCAGATGTTGGCAATTTGATCTCTGGTTCCTCTGCCTTTTCTAAAACCAGCTTGAACAACTGGAATTTGGAAAACTCAGCAGTGGCCACAGGACTGGAAAAGGTCAGTTTTTTTCCCAATCCCAAAGAAAGGCAATGCCAAAGAATGCTCAAACTACCGCACAACATATTACCATATGTAAAATAGATGATCAGTGAAAGTTCAATGCATGAAGCAGGGCACCCAAAGTCAGTGTTCTGGGAAAGCCCTGGGATAGGGTGGGAAGGGAGGTGAGTGGGCGGTTCAGGATGTGGGAGACACACGTATACTTGTGGCCAATTCATACAGATGTATGGCAAAAACATCACAATACTGTAAAATAATTACCCTTCAATTAGTAACCAAAAAAAAAAAAAAAAAAAAAAACCAACAAATCTCAAGTTACCTGGAAAAAAAAAAAAGCTCTATAGCAAAATTCTATAGGTAGAAAAGGCTACAGAATGTATAAACATTATAGAATAATGGAATAATAATAAGTTGAAAAGAAAATGATGAGTGGATAAACAAACTTTGGTATCTATATAATGGAATTCTACTCAGCAATGAAGAGGGACAAAATATTTATATGTGGCCATTATGCTAAGTAAAAGAGGTCAACACAAAAGACTTAATAGTGTTTGAATCCCTTTATATTAAATTCTAGAAAAGGTAAAACTAGAGTGACAGGAATTAAATCAGTGGTGACTGGGACCAGGGTCAGGCAAGTTCAGAGAATGCAAAAGGGGCAGAAATGTTAGAGGGTGATGGGATTTTTACCTTCATAGTCGTGATGGTTAAGAACATATAATTACTAAACATGATCAAGTTATACATCTAAAATGAGTGAAAATTATCTATAAATAGTATATATATAATTAAAATTAAAACAAGGGAATTATTTGGACTCTGTGGGAGAGGGAGAGGGTGGGTTGATTTGGGAGAATGGCATTGAAACATGTATGATATCATATGAAATGAATCGCCAGGCCAGGTTCGATGCACGATACTGGTTGCTTGGGGCTGGTGCACTGGGATGACCCAGAGGGATGGTACGGGGAGGGAGGTGGGAGGGGGGTTCAGGATGGGGAACATGTGTATACCCGTGGCGGATTCATGTTGATGTATGGCAAAACCAGTACAATATTGTAAAGTAATTAACCTCCAATTAAAATAAATAAATTTATATTAAAAAAAAACAAACAAGGAATTAGAAAGGTAAATAAGATAGGAATGAAAACAAATGGAGACCACTGATGACCTTACCAAGAGAAGTTTGAATAAAATAGTTGGGTCAAAAGTCAGATTTTATTGGGCTTTAAGTCAATGGGCAGTAAGGAAATATGCACTAAATATACATTATAGTTTGGAGAGTCTGAATTGAATGGCGGAGAGAGACTACATGACAAGAGGAACCAACATAGAGGGTAAAGGGAGAGTGTTCCAAAATAAAAGAGATGAGACTTAATTAAGATGAAGATGAGAAAGACTGATGGGAAGGGATAGATTGAAATCTTCATGGAGATGGTTGCCCTTGGTTAAGACCCTCATCCAGACTAGGAAGAAGAGAAATTTAGATATGGCTGTATATATTATACATTCGTAGGTAGGGCAGGAAGGTCAGAGAGATGTTGGTTTTCTCAACTTTCTCAGTAAACTAGGAAGCAAGGAAGTTTGGTTAGAGTGAAGTTCGAGAATGGTGACCTTGCGAATTAAAATTTTGTAGCCAGAAGGGAGGAAATCAGTATGGTCAGTAGCTAATGAAGGTCAAGAAAAGGATTGAGCAGTGCTAATAGTGTTGATGTAATTTCAGACGATGAACTGAGATTGGTTTATATTTACAAAGTTGAATGATACATTTAGAAAGTACAGCCTTGGATAACTAAAAATATTGTAAAAATCCACAGTATATAAAAACATCAAGTCATTGTGCTGTACACTTGAAAATAATGTTATATGTCAATTAGACTTTTTTTGAAGTTGAGGTATAGTCTTACAAATTGTACTAAAAGCCAGAAAGTTTAATTTTAGCACTGGTCTCAGAGCTTTGCTTGGAAGGTGTGGCTAGAGGAAAGAGATACAAAGGTATTGTTTCACATGATTGCTTGTGGGATCCAGTAGGAAAAGAGAGTTCAGAAAAGAACTATTTGTTACGGTTATTTATCTCTTAGTAATACAATTCCTGCTTCCATAAAGCAAAAAAATATACACATCTTTATGACAAGACATTTTCAAAGAAACACGTTTTTAAACATATGCTGAAGGAGGAAAATCCATAAAGACAGAAAACAGACAAAATTGTTTTCAAAGGATATCTATCATTGGTAGTTTGGGTATTTTTTTAACTTAAATTATCTATTATATATATCCAAATTAGAAATGTTTAAAAGTTTATATCTAATCTTTAGCCTGATTTCAACAAAAGATGTGAAAATAATAGATCCCTTAGATAGTCTTCTGATTCATGACTAATCCAGCATCTTATCTCTGTGACATAATGGTGAATACAGTTCATTTAGTTTCATAATTATGCACAGTTCTTTCATGTTTGACATGAAGAATATGCTGCTGCTGCTGCTAAGTCGCTTCAGTCGTGTCCGACTCTGTGCGACCCCATAGACGGCGGCCCACCAGGCTCCCCCATCCCTGGGTTTCTCCAGGCAAGAACACTGGAGTGGGCCGCCACTTCCTTCTCCAATGCATGAAAGTGAAAAGTGAAAGTGAAGTCGCTCAGTCGTGTCCGACTCTTAGCAACCCCATGGACTGGAGCCCACCAGGCTCCTCCGTCCACGGAATTTTTCCAGGCAAAAGCACTGGGGTGGGGTGCCATTGCCTTCCCCGTGAAGAATATGAGAATGGGAAAATATTTTTATTCTTTCAGTGTTATTTGTACATATTAACAATTAAAAAAAAATTCTGTCCAACTATGTCTTTACTGTTTCATGTTTATGCAAAATAAAATGGTATATCTCAGTTATTTTTTAATTATATAAAGTGAGTTTTATATTGTGGCTTTCAATATCTGTATCTCTTATATATAAGATGCTGAATCTTTAGGATAATCTTTTAAATTTAAGATACTTAAAATATAAAAATACTGATGATAAAGTTATAATTTTGAAATTCTCACATAATATACCAAAAAAGCCTTGAAGGACATATTTCTCATGTTTCAACTTTTAACCATTTCCACCAGCAATTCAAGCAACTCACAATTTACTGTGCACTTGACATTATAAAGCCTGTGAGTGAGTGTATCTGGTGTCTGCATATACGCACACCTACCTCACACAAAGGAGCCACATGTAACAACGATTCACCCTGCACACCTCAGAAGCTCGGGCAGTGATTTGTGGGAGTATGACAGCCTTTTTGTATGATGTGTTTGTGATCCATGATACTGAAACTTCCCAAATAAAGCTGAAGGTCATTTACAAGAAAGTATTGATCATTTTAGAAAATAAGTAGCTAGAAAGAGTCCTACATCTATACAAGCTAGGTTAAGCACCACTTTTGAAGGCAAGAGGAATTGCATTTGTCTGGACTATAAAACCCAAGTTTAGATAAAGAATCTGGCAATAAAGCTGAAAGGCAGACAGGATAAAAGAACAGGGTATTATTAATGCTTATCACTCCTTAGGTCCATGCAGTTCAATGACAGATTCAAAGGGATGTGCTGATAAAGGATTTGCCTATAGTTTGACACAGTGTGCAGTGGTTCCAATAAGCCTCGTGTGGAACAAAGAAAGCTAAGACACTTCTGAAGTCTGAATAGATGAATGACAGCTCTGAACCCAAGTGGCAGATAGTGTTTCCCTCAGGCTTTGTTACACATATATGATATATAACAATTTATATATATATAAATATCTCTAAGAGACTATATCAACTTGCTGTGTTAATAGCAAAGTAGTAACTGCAATTCCTGCTTCAGTTTCAGGGATTTTTATGAGAGCATCAAACAGAACCCTAAATGTTCAAGAAAATATCATTGTTTTCACTTTACTGCAGATCTTAAAATTTCTGGATCTTTCTAAACTTTTTAAAACATATCACTGAACATGCCACCATGTTACCAGCAATGAGAAAAATATGCCAGAAAATACAGACTGTAAGAATTTATTCTACCAAATCAAACACCTTAAATTTTAAGGCAGTGAACTCCAGATAAATATTAGATTTTGACTATATATTTCCTAGTAGTTTTCTAGTAGACAAAACATGCAAATAGTTTAAAATTGATCAATATTTTACTCATGTGATTATCAGGTAATTTTACATAAAGAATACTAAATGTCATGTACACAGGCCTTAGCCTATATATGCCTGAATAAATGTTCTGAAAATAAGTCAAAATGAAAGTTCTATTTCTTTTATCTTTGTATAAACTGAGTACTTTTTTTATAAAATATAAAAATTACATGGGCTTGCTTTATATAAGATGGACAACATTTAAATGATAAATTTTCCATAGTTAAAAATATCTCAACATTAATGGTTATTATATATTTTATTCTTTTGTCCTAAAGAATTATAGTTGAAATTATTCATAATTTGTATTCTGAGACTTTGTTTTTCATTTATATTTTCACAAGCATGAGTCAAGTACTTTTAAGAAAATATGGTCAACTGCAAATATATACTTTATCATAGAAAATTTGTTTTAAGTCATCTCAAAGCCATGGAGAATTGGTTGCTAGAGCACTTTTGAAATTCATTTTTCAATTAAAAACAGTAAAACTAAGCAGGTAGGTGACTCATATGTATTGAATATAAATGATAAAAATTAAAATGAGTTTTCTTCCTCTTCACAAATCTATAGTAAGCCCACCTAAGAGGCTGCTATTTTTTTTTTTTTTTTTTTTGGTACCGTTTTGGGTATTTTATGTATTTAGAGAAAAGACCTCTTTACATGCCCACCCCCTTCTCCCTTCTACTCCTTCTCACTGACTCCTCCTTCCTTCCACCTCTACTTTCTCTCTCTTCCTCCTCCTCTGTGTGCATTGTCTCTAAGATGCACATATATGTTTGGTAACCCTTCCATATCTGTACATAAGTGTCTAAATTCATCATGCTAATAGTTTCAAAGGGATGTAGGATATTTAACCAAAATATATTAATTGTCCCTATTTGTGGGGTCTGCCTAGGTGCTCTCTATCGGTCTTTTTGTATGTCCTTGTGTCAGAGTATGCACCTTGTTTACATATAGTGTGTGTGTGTGTGTCTCTCATGTCAGTATATCTGTATGTCAGTCGTGTTTGACTCTTTGTAACCCCCTGGACTGTAGCCCACCAGGCTCCTCTTTCCATGGAATTTTCCAGGCAAGAATACTGGAATTGGTAACCATTCCCTTCTCCAGGGGATCTTCCCAAACCAGGGATCATACCCAAGTCTCCTGCACTGCAGGCAGATTCTTTACCATCTGACTCGAAAAGACTATACCACCTTAATAATTCTTGATACCTGTTAGATTAAGTCCATTTTGTTCTTCAGTATTGCATTTTCTCCATTTGCCTCTTAAACATCTTTCATTCCTTGATTATATAGAATTATATTGCTTAATTTTCAAATATAAAGAGAGATTTTAGTTAACTTTAGTTTCTGACTTCTGCCTTAATTTCCATGAGAATAGAAATATAATATATTTATTTATAAAAATTTTTGAAATTAGTTGGGAATTTTCTTTTTGGCCTAATTGTTATAAAAATACACTATGCACTTCAAAAGGATTAATGTTTTTTCAGATTTTGCAGGAGCAGCTAGAATTAAGAGCATATTTGACATATATATATATACATATATATTATATAAGTATGGATATTTATATCAAATATTCTAAGTTTATACATCTTTTTCAAAGTTCCTATCTCCTTGCTTACTTTTGGTTTCTTATTCTAACATTTATTTAACGAGATATGATAATTGGAGAAGAAGAAGAAAACTCACTGTTTTATAGATGATATAATACTATACATAGAAAATCCTAAAGATGCTACTGGAAAACTCCTAGAGCTCATCAATTAGTTCAGTAAATTTTATGGAAACAAAATAAATATACAGAAATCTGTTGGCATTTCTATATACTTACAATGAAAGATCAGAGAATTTAAGGAAATAGCTCATGCTGCTTAGTGTCCAAAAGAAAAAACTCATTCAAAAAATGAGCAGAAGACCTAAACAGGCATTTCATCAAAGAAGATATACAGATGGCAAAAGGCACAAGAAAAGATGTTCAACATGCTAATTATTAGAGAAATGCAAATCAAAACTACAATGAGTTATCACCTCACACTGGTCACAATGACCATCGTCAAAAAGTCTACAAACAAGAAATGTTGGAGGAGGTGTGCAGAAAAGGAAGCCCTCCTACTCTGCTGGGGGGATATAATTTGATATAACTGCTATGAAGAATGGTATGGAGGTCCCTTAAGAAACTTTAAATAGAACTACCATATGAAACAGCAGCCTTACTCCTGGGCATATATCTGGAGAAAACCATAATTTAAAAGGATGCATGAACCCCAGTGTTCATTGCAGCACTGTTTACAACAGCCAAGCCACAGCAGCAACCTAAATGTCAATCCACAGGGGAATAGGTAAAGAAGATGTAGTACATATATACAAGGGAATATTACATAAAAAAGAATGAAATAAAATCATGTGCAGCAACATGGGTAGACCTAGAGATTATCATACAAAGTGAAGTAAGTCAGAGAAAGACAAATATCATATGATATCACTTATAGGCAGGATCTCAAAAACTGATACAAATGAACTTACTTCTAAAACAGAAACAGACTCACATACTTAGAAAATTAACTTATGGTTATCAAGGTGGAAGAGAAGGGGTGAGGGATAGATGGGGATTCAGGATCGACATGTACAAACTTCTATATTTATAACAGATAAACAAAAAGGATCTAGTGAACTCTGCAGAGCAAACTCTGCAATAACCTTCAAATGGGAAAAGAATTTGAAAAAGTGTACATACATGTATAGGTATAACTGAACCACTCTGATGAAACTAATAACATTGTTAATCAACTATATTCTAATAGAAAATAAAAATTAAAGCCCCTGGTTTTGGATTTGTTTTTTCCTTTTAATTCTATTAAAATCTTATCTTTTGAGGGCATGTTATTTGGGTATATATGCACATTTTAAATTTTTATCATCCTGGGAATTAACCCATTTAATTACTATGAAAGAGTTACATTCATTTTTCTGTTTAATATATTATTCTAATCCATTACTTTCATATTCCCTGAATTTTATATTTAAGTTGTAATTCCTGGAAGCTGCATATGTTTGTTTGTTTGGTTTTTTTATTGAGTCTGAAACTCTTTCCTTTTTCAATTGAATGTAAGGCATTATTTTAAGGGTCTTATGGTAAAGTAATGCTCAAAATTCTCCAAGCCAGGCTTCAGCAAGTGACGTGAACTTCCTGATGTTCAGCTGTTTTAGAAAAGGCAGAGGAACCAGAGATCAAATGCCAACATCCGCTGGACAGGAAAGCAAGAGAGTCCAGAAAACACTATTTCTGCTTTATGACATGCCAAGCGACTGTGTGGATCACAATAAACTATGGAAACTGAAAGAGATGGGAAACAGACACCTGATCTGCCTCAAGAAATCTGATGCAGGTGGAAGCAAGTAGAACTGGTCATGGAACAACAGACGGTCCAAATAGGGGAGCGTCAAGGCTGCATATGTCACCATGTTTTCAGAGACCAGAGAATGCTGGACGAAGAAACACAAGTGAACAAGAGCGGAGACAATAACCTCAGAATGCAGATGACCGACTCTAGGAGAGTGAAGAGGGGCAAAGCCCTGAGAAAGTGAAAGTGAGAGTGAAAGGGCTAAGCCACCCGAAGACAGGCACGGTCCCACACGCAGGGAAGAGGAAACAGGGAAACAGTGTCAGACTTGTTTCGCCCAAAATCACTGCAGATGATGACTGCAGCCTGAGACGCGCCGGAAGGAAGACCAACCTAGAAGCTACAAAAGCAGAGACATTACACCACAAGGCGCCTAGTCAAGGCTATGGTCTTCCGGGTAGAGGAGGAGGAGAGAGGGAGGCCGAAGGAGTGAACGTGGTGTTGGAGAAGAGAGAGTGACGCAGAAGATCAGCATGAGGAGACATGGACGAGGAGATGCAAAGCTGAAACTCCAGTTGGCCACCCGAAGAGGACGGGAAGAGACGGGAGGGAGAGGGAGGAGGAGAAGGGGACGAGAGGGAGGGGGGGCACACGCCGGGAGCGAGGGGAGGGGGGGGGAGGGAGGCCGCGGCTGCAGCGGGGGAGAGCGGACCGACGAGCGACTGACTGATCTGATCTGATCTGATGGTACCAAATGTATTTTGCCCATTTTCAAATGGAACAAAAGTATTTTTTAAGAAAACAGTTTCTTATACCTGTACTCCAAAATACAGAGGAATTATTTTATATGGTGCTACTGCTTAATAGTTGTTTTTATATATCTTTACTGTTTCCTTCCCCCTTCATTGATCCCTGCCTTGTCGTGGCAAAGAGGCTTGCATAATTCAATGAAGCTATGAGCCATGCCATGTAGGACCACCAAGACAGACGGGTCACAGAGGAGAGTTCTGACAAAACGTGATCTATTGGAGCACAGAATGGCAAACCACTCCAGTATGCTAGTCATGAGAACCCCATGAACTGCATAAAAAGGCAAAAAGATGTGACAGTAAAAAATAAGCCCCCCAGGTTGGAAGGTGTCCAACATGTTACTGCAGAAGAGTGGAGGACAAATACTAACAACTCCAGAAAGAAAGCAGCAGCTAGGCCAAAGCAGATATGACTCTCGGTTGTGGATGTGTCTGGTGATGAAAGTAAATCCCACCACTATAAAAAACAGTATTGCATAGGAACCTGGAATGTTAAGCACATGAATCAAGGTAAATTGGGCCCCTAATATGAATAGCTGACTTACTGGGGGAAAATCCTGTTGCTGGTAAAGATTGAAAGCAGGAGAAGAGGGTGACAGAGGATGAGATGGTTGGATGGCATCATGTAGTCAATGGATATGAGCTTGAGCAAACTCCAAAAGATGGTGAGGGACAGGGAGGCCTATCATGCTGCAGTCTGTGGGATCACAAAGAATCAGACACGAGTTGGCAGCTGAAAAACAATTTCTTTCTTCTAAAAACTAGTCATTCATTCAATTTGAAATGAATGAAAGAGTTGCATATGCCCAATTTATTTGTTTTATTTCATATAAAGTTCCAAACTATTTTAACACCATTTTAACACAATCTTTGCCAAAAGAATAATTATTTTCTGTTGCATATTTCTTATTAAATATTAGTAATACTACATAATGTTGAAAAGGTCTCTCTACCTCATTGTAGGCTCTTTTAAACCACTTTTATTAGTGATCTTTCTTGACCAAAGAGAATGCACTATTGAATTTAATAAGCTGGATTTAAAAGTTGAAACAAACAGATAAAAGAGCTTAAACATAGAAAAATTAAAGCAAGACTGATGAGAGTGAGATGAAATAAAATGCAAAAAGGATCTGAAGAGAGTCTTTGAATGTGATATTAAAGCAATTGTTATGTAGTTCAAAGGCTGAAAGCTGATACCTATTGATGATTCTTTAATAGACCCATCCAAAATAAGAGAAGTTCACAAGTTCAACTGAAAACAGATACATGACTTATTCTAGGCCCCCCAAAAAACTTCTATCACTTTGCAGAAAGAGACATAAAGATACAGGTATAAATATACATATAGGTATGTATCAAATGCCTTTTGTGAGTAAATCATATGTCAAAAATAAAGAGGTGTATTTCTTTTTCTAATTTTCTCCAGCTGGTGGTTTAACTATAGAGTAGTTAGGCTGATTTCCATAAACTGCAGTCTCAAATCAGTCTCATTGCTTTTCTGTAATTATGTCTTGTATAATGCAGAAATTAGAGGTTTACAGAAACATGCAATCAAAAGACATTTCAGGAATCGACAAAAAAAAAAAGGCTACTTTTCTTATGTCTTAAAATACTTAGAAATTATCTCTTTTGCCTCAATTCCTTTATGTGTAAAATCAGATGCTAGTAATACCTACCTACCTACATAACAACTATAAAGATGATTATGTGGGGTACTTAATTCAATGGCAGTCTCTTTGTTATTGCTCAGTATTATTTGAAACTGAATATAAAATTGATCTAAATGTCCAGCCAAGTTACATGTTTTATTTTTTTCTACCAGATAACATTTGAAGTAAAATGTCAAGTAGTACCACATATCTAAAATTGATTTCTAAAAATTTCAAAAGTATAAACTTGAGTACACATCACATTGTTCTCATTGACTAGATAAACTGGAAGTAAAACTGGCAGCAAATGACATATCATAAAAGTAATGAACAGTGCCCAAAGATGTCCAAGATGATCCAGACTGCTACAAAATGCTACAGATTCTATTGATAATTATAATTAATATGTTGAGGTTTTCATTATGATGTAGATTAAAAGAACCAAAACTCAAATATTAGGGGTCCAACCACAATCCAGATACATCCACTGCTACTGCTCATGTCTGGGTTTTCACCAAGGAACTGCACTGCTTGGCTAGTTGCCATCATTTGCAGAAAACATACAGGGACTCAGACATCAAAACAAATGCAGCTGGGGAGGGGGGTGGATCTAAATATTCAAATGAAAAATAAATGTAACAATAAATTATTTGATGCAGAGCAGTTTTGTATTTTGGGTTGTTTTTTGAAAACACAGTACAGCCTAGTTTCCCAATCCTTTGAACTTTCCAACTTAAAAATCTGTAGGGCAAGAATGCAGACACAGATGTAGAGACTGGACTTGGGGACACAATGCGGGAAGGAGAGGGTGGGCAGAACTGAAAGAGCAGCACTGAGGTATCTACACTACCGTGCATAAAACACATAGCGGGAAGCCGCTGTAAGCACAGGAAGCTACAGATGGCCTAGAGAGGTGGGATAGGGAGCCACTGGTGGCTCAGACTTTAGAGTCTGCCTGCAATGCGGGAGACCCGGGTTCAGTCCCTGGGTTGGGAAGATTCCCTGTTGAAGGGAATGGCTACCCACCCCAGTATTCTTGCCTGGAAAATCCAATGGCCAGAGGAGCCTGGCGGGCTACAGTCCATGGAGTCGCAAAGAGTCAGACACAACCGAGTGACTTCACTTTCACTTTCAGAAGGGTGGGATGGAGGGGGTAAGAAGGAGGCTCAAGAGGGAAGGGATATACATGTGTATATATATACATGTATATGTACATGTATACATATATATGTATATATATATGTATATGTATATATATGTATATGTATATATGTAGCTGACTCACTTTGTTGTACAGCAAAAACTGACACAACATTGTAAAGCAATTATCAGATCAGATCAGTGGCTCAGTCGTGTCTGACTCTTTGTGACCCCATGAATCGCAGCACGCCAGGCCTCCCTGTCCATCACCAACTCCCAGAGGTCACTGAGACTTACGTCCATCGAGTCAGTGATGCCATCCAGCCATCTCACCTCTGTCGTTCCCTTCTCCTCTTGAAGATAAATAAATTTAAATATAACAAAAGCCACCAAAGGAGATCACAATTAAATTTGTATCATTAAAAGACTTATCAAAAAGCTTGAACTGTTATTTGGAAAGTCATATTTAATTTTTAAATGAATCTGGGTTTTCCATAATTCAAGAGTTTTATGCTATACATAGTGTGTTTTACCAATATAGACTTCATATATCTTTTGTTTAATATAGAAAAATTCACAAAGAACCTATAATATGCATTGGGACATATTTGTTTTCGTTCTTTAGAACAAAATGTTGAACATTTAAAACATTTTTCATTTACAGCCCCATTCTCTCGTTTAGTTAACCACAGGTACCAGTTTTGTTAATTAAGAAAGAAAAACATTTCTATTTTTTCTATTTTTTTTCTGTTTTTCTATTTTTTCTTTCTTCTTTCATTATTGTTTAGTGTCTAAAAATTCTTTGTAATCTCTATTTCCAAATATACCTGGCAAGATCCTTATTTAGTTAAAACTCTTCTGGAAAACAAGGGTTTAGACAGTGAGCTTGTTTTTTTCTCTTTTTTTCAAAACTAAAATGTATTATCATTACCAAAATTGGAATATATTTTTATAATTTTGAAATATTTTAGAGTAGTAGGAAGTTGGAAAGTTATCAAAGAAAGTTTCTATGTAATCTTCTTCCAGAATCCCTATTGGTTACATCTTATTATATAAATAGAATCAAAAGGTCACATATTGTATGACTATTTGTATAATATTCTCAAAATGACAAAAGTATAGAGATGGAGAACATAGTAATGATTGTAAGAGATAGGAATGGTAGGTATAATGATTACCTGGATCTAAACATATAATTGGAGAATGCGATGGCACCTCACTCCAGTACTCTTGCCTGGAAAATCCCATGGACAGAGGAGCCTGGTAGGCTGCAGTCCATGGGGTCGCTGAGAGTCAGATACGACTGAGCGACTTCACTTTCATTTTTCACTTTCATGCATTAGAGAAGGAAATGGCAACCCACTCCAGTGTTCTTGCCTGGAGAATCCCAGGGACGGGGGAGCCTGTTGGGCTGCCATCTTTGGGGTCACACAGAGTCGGACACGACTGAAGTGACTTAGCAGCAGCAGCAGCAGCAGTGGTAAAAACCTGCCTGCCAATGCAGGAGACATGAGAGATGTGGGTGCGATCCTTTGGTCAGGAAGATCCCCTGGAGCAGGGCATGGCAACCCACTCCAGTATTCTTGCCTGAAGAATCCTGTAGACAGGGCAGCCTGGTGGGCTACAGTCCATAGGGTCACAAAGAGTCAGACATGACTGAAGTGACTTGACACACACATGTACATATGATAAAGTTCCTTGAAACCACACAGACACCTTACACCAATGTCAGGTCCTTGAGTTCGATATTATACTACAGACATCTAAGATGTAGCCAATAAGAGATAGCATTGCTCCTGTCTGCCTTGGCTGCTCTAGCTATTGCTACTGATAAAAGTTCAAATTGCCAGGTACAGAGCTCCCAAAGGGTGATACCCTTCTTCCAGAGTGATGTTTCATTATGACATGTACTTTGTGTTTTAGTGGAAGGAACCATGATTCTTCTTGAATTAAATATTCTGGGTATGGGTCTATGGGCAACATTCCTGAAGCGAGAACCTCCTAACCAGTGCCTCTATCTAACACAGTGGTTTTTGTCCATGAATCTGGCATACTGCATAAATCAAATATAAAGCACCCAATTTAAAGAAGAAAAAGGAGTATAGCAGATCATGGGATACACATGGTGCTATGATACAGATCATAGTGCTATCACATATCATACCACCAGCCACTGCTGGTTTGAGAGAGAGATGGCCTGCCTTTTGAAGGTGCAGTTTAAAAAAAAAAAAAAGTTAGACATATTACCTATGATCTTTGCCATCCTTCTTGATACACCATCCTCCAGCATGCAATCTATACTCTAAGATAAAAACCATCATTCTATATATATGGTTGTCATAATAAATAGAATGCATGATTCTGGGAACCAAAGTTTGGAAATAGGATTGCCATGCTTCTAATAATTTCCTATGACTCATGAAGAATCAGTGGTTTCTGTCTCTTTTTCCTGCAAGGGAAATCACTTTTACCAGAATTTTTATAAACGTTACATCAGATTTTAAGTTTTGCCTGCTGCTCAGTCACTTTGATTTATGCAGAGAAAAAATCAAGGAAAAGGGTCACTATTTGGACAAGAATAATTGACCCTGAATATTAGGAGACAGAGCTGCTCTAACAGTTTTGGGCAACCAGGTGATCAACTAGGCCTTCCTCTGTCTCTTAAATCTTCCCAAACAAATTTTTTGCTTTGGAGAAGATGGAAGATAGTGTTGCTGGGTTGTTTTGTTTTCTTTTTTAACTTATGAAGGAAAATATAATTTTTCCCCCTGGAATATTCATGACATCATTCTTTGTTCTTGATGTTTAGAAAATTCAGGATATATTCCAATATGGATCATTCTCTAGTGATGGTGGGTACTGACAGTCTGATAGGTTCTGGCAGCTTGTTCTAGTTTGCCTGCAGAGAGAATCCAACATCTCAAGTGATACTGAATAGAAGAAGAGTGATAAATGTGGACATGCAATTACATGGTGTTTATTACTAAAATCAACTCGAACAGAAGTGGCAGAAAGAAGCCCTCCCCAACAGGCAAGCTCTCAATACTTAACTCATAATTATAAACTTGTCCTGGTGGGAGTCTCAGCACCCCTGTAGGCCTCCACTGATACAACCCTTCACCCTGTCGTTTCTTCAGTCGTGATGTTCCTAGTTTGTCAGACATCTTCTTCTCACTTTTCAGTGTTTTTAATGTTCATTTTACATAGAATGTCCAGGGTTTTAGCTGTATTAGCTGGAAGAATAAGGGAACATCTTATCTTCCCAGAAGCAAAATACCATATTGATTTTTAATTGTTTTAACTACTATACAAGGCTCACTCCTCTAAGAGGAGGCATATTGAGTCTTTGAAGTCCTTGTGTGCCTTCACAATTAAACCCATTTCCCAATTGCTTCCCACGTGGAGCTAATGGTAAAGAGTCTGCCACAAGCTCAGGAGACGCAGGAGACATGGGTTTGGTCCCTGGGTAGGGAAGATCCCCTGGAGAGGGAAATGGCAACACATTCCAGTACTCTTGCCTGGAAAATTCCGGGACAGATGAGCCTGGTGGGCTGAAATCCATGGGGTCAGAGAATTGAACAGGACTGAAATCCATGGGGTCAGAGAGTTGAACAGGACTGAACATGCACATACACAAACACACACCCAATGCAAGATGAGTCTGAAACCAAACAGGACCCCATGGGCATCCTGAGCAAGAAAGCCCTTCTGTCTCCCCCATTTCTTATTTTCAGGAAATAGACTCTGGCCTCTATGACCTTCCCTGAGTTCTAAAGGGCAGAATTGAATAGCTGCTAATCAAGGAAGGGAGGGGGTGCAGAGACAGGGGAGGAGCAGTGAAGGAAAAAGAGTGGAGTCTTGCATGAAAGTCATGGTCCCCCCCCCAAGAGATACACTTAACAGTATCTCTGAGCAACCACCAACAAAGGAAAGACGTTGGCATTCTTTATTCCAGAGAAGACCTCCTAAGGCCAGATCAAAGTAACCCGAGAAGCTTATCAAGAGATTCTGAGACCAGATTAAAGGACTGCAGGCCCTTCACACACCCTGGGTTATCAGCGGCCCCATCCTTGAACCATTGCTAGGGAACTCTTCACCCCATCCTCCTGGGTTGAGAACCCCAAACTTGCTGTGTCCCCTTTGACCTCACAAAGCAATACTCTTCTACTTCAGACAAAACTGTCTCTGAGATCTGATGCGGCACCAGCACATGGAGGCCAAGTTTTCTGCATCAAGCCCACTGCTCCTGCTCTCTCAAGTCTATTTCTCTCAGGAATATCAGTTCTATGATTCTCTTCATTTTATGGAACTCATCTACATTCTCAGGGAAGTAGTATTGAGTTGGAGTGAGAGTAACAAAATTTAGGAATCTCTTCTACATAGACACCAGGCTACTGGAAAAATTTCCATACGTCTTGGTGATACAATTTTGTACCATCAGTTCAGCTACTTATCCTCTTTCTGTATTTAGAGAAGCAGCAGAGACCTTAGGCAGTCATGAGAAAGGAATATTGTTTCTATACATATTTGCTTTTACTCTTTAAATCCATTTCTCAAATGCCATATTTCCATATCTGCTTGTGTATTATCTGTTCTGCACATAGATATCACAAATACTTCTAGACTTTCCTTGGCTGCTACTGCTTAATGCTTAGTTGTGTCTGACTCTCTGCAGCCCCATGGACTGTAGCCCACCAGGCTCCTCTGTTCATGGGATTCCCCAGGCAAGAATACTGGAACGGGTTGCCATTTCTTTCTCCAGGGGATCTTCCTGAGCCAGGGATCAAACCTGCATCTTCTGTGTCTCTTGCACTGGCAGGTAGATTCTTTATTGATGTGCCACCTGGGATATTCAAGGTAATAAATGGCCAAGATGAACGTGAGGTAAAAGGGAGTAAGGGGTCATCCTTGTTCCACTGTTACATCCTGATGTGAGAGCTGTGTGATTCTTGAGATCAAGAAACTAGTTTGCTGGGTTTTTGTTAAAATAAGCTATCACAGGCCACAGGCCTTGTCCCATCTACATTAGACGATGTACTGTCTTTGGCCATTCCCTTAAATCCTTTTGCTTTACACATTTAAGTCCTAACCCCATACACTCATAGGCATGAGGAAAAGCCAGCTATTCAAGTTCTTTGTTCTTTAAACCATAAATAAACACACATAACAAACCTTTCTCTTGCTTAAAAAAAATAATAATAATGTATCCAGGAAACTAATGGAGAAAGATGAGGTGACAAAGCAAAAAGAATGCCATTTTATAAATGGCCTCTACTTTCTATTGAATCAATATTTTCATAGAAAGTTATCTAGAAAAAGGGCTTCTGATCTAAAAATTCAAATATCATGCTGTTTTATCTGCAGTTTTTTTTCAGTGCATCTAGAGAAATCTTCAATTGTGAAACAGTAGACTAAAAATGTTTCTTGGCAGTGGACTCTGTTTTCCTGTGACCTGCTCTTACTGCCTTATTCCCAACCCCCACTGAACACTGGAAAGCAGGTCACACAGTGTTATCACAGCCCCATACTTGTTTTTTTATATCCTCGCTGCTACATCTTTGAACTTTCTGCTTATACGCATTTAGTTGCTCAGTCATGTCTGACTCTTTGCAACCCTTTTGGACTGTATCCCACCAGGCTCCTGTGTCCATGGGATTTTTTAGGCAAGAATGTTGGAGTGGATTGCCATTTCCTCCTTCAGGGGATCTTCTCAACTCATGGTTCAAACTTGTGTCTCCTATGTCTCCTGCATCGCAGGCAGATTCTTTACCCACTGGGCCATTGGGGAAACCCTTGAATTTTCTACTCAGGAGCAATGAAATAGGCTCCCTCTGTGACGATCACCTTTCCCACTTCATCTTCACCTCTGGCCCTCAGGCTTTCACATCTGGGACTACTAGCATGGTCTTCTGAGATTTTAGTCTATTTTCTATTTTACTTTGCTTCTTTATAACTGTCCTTATGTCAATTTCAGTATCCTGCGCACATCTTCAATCAAAGTTACAGTATTCATGACCCATATGATAAGGTTCTCTTAACTAATTTCTATTTGCTAGAATTATAGTCCTTCACTGAGAAGCCAAAAGTTGCCCCCACCTTTTCAGATTATATTTGAGATTAAGTTTTTCTTAAATTGTTTTCATACGAGTCTGCCTAGAAATCTCTTAATAAGCTATATTTACATATGTAAAATTAAAAAAATATATTTTAAAGTGTAAGTTTATATTTGCCCTCACAAAGCACATTATTGCATATTTATAACTTGAATTTAGACTTTTTTTTAAATTCCACATTACAAGAGAACTAATACTGTGCTGGAAGTAATTCTACTAAGATGAAGATCAATGTTTTATTACCTACTTTAAGACAATGTGGGAACAAATGAAATAAAGAATAGTAAATCTGGCTGAAACCCTGATAAGCCAAGTAACCAGTCAATTTTTCTTTAATGTATTCTTTTTTGACTATTCATAATTCAGCAGAATTCTGCTTAAACTACTTAGTGCTGGACAATTTTTAAGTCAGAGAACAGACTGCAGGATGCCTGCTGCAGAAATATAATGCCTTCCTGAGCAGCGCTTACAGTTTTCATTTTGGATTTTCAAATCTCAAAGGAAGCATCTGCTTAAAGAAGTTCATCATGTGTGTGATGAAGAGTCTTAGTCACAAAGAATACTAGGAAATGTAGTTAGAAGAATCTAGCAAAAGGGAAAAAGATATGCAGAAGACACTTTTGTCACTTAAAGTGCCATTTTTTACTCTATTGTTTCCCACTGTCTGATAAGCTTAAACTTTTCCAGAGAAGTTTGTACAGAGATTTTAAAAATAAATTTCTGTGGGATTCTTATGAGAAAATGCTTAAATATAATACCATTTAATCAGGCAAGCCATAAGTGGTAAAAAACTGAAGTGGCCTTTCTGTTACTAGTAGCAAGGCACTTAGGTTGGAGACAAAGTGGCCTCCTGTATCTGACTGAATCTGTAGAGTATTCAGATCATGATCTTTCTTGCTCTGCAGCAATAGAAAGCAATTGTACAGCTCTGAACATTTTAATTTAACTGCCATCAAATTTGTGTAAGGTGTTCAGCTTGTGTAGAGGTCTGTGTTTAGAGAAACTATTACAATCTGATGAAAATGTACCATGAGATCAATACAATCTCTCTTAAGCATCTGCTTTAAGAGATTTTGTTTTTATTTTTTACAGTGTCATTGTTTTCTGCCATACATCAATGGAAATCAATCATAATTATACATGTGTCCCCTCCCTATTGGGCCTGGCTTCCCTCATCCCACCCATCAAGGTCATCCCAAAATACCATGCTGGGTTCCCTATGTTACATAACAACTTTGTACCAGCTATCTGTTCTAAACTTGATAGTGTATATATGTTAATGCTACTTTCTCCATTTGTCCCACTTTCTCTTTCCCCAACTGTGTCCACAAGTCCATTTTCTACAGCTCTATTCCTTCCCTGCAAATAGGTTCATCAATGACATTTTTCTAGATTCCATATATATGTGTTAATATACATCTATAGCGGAGAAGGCAATGGCACCCCACTCCAGTACTCTTGCCTGGAACATCCCATGGACGGAGGAGCCTGGTAGGCTGCAGTCCATGGGGTCGCTGAGAGTCAGACATGACTCAGCGACTTCACTTTCACTTTTCACTTTCATGCACTGGAGAAGGAAATGGCAACCCACTCCAGTGTTCTTGCCTGGAGTATCCCAGGGATGGGGGAGCCTGGTAGGCTGCTGTCCATGGGGTCACACAGAGTCAGACATGACTGAAGTGACTTAGCAGCAGCAGCAGCATACATCTATAGTAGGCATGAAATCAAAGTGAAATAAAGAAAAAATATACTGAACAAGTTTCAAGTTTATCTTCTATTCATCAGAGAAGGAATGAAAAATATTTAATAGATCAGCCTGCTTAAAATAAGGAAACAAATAGGAAACCTTCACTATGAGAATTAGCTATGGAAGTAGAATTTAAAGTCAACTCTGATAAAGACAGACCAATTATCCTTTAAATTAAATTAGGATTTCAGCTCTAATGAACAACAGGCAGACACTAATTTAGATGTTTTTAAACCTCAAATTTTTAAGGAGAAATAGAAGCATGCTGGAAACCTTCAAATCAATAGAATCTATTCCCCTGCCATATTCTTCCCTATCAGTGATAGAGGTATAGATAACAAGATAATCCCAATAGTTTCTACAGACACTATAAAAATATTATGAATATAGAGTGTATTTTTCTCAAAAACCACTCATGTTTTTACAAAATTGTTCCCATGTTGCCCAGTCAGTTGGATTCATACCTTTAGGATGAGGTTTGGCACATGTGTTTCACTATAATACTTTGTCATGGTTTATAACTTCTGCCACAACTGACCACATACCTGAAGTACATTCTCCCAGTGCTGAGTCAATGGATTTATTATTTGGAAAATTAACTATGATTGACTATAGTCTACAAAAGAGTCCTAAATGCAGTACTTGTGTGCAATCTCACAACACAACAGAATGATGTGTTCATTCAACATCACAGTAATCCAAGTCTATGGATTACTGAAGAACCCCTAATGCTGAAGAAGATGAAGTTGACCGGTTCCAAGAAGATCTACAACACCTTCTGGAACTAACACCAAAAAAAAAAAAAAATGTCCTTTTCTTCATAGGGGATTGAAATGCAAAAGTAGAAAGTCAAAAGAGACTTGGAGTAACAGGAAAGTTTGGCCTTAGAGTACAAAATGAAGCAGAACAAAGGCTAACAGAGTTTTGCTAAGAGAACACCCTGGTCATAGCAAACACCTACTTCCAGCAACACAAGACAAGACTCTACACATGGACATCACCAGATGGTCAATACCAAAATCAAATTGATTATACTCTTTGCAGCCAAAGATGGAGAAGATCTATACAGTTGACAAAAAAAAAAAAAAAAAAAAAAAAAGACCTGGAGCTGACTATGGCTTGGATCATCAGCTCCTTATTGCCAAATTCAGGTGTAAGTTGAAGAAAGTAGGGAGAACCACAAGGCAACTCAGATCAGATCAGATCAGATCAGTCGCTCAGTCGTGTCCGACTCTTTGCGACCCCATGAACTGCAGCACGCCAGGCCTCCCTGTCCATCACCAACTCCCAGAGGTCACTCAGACTCACATCCATCGAGTCAGTGATGACATCCAGCCATCTCATCCTCTGTTGTCCCCTTCTCCTCCTGCCCCCAATCCCTCCCAGCATCAGAGTCTTCTCCAATGAGTCAACTCTTCGCATGAGGTGCCCAAAATACTGGAGTTTCAGCTTGAGCATCATTCCTTCCAAAGAAATCCCAGGGCTGATCTCCTTCAGAATGGACTGGTTGGATCTCCCTGCAGTCCAAGGGACTCTCAAGAGTCTTCTCCAACACCACACTTCAAAAGCATCAATTCTTCGGCGCTCAGCCTTCTTCACAGTCCAGCTGTCACATCCATACATGACCACAGGAAAGACCATAGCCTTGACTAGACAAACCTTTGTTGGCAAAGTAATGTCTCTGCTTTTGAATATGCTATCTAGGTTGGTCATAACTTTCCTTCCAAGGAGTAAGCGTCTTTTAATTTCATGGCTGCACTCACCGTCTGCAGTGATTTTGGAGCCCAGAAAAATAAAGTCTGACACTGTTTCCACTGTTTCTCCATCTATTTCCCATGTAGTGATGGGACCAAATGCCATGATCTTTGTTTTCTGAATGTTGAGCTTTAAGCCAACTTTTTCACTCTCCACTTTCACTTTAATCAAGAAGCTTTTTAGTTCCTCTTCACTTTCTGCCATAAGGGTGGTGTCATCTGCATATCTGAGGTTATTGATATTTCTCCCAGCAATCTTGATTCCAACTTCTGTTTCTTCCAGTCCAGCATTTCTCATGATGTACTCTGCATATAAGTTAAATAAACATGGTGACAATATACAGCCTTGACATACTCCTTTTCCTATTTGGAACCAGTCTGTTGTTCTATGACCAGTTCTAACTGTTGCTTCCTGACCTGCATACAGATTTCTCAAGAGGCAGATCAGGTGGTCTGGTATTCCCATCTCTTTCAGAATTTTCCACAGTTTATTGTGATCTACATAGTCAAAGGCTTTGGCATAGTCAATAAAGCAGAAATAGATGTTTTCCTGGAGCTCTCTTGCTTTTTCCATGATCTAGCGCATGTTGGCAATTTGATCTCTGGTTCCTCTGCCTTTTCGAAAACCATCTTGAACACCAGGAAGTTCGCGGTTCACATATTGCTGAAGCCTGGCTTGGAGAATTTTGAGCATTACTTTACTAGCATGTGAGATGAGTGCAATTGTGCGGTAGTTTGAGCATTCTTTGGTATTGCCTTTCTTTGGGATTGGGATGAAAACTGACCTTTTCCAATCTTGTGGCCACTGCTGAGTTTTCCAAATTTGGTGGCGTATTGAGTGCAGCACTTTCACAGCATCATCTTTCAGGATTTGGAATAGCTCCACTGGAATTCCATCACCTCCACTAGCTTTGTTCATAGTGATGCTTCTGGAGTAACAGGCAAATTTGGCCTTGGAATACGGAATGAAGCAGGGCAAAGACTAACAGAGTTTTGCCAAGAAAATGCACTGGTCATAGCAAATACCCTCTTCCAACAACACAAGAGAAGACTCTATACATGGACATCACCAGATGGTCAACACCGAAATCTGATCGATTATATTCTTTGCAGCCAAAGATGGAGAAGCTCTACAAGGCAACTCAGGTATGACCTAAATCAAATCCCTTGCAATTATACAGTAGAGGTGATGAACAGATTCAAAGGACTAGATCTGGTAGACAGAGTGCCTAAAGAACTATGGAAGGAGGTCTTAATATTGTAGAAGAGAAAACCATCCCCAAGGAAAAGAAATGCAAGAAGACAAAGTGGTTGTCTGAGGAGGCCTTATAAATAGCTGAGAAAAGGAGAGAGGCAAAAGGCAAAGGAGAAATGGAAAGATATGCCCAACTGAATACAGAGTTCCAGAGAACAGAAAAGAGAGATAAGAAAGCCTTCTTAAGTGAATAATGCAAAGAAATAGAGGAAAATAATAGAATGGGAAAGACTAGAGATCTCTTCAAGAAAACTGGAGATACAAAGGGAACAGTTCATGTAAACATGACCACAGTAAAGGACAGATATGGCAAGGACATAACAGAAGCAGAAGAGATTAAGAAGAGGTGGCAAGAATACACAGAAGAACTATATAAAAAGATCTTAGTGATCTGGATGATGATGATGGTGTAGACACTCACCTAGAGCCAGACATCCCGGAGTATGAAGTCAAGTAGGCCTTAGGAAGCATTGGTACAAACAAAGATAGTTGAGGTGATGGAATTCCAGTGGAGCTATTTAAAATCCTAAAAGATGAGGCTGTGAAAGTGCTACACTCAATATGCCAGAAAATTTGGAAAACTCAGCAGTGGCCACAGGACTGGAAAAGGTCAGTCTTCATTCTAATCTCAAAGAAAGGTATGCCAAAGAATGTTTAAACTACCACACAATTGCTCTCATTTCACATGCTAGCAAAGTAATGCTCAAAATTCTCCAAGCTAGGCTCAGCAGTACATGAACTGAGAACTTCCAGAAATTCAAGCTGGATTTAGAAAAGGCAGAGAAATCAAAATTCAAATTGCCAACATCTGCTGGACCATCGAGAAAGCAAGGGAATTCCAGAAAAATATCTACCTCTGTTTCATTGATTACACTAAATACTTTGACTATGTGGATCATAACAAACTGTGGAAAACTCTTAAAGAGATGGAAATACCAGACCATCTTACTGGTCTCCTGAGAAACCTATATACCAGTCAAGAAGCAACAGTTAGACCTTATATTGAACAACTGACTATTTCAGGATTGAGAAAGGAGTATGACAGGGCTGTTTATTGTCACCATGTTTATTTAACTTATATACAGAGCACATCATGAGAAAGGCCAGGCTGGATGAGTTACAAACTGGAATCAAGGTTGCCAGGAGAAATACCAACAATCTCAGATATGCAGATGATACCACTCTAATGTCAGAAAGTGAAGAGGAACTAAAAAGTCTCTTGATGAGCGTGAGGGAGGAGAGTGAAAAAGTCAGCTTAAAACTGAATATTAAAAAAAATTAAGATCATGGCATCTGGTCCCATCTCTTCATGGCAAATAGAAGGGGAAAAAGTGGAAGCAGTGACAGATTTTCTCTTCTTGGGCTCTAAATTCACAGCAGATGGTGACTGCAGCCATGAAATCAGATGACTGCCTGTTGGCAGAAAAGCTATGACAAGCCTAGATAAATGAGTTAAAAGGCAAAGACATCACTTTGCCAACAAAGGTCCGTATAGTCAAGGCTATGGTCTTTCCAGTGGTGACGTATGGTTGTGAGAGCTGGAACATAAAGAAAGCTGAGTGCTGAAGTACTTATGTCCTTTAACTGTGGTGCTGGAGAAGACTCTCAAGAGTTCCATGGACAGCAAGGTGATCAAATCAGTCAGTCTTAAAGGAAATCAACCCTGAAAATTCACTGGAAGAACAGATGCTAAAGCGGAAGCTCCAGACCTTTGGCTACCTGATGTGAACAGCTGACTCACTATTTCCCTGATGCTGGGAAAGATTGAAGGCAGAAGGAAATGAGGGCATGACAGAGGATGATGCTTGGATGGCATCACCGATGCAATGGACATGAACTTGGGCATACTCTGGGAGATGGTGGTAGACAGGGAGACCTGGCGTGCTGTAGTCCATGAGGTCACAAAGAGCCGGACACAACTTGGCAACTGCACAACAAACAAAGAAATCATAGAATATAATCCATCCTCTCTGCTATTATAGTTTTCTTATTACCTTTTAACAACTGTTACATGAGTTGTTTTTTTGTTTGTTTTATGTTTCTTTTATGATTTACTGTGTATGTGTGTGTGTGCTCAGTCACATCTGACTCTTTGCAACCCCATAGAGCAGCCAGGCTCCTCTGTCTGTGGAATTTTCCTGGCAAGAATACTGGAGAGGGTTTCATTTCATATTCCAGGGGAATCTTCCCAACTCAGATACCGAAACTGCATGTCTTGTGTCTCCTGCATTGGCAGAGGGATTCCTTACCACTGCGCCACCTGAGAAAGCCTTTTGGCTTACAGACTATTCACCAAATAGAAATCTACACATCCAGAGAAACATTTTAACTTACAGTTTTCAAAAAAAATTTCAATACTTAACCCTATACTGATATAAAAGATCTTGTAAAGCACTACAATGAAGTGTTCAGGAAAAAACGTAAATTTAATACAGTAGATATTAATATTTTGGTGAAGAACATTTTTACTGGTACAACTGTTTACTATAGATATTTTTATTTCAGTTGCGTATTTTCCTTAGCAAAGAACACTGGTACATCATATATCAAGACAAGGTCAGCTTCCCAGCAGAAAATTAATCCTAGCTTACAAAGAAGTCAATAGGAATTGAAGGGATATAATTAATATAATGTTAATTCCTCAGTTTTCTCTGCCTGTCTCTAGATTAATTAAAACTCTGGGATCCCTGCAACTCTGATAGGGCTCCAGTAATCTTACAGTCTCTAAAGAGTAGAGTAAAGGACGAGCTAGACCATCAAACAGTTACAGCTTAAACATGCTTTCTCCTTGAAACGATCCTCAAATCTCAGCACTTAAGGATCCACAATGCATGAATTCACTGCCAGGACAAAGAGAAACATTTGAACTATATAAAATCACCAATATTCTACCATTTTATCCTTAGAAATGCTCGTGATTTGACCTGGTATTAAACAAAAAGACAACCCACAGAATGGAAGAAAATACTTGCAAATAAAGTGACTGACGAGGGATTAATCTCTAAAATATGCAAATAGCTCATATAGCCCAATATCAAAAAACAAACAACCCAAATAATGGGCAGAAGATCTAAAAAGACATTTCTTCCAAAAAGACATACAGATGGCCAAGAGACACATGACGACATGCTCAACATCACTAATTATTAGAGAAATGCACATCAAAACTATAATGAAGTGTTACCTTACACCTGTCAGAATGGCCATCATCAAAAAATCTACAAACAGTAAATGCTGAAGAGGCTGTGGAGGAAAGGTAACACTCCTATACTGTTGGTGGGAATGTAAATTGGGTCAGCCACTGTGGAGAACAATATGGAGAGTCCTTAAACTAAAAATAGAACTACTATTTGAACCAACAATCTTACTCCTGGTTATACACCCAGAGAACACCATAATTTGAAAATACACATGTACCCCAATATTCATATAAAACATTCTGTGACATGGAAGCAACGTGAATGTTCATTGACAGAGGACTGGATAAAGCAGATGTAGTACGTACATACAATAGACTAAGACTCAGCCATAATAAAAAAATGAAACAATGCCATTTAGTGACAAGGACGGACCTAGAAATTGTCCTACTGAGTGAGGCAAGTCATACAGAGAAAGACACATATCATATGATATAATTTATATGTGGAACCTAAAAAAAAAAATTGTACAATGAGCCTATTTACAAAACAAATAGAATCACAAATGTAGAAAACAAACTTTTGATTACTAAGGGGGAGAATAAATTAGGAGATTGGGATTGACATATGTACATTACTATATATGAAATAGATAATTAATAAGGACCTATGGTATAGCACAGGGATCTCTACAAGTACTCTGTAATGACTTATATAGGAACAGAATCTACAAAGAGTGTATTTATGTATATGTTAACTGGTTCACTTTGCTGTACAGCAGAAACTAATACAACATTGTAAAGCAACTATAACAAAATTTAATTAAAAAATACCTGTGGCAGATTCATTTTGATATATGGCAAAACCAATACAATATTGTAAAGTTAAATAAAATTTAAAAAAAAAAACATTTAAAAGGGATATGGAATCAATGAAAAGTATAATCTCTCTAACAAATAACCAGGAACCTCAGCAGTGATAAGAATCATGTAAATTAATAAATTTAACAGATACAAAAAGTAAAACTTTTCCCAGCATTGAAACTGCTAAAGAATGAAAGGGACAAATTTTGGGGGATATGTAACTAAGTAAGTCTTTTAAATGAGTTGTCATTATTATCACTAGTTTTTACTTATTGATTTCTACTCTGTTTTGTTTCTAGAATGATTTCAATGGATTGGATGAGTTTTATGTGAGCCAAGACAAAGAACAAAACCTTGCGTACAACTCATATTACAGTGTCCTTGTAGTAGCGTCCCCTCAGAAGATATACTATTTTTCTTATAAGATCTAGAAAGGGTAGTAAGCAATGCTACAAAACTCAGTAAGGCTTATGCCTCTTACTTCTTTATTAAAGGGCATTGTAACCTTTAATTATGGAGATCACAGTCAAGACAGCAAAAGGAAATGCAGAGTTGAAAAACGGAAATAAATGTATTTTAGTCATGTTACACAGAGCTGGCCTAGGATATAACCATAATATAATTTGTTGCAACAAGTATAAAATATGTGCTATTCACCTATTCACTCTTTTAGTCATTCATTTATTCCTTCATTCACAGGTGTTTACTGAAGAATTCACACATGACAGGAAGCATTCTTGATGCTGGGATGCCTTCTCTTGTGGAAATGACAGCCTATTGGTACTACAGGATTGCCTATGAACTCTGTGTTTTTAGAATAATATAGATATACTTTAGGTCCAGAAAATACTGTTTGACTCCACTTATGGGGTTACCTAGAATAGTCCAATTCATAGAATCAGAAAGTACACTGGAAGATGCCAGGGGCCCAGGAGTGAGGGTGGATGGGAAGGGCAGATGGGGACTTAGTGTTTAATGGAGACAGAGTCTCAGTTTAAGCAGGTGATCAATGATGCTGCAAGATGGGAGCAATTGTGAATGTACTTAGTGTCACTGAACTGTACAGTTAAATGTGGTTAGAATAGTATGTTTTATGTTATATGACTTCTACCACAATAAAGAAACATTAAAGAAATGTGATTACATCTTAGTTACCTCTATAATCAACTTCTGAATAATTTTTTAAAAATGGTATTATCATACACAGCTTAATTATAACACAACACAGAAGAATCTAACTTTCGTCCTCCTTCAGTATTATATTCTTAGTAGAAGACACTGTGTGTGTTAGTTGCTCAGTCGTGTCCAACTCTTTGCAACGCCATGGACCGTAGCCCACCAGGCTCCTCTGACCATGGAATTCTCCAGGCATAAATACCAGATTGTGTTGCCATTTCCTTATCCAAGTAGAAAAAACTACCATATTTTATATCAACTATTGCAATAATATCCTAACACCCTCCTATAGTCCTTACAGAACTGCTCAAATATGTTTCTAAAATATAAGCCAAATATTTTCCCTGCTCTGCTCAAAACCCTGTAATGTTTGCAAATTTTCTATCTCATTGAAAGTTATTTTTTTAATCATAGCTTTAAGGGATAACCCCTGGTATGCCTCTGACCCAGATAATTGTCATTCTCTCCTTAGTTACTGCATCCATTATTCTGGATTCCCTGCTGTTCCTCAATCATAACAGACATGATCCTGTCTCAGGACCTCAGCACTTATTCTTTCTTCTGCTGGAATACTCCACTTCCTGGTACCCACAAACCTTAGTTCCTATTAAACTGAAACTCAAAAGTTCTTTTTATCAGAAAAACTCTTCCTAATCACTTTATATAAAATAGCTCTGATCTCAGTTATATACCATCACCCACATTATTAAATGTTCCTCTATGCATAACACAAGTCAACATGAAAAACAATTTTATTTTTCAACTTGGAGTTGCATAAAGATGACAATTAAGTTAAATATTAATGTATGCAACAAATCCTGAATGCACTCAGATGTTGATATTTAGTTGCTCTCTAGGGGTTAATGAGATTCTTTATTCAGCATGAATAAGGAACCATCACTCTTTCTTTTGTTTCTGGATGCCTGTTTATCCATGTCCATCTAATCCCCTTCTTTCTCATGACCATCATGTTTCTTACATTGTACATTTATATATAGATTGTTGTTTCTGGTTATCTATTACTGTTTACAGAATTGTCTTAGTTTTGCATCTGCAATTATTTGAAGCTCACTTTGAGTACAGTATTTATCAAGCTCCTTGGCAGTATGCTTTTCCAATAAATTATGCAAAATTCTGCTGTTTTCTATTCAACAACAAGAAACATCTGCTACATATCAGACACTGTCCAAATATTGGAGACACCTAGAATAATACACACAGGCAACAATCAAATAGATGGGAATTAAACTCCGTCTTTTAAAAGAAAGAGTACCAAAGAATTTGTGGACATATTTTAAATCACTATGAAAGCATTTAAAGATATGGCTGATTCTCAGCACAAATGATGGGAACTTCTATGGGGCCATAAATTAAAAACTGCAAACAAGAGAGGTAAAGGAGCTGTCCTGGATATCTGCCTACTAAAGAAACCTAGAGAATTAATATGAAAATACCTGCAAACTCATATTCCAGCTTCTCTTGCAATAATGTTAAACATAGGACTCTGCTAACCAATAAAATATGAATAAAAGCAATGGGTATATTCTCTGTGCCAACATGAGCAATCATCCATCGTGTCTTCTTCCCTTTTCTCTCTCCCCTGTGTGGATGGTAGTAATAAAAACTCCAAAATGTCAGCGCCCCATGATCAAAGAACTTTGGATACCCAAGTCAACTTTTGGATTAGGACAGCCCAGGAATACACCACTGGACTTCACGTTAGTTACTTTTATGATATCAAGCCCCTGAGATTTCAGAGGTAGAGAAGAATGACTCATTCACTCGTGATCATCTAGAAATTTGAAGAGGTGTTCTTCTGTAACAAAACCATAATATATATGGCAGTGATCAGCAAATATTGCAAAGGGCCAGCTTATAAATATTTTAGGCTTTGAAGCCACTATGGTCTCTGTTATAACTGCTCAATAATCCTATACTCAGCCATAGACAGTACATAAATGAATGAACATAGCTGTGTTCCAATACCATTTTACTTACAACAACAGGCCAAAGGCTGGATTTGGCCCATAGGCAGTTATTTGCTGAACCATGGTGATAATGAAGGATAGAGATGCAATGATCCATGTTATATCACACCAAAACTTCCAGCAAAACTGTTGCTGCCATGATATTAGAGGTCAACCATGCGCCTAGGGGGTTTGGAGATCTAGCAGAAGTGATTTTAAAATCCTAGCACTATGGATATGCTTTCTAATGCTAAAAAGAGCTCAACAACACCAAAAAAAAATAAGGGCATCATTGAGCAAGTCACCAGGAAAAATATCAGACTTAAGAAGAAATGGAACAGTTGAATATTTTCAGACCCTATGACTCGATGGACATGAGTCTGAGTGAACTCCGGGAATTGGTGATGGACAGGGAGGCCTGGCATGCTGCGATTCATGGGATCACAAAGAGTTGGACACGACTGAGCAACTGAACTGAACTGAACCAAAGAGATTAAATGCTAAAGGCTCCAAGCAAAAAAGAGCTATAAAAGACCCTCACTTGCATAAAATGAATAAGGGAACACAAAACCAGAGTAGAAGAGTGGCCTGCACAGGCCACTTCTGGGCTAAGGGGCAACAAGGGCACCAAAAAGCACAGCTGAACTGACCGGAAGCACAGGTTTCCTAAATTTAAAAGATCTGTCTTGTCAAGGAGAAGAAAGCTTTGGGGTGGCTATAGACAAAGACTGTGTAGGAAAAATCACCCTGAATCTTTTTCTAGAGGATTAAATTCTCTGTCCATCTATGAAAAGATTATAGGCAAAATTGCACCTTTAAGGTTACTGGAAGATGGAGGATGTAAACTTACTGTTAATAAGAAGAGAAAGAGCATGGGATGATCAGCACCGCAGCACCAAATGCTCTCAACCATCTCCACGCACCTCAGTGTGCCATGACAAGGAAAGGAAGAAAAAAAAAAAAAAAAAACAGAAGAAACACAAAGAAAGGACACTTGCTAAGGAGCCTGAGGGTGAGTTGAAGCAACCAGAGGAAAAGAGAATCTCTGAAGTGGGACAAACAAAAATCGGATCACACAACAAACCTCCAGGAAGAGCCAAACGGTATTAAAAGGGAGAGGTTCAGGATATAAAGAGATACACTCCATTTCAGGCATTCAGTTTAAAGAGGTAAATTGCTTCATGGGGCAAGTTTCTTGATCAGGAAACGTGACTTTCTAAATTTCATGGAATAATCAAGGGAACAAGATGTTAATGTCTGTTCATTAGTGGGGTATTCCCAAAACTAGTTCACTACTTCAGTGACCACGGTTTTAAATTTAGCATTAATGTCTTTGGGGAAGACAGAACATTTTTTCGTTATTTAGATGTGTTTCCTTACCTAAGACTTGTGTGTGGAGAGGAGGTGGGGAGAGCATGATTCTAAAAATGTCTTCCAAACACAGAGCTTCTGAAAAGGTACAGGAACCAAAGAAAGGAGTGAGGTCTGTTAACTGCGTGACAAAAAGGAAAACAGGAAGAGAAAGTGGAAAATATAAAGTGACGAGAATCTAGCAACCTCTCCTCCATCATCAAAACCAAACAAGGACAACAACAAAACGCTGCTAAGGTACTGTCTTTGCTAGGTTAGCAGAAAACGGTGCCATTCAAATAAGAAGCCTATAAAATATCTAGATATCATTCAAAATGAAAACAGCAAAGTCCACAGAGATCTGCTGCATAAAAATCAGGTTTAAAAAAATGCAACTTAAATGAGGCATCTTCCCCACTCCCACATATATGAAAACATCAACCCAAAGAAAAAGTCCTAATCTATACACTGAACAGAATTAAAAATACTGAAATGAGCATTTGAACACATGAAAAGCTACTTTGGATCAGAAATCAAAAATCAAAATGAATTTTCTAAAAAAGCACAAGCTTCACACAACTTAATTATGACTGTGAAATTTTCAGAAAAGGATAGATAGCAAGCATTTCTTGAAAATATATGAATATGCTCATAAAGGGAGAGATACGTGGGAGATTACCATATACATTTTAATTGAAATAATATTTACATCTAACATTTTATTATTTTCAGGTATAAAATATAATAATTCAACATATACATATACTGTGAAATGATCCCCACTATTAGCCTAGCAAACATTGACCACCAAACATAGTCACAACTTTTTTCCTCTGTGATGAGAACTTCTAAGATATATTCTCTTTTCAACTTTCAAATATGGAATATAGTATTATTAACTATAGTTGGCATGCTGTACTTTAGATCCCTGGAACTTATTTTCTAACTAGAAGCTTATACATTTCATTACCTTCATGTTGTATATTTTGATAACTAATAATGCAATTAAAAATTGAGAGAAGGGAGAGGAAAAAAGAAAACCACAAAAAACTCATTGTTTATAAACAAAAAGTAGATATTTAATGCCACCTCCACCAAAAAAATAAAAAATGGTAAAGCAGAGAGTAAAAGGTTAAATAAGAGGGAATTAAAGTTGCTAGGGCTTCCCTGGTGGCTCAGAGGTTAAAGCGTCTGCCTCCAGTGCGGGAGACCCGGGTTCGATCCCTGGATTGGGAAGATCCCCTGGCGAAGGAAATGGCAACCCACTCCAGTATTCTTGCCTGGAGAATCCCATGGACGGAGGAGCCTGGTAGGCTACAGTCCATAGGGTCGCAAAGAGTCGGACACAACTGAGCGACTTCACTTCAAAGTTGCTGCTGCTGCTGCTAAGTCACTTCAGTCGTGTCCGACTCTGTGTGACCCCATAGACGGAAGCTCACCAGGCTTCCCCGCCCCTGGGATTCTCCAGGCAAGAACACTGGAGTGGGTTGCCATTTCCTTCTCCAATGCATGAAAGTGAAAAGTGAAAGTGAAGTCGCTCAGTCGTGTCCGACTCTTAGCGACCCCATGGACGAAGGAGCCTAGCAGGCTCCTTCGTCCATGGGATTTTCCAGGCAAAAGTACTGGGGTGGGGTGCCATTGCCTTCCCCGTCAAAGTTGCTAGAGGAGATCTAAGTACCAAAATAGCCCTTGACAAACCATTCAACCTTCTTCAATACTCAGTTTTGTATAAAAGAGACAGTGTACATCTTATAGATAAACATAGCAAATAAAACAAAAGGCCCATAATTATAAATTATGATGCAGTTGAAAACTAAACCAATCAGTCCTACAAATGAATGTGAATGAGCTTAATTAACCCTCCAGCATACAAGAACGGGGAAGGCAATGGCACCCCCACCCCAGTACTTTTGCCTGGAAAATCCCATGGATGGAGGATCCTGGTAGGCTCCAGTCCATGGAGTCGCTAAGAGTCGGACACGACTGAGCGACTTCCCTTTCACTTTTCACTTTCATGCACTGGAGAAGGAAATGGCAACCCACTCCAGTATTCTTGCCTGGAGAATCCCAGGGACGGGGGAGCCTGGTGAGCTTCTGTCTATGGGGTCGCACAGAGTCGAACACGACTGAAGCGACTTAGCAGCAGCAGCAGCATACAAGAAAAAAATATTTTCAATTTGGAACAAAAAAAATATGATTATATATGATCCAACCATCCCACTCTGGGCATATATCCAGACAAAATTATAATTCAAAAAGATACATACACCCCTATGTTCACTGAAGCACTATTCACAATAGCCAAGACATGGAAGCTGCCTCAATGTCCATCAACAGATGAATGGATAAAGAAGATGTGCTACGTATGTACAATGGAATACTAGTCAGTCATAAAAAGAACAAAACAGTGTCATTTGCAGCAGCATGGATACAACTAGAAATTATCATACTAAGTGATGGAAGTCAGAAAGATAAATACCATATAACTTATATGTGAATCTAAAATATGACAAAATGAACATTTCCACAAAACAGAAACAAACTGAGAGAGAGAGAGAACAGGCTTGTGGTTGCCAAGGGGAAGAGGGTGGGGAAGGGATGGAGTGGGAGTTTGGAATTAGCAGAGTAAACTATTATATGAAATGGATAAACAACAAAGTCCTACTGTATAATATAGGGAACTATATTCAATGTCCTGTGATAAACCATAATGGAAAAGAATATGAATATATATATGTATCATAACTGAATCATTTTGTCAATAAGCAAAAATTAACACATTGTAAATCAACTATAGGTCAATAACATAAATTTTAAAATTAGATACATGGTCATAATATTTCCAGTATTAAAAAAGAAACTTGCTAGCAAGATTTGACAGAATGGACTTTATAATATATGATCCCAAATTCCCCTTTTGTTTTCCCACAGAGCATTTTAGTGCAATTTCTTTTTCAGGAAATGTCACCTCACTGAATTTCACAGAGTCATCAAGGGAACAATAAGATTCTGCATGCTCATCAGTGGGGTATTCCCAAGCTAGTTCAGCAGCCACTGTTTTCAACTGAACATTGGTGTCTCTGGGGTGGGGGTGGGGGGACAAAACAGTTTTGATTTATTTAGACATATTTGCCTGTCTTATCCAAGGCTTGTGAGATTCGGTCTCCATATGTGCCTTCACCTCTCCTTCTGCACCAAGCCCCATCACAAATGCTCTGTTTCTGTTATTTCTCTTCCTAATCGAGTTATATATGTCCTCCCATCTGTCATGAAAATAACACAGTCACTTAGCCTTCTTTTTCAGCTCTGCCTTGGTCACACTGGCATTGGTGTTATAATAGTCCTGGTTTTCTTTACTTTATCTGAATTCTTAGAAAATATGCTCACACTATTTGCCACGTTAAAAGGTCATCCAGCTCTATCTTCCCATAAAGGACACCAGTTAATCCACAGGCAGAGGCAAAGAACTCTGCTATTAATACCATTCCCAATTCCAGCACTAAAGGTGCACTTTTACATATGTCATATGGAAGGTTACATCATATCATATGGAAGGTTACATCATGTCATATGGAAAGCTGCAACAATGGATAATGACCATGAGCTGTAAATCATGGTTGCCAACATCCGTCATAAGAGATGGTGAGTACATGGGTGGATCATCTCAACCCTATCCACCGACTAAGAAGCTCCTCAGATCATATAAAGATGAAAAAATAAATTTGAAAGTATGTTAGGACTCATGCAATAGATACTCTTGGTTTAGGTATACCCTATTTCCTTTTAGAATTAGGACTCCAAGAAAGAAAAAAATCTACAATTCCTTTTTCATTAGTAACTCTGGGAGATTTTGATCATAAAAGACACATGGGCATATACCTGTTAACATAGGGCAACACCAAAAGGGGGTGAGGCATTCTCCTTTTGCATGGAACACAGTGGAGCACAGAAAGGATGCCACATCACACAACTCCAGGGCAACTGAGCAGCTGTGTTTTGTGGCCTTCCCGAGTCCTAGGCACTGATGTAAAAAGGTCCAGTGGCAGCCAGACCCGTCAAGAGAAGAGCAAGGTTAATACAGGTGGTGCTGCCTGGCAGGGCCCCAAGGTACCCATCTAAAACTGGAGTGCTAAACAGATACCTTGGCTCCAGATTAACCTGTACACCTACAATATGGACATTTATACAGATCCTTCTGATTTTTAGACGCTCATGAAATATAACTGGCAGCATCTACCACCCCCCACCCACACTTCTTGGGCTTAAATTATTAACTCACCCTGGCAAAATGTCTCTTCAAGTCAGTTCTAATTCGCATGTCAATGGCAGCATACAGGTTAGAAGCAGCATGTGGAAAGCTGGGCAGAAGATCAAGTTCCTTCTAATGAAAGCCTAATGGTACCCTCCAACCCCAGAGGAAATCAATTCCAAGTCAGCGGTGTGAACTGATGTGTTTAATGAAGCTGTCGCTGATGTCAGAAGGACGTGTCAGTCATTAGGATGCTGCCGCCTTTCCTAGATACTGCAGAAGATTCTTCTAAATATTTCTGGACTTAAAAGGGGATAGTTTTCCAAATGTTAACTGTTACTTGCAGCTAACCTAGGATACCTAAGATTTTTGAATAAAATTAATTAATTAGATTATTTTATGTAAAGCATCCAAGAGACCTGGAAAATGCAGGTAGTTGACTACAAAAGGCTCTTCTATTTTCTTCATTTAATACTGAATTCTTTAAGTATGTCCACATAATTCACTTGCATGGCAGAGATCTTTCACTTTATTAGCTAGTCTTTATATTTTTATTTGGGCTTCCCTGGTGGCTCAATAGTAAAGAATCTGCCTGCCAATTCAGGAGATGCAGATTTGATCCCTGGGTCAGGAAGATCCCCTGGAGAAGGAAATGGCAGCCCACTCCACTATTCTTGCCTGGGAAATCCCATGGACAGAGGAATGTGGCTACAGTCCATGGGGTCACAAAAGAGTTGGACATAACTTAGCAAAAAACAACAACAATAACAATATTTTTACTTTAAAAACCTTGGTAAAATTCCTAATATTTCTCTGAATACTCTTAAGTCTTGGATTGTCCCATTCATCTTCCTGATATTTCACAGCCAAATTCAGTATAACTTATATAGCCCTTTTTGAAGGTATTCATTTCATGAGTATGTATATTCTAAGAAAAACTAACAACTATTAACTATTCATTAAATGGCACTTTTTAAAGCATCCAAATTTATACTGAGTGAAGATATTTTTTCCCAAGCACTTTAGGAAGTAGCGAAAGAATTTATAGGAAAAACAAAAAGGCTGAATAAAAAAGGAATCAGGGTAGGATCAGGGCTTCGCTGGAGACTATTAAAACCTTTATGGACTTGTATTGCACCAGCAGCATCTTGTGTTACTGAATAAGGCATGTCATCCTCAAGAATTCTAAAGCAAAATATTTAGTTTGCAGGTATCTGAATAGATCTTGATGTCTTAACAGTGAAGCCCTCATGATACCAGTTAGTGCTCAAAGTATCTGTAATTCACTTGGGCTGGTAATACTAATATATATGCCACTTCTAGTAAGCAGAAATGAATGCTCCTTAGCTCTCCAGATTCAAGGCGTCCTGCCTAAGTCTGAATTCTGACTCTGCTGGTTAATAGAAAAATATATTAGCCTCTATTTTCCTTTGCTTTCTCAATTTTAAATTATAATAATTATAGCACTTACAAAATCAGATTGTTAACGTTGTTACTATACCTAAGATACTGCAAACATTACTTGGCACAGAATAAGCTCTATAAAGCATTAGCTTTCTATGCTGTGCTTAGTCACTCAGTGGTGTCTGACTCTTTGTAACCCCATGGACTACAGCCAGCCAGGCTCCTCTATCCATGGGGATTCTCCAGGCAAGAACACTGGAGTGGTTTCCATGCCCTCCTCCAGAGGATCTTCCCAACTCAGACATCAGACCCAGGTCTCCCACATTGGATTATGTACCAATTGAGACACCAGGAAAGCCCAAGAATATTGGAGTGGGTGGCCTATCACTTCTCTAAGGATTCTTCCCAACCCAAGTATGGAACCAAGGTCTCCTGCAGTGCAGGTGGATTTTTTACCAGCTGAGCTACCAGGGAAGCCCAGCTTTCTATGATTAAGACACAATTAAAATACAATAAAATATCATATATTATCCCACAACCTAAGGAGGAGAACCAAAAATAAAGGTAATTCCAAAAATAATAACTATTGATCTATGATAATAATAATCCCTGAAGGTTTTTTGTTTTTTTTTTTTGGTAAATAAATGTACAAACAATAAGTGCTTCAGAGGGTGTGGAGAAAAGGGAATCCTCCTATGCTGTCAATGGGAATGTAAACTGGTATAAACTCTATGAAGAACAGTATGGAGGTTCCTTTAAAAACTAAAAGTAAAACTACCATACGATCCAGCAATCCTACTCCTGGGCATATAGCTGGAAAAAACCATAATCCAGAAGGATAAATGCACCTCAGTATTAACTGCAGCACTGTTTACAATAGCCAAGACATGAAATCCACCTAAATGTCCAACAACAGATGAATGAATAAAGAAGATTTGGTACATTTATACAATGGAATAATACTTAGATAATAAAAAAGAATGAAATAATGCCATTTGCAGCAACATGGATGGACCTGGACATTACCATACCAAGTGAAGTCAGTCAGAAAGAGAAAGACAAATACCATATGATATGGTTTATATGTGGAATATGAAAAAAAAGATACTAATTAACTTATTTACCAAACAGAAACAAACTCACAGACTTAGAAAATAAACTTCTGGTTACCAGAAAAGAAATGTGGGTGGGGGCGGGGGGGAGGCAGTGGGGAGGTGTGATAAATTAGGAGTCTGAGACTGACATATACACACTACTATATATAAAATAGATAATCGCAAGGACCTACTGCCTAGTACAGGGAACTGTACTCAATCGTCTATAATAACCTGTATGGGGAAAAAAATATCTGAAAAAGAACAGATATATGTATATGTATAATTAAATCACTTTGTTCTATATCTAAAAATATACACAATGATATAAATCAACTGTGCTCCATTGTAAAATTTTTTAAAATAATTTAAAAATTAAAATATTAAAAGTTGCAAGATACTGATGAAAAACTCAATGGTCTAAATAAATGGAAAGCTATTTCCTGTTAAAGACTAGGAAGAATCAGTATGTTTGATTTGATTTGATCTACAGATTCAATACAATCTCACTCAAAAATCTCAGCAAATGATTCTAGGTTTCAACAAACTCACTCTAAAGTTTATGTGGAGAGGCAAAAGACCCAGAATAGTCAAAATAATACAGAAGAAGAATACAGTTGGAAGACTGACACTACCCACTTTAAGATTTCACTACAAAGCTACAGTTATCAAGACTAGTAATGGTGAATGCTGTTGCTGCTGCTAAGTCGCTTCAGTTGTGTCCGACTCTGTGAGACCCCATAGATGGGAACCCACAAGCTCCTCTGTCCCTGGGATTCTCCAGGCAAGAATACTGGAGTGGGTTGCCATTTCCTTCTCCAGTGCATGCACACATGCTAAGTCGCTCAGTCATGTCCGACTCTGTGCGACCCCATGGATAGCAGCCCCCAGGCTCCTCTGTCCACAGGATTCTCCAGGCAAGAATACTAGAGTGGGTTGCCATTTCCTTCTCCAAGTTATGGTGAAAGAATATACAAATGGCCCAGCAGTCCCACTCCTGGGCATATACCTAGAGAAAACCATAGTTCAAAAAGATACATGCACCTCACTTTTTATAGCAGCACTATTTACAATAGCCTGGACATAGAAGCAACCTAAATGTCCATCAACAGAGGAATGGATAAAGAAGATGTGATACATATATGCAACAAAATATTACTCATCCATAAAAAGGAATGAAATTGGACCATTTGTAGAGAAAAAGATGAACCTATAGTATCATACAGAGTGAAGTAAGTCTGAAAGAGAAAAGCAAATATAATATATTAATGTAGATGTGTGTAGTCTAGGAAAATGGCATTGATAATCTTATTTGCAAAGCAGAAATAGAGACACTGACATAGAGAACAAATATATGGATACCAAGGGGGAAGGAGAGATAAGAGGAATTGAGATATTGGGATTGACACATGTACGCCACTGATACTATGTATAAAATAGATAACTAATGAGGTCACACTGTACAGGACAAAGAACACTACTCAGTGCACCTGAATGGGAAGAAGTCCAGAAGGGAGTGGATGTGCGTTATCTGTATGGCAGCACAGATCAGATCAGTCGCTCAGTCCTGTCCGACTCTTTGCGACCCCATGAACTGCAGCACGCCAGGCCTCCCTATCCATCACCAACTCCCAGAGGTCACTCAGACTCACATCCATCGAGTCAGTGATGCCATCCAGCCACCTCATCCTCTGTCGTCCCCTTCTCCTCCCGCCCCCAATCCCTCCCAGCATCAGAGTCTTCTCCAATGAGTCAACTCTTCGCATGAGGTGGCCAAAGTATTGGAGTTTCAGCTTTAGCATCATTCCTTCCAAAGAGAACCCAGGGCTGATCTCCTTCAGAATGGACTGGTTGGATCACCTTGCAGTCCAAGGGACTCTCAAGAATATTCTCCAACACCACAGTTCAAAAGCATCAATTCTTTGGCACTCAGCCTTCTTCATAGTCCAGCTCTCACATTCATACATGACCACAGGAAAGACCATAGCCTTGACTAGGCGAACCTTTGTTGGCAAAGTAATGTCTCTGCTTTTGAATATGCTATCTAGGTTGTTCATAACTTTCCTTCCAAGGAGTAAGCGTCTTTTAATTTCATGGCTGCAGTCACCATCTGCAGTGATTTTGGAGCCCAGAAAAAGAAAGTCTGACACTGTTTCCACTGTTTCTCCATCTATTTCCCATGTAGTGATGGGACCAGATGCCAAGATCTTTGTTTTCTGAATGTTGAGCTTTAAGCCAGCCTTTTCACTCTCCACTTTCACTTTCATCAAGAGGCTTTTTTAGTTCCTCTTCACTTTCTGCCATAAGGGTGGTGTCATCTGCATATCTGAGGTTATTGATATTTCTCCCAGCAATCTTGATTCCAACTTCTGTTTCTTCCAGTCCAGCATTTCTCATGATGTACTCTGCATATAAGTTAAATAAACATGGTGACAATAAACAGCCTTGACGTACTCCTTTTCCTATTTGGAACCAGTCTGTTGTTCCATGTCCAGTTCTAACTGTTGCTTCCTGACCTGCATACAGATTTCTCAAGAGGTAGATCAGGTGGTCTGGTATTCCCATCTCTTTCAGAATTTTCCACAGTTGATTGTGATCTACACAGTCAAAGGTTTTGGCATAGTCAATAAAGCAGAAATAGATGTTTTTCTGGAACGCTCTTGCTTTTTCCATGATCCAGCGCATGTTGGCAATTTGATCTCTGGTTCCTCTGCCTTTTCTAAAACCACCTTGAACATCAGGAAGTTCATGGTTCACATATTGCTGAAGCCTGGTTTGGAGAATTTTGAGCATTGCTTTACTAGTGTGTGAGATGAGGGCAATTGTGCAGTAGTTTGAGCATTCTTTGGCATTGCCTTTCTTTGGGTTTGGGATGAAAACTGACCTTTTCCAATCTTGTGACCACTGCTGAGTTTTCCAAATTTGCTGGCATATTGGCATAGCACTTTCACAGCATCATCTTTCAGGATTTGGAATAGCTCCACTGAAATTCCATCACCTCCACTAGCTTTGTTCGTAGTGATGCTTTCTAAGGCCCACTTGACTTCACATTCCAGGATGTCTGGCTCTAGGTCAGTAATCACACTATCATGATTATCTGGATCGTGAAGCTCTTTTTTGTACAGTTCTTCTGTGTATTCTTGCCACCTCTTCTTAATATCTTCTGCTTCTGTTAGGTCCATACCATTTCTATCCTTTATCGAGCCCATCTTTGCATGAAATGTTTCTTTGGTATCTCTGATTTTCTTGAAGAGATCCCTAGTCTTTCCCATTCTGTTGTTTTCCTCTATTTCTTTGCATTGATCACTGAAGAAGGCTTTCTTATCTCTTCTTGCTATTCTTTGGAACTCTGCATTCAGATGTTTATATCTTTCCTTTGCTCCTTTGCTTTTCGCTTCTCTTCTTTTCACAGCTATTTGTAAGGCCTCCCCAGACAATCATTTTGCTTTTTTGCATTTCTTTTCCACTCGGATGGTCTTGATCCTTATCTCCTGTACAATGTCACGAACCTCATTCCATAGCTCATCAGGCACTCTATCTATCAGATCTAGGCCCTTAAATCTATTTCTCACTTCCACTGTATAATCATAAGGGATTTGATTTAGGTCATACCTGAATGGTCTAGTGGTTTTCCCTACTTTCATCAATTTCAGTCGGAATTTGGCAATAAGGAGTTCATGGTCTGAGCCACAGTCAGCTCCTGGTCTTGTTTTTGCTGATTGTATAGAGCTTCTCCATCTTTGGCTGCTAAGAATATAATCGATCTGATTTCAGTGTTGACCATCTGGTGATGTCCATGTATAGAGTCTTCTCTTGTGTTGTTGGAAAAGGGTATTTGCTATGACCAGTGCATTTTCTTGGCAAAACTCTGTTAGTCTTTGCCCTGCTTCATTCTGTATCCAGGGCCAAATTTGCCTGTTACTCCAGGTGTTTCTTGACTTCCTACTGTTGCATTCCATTCCCCTATAATGAGAAGTTCATCTTTTTTGGGTATTAGTTCTAAAAGGTCTTGTAGGTCTTCATAGAACCGTTCAACTTCAGCTTCTTCAGCATTTCTGGTTGGGGCATAGACTTGGATTACTGTGACATTGAATGGTTTGCCTTGGAAACGAACAGAGATCATTCTGTCGTTTTTGAGATTGCATCCAAGTACTGCATTTCGGACTTTTTGTTGACCATGATGGCCACTCCATTTCTTCTGAGGCATTCCTGCCTGCAGTAGTAGATATAATGGTCCTCTGAGTTAAATTCACCCATTCCAGTCCATTTTAGTTCACTAATTCCTAGAATGTCGACATTCACTCTTGCCATCTCTTATTTGACCACTTCCAATTTGCCTTGATTCATGAACCTGACATTCCAGGTTCCTATGCAATATTGCTCTTTACAGCATTGGACCTTGCTTCTATCACCAGACACATCCACAGCTGGGTATTCTTTTTGCTTTGGCTCCATCCCTTCATTCTTTCTGGAGTTATTTCTCCACTGATCTCCAGTAGCATGTCTACCGTGACCAGCGCACTAAGGGCGCCTCGCTGGCTGCGTGGTGCACTAAGGGTGCGGCCGAGAGGAGCTAGCCCACTACCGAGGCCAGGAAGGGTGGCGGTGAGGAGATACCCCTCCTCCAAGGTCAGGAAGGGCAGCGGTGAGGAGACACCCCTCGTCCAAGGTTAGGTGCGATGGCTGCGCTTTGCTGGAGCAGCCGGCAAGAGATACCCCATGCCCAAGATAAGAGAAACCCAAGTAAGACGGTAGGTCTTGCAAGAGGGCTGCTGCTGTTGCTGCTAAGTCGCTTCAGTCGTGTCCGACTCTGTGCAACCCCATAGATGGAAGCTCACCAGGCTCCCCTGTCCCTGGGCATCAGAGGGCAAATACACTGAAACCATACTCACAGAAAACTAGTCAATCTAATCACACCAGGACCACAGCCTTGTCTAACTCAGTGAAATTAAGCCATGCCCGTGGGGCAACCCAGGATGGGCGGGTCATGGTGGAGAGATCTGACAGGGTGTGGTCCGCTGGAGAAGGGAATGGCAAACCACTTCAGTATTCTTGCCTTGAGAACCCCATGAACAGTATGAACAGTATGGCAGCACAGGAGAAACTAATACAACACTGTCAAGCAACTATACTCCAAAAAAAAGTGATTTCAAAAAAAGAACAAATAGTGACCCTCCTACACTGTTGGTAGGAACATAAATTGGAATAGGAACTGTGGCGAACAGTATGGAGGTTCCTTAAAAAAATAAAAATAGAGCTACTATAGTACGTCAAGGCTGTATACTGTCACCCTGTTTATTTAACTTATATGCAGAGTACATCATGAGAAATGCTGGGCTGGAAGAAACACAAGCTGGAATCAAGATTGCCAGGAGAAATATCAATAACCTCAGATATGCAGATGACACCACCCAAAAAAAGTGAAGAAGAACTAAAAAGCCTCTTGATGAAAGTGAAAGAGGAGAGTGAAAAAGTTGGCTTAAAGCTCAACATTCAGAAAATGAAGATCATGGCAGCTGGTCCCATCACTTCATGGGAAATAGATGGGGAAACAGTGGAAACAGTGTCAGACTTTATTTTGGGGAGCTCCAAAATCACTGCAGATGGTGACTGCAGCCATGAAATTAAAAGATGCTTACTCCTTGGAAGGAAAGTTATGACCAACCTAGATAGCATATTCAAAACCAGAGACATTACTTTGCCAACAAAGTTTCGTCTAGTCAAGGCTATGGTTTTTCCAGGGGTCATGTATGGCTGTGAGAGTTGGACTGTGAGGAAAGCTGAGCACCAAAGAATTGATGCTTTTGAACTGTGGTGTTGGAGAAGACTCTTGAGAGTCCCTTGGACTGCTAGGAGATCCACCCAGTCCATTCTAAAGGAGATCAGTCCTGGGTGTTCTTTGGAAGAAATGATGCTAAAGCTGAAACTCTAGTACTTTGGCCACCTCATGCAAAGAGTTGACTCATTGGAAAAGACTCTGATGCTGGAAGGGATTGGGGGCAGAAGGAAAAGAGGACGACAGAGGATGAGATGGCTGGATGGCATCACCAACTCTATGGACGTGAGTTTGAGTGAACTCTGGGAGTTGGTGATGGACAGGGAGGCCTGGTGTGCTGCGATTCATGGGGTCACACAGAGTTGGACATGACTGAGCGACTGAACTGAACTGATAATCCACCAATCGTGCTCCTGGGTATATATGCAGAGAGAAACATGATTTGAAAGGATACATGCACCTCAATGTTCATAGTAGAGCTGTATAAAATAGCTGTCATGGAAGCAACCTAAATGCTCACCAACAGATGAAATGATAAAGAAGATGTGGTCCAGGGTACTCTTTCTACCCCCTTCTGATGTCTATCTCAGAATCTTTCTCTATCTCCTTTATACTTTAATAAAACTTTATTACACAAAAAATCTGAGCAATCAAGCCTTGTCTCTGGCCCCAGATTGAATTCTTCTCCTTCGGAGGCCACGAATCCCAGCGTCTTTGCGTGATTCAGCAACAACATTTCATCTTGGGGGCTCGTCCAGTATTCTTCAGGACAATATGGGAGCTAACAATTCCAGCCTCACTCCTTTGAACTGTATCCTGAAAAACTGGGATAGATTTGATCCCCAGGGCTTAAAGAAGACACACCTGGTCTTCCTATGTGTACTGCATGGCCACAGTATCCTTTGGAGAACGGCGAATGGTGGCCAGTTGGAGAGTCTCTTAAGTATAATACTGTTTTACAATTAGACCAGTTCTGTAAAGAACAAGAGAAATGGGTAGAAGTAGCATATGTGTTGCCCTTTTTCTCTCTGCGAAATATGCCAGACTTATGTCCTAAGGGTATAGATTTGGGCATGAAACCTTCAGCTCCCTCCTGTCCTCCTACTTTGCTAGATGAGATGGAGGACAGGAGACAAAGAGATAAAGAAAAGCAGGTTTCTCCAATCTATCCCTGGGATCATATGTGCACAGCAGCCAGAGAGACTGAGAAACAGCCACACAAGCTGTTGCCTCTTCATGAAGCACCCACCAGGAGAAATAATCAGTCTATGAGAGTTAATAAGCCTTTTTCTAATCAAGAAATACAAAGAATCAAGGAGGATCTGGAAGACTATTTAGAGGACCCAGAAAAAAATATATTAGAGCTTTTAAGATGTTACTCTGCTTTATGACCTTACTTGGAAAGATGTGATGTATATTTTGGGACAAACGCAGACTCCCAACTCAAAGAGTAAAATTTTGGGGAAAGCGGTTGCTTATAGAGATGAATGGCTTGGTAATTAATCAGTAGGGAAGAGGGAGAACGAGATAACCATCTCCCCACTGGAATTCAGGCCATCCCAATTATAGAACCAGACTGGGACTACAACACAGCTAAAGGAGGATGGGATCAGAGTCATTTTGTCAGATGTATTCTTGAAGGAATCAGGCAGGCGCGTGAGGAATCAGGCAGACGCGTGCTAAGCCTTTAAACTATGGCAAATTGGCAAACATAGAACAGGAGGAGAAGGAAACTCCTGGTAAATTCCTAGATAGACTGAGAGAAGCCCTTCGCAGATTTACTGAGATTGATCTCGAAAGTGAAGAGGGAAAAGTGATCTTAAAAGATAGATTTCTCACGCAGTCGGCTCCAGATATCCTCCATAAGCTATTAAATGGGCGCATGGACCAAATCAGTCTTTAGAGAATCTGTTACAGCTGGCTCAGTCTATTATGGCAAGGAATATGCGGAAAAGAAAGAAAGGCAGAAAAAGACAAAGGAACAGGCGGAAGCCCTCTCAATGGCTATGAGAACCATTCTTTTTTTTTTTTTTTTTTATTTATTTATTTTTATTTTGCTTAACTTTACAATATTGTATTGCTTTTACAATACATCAAGATGGATCCACCGCCAGTATACACGTGTTCCCCATCCTGAACCCTCCTCCCTCTCCCCTCCCCACACCATCCCTCCAGGTCGTCCCAGTGCCCCAGCCCCAGGCATTTGTTATTGGGCATCGTACCTGGACTGACGACTCGTTTCAGATATAATATTATACATATTTCAATGCTATTCTCCCCAATCATCCCACCCTCTCCCGGTCCCAGAGTCCAAAAGTCTGTTCTATACATCAGTGTCTCTTTTGCTGTCTCGTAAATAGGGTTATTTTTACCATCTTTCTAAATTCCATATATATGTGTTAGCATACTGTATTTGTGTTTTTGTTTCTGGCTTACTTCACTCTGTATAATAGGCTCCAGTTCCATCCACCTCATTAGAACTGATTCAAATGTATTCTTTTTAATGGCTGAGTAATACTCCATTGTGTATATGTACCACAGCTTGCTTATCCATTCATCTGTGGATGGACATCTAGGTTGCTTCCACGTTCTGGCTATTGTAAACAGTGCTGCTATGAACATTGGGGTACACGTGTCTCTTTCAATTCTGGTTTTCTCAGTGTATATGCCCAGCAGTGGGATTGCTGGATCATAAGGCAGTTCTATTCCCAGTTTTTTGAGGAATCTCCATACTGTTCTCCATAGTGGCTGTACTAGTTTGCATTCCCCAACAGTGTAAGAGGGTTCCCTTCTCTCCGCACCCTCTCCAGCATTTATTGCTTGTGGACTTTTGGATAGCAGCCATTCTGATTGGCATGAAATGGTACCGTATAGTGGTTTTGATTTGCATTTCTCTGATAATGAGTGATGTTGAGCATCTTTTCATGTGTTTGTTAGCCATCCGTATGTCTTCTTTGGAGAAATGTCTATTGAGTTCTTTGGCCCATTTTTTGATTGGGTCATTTATTTTTCTGGAATTGAGCTGTAGAAGTTGCTTGTATATTTTTGAGATTAGTTGTTTGTCAGTTGCTTCATTTGCTATTATTTTCTCCCATTCTGAAGGCTGTCTTTTCACCTTGCTTATAGTTTCCTTTGTTGTGCAGAAGCTTTTTAAGTTTGATTAGGTCCCATTTGTTCATTTTTTATTTTATTTCCGATATTCTGGGAGGTGGGTCATGGAGGATCCTGCTGTGATGTAAGTCAGAGAGTGTTTTGCCTATGTTTTCCTCTAGGAGTTTTATGGTTTCTGGTCTTACATTTAGCTCTTCTTAAAAGGCCTGAAAAAATTTTTTTTTTTTTTTTTTTGGACCCAGGTGAAAAGAAATGGGCTTGCTATTACTGTGGAAAGGAGGGGCACCTCAAACGGAATTGCCCTCAGGCATCTAAGCCGCACCCAACAAAGGACCACACTAGAAGAGAGACTGCCCCCAGAGGCACAGGTTTCAGGGATCAGACTCTCAAGACAATCAGGACTGAAGGTGCCTGGGGGTCCCCGCACAAGCTCCCATCCTAATTATACCTGAGGAACCCCGGGTATTAATAACTGTGGGGGGCCAATCCATCGATTTCCTTTTAGATACTGGGACAACTTACTCCGTGCTTACTAAAGCCCCTGGTCCACCTTCTTCCTGATCTGCTTCCATAACGGGACTGTCTGGACAAGCCAAAAGATGGGCCTGATAATCTATGTGAGCCTACTTCTGCTGACTCCAAAAATCCTGAGTCTGCCGTTTGGCCTTCCTGTCCTGGGCTCACTCCTATACTGCATTTCATAATCGGTCTAACTGCTGGGTCTGTGGAGCACTCCCCTATTCATCAGTGGAAGGCTTCCCATGGTGGACATCTCTACTTCAAGGAAAAGACTATCTCCAAGTCTGTAAAAACCTTCGACAACAATCGCATGTGATGCCTCTTCTTAAATTGATGACATCTATGTGGTCCGCTAGAGAAGGGAATGGCAAGCCACTACAGTATTCTTGCCTTGACAACCCCATGAACAGTATGAAAAGGCAAAATGATAGGATACTGAAAGAGAAACTCCCCAGGCCAGTAGGGGCCCAATATGCTACTGGAGATCAGTGGAGAAATAACTCCAGAAAGAATGAAGGGATGGAGCCAAAGCAAAAAGAATACCCAGCTGTGGATGTGTCTGGTGATAGAAGCAAGGTCCGATGCTGTAAAGAGCAATATTGCATAGGAACCTGGAATGTCAGGTTCATGAATCAAGGCAAATTGGAAGTGGTCCAACAAGAGATGGCAAGAGTGAATGTCGACATTCTAGGAATCAGCGAACTAAAATTGACTGGAATGGATGATTTTAACTCAGATGACCATTATATCTACTACTGTGGGCAGGAATTCCTCAGAAGAAATGGAGTGGCCATCATGGTCAACAAAAGAGTCTGAAATGCAGAACTCAGATGCAATCTCAAAAATGACAGAATGATCTCTATTCGTTTCCAAGGCAAACCATTCAATGTCACAGTAATCCAAATCTATGCCCCAACCAGTAACGCTGAAGAAACTGAAGTTGAACGGTTCTATGAAGACCTACAAGACCTTTTAGAACTAACACCCAAAAAAGATGTCCTTTTCATTATAGAGGACTGGAATGCAAAAGTAGGAAGTCAAGAAACACCTGGAGTAACAGGCAAATTTGGCCTTGGAATACGGAATGAAGCAGGGCAAAGACTAATTTTTGCCAAGAAAATGCACTAGTCATAACAAACACCCTCTTCCAACAACACAAGAGAAGACTCTATACATGGACATCACCAGATGGTCAAGACCGAAATCAGATTGATTATATTCTTTGCAGCCAAAGATGGAGAAGCTCTATGCTATGCTATGCTATGCTAAGTCACTTCAGTCGTGTCCGACTCTGTGTGACCTCACAGATGGCAGCCCACCAGGCTTCCCTGTCCCTGGGATTCTCCAGGCAAGAACACTGGAGTGGGTTGCCATTTCCTTCTCCAATGCATGAAAGTGAAAAGAGAAAGTGAAGTTGCTCAGTCATATCCGACTCTTAGCGACCCCATGGACTGCAGCCTACCAGGCTCCTCTGTCTGTGGGGTTTTCCAGGCAAGAGTTCTGGAGTGGGATGCCATTGCCTTCTCCGGGAGAAGCTCTATACAATCAGCAAAAACAAGACCAGGAGCTGACTGGCTCAGACCATGAACTCCTTATTGCCAAATTCAGACTGAAATTGAAGAAAGTAGGGAAAACCACTAGACCACTCAGGTATGACCTAAATCAAATCCCTTATGATTATACAGTGGAAGTGAGAAATAGATTTAAGGCCCTAGATCTGATAGATAGAGTGCCTGATGAACTATGGACTGAGGTTCGTGACATTGTACAGGAGATAGGGATCAAGACCATCCCCATGGAAAAGAAATGCAAGAAAGCAAAATGACTGTCTGGGGAGGCCTTACAAATAGCTGTGAAAAGAAGAGAAGCGAAAAGCAAAGGAGAAAAGGGAAGATATAAGCATCTGAATGCAGAGTTCCAAAGAATGGCAAGAAGAGATAAGAAAGCCTTCTTCAGCGATCAGTGCAAAGAAATGGAGGAAAACAACAGAATGGAGATGTCTTCAAGAAACTCAGAGATACCAAAGGAACATTTCATGCAAAGATGGGCTTGATAAAGGACAGAAATGGTATGGACCTAACAGAAGCAGAAGATATTAAGAAGAGACGGAAAGAATACACAGAAGAACTGTACAAAAAAGATCTTCACTACCCAGATAATCATGATGATGTGATCACTGACCTAGAGCCAGACATCTTGGAATGTGAACTTAAGTGGGCCTTAGAAAGCATCACTACGAACAAAGCTAGTGGAGGTGATGGAATTCCAGTGGAGCTATTCCAAATCCTGAAAGATGATGCTGTGAAAGTGCTGCACTCAATAGGCCAGCAAATTTGGAAAACTCAGCAGTGGCCACAAGATTGGAAAAGGTCAGTTTTCATCCCAATCCCAAAGAAAGGCAATGCCAAAGAATGCTCAAACTACTGCACAATTGCACTCATCTCACACGCTAGTAAACCAATGCTCAAAATTCTCCAAGCCAGGCTTCAGCAATATGTGAACTGTGAACTTCCTGATGTTCAAGCTGGTTTTAGAAAAGGCAGAGGAACCAGAGATCAAATTGCCAACATTCGCTGGATCTTGGAAAAAGCAAGAGCGTTCCAGAAAAACATCTATTTCTGCTTTATTGACTATGCCAAAGCCTTTGACTGTGTAGATCACAATCAACTGTGGAAAATTCTGAAAGAGATGGGAATACCAGACCACCTGATCTGCCTCTTGAGAAATTTGTATGCAGGTCAGGAAGCAACAGTTAGAACTGGACATGGAACAACAGACTGGTTCCAAATAGGAAAAGGAGTTCATCAAGGCTGTATATTGTCACCCTGTTTATTTAATTTATATGCAGAGTACATCATGAGAAACACTGGACTGGAAGAAACACAAGTTGGAATCAAGATTGCTAGGAGAAATATCAATAACCTCAGATATGCAGATGACACCACCCTTATGGCAGAAAGTGAAGAGGAACTAAAAACCCTCTTGATGAAAGTGAAAGAGGAGAGTGATAAAGTTGGCTTAAAGCTCAACATTCAGAAAACGAAGAATGGCGTCCAGTCCCATCACTTCATGGGAAATAGATGGGGAAACAGTGGAAACAGTGTCAGATTTTATTTTTCTGGGTTCCAAAATCACTGCAGATGGTGACTGCAACCATGAAATTAAAAGACGCTTACTCCTTGGAAGGAAATTTATGACCAACCTAGATAGCATATTCAAAAGCAGAGACATTACTTTGCCAACACAGGTTCGCCTAGTCAAGGCTATGGTTTTTCCTGTGGTCATGTATGGATGTGAGAGCTGGACTGTGAAGAAGGCTGAGAGCCGAAGAATTGATGCTTTTGAACTGTGGTGTTGGAGAAGACTCTTGAGAGTCCCTTGGACGGCAAGGAGATCCAACCAGTCCATTGTGAAGGAGATCAGCCCTGGGATTTCTTTGGAAGGAATGATGCTAAACCTGAAACTCCAGTACTTTCGCCACCTCATGCAGAGTGTTGACTCACTGGAGAAGACTCTGATGCTGGGAGGGATTGAGGGCAAGAGGAGAAGGGGATGACAGAGGATGAGATGGCTGGATGGCATCACTGATTCGACGGATATGAGTCTGAGTGACCTCTGGGAATTGGTGATGGACAGAGAGGCCTGGTGTGCTGCAATTCATGGGGTTGCAAAAAGTCAGACACAACTGAGGGACTGATCGGAACAATCCTAAAATGGACTAGTGCAACACTTTGTACTTTAACTATGGACATAATGTGACTTTTCATTTTGATTTTAACTTGTTTTAATGACTATTTTGCCTTAGGTCTGTAACTGTATAATGGGTTTTCTAATAGTCTAAAAGCTTTTAAATTACAAATAGTTGTCCAAGCTCCTATGAGTGCCACAGCCTCCTCCAACTATTACTTGGGGCCCCTGGATCAGAGACCCTCAATATAAGGGTTAGGAGAATATATTGCCTCGACAGTTTAGGGACCACACCCCTAAACAGAAGGAAGTAGTTATGGAACTAAAAATGATGCCCCTTTCCTTTGGCAACATAATTCTCCTAAAAGAAAAGGGGGGAATGAGAGAGTCATTTCCTAGACAGGTTGATAAGAAGTCTAGGGGTCCCCAAGGAGAGAGGGGTTTGGAATCCTCAAGGAGGAAGAAAGGACAAACTTTTTTTTTCCCTCTACATTCTTTAGGATTATATAACAATAATGTATCCTGCCTGAGGACAATCTCTGGATTAAACCTTCTGGCTAATTCTGTTATCTTAAAATGTAAATTATGGGAGTAGGTCTGGTGAGGTCTTTACAACCTCCAGACATTCTTTTGATTCCTTGGAGAGTATACAACTCCATTGCCAACACTAAGCAAGGGGGTACTCTTTCTATCCCCTTCTGATGTCTATGTTAGAAGCTTTCTCTATCTCCTTTATACTTTAATAAAACTTTATTACACACACACACACAAAAGAAGATGTGGTCCATATATACAATGGAATATTACTCAGTATAAAAAGGAATGAAACATGCCATTTGAAGCATCATGAATGGTTTTAGAGATTATTATACTAAGTGAAATAAGCAATACAGAGAAAGACAAATATCATATGTTAGTGCAAATATATGGAATCTAAAAAAATGATACAAATGAATATATTCACAAGACAGGAATGGATTCACAGACATAGAAACAACTTCATGGCTACGAAAGGGGAAAGGGATAAATTAGGAGTTGGGGATTCAAATATACACACTACTATATATAAAATGGGCTTCCCAAGTGGCTCAATGATAAAGGTTCCAGCTACCAATGCAGGAGATGAAGATTTGAACCCTAGATTGGGAAGATAGCTTAGAGAAGAACATGGCAACCAACTCCTATATTCTTGCCTGGGAAATCCCATGGACAGAGGAGCCTGGGGAGCTACAGTCTATGGGGTAGCAAAAGAGTTGGCCATGACTTAGCAACCAAACAAAAACAAACAATATATACAAAATAGATAACCAACAAAGACCTACTGTATAGCACAGGGTCCTATACTCAATATCTTATAATAACCTATAATGAAAGAGAATGTACAAAAAGAATATGTATATATAATAAAATCACTTTGTTTTATACTTGAAAGCAACAAAACATTGTAAATCAACTATATTTCAATTTTCTAAAAATCTAAAGTTTGTTTTAAAAAAATGATGCTTAACTGGGGCTAAGAAAGTAATAATATTTAATTATATTAAGGAGATATCTAACCTTATTATTGAAGCTTTTAAAATCAAGAATAACTGCTGAGTTTTTAAAAATTAGGTTTATGGACAATCAGTGGAGAAATAACTCCAGAAAGAATGAAAGGAGGGAGCCAAAAAAAAAAAAAACCCACCTTTGGGTTTTTTTGGTGAAAAAAGCAAAGTCCGATGCTGTAAGAGCAATATTGCATAGGAACCTGGAATGTCAGGTCCATGAATCAAGGCAAATTGGAAGTGGTCAAACAAGAGATGGCCAGAGTGAATGTCGACATTCTAGGAATTAGCGAACTAAAATGGACTGGAATGGGTGAATTTAACTCGGATGACCATTATATCTACTACTGTGGGCAGGAATCCCTCAGAAGAAATGGAGTAGCCATCATGGTCAACAAAAGAGTCTGAAATGCGGTACTTGGATGCAATCTCAAAAATGACAGAATGATCTCTGTTCGTATCCAAGGCAAACCATTCAATGTCACAGTAATCCAAGTCTATGCCCCAACCAGTAACACAGAAGAAGCTGAAGTTGAAAGGTTCTATGAACCTATGAAGACCTACAAGACCTTTTAGAACTAACACCCAAAAAAGATGTCCTTTTCATTATAGGGGACTGGAATGCAAAAGTAGGAAGTCAAGAAACACCTGGAGTAACAGGCAAATTTGGCCTTGGAATACGGAATGAAGCAGGGCAAAGACTAATAGAGTTTTGCCAAGAAAATGCACTGGTCATAGCAAATACCCTCTTCCAACAACACAAGAGAAGACTCTATACATGGACATCACCAGATGGTCAACACCGAAATCAGATCGATTATATTCTTTGCAGCCAAAGATGGAGAAGCTCTATACAATCAGCAAAAACAAGACCAGGAGCTGACTGTGGCTCGGACCATGAACTCCTTATTGCCAAATTTAGACTGAAATTGAAGAAAGTAGGGAAAACTACTAGACCATTCAGGTATGACCTAAATCAAATCCCTTATGATTATACAGTGGAAGTGAGAAATAGATTTAAGGGCCTAGATCTGATAGATAGAGTGCCTGATGAGCTATGGAATGAGGTTCGTGACATTGTACAGGAGACAGGGATCAAGACCATCCCCATGGAAAAGAAATGCAAAAAAGCAAAATGGCTGTCTGGGGAGGCCTTACAAATAGCTGTGAAAAGAAGAGAAGCGAAAAGCAAAGGAGAAAAGGAAAGATATAAACATCTAAATGCAGAGTTCCAAAGGATAGCAAGAAGAGATAAGAAAGCCTTCTTCAGTGATCAATGCAAAGAAATAGAGGAAAACAACAGAATGGGAAAGACTAGGGATCTCTTCAAGAAAATCAGAGATACCAAAGGAACATTTCATGCAAAGATGGGCACGATAAAGGACAGAGATGGTGTGGACCTAACAGAAGCAGAAGATATTAAGAAGAGGTGGCAAGAATACACAGAAGAACTGTACAAAAAAGAGCTTCAAGACCTAGACAATCATGATGATGTGATCACTGACCTAGAGCCAGACATCTTGGAATGTGAAGTCAAATGGGCCTTAGAAAGCATCACTACGAACAAAGCTAGTGGAGGTGATGGAATTCCAGTGGAACTATTCCAAGTCCTGAAAGATGATGCTGTTAAAGTGCTGCACTCAATATGCCAGCAAATTTGGAAAACTCAGCAGTGGCCACAGGACTGGAAAAGGTCAGTTTTCATCCCAATCCCAAAGAAAGGCAATGCCAAGGAGTGCTCAAACTACCGAACAATTGCACTCATCTCACACGCTAGTAAAGTAATGCTCAAAATTCTCCAAGCCAGGCTTCAGCAATATGTGAACCGTGAACTTCCTGATGTTCAAACTGGTTTTCGAAAAGGCAGAGGAACCAGAGATCAAATTGCCAACATCCGCTGGATCATGGAAAAAGCAAGAGAGTTCCAGAAAAACATCTATTTCTGCTTTATTGACTATGCCAAAGCCTTTGACTGTGTGGATCACAATAAACTATGGAAAATTCTGAAAGAGATGGGAATACCAGACCACCTGATCTGCCTCTTAAGAAATCTGTATGCAGGTCAGGAAGCAACAGTTAGAACTGGTCATGGAACAACAGACTGGTTCCAAATAGGAAAAGGAGTACGTCAAGGCTGCATATTGTCACCATGTTTATTTAACTTATATGCAGAGTACATCATGAGAAATGCTGGACTGGAAGAAACACAAGTTGGAATCAAGATTGCCGGGAGAAATATCAATAACCTCAGATATGCAGATGACACGACTCTTATGGCAGAAAGTGAAGAGGGGCTAAAAAGCCTCTTGATGAAAGTGAAAGTGGAGAGTGAAAGGGTTGGCTTAAAGCTCAACATTCAGAAAACGAAGATCATGGCATCTGGTCCCACCACTGCATGGGAAATAGATGGGGAAACAGTGGAAACAGTGTCAGATTTTGTTTTTCTGGGCTCCAAAATCACTGCAGATGGTGACTGCAGCCATGAAATTAAAAGACGCTTACTCCTTGGAAGGAAAGTTATGAGCAACCTAGATAGCATATTCAAAAGCAGAGACATTACTTTACCAACAAAGGTTCGCCTAGTCAAGGCTATGGTCTTTCCTGTGGTCATGTATGGATGTGAGAGCTGGACTGTGAGGAAGGCTGAGCGCCGAAGAATTGATGCTTTTGAACTGTGGTGTTGGAGAAGACTCTTGAGAGTCCCTTGGACTGCAAGAAGATCCAACCAGTCCATTCTGAAGGAGATCAATCCTGGAATCTCTTTGGAAGGAATGATGCTAAAGCTGAAACTCCAGTATTTTGGCCACCTCATGCGAAGAGTTGACTCATTGGAGAAGACTCTGATGCTGGGAGGGATTGAGGGCAGGAGGAGAAGGGGACGACAGAGGCTGAGATGGCTGGATGGCATCACTGACTCGATGGATGCGAGTCTGAGTGACCTCCGGGAGCTGGTGATGGACAGGGAGGCCTGGCGTGCTGCGGTTCATGGGGTCGCAAAGAGTCGGACACGACTGAGCGACTGATCTGATCTCTGATGGACAATAGAATGGGAAAGACTAGATATCTTTTCAAGAAAATTGGAGATACCACGGGAAAATTTCATGCAAAGATGAGCACAATAAAGGGGAGAAGCATCAAGGACCTAACAAAAGCAGAAGATTAAGAAGAGGTGGCAAGAATACATAGAAGAACTATACAAAAAAGTCTTAATGACCCAGATAACCACATTGGTATGGTCATTCACCCAGAGCCAGACATCCTGGACTGTGAAATCAAGTGGGCGATAGGAACCATTACTACAAACAAAGCTAATGGAGGTGATGGAATTCTAGCTGAGCTATTTCAAATCCTAAAAGATGATGCTGTGAAAGTGCTGCACTCATCATGCCAGCAATTTTGGAAAACTCAGCAGTGGCCACAGAACTGGAAAAGGTCAGTTTTCATTCCAATCCCAAAGAAGGCCAATGCCAAAGAATGTTCAAACTGCCACACAATTGCACTCATTTCACACGCTACTAAGGTAATGTGTAAGCCAAGAACTTCCAGATGTACAATCTGGATTTACAAAAGGTTGAGGAACCAGAGATCAAATTGCCACAATCCATTGGATCATAGAAAAAGCAAGGGAATGCAAAAATGAAGAAAATATCTACTTCTGTTTCATTGACTACGCTAAAGCCTTTGACTGTGTGGATAACAAGAAACTGGAAAATTCTTAAAGAGATGGAGATACCAGACCACCTTACCTGCCTCATGAGGAGCCTGTATGCAGACCAAGAAGCGACAATTAGAACCAGACATGGAACAATGGACTGGTTTCAAATTGGGAAAGGAGTACATCAAGGCTGTATATAGTCATCCTGCTTATTTAACTTCTGTGCAGAGTACATCATGTGAAATGCTGGGCTGGATGAAGCACAAACTGGAATCAAGGCAGCCAGGAGAAATATCAATAACCCTAGATATGCAGATGACACCACCCTTATCGCAGAAAGCAAAGAGGAACTAAAGAGCCTCTTGATGAAAGTGAAAGAGGACAGTGAAAAAGCTGGCTTAAAATTCAACATTCAAAAAACGAATATATTGGCATCTGGTCCCATCACTTCATGGGAAATAGATGGGGAAACAGTGGAAACAGTGACAGGCTCAATTTTTTTCAGCTCCAAAATCACTGTGGATGGCAACTGCAGTCATGAAATTAAAAGACCCCTGCTCCTTGGAAGAAAAACTATGACCAACCTAGATAGGTCATAAAAAAGCAGAGATATCGCTTTGCCAACAAAGCTGCATAATGGTTTTTCCATTAGGCATGTATGGTTTTGAGAGTTGGACCATAAAGAAGGCAGAATGCAGAAAATTGGTGATTTCGAACTTTGGAGTTGGAGAAGACTCTTGACAGTCCCTTGAACTGCAAGGAGATCAAACAAGTCAATCCTAAAGGAAATAAAACTTGAATTTCATTGGAAGATTTGATGCTGAAGCTCCAATACCTTGGCCACATGTTGTGAAGAGCCAGCTCATTAGAAGACCTTGATGCTTGGAAAGATTTAGTGCAGGAAGAGAAAGGGGTGATAGAGGATGAGATGGTTGGATGGCATCATTGGCTCAATGGACTTGAGTTTGAACAAACTCTGGGAGATAGTGAAACACAGGGAAGCTTGGCGTGCTACAGTTCATGTGATGGCAAAGAATCAGACAGCACTTTGTGACTGAATAACAACATGTGAAGTATAATATCCATAGATTAAAATTCCTAAGTTTTATAGGACTCAGAGAATTTTGAAAAATGTATGAAGCTTGCTAATTATGAACACATTAAAGATATGAAATAGTCCGAACACCACAAACAGTTCTCTTGTGACACTTGATAAGTCAATTTCCCCAACATCCCTACCACCTGGCAATCAATGATCTGATGTTTTTACCCATGGTTTTGCTTTATCCAGAACAAATGCAATTATACTGTATATAGTGGATACTTTTGAAATACATTCCTATAATTTTATATATGAATTGCTGTTGTTCAGTCACTCAGTCATTTCTGACTCTTTTTGGCCCCATGGACTGCAGCATGTCAGTCTTTCCTGTCCTTCACTGTCTCCAGAGCTTTTTTTTTGTTTTTGAGGAACCCATTGTGTGGTTGTACCACAATTTGTCCATTCACTAGTTGACAAATATTTGGAATGTATCCAGATTCCAGCTTGTTATAAATAATCTACAAATTTTTGTGTATAATTATGCTTTCATTTTGGGGGGTAAATATTTAAGAATAAAAAATATGAGTTGTATGGTAAGTGCATATGTAACTACTAGAATTTTCCCAACTGTTTTCTCAAGTGGCTATATCACTTTGCATTCACACCAACAACGTATGAGAATTATAGTTACTGTGTATTTCTGCCAAAAAGAGACAAGACAGATACATTATATGGAATACAGAACCCAGAAATATACCAACACAAATATTAGCTGATCTTTAAGAAATGAGCAGACAATTCACTGGAAAAAGGAATGTCTTTCAACAAGTGGCACTGGACTGACAGGACATATGCATGCACACTTAGTGATAAGTTTCTAAATATATCACCAAGCATAATCCACGAAAGAACAAAATGGCAATTTGGACTTTATTAAAATTAAAACCCTACTCTTCAAAGACATTGTTAAGAGAATGAAAAGACTAACCATAGGCAGAAAGAAAATATTTACAAAACACATATCTAAAAACTGACTTCCCTGGTGGCTCAGACAGTAAGGAGTTTGCCTGCAATGCAGAAGACCCCAGTTCAATCCCTGGGTTGGGGGTCTCAGGATTAGAGAAGGGGTTGGAATGGAAATGGCAACCCACTCCAGTATTCTTGCCTGAAAAATCCAATGGATGGAGGAACCTGGCAGGCTACAGTCCATGGGTTCACAAAGAATCAGACATGACTGAGTGACTTCACTTCACTTCAAAAACTGACTTATATCTAAAAAATTCAAAATATACCTAAATTTCAACAATAAGAAATAAACGAGCCAATTTTAAACAGTGCAAAAGATCTGTACACATGCCTAGCCAAAGCAGATATAGATACGGCAAACAAACATATGAAAGGATCCTCAACATCACAGATAATTAAGGGACTGCAAGTTGAAATGATAATGAGATACCACATTAGAATGGTGAAAATCTAAAAAACCAACACTACCAAATGCTGACTAGGATTTGGAGGATAAGAATACTCTCTTATTGCCAGTTGGAATGCAAAATGGCATAGCATTTTAGAAGACAGTTTGACAGATTCTTAAAAAGCTAAACATAGTCTTATCATCAACCAGGAATTATTCTCTTAAGTATTTTACCAAATAAATGGATAGCCAATGTCCACACAAAAATACGTATGCAAATATTGAGAATAGTTTTATGTTAATTGCCAAAACTTGGAATTAGCCAAGACGTCCTTCACTGAGTGAATTGATAAATCACCTGTAGTACACTGCAGTTCATACACTGGAATATTTTTCAACAGTACAAAAGGAAAAAGTCAATTGTCAAGTCCCCAAACTACTAAGAAAATGTGTTATGAAGAACAAAAACAAGTAATTAAAATTATAAAAAAATATAAATGAAAGTCCCCAAACTACTAAGAAAATGTGTTATGAAGAAAAAAACAAGTAATTAAAATTATTAAAAAATATAAATGAATGCCCAGAGAAATGCCAAAAAAGAAATGATCTATCAAACCACTGGAATTTATAGAGAAATATTAAATGCATTTTACTAGATGAAACCAGTTCAAAAAGCCACAAACAATATGGTCCCAACTATATACCATTCTAGAGAAGGCAGAACTATAGAAACAGTACAAAGAACAATGGTTACCAGAGGTCAGAGAAAGGAGAAGGATGAATATGGAGCACAGTGGATTTTTAGGGCATTGAAACTATTCTGTATGATGCTGTAATGATGGATATGCAAAATTACAAGCATTTGTCAATACCCATAGAATTACACAACATATAATGTAAGAAGTGCGGTTCATCCATTCCAAAACTCAAATAATTATCAACACTGAAGAAGAAAAAAATCACATGGCTATCTCAGTAGGCAATTACAAAGTAGTAACAAAACTCAAATCCATTCCTGATAAAATCCTCAGAAAACTTGAAAGAGGAGGAAACTTCATCAACCTGATAAGGTACATATAACAAAAAACCTGTATCTAACATCATATTTAATTGTGAAAGGCTCAATATTTTTACTTAAGTTCAGGAATAAGACTATAATATCTGCCATCACTATTTTGACAGAACATTTATTAGCGGTTTCAATATGTATCCAGATTGGAAAGGAAGAAATAAAGCTGTCTTTAAACAGATGACATGACATATAATAAATATCTTTATCAAAATTTCAAAATATAATACCAATATACATTACTTGGTTGGAATTCTATACACCAATAACAATCAGAAGTTGGAAACAATAATCCTGTTTATAATAATATCAAATTATATGAAATACCTATGGATAAATCTCAATGAGTATGTGAAACCTCTACTGAACCCCACAAAATATTGCTGACAGAAATTAAAAACTTAAATAAATGGAGACAACATCCGTATCTTCATGGATCTGAAGACTATTATTCAGATGTCAAATCTCCAAAACTGATCAATAGACTCAATACATTCCTGTTGAATAAAATTGCCAGCAGGTGTTTTTGAAGAAATTGATAAACTTATCTAGTAATCCATATAGAAATGCAAAGGACATGGAATAGCCTGGACAACTTTTAAACAGAAAAGCAAAGTTGCCAGAGTGACACTATGTATGCTAAAGACTTGGATAAAGCTACATAATAATGACGGCATTGTACTGACAGAAATATAGATTTAAAAATCAACAGAACAAGAAAAATTGAAAAATAGGTCCATACTTATAGAGACAACTGACCTTCAACAAAAGGGCAATGGCGGCTGACTGACAAAAGGTATATTTCTCAACAAATGATGCTGGAAACAATGGATATTAATATGCAAAAAAATAATATTTCTTATTCAAAAATTAATCTTCCTCACAGGCATAAAGGTGAAACTTCAAACTATGCAATGTGTGGAATAAAATAAGATAAGATATTTGCTTCCCTGGATGAGGAAAGATTGTTTAGTTATGAAATAAAATGCACATTCCACAGAAGAAGAAATAGATAAATGAAACTATCAAAATTAGAACTTACGTACTTTGAAAGCTACTATTAAAAGAACAAAAGTACAAGCAATACTTGTACTTTTTTTGAAATGCAATATTCCCAATATTGTATTGAAATACAATATTTCAAGGAGAAAACAGTTGAGAAGCATGTATTTGATGGACTTGTATTCAGAACATAAAAGAACTATCAAAGTTCACTAACAAGAAAACAAACCAGTTTTTAAAATGGGCAAACATTTGAAAATGGACTTCGCTATGAAAAGAAAACTCTACGACAAATAAGCTCACGAAAACATGACCCACATAATTTGTGAAAAAATGTAAGCTATCCACACAATTTATTAGAAAATGTAAGTTAAAACCACTTGAAATGACACTGCACAGCTATTAGAATGTCTAAAGACTAACTGTATCAAGGGTCATGGAGTATACAGAGGAGGGGGAACTCAAAACACTTGCTGAAAAATAAATGGCACAACCACTTTGGAAAACAATCTTCCAGTTTCTGGCAGTTCCCTTAAAAGTTAAATATGCAGGTATCATACCATCCATCCATCTAGAGATACACCCAAGAGAAAAAGCATATATCCATATAATCCTGGGTACAGTGATGTTCATAGTAGCGTGATGTGTAATAGTCAACAGGAGAAAGCCCACACGTTCTTGAGGTTTGATGACTCTTTAGTGCTATGTTTAGATTCCTTTTCTTTTTTGTGTGTATATTTATTATAGATTTTTGGTTTGCAGTTAGCAAGAGGCTTCTGTATAAGAGTGTAGTAGTGAAATTATGTATATCTGCAGTAAGCAGTTAAGGGGTATGCAAAACAGATATAAAATGTAATATCAAAAATAGTATCGGGGAGGAAAGTACAAATGCAGAGTTTTTTAAATGCTTTGAAATTAAGAGATAAGCAACAAAATATATTTTAAATTATATAAATGATTTTACTACCTTTGTTTTTTAACCTCTCTACTAGCTTTGTATGTGGATGACCGCCTGCCCTTACTCTATGCTTGCCTTTACCGGTGAGCCTTTTCATTTCATAATTTTCTTGTTTCTAGTTGTAGCCACATGTTATCAACAGGTAAGCTGATAAAGAAATTGTGGCATATCCAAACAATGAAATACTACTCAACAATAAAGAGTACACCTTTCAATATATGTAGCCATGGGGATGCATCTCCAACTGGCTGTGATGAGTAAAATAATCCAGATAAAAAAGAATACATGTTATATTATAAAATTTACTTTATATTCCAGATATGCAAACTAATCTATAGTAACAAGATCAGTGGTTGTCTGGGATGGAGAGGGGGTGCAATAGAGGGATTATAAATTAGTCAAGATAAACTTTCCAATTGATAGAATTATTCACTTTTTGAAATAGTCACAGTTTGATGAGTATATTCATATTTATCAAATGATGCTATTTAATATGTTAAATTTATTGTATGTCAAACTCAATAAAAATTAGGAAAATAAAACATTTTAAAAAAACAGGTCAAGAGGGAAGTAGAAGAAAAGTTCTCTAAAACAGGTTCAGGTAGCCAAATAATTCTTTTCATACATTACATACAGTCACACCCCTTCCCCATAACTAAGATTCCATTTAATTCTATGGGCATTTATTTTCTACATTGTTTAGTCTTCCCTAAGTGCTAGATGCCATGCTAATGGCTCAGAGTTTAAAGATGCAGGAGAGATACTGTGGAATATTTTAGCACAGAGATTGTTAGGGCTGGATTTATTGCACACTGACCTGGGTTCACCCTTCCCTCCTAAATGCTGCTGCTGCTGCTAAGTCGCATCAGTCGTGTCTGACTCTGTGTGACCCCAAAGATGGTAGCCCACTAGGCTCCTCTGTCCCTGGGACTCTCCAGGCAAGAACACTGGAGTGGGTTGCCATTTCCTTCTCCAATGCATGAAAATGAAAAATGAAAGTGAAGTCACTCAGTTGTGTCCGACTCTTAGCGACCCCATGGACTGTAGCCTACCAGGATCCTCCATCCATGGGATTCTCCAGGCAAAAGTACTGGAGTGGGGTGCCATTGCCTTCTCCGTCCCTCCTAAATGATCATATGCCAAATACTCAAATTATTTAAGCTTCTGTTTCCTCTAATGAAAATAAGATTAAATGGGATAATGTATATCACATTCTAACTAATGCATGGGGAATGGTAGTGTTCAATCAATTATTACTATTGCCATATTACTATTAAAATAAAAACAAGTAGTGCTGGGAAAACTGGTCAAACACTTGTAAAAGAATGAAACTAGAGCACTTTCTAACACCATACACAAAAATAAACTCAAAATGGATTAAAGATCTAAATGTAAGACCAGAAACCATAAAACTCCTAGAGGAAAACATAGGCAAAACACTCTCTGACTTACATCACAGCAGGATCCTCTATGACCCACCTCCCAGAATATTGGAAATAAAATCAAAAATAAACAAATGGGACCTAATTAAACTTAAAAGCTTCTGCACAGCAAAGGAAACTATAAGCAAGGTGAAAAGACAGCCTTCAGAATGGGAGAAAATAATAGCAAATGAAGCAACAGACAAACAACTAATCTCAAAAATATATAAGCAACTCTTACAGCTCAGTTCCAGAAAAATAAATGACCCAATCAAAAAATGGGCCAAAGAACTAAATAGACATTTCTCCAAAGAAGACATACAGATGGCTAACAAACACATGAAAAGATGCTCAACATCATTCATTATCAGAGAAAAGCAAATCAAAACCACTATGAGGTACCATTTCACACCAGTCAGAATGGCTGCGATCCAAAAGTCTACAAGCAATAAATGTTGGAGAGGGTATGGAGAAAAGGGAACCCTCTTACACTGTTGGTGGGAATGCAAACTAGTACAGCCACTATGGAGAACAGTATGGAGATTCCTCAAAAAACTGGGAATAGAACTGCCTTATGATCCAGCAATCCCACTGCTGGGCATACACACTGAGAAAACCAGAATTGAAAGAGACACGTGTACCCCCAATGTTCATAGCAGCACTGTTTATAATAGCCAGGACTTGGAAGCAACCTAGATGTCCATCCGCAGATGAATGGATAAGAAAGCAGTGGTACATATACACAATGGAGTATTACTCAGCCATTAAAAAGAATACATTTGAATCAGTTCTAATGAGGTGGATGGAACTGGAGCCTATTATACAGAGTGAAGTAAGCCAGAAAGAGAAACACAAATACAGTATACTAACACATATATATGGAATTTAGAAAGATGGTAACAATAACCCATACGAGACAGCAGAGGAGACACTGATGTATAGAACAGTCTTTTGGACAATGGGAGAGGGAGAGGGTGGGATGATTTGGGAGAATGGCATTGAAATATGTATAATATCATGTTTGAAACGAGTCACCAGTCCAGGTTCGATGCCTGATACCGGATGCCTGGGGCTGGTGCACTGGGACGACCCAGAGGGATGGTATGGGGAGGGAGGAGGGAGGAGGGTTCAGGATGGGGAACACATGTATACCTGTGGCGGATTCATTTTGATGTATGGCAAAACCAATACAATACTGAAAAGTTAAGTAAAATAAAATTTAAAAAAATAAAATAAATAAAATAAAAACAGTGCTTTTGAGCATATCTTCAAGACTCTAGAGAAATAAAAGAACAAACTGATTTTACAGAACATTGAAAAGCTTTCAAGAAGCTTATTTCTTCTCACAGAAGGTGTACTAATTTGTCAGCCTAAAAATACACTATCTGGAAACCTTCTGCCTTTAGTATACTGTTTTTCAGTGGCTAAAGAAACCCAAGATTCCTTTAAAATGTCAGAACGGTACACATGATACCATCTACTGTTGTCTCAGTTAGCAAACTGCAATTCAATTATCCACATGCAAGATGAAGAAAATAAAATTCCAGAACCCATTCTAAAGGCCTTCTGTCAGCTGCAGCAAAGATCACCTGCTGTTTGAAAGTTGTGTTCAGCCAAAACTGCTAATATACTGTCAAATGTTTTTTGTGGTTTTTTTTTTCCATTTCAGTTGGGACATAGAATGTCACTCCTGAGAGTCTTCAGAGCTTCTCAACGATCTAAACTCTGAAACATGAAGGGATTGTATTTCTGATCATCACCTTTGAGACGGGGTAGGCAGGGTAAAGGAACAAACGGAAGAATAAAATCCCTCTATAAAGCATGATGTTCATTCTAGAACATCAGCAGGAGGGACGGATACTGGGCAGGACTCAGGCATGGCTGCCATGGAAAGCCCATTACTGCCTTCTTCAGAGTTTTCAGTCTGGATGTATTTCCATGGCTGAAAAGAAGCCAAGACGTTTTGTAGAAGTAAATGAATCCTGAAGATGTCTATGTCAGAGGAAACTCTTCTCAAGCACCTAAGCTCCTTGAAGCCAAGGTCTAGGAGTGCTTCCAAATGACAGATAATAATTTGATATTTTGAGGCTAGATCACTCCCTGCCTCCCCCACCCACCCAAGGACTCTCCCACCCGCCCAAGTCACTGTGTGCACGCACAGTCAAGTCTGACTCCTTGTGATCCCATTGATTGTAACCCGCCAGGCTCCTCTGTTCATGGAATTTTCAAGGCAAGAATACTGGAGTGAGTTGCCATTTCCTCCTCCAGAAGATCTAGTCACTGGTCGAACACAAACAGCTCCTGGAATTCTACTTGTTAAACTTTTAAAACCAGTGAATTGGGCTAGTAAACTGGTCAAGGGAATGCATTAGCTGACATTTGAAACTTACAGAGGGAACAGTTATAACTATGGAGGGTTTGGATGGTTACCGCTAAACTGCACTGATGCTGCAGAGAAAGAGAATGAAATGCTGAAGCCAGTTACCAAACAGTTTAAAGTCAAGTATGAAAGCCAGAGGACCCTTTTGTAGCATACAGAGCCCTCATCTGCTGTATCAGGAGTACAGACACTGTATCCTGGGCAGAAAACCAAGCCCAGGATATAATGGTCTCAGTGGGTGAGCTTCAGAAGGTTAAATGCTCCAGCCAGCTAAGTCTTTTAAGTCAAGATCAGAGTCCTGACTGGGAAATCCTAGGAGTCTGACATACAGAATAGAGATCTGGGAGAAATTCTGAGATTTTGGGTTCCCTAGACTCCACTGAACCTTCTGAGCCAACAGGATGACTGACCTCTCTTCAGAGTGGGCAGTCCCCTTACGGCTGCAGTAACACAGAGGTCTCTCCCCATCAAGGCGACCACTTCCCCCTGAGGGTCTGTCCCATCTTCCTTCCTGACAAACTAGGCACCTAGCTAGCTAGGCTTAAGTCATGGCGTAGATTAGCTGGGGACATACCTGACCTGTTAAGGAAGGAAATATCACCTATCCCTAAGGAACTACAAGGCCTATTTAGCATGGACCTACAGAAGCTGGAGGAATATTCATAGAAATAGATTCCAAGAGTGCGTTTTCAAAGGGTCCAAAGAGCAATAACAAAAATGGACAGGAAAGCATTTATACATTTGCAAGCACTCTCCTAAGATACAGGATTTTAAACCAACGAAGATTTCAGGAGACAGTTCCTCATAACATGGAAAAGAAGTTTAGAACTGGTCTGTGTTAAGCAAAGTTGAATTGCCCTGGCAGATGGTCAAAGAAAAAATTAGAAGGCTCAAATAACTGGGCATTCATAGAATAAATATACTCTATGAATTTGGAACACTCACCAGATGATTTTCTTCCATAGGAAGACACAAAGTCAAGTGCTGCTGGAAAGAGGCATAAAAAGTGAACTAAAGAGTTACCTGGCAGTTCTTTTCTAACTATAGAAGCTGAAGGTAAGAGAGGTATTTCCAGAACTTGGCTTGCTAATATTAAGTGGGATCACAGACTAATGGTAGAAGCCAAGTAGCTGATTTGAAGACTGTAAGCAAGTCTCTTATTGATCGATAGTGCAGCTGCAGCCAAAGAGACCTGACATCTAGAATGTTATCAAATAGGCTAACCGAACCATAGCAATCTCAGGGGGGAAATGGATGGGCATCCACCAAGAGCACCACTCAGCTGCACAGGGATGATGGAGAGGCTGAGACCAGTCACTCCTATAAGAAGCCTTGACATCTGACCCAGTATACAGTCAGGTTTTACACCTAGAACTCTTCTAGAATCAAAACGCTTTCACATCTAGTAACCTTTGCATCCTTCCCAAAAGAAGGATTCTGCAATACTATCACCAAAAATGATCATGTTTCCTCAGCCCTTCCCCCATCTACACATGGCCATTTAGTTCTTTTTCTACTGTATTTCAGGAAGAACCAAACACCCATATATTTCAAGGAGTATTAGAAACAGAATGTGAGTTCATTTTAACATCCAGATAAGCCAAGTGTTACCTGGGCTCTGCTGCTGAAGTGGACAGTACATCAGAATAAATAGAATGGTAAAAATAGAATCCTGGCCAGGATTTGATTTATGATGGGTGTTCTGAGCCTGGGGACTCACTCAAGCTTTCTGCAGTTCCTGAATGTGTAACGGGGGCTGACATACTTGGCAGCTGATGCAGTTTCCACATTGAGTCCTTGGCATGTGAAGTAAGAGCTACTGTAGTGGAAAACAAAGGTGGAAGCCTCTGAAATTTCCCTCAGATTGCTAAAACAGTGAATCAGAAGCAATGTTACACTCTGGACTGGAATGGAAGTGATTAGTGCCACACTTAAAGATCTTAAGGATTTTCATCATATCAATCCATTTTCATTACTTTTGGTTGCTGCTATATTTAGACCTTCTTTTAAGACCTTATTGTGTTTCCTGTCTTCTTCCCTGATTCTGTTTCTCCCCTTTTCTTCCTTTTGAGAAAAAAAAATATTTTCTAAAGTACCCAATGTTCTGGAAATATAAATTTAATTTCTAATATTTTAATGCATGTCTCTTGAATTTTAACCTGCCTACTTATTTTTTTGAAGTCTAAAACCACTCAAATTGTTTCTCAAGATAAAGCTGTTAGCTTCTTTTTGTCACCTGCTAAATATACTATTTTATTTTTTTGCTTAGTTTTACCTTTATCTTTTTACAAAGTAAGTATTTTTATAGTCAAGAATAAATTAAACTCACCAAAAGATTGTTAACTATCATGTTGCTCTGATATTCTGTAATTTTGTATATCCTACATCCACCATCTTCATTTTCCTTTTCACTGTAGTTTTTGGGAGAAGGCAATGGCACCCCACTCCAGTACTCTTGCCTGGAAAATCCCATGGACAGAGGAGCCTGGTAGGCTGCAGTCCATGGGGTAGCTAAGAGTCAGACATGACTGAGCGACTTCACTTTCACTTTTCACTTTCATGCATTGGAGGAGGAAACAGCAACCCATTCCAGTGTTCTTGCCTGGAGAATCCCAGGGACGGAGGAGCCTGATGGGCTGCCGTCTATGGGATTGCACAGAGTCGGACGTGGATGAAGCGATTTAGCAGTAGCAATAGTATATTTTTAAAGAATTCTTTAAGAGGTTTCTTGGTTATTCAAATATCACAGTATATCTTTAATTTATTCTTATACTCAGTAATTTAACTGGGCATGCACTTCAAGGTTATTTTCCCTCAAAACTTTGAAAATATCATTTTATTGCTTTCCAGCATCTGTTGTTGCTAAAGAGAATTTTATTGTCAGTTTAGTTTTCACTTATATTGTCAATCATCTGGAAGCTTTTGAAATGGTCTCTTTAATCTTGGTAGTCTGCAGTTCAACTACGCTATGTTTAAGTCGTTTGTTTCTGTGCTTTTAATTTTTTATCTTACCCAGAACTCCAGGAGATATGTTAAATTGAAGATCTAACTTTCTTTAATATTTGAAAATTCTTAGCTCTTGTCTCTTCAAATACTGCTTTTTCTCTTTTTCAGTTCCTATTGTGGGATCTCTTAGAATCTTGATATATCTTCCAAGACTCTCATTTACTGTCTGTCCCTTTCATCAGTGATATGTAGTAGGGTGAATGCATTAGTAACATTTTCCTATTTTCTGTTCTACATCCAGAGTTTTCCCTTCCTCTTGCTTTTTTTAAATTTTATTTTAATGACTACATTTTTATTTTAATGAATATATATATCAGCTTTAATGATTACTTTGCCAACAAAGGTCCGTCTAGTCAAGGTTATGGTTTTTCCAGTAGTCATGTATGGATGTGAGAGTTGGACAGTGAAGAAAGCTGAGCACCGAAGAATTGATGCTTTTGAACTGTGGTGTTGGAGAAGACTCTTGAGAGTCCCTTGGACTGCAAGGAGATCCAACCAGTCCATTCTGAAGGAGATCAGTTCTGGGTGCTCTTTGGAAGGAATGATGCTAAAGCTGAGACTCCAGTACTTTGGCCACCTCATGAGAAGAGTTGACTCATTGGAAAAGACTCTAATGCTGGGAGGGATTAGGGGCAGGAGGAGAAGGGGACAACAGAGGATGAGATGGCTGGACGGCATCACTGACTCGACAGATGTGAGTCTGAGTGAACTCAGGGAGTTGGTGATGGACAGGGAGGCCTGGTGTGCTGCAATTCATGGGGTCGCAAAGAGTCGGACACAACTGAGCAACTGAACTGAACTGATACTTATTTTGTGATCCCTTCTACCTACCTTTTATTGTTTCATTTCTATTTTGCTTCACATTTTTTCTATATATGTGATTTGTAATGTGTTTTGAACACTCTACACATGTTCCTTTTAAGTGCTATTAGACTGTTTTATAAAATCAATTTTGTTTCGAGTAAAATTATCTTTGAATTGTTGAGTCTGCATTATTTAGTATGCTCTTTCTTCATCTTTCCCCCATGTTAATTTACCAAGTTAAGATATCAATGTTAGCAGCTTGAGACCCTCTGTCTTTATGAGGGTTTGTAGGGATTTACTCTAAAAAGGAAGGGCTTTCCCCTCCCTTCTTTCTTGCTCTTTCCCCTCATTTCCTGACATGCTTCTCTGTCAGGTACTTTTCAAATTAACTCCAGCACCTCTACCTCCCCAGATTCTAAGTTAAGAAACAGATCTTAAAATAAGCATTTAGAGTGACTTTTACAAAGTTTGAGTCTACAATACATCCAGTAGGGAACCAAAGTGCTTTAAAAGTAGTGTATCTGGACCCCTTAAGAAATCTGTATGCAGGTCAGGAAGCAACAGTTAGAACTGGTCATGGAACAACAGACTGGTTCCAAATAGGAAAAGGAGTACGTCAAGGCTGCATATTGTCACCATGTTTATTTAACTTATATGCAGAGTACATCATGAGAAATGCTGGACTGGAAGAAACACAAGTTGGAATCAAGATTGCTGGGAGAAATATCAATAACCTCAGATATGCAGATGACACGACTCTTATGGCAGGAAGTGAAGAGGGGCTAAAAAGCCTCTTGATGAAAGTGGAAGTGGAGAGTGAAAAGGTTGGCTTAAAGCTCAACATTCAGAAAACAAAGATCATGGCATCTGGTCCCATCACTACATGGGAAATAGATGGGGAAACAGTGGAAACAGTATCAGAATTTATTTTTCTGGGCTCCAAAATCACTGCAGATGGTGACTGCAGCCATGAAATTAAAAGACGCTTACTCCTTGGAAGGAAAGTTATGACCAACCTAGATAGCATATTCAAAAGCAGAGACATTACTTTGCCAACAAAGGTTCGCCTAGTCAAGGCTATGGTCTTTCCTGTGGTCATGTATGGATGTGAGAGCTGGACTGTGAAGAAGGCTGAGTGCAGAAGAATTAATGCTTTTGAACTGTGGTGTTGGACAAGACTCTTGAGAGTCCCTTGGACTGCAAGAAGATCCAACCAGTCCATTCTGAAGGAGATCAATCCTGGAATTTCTTTAGAAGGAATGATGCTAAAGCTGAAACTCCAGTATTTTGGCCACCTCATGCGAAGAGTTGACTCATTGGAGAAGACTCTGATGCTGGGACGGATTGAGGGCAGGAGGAGAAGGGGACGACAGAGGATGAGATGGCTGGATGGCATCACTGACTTGATGGATGTGAGTCTGAGTGACCTCCGGGAGCTGGTGATGGACAGGGAGGCCTGGTGTGCTGCGGTTCATGGGGTCGCAAAGAGTCGGACACGACTGAGCGACTGATCTGATCTGCTCTGGACCCCGGAACGTCACTAGCCCCATACTTCTACATAAAACCGAAATCTTGGCAGTGTTGATAGGACATTAGTTTGCGTTCCTTTTCTGTGACGGGGAGGGGGTGGTGGTCCTCACTAAGGCACTGGTTTCATGAGTGACTCAGGTCTATTTCTGCATCATAAAGGCTGTTTTTCATCCCAGTTACCACCTGGAGGTGAATTCCAGACACCATGGTCCACCTGCAGACCTGGGGCCAAGTGGGTCTATAGTTTCACATTTACTCATAAACTTCCTTTATCTTTTCCATTTTTAGTACAAAGTGAAATTCATAAAATAAAAAAATTACTAAAAATTTTTGTTTTCTTCTCAATAATATCCATTCGTAGGGAAAATAAATTTGTATGTATCAAAGTGATATTTTGATTAATTTAAAACAGAAATGACTTTTCTTCCCTTCCTTCTTTTATACCCAACTTTTTATAGTATCAGGGACTTAAGAATTATAATGCATTAGGAAAAATGAGCAATGTTTAAATAGATTAGCTATGATGGGATGGTGAAAAACTGAAGGAAAAAATAATGTTTCATATGTTATTGGGATTTTCCAGTATATATTCTGACTTTAATGTTTAGCATTTAGTAATATGCATTTTTTTGCAGAAATAATAAGTATTCTATTATGCTTTTTCTTCTACACTTACAATTCATTTTTGAAGTATAGTTAATTTACAATATTAAATTAGTTCTAGGTGTATAACATAGCATTTCAAAGTTTTATAGATCATACTCCATTTAACGGAGAAGGCAATGGCACCTCACTCCAGTACTCTTGTCTGGAAAATCCCATGGATGGAGAATCCTGATAGGCTGCAGTCCATGGGGTCACTAAGAGTCAGACATGATTGAGTGACTTCACTTTCACTTTTCACTTTCATGCATTGGAGAAGGAAATGGCAACTCACTTAGTACTCTTGCCTGGAAAATCCCATGGACGGAGAATCCTGATAGGCCACAGTCCATGGGGTCACTAAGAGTCAGACATGACTGAGCGACTTCACTTTCACTTTTCACTTTCATGCACTGGAGGTTACTATAAAATATTAGCTATATTCCCTGTGCTGAGTACTATATCCTGTTAGTATATTTATCTTACACATAGAAATCCAATTTCTAATAGAGTAATAGTTTACAAAGAAAGGGCAGACAGAAGATTTAACTCTGTGAACATTAAGAGAATCTATCTAGGTTTAGTGTGTCAAACCAGATGATCCGCCTCCGACCCCCCACCAAAAAAAAGAGCAAACAGAAATTAGGAAATTGACCCTATGAACAAAACCTAAGGAATGTGAAAAACAAATTCCTTAGACTAAAGATTACCTAGTAAAAGGAGGACTGATAAAAGACAATTAGATATATGGAGTCAAATATCTATTTCTCTATAAACAACAATCAGAATGAGGGCAGGGAAGGAAGGAAGGAAAGAGCGAGGGAGGGAGGGAAGGAAAGAGAAGAAAGAAAGAGAGGGATGAAAACAGGGAGAGGTGGAGGAAGGAAAGGAAAAAAAAGAAGAGAGGAGAAAGAGAGAGAGAGAGAAGGCATGAAAGATAGGATGGGAATTTAGTGAATACACAAAACTCCTTGATTCTAAAGATTGTAAGCTATGAATGCAAAATCTTGGTCACTGGGGACTATTCAGCCAAGTGTAAACAGCTCTCTTTCTGAGCCAGTTTAAATATACTTAAATGGCAGCTTCAGCTGAGAACTTGACTTCCTGAAGTTCCTTCTAGTTTAGTCATTCTCTCTCACGTCTTGTAGCTAGACGGAGTGCCTCATAAAAGTTCTTTCAACTTCTGCATATTCTTGGCCTGAAAGTTGGAGCGAGTTCTGCTGAGATTTGCATTTCCGTATTACTGATCTAAGAGGTTTGTGAGCACACATAAACCTTTGGATACTGATTGGAATTGTACTCAAGAGCTTCTTGGGTTGTCTGCTACTTAATTAGACCTTCCACACAGGGAAAGAGCAATGAGCTGGTATCCCATCTCCAGCAGATGCTTGTGCCAGATGTGCAGAGAAACACACACTCCATTTCCTATAATATTCTCTGTTGCTCATTTTTATACTGTAGCAAATAAGCCTTTCTGAGAATACTCCTAGAATTTATGATGAAAACAAAAAATGTAAATGCTAAAAGAGCTAATCTCTATTTCAATATTTTTGCCATGTATGCTTTTAATGTATATTCTCTCTTCTCTATTGTTCTACTGCTTATACTTTAACTTCTACACAGTCATTTCTGATGATTCTAAATTGGACTTCCTGTGCACCAAAAAGAGGCCTGATTATCCCCTATATCCCAGAGCACTGGATGATGATGCCTGAAATTCCACAGAAAGAACATCTAGTCACTTTAGAGCAGGCTTTGATAAAATGCGATGTTGAGAGCATTGAGACTGATGTAGTGGAGAAACAGAGAAGAAAAGAACATTCCTGAGGAGATGTAAAAATTTTAAAGAAAAATAAACTAATAATAAATTATATCCATTGTGGTATTTTGCTGAAGGCAGTCTCTTTAAAGCTTCTTATAAAGGCATTAGAGGGAGGAACTGAACCAGGACATGCAGGCAGGCAGCAAGTTTCACTTACTTAGAATTACTACAGATTTTGCCAGTAAAAATACCAATAATATCATTATTTGTTATCTGATACCTTACTACATTGAAAGAATACATTTGAGAATGCTTTTGTAGAATTAGTTGAGTCTGCATTCAGGGGTCTCTTGGATTGTGGTCATATTCCTACTTCATATAGAATGAGGCATAAGAGAGGGAGTATAGGTTTTAAAGGTAAATAATATAATAGTTACTAATTCTCTGTCACAGTCTCTGAGCTCCTGTGTGACACATGGAGTTTACAATTACTAACATACAGAGTCATTAAGTTCACATGATAAAAATATGCAAAGCATTGCATAAAGCTTAGTGCCTGTTTGGTGTCCAAGAAATATTAGCTTCCAACATTCTCTAACATAACTGCAGAAAGATCTATTTTGATCCACTTCTGAGAGTAATGAAAAAAAAAAAAAAATCAACAAATGGGACCAAATTTAACTTAAAAGCTTTTGCACAGCAAAGGAAACCATCAGCAGAACAGAAAGAAAACCCACAGAATGAGAGAAAATATTTGCAAATGAAGCAACTGACAAGGGATTAATCTGCAAAATATGCAGACAGCACATGCAGCTCAATATATATATAAAAAAAAAAACCCTGATCAAAAAAATGGGTGGAAGATCTAAACAGACATTTCTCTGAAGAAGACATACAGATGGCCAAGAGGCACATGAAAAGATGTTCGACATCATTAATTACTGCTGCTGCTGCTGCTAAGTCGCTTCAGTCGTGTCCAACTCTGTGCGACCCCATAGATGGAAGCCCACCAGGCTCCCCTGTCCCTGGGATTCTTCAGGCAAGAACACTGCAGTGGGTTGCCATTTCCTTCTCCAATGCATAAAAGTGAAAAGTGAAAGTGAAGTCGCTCAGTTGTGTCTGACCCTCAGTGACCCCATGGACTGCAGCCTACCAGGCTCCCCTGTCCATGGGATTTTCCAGGCAAGAGTACTGGAGTGGGTTGCCATTTCCTTCTCCAATACATGAAAGTGAAAGTGAAGTCGCTCAGTCGTGTCTGACCCTCAGCGACCACATGGACTGCAGCCTACCAGGCTGCCCCGTCCCTGGGATTCTCCAGACAAGAACACTGCAGTGGGTTCCCATTTCCTTCTCCAATGCATGAAAGTGAAAAGTGAAATTGAAGTCGCTCAGTCATGTCCAACTCTTCGTGACCCCATGGACTGCAGCCCACCAGGCTCCTCCATCCATGGGATTCTCCAGGCAAGAGTACTAGAGTTGGGTGCCATTGCCTTCTCCACATTAATTACTAGAGAAATGCAAATCAAAATTACAAAGAGATAGCACTTCACACTGGTTAGAACAGCCATAATCAAAAATTCTACAAACAATGGGACTTACCTGGTGGTCAAGAGAAAACCCTAATTCAAAAAGATAGATGCACCCCAACGTTCACTGCAGCACTATTTACAATAGCCCGGACATGGAAGCAACTTAAATGTCCATCAACAGAGGAATGGATAAAGAAGATGTGGTACATATATACAATGGAGTATTACTCAGCCATAAGAGAGAAAGAAATAATGCATTTGTAGCAACATGGATGGACTTAGGGATTGTCATACTAAGTGAAATAAGTCACATAGAGAAAGATAAGTATCATATATCACTTATATGTGAAATCTATTTTAAAAAAATAGTACGAACTTACTTACAACTTACTTAAAAAACAGAAATAGTCACATATAGAAAACAAACTTATGGTTACTAAGCAGGAAAGATGGGGGTTAAATTGGGAGATTCAGATATGATATACACACACTACTATATAGAAAAGATAACTATAAAGAACCTAATTATAGCACAGGGAACTCTATTCCGTGCTCTGTAACAACCTATATGGGAATGGAGTCTAGAAGACAATGATATATCAACATGTATGTGTATGGCAGATTCGTTTTGATGTACACCTAAAAATAACACAACATTGTAAATCAACTATATTCTAATTTTAAAAAAATCAAGGTGGCAAACAAAATATTAAAGTATGAATCATAATTTTAAAAATTTATATGAACATATATCTGCATATTCACTGGGATAGGAAAGGAAATGCAGGAAGTGTGACAGGAAGGGAGATAAATTCCAGTTCTTGATACCCAGTTGTAATGTCTAAATGTGTTCAAATAAATATTTATAGCTCATGGTATTTAAAATTATTAATAAATCAGATGACCAATGAAAAATTAATTAAAAACGGACAAATATTAGTTTCCTGCTCACTACTCCCACCCCCACTGCCTAAATTTTCTCTAAAGGATCATTTTTTCATAGTGAAATTGAAAGTATCAGTCACTGAATCATGTCTGTCTCTTTGTGACCTCAGGGACTATAGCCCCCAGGCTCCTCTGTCCATGAGATTCTCCAGGCAAGAATATTGTGGTGTGTTGCCATTCCCTTCTCCAGGGGATCTTTCTGACCCAGGGATCAAACCTGGCTCTCCTGCAATACAGGTGGATTCTCTACTGATAGGACCCATCCTTTATGTCCGCTCATGGGCTTCCCTGGTAGCTCAGCTGGTAAAGAATATGCCTACAATGCGGAAGACCTGGGTTCGATCCCTGGGTTGGGAAGAGCCCCTGGAGAAGGGCATGACAACCCACCACAGTATTCTTGCCTGGAGAATCCCCATGGACAAAAGAGCCTGGCAGGCTACAGTCCATGGGGTCACAAAGAGTCGGGCATGACTTAGTGACTAAGTATATTTGTTGTATGATAAATATCAGCTAATGATATCTTGCCTTTGGATTCTTAGATAAAACTATCTCACTCTTTTCTATCACAGTTTATGTAAAATCTAATGCCTTTTCAAAAATTTCAGCAAATTTCCCAAAACTTCCATTCATGGTTATATTTGGACATAGTTTTTGCCCCAGGGAACTCTCATGTTCCCTTACATTCCACCTTCTGCAGCTACACATTTCTCCCAACTTGATGTGGATCCCTATATGAAAAAATTTCTTATCCTTTATGTCTACCAAAAATTTACATAGGCAACAGAGGTAATACCACAGAGATGGAAGAACTCAGAACAATACATACCACTGTCCCTACACTTTCATTGCCTGTCTAGCATGGGAAATTTCTTACTGGACATCCTTTTCCCCAGGGTTCAGCCCCTAATCAAATTGCTTTGCTTTTCCTTCCAACTGTTTCCCTTCATTATTTTCATATTTACCCCCACCACTAATTTCCATTCATCTCTTAGGTATCCATCCTGTATTTTCCCAGATTGCTTCTTCAGAAGCTTTTTCTGTCTCTGTTAACTTAGTAGAGTACATTCAGTTTCTTCACCAAGAAGAGCCTAGATTTCCCACTATTAAACTATATTTTTTATATGACTATAAGAGTGCTGGATACGCTTACTGAAAGTGAGTATTTTGAATGACAATTCTTTTGTACCTTCTTTTTGTAAATGACTGAAATATAAAGGTGAACTGTCCTTCCGCAGGATATCAACACGAGCTTCATTTATTTTTTTCCTGTTTTTGTTGCTGTTCTATAGTGAACTACTTTGAGTATTGACATATCATTGCTTTTAAACTGTACACTGAACCTCTGTGCAAGAATAAACAAACATATTATTATAGTCAAAACGAGTCTTTTTAAAAAGGAGGAAGAAAGGTAGGGGAAGGGTCAAAGGCAAAGTCAAGGCCAAGGGCAAGTCCAAACAGTTAGTGTGAGGCCAAGTTCAAAGTCAACCTCAAGTTCAATCCAAGGTCAAAGTCAAGGTCAAGTCTTTTTCCTTATTTTAATAACTGCTCCAAGTGATTCTTTTGCATGCTGAAGTTAGCAAAGCACTACTATAATGAACAAATGTTCACTGTTTCCTCTTCTGTTTTAAAAAACTTGGAGTTTAATTGCTTTACAATGTTGTGTCAAGTTTCTGCTGTACAACATGGATCAGGTATAAGTTTACATATATTCCTTCCTTCTTGACTCTCCCTCCCATTCCACTCCTCTATAATCTATACCACTTTTGTAAAAAATTCTATTAAAAATCATTCTGAAGCATTTTATTTTTTTTAATTCATTTTTTTTTTTTTAAAGACTAGAGCTATCCTATGATCTAGCAATCTAACTCCTGGGTGTATATCTTGAGAAATTCATGATTTTAAAAGATACATACACCCCAGTGTTCATTGCAGAACCATTTACAATAGGCAAGATATAAGATCAGATCAGATCAGATCAGTCACTCAATCGTGTCAGACTCTTTGCAACCCCATGAATCACAGCACGCCAGGCCTCCCTGTCCATCACCAACTCCCGGAGTTCACTCAGACTCACGTCCATCGAGTCAGTGAGGCCATCCAGCCATCTCATCCTCTGTCGTCCCCTTTTCCTCTTGCCCCCAATCCCTCCCAGCATCAGAGTCTTCTCCAATGAGTCAACTCTTCGCATGAGGTGGCCAAAGTACTGGAGTTTCAGCTTTACCATCATTCCTTCCAAAGAAATTCCAGGGCTGATCTCCTTCACAATGGACTGGTTGGATCTCCTTGCAATCCAAGGGACTCTCAAGGGTCTTCTCCAACACTACAGTTCAAAAGCATCAATTCTTTGGCACTCAGATTTCTTCACAGTCCAACTCTCACATCCAAGGAGTACGTCAAGGCTATATCTTATCACCCTGTTTATTTAACTAATATGCAGAGTACATCATGAGAAATGCTGGACTGGAAGAAACACAAGTTGGAATCAAGATTGCTGGGAGAAATAGCAATAACCTCAGATATGCAGATGACACCACCCTTATGGCAGAAAGTGAAGAATAACTAAAAAACCTCTTAATGAAAGTGAAAGTGGAAAGTGAAAAAGTTGGCTTAAAGCTCAACATTCAGAAAATGAAGATCATGGCATCCGGTCCCATCACTACATGGGAAATAGATGGGGAAACAGTGGAAACAGTGTCAGACTTTATTTTTCTGTGCTCCAAAATCACTGCAGATGGTGACTGCAGCCATGAAATTAAAAGACGCTTACTCCTTGGAAGGAAAGTTATGACCAACCTAGATAGCATATTCAAAAGCAGAGACATCACTTTGCCAACAAAGGTTTGTCTAGTCAAGGCTATGGTTTTTCCTGTTGTCATGTATGGATGTGAGAGCTGGACTGTGAAAAAGGCTGAGTGCCGAAGAATTGATGCTTTTGAACTGTGGTGTTGGAGAAGACTCTTGAGAGTCCCTTGGACTGCAAGGAGATCCAACCAGTCCATTGTGAAGGAGATCAGCCCTGGGATTTCTTTGGAAGGAATGATGGTAAAGCTGAAACTCCAGTACTTTGGCCACCTCATGCGAAGAGTTGACTCATTGGAGAAGACTCTGATGCTGGGACGGATTGAGGGCAAGAGGAAAAGGGGACAACAGAGGATGAGATGGCTGGATGGCATCACTGACTCTATGGACGTGAGTCTGAGTGAACTCCGGGAATTGGTGATGGACAGGGAGGCCTGGCGTGCTGCGATTCATGGGGTCGCAAAGAGTCAGACACGACTGAGCGACTGATCTGATCTGATCTGACTAGACAAACCTTTGTTGGCAAAGTAATGTCTCTGCTTTTGAATATGCTATCTAGGTTGGTCATAACTTTCCTTCCAAGGAGTAAGCGTCTTTTAATTTCATGGCTGCAGTCACCATCTCCACTGATTTTGGAGCCCCCCAAAATAAAGTCTGACACTGTTTCCACTGTTTGCCCATCTATTTCCCATGAAGTGATGGGACCGGATGCCATGATCTTCGTTTTCTGAATGTTGAGCTTTAAGCCAACCTTTTCACTCTCCACTTTCACTTTCATCAAGAGGCTTTTGAGTTCCTCTTCACTTTCTGCCATAAGGGTGGTGTCATCTGCATATCTGAGGTTATTGATATTTCTCACGGCAATCTTGACTTCAACTTGTGTTTCTTCCAGTCCAGCGTTTCTCATGACATACTCTGCATATAAATTAAATAAACAGGGTGACAATAATCAGCCTTGACGAACTCCTTTTCCTATTTGGAACCAGTCTGTTGCTCCATGTCCAGTTCTAACTCTTGCTTTCTGACCTGCATACAAATTCTCAAGAGGCAGATCAGGTGGTCTGGTATTCCCATCTTTCAGAATTTTCCACAGTTGACTGTGATCCACACAGTCAAAGGCTTTGGCATAGTCAATAAAGCAGAAATAGATGCTTTTCTGAAACTCTCTTGCTTTTCCATGATCCAGTGGATGTTGGCAATTTGGTCTCTGGTTCTTCTGCCTTTTCTAAAACCAGCTTGAACAACAGGAAGTTCACGGTTCACATATTGCTAAAGCCTGGCTTGGAGAATTTTGAGCATTACTTTACTAGCGTGTGAGATGAGTCCAATTGTGCGGTAGTTTGAGCATTCTTTGGCATTGCCTTTCTTTGGGATTGGAATGAAAACTGACCTTTTCCAGTCCTGTGGCCACTGCTGAGTTTTCCAGATTTGCTGGCATATTGAGTGCAGCACTTGCACAGCATCATCTTTCAGGATTTGAAATAGCTCAACTGGAATTCCATCATCTCCACTAGCATTGTTCATAATGATGCTTTCTAAGGCCCACTTGAAATCACATTCCAGGATGTCTGGCAAGATATGGAAGTCCCTAAATGTTCATTGACAGAGGAATAGATAAATAAGATGTGGTACATATCTACAAAGGAATACTACTCAGCCATAAAAAAAGAATGAAATAATGTCATTGGCAGCAATGTGGATGGACCTGGAAATTCTCATACTGACTGAAGTAAGTCAGACAGAGAGAAATGTATGATATGGCTTATATGCAAAATCTTAAAAAAAAAAAAAAAAGATACAAATGAACTTATTTATAAAACAGAAACACAGACTTAGAGAATGAATTTATGGTTACCAGGAAGAAAGGGCAGGGGAAGGATAGTTTGGGAGTTTGGGGTTGGCACACTACTATATTTAAAATATATAACCAACAAAGACCTGCTATATAGCACAGGGAACTCAGCTCAGTATTCTGTATTAACCAAATAAGGAGAAAAATTGAAAAAGGATACTGGTATTGGTATAACCAAATCACTTTACTGTATATCTGTAAGTAACATATCATTGTTAATCAACTCTTCTCGAATATAAAATAAAAATTAAAAATCCTATTAAAATTTTTTCTAAAGAAAAAGTCTTTCTATACTTGTTCATTTATTCCTAATACTTGAACATTCAATACTAGAGCTCTCCAATGCTGCTCTGACCCAACTAGACTGCAATCCTCATGAGGGGAGCAATTTTTGTTTTACCTACTGCCAAGTCCCTGACATAGTACAACAGTGTTTGGAGGTCTCTAATGCAAATGTGAGATAAAGCTTCAGGCTGGAGTTATCTGAAGATTCAACTGAGCTATGTGGGCAATATCACCTCTTCATTCCTACGGCTGGCCTTTCAGTGCCCCTTTCTGAGGTCTCTATTAAAAGGTACTTGAATTTCTCTTTTGGTAGGTCAGGGCTCCAAGAGATAAAGGAAGTAAATACTAATCCTCTAACAGTCTGGGTATGAAATGAGCATAACGCTATAGACTGAGTGTTCCTGTTCCCCCAGAATTCATGGTAAATCAATGTATTTGGAGGCAAAGCCTTTGGGAATTGATTAGGTCATGAATGCATAGCCTTTATGACTGTAACTGTGCCCTTATAAAAGAGACTCTAGAGAGTTCCCTGGAACCTCCTACCATGTGAGGATACAGTTAGAAAAAGAAATTCTAGAACGGAGGCTCTCACCAGAACCCAACCTCGCTGGCTCCCTGATCTTGGACTTCCTAGCATCCAGAACTGTGAGTAATAAATGATGTCTATAAGCCTCTCTGTCTAGGGCTTTTGTGGTATAGCAGCCCAAATGGACTCAGACATGTAGTATCACTTCTGCCATAGCTCACTGGTCAGATGTCCCTGGTAGGTCAGCCCAGATTCAAGGGAGGGAACTACATCCCACTTTTTGATTGGATGAACATCGTTACCAGCAGCACATACATTAAGCCCTATTTCATTGATCTGTGTAGTGATCAGGCTCCATACAAAACTAGAAATACACATTATCTCATTTAATGGCCAGAGCAACTCATTGAGGTAATTATGAGTCAGTTTGGGCAGCCGACAGCTATGGTTACAGTGAGTTGTAAAATATGCTACTGGTTCTTGTGGTCTGACTTTGATGCCCAGATATTTGTATTATCATGACATATAGGCTCTGATTTAGTTCACCAGAAGATTCTGCTAGTAAGATTTATTGTCATCCATCTTCCAGGGTGTGTCCAGCAACACTGATATATTCATATATTTCTGAAAACTCCAGACAGTTGTTTTTGCAAATATCAGATTGCAATTCAACTTGCAATTTTTTTTTAGTCCACAGCCAACTGACTCCAGGAACCTATGACAATAGATGGGACATTTATATAATACTTGATCATGGTTGCTTTTAAGGAGACAAAACTACCTATGTTTATTTTCTATTTGTTTTTAAAGTTTACAAACACATATTGGCTTGATATTGGTTGACAAGCTTGGGCAGAGCTTGGAATATTTGCTTGCTCAGGAGGGCATGTCATAATTTTTGGAAGTTCCTCTTATTCCTTTAATAGCAAAAAAATTGACACAATAATCCTGTCTTCTAGTTGAATCTCTCTAGTCCTTAATCTATGAAAAGATCTGGCACATCAACACTGAAGTAAATTTATATAATGAAGAAATACTATAGGTTGCTTTCTTTCATGAGAAATATTCATAATAATCTAGAATATCCTGTATACCAAGTCTGTAAAACAGAAAACAATATTCATTTTTAGCAAGAAGTTTCTTTTTGATATTAAACTAATTTCTTCTTTTTAGTTGAACTTTTCTTTTTTCCCATGATTTCTTGCTAAAAGATTTTCACACATGTAGAAGTAAATATTTTTAAAAGAGGAGACTAAAATTTATTTAGTAAAGTGCTTTACACCTTAGGATTGTGTATGTGGGGATTCTCTGTTCAAAACTGTCACTAAAATACACAAATAAAAAGACAGCATGTTATAGATCTTAAGGCAGTATTGCAGATCGTAAAGTTGTTTAATCCATCCTTCTTGTCTAAAAACTACTCTAAGAAGCTGATAGTCTCAAAATCTATTAAAAATGAAAACAAAAAACTTCACATTCTGAATGTCACATACTCAGTGATATATTTTCCTTTCATTCTATAGTTAATCATTCTGTTAGGAACCCACTACGATTGAATATTATTATAGGTTAGTCTTAGCTTCTTTTTTAAAATTTATTTTATTGTTAAAGTACAGTTGTGCTAGGCTCAGGTATACAGCAAAATAATTCTGTTACATATATGTGTATATATAGATATACACACACACATATACATCTATATGTATATATCTTTTTTCAGTTTCTTTGCCCATATAGGTTATTACAAAATACTGAGTGCAATAATATATGAAAGTGAAAGTCACTCAGTGGTGTCCAACTCTTTGCAACCCCATGGACTATCAGTCCAGTTCAATTCATTCGATAGTCATGTCTAACTCTTTGCGAACCCATGGACAGCCTTGCTGTCCATCACCAACTCCCAGAGCTTACTCAAACTCACGTCCATTGAGTCGGTGATACCATCCAACCATCTCATCCTCTGTTGTCACCTTCTCCCACCTTCAGTATTTCCCACCATCAGGGTCTTTTCAAATGAGTCAGTTCTTCGCAACAGGTGCTAAAAGCATTGGAGCTTCAACTTCAGCATCTGTCCTTCCAATGAATATTCAGGACCAATTTCCTTTAGGATGGACTGGTTGGATCTTCTTGCAGTCCAGGGGACTCTCAAGAGTCTTCTCCAACACCACAGTTCAAAAGCATCAATTCTCTAGCACTCAGCTTTCTTTATAGTCCAACTCTCACATCCATACATGACTACTGGGAAAACCATAGCTTTGACTATAGGACTTTTGTTGGCAAAGTAATGTCTCTGCTTTTTAATATGCTGTCTAGGTTGGTCATAATGAATTCTCCAGGCAAGAATATTGGAGTGAGTAGCTGTTCCCATCTCCAGGGGATCTTCCCAAAACAGGGATTGAACCCAGGCCTCCCACATTGCAGGCGGATTCTTTACCAGCTGAGCAACCAGGGAAGCCCAAGAATACTGGAGTGGGTAGCCTATTGCTTCTCCAGTGGATCTTCCTGACCCAGGAATTGAACCAGGGTTTCCTGCATTGCAAGCGAATCTTTACCAGCTGAGCAACCAGGGAAGCCCTTCAAATATATATAAATAAATAATATATAAATAAATAAAATATAAAATAAAATTATATAAATAAATAATATATAAAAATAAAATTATATAAATAATAATATATAAATGCATATATGTGTATAATATACTATATTATATACTATATATATATGTGTATATATATACACACACACACACATATACCAGGGAAGCCCTTCAAATATATATATATATACATGCAATATACTATATTATATACTATATCAAAGCTGTATATCGTCACCCTGCTCATTTAAATTATATATGCAGGGTACATCATGAGAAACGCTGGGCTGGATGAAGCACACACTGGAATCAAGACTGCCAGGAGAAATATCAATAACTTCAGATATGCAGATGACACCAGCCTTATGGCAGAAAGCAAAGAGTAACTAAAGGGCCTCTTGATGAAAGTGAAAGAGGAGACAGAAAAAGTTGGCTTAAAATTCAACATTCAGAAAACTAAGATCATGACATCTGGTCCTATCACTTCATGGGAAATAGATGGGGAAACAGTGGAAACAGTGTCAGACTTTATTTTGGGGGCTCCAGAATCACTGCAGATGGCGATTGCAGCCATGAAATTAAAAGACTCTTACTCTTTGGAAGGAAAGTTATGACCAACCAAGATAGCATATTCAAAAGCAGAGACATTACTTTGCCAACAAAGGTCCGTCTAGTCAAGGCTCTGGTTTTTCCCGTGGTCGTGTATGGATGTGAGAGTTGGACTATAAAGTAAGCTGAGTAGCAAAGAATTGATGCTTTTGAACTGTGGTGTTGGAGAAGTCTCTTGAGAGTCCCTTGGACTGCAAGGAGATCCAACCAGTCCATCCTAAAGGAAGTCAGTCCTGAATATTCATTGGAAGGACTGATGCTGAAGGTCCAATAGTTTGGCTACCTGATGCAAAGAACTGACTCATTTGAAAAGACCCTGATGCTGGAAGAGTTGAAGGCAGGAAGAGAAGGAGATGACAGAGGATGAGATGGTTGGATGGCATCACTCAGTGGACATGGATTTGGGTGGAGTCCAGGAGCTGGTGATGGACAGGGGTGCAGTCCATGGGGTCATGAAGAGTCAGACACCACTGAGTGACTGAACTGAATACTATATATATACATATATATATATACACACCCACACAAAACCAAACCTAAAGTTCCCTGTGCTACATAGTAGGTCGTTGTCATTTACCTGTTTTATATACAGTAGTATACGTATGTTATGTATTCAGGGATATATTTTCTTTTCATTCTATAGTTTGTTATTCTGTTAGGATGCACTATGACTGAATGATATTATCACAGTTTAGGCTTAAGCTTCAATACCGTGTATATCTGCTTTAAAGGAAGGAATTTATTAGTCTATCATCAAGTCCTTACATTTTGCCCCATGTTTATTATAGCACATTGTGTTTCAGAAAAGCAGATCCAGTATTTCAAATTTCCCAAGTGTCTGTTAGAAAGAACTCAGTGTAGAGGATACTCAAAGGAGAATGTGAACTTGCAGTTTAAAATTAAAAACAAAATGATAATCCATGGCAATGAGTCTTACTTTATTTTCCTATTCCCCAATCCTCTTTAAGGATTGGAATGGGGCCCAGATTTATGATTATAGTCAAGAGTATAATCACATAAATAGGGCACAGAGTCTGAAATCTTTGAGCTTATTCCCTGGTGTTCCCCTGGTTTGTTAGGAATTGTCTGTGGGTGGGGGAGGTGTTTGAGTACATGCATAACCTAACACACATGTTTCTCCCTAAAAAGGGAGAAGCATGATACAAACTTTAAACACTCTTTTAAATCTTTAATTAAGGTTTATATGGTTGGGAATGAGAATAATTATGCAAAGCTTCAGTTCAGTTCAGTTAGTCATGTCCGACTCTTTGTCACCCCATGCACTGCAGCACACCAGGATGCCCTGTCCATCACCAACTCCCAGAGTTTACTCAAACACATTTCCATTGAGTCAGTAATACCATCCAACCATCTTATCCTCTGTCATCCCCTTCTCCTCCCGCCTTCTATCTTTCCCAGCATCAGGGTCTTTTCAAATGAGTTAGTTCTTCATATCAGGTGGCCAAAGTACTGGAGTTTCAGCTTCAGCATCAGTCCTTCCAATGAATATTCAGGACTGATTTCCTTTAGGATGGCCTGGTTGGATCTCCTTGCTGTAAAAGGGACTCTCAAGAGTCTTCTGCAATACCACAGTTCAAAAGCATCAATTCTTCAGTGCTCAGCTTTCTTTATGCAAAGCTTTGTTTAATATTATATAAGCAATGGACAAACTTTAATATAATTTCACAATAAAAGAAGACTTTTATTTTGAAAATTCAAATTAGTACCAGAAATAACTACAAACTTTATAATGAACCTTTTTCAAGATGAAGTTATAATTGTCTATCTATATTTAGTAATCAAGATAGATTTTGAATGACAATTATTATTTTCTAAACTCTAAATAAGATTCCTAAAATACAGTCTAAAACATGAGAGTTTGGACTCCATTCTATCACTTGTGACTTGACTAGGTCAATTTCTAAGACATGTACAAGTCATTCCTGAGTCATTTCATGAGTTAATGTGAAAAACAGTTACCAAAGTTGTTAAACTTGTGACTTGATAAAAACAGATTTCTGCTATGAGGAAGAAACAGATGTGGAGAAGGTGCGGAGAAGGTGCTTCTTAATGAAATAGTTTACTGAAATACAATAAAGAGATAACAGTATACATTGAAATGCTGTCACTTCTACCGTAATAAAATACAAACTTTTATCCTGGGAGACTAAGGGAAATTGTAATTCAGTAGAGGAGAAACATACAGACTGCTCTATCAATCAACACAAAGTAAAAGATAATTCATAATAGCCCACTTCAGAACAATTAATGTCTTTCATTCTAAGTTGAATGAAGAGGAGAAAATGAGGGCACAGACAAGATAGCAATAAAGAGAAAGAGAAGACATCGTTAAAATATGGTCCTTCAATTACTTTCCAGCACAAAACATTGTCAAGAGTGGAGACCAGGGCAGTCAGGATGTGATTTATGTGCCTGTAGCTGGGATTGACTGATCTATCCTATCAAGAATATTCTGAAGTAATTAGATTAAATTTTGATTTAAAGGTATTTATTCATATTCATAGTATATTTAGTACATTGGAATGATGAGTTGGTTCTCTGGGGAAAAAATCTTTTAGGAGAGACCATTTACTTTCATTTCTATTGAGCCATTATCAACCACAGTACCGTTAGGCTGTTTCTTCAGTGTGAGGGCAACACAAGAGTATTTATCCAAGAACATTAAAAGACAATATGCTAGAGTTCTAAACCCTTAGTAAGCCTTCAAGTGGAACAGAAAAAACTATTTTTAAATTATTTAGTGAGAAGTCCTCATACAATAATTGTGTTTACCTCCAAGGGGATTCAAGTTTTCCAATCCCAAAATCAAGCCCAACAGAGTCAAATATTTAGATATGGAAAGCTATCTAAAAAATTTGACAAAGCTATTTAAGCTCTGGAAAACCAGCACTGCGTACTACCCAATAGAATTTCTTGATGATTCTTCAGTACTCCATATAGCTATGACATGTAATACAGTGTCATCCCATGCTTTCATGGTCTTCACATAAAGTCATAAATTTGTATTTGTTAAAATTTAGATTAAAATAAAAATAGTGGTTCAAGCCATTTCAAGATTCAGAAATGCTAAATACTTATTTTATCCTAAGTCTTTGGAATACCTAGTCTATACTAAAGTTTGGCGTTAATATTATAAAGCCTTTAGACTTTGAAGAAGGTGAAAGTATAGCTAAAGGAAAGACAAAATACATGACTAAAGATGCAGTATATGATTTTAGAACTGATTCAACTTGGATAACAATTACAACATTTCTTGAGATATATTAAGTTACTATGTGGGGCATAATTGGAACCAGACAGTTAGACTGTAGTATTAAAAAGGAATCATAATGTAAAAACAAAACTTTCAAATAAACAAACATGGGATCAAAAAAAAAAAAAAAGGAATCAAGTAGTTTGAGTGTGCACAGAATGACCATTTAGAAATTTTTAAACCACACTTATGATTAATACTGGTAGACAGGCTTTAAAATATTTTGTGCCACTGAATAAATGTAAGGGATTTTTATAAATGGAAGTCTGAACTATATGATCATGAATGTGTCAAGGGGAATAAATACAGACTAACACAATGGAAGATTTCTTCACAATGGTGACCTAAACTGGGTCTGACAGCTTGAACAAGGAACATTTATTTAAACCATGAAGAGAAATAAAATATGAATTCCAAATATTAAAAAAAAAAAAAAAACAGAAATTTGGTTAATTTATATTACAAAGGCAAGTGCCTAGAAACTTGCAGGCTAAAAATTTAAAGGAAACTTTTATATTAACCCATCTACCCCTTTGTAAGTCTCCAGCTTCTGAAAGAATGCAGATATCTAAGCAGATGACAAAAGCACGTGTAACATGATGGCAATCCATTCTCCTCAAGGGAAGTTTTGCCCAGAAGTAGAAACACAAGTTTTTCTCAATAAGGTATTTCAGGTGCTGTAATAGGGAAATTCAAAGAGAAACAGAGTCTCAAGAAATTATCAAGGTTATTTTCTTGGGCTCCAAAAGCACTGCAAATGGTGACTGCAGCTAAAAGACGCTTGCTCTTGGGAAGAAAAGTTATGACCAACCTAGACAGCATATTAAAAAGCAGAGACATTACTTTGCCAACAAATGTGCATCTAGTCAAAGCTATGGTTTTTCCAGTAGTCATGTATGGATATGAGAGTTGGACCATAAAGAAAGCTGAGCACTGAAGAATTGACTCTTTTGAACTGAGGTATTGGAGCAGACTCTTGCGAGTCCCTTGGACTGCAAGGAGATCAAACCAGTCAGTCCTAAAGAAAATCAGTCCTGAATATTCATTGGAAGGACAGATGCTGAAGTTGAAGCTCCAATACTTTGGCCACCTGATGCGAAGAACTGACTCCCTGGAAAAGATCCTGATGCTGGGAGAGATAGAAGGCAGGAGGAAAAGGCGATGACAGAGGACAAGATGGTTAGATGGTATTACCGAATCAATGGATATGAGTTTGAGCAAGCTCCAGGAGATAGTGAAGGACAGGGAAGCCTGGCATGCTGCAGTCCACAGGGTCGTAAAGAGTTGGACACGACTGAGTGACTGAACAACAACAACAAAATTTAGGTAACAAGATGGCCTCATCTGGAAATCACAGAACTTTTGCTTTAATTGAAAAGATGTTATTACCAGTCAGAACAGTCTTGGTGGTACAATTTAGAACTCTGAGCTGTGTAACAGAGTTTATTTTATGTCTACCCAAGTGGCTAGCAAAACCATGATTGTCAAAAGCAAGGTATTATCTGAAATATTTATATCCAGTGTAATGAAAATGGTACTGGGTAAAAATAGTTCAGTAAATGAAAATTCTAGAAGCCATCTAGTACTCCTTGCCACACTGGTTGGCATTAAAATCCTTCTCAGTTAGTAATCACTTTATTACTTTTCTGAATTACTTTATCCAAATGTTCAAGAAACTGCTATGGTAATATATCTCTTGAGGTACATTTACTACTGCTTTCATATTTTCTATACTTTCATTCTTTTAAGTTTGCTATATTTTACTGGCCTAAAACTTCATCATTTTTGCACATATATCCTATTTTGTCCAGTTTTTGTAAGGCTTCAAAAAAACTCTCTTGTGAAGGACTGCTCATATCACAGATAAAAATTAAGGTTCTATTTTTTTCAAGACCTAGAATTTCATGTACACATTAAGATAAAACAAAAATTTCCACCTGCCTAACATTTTGACCCAAGACACAAGATCAGAAAGAGAAAGCAATAGCTATTGTTATCTTCTTTAGTTTAAAATAATCACTGATATTTTATTTTGGTATGCAAGTAAAAACTTGCATTGTTAGCAAGAAGAAAGAAAAAAAAATACCTCTGTTGGGGCAAGTTGAGATTCCCACCTGTGTTTTAAAGTGCATCTCTTGTAATCATGCAAACTTACATTTTACAGTAATTTATAGAGAAGGCAATGGCAACCCACCCCAGTACTCTTGCCTGGAAAATCCCATGGACAGAGGAGCCTGGCAGGCTGCAGTCCATGGGGTCGCAAGGAGTTGGACACGACTTAGCGACTTCACTTTCACTTTTCACTTTCATGCATTGGAGAAGGAAATGGCAACCCACTCCAGTGTTCTTGCCTGGAGAATCCCAGGGACAGGGGAGCCTGTTGGGCTGCTGTCTCTGGGGCTGCACAGAGTCAGACACGACTAAAGCAACTTAGCAGCAGCAGCACCAGCAGCAACATACAGACACTAATATTGTTTCTTATCTAAGTGATGACTGTCTAAATGCCTAAACCAGAATTTGTTATTGAATTACACAGACCTTCCATTAAGTGCCATTGAGATTGATGCCTTTTGATTTCAACTATAATTTTAAGACCAAATGTAAGATACTTGAAGCTAATGCTATTAAACCACTCTCAGACTTTTTATTACTGGTTAGGAACATAAATTCAGCCTTGAACTCTCCTTTTAAGTCACATGACATTTATCTGATAGTGGCCACAATGTCCTCTCTGTAGGAATCTAAAGACCTGTATCTGCTAGTTCTGCTCAGATAGCAAAGTTCAAGGCGATGGAGGTCAAAGGTGAAATTAAACCATGAATACTGCTCACAGTAGGGAAAGGGGAAAATGGTTAAAGAAACAAAGGTGGACTCACAGGAACAAAATGTCAAAAGTGAATCTACAGAAAATGTGCAGAGGTGTACGTGCCCAGAAATAGGTACGAACAAAGGGGACGGCCCCTAAATATACTCTAGGAAACCAGTGTTGGAGTCAAAGAGACTTTTATTTCACTCAAGGGTTTTCCTTTATGCTTTCAGACCTAGATTCCAGGATGACAAAGAAAAGTCATTATATCTTCTAAGTGAGAGCGCTTCTGCTATTGGAAGATAGAAGTACCAACTCTTCAGTAGTCTTATTAGTTCTAATCACATATCATGTTATTTGCCCAAATTTCAAATAGTACAAGTTGACCCTTCATTTAACCCTTCACAAGTCCAGGCATTTATCTTTGTCATGTGAATTTTTTGCCTCTTCATTTTAATAAAACAAACCCCCCGAAAAACCAATACTGTAGATCATGACAGAGCAGTACATAATACACTGCTGCTGCTGCTGCTGCTAAATCACTTCAGTCGTGTCCGACTCTGTGCGACCCCATAGATACCAGCCCAACAGGCTCCCCCATCCCTGGGATTCTCCAGGCAAGAACACTGGAGTGGGCTGCCATCTCCTTCTCCAATGCATGAAAGTGAAAGCTGAAAGTGAAGTGGCTCAGTCGTGTCCGACTCTTCACGACCCTGTGGACTGCAGCCCACCAGGCTCCTCCATCCATGGGATTTTCCAGTCAAGAGTACAGGAGTGGAGTGCCATCGTCTTCTCCATCATAATACATTGGTCCTGTCTTAATTTATCAGTTTTTTAAATTACTTTATTTTAGGTAATATTACTTTACTTCTTTGGCTATAGGATTGTATTTAGGTCTGAATTAATAGAGCACATTACTGTCTTAACTAGGTATATAGTTATTTTCTCTGTACAGTTTTGTATATTTAGGTAGTTGGCAAATTCTTTGAGGACATATTCAATATATCCTACTACCAGGTATGATATTTTTCTGTGCCCAGTATAGAATTTTGAATAGATGACCCAGTGGTCACTGAAAAATTTAAAGCTAAATTAAAACACACACATACATCATTACCTTAATGTATCACTCTCTCCAATAAATATAGAAAGCAAGTAGATAAGAAATATCTTTTATCTTTCTCAACCCACATGTTCACACTTCTCCATGATCCCCTCAAACTTTAATTAAATAGCAATAAAATCAAACAATTTAGTAATAAGCATTTTACTACCAGCACACAAGGAGCATTTCTGTCCTCAGAATTTACATGTATTTTTAACTGCATCTTCCCATTATGTTACTGATTATTTAAAATAAATATGATAAAAAAAAATAAAAAATATGACAATTGTGATTCAACTACTTATTTATATTTTAAAAAAACTGAAATAAATAAGATATTTTATCTTTTCAAGGTCATCCAAATGACTGCAATGAGTTGAAAAAAGCAAGAATGTCATTCAGCTTGAAATAAAAATTATGGCTCTGAATTCAGAACAAAGGTTAGAACATTAAAGTTTCCTTTACTTCTCATGTCTGACTTACTCTATGCTGGAAAATTAAATGTAAGATAAAAAAAATTATTTTCTCTCCAAAAATATTCTAGTTAAAAATAATTTTACTTGAATTTCTTGTGATTCTAGTATGCAGATGGCTACATAGGAGAGACCACAGAAGTTGGTAGCACCAAGTCTTATATTTGAACTTCACATTCATTGTTACTAGCCATATGACCTCTGACAGGGTCCTTTACTCCCTGACAAAATGGTATTGGCATTCTTGACTGTAAATGTTTAACTAAGATTGAGAACTTCTATCTTTGCCTTAAAATTTTATTCTTTTTGTTCAGGCTGGGTGATCTCATTGACTTCCATTGTTTTAACTTCTATTTGTAAGTTGATAACAAAAATCTTGCTTGAGATTTTCATCTTTTGTAGCATAGACAATTCCAGTCAACCTGCTCAGCAGCCCCGTCTTACCTTTTTCTCCTCCTGTATCTTCCCTCAGTAGGTACAGAACTGATTGCCGTGTGATTTACTGTCAAATACGCTCATTTTTTCTCCTCTGTTTCAGGTACAAGAGCAGCTGTTCATGAGATTTCAGCCTTTCCATTCTCTTGTTTAAATACTGTAGTGAATCCCAACAACTTAAAAAGTTAGTATTATGAGATTTAAATCCTATCTTTTAGAACCTCTATGTATTAAACCTTGTCTACCTCTCCAATTTCCGCTCTCCTCATTTCTCCCCTCATTTTTTTTTTTTTGCTCACACTGAGTTATTTGCAGGTCTCCACAAATATCAGGATATTTCCAATTACTCTTTCTTCATGTTTCTCTATTCATTTATACCTTTCTCAATCCTCCAACTAAATAACATCATCTCTTCAGACACAGATCATATGTCATCTCCTGCCGAAAACAAAACTCTTTAATTCCCTTTTCTCACTTGCTCTGATTAATATGCAATAAAAACCCAGTAACAATTCTATGGCAGCACACCGCATTTATTTTTGAAACTATCTCTGCCTATATCTAAGTTTCCTTATTTCTCCATGGTTCTTATCATTTGATTCCTAAGCATGTAAGAGATATTCAGTGAGGATCTGAAGGATGAATGAATAAATATATAATATCTGAGCTAGGCTTTAAGAAGATAAGCAAGATAGTGACTTGTGCAAGTGGCAGAAAGGTTGTTCCAGGCACTGCCACGCCCTGAGCCCACAAGTGAGGAGGAAACCAGAGCACATACAAGTCAATGTAAAGTCAGTCGAAGGGAAAATGGTTCAGACAGCATGAACCATTCAGTAGCAGTGGCTACTGCCACCTGGCTGTGTCCTCTCAGGGTACTTTAAAGTGTCCAGAGACCCTTCTCCAATCCAGGTAGCCTTCTATACCTCAGCATTTAATATGGATAATGAGAAGATTTGTTAAGAATTGCTGACTTCATACTTTACAATAAATATTATATAAAATCAATCAAAGTATCATTTCATAATTATATACCAGGAAGAATAGAGGCCTGTCTATGTCCAATTCCTACTTGATCAGGAGTTGAGAAAAGTCTTGTTCATGGATTATTACTATGAATAATCTGTTCCTCTTGTCAGGGAACGTCTCTGGTCTGGATTTCAGCACTCTCTCATTGTCTTCAAACCACACCATTCTGTGCTGACTGCTTTCATCCTTGCACTGCAGAATTTTTTCAGTGTTTGCTTTAAGGTCACCTTAAGTATTCTTTTTTTTTTTATTCAAAGTGATGGTTAAGCTAGTTTTGTTCCTCTTTGTTATGCTCTACAAACTGTCTGGCCTGCATCACTTGGTACTGTAGACTGATTTCTTTCTATTTGGGGGGACCTGAATTTCTCTGTCTCTAATCTTAGGACATTGTGTTCTCTAGCCATCTGTTCCAGGGTTCTGCCTACACAGCAGAGATGGGGGAAATGTTTTATATCCTTCTTCTGTTGGGAAGAGTAGCTTCCAGATTGAGTGTGAACCCTACTGCGTGGGAATGTGGAGGTCATGACATTTCAGGTACAACACAGTGATACCCACTCCTAAGTCCCTCAACTCTGTTCATTTCCAATAGACAACCTCATACTCAATGTCATGAAACTGAACAGGAAACATTTGTGGTAGCAAAACAGAATTTATGAAGCTATTAAATTTGCAAAGTCAGATGAAGTCAAAAATCATGGAGAGTTTTAAATAAAGAGCTGCATAAAGACTGGATAACCAAATAAAGGTAATTCCATGAAAATTGTAACATCAAGACTTACTCTTATAATAGTGAGATATATCTTATTTTTACTTTCACATCCAGACTCTTAGTGGGTGCAAATGTTGTCAGTATGTAAATTAGCCTGGTCAAAAACATATCATGTGCTTCAAAATTCTAAACACACTTTTCCTAACCATTAGCTGAAATTTTCCATTAAAAGGCATGACTTTTTTTTTTATAACCAACAACAAAAACTTTACTTTTCCAGGTTGTTTTAATACTAAAAATAAATAGCTCCTGGTCACCCATGCATTTATACAAGAGTAGTATCCACAGCAATTATTGCTGAAGGACAGCTATACCTTCTGAAAGCATAAAAATAGGCTTGAATTCACCCTTGGAAAATTGAAAACTCATAGTGGCATGTGTTATGTTTGATAACAGTGTTACTTGGCAGAACAAATTAGTGATGTCCAATCAACATCAAAAAGGACACTGGAACATATCAGACAGAAAGTTATTTTGACACATTGGAAATGTAGTATGTGTATTTAAAAAAGGCTCAGTTGAGCTTAATTTTATACAAATTTGATCTTCTGTAGATAATGTGACATCTCTAATTTTAATGAGGTATCCTCAGCATTTAATTATCAGTTATTCATTGAAATGTTTTGGCTATCATGACACTTGATTGTTTTTCTTTTTGTTATTACTGGGTTCTCTGTGTAGTGTGGTAAACATATCTCTATTTCAGAGATGAAGGAAAATATCCAGTAGGGTCTTAATACTGTAAAACATTAAATAAAATATATGTAAATTACATTTCTCTGATATTATAAAATGTTCACCTATCTTGTTCACATTGGTTATTTGGTCATTAGTATGCCTTGCCTTTAAACAATGTTAATAGATACTTTCTCACAAGTGTTCAAATGACTACGTAGAAATGACTAGCTCATAATAGTTTCTTTTTATACATATAAAATTGTTACTTCAGTATTTCAATGTTCTAGATAGAAAAACCTCAAGACAGTTTGCATACATATAGAAGAATGACTTCCATGGATATTTTCCTTTGAAAAATATCCACATATTGAAATATAATACCAATTTCAAATTTTTGCCTTGAAATGTTAAAGGCTCAATATTAGAGAAGTTGCTCTCATTTATTATTTGGAAAACATAAAATGCTACCAAATGTACCATGATGCCAATATGAATGAATTTTTCTGACAGTGCAGAAGATAATGTGGCATGCCACCCATATCTTTTCTTTAGGAATGAAGCCTCCATCCTCCACATGCAAGGACTTCTGACTGTTGAATCAAGGAGATTCACCTCCTTGCCACCCTTGAAAGACTACAACTTCAGACCTCCACTGGGATCTGGTGAGGCCTGTGCTGAAAATACAGCCCTTTTCAAATTACCCCTCTGGCCACCCCCACTACCCTGACATTCTCACAGGAATTAAGAGTATTTCCTAGTGTATCTACTGCATGTAAATGTCTACCTTAGAATCTATTTGCTGGGGAAAATGATCTATGAAAACTAGCACTGGGAAACAGACACTAAAATGAGGTTTTGGGACCATACCATCCACTGTCCAGATACCATCCATCGCTGGTGTTAGATAAAATGAAGAGTCTCTGGCCTGTGATCTTCTCCACTGGTGAACTGGATAGGTTGGGGAAGGGGAAGCCCTGGTGAGTACAGTAACTTAGACACTCCCAGAGTTTCAGGGAAGTGGCAGTCATAATTACAACAGAGGCAGATGGTTCTTGCTGGATGCTATTGATGTATTAGAGAAAAATTACAAAAAGAAAAGTAGAGGATGCTTAATTTCCAATTCAAGGAAAAGTGTGACAGCTAGATGATCTCCCTGGTAAAATAGAAAAGTATCTTATCTCCCTCATCCTGGAAGCAGTAAAGGCTAAGGATCAGACCCAGAACTTAATAGTAGTAAAGCTCTCAGGAAGACTCAGTTCTCACCTCCAGCAAGTCTATTATGCCAAGGTCGGATTCATTGTTGGGAAGGAGTGGGAATCTAAGATTAAGTTTGGAAAATTTGAATTTCCAGACCAATAGCCCCATGCGAGCCACAGCCCTCTGGTCCTTCACAAGTGGTTCTCTGCACGTAAGTTAAAGGTTGGTGCTCCTTCTACTCACCAGAACATCAAGTTAGAATTTATTTATATGAGGGTATTATACATGATGCAAACAATAGATTCCAAGCAAGGACATTGGAGACAGATGTTGACACTGTATTAGGATGGCTCTTAGAATCATAGAAGAAGCAATAACCCATACTCAGTGAAATAAAAATGACAAAAATGTCATGGAAAGTTGTAGAAGAGTTCAAAAGGCTCAGAGATTAGACATGCTAGAGTAGGTATACTATACAAAGTCAGAACAAAAGTCCACCAGATAACTATATTTCACAGAGAAGACACAGAGGAGCCCCTGTTGAGCAAAGTGCTAAAAAATGTGTTTGTGAGAAGGGTACCAACCAGCATTATATTAGGAAGCTCGGTGGTGGCTGTCATCCGTAGGATAAGGGGATCAGTAGGAGATGCTGTTACAGAAACAACTCCCCTGACAGCAGAGGATGATATCATCTCCCAACCAGGAAGGCCATATGGTGTCACTTAACCATCAGAGACAAAGTTGGAGCCATGATCCTAATGAGCAGCAAGGCTGAACAAGCAGTCAGCATGGCCTGACTCATAAAACCTTAGAAACGGTTAATGGAACACAGTGTCCTTGGGGAAAGACAGTTTTGCTCCATCATCACAAAGAAATGAAGGATGGATGGTCAGGAGACTAAGAGAGGCTATCCTTATAAAACTCACCATTTCTAGCAGAGGATCCAGACCTGAGCCAGTTTGCAGATCCAGAACCCCTTGATTAAAGGGCAGCTCAGGTCTAATGTTGGAGAAGGCAATGGCACCCCACTCCAGTACTCTTGCCTGGAAAATCCCATGGATGGAGGAGCCTGGTGGGCTGCAATCCATGGGGTCACTAAGAGTCAGACACGACTGAGCAACTTCACTTTCACTTTTCACTTTCATGCACTGGAGAAGGAAATGGCAACCCACTCCAGTGTTCTTGCCTGGAGAATCCCAGGGACGGGGGAGCCTGGTGGGCTGCCGTCTATGGGGTCGCACAGAGTCAGACACGACTGAAGTGACTTAGCAGCAGCAGCAGCAGGTCTAATGTAAGGTGGCTCAGTCAGTAAAGAATATGCCTACAATGCAAGAGACTGCCTGCAGCACAGGAGACCTGGGTTCGATCCCTGGGTCAGGAAGATCCCCTGGAGAAGGGAACAACAACCCACTCCAGTATTTTTGCCTGGGAAATGCCATGGACAGAGAAGTCTGGAGGGATACAGTTCATGGAGTCATAAAAGTCCCTGTCTTACTACAGAAAGGGTATGTAGTAAAATTTCCTCCAGCATTTTACCAAAGGAACCTTTGGCCATCTACTAAAGTAACTTCACTTTGAGGAAAAAGAGAATAGGTGGATTTGATTTATGACTCTTAGACACAGTGCTTGAGCTGACAATTACGGTTACATCAAGGTAACTGAAGTGTCAACATATCCACTCCCTGTCTCCACCTCTGTTATCTGAGAGGATGTGGAAGCCAGGCATAACTGTCCTGGCCTGGATCTGGCTTCAGTCTAGGTCTACCAATGTATTTTATGGTAATTTCCTTGACCCCCGAATGTATAATTGAAATGGATGTCTAATGCAGTTGTCAGAATTCCCATGCTGGTTCCATGGTTTGTGAGGTAGGAGCTATTAAAGAAGGGACAGCCAGATGGGAGCCTCTGAAACTCAACCCCCTCCCAGCCAAGATATTAAGAAGCTAGATTGTATCTCAGGAAGAATTATCTAAATATTTAAAAGGTGACTCGATGGACGTGAGTCTGAGTGAACTCTGGGAGTTGGTGATGGACAGGAAGGCCTGGCGTGCTGTGATTCATGGGCTGGCAAAGAGTCGGACACGAATGAGTGACTGAACTGAACTGAACTGAACTGAAAGAGTGTTGGTCCCTTCATATCATCATTTATTCTCCACACTGGCTCTCACACCGAACAGATCCTGAAGGATGAAAATGGACTCCTGCAAATTCAGTCAGGTAATAGTCCCAGGTGCAGCTTCTGAAACTGATGTTCTATTTTTGCTAAATTAATAGACCTGAGGTAAACTACCATTAATATGAAGAACACACTCTTTCCTTGTACCTATTAAGAAGCAGTTCACATTGACCTGGGATTGACTACAGTATATATTTTCAAGTTTCCCCCAGGGTTAGGTTTACTCTCCTGCACTTTGTTATATTGTCTGAAGTTCTCTGCTACGTTAAATCGACCTCAGAATATTATATGAGTCCCTACATCAATGACAACATGTTTGTCAAACAAGGTTACTTGTTCATCAATTTGGTTAATTAAATGAACTGAAGGCATGTTAATCAAACCAAAATACACTTTGTACTAAATATGTTGGAGGCCTCCATGAAGTCCATACACTGTACAAGGTTTTTAATCAGTGAACTTTTTCTATGTCCTGTGGCCTGGGGCATTCTTGGACATGTCCTTTGTAAAGCATGGATTATCGCCTCTCCCACCACTAAGGAAACAAAACCTGGCTGGACTCCAGGATTTGCTCCAAATCCAGTAAAGGCATGTCCTATGTCCTGGATTACATAGAAGGCTGCCAGCACCAAGGGGACCAAGAAGAGGACAGACCTCCACAGCGGGCCCAGCTTTCAGTACAGGCATGTCTGCCTCTTGGGCTACAGGATCCAGGAGACCCTATGGCTTCAGAGGTATATATGATAAGAAAAGATGCCAGGTAGAGAATTCTCCAGCGGTAAAATTACAACACAGACTGCTAGAGTCCTTGATAAAGGCCACGCCATCTGTGGCAGAGAGTTAAATAGCATTTGAAATGTAACCTGTATTGGCCTTCTGGGCCTTGGTGGAGATAAGGCAAATGACCATGCAGCCAGAGGACCTCATAATGGGTTGCACTGTGTCCTATTATAAGGGGGCACCCAACCATAATCCCTTGTAAGATCAGATGGAACCTGTGGGATGGGGCAGGAGCAGGTACAGAAGGCACAAGGGTCTGTTCACAAATGGTTGAAACAGATTTTGGCCTCTCTCTCTCTCAGCTCACTGTAACTATGTCAGGAGGACCCCTTAAAACTAGATGATGGAGGGAGAAAAAGTCACTCTGGAATCATAGATAACATCAGCTCAGTGTGAATTTGAAAGAAAATCTGCTAATTCAGGCTATCATCACCCAGGGATGGCTATGAAAGTCAGTCATAGGGAAGAGTCTTTGCAATGACCAGAGCTTCAGACAGGATAGACCATCCACTTTGTGTGGGGAAAATGGCCTGGATTAAGAAGATTTATAACCTGATAGAAAGCAGAGACTGACTTGGCTATTGGGATGTGAAAAGATAAAGGCAGGAAGACTAGGAGGTCTGGAGAAAATGTCGACATATAGGTCCAAATGAACTTGTTTATATTGTATGTTAAAGGCTATCTAAGAGCATCTACCATAGAAATAGCACCAATAACACAGACACAATGGCTCAGCCACTTGGTATCCACCAGCTTCTGTCACTGGCCATCACAATGCTCTGGATTCATGAATAGCAGCATGGGGTCTATTCATGAATAGCAGCATGGGGTGAAATCAGCAAGGTTGATTTCACTGCTACCAGTGTTGAATGTCTTGAGTTTCAGCAACAGAGACCAAATCCCAGGTCTCAAAATACAGTAGACATTAGTAACTATTTAATAATTGGCTGTCAGAGGAAAAAAAGTCGTTGTCTCTGTGGTGTTACTATTTTCTGCATGGTGAATTTGAAGTTACCAAGAGGTCACTACTGAACTTAGAGGCATAAAGAGAAGGGCACAGTCACCAGTTGAGACAAAACTAAAATCAAACATTGCCACAGTGGCAAGCTGATTACACGGGAAACTTTTCATCTTGGAATTGACAGTGAATGATCCTAACTGAGATCATTAATTATGTATATATTCCATCATTGGCTGCTTCTCATATCCACAAGGCTTAAATGAGCATCAGTATCTATGTGAAGGTCAACAGAATGTTTAAACCCTTGACATGAGATCCCATATATCATCATACTCAATGTTAAAGAACCTCTTTCCAGCATAGGAAAAGTTGCAAAGGGAACATGTTCATGGAATAGAGTGATTCATCATATCAATCCTAAAGGAAATCAACCCCTAAATATTCTTTAGAAGGACTGATGCTGAAGCTCCAATACTTTGGCCACCTGATGCAAAGAGCTGACTCACTGGAAAAGACCCTGATGCTGAGAAAGATTGAGGGCAGGAGGAGAAGTAGATGACAGAGGATGAGATGGTTAGATGGCATCATTGACTCAATGGACATGAGTTTGAGCAAACTCCAGGAGATGATGAAGGACAGGGAACTGTGGCATGCTGCAGTCCATGAGGTCGTAGGGAGTCAGACACAATTGAGCAACTGAACAACAACAAATCACATACCATACAGAAGCTGCTGGCCTGTCAGAACAATAAAATGGACTTCTGAAGGTGCAGCTACCTGCTTAGAAATTATCATCTTTCAAGTATGAGGCATCATCCTCTAGGACTTAGAACATACCATACACCTCAGTTACAGTTTTATTTCTTTAATAGGTTGAATACATAGAATCAAGAAGATGGATGTAGAAGAGATGGCCGTTTTTAAGAGTTCTCATTTTCTTTTTGGGGAAATTGGTGCTTCTAGTGCCTGAAAGTCTACGTTCTGCAGTTCTGGATGCCTTATTCTCCCAGAAAGTAAATGTTCCTACAAACGGACTCAGCAAGAGCCCCACTGAACTGCAGATTCTCATTCTCCACCTGCAGAGATGACTGTCTGCTGAGCTCATAACTGAATTGCCCCCCGAGAAAGGTTTCTGCCTCACCAAGGTTACACTTTCTTCTTAGTCTGCATCAAACATGCTGACAACCTGACCTCAGTTTGGGACATCTCAGATCCAGAGTTTCACTTGTGCCCGATTAAGCCTCTGCTGCAACCGTCCAACAGTTCACCTCCTCCCCTGTCCAAGTCTGCTCCCCTCTCTCTGTCACAGATATTGGTTGCTTATTCAACCTCTTGCTTGAGAATCTCCATTTTAGCACCTACTTCCAGCCAAAACCAAACTCTGATGGTACCATTGATCTCAATCTCATTTTCAAAAACTTGTCCCAAATTCTCTACATTTTTCTGGCCACTTCATACCAAAGTTCAAAGACTTTTTTTGGTATTATTCTTTCTTATTCTTACTCTTAAAAAAGTACTTGAATCAGTGCTCATGCAATCTGGCACTCAATTTTCAGAGTACATTTATATTTTCTAAAAATGATCATTTCATCAGAAGCAAATATCCCCTCTGACTAAAATTACCCCATTCCCCTACCACCTCATCGCAGAACACAGTCTGACTTCTCAGTAGATGTGAGTGCTACAGAGGGAAAACAACCAAAACACTACTGTGCAATTTAAAACAAAATCATCTACCTTTTAGCCAAGTTCCACATGTCATCTCTTGGTCTATAATTGCATCACTACAAATAGCAGTTTCCTGATTCCTCTCAAATTGTTCCAAAGATTAATATACAGGTTTTCTTATAATTTTAACAAAAATAGAGGCGGTGAGGCCTTCTTCCCTTTTCAACTGTGAAAAAATCTTTTGTGAATTATAAAGACTATTTGACTGTTTAACACATCATTAAATCTTTATGTACTTTTAGAACTTCCTGAAAAAAAAAAAAAATTACTCACTTTTCAAATCCATTCAGAATATAAGTACTGCTAAAATAAATAGGGTGTTAAAATAAAACTCTAACTAGGCCATTATATTGGTGAGATAAACAGTACTGCCAGGTAAAATTTCTCTTGTTAAATTGGTCTTTATTTCCTAAACCTCTTTTCTTAAAGTTGTCCAGCACCATGAAAATTCACAGATTCCAGGTACCAGTTTTGTTTTCTCTTTCATTTTCCCCCTTTAGTTTCAAAAGGATTGCTTCCATAGCAAAGAAGCAATATTCCAGCTGACTCCCAAACCACATATTTTAAAGCAGTTTGGAAAACTAGAAATGGGTCACAAGACAATTTTTTCACTGTATCCATTACAGTGTCCAGATAACAAATTAGTTACAGAATCCAAGGTGCTTCTTGACACATCAATATGTGGTTATGAACAAGATATACTTGAGCAAGGAATCAATTTCACTGCAAATGGTACATTATAGTATCAATATCTCAAATCAGTCTCTAGCTCCGTAACTCAGCTTTCTTCCCAATTTGTCCTTAATGTCTCTCGATTCTAATGATCAGCAAATTCTAAAGTCAATTACAGAATTAATCTCCCACTTTTTTCTCCAATATTGCATACATTATTCCCACCACAGATGTAACTGCTATGTCATTTTTAAAACACATTAGAGTAACTTGAGTTTGCTGCTGCTGCTAAGTCGCTTCAGTCGTGTCCGACTCTGTGCGACCCCATAGACAGAAGCTCACCAGGCTCCCCCGTCCCTTGAGTTTAGAGTAAATTAATCAAATTATAATTGGCCTTAACATAAAATCAACATCCAACACATGCAGGGTTTAAAAGAGGAAACAATGTTTACATTTTAAGACCAACAAGTTCACAATTTGTAATATGACACACACTGAAATATATCATTTAATGTGTACTTAGGGAAATTAATCACTGCAGATGGTGACTGAAGCCATGAAATTAAAAGACGCTTACTCGTTGGAAGGAAAGTTATGACCAACCTATATAGCATATTGAAAAGCAGAGACATTACTTTGCTAACAAAGGTCTGTCCAGCCAAGGCTAAGGTTTTTCCAGTAGTCATATATGGATGTGAGAGTTGGACTATAAAGAAAGCTGAGAGCCAAAGAATTGATGCTTTTGAACTGTGGTGTAGAAAAGACTCTTGAGAGTCCCTTGGACTGCAAAGAGGTCCAACCAGTCCATCCTAAAGGAGATCAGTCCTGGGCGTTCATTGGAACGACTGATGTTGAAGCTGAAACTCCAATACTCTGGCCACCTGATGTGAAGAGCTGACTCATTTGGAAAGACCCTGATGCTGGGAGGGATTGGGGGCAGGAGGAGAAGGGGAAGACAGAGGATGAGATGGTTGGATGGCATCACCGACTCGATGGACATGGGTTTGGGTAGGCTCCGGGAGTTGGTGATGGATGGGGAGGCCTGGCGTGCTGCAGTTCATGAGATCGCAAAGAGTTGGACATGACTGAGGGGCTGAACTGAACTGAACTGAGGGAAATTATATTTAGCAAAACAAATTCTTTATTTCCTTGAATGCCCTTCTGTTTCTCCTCTCTCTTCGTCTCTTTCTGTCTGCCTGCCTGTAAGTGTAATATTTCTTTTAGGACCTCAAACACAGCACTGTGTGAGACCTGTAGAAAGCCTTCGATAGGAAATCAATGAGTAATTGAATTCAAAATTGACTGAACTTAAAATAAGCTACAGCAATAAACCTGTATCAGTGGAAAGGCAAATCTATTTCCCAAACAAGATCAAAGAAACAAGATCAAAGAAGCACAGTAACTCCATTATGTGACCTCACTGAAAATTAAAACATTTAAGAGGCTCACAGAGTAAGATATAAAAATACATCTTGTAACTCTGGTAGAATTCTTTGGGAACTAGAAGATCTTTGAACAAGATGAGGTATATCTGAAGAAAACTTTTATACTTTTTCTCTTATTATAAATTATAAATAATCTCACACTAGATAAATAGTAAACAATCCTCATATTAAAAAAAAAAAAAGACTGATACTGCAAGAGTGTAATTCAAAATATATAGTACTTGATACGAAGCCTGGCTAACTCACAAGATTTGAAGAATATCTATTCACTCAGAAGTCACTTTTCAACAGTCCCCGGAATCTATGGCAGATTGAAGAGAGCTAGTAAAGCGAGAAATGAACAGGCCTGAAGCATTTAAAAATGGAAGTGACAAGTTACACCAAACTGAGCACTATAATAGCTTTCTTATAGTGCATGACAGTGGGAAGTCTCTTTTACTCAAGATTCACTATGGTTGACTAGGAATTTCAAACCCTGGTATGGGTTCATGAGATTAAAAAATTCCACTTGACTTTCAGTTCAGTAAGTAAACCACTTCTCTGCTTCCTCTGTTCACCACCTTTACAAACTCATGATAACCTCCTCTTCCTCTGCATTTTAACAGATGATGTGAGGTTTCAGAATTTAGAGGGGAAATATCTATCAATAATAACAAAACGTTGTCATCGTCCTTAAGTGAATTTGGTCTTAGACATCACTAAGGCATCTGTAGCTCTCTTTGGAATCTACCACAAGCTCATCATAAGCTGATGCTGTGTTATTGCCGTTTATTTTGCCTGCCTTTCCCTTATTTTATACCTGATAAGGATTCACAATAATGTGAGAGACTTCTAACTGAAGACTTAGTCCTCTGCTTCACAATTTATCTTCTCCATCCACACTGTACCGGGGGAGAAAAAATAAGACACTGGGAAACTACTCATAACTACAAGGACTATTGACTGCTTCATTTATTTATCCACTAGACACCTAATATCTGTTCATTCATGAAGCCTTCTTTCAGATGATGTTAATACACAAATGAATATGGTAGTTTCCTCATGCTGAGTTCTCACAACTGGTAGCCTGGAGATCTCTAAGGGATTATACTCTTCTCAACTCCTGGGGAATAATCATCACCAACCTCTCACTCAGGGCCACTCAGTCTGGGAAACACCAGCTTTAATAACAGACCTAGGACCATACTTTACAAGGCAGTTCTAGCTTTTTATGAAAAAACCAGTCTTCTCCTTCCTGACACTTAGCACTGATGTAATTCTATTATTATTTATACATTTTATTTATAGGAGTCCCACCTTGTCTGTGAGAGACCGGTTCCAAGACCACCAGTGGATACCTGAAACCATGGATAGTTACCAAACCCTATATATACTATTTCCTACACATACATACCTATAATTAACTTATAAATTAGGTACAGCATGAGATTATCCAAATTTCCAGCCAGCATCACCCCCCTGGGGGCCATTATTAAGTAAAATACAGATTACTTGAAACATAAGTACTGTGGTACCCTGAACAGTTGATGTGGTAACTAAGAAGGCTGCTAAGTGACTGATGGGAAGAACATGCTGAACAGAGGGGTGACTGACATCCCAGGCAGGATGAAACGAGATGTTGAGAGATTTCATCACACTACTCAGAATGGCACACAATTTCAAGTTTATGAATTATTTATGGAATTTCCCACTTTCAGACCATAGTTGACTATGGATAACGGAAACCATGGAAAGATAAACTGGAGAAGGGGGAACTACTGAATTAACATGTTTCCTAAGTTTAATATAAGTTCCATGTTGGAAAGGGGCCTTGTGTCTTCTATTCACAGTTGAATCCCACAGAGACTCAATACTGTGTATGAGCCACAGAAAGTTAATTCATGAGTTAATTATGACTCCACAGAGTTACTTGAGACCAATTATCATTTCAGAGAGCTTTGATTTACTAAAATCTTGATTCTTAATTTCACATTTAATTTCAGAATATAATGGAACCACCTCCAGTACCTAATGTTTCACTGTTCTTTTATTAAAAGTAGATTCAGGTCTCAGTTCTGGAAGTTTTCCCAACTCTTCACAATAGAACAATGATTAATACCTTAGTCACATGCTAAAGAAATGAACATCATACTTCATAAAATCAAAGATATAAAAAGTTACTCCATCTTTGGGAGCTTGTATTTTGCCTGAAAAGGTAGGGACCAAAAAAACCAAAAAAACAGTTTCAAGGTCTTCATAGTATAGAGCATGAGAAATGTAAACCTATCCTTATATTTTTCTAGGAAAACACATGTTTTACTTACGAATAAAAACTGGTAATGCATTTCTACCTTTATATGAGAGTGTCTCCAAACCCTATCTTAAGGCATTCTCCATCCACTTCACATTTGCCTGTGGAAATGCATCTTACAGGATGATTTTTCTGCAAGAAATCTTGAGGATAATAACCAAATTTACCCCCATACCCTTCCAATTATAAATTATTAAAAGCAAATATACCTTTGGTATATAAATTTCAAAAGCATTAATGAATTAGACTAAATCATTTTTTCTTTTTTATTTCAGGAAAGATACTTCATCTGTGTTTTCTAATTATATTTTTGGTCACTGTTTTTCAGCTTTCTTCAAAAATACTCCTTTTTCTAAGAGCAACTTAATGTTTATGTTCTCTTAGATTCTGACTTGGCAATCCTGTTAAATTTCATTTTTATTTACCAAATATCCACCTTCTCTCCTGGCAGAGAATTGTACTTCTCGGCCCCTCATAAGTCAGAACCTGTGACTTGCTTTGACCAAGGAAATGTGAGCAGAAGTTTGCTGTGTTACAGGCAGAAGAGATAAGGATCCCTCCATGCTTCACTCCATTCTCTTTTCCCTTTGCATAAGGAAAAATTAAGTGCCAAATACAAGCTGTTCAAGAGGGCTGTATCCCAAAGATGTTTTTAAAAAGTCAAATCCTACCCACCATAGATATGTAACAAAACAGAGAAGTAAACCTTTGTTACTGGGCATCATTGAGATTTGAGGGCATTGTTACGATGGCACAACCATATATGCAAGGACTGACAGAGCTTTCCTCACTGTTCTTGCTCTCTAGCTCTGTATCATAGCTTTAGCTGCCACCTATATGTTCATTATTTCCCCCTCAAAATCTTCACCTCCACCAGAACAATCACCTACTCACTAAATGCATTTTCAACATGCCACCTGGACAATTTCACCTGGGTGCTCTTCAGGCAATTGATAATCATGACCAAAACTAAATTGTCATTTTTCTTTCAAAAATGTCATCCCCTTCCCCTTCCTCTAATATTACTCATCTGTGAGAGTCATCCTCAACTGCTGTCTCCCTCAACTCCACTCCACATCCAACTGACTGCCAAGTTTTGTCAGTTCTGCAACCCAAACAGAATTTATGCCATTGTCTTCATCTCAATGCCAACATTCTGATTTAGAATCTCATCATTCATGTCCTATGATTTAAAACAACCCAGATTGTCTCTGCTTCCAATCTTGCACAATCTCAGTTTATTCTCCACATTTTCACCAGCATGGTCTTTCTAAAATTCAAATGTTATTCTATCATTTCACTGCACAGAATCCACCAAAGGAAACCAAGCATTCTTTACAATGTTCAAACCATTTGCACAGCATTTGAGATTCCTAAGGATCTGACTCCAACCCACCTTTCATATTTACCCACAGATACATGCCCACATTCATCTTCCCAATTTGCCAAGCCTCTTTCTGAGGCATCATGTTCTTTAAAACTTCCATTACTTTTCACATTTTTGTCTATTAGTGTTGCTTTGCTCCTAACACTTGAGTGGCTAACTCTCCTCATTTCTCTGAGCCAAAGTCACAATTCCAGACATCACCAAAAGCAGGAAGCAGATAGAAATGAGGCTTTGTCGATCCTACTCATGTATATCTTAAAATAAAAATAGACAAAGGGATACAAATAAAACCAAAGGCTAATAGATCATGAAAACAGATCAAGTTCAGGATCTTTAGTGAAAGTGAAAGTGAAGTCACTCAGTCGTGTCCAACTCTTTGCGACCCCATGGACCCCAGGCTCCTCTGTCCATGGGATTTTCTAGGCAAGAGTACTGGAGTGGGTTGCCATTTCCTTCTCCAAGGAACAACTTAAAAGTATTTGGAAATCCAACTGGATAAAAATGCAAACTTTTCTACTGGATTTTGCTATTACCTGGGATGGTGGTGCAAAAGCCAGTTTGTAGTAGGTTAAAAAGTAAATAGAAAGTAAGACTTGGAAACACGAAGTACAGATAACTCTCCTAACAAAGTGCAGAGCCTTTAGGACAGAGAGACATGGTTCAAGGTCTAGAAGGAACACTACAGGAAGAGAGACCTATCCTCAATTTAGAATTTCAGAGGCGAGTTGGAGACACATTAGTTAGACACATTAGCTGCTAGGGGAAATTAGAATGAAAGGCAATTCTTTTGAAGGGAACAGGGGTTTCTAAAAGTGGAGTGTTAGGTAAAGATGGACTTGCTTAGAAACAGATATTGCTTTGCCAGTGGAAGAGGAGAAGCACAGGAGAGAAGTTATGTTTAGTCACATCCAGATTACAGTGAGAGCAGCTCAATGAGGCAGAAATATCCTACAGATTTGAAAATACTGCTGGGATGACAGATGAAAGGTCACAGGTGACCTTTTGTAAATCATAGCCATTGATTTCCTAAGAAGCCAAGACCAAGAAACAATCAGGTTGTTCTCTGAGTGATGAAGCAGAATTGGATTTATTACATTACAACCTACATTCCAAAACAATATTTTTAATATAATTTCACCAAGAATCCTTGACAAAGTCATTTGACTACATAAAATGAATTGTCTGTCCTCAGAACACTGAATGATACACGACATCATATTTGAATGATGTGCAGAGCTGGACAATGTATAAACCATGCAAATATATATATGGAGAAACAAAGAGCCACAATAAATCCTTGACAGATATTAGAATCAGAGATGGGTATTATGAGGCAACATCATTTGTTTACATTTTTATTTTTTGCTGAAAAATAGTCATATTTGGGGGTGTAGAATCAGATTTCCTTATTGGAGTCACTAATTCCTTTGAAATTAATTTCCCTTTGCTAAGCTGACCTAACAAATTGGGATCCCACCCCCAGTATGTATAGATGTGTTGAAGATTAGTTAGATATTGTTTATAAAGAACACAGTCTCCTTAGCAGGAATTATTCTTTAGGTATAAATTGTGAACTTATGTGCTAACAGCAGAAAAAGAAAATTAAATGCTAGCTATTGCTTTGGGGGAATATTATTTCTAAGAGTTCAGAATTGTTTCTAATTAAAAGTATCTTTCCTTAAAGCAAGTTTCTAGAGATTCGGTAGGTTCCTTCTGCCTAAGAAATATTAAAAACTCTGTGTTAGCAGACCGCCCCTGACCTTGGATTTTTAAACTGGAGTATATTTGTTACAAGTACTTAGGTTTGATGCTATAATATCTTTGCCACATTTTATTGTATTGAATTTCTCTACACAATTTGGATTTTTTCTTAAAGATGTAATAAAAATTTATGTGCATAGCTGCATAGCCCATTGCTGTTACACTTCTGCATATACTGTCATTAAAGACAACATGTGAAAGCGTTTACAACATCGGAAATCCACATCATATATGAATATTCAAAGGAGTTCCACCATCAGGTGGCTCACAACATTCTTGTGGTATTTTCTATCCCCTTTCACTGATTTATATTAGAAAAACTTACATTTCTACCATTGGGGGGCTGGAATTATAACACCTTTTTTTTATGCTCTGATTAACGTTAAGACACTTCCAACATTGCAAAAAGGCACTTCTTCTGAGGTTTTAACTTCTAGTTTTCATAGCCCTTTACAAGTCTGATTTTTTTTTTCATTTATTCATGCTGCCTCACTTTAATTTATTTGCGTTACTCAGCCCCAGCAACAGACCAAACAGCTTTGGACTTGTAGGAACCATTTGACCAGTTACTAGTGGACAGAGAGGGGCAGCACACACACAGCCCTCTGGCAGCCTGTGTGAAATGCATCAGTAGCCTCCACCCAGGAGGCAGGGTAAGTGCCCACATCAAACAAATATATATACCATTACCATGGATGCTAATAAGTCTCAGAGGAATTCAACTTGAATGAGAAAGTTCCAGTTCATTATCTTTTATCACTTACAGTCACAACAATGGGCTAAGTTATTTTCGCTAATATCTTCAGCTGAGCCACTGCACAAGGCCTTTTATCTTTTGTGAAAATTATCTAGTTTTTGCAATAAATAATGTGGATAGAGACCAGACAGCTATTTTAAGATGAGCATTTTAATGGTTAGGTCAACTAAGTAGAGCATGTTAAAGATCAGAGAGACTTTTTTAGACACTGACTCACAAAAAATAATAGTCTAAAATGGTTAAAAAAAAAAAAAAGTAATCACCTGGTATAAGAAAAGAAGTAGTAAAGTCAAAAAATCATCTCAGATGTAGGATATACTTGACAATGGTATAGAAAAAATGTAAACCTATAGTTAGTTTTTATATATTTCTACCCAATTAAAACACAACCATGACATGTATTCACCTTCCCTGGAAGGCTAATAATGTGGCACCTAAAGCAATATTCCCCACCCATGTCCCCCTGGGACTGACCACAGTGCGAGGGCTGTGTGGAGGAAGGCCAGAAACACTGCTTACAAGAGGTACTTAGGAATTTAGAGGTTGAAGGTGAATGCCTAAGTAACTCTTTTAAAAAAGACCCCAAAAATGTTACCTTCCTGACTCAAGGTCAATTCAAAACAACCATTTAAATAACATACATATATTATCACACCACTGCACTGCATTTTGTATAGTTAAACACAATTCTTGGTGATATTTTCCATTTATGTGGCTTGAGTATGTTTGCTTTCTCAGACTCACTACCCAATTTAAAGAAGTAGCCCCTCTAGATGGAGAGGTTACTTCATCCCTTACTTTCTTCTTTCTTAATATTTCTTATCTGAAATGCTATCATCTGTGTACTTGCCAGCTTGGCTACTTTCTGCTCCTCTCTCCTCCTCAATAAAGTCAGCTATAGGATATAGACATCGGTTTTACTCACCCCTGCAGTCCAGCTCCGAGAACAAGGTTGGCCACCACAGAAGATGCTCATGTCATACGTATAATTATCCCATTTCAGTTAGAATTTTTAAAATATATGCTTTTCAATGGAATTGAAAATACAACCCCCCATACACAAAAAAAGTTTGCCATTTTACAATAAAATGAAAGAGAAAAAGTAAACAAATTTATTACCCCAGTAAAATATTCCTTCTATATTTAATCTTCAATGTCTTTGAGCTGACCCATCTCTGGAGAACACAGTTTCTGCTTTTGCTGTGTATTTGTGGATGTGGGTTAGAGTTGGGCACGATTTGTGAGGCTAACTTCTCCAATACTTAATATCATCATAAAATGTTAGACCAAAATCATTGTGATCAGCATCCCCACACCACCACTGACTGGTAACTTCACATAAGGGAATGAAGGCATCAGCCATTGATAAAACCTCACCGTGATCTTTTTGGGAGCTGCTCAAGTGCATGCCTCTGAATCTTTACTGCTGATTTCTCTGTAGAACTTATCTTAGTGGCTTTATTCAGTTTCAATGAAACTTAGTATCAGAAACACTTGTCAAACATATGACTAAAGTCATAAATACTGTACCATCAAAAATGAAAGAAAAATAATAACACAGGATGGATATCATTTATGTCAATTTAACATTTAAATTCCCAAATATAATCAAAAGTTTTGAGAATCTGGTGGACAGCAAGGAAATCAACTCTGAATATTCACTGGAAAGACAGATGCTGAAGTTGAAGCTCCAGTACGCTGGCCACCTGATGTGAAGAGCCAACTCATTGGAAAAGACCCTGATTCTTGAAAGGACTGAGGGCAGGTAAAGAAGGGGGTCAGAGTATTAGATTGTTGGATGGCATCACCAACTCCATGGACATGAATTTGAGCAAGCTCCGGGTGATGGTGAAGGACAGGGAAGGGAAGCCCAGCATGCTGAAGTCCATGGAGTCACAAAGAGTCAGACACAACTGAGTGTCTGAACAATTAACAACAACAACAATTAAATTCCCAAATATAATCAGAATTTTTACCTTTATGAAAGCCTCTGGGAAGATATGGGTCTCCTATGCAATTTCTCAGCTTCCTAGGGGGAAAGAAAATGGAAAGAATAAAGATGGAAGGGGAAGCAGAGATAGAAGTAGGGGTTAGTCAGCTGTTGCAGAAGCAGTTCCAAAGCACACAGGAGGAGATAACTGCCTTTGGGAGGGCAATTCCACAGAAGGCCCTGATCTAGAAACTTCCCCATCCCCTCAGCTCTCCTCATCAATGGGTTGATGTAATTTTCATTTCTATGATGTCACGTCTTGGCTCTCTGTTAATAGTAATAGATCCTGGAGTAATAGGGAGGAATAAACCAGAAAAATCAGAAATATTGAGTATAAAATACAGAGGGTGGTGAGATTCAAAAGACCACTTCATACAAAACAATGTGTTAACTTTTCTGTCCTCCCTTTCCTTTCCTTAAAGCCAAGCAGTGAAGAAAGTGCTAGTGATGCGTTCAGCTTTTTCATTTGTTTTTGTTCTCTTCCACATACAGGCCTATTTTAAAAAGTGATGCGTGTATGAATTTCACTGCAAATAAAAGTTACAACACAATTACAGTATGTCTAGCCTTCAGCCATTTCCAGAGCTTGAAAGAAAATGCCATTAAATTTTACCTAACCTTTTGTTACTTAAAGTAGATAGTTCCTGCCTGCCCCCAAACACACGCAGTTTTTCATTCCTTCCAAAATTCAGTATTGTGTCTAAACTACTGAAAGTGTTAGTCTCTCAGTCATGTCTGAATCTTTGAGACCCCATGGACTGTAGCCCACCAGGCTCCTGTGTCCATGGAATTCTTCAGCAAAGAATACCAGAGTGGGTAGCCATTCCCTTCTCCAGGAGATCTTCCCACCCCAGGGATCTAAACTAACCAGTCATGAAAATGTAACTTCATGAATGGGATTTAGTTTGTATCTCTATAACAGCAGGCTTCCCAGGTGGCACAGTGATAAAGAATCCATCTGCCAATGCAGGAGACTCAGGAGACATGGGTTTGATCCCTGTCTCGAGACGATTCCCTGGAGAAGGAAATGGCAATCCACTCCACTATTCCTGCCTGGAGAACACCATGGACACAGGAGCCTGGTGGACTGCAGTCCATGGGATGGCAAAGAGTCAGATACAACTGAGCACTCTATACTAGCAAAGTATTACCAATAAAGCAAATAAGGATTTTAACTTTTGAGGATTATTTTACGGGGATCCTAACGATGTGAGAGTTGGACTGTGAAGAAGGCTGAGCACCAAAGAATTAATGCTTTTGAACTGTGGTGTTGGAGAACACTCTTGAGAGTCCCTTGGATTGCAAGGAGATCCAACCAGTCCATTCTAAAGGAGATTGGTCCTGGGTGTTCTTTGGAAGGACTGATGCTAAAGCTGAAACTCTAGTACTTTGGCCACCTCATGAGAAGAGTTGACTCATTGGAAAAGACTTTGATGCTGGGAGGGATTGGGGGCAGGAGGAAAAGGGGACGACAGAGGATGAGATGGCTGGATGGCATCACTGACTCGATGGACATGAGTCTGAGTGAACTCCAGGAGTTGGTGATGGACAGGGAGGCCTGGCGTGCTGCGATTCATGGGGTTGCAAAGAGTTAGACATGACTGAATGACTGAACTGAACTGAACGATAATGTAATATTTTTAGAGAACTGTAGAAGGGAAAGAGAAATGATGGAGACACAGAAACAGTGAAAGAATGAATCCAGGCCAGACATGAACAGAAGCTCAAAATAGTTGATTTTTTCCCTTTGTAACCTCCTTCCAAAGCCCTCCTGTTTTATTTGCACCTCCTCTCCCTCCATTGTCTGCAGCCCAGCCTTCTGGAGTCAGAAGTGACCTAATGCTCACCCTCTATGACACATCTTCTAGAGAAACCTTGGGAGAAAAATGGAATGAACCATTTAGTAGACAGTCCTTTGGACAGCAAGGAGATCCAACCCAGTCCATCCTAAAGGAAATCAGTCCTGAATATTCATTGGAAGGACTGATGCTGAAACTGAAACTCCAATACTCTGCCACCTGATGAGAAGAACTGACTCATTTGAAAAGACCCTGATGCTGGGAAAGATTGAAGGCAGGAGGAGAAAGGGATGATAGACAAAGAGATGGTTGGATGGCATCACTGACTCAATGGAAATGAATTTGAGTAAACCGGAAATTGGTGATGGACAGGGAGGCCTGGCTTAATGCAGTCCATGGGGTCACAAAGAGTCAGACACGACTGAGTGACTGAACTCAACTGACTGATAAACTCGGTGTGTTATATTTGCCATATTACACAATTAAAATCCTGGATTGGTCATTACACCCATTTAACAGATAGGAAAGCTGAGGTTTCATAATTTGTTCTTTGTTACCCAGTTTTCCAGTGAAATATCTGGCTTCAGGTCCTATTTCATCTGACTTTAGAATGTGTCTTTTCAGGGCAGCGTGCTGTCTGTCTACCTCCTTACCCAGACTTGCAATCGGCCAGCAATTGGACTGAATGAACTAGGTCCACCAGAGTCTGAATAATGAGTGAGACTTAATACACTTTCCCTCCAAGGAGTACACATATTTACACAGGAGAAAACATCCTTAATTAATGAAGCATCTCCTAAGATAAAATTTCTAGGCTAAGCATCACTTTTCTGGTCAAGTGGCATCAGGGCTGAATGCTCCACTGGCTTTATTCAGCAGGTTGTGGCTCTCAAAAAATCAAGTATATTTAGTCCCAGCAGACAACAAGGCATTGTGCTTCACAGTTTTTTTTTTTTTTTCAGTGATTATTACTGGCAGGCTTTGAAGCAGTTGCTCTAACATTTGGGAGAGCAGTGTTTGCAGAGGGAATTTGGTTCAGTTCTTAATAAATGCATTTGTCATGTTTCTAATTTTCTTTCTGTACCCTTCAAATGCAGTTGCTTCCAGGCTGAAAACAAGATAACCTCAGTTTGATGTTGTTATTGTCTCTCTTGTTTCCTGTAGGAGATGTAAAGAGAGAGAAGCAACATGAATTCTTGGCAGTAACGGGCTTTTCCAAAGGTGTTAATGCCTCACATTCTGAGGCTGTTGGAACTGCTTTAGTCACACAACAAGAGTAATAAATTAACCTCACTTTGTAGCTACCACCTCAACTACAAATGGTACTCCTACCAGCATCTCTCCAGGCAGCTGTCTAGGGCAATAAGCTTCACATATGCCAATAGTCTAAGAGGTAAGGTCAAGTTCCCAAGCCAGAGATCCTGACCTTGAACCTCTGTCTGTTAACTCAAAGCTTTGCGGAATCCATTCACCCACTTTGTTTCCCTTGCTTAGGTTTCTAGTGCATGAGAAGGGAATAAATATAGTGCCCACCTATTTACTCATCTGATTAAATGAGCAATGCCTATGAAGTACACAAGAGTGCCTGAAATGCTCTGTTATACATAAAATATATTTGCAATTCGCTTAGTCCTTCTGAAACATGGTATTATTGTGTTGCATCATATATGGCAAGAAGGGATCACTGTCATCATAGTCTGTGTGAACAATACAAAGTTGTTCAGTTGTATTCAACCCTTTGTGACCCCATAGACTATAACCTGCCAGGCTTCTCTGTCCATGGAATTCTCCAGACAAGAATACAGGAGTGGGCTGCCATTCCCTTCTCCAGGGGATCTTCCCACCCAGGGATCAAACCCAGGTCTCCCTCACTGCAGGCAGATTCCTTACCACCTAAGCTACCAGTCTTTAGACCATGAAAAAACAGGATTTGTAGGAGGCTACTAGAAGAGCACATGTTTGGCACGGCATTCACTATTCATAGGACAAAGCAGATCAGTGATCGAAGCAGGCAGAGTTCTTCAACTGCATGAAATGGGGACTTGAGAAAAGAGAAGGCTGGAGCAGAATGAGAACCCAAGTGCCTTCTCAGAACCAAAGAGGATAACATGCCATGAGCACTTAAAGAAGAAAGTCAGAGCTAATAAAAACTTGCTAAATAGATTAGAAGTGGCAGGTTGCAATGATCAAACACAATCATCTAGAAGCTGTCTGAAAAGCAAAGGTGATTAAGGCAAAGTGAGGAATTATTACAGACAAAGAAAGAATACCGCTGAGTGTACACTCTGTTTTAAATTGGTTTCACTGGCCGAGGCACTTATGAGAGTCACATTCTGAGGGACCAAACTAAGCCTTTCTCCAGAAACGTTGAGACATGATCAAATTAAAAGTATAGTTGGTAAAACTCCTATTTCCAATGAGGGAAATTAATCCACTGAGAACCTGGAGAGAGAGGTAAGGAAAATAGAGACAAGCAGCAGAAGAAAACATAGGAACATTCCAGAGACAAGTTCATCTAGCAGCAAAGACAACTTTCAGTGCTACTGCTGTCTGCCATCCACCGTCTGCGCAGCCTGGAGTCACTGCCACGGTGCCACTTTAAATCAATCGAACATACAACCAAATACATCAAACTCTGACCACATTTCTAGATTTAAAGATGAAAACAGTCAAGAAACAGTTTTTAAAAAATCAGGAACATTCCAGAATCTCTGATCATTCGTAAAGATCCCCACTCCTATAAGAGCCCCATCCTACAAGTTGGCCCCAAACACACCTCCCCATGTGAACTGAACAATTTACTATATTCTGTTACATCATCAAATGTTCTCCACTAATAATCTGAGATATTAAACGTCCAGTGCTAAAAGTGAAAATGCCTCTGGGAACATGAAGAAATGCCTCTTCAATGCTGAGCAGAGAGGAAAGGCATTGGAGAACTGGAGTTCTCATCAAAGCAGGGTGGAGATGAGAAAAAATTACAGGAGGAAAGTCAGACCTTGACACAGGTTCAGTGAGCATCCACAGGTATGCAGGGCAGTAGAAGAAAGAAGCGGAAAGGAAAATAGAGATACCACTGTTACATTTTGCCTAAATTTTTACTTTTTCTTTGGACAATGCTTGAGTCAAGAAACTCTTCTTTCAGGCCTTCATTCTCAACTACATGACTCCCAGAATGTGGATTTGATATTTAAATCAATACTTTATTTCAGTTACATTCACTATCAGCTATCAGGGTTCTGGATATTGCTTTCAAACCTGATTATGACGACTTTTCTGGGAATGTATACTCAATTTAAATTCACTAGAAAAAAAATTTAATTGACAGAAGCTAGAGAAGAGCTTAAACTGTAACTTAGATGGAGGAAAATGATCAGAGGTTCAGAGAGCAGTGGGAAAATGTTAAAGGTTCAAGCCCTTATTCAGATCAGATCAGATCAGTCGCTCAGTCGTGTCCGACTCTTTGCGACCCCATGAACTGCAGCACGCCAGGCCTCCCTATCCATCACCAGCTCTCGGAGTTCACTCAGACTCATAGAGTCAGTGATGCCATCCAGCCATCTCATCCTCTGGCGTCCCCTTCTCCTCCTGCCCTCAACCCCTCCCAGCATCAGAGTCTTCTCCAATGAGTCAACTCTTCGCATGAGGTGGCCAAAATACTGGAGTTTCAGCTTTAGCATCATTCCTTCCAAAGAAATCCCAGGGCTGATCTCCTTCAGAATGGACTGGTTGGATCTCCTTGCAGTCCAAGGGACTCTCAAGAGTCTTTTCCAACACCACAGTTCAAAAGCATCAATTCTTCTGCGCTCAGCCTTCTTCACAGTCCAGCTCTCACATCCATACATGACCACAGGAAAGACCATAGCTTTGACTAGGCGAACCTTTGTTGGCAAAGTGTACGGAGACAAAAACAGTCCCCTCAACCACCACAGCTACAGGAGGAGGAAATGGAGGTATGGAAAAACCTCAGCTCAGCAACTGAAGATGCCAGAGAACAGAGTTTAGGGCTGGAAGAGTGCTGGAAATTTTAAGAAATTCTGGCAACAAGAGAACTGAAAGAATGAGGTCCAATATCTGTGTATGAAACCTGCCCAAATCCCTGGCTGACAGCAAAATTACCCCCATGTGGGGAAGAGCTCATGAAGCACAGTGGGAAAATAGGCATAGACAAGCAGAATCACCCTTGAAGGACAGATCTGCAGAAGAGAACTGTCAGTGTGGTGCTTCTGTAACTCTCTCCATTGCCCTAAGCATAAGTTGCTAAAAGACTGGGCACACCACGCATTGGTGGGAATGTAGTACAACTGGAACTTCATAAATTGGTGGACAAAATACACATTTGCCCTGCTACTTTAGAAAAGAATTTGGCAACATAAGAAATTGCCGTGTCAAATTACCATATGACCCAACAATCATATTTACATTCACTTAAGAATGAAAATATATGTCCACATAAAGACCTGTATGTCAATGTTCATAGCAACTTAATCATGACAGCTCAAAACTGAAAATAAAGAAAACGTCCTTTAATATATAAACGGATAAAACCAACTGTGACTTTTTTTTTTTTGTACAGTGGAATACTGCTAAGCAACATAAAATGACTGAACTGCTGACACAACAACAGGGGTCCATTTCCAAATCATTTTTTTTTTTTTGTCACTTTTTTTCTTTTTTTTTATTATTAAATTTTATTTTGCTTAACTTTACAATATTGTATTGCTTTTGCCATACATCAAGATGGATCCGCCACAAGTATACATGTGTTCCCTATCCTGAACCCTCCTCCCTCCTCCCTCCCCATACCATCCCTCTGGGTCGTCATTTCCAAATCATTAAGCTGAGTTAAGGAAGTCAGAAACCTATTTTCAGGGAGTAGGTATAGTCTTTTTTTTTTTTTGAAATTCTAGAAAAATGCAAACTAATCTATAGTGACACAGGGCAGACCAGTAGTTGCCTGGGTTGGCAGAGGTAGTCTGCAGAGGGAAATATGGAAACTACGGCATAGTAGACTTGATCAGTATTCTTAGTGGGACAGTTATTGCACTGGTCTATATTTTGTCAAAACTCATCCAACCACACACTTAAAATGGGGCAGTTTACTCTATATAAGCTGCTGCTGCTGCTGCTGCTAAGTCGCTTCAGTCGTGTCCGACGCTGTGTGACCCCAGAGATGGCAGCCCACCAGGCTCCGCCATCCCTGAGATTCTCTAGGCAAGAACACTGGAGTGGGTTGCCATTTCCTTCTCCACCTCATCAAAGTTAACAACAAGTAGGTGGGATGGTTTGCAGATTTTAGAGCCATTCAAAAGCAATTTTTCATAGACCTTTAAACAATCATTTACACAATCTGGTTATCTTTTAAAACAGCAAACTCCACTGCACAATGAAGTGAAACAGCCACATACAAACATATCCCCTCCCTCTTAGGTGTCCCCCTACCCTCCCTCAATCCCACCCATTCAGGTCACCGCAGAGCACTGAGCCAAGCCCCTTGCACTACCCAGCAGGCTCCCACCAGCCATCGGGGTAGTGTATACATGTCATTACCAATCTCCCAATTCAACCCCCGCCCCACCCCACATCCACAGCTCTGTTCTCTACATCTGTATCTCTATTCCTGCTCTGCATACAGGTTCATCTGTACCATTTTTCTAGATCCCACATATATGTGTTAATATATGGTATTGTTTTGCTCCTTTTAACTTAGTTCACCCCATATAACAGACCCAAGCTAAAGTCAGAGGGAAAATATAGCTTTAAATACTTGCGTCAGTTAAAAAGAATGACAATAAACAAAATAGGCATGCACTTTAATAAGCTTGTAGAAAAAGAACAGAAAAGCCACCCTAAGATAATTAAAGAGAAGAAAATACTAAAGATAAGAGAAGTACCTAGTAAACCATAGAACTGAGAAATAAATTCAGGTGCATTTTAAACAGGCAAATAAAAAAGTGCACAGTATATCATATAAAGTCATGACTTGGCCCTCAGAGTTTATCTATCCCTTGACACAGCGCCCACACTCATCTCCCACCATTCTGAACTATGGATGACCCCTTGCCACCTGAACGAGAGACTGATGTAAATAAAATGTTAGAGAAAAAAAAATTAAATAAAACATAGCACACTCAGCAATACTTATGGCTTGAAAACAAATGTAGCCAGTTATATCTGTCTGACATTTGGATACTTCCTGCTTTTTTCCATTTCTCTTTCACCTGTGTGCACAGCATTCTTCCTGCCCCCCACTCCTCTTATTCTCCTCTCATACTTCTGACATTTAAAAATGCTTATCGGGTATAAGTTATCTGGATAGATTTGAAGTTCAAGGCATTGAAAATTTGGTTTATTTATAGGAAAGACCTTTCATAAATGAGTAAAGAAATATTGGGGGGAGAGGAAAAGATGTCAATATTTTCTTTATTTCTATTTTTGACATTTATCGAAGGGCCTCTGGTCCATATAGTGCATTGTGGCAAACTGTTCAATTTTCCCTTCTTCTCTATTAACAGAATTATAATTTTGCTCGGTGTGGCATTGCTCTCAGCTGCAAATCCAACACATTAACAAACACAATAATCCCACTTACTTCTCCAACCTCCTTTGGAATAAAGAATGGCCAGAGGGCACAGTTTTGTTAAATTAGATCTAAGCAGGCTAAGCAGAGCTTATGAGAAAATGTTAATAAAGGCTGATGCAGTTTGAATATGATTTTTATGCTATGCTCTTCCCCTTCTTCATTCCTTTAAATAGGGACACGGAAGAGTCAGAAATGGCATCTTGCAACCACAGGTTAAAGGATATCAACAGAAGCCTAAGAACAACTCTAAGGTTGATGGAGCAAAAAGTGAGCCATGACAGCTTCCTGGAGCTACCAAGTCAACCCTTTCTTTTCTAAATCTAAACTTTTTGTTATGCAGAAACAGACAAAATACCTTATTTTTTAAATTGAATGTTATATGCCTCTGAACTTATGCCTTAATGATGCATGCAATCCCTCTACAAAATCTCTGGTTAACATTCATCATGAATGATTACTGCAAGAATTTAGTGAACATCCATGTACAGAGGTGCCTGGTGTGTTACGGTCCATGGGATAGCAGAAGAGTTGGACACACTTGGTGACTAAACAACAACAACAAATCATCTCATACGTTGATGCTTTTGAACTGTGGTGTTGGAGAAGACTCTTGAGAGTCCCTTGGACTGCAAGGAGATCCAACCAATCCATTCTGAAGGAGATCAGTCCTGGGTGTTCATTGGAAGGATTGATGCTGAAGCTGAAACTCCAATACTTTGACCACTTCATGCATAGAGTTGACGCATTGGAAAAGACTCTGATGCTGGGAGGGATTGGGGGCAGGAGGAGAAGGGGATGACAGAGGATGAGATGGCTGTATGGCATCACTGACTCGATGGACATGAGTTTGGGTAAACTCCGGGAGTTGGTGATGGACGGCGTGCTGCAATTCACAGGGTCATGAAGAGTTGGACACGACTGAGTGACTGAACTGAACTGAACTTTATATGTAAACTTAGTATACAACAATATAATTAATATTTTTACAGTTGAGAAATAATGAGGAGCCATCCTTATACCATTCAAAAGGATAAATTCCCAAGAGATCAGAAATTTGAATAGTGAAAATAGGAAACTATATAAATACAGACAAAAACATGGGTAAATTCTTCTATAGCTTTAGCAATGGAAATACTCCCTTAACGACTTAAATTCAGATGCACAAAAGAAACAGATTGCTAAATTTGAAAAATAGATTATGCAAAAACAAAAATATGTTTAATAGCCAAAAAAGTCCACCATAGTGGTATATGAAATAAAACACCATTATTACATAATAATAATGTATGTTAAACTTATAAACAAAATACTCAAGTCATTGAAATGTACACACTTGAAAAATAAAGAAAAATTAGTAAGGTGTAAGATTGGATACTTCACAGATATGGAAATATAAATATCTCTTAACCATATGAGAATATACTCAACCTGATTCATCTTCAGTTCAGTCACTCAGTCATGTCCGACTCTTTTGACCCCATGAATCGCAGCACACCAGGCCTCCCTGTCCATCACCAACTCCCGGAGTTCACTCAGACTCACATCCATCGAGTCAGTGATGCCATCCAGCCATCTCATCCTCTGTCGTCCCCTTTTCCTCCTGCCCCCAATCCCTCCCAGCTTCAGAGTCTTTTCCAATGAGTCAACTCTTCGCATGAGGAGGCCAAAGTACTGGAGTTTCAGCTTTAGCATCATTCCTTCCAAAGAACACCCAGAACTGATCTCCTTTAGAACGGACTGGTTGGATCTCCCTGAAATCCAAGGGACTCTCAGGAGTCTTTTCCAACACCACAGTTCAAAAGCATCAATTCTTCGGTGCTCAGCTTTCTTCACTGTCCAACTCTCACATCCATAAATGACCACTGGAAAAACCATAACCTTGACTAGACAGACCTTTGATTCATCTTAACTGAATGCAAAATAAAACTAAATTGAGTTTCCAATTTTCACAGACTGGAAAATTTCAAAACTTTTGATATTACACCTTGCTGGCAAAGCTGGGTAAAATGGTCATTGTCAGTTATTGCTAGTAGGGATGCAAAGTAGGGGAACCCATATGATAAAGAATTTGATGAGGTAACAGCTGGCAAAGTTATGTAAGCATTTGAAACCAAGAGGGGTCAGCAGTTTGCCATTAATACATAATAAACTCACCCTCTTTTGCTTATCCAAGTTACTTTGTTTTTACAAAAAAACTTGTGATCTCCAAATTTCACGTAGTCTAAACAATAAGATGTTTTTGCCCAAGTTGCCCAGTTCCAGATCAAGCGGGTTAAGACTGGTTAAGACCACACATCCTCCAACCGGGCACGCATGAGTGTTTACTCTGTGAACTTTGGACATCAAAGACCAAAATTCCACCCTAAGAACATGTTCACACCATCATTTTCTGAACACATCCCCCAGGAAGAAGTCTATAGCTTAGTCACACCTGTGAAGAAGGGTGATTACCCTATCTTTTCTTATCTCTAGTTACCTTTTCTAGGCTCCTCACACTTCAGCTTTAATCCATAAATACCTTGAGCCCCTTGCCTTCAGGGAGGCAGAATCGTTCCCCTGTCTCCTCGCTTAACTGCCCTGAGATGAAACCATTTCCCTCTGTAAACCTTGGCAGAGTTTGACTTGCTTCATGCCTGATGAAGGAGCCTAGTTTGATGAAGGTAACACACTGACCTCCTGACTCAGCAATTCTCCTTCTAGTAATCTAGCCCAAATGTATCCTGATCGAAATTTTTAAAAAGCTATGTGCAACAATTTTCATACAACAGTGTAGACTGGTTGAATGAATTATAAATTGTCCTCAGAGTGGAGTACTATGCAACTGCAATATAACAATTAGTAAGGAATATCTGCTTTAAAATTCTAGCCTATGAAGACTCTGAATTTACAAAGTTGTATTATTTTATGGCTTTAAAAGATTTTTTCACATAGGAGATATTAAAACAAGTTTTAAATACCTAGATAGTTTTTAAATATCCAGCATACTGTTATCTATTCTGGGTAAGAGAGGGAAAAACCTGGGATACATACATTTTCCATTCCATGTCTTCAACTTTTTCTTGATTATAGAAAGCAAAAATGAATAAAATAAGAAGGGGAAGGGAAAAGGAACAGGAAAATAAAGAAAAAGATTATGATAGGAGACCATGATGACCTGTAGCTCTACAATCTCACCTTAAGTTGTTCTTTTTTGAGGTATCTAAGTTTTGTAGAATTATGTTTTTCTAGCAAGACACAATGATTTGCTGAGAAATACAGTAAGCAAGAGAACAGAATAAATAATGCTAAACATAACTAGTTTTATATTTCAGCAATACATTCTAGTTGTTTTTGGTAATGTATGTAATTTGAAAGTTTGCACTGTGAATTGCTGGTTGGTCACAAAGATATTGAGACAGTTATACTTTAAAATGGGTGGGGTCTGTGTGCATGCATGTTTCAAATGGTTAGTACAAATTAACTGACTTTGGAGAGAGCTTAAAACTCTGTAAAAGTCTTATTAGAGAACAGTTTTTAATATAATTTAGGGTTAAAGAAAAATCTATTTAGTTAAAATATTAACATGTGTCTCACCTAAGGAAAAATTCTTGCAAGTCTTATGCCTATATTCTTGTACACCCATGCAAAATAAACCCACTTTCCCTTAGTCCCTTTCCTATGATGCAAAGGCCTATAAAAAGTTTTAAGTTTAGATATAAAACTATTTTGAATATTACCTGGAGCAGCAGGATATTAATTACCTCTTTAGGGTATAAATTACTCCACGGTAATCACTTAATACAAAATCAGGATAAGATCATGACTATATCATTAAAGGAACATGCTCATGGAACAATCAACCAAATTAACAGTTTGATTAATGGATTCAATGAATAAATCAAATTAATCAGTATGCAATTAACTAAAAAATAGTCCAAACAGATCACCCATGACTAACTATTACCTAAACAGAGGCTAAAACTAGACAATATCTACATCATACTGAAGAGAAACACTGAAATATTTAATATTATCAACATGTTATCAATATTCTCCTATTCTGAACTGGCAAATCTAAATTGTAGAATTCTGGAACTCTGATTATATGTTTTTCAAAATAGCAACAACAACAGCAAAAAGTGGTTATGTATATCTATTGATGGCATAACCAAATACATACGACAACCAACTAGCTGATAGCCTAGAAAAATAAATCAATTACAAGAGTTTCCTCATAAAATTCATTAGACCTCTTCCTTGTTTTCTACTGTAATGATGGGCCATATGGTGATGGATGTATTCTACACTGGCAGTAGGAAAATTTTATGGTAAAGAAATTAGATTGACATTTTATTTCTGCACACTGCTAAGTTTAGTTATGAGCTAATTATATGTGAAATATGGTATGTGTCTGTTGATCTATGCGCCTGGATTATATTTTTAAATCAAAGAATAATTTAAGATATATCCCCAGGCTGCATTCATCCAACAACTGATGTCCACTGGGAGGAGCAAAAGAGTGAGGCTGGTGGCTGCAGGTTGTCTGCAGTGACAAAAGCTCCTTACAACATGCCATTCAATCTTCAGCAAAGCTTCCAGACAAACACAGACTCCAAGCATCAGTGTGCAGCCAAACTGGCTTTGAATAAACAATTGCAAGAAGGTGTCAAGGGATCAAGGCATCAGCTCGTTGGTCTCTGCCACAGAATGCAGTACAGTTCTGCCACCTAGTGGTCGCTTCCTCACACGTGACTTGGCGGGATTTACACATATGTGCATTCTGACAATTATCTCTAAGAAACCCATGATGCTGAGAATGGTCAGCAAGAGTTTGGCAAATTACTTTCCACCATGTGCATATATGGTTATCCAGGCTTTAAGAAATGCTCCTTTATTTGATATACAGGTGAGGCCCTTCGATATCTGATCTCTGTCCATCATAGAACTTATCTCCAGTCATAGACCTTCATAAAGACCAAGCTATTGCTTCACAGTTCCACCATATTCTCTCACGAATTTCTCTGGTACATAATTCCTTCACTCCTCTTTACCACATTGAACATTCTTACATCTTTTAACTTGCTAATTTTGTCTCCATGAAGCCTGCACTGACTCCTAGTCAATTTGACACATGGCATTTTTTCATATAATTGATCCCATTCTGACTACCCTTTTGAATACTTGACTTACTTACTAGAAGTTAAGTTCCTTAAAGGGCAGGATTTTACTTTTACATCTTTATATTGCTTCAGCATTTACTGTGCCTCTGGCCCATAAATACATGATTTACTGATGTCTAGATATGTGTATTAATGTGTGTGACCCTTTGCAAGGGGTGTTTAATTCCTCATTTAGCACAATTATTTTATATAAAGGGTCAGCAAGATCCCCTGCAGAAGGGAATGGCAACCCACTCCGGTATTCTTGCCTGGAGAGTTGCATGGATACAGGAGCCTGACGGGCTATAGTCCGTGGGGCTGCAAAGAGTCAGACACAACTGAGCAACTAATACACATTTTACATAAAAGTGAAGCAAATATTTATTAACTATTTCCAGGCATGGTCTTCTAATGTTTCATAAATCTGATTTTTCACTGTTTTCACATGATTCAAGTACATTTGCAACAAATACATGGCAAATTTGGGTCTTCAGGACTACTAAAGATTCCACTCCTTCTAAGACCAGATTTATTTTTAAGATTGACTGTAAAAGAAATCTGAAGAAATTTTAAACATCATTTTAAGTTTCATCCTACCTGAATCCAAGAAATGAAAAGTGAAATTAGAAAGTATATATACTTTATTTGGAAAATAAATTTTCCTGGATTAGTCTTCAATTTGTGAAAAAACCTTTAATCTCAAATGTGCAATATAAATTTTCATGGTGGTCAGGAAAGTAATTTTGTAAGATTACCACCTTTTACTTAATTTCGCTCATCCCGGGCTATCTTCAAGCCGCACCTGCTTGCTATATAAACCAAACTAAACATTTACTCATTTCCGTATTACATAACTGAAATAGTTGTGGAAGAGTCAGCTTAGATTTTTCTTTCATTATCTGCTGGGTTTGCAGTGAAATCCTGGTTTAGAAAGTTTATTGTCCACAGATATTCTATAGCAGATAAAGTTTGACGCTTGAGGTTGCCAAGTGGAGTTTACAAAACGATTGGTTATGAAGCAAAATCACCTTTGCATGTAGATGAGACATTTGATATGGAAAAGTATAAACAGGGAAGGCTTGAAGAGCCATGAAAAATGATGAAGTATGGTACCCTTTAGCAAGTAACTGAGCACAATCCATCACCAGAATGTTTTTATGTGAGTTCACCTGTCTCATCTCTCGTGCTCTGAATGGATGTTCAGCAGATAACTTTGATAAATTTAGAATCAACTAAATACTTTCTTAATAATTTTGCTTAATGAGTTTTAAAAGAAATAAAGAATAGAATCATGGACATTATTATACAGTGTGATGTACATCACTATACATATATGAGACTTGGCTTCCAAGTGCTTTTAAAGACATAAAACCCAAAGCAATGTTATCATCTTTTAGAAGGAAATTTATATTAAATATAAATGCTATGTTGTCTTCTATTTATCAAAGTCAAACAGACTGGTATTTACCTAAATAAGAATTAATTCTATTTATTGCTCTCTCCCTTTGTATCAGAATGATGTCTTATTATTTTTTGTTATATTTATTCTAAAATTTCAAACCTAAGAAAAGCCCAAGTACATCATTTAAACCCAATAAGACTTTAGCTCTATATAGAGAAGCAGTTTCCAAACCTGGATTATTAACATGTCCTGGGAACTTTTAAAATACATAGATGCCTTGATCCTGGTCAAGACTCACAGAAATGGAATTGGAGATTAAGATCTAGAATCTATTCTAAAGGCTTTCCTATCTCACCTATCTCACCAGTGGATGAACTGGTGTTTCAGATGAACTGGTTCTCCAGTGTGCTCCTCAGAGGAGCAGGGACAGCATCACCTGGGAACTTGTTAGAGCTGCAATTTTTTAGACTTACTGAATCAAATCCTCTGATAGGCCCAGAAATCTGCATTTTAATAAGCCAGTTCAACACAAACAGATGGAGAGATATACCAGTTTTTGGACTGGAAGAATCAATATTCTTATAGTCAGAAAATGACCATACTCCCCAAAGCAATCTACAAAGTCAATGTAATCAGTACTAAATACAAATGACATTTTTCACAGAATTATAACAAAAAATTGTACAATTTGTATAGAAACACAAAAGACCCCAAATAGCAAAAGCAATCTCAAGCAAGAAAAATGTATCTGGAGGAATCAGACCCCCTGACTTTGGACTCTATTGCAAAACTACAGTAATGAAGACAGTATAGTACTGGCACAAAAAAGCAGAAATATATGTTAATGGAATAGGACAGAAAGCCCAGAGATAAACCTATGCACCTATGGCCATATAATCTATGACAAAGGAGGCAAGAATATACAGTGGAGGAAAGACAGTCTCTTCAAAGAGTGATGATGGGAAAATTGGAGGGCTACATGTAAAACAATCAAATTAGAATACTCCTAATATCATACATAAAAATAAATTAAAAATGGATTAAAGATATAAATGTAAGGCCAGAAACTATAAAGCTCTTAGAGGAAAACATGGACAAAACACTCTCTGGCATAAATCACAGCAAGATCTTTATTGATCCACCTCCTAGAATAATGAAAACAAAACAAAAAATAAGTAAATGGGACCTAATTAAACTTAAAAAGCTTTTGCATAGCAAAGGAAACCGTAAACCAGACAAAAAGACAACCCTCAGAATGGGAGAAAATATTTACAAACAAACCAACTGACAAGGGATTAATCTCCAAAATATACAAACAGCTCATGCAGCTCAATATCAAAAAAAGACAAACAATCCAGTTTAAAAATGGGCAGAAGATCTCAATTGACACTTCTCCAAAGAAGACATACAGATGCTAATGAATACATGAAAAGATTCTCAACATCACTAACAACTAGAGAAGTGCAAACCTCACACTGGTCAGAATGGCCATCATCATCAAAAAAAAATCTACAAATAATAAATGCTGAAGAGTGTGTGGAGAAAAAGGAACCCTCCTAGACCCTAGGAATGTAAATTGGTACAGCCACTGTGGGGAACTGGATGGAGAGTCCTTAAAAACTTGAGAATAGACCATAAACATACAGCCAATTTATTTTGCTGTACACAGGAACCTAACTCAGGACTGTAAAGCAACTAGAGTTCAATAAAAATTAACTAAAATAAAAAAGAAAACTGATGTCTCAATTTAATAAAATTTATCAAATACTCATTATTTATTTCAAAAACATGTAAACAAAGGAGATCATTAACCTTATGGGTGGCACAATATAACCATAGTTGAATTATGACTTTTTTATGATTTTAAGCTTTTATGTCTTTTTTATGATTTTATGAATTAAACTTTTTTATGATTTTAAACAAATTATTTACTTGTTAATATCTCCATTTATAACCATTATTTATTTTCTCTAGATGATCCTTACAGATCCCATATGCAATGAATTAAGCTTAAACACCCTTTCATCAAAAAGACATATCTCCTAAATAAACTGCTCTCAGAAATACCCCTTTGTTGACTTTCCAAAGTATTTTTTTAATGTGTGTGAGAATAACAGAATTTAGAGGAATTAGCAGGGGTGACAATTTTACCTCGTTTTATAAAATGAACAAATAAGAAGCAAAATTACACCTTGAAAATCGTCCTAACATTGTGACACATATGTTACTGTTGTAACAACATAAATATAGGAGACAAAGGTAAGAGACTTCCTGTTAGACATTCATCTAGTAAATATCTAGGCTCAAATTACAGAAATAGATACTACCATTTCCAATAAATCCTGTCTCATGCTCTTAACATTAGAGCTCACTGTCTAGTCTACTGAGTACACATAATAGGCACTATGTAACTGAACTGAAAAGACTGCCTTACTTCCAAGATGAAGGAAAGTAAGGCCACGATTTTCATTCCTATTAACTCCCTCTGGATAGAGCCATCTTAAGAAATAGTCCCTGGAGTTTTCAGCCATGAGCATCAAGTAGGAAAACCAATTCATCTGCGTCGAAGGACACTGATTTGCAGAGGTTCAGAAAAGAAGTGAAACGGAAAAGAATTCAGTGTGACGCCTGGACAACATCCAGGGCTAATAGTTTTCCTGCATCAGAAGTTTGAATTCACTATTCCCCAGGCCCTAAAACCGTATTAGTGCTGACACAATCTCCAGAGCTCATGTGTTCAAATATTCCATCAACATTTAAACTGAGTCATTTATTTTTCTAGACATCAGATGTCAGCTGAACTATTGATCATTACAAATTTGCGTGTAATAAGCATGGATTGGTCCACAAGATTCAGAATGTCAGATACCTCACATTTCTTTATTATTTTCAATCAAATCAAACTGAAATCTAGCTGCCAGTCATCACAGTTGACAATGCCATTGTCAATCCATTACCCCCACTATTGATCAGATGGGTACACTGAGGCTTGCACCGCTGAGAAGCCTTTCCCCCCACCCTCACCCCTGCTCCTTCGGGTTGGTCACTGGAGCCTTTGGCCCCTGCTCAGGCCTCCGGCTGACGAGAGGACAGCTCCTCTGTGTTCTGCAGTCGGATCCACATCCCACCATGGGACACTTCCAAAGACCAAGAATTAACGGTCTCAACACCCAGTCTCCTCAGGGACCCACACAGCTACTCCTTTCAAAATTCTATCACTTCAGGGATGCTTCAGTAATTCAAGAAGCAATTCTCAAAATTTCACAAGGTTTCACTCTTCTTGTCTCTCATAGTCCAGTCTCAGGAATTCCAATCAGCCACCTGATTTTCCCATACACTATGTGGAAAACCTCTTTCAGAAATCCCCCAAATCCATTTTTACTTCCCTGGGAGGAAGGAAAGCCTAGACCTTAAAAGTAAAATTCTGGCTACTCTGGTGAGTCTCTAGTAAATTTTACTGCTAGCAATAAAAATCAATTAAACATAAAAAGTCAAATACTGTATTTTAATATATGACTGCATACAAATCACTTAATCTCTCAAACTCTTGAGTAGCCTAGAATTATAAAAGCATCTAAGGACCTTTTATTGTTTTTCTAATTAACCTTAAAGATCACCTCAACTTCTTCCCCAGAGAAGCTCACGGAATGAACAAAGTAGATTTACAGAAGACCCCTATTTATCTTCAGTGACATCTCTTCTCACAAGTAAGGTATGCAAAATATCTGTACGTTGCACCCTCTCCCACCCCTCAGACACACACATGCACTGTAGACTCTATACCTCACTTCATATGACAAGGACTCTAAAGGTAGCGATTGAGGATGGGGGTACAGAGTGCTTTGGATAAACTAGGAAAGCTGAGCATGCCCTAGGAAAACTGGAGACTCACCTTGGTAGCTGACTGAATACGGAAAACAAAGAAGTGAAAAGTAATTAATTTAAAATAGAGGAAATGCAAAAAGTCAAGTCATCGAAGTGTTCTGATTTGGCTGATTTGGCTTTCTGGATAGAAAAAAAAAAAAGAGAGAGCAAAATTGTACAAAAATGATAGTGAGTTCAGTTTTGAACATGTTGAGTTTCAATGTCTTTGAGGCATGCAGGCTTCCTGGGGACCGTTACACAGAGGTTACCAACAGAAAGAAACTCAGGTCTGGAACTCAGGGGAGAGGTCTGAGCATTACAACTTCAGCTTTGTACCAAAATTTCCGGCTTCAAGCTTCAGAAACTTTAAATTGCCATTTGATTTTAATTATTTTAATCACTTTATTGCTTAAACCTTATCTTCCCTTGCATCCTCTTAATCCTTAGAATTTAAATCCCTGTGCCCTCTTTTCCTGGAGAGAACTACCTTTGGGTACAGCTTCTATTTTGGGGTGTGTGGAGGGAGTGCTGAAAGAGGGGAGACTTGCTTTCAAAGACTAATGCTCAGAGATATCAAAGTTTTAAATAAACTCCAGGGGCTCTGAGTCCTTTTCACTGTAAATAAATTGAAGGAAAAGCACTTTGCATTTGATGGTCTGAATCAAAATTCCAGGGGTCCAGATATCAGATTATTAATGGAGCTAGTAAACAAAAAGCTTAATTGATACAACTAGGAAGCAACAGTTAGAACTGGACATGGAACACAGACTGGTTCCAAATAGGAAAAGGAGTATGTGAAGGCTATATATTGTCACCCTGCTTATTTAACTTGTATGCAGAGTACATCATGAGAAATGTTGGGCCGGAAGAAGCACAAGCTGGAATCAAGATTACCAGGAGAAATATCAATAACCTCAGATATGCAGATGATACCACCCTTATGGCAGAAAGTGAAGAGGAACTAAAAAGCCTCTTGATGAAAGTGAATGAGGAGAGTGAAAAAGTGGGCCTAAAGCTCAACATTCAGAAAATGAAGATCATGGCATCTGGTCCCATCACTTCATGGGAAATAGATGGGGAAACAGTGGAAACAGTGTCAGACTTTATTTTGGGGGCTCCAAAATCAGTGGAGATGGTGACTGCAGCCATGAAATTAAAAGATGCTTACTCCTTGGAAGGAAAGTTATGATCAACCTAGATAGCATATTCAAAAGCAGAGACATTACTTTGCCAACAAAAGTCCGTCTAGTCAAGGCTATGGTTTTTCCTGTGGTCAAGTGTGGATGTGAGAGTTGAACTATGAAGAAAGCTGCTAAGTCACTTCAGTCATGTCTGACTCTGCGACCCCATAGAGGGCAGCCTTCCAGGCTCCCCCGTCCCTTGGATTCTCCAGGCAAGAACACTGGAGTTGGTTGCCATTTCCTTCTCCAATACATGAAAGTGAAAAGTGAACGTGAAGTCTCTCATTCATGTCTGACTCTTAGCGACGCCATGGACTGCAGCCCACCAGGCTCCTCTATCCATGGGTTTTTCCAGGCAAGAGTACTGGAGTGGGGTGCCATTGCCTTCTCTGATGAAGAAAGCTGAGTGCCAAAGAATTGATGCTTTTATTTTTTTTTATTATTATTTTTTTTTTAATTTTTCTTAACTTTACAATATTGTATTACTTTTACTATACATCGAGATGGATCCACCACCAGAATACACGTGTTCCCCATCCTGAACCCTCCTCCCTCCCCCTTCCCACACCATCCCTCCAGTTCATCCCAGTGCTCCAGTCCCAGGCATCTGTTATAGGGCATCGTACCTGGACTGACTCGTTTCAGTTATGATATTATACATATTTCAATGCTATTCTCCCCAATCGTCCCACCCTCTCCCAGTCCCAGAGTCCAAAAGTCTGTTCTATACATCAATGTCTCTTTTGCTGTCTCATAAGCGGGGTGATTGTTACCATCTTTCTAAATTCCATATATATGCGTTAGTATACTGTATTTGTGTTTCTCTTTCTGGCTTACTTCACTCTGTATAATAGGCTCCAGTTCCATCCACCTCATTAGAACTGATTCAAATGTATTCTTTTTAATGGCTGAGTAATACTCCATCGTGTATATGTACCACAGCTTGCTTATCCATTCATCTGTGGATGGACATCTAGGTTGCTTCCACATCCTGGCTATTGTAAACAGTGCTGCTATGAACATTGGGGTACACGTGCCTCTTTCAATTCTGGTTTTCTCAGTGTGTATGCCTAGCAGTGGGATTGCTGGGTCATAAGGCAGTTCTATTCCCAGTTTTTTGAGGAATCTCCATACTGTTCTCCATAGTGGCTGTACTAGTTTGCATTCCCACCAACAGTGTAAGAGGGTTCCCTTCTCTCCGCACCCTCTCCAGCATTTATTGCTTGTGGATTTTTGGATCGCAGCCATTCTGACTGGCGTGTAATGGTACCTCATAGTGGTTTTGATTTGCATTTCTCTGATAATGAGTGATGTTGAGCATCTTTTCATGTGTTTGTTAGCCATCTGTATGTCTTCTTTGGAGAAATGTCTATTAAGTTCTTTGGCCCATTTTTTGATTGGGTCGTTTAGTTTTCTGGAATTGAGCTGTAGAAGTTGCTTGTATATTTTTGAGATTAGTTGTTTGTCTGTTGCTTCATTTGCTATTATTTTCTCCCATTCTGAAGGCTGTCTTTTCAGCTTGCCTATAGTTTCCTTTGTTGTGCAGAAGCTTTTAAGTTTGATTAGGTCCCATTTGTTCATTTTTGATTTTATTTCCGATATTCTGGGAGGTGGGTCATAGAGGATCCTGCTGTGATGTAAGTCAGAGAGTGTTTTGCCTATGTTTTCCTCTAGGAGTTTTATGGTTTCTGGTCTTATATTTAGCTCTTTAATCCATTTTGAGTTTATTTTTGTGTATGGTGTTAGACAGTGTTCTAGTTTCATTCTTTTACAAGTGTTCAACCAGTTTTCCCAGCACCACTTGTTAAAAAGAGAATTGATGCTTTTAAACTGTGGTATTGGAGAAGACTCTTGAGAGTCCCTTGGACTGCAAGGAGATCCAACCAGTCCATTCTAAAGGAGATCAGTCCTGGGTGTTCATTGGAAGGACTGATACTAAAGCTGAAACTCCAGTACTTTGGCCACCTCATGCAAAGAGTTGACTCTTTGGAAAAGACTCTAATGCTGAGAGGGATTGGGGGCAGGAAGAGAAGGGGACAACAGAGGATGAGATGGCTGGATGGCATCACCAACTCGATGGCCATGTGTTTGAGTAAACTCAAGGAGCTGGTGATGGACAATGAGGCCTGGTTTGCTGTGATTCAAGGGGTCGCAAAGAGTTGGACATGACTGAACGACTGAACTGAACTGAATGTACATAAATCATCTTGAGTCATCAAGGACAGTTTAATTTTAATCAACTATATAGTAATTTTAATTCTGCCACTTCCCTCAATGTTCCTCTTAGTTTTTTTCATGAAATTATCACAGTCTAATCAATTATTGAAGCTACAAAACGTTTACTCTGGTGAGGCCTCAGCTGATATAATTTGGGTTTTTCTTCTAAAGCATTCCTTTCCTACAAACCCACCCTGCCCCTTCTAGTCTGGGCCTCACTGACAGTAAGAAATCGTCTCATCTTCCTGCCTAGTGCTTAGAGTCAGATAATCCTTGCTTTTTTATTTTTGTTTCGTTATTTTATATTGGAGTATAGTTGACTTACAATAATGTACAGGAAAGTGATTCAGTTATACATATCTATACATCTATTTTGTTTCAGATTGTTTCTCCTTTTTTTGGCCACCCTGAGCAGCTTGTAGGATCTTAGTTCCCCAGGCAGGGATCCAACCTACAGTGGAGGCACCAAGTTCAACCACTGGACCCTCCAAGGAATTCCCTCAGATTGTTTTTCCATATAGGTTGTGACAGAGTACTGAGCAGAATTCCCAGTGCCATGTAGTAGGCCCTTGTTTACATGTTTTACGTATTGTATTATATACATGTGAATCCCAACATCCTAGTTTATCCCTCCACCCCACATTTGTAATTTGGTAACCGTAAATTTGTTTTTTAGGGAGGAGTTAAGATGGCAGACGAGTAGGACAGGGAGAATACTTTCTCCTCCACAAATCCTTTAAAAGAACATTTGAATCCTGAATAAATTCTACAGAACAACTACTTCTGAATGCTGGCAGAGGACATCAGGCACTTAGAAAGACAATTCATTGTCTTCAAAACGAGATTACAAGCCCTGCGGTAACTCCTTTTTTTTTATTTTTTTTTATTTTCCTTAACTTTACAATATTGTATTGCTTTTACTATATATCAAGATGGATCCGCCATCAGTATACACATGTTCCCCATCCTGAACCCTCCTCCCTCTCCCCTCCCCACACCATCCCTCCATAATATCATATCTGAAACGAGTCGTCAGTCCAGGTACGATGCCCGATAACAAATGCCTGGGGCTGGAGCACTGGGACGACCTGCGGTAACTCTAGCGGAGAAGCAGTGCGGACACCAGCATTTGCTATTAGCAAGCGGGGGCTGGGCTAGGAGGAGCAGTGCGGTCTGCATCACATTGAGAAAGGATTTGGCCTGGCTATCTCAAGCACTATCTGAGCGAAATAACCAGACTGTTGGTTATTGACTACATCAAAGGCCAGCCCTAACTTAAGACACCACCAGGACTACGTATGGAACAAAGGACTGCACAGAGATGGCCGGCTGCAGGCCCTCCCACTCCGGTGACAGGCAGCCAGAGCCGAAGCAGACAATCACAGCCCTAGAGAGACACTGCCTACAGAACTGTAAGTAGGTTTCTGTGCTGACTCACGCTTCTTGGGGCTCTGGATGGTCAACATCTGCCTGAGAAAGTGCGCCTGTTGTATACCCAGAAAACTGAGCAGCGGGGAGGCAATAAGTCGCAGCAGCTGCGCTCGCTAAACACTTCATCACCTGCGCTACTCAGATCTGGGACGGGCACAAAATGCAGACTCAACCCAGTGTGTGCTTCTGAGGATTATCTGAGTGCCTGAACCTGGCCGGCTTAGATTTGGGTGTTCATCTCCGCCCCCTCTGTAATAGGGCAGAGATCAGATATTGAAAAGACCAGTAAACCGCCTCAATAAAGAGAATTCAACAAACTACCAGAATATAGTAAGGACATTCTAAACTTGGCAATTTTAACAAAATGAAGAGACAAAAGAATCAGATCAGATCAGATCAGTCGCTCAGTCGTGTCCGACTCTTTGCGACCCCATGAACCGCAGCACGCCAGGCCTCCCTGTCCATCACCAACTCCAGGAGGTCACCCAGACTCATACCCATCGAGTCAGTGATGCCATCCAGCCATCTCATCCTCTGTCGTCCCCTTCTTCTCCTGCCCTCAATCCCTCCCAGCATCAGAGTCTTCTCCAATGAGTCAACTCTTCGCATGAGGTGGCCAAAATACTGGAGTTTCAGCTTTAGCATCATTCCTTCTAAAGAAATTCCAGGATTGATCTCCTTCAGAATGGACTGGTTGGATCTCCTTGCAGTCCAAGGGACTCTCAAGAGTCTTCTCCAACACCACAGTTCAAAAGCATCAATTCTTCGGCACTCAGCCTTCTTCACAGTCCAGCTCTCATATCCATACATGACCACAGGAAAGACCATAGCCTTGACTAGGCGAACCTTTGTTGGCAAAGTAATGTCTCTGCTTTTGAATATGCTATCTAGGTTGGTCATACCTTTCCTTCCAAGGAGTAAGCGTCTTTTAATTTCATGGCTGCAGTCACCATCTGCAGTGATTTTGGAGCCCAGAAAAACAAAGTCTGACACTGTTTCCACTGTTTCCCCATCTATTTCCCATGTAGTGATGGGACCAGATGCCATGATCTTCGTTTTCTGAATGTTGAGCTTTAAGCCAACCTTTTCACTCTCCACTTTCACTTTCATCAAGAGGCTTTTTAGCCCCTCTTCACTTTCTGCCATAAGAGTCGTGTCATCTGCATATCTGAGGTTATTGATATTTCTCCCGGCCATCTTGATTCCAACTTGTGTTTCTTCCAGTCCAGCATTTCTCATGATGTACTCTGCATATAAGTTAAATAAACATGGTGACAATATGCAGCCTTGACGTACTCCTTTTCCTACTTGGAACCAGTCTGTTGTTCCATGACCAGTTCTAACTGTTGCTTCCTGACCTGCATACAGATTTCTTAAGAGGCAGATCAGGTGGTCTGGTATTCCCATCTCTTTCAGAATTTTCCACAGTTGATTGTGATCTACACAGTCAAAGGCTTTGGCATAGTCAATAAAGCAGAAATAGATGTTTTTCTGGAACGCTCTTGCTTTTTCCATGATCCAGCGGATGTTGGCAATTTGATCTCTGGTTCCTCTGCCTTTTCTAAAACCAGCTTGAACATCAGGAAGTTCACGGTTCACATATTGCTGAAGCCTGGCTTGGAGAATTTTGAGCATTACTTTACTAGCGTGTGAGATGAGTGCAATTGTGCAGTAGTTTGAGCATTCTTTGGCATTGCCTTTCTTTGGGATTGGGATGAAAACTGACCTTTTCCAATCTTGTGGCCACTGCTGAGTTTTCCAAATTTGCTGGCATATTGAGTGCAGCACTTTCACAGCATCATCTTTCAGGACTTGGAATAGCTCCACTGGAATTCCATCACCTCCACTAGCTTTGTTCGTAGTGATGCTTTCTAAGGCCCATTTGACTTCACATTCCAAGATGTCTGGCTCTAGGTCAGTGATCACAACATCATGATTATCTGGGTCTTGAAACTCTTTTTTGTACAGTTCTTCTGTGTATTCCTGCCACCTCTTCTTAATATCTTCTACTTCTGTTAGGTCCACACCATCTCTGTCCTTTATCGTGCCCATCTTTGCAAGAAATGTTCCTTTGGTATCTCTGATTTTCTTGAAGAGATCCCTAGTCTTTCCCATTCTGTTGTTTTCCTCTATTTCTTTGCATTGATCACTGAAGAAGGCTTTCTTATCTCTTCTTGCTATTCTTTGGAACTCTGTATTTAGATGTTTATATCTTTCCTTTTCTCCTTTGCTTTTCGCTTCTCTTCTTTTCACAGCTGTTTGTAAGGCCTCCCCAGACAGCCATTTTGCTTTTTTGCATTTCTTTTCCATGGGGATTGTCTTGATCCCTGTCTCCTGTACAATGTCACGAACCTCATTCCATAGTTCATCAGGCACTCTATCTATCAGATCTAGGCCCTTAAATCTATTTCTCACTTCCACTGTATAATCATAAGGGATTTGATTTAGGTCATACCTGAATGGTCTAGTAGTTTTCCCTACTTTCTTCAATTTCAGTCTGAATTTGGCAATAAGGAGTTCATGGTCTGAGCCACAGTCAGCTCCTGGTCTTGTTTTTGCTGATTGGATAGAGCTTCTCCATCTTTGGCTGCAAAGAATATAATCGATCTGATTTCGGTGTTGACCATCTGGTGATGTCCATGTATAGAGTCTTCTCTTGTGTTGTTGGAAGAGGGTATTTGCTATGACCAGTGCATTTTCTTGGCAAAACTCTGTTAGTCTTTGCCCTGCTTCATTCCGTGTTCCAAGGCCAAATTTGCCTGTTACTCCAGGTGTTTCTTGACTTCCTACTTTTGCATTCCAGTCCCCTATAATGAAAAGGACATCTTTTTTGGGTGTTAGTTCTAAAAGGTCTTGTAGGTCTTCATAGAACCATTCAACTTCAGCTTCTTCGGCATTACTGGTTGGGGCATAGATTTGGATTACTGTGACATTGAATGGTTTGCCTTGGAAACGAACAGAGATCATTCTGTCATTTTTGAGATTTCATCCAAGTACTGCATTTCGGACTCTTTTTGTTGACCATGATGGCCACTCCATTTCTTCTGAGGGATTCCTGCCCACAGTAGTAGATATAATGGTCATCTGAGTTAAATTCACCCATTCCAGTCCATTTTAGTTCTCTAATTCCTAGAATGTCAACATTCACTCTTGCCATCTCTTGTTTGACCACTTCCAATTTGCCTTGATTCATGGACCTGACATTCCAGGTTCCTATGCAGTATTGCTCTTTACAGCATCGGACTTTGCTTCTATCACCAGACACATCCACAGCTGGGTATTCTTTTTGTTTTGGCTCCATCCCTTCATTCTTTCTGGAGCTATTTCTCCACTGATCTACAGTAGCATATTGGGCCTCTACTGACCTGGGGAGTTTCTCTTTCAGTATCCTATCATTTTGTCTTTTCATACTGTTCATGGGCTTCTCAAGGCAAGAATACTGAAGTGGTTTGCCATTCCCTTCTCCAGCGGACCACACCCTGTCATCTCTCTCCACCATGACCCGCCCATCCCAGGTTGCATGGCTTAATTTCATTGAGTTAGACAAGGGTGTGGTCCTTGTGTGATTAGATTGACTAGTTTTCTGTGAGAACGGTTTTAGTGTATTTGCCCTCTGATGCCCTCTTACAAGACCTACTGTCTTACGTGGGTTTACCCAGCAGCTAAAGGAACAGGATAGATGCCCACCAAACCAAACCAAAGAGGAAAAGATAGGGAATCTATCTGATAAAGAATTCTGAATAATGATAGTGAAATTAATCCAAAATCTCGAAATCAAAATGGAATCACAGTTAAAGAGTCTGGAGACAAGGATTGAGAAGATGCAAGAAAGGTTTAACAAGGACCTCAGATCAGATCAGTCGCTCAGTCGTGTCCGACTCTTTGCGACCCCATGAACCGCAGCACGCCAGGCCTCCCTGTCCATCACCAGCTCCCGGAGGTCACCCAGACTCGCATCCATCGAGTCAGTGATGCCATCCAGCCATCTCATCCTCTGTCGTCCCCTTCTCCTCCTGCCCTCAATCCCTCCCAGCATCAGAGTCTTCTCCAATGAGTCAACTCTTCGCATGAGATGGCCAAAATACTGGAGTTTCAGCTTTAGCATCATTCCTTCTAAAGAAATTCCAGGATTGATCTCCTTCAGAATGGACTGGTTGGATCTTCTTGCAGTCCAAGGGACTCTCAAGAGTCTTCTCCAACACCACAGTTCAAAAGCATCAATTCTTCGGCGCTCAGCCTTCTTCACAGTCCAGCTCTCACATCCATACATGACCACAGGAAAGACCATAGCCTTGACTAGGCGAACCTTTGTTGGTAAAGTAATGTCTCTGCTTTTGAATATGCTATCTAGGTTGGTCATAACTTTCCTTCCAAGGAGCAAGCGTCTTTTAATTTCATGGCTAACAAGGACCTAGAAGAAATAAAAAGAGTCAACACATAATGAATAATGCAATAAATGAGATCCAAAACACTCTGGAGGCAACAAATAGTAGAATAACAGAGGCAGAAGATAGGATTAGTGAATTAGAAGATAGAATCCTAGAAATAAATGAATCAGAGGAGAAAAAAGAAAAACGAATCAAAAGAAATGAGGACTATCTCAGAGACCTCCAGGATAACATTAAATGCTACAATATTCGAATCATAGGAGTTCCAGAAGAAGATAAAAAGAAAGACCATGAGGAAATACTTGAGGAGATAATAGTTGAAAAAATTCCCTAAAACAGAGAAGGAAATAACCATTCAAGTTGAAGAAATCCAGAGACTCCCTAACAGGATAAACCCAAGGCGAAACACCCCAAGACACATATTAATCAAATTAACAAAGATTAAATATAAAGAACAAATATTAAAAGCAGCAAGGGAAAAACATCAAATAACTCACAAGGGAATTCTCATAAGGATAACAGCTGATCTTTCAATAGAAACTCTCCAAGCCAGGAGGGAATGGCAAGACGTAATCAAAGTGATGAAAGAAACTAACTTACAGCCAGATTATTGTATCCAGCAAGGATCTCATTCAAATATGGAGGAGAAATCAAAAGCTTCACAGATAAGCAAGCGCTGTGAGAATTTAGCACCACTAAACCATTTCTCCAACAAAAACTAAAGGACATTCTCTAGATAGGAATCACTAAAAGGGTGTATAAATTCAAACCCAAAACAATAAAGTAAATCCTATTTATCAATAATTGCTTTAAACGTTAATGGGCTGAACGCCCTAATCAACAGACAAAGACTGGCTGAATCAATACAAAAACAAGACCCCTACATACCTTGTCTACAAGAGACAACCAAAAGACTAAAATGGGTCAAATGGATACAAAAACTAGACCCCTATATATGTGGTCTACAAGAGAACCACCTTAAAATAGGGGATATATACTGACTGAAAATGAAGGGCTGGAAAAAGATTTTCTATGCAAATATGGACCAAAAGAAAACAGGAGTAGCAATACTCATATCAGATAAAATTGACTTTAAAGATCCTGAAAAGGAGACAATCAAGGTTATACATAACGACTTAAAGGAACAATCCAAAAAGAAGTTATAACAATTATAAATATATATGCACCCAACATTGGAGCATTGATATATCTAAGACAAACATTAATTAGTATGATAAAAGAAATATACAACAACACAATAATAGTGGGAGACTTTAATACCCTACTCATACAATCAGGTGGTAATAGACAAAGTAAAGAGGAAAACATATTCACTGATGAGCCTCAAAAAATTCAGTTCACCCAGGAGAGTTAAAAAAAAAAAAAAAAATAGACTTATCTGTTCACTCTGTAAAGGTTTATTGACTATTTTATGGGTCTGGTACCACTTTGGGTAGTAGGGAGGAAGAAGTGACAAAGATGATCCTGTCCTAAATAATATATTGTGGTAAAGATAGACCTACCAATACTAAATACCAAGATGTGCCTAAGATGAGGACACCAAAACTGGATTTTTAGTTTCCTGAACTCCTCATTTCTAGATCAAACCTTCTAATATAGGATGAATTCAACATGATTTTTTTTAAGTGTTATTTGTGATTAAAAACAGAAAGCTATTAGTTAAGAAATTACATATACTCCTCCCCACCATCACGCCCCTTCTTTCTTCCCATTTCCCTCCCACCCTCATTGATCCTTTCCTTTGTCCATTTTCCCCTGCAAAAAAAAAAAAAAAAAAAATTATAAAAAAAAATTGTTTTTTAAAATCTGTGAATCTGTTTCTGTTTTGTAAATAAGTTCACTTGTATCATTTTTTTAAGATTCCATATATAAGTGATATCATATATTTGACAAGTCTTGTTTTGAATGCTGGGTTTCTGCAGAATCTCTGTGCTCCAGCCTCCACCCTACTTACTACCTGGGAAAACTTGGGCAAATTATTTAGTTTCTCTGAGAATCTTTTATCACAGAGTCACCTGAGAAGCCCTGTATAAAAATACCTATCATAATTGGAAAGAAAGAATTAGAAGGGGAAGGAAGGAGTAGAGTACAGAGAAAGGGGGAGAGGGAGAGAGAGAGAATAAAGGACTACTTAAGAAAGGAGGAATCAATGAACAGGGGGCAGAAGGAAGGAAGGAAACACAAAGGAGAAAAAAAAGGAAAAGAATGTCTCCATGTTTATGATGTCATCCATTATGCACAGTGTCATGATAGACATTACTGGTTATTCCTGACAATCCCATGACATAGGTATTATTTCCTAAGTAGTAATTTTACATCTGAGGAAACAGATTCTCAGTTTAGTTCAGTCGCTCAGTCAGGTCCAACTCTGCAACCCTATGGACTGCAACAGGCCAGGCCTCGCTGTCCATCACAACCTTTCAGAGTTTACTCACTCATGTCCATTGAGTTGGTGACACCATCCAATCATCTCATCCATTGTTGTCCCCTTCTTCTATCGCCTTCAATCTTTCCCAGCAACAGGGTCTTTTCAAATGATTCAGCTCTTCCCATCAGGTGGCCAATGTATTGGAGTTTCAGCTTCAACATCAGTCCTTCCAATGAACATTCAGGACTGACCTCCTCTAGGATGGACTGGTTGGATCTCCTTGCAGTCCAAAGGACTCTCAAGAATCTTCTCCAAAATCACAGTTCAAAAGCATCAATTCTTCCATGCTCAGCTTTCTTTATAGTTCAACGGTCACATCCATACATGACTACTGGAAAAACCATAGCCTTGACTAGACAGACATTTGTTAGCAAAGTAATGTCTCTGCTTTTTAATATGCTGTGTAGGTTAGTCATAACTTTCCTTCCAAGGAGTAAGCATCTTTTAATTTCATGGCTGCAGTCACCATCTGTGGTGATTTTGGAGCTGAAAAAAATAAAAGTCTACTACTGTTTCCCCATCTATTTTCCATGAAGTTATGGGACCAGATGCCATGATCTTAGTTTTCTGAATGCTGAGCTTTAAGCCAACTTTTTCACTCTCCGGTCTCACTTTCATCAAGAGGCTCTTTAGTTCTTCTTCACTTTCTGCCATAACGGTGGTGTCATCTGCATATCTGAGGTTATTGATATTTCTCCCGGCAATCTTGATTCTAGCTTGTACTTCCTCCAGCCCAGCATTTCTCATGATGTACTCTGCATAGAAGTTACATAAGCAGGGTGACAATATACAGCCTTGACGTACTCCTATTCCTATTTGGAACAAGTCCGTTGTTTCATGTCCAGTTCTAACGGTTGCTTCCTGACCTGCATATAGGTTTCTCAAGAGGAAGCTCAGGTGGTCTGGTATTCCCATCTCTTTCAGAATTTTCCACAGTTTATTGTGATCCACACAGTCAAAGGCTTTGGCATAGTCAATAAAGCAGAAATAGATGTTTCTCTGGAATTCTCTTGCTTTTTCAATGATCCAGCAGATGTTAGCAATTTGATCTCTGGTTCTTCTGCCTTTTCTAAAATCAGCTTGAACATCTGGAACTTCACAGTTCACATATTGTTGAGGCTTGGCTTGGAGAATTTTGAGCATTAATTTACTAGTGTGAGAGGAGTGCAATTGTGCAATAGTTTGAGTATTCTTTGGCATTGCCTTTCTTTGGGATTGGAATGAAAACTGAACTTTTCCAGTCCTGTGGCCACTGCTGACTTTTCCAAATTTACTGGCTTATTGAGTGCAGCACTTTCATAGCATCATTTTCCAGGATTTGAAATAGCTCAACTGGAATTCTATCACCTCCACTAGCTTTGTTCATAGTGATGCTTTCTAAGGTCCACTTGACTTCACATTCCAGGATGTCTGGCTCTAGGTCAGTGATCACACCATCATGATTATCTGGGTCATGAAGATCTTTTTTGTACAGTTCTGTGTATTCTTGCCACCTCTTCTTAATATATTTTGCTTCTGTTAGGTCCATACAATTTCTGTCCTTTATTGACCCTCTCTTTGCATGAAATGTCCCCTTGGTATTTCTAATTTTCTTGAAGAGATCTCTAGTCTTTCCTATTCTGTTGTTTTCCTCTATTTCTTTGCACTGATCACTGAGAAATGCTTTCTTATTTCTCCTTTCTATTCTTTGGTACTCTGCAATCAAATGGGTATATCTTTCCTTTTCTCCTTTGCATTTGGCTTCTCTTCTTTTCACAGCTATTTGTAAGGCCTTCTCAGACAATCATTTTGCCTTTTTCCCATTCCTTTCTTGGGAATGGTCTTGATCCCTGTCTCCTGTACAATGTCATGAACTTCTGTCCATAGTTCATCAGGCACTCTATCAGATATAGTCCCTTAAATCTATTTTTCACTTTCATGGTGTTATCATAAGGGATTTGATTTAGGTCATACCTGAACATCTATTTCTGCTTTATTGACTATGCCAAAGCCTTTGACTGTGTGGATCACAATAAACTGGGGGAAATTCTAAAAGAGATGGGAATACCAGACCACCTGACCTGCCGCTTGAGAAACCTATATGCAGGTCAGGAAGCAACCGTTAGAACTGGACATGAAACAACAGACTGATTCCAAATAGGAAAAGGAGTACGTCAAGGCTGTATATTGTCACCCTGCTTATGTAACTTCTATGCAGAGTACATCATGAGAAATGCTGGACTGGATGAAGCACAAGCTGGAACCAAGATTGCCGAGTGAAATATCAATAACCTCAGATATGCAGATGACACCACCCTTATGGCAGAAAGTGAAAAGGAACTAAAGACCCTCTTGATGAAAGTGAAAATGGAGAGTGAAAAAGTTGGCTTAAAGCTCAACATTCAGAAAACGAAGATCATGGCATCTGGTCCCATCACTTCATGGCAAATAGATGGGGAACAGTGGAAACAGTGTCAGACTTTATTTTTCTGGGCTCCAAAATCACTGCAGATGGTGACTGCAGCCAGGAAATTAAAAGATGCCTACTCCTTGGAAGGAAAGTTATGACCAACCTAGATAGCATATTCAAAAGCAGAGACATTAGTTTGCCAACAAAGGTCCGTCTGGTCAAGGCTATGGTTTTTCAGTGGTCATGTATGGATGTGAGAGTTGGACTGTGAAGAAAGCTGAATACTGAAGAATTGATGCTTTTGAACTGTGGTGTTGGAGAAGACTCTTCAGAGTCCCTTGGACTGCAAGGAGATCCAACCAGTTCATTCTAAAGGAGATCAGTCCTGGGTGTTCTTTGGAAGGAATGATGCTGAAGCTGAAACTCCAATACTTTGGCCACCTGATGTGAAGTGTTGACTCTTGGAAAAGTCACGATGCTGGGAGGGATTAGGGGCAGGAGGAGAAGGGGACGACAGAGGATGAGATGGCTGGATGGCATCACGGACTCGATGGACATGATTCTGAGTGAACTCCAGGAGTTGGTGACGGACAGGGAGGCCTGGCGTGCTGCGATTCATGGGGTCACAAAGAGTCAGTCAGACACGACTGAGCAACTGAACTGAACTGAACTGAAACTATGATGGAGGTAATGAAGATAATGGTGACCTCCTTCAAAAGACTCCATGCATGTACTGCTACAGTCCAGGCCCCCAACCCTGTATCATGCCACCACCACCCCCATGCCTTTGCCAGAGACTCCCAGACACCCACAGGCAAGACTCCTGTTCCTTTCTCCTGGGTCTTGGTGCACCTGAGCTACCAGGGAAGCCCCTTAATGCTCCTAAGGCACAATTTCCCCATCTCAGTGTCTGTGTACTTTCTTCTGCTTTCAGAACCTACCCCTTCCCCAAATTCATATAAATGTCCTCTCTCGCTTTCTTCACGTCACTGCTCACATGATGACCTATCTATGACAGCACACAACCCACCTCCAACTGTTACTCTGTTGCTTTGCAAGCTTTACTTGTATATTTATTTATTTTTGCATGCCACTTCTCACCAACTGGCCTAAGGTCAGTATGTTGCAGGGAGGAACCCAATTCTGACCCCATGATGAAATTGCTTATTTGACTTGCTTTGCATTGCTCTTGTTATTATAATCATACAGAAGGGCTTGCCTCAGGGAATCTTACCCCTCTGCCTGCCTGTTAAACCGAAGTGCCTTTGTTCAGAACCCTGTCCACCTGTAGATGGCAAGAAGGGAGAAATTAACACATCTCCTGCCTGAGGCTTGCCATTCTGGGAGATGTTTGCAAGATTAATTTTGCAAGATGTTTGCCTTTTATTTTGCTTCCTCATCTCTCCCCATCTCTCAACTATAAATGAACCTGGTGTCCAGACCCCAGAGATTGTTTTAAGGAACTAGCCTGCCGTCTTCTCAGTCAGCTACTTTGCAAATAAACTTGTTTTTCTTGCCTCAGCACTTGGCCTGTTGTGCAGCAAGCAGAGCGAACTTGGACTCAGTAACAAGTCTACTTGATTATTTGTTCATTATTCATTTCCAGACTAAATATATGATCCATGAGAGCTAGAACATTTTTGGTTCACTGCTTGATCTCATTGCCTAAAACAGTGTTCAACTCAGTAATGCACAAATATTTTTCATCGAATGAATGAAAGGATAATATAATTGCATCAACAATGTAATGAATGTGGCCTGAACTAAAACCTTATCTCCTGAATTTTTTTGCCCAATTTTATTTTTCCATCAGTTTACAATTCCTCTACTCCATACATCAAAGCATAAAATGCAGCGAAATATCACAGGAAAGATAAATGCTTACTGTGACTTGGAGCTTGGCACATTGAATCAAACCCCATGATGCTTTAGAATACATGGACGACTGAACAAATGGATTAAGTCCTATTTACTTAGCCAAAAATTTAACTGCAAACATCGGTCATTTCCTACACAGGGACTACTGATAAGGGAGAGCCTTGAAAAACAGCCCAATTTAGTCCAGACCTCCTGAAATTCTCCTCAGAATAAATGGTAATGACAAGTAGTGTGTAGGATGGGGGAGGCTGAAGAAGGGATTTCTAGATAACAGCAAGTCACCCTAAAATGTACTCTCCCCAAGCCTTCTTTGGATTAAGTTTAGAAAAGAAAACTAAGAGTAGAATTGAATCTCAACCAAAACCCGTAGGGGCCAGTTTCAATAGATTATCAAGGCACTTAACTTTTCTGGAGTAAAGGCCAGTGAAACCTCTTAAATCTTTTGAACTGAAATGAATTATTCTTCCATTACCTTGTAATATAATAATGATAAGGATATTTAGGCTAAACTTTATAAAATTAAATACCCTAAAGAAGTAGAAATTCTGACTCAGGCTCTATCTACCATGCCAATATAATTTTATGAATCCCCAGACACTTTTTTTCCAAGTGATTCCTTTGGAGGGTAGGTCTATTTGCATATAAACAGGGTATGGTTAAAAAATATTACCCATATAATAAGTTTTTTTTAATAAGTTAATGTAAATGAAAGATTTCTTATTAAAACTTCTTGCTCAAGGGAAATAGTGCCTTAAAATTAAGCTTGCTATAGAACATTATAATAAAGAAGCATGTAGCCATAGAAAAACTCTTGGAACAATAGTGTGTATTTCTCATGCATAGGTGCCAGAAAAATCTAGGACCTTGTTAAGGTTACATGGTTCCATTATTTTCTTCAAGTCCACACTCTTAATGAATCAAGCCATTAGGAGGGCAGACCATCAATGTCCTTTGAGAAAACAAGAAACTGGCAGAAATGCCCGAACTTATGCTATTTCAGACCTGATGTTATTGATTGATTCTTGATGGCTTCATGTAAGCCTTCATCAGAAAGAAGATCAAAATACAGCTGATCTTAACCTTTTCCTTAAAAATGACCTCAATTCAATAAAAGTGTACAGACTGCTCATTTTATAGTCATGACTGTCCTTTGCCCCATGGGAGAATACAAAGCAGTATTAGACCCAATTCCTGCCTTTAGGGGCCTTATATTGGGAATAGTCAAAAAGTTCATTTGGGTTTTACAGTATGCTGTTACATAAAAACTTTTTGAAACCTTTGGCCAAGACAAGAAATGGATAAACCTGAAAGCTATGACTGTGTTACAAAAATCAAGAGACCATGTGAGACAAGCAGGAGATGAAAGTCAAATACTTTGGGAATCTAGACATTGGAAAGATCCCATCTAACTGAAGATTCGAGGGAATTCACACACACACCAAAGGTATCGTAATTGAGTTGGACCTTGAAGATTGAGCTGGGTTTGAGGGAAGTTGTAAGGAAAGAAATCCCCAAACAGTAACTCCCCAAACAGGGAGAACCAAGCCAAGGCTATGTCTAAGGAATGAGAAACAGTCCACGTAACAGACAGCTTTCAAGATGACCCTCACCTATTATCTACACCATCATAGAATCACCTCCCCCTTGAGTATGAGACAGACCTAGTGACTTGCTTTTCAGAAAAAGGAAAGGCCAAACTGATAAGATATCAGTTCTACAGGTATGTTACAAATGATTTTAACTTCCATCTTTCTGGACTTTTTCTATTGTCTTCTAGGCTTGCAAATCTTGATAAATCATGATCCCATATAGGAGAAGCCCATAGCTCAAATGGTAAAGAATAGGTCTGTAATGCAGGAGACCGAGGTTCAATCCCTGGATCAGGAAGTTCCCCTGGAGAAGGGAATGGCAACCCACTCCAGTATTGTTGCATGGAGAACTCCATGGACAGAGGAGCCTCATGGGCTACAGTGCATAGGGTTGTAAAGAGTCAGACAAGACTGCATAACCAACACTTTCACATGTACTAAGGAATTGTACACAGCCTACAGACAACAGTAAGTAAGAAATTGAGGGCTTTGGTCCAATAACCTGGGAGGAACTGAGCTTGGAAGCATACTCTTCACGACTTGAACCTTGAGATGACTATAACCACTGCAGACACCCTCACTGTAGCAGTGAGAGACCCTGAAGCAGGAGACAGAATTAAGCCATATTACAGCAGGCAGGTAGCTAGATATGAGCAGAGCAAAGTGGGGCAGGTAACAGGAAATCATGCATCTTGCAAGCAGCAAGGGTCCGTAGGCAAAGAAAAGCAGGAACCTCCAGAGTGACAGGAAACAACACATTTTGGGTGATGAACGTTCTGGAAGCGCACAAAGAAAGGTGGAGAAAGGTGGGAATCTCCTAGTTATAAAACGCAACCTGCTTGGGCTTCCCTGGTGACTCAGTGGTAAAGAATTCATCCATCTACCAGTGAAGGCATCCCTGATAGCTCAGCTGGTAAAGAATCCTCCTGCAATGCAGGAGACCCTGGTTTGATTCCTGGGTCAGGAAGATCTGCTAGAGAAGGGATAGGCTACCCACTCCAGTATTCTTGGGCTTCCCGTGTGGCTTAGCTGGTAAAGAATCTGCCTGCAATGTGGGAAACCTGGGTTTGATCCATGATGCAAGAGACATGGGTTTGAACCATGATCAGGGAAGACCCCATATGCAACGTAACAATTAAGCCCATGTGTCACAAACTATTGAGCCTGTGCTCTAGGGTCCGAGAGCAGCAACCACTGAAGCATATATACCCTAAAGTCCATGCTACACAACAAGAGAAGCCCCTGCAATGAGAAGCCCACATACATTGCAATCAAAGAGTAGCCTTTGCTCGCTACAACTAGAGAAAAGCCCACACAGCAACGAAGAACCAGCATAACCAATAAATAAATAAAATTATTAACAAACATGAAACATTTAAATGTAAACTGTTGCTCCTTGTGCTCTCATTACTGTAACATTAGCCTCACAGATAAGAAGTACTCATCATACAAGTGTCATGAGGCCATGACACTTCTGATCTAAGTTATATAACTCAAATCCTCCTCCCTTCCGGAAGACAGAGCTGGGATAAAAATCAGAGACTAGACCCCCAAACTCCTTCTTCTCCAATGAATATTCTGCCTCTTCACTTGTATGCCCCTCATAATCAGCTTACATTTAACTTCTAATGCAGAGTACATCATGAGAAATGCCAGGCTAGATGAAGCACAAGCTGGAATCAAGATTGCCAGGAGAAATATCAATAACCTCAGATATGCAGATGACACCACCCTTACAGCAAAAAGCAAAGAAGAACTAAAGAGCCTCTTGATGAAAATGAAAGAGGAACATGAAAAAGCTGACTTAAAACTCAACATTCACAAAACAAAGATAACGGCACCTGGTCCCATCACATTGAAAGGTTGTTGCTGAGCCATGAAAGACGCCAGGATTCTTGACCTCCAGAGGAGAGGAATTCAATCTGGGGCCAGTGACGAGGCCTGATCACTCAGAGCTTTTGTGTGATAAAGCATATTAAAGTATAAAAGAGACAGACAAAGCTTCTGACATAGATGTCAAAAGGGGGTAGAAAGAGTGCCCCCTGCTAGTCTTTAGCTGGATCTTTTATGCCTGTTAGAAAGCTATTAATCAGAGAAGAGAGACACCTCAAGGCTGAGGGAGTTTCACGGGGCCCCTCTCCCACAGTATGCATTCTCAAGATAGGATGGCAGAAGGTGTGTCATCTGGTTTATTGAGCTATTATCAGCCCAAGGTTTGCAAACAGAAAAAAAAAAATTAGTCTTAGATGGAACCATTTTGAAGACAGGCAAATTCCAAAGCAAATGCATAGTTTCATAAACATAGCTTAAGAAAAACATTTCCATAAAAAAAAAAAAAAAAACAAAAACACATTGGTTAGCTCAAAGTTTGAGAAAAGTTCAGTCCAGGTGGAACCAGGAGACATCATAACAACACAGAATTTTAAGAGAAACCTCCTTTCAATTCTGTATGGAGAAGGGGAAAAAAATCTGATACTTGTACTTAGTTTCATCATGCCACTTAAGGGAGAGATAAAAAGTTCTCACACTTGAAGTCTATTACCTTTGTTTGGAGACCCCTGGCCTTCCTGCCTGTTACCCTCTCTCTGCTGCTGCTGCTGCTGCTGCTAAGTCGCTTCAGTCATGTCCGACTCTGTGCGATCCCATAGATAGCAGCCCACTAGGCTTCTCCGTCCACGGGATTTTCCAGGCAAGAGTACTGGGGTGGGGTGCCATTGCCTTTCCCGGTTACCCTCTCTACTTCATGGCAAATAGAAGGGAAAACAATGGAAACAGTGACAGACTTTATTTTCTTGGGCTCCAATATCACTGCAGATGGTGAGTGCAGCCATGAAATTAAAAACCACTTGTTCCTTGGAAGAAAAGCTATGACAAGCTTAGGCAACATATTAAAAAGCAGAGACATTACTTTGCCAACAAAGGTCTATGATTTTTCCAATAGTCATATATGTATGTGAAAGTTGGACTATAAAGAAAGCTGAGCACCAAAGAATTGATGCTGTTGGACTGTAGTGTTGGAGAAGACTTTAAGAGTCCCTTGGACTGCAAGGATATCAAGCCAATCAATCTTAAAGGAAATCAGACCTGACTATTCATTGGAAGGATTGGTGCTAAAACTGAAGCTCCAATACTTTGGCCACCTGATGCAAAGAACTGGCTCATTTGAAAAGACTCTGATGCTGGGAAAGACTGAAGGCAGGAGGAGAAGGGGATGACAGAGGATGAGATGGTTGGATGGCATCATCGACTTGATGGACATGATTTTGAGCAGGCTCCCGGAGTTGGTGATGGACAGGGAAGCCTGGTGTGCTACAGCCCATAGGGTCGCAAAGAGACAACTGAGCAACTGAACCGAACTCACTTGTATGCTCCTCATAACCAGCTTGCCAAAGAACCCCAGGGCAGCAGCTCCTCACCTGTCTGCCTGCTCTCCCTCTGAGGGTGCATCCTTCTTAAACAAACTCTCAGTTTACTTTCTTAACCTCCTTGCTTGTCTCGGGCTTGTCTCGGAATTCTTCTGTGACAAACAAAGAACCTAAAATTCACTGGAAACATAGTTTTCTACCATAAGATACTATGTGACAGCTATTGTTTGAAGACACTACATTTGGGGGTAACTTTTTATGCAGGGGTAGATAAGTTTTGCACTTCAGACTGACTAGAGATTATTGTGTGGAGTAATTATTTATATGTTGGCTTACTGTTTCAAAATCACTTACTCGTGTCATTTGACTTTTAACATTCCTTTGTGAATGAAAAAAGCAAGTGAAACACTCACTCTACGGAGAGGAGAAATTACCCTGGTTTAACGGTTTCTAGTCTCTGTCACACAAGTAGCTAGTGTTTTTCTTTAATTCAGGGATCTTTTCATTACAACACTCAGAGGAACAGAGGGCTGGAAATTTTCAAGATTTAATGTATATGAGGATCATAGTCTTTAATTGGGATGAACAGAAATGACAAATACCTGATCACAGGAAATTGGTTTTGCTGTTTATCTTTGCCTTTCTCCCTCTTAAACTCTGAATGTGTTATAAATAATCTTCTGCTGGGTTTTATAGCTTTGTTTTGGTGTCTTTGTGCTTCTCCTAAGGCTGTCACCAAAATGTCAAAGTATGCTGACATTTCAGTTGATTTTGAATGGCCATTAACTTTTTAAAAATTGAAGAGATCTGATATGCAAACAGGCAGGCTTTCCATATGGTACCTAACATATGTACATACCATAATATATTGCATATTGAGTTTCAGAAAACTCCTAGCTAACTTATTACTCAACTGATGCTTACCTCTTGCAGTATTAACATTTATTTATATTATTTAAATTATATTACTGGGCTTCCCTGGTGGCTCAGACAGTAAAGAATTCACCTGCAACACAGGGAATTATAAGTATATACTACTAGGAAATTATAAATATATACCTCCTCTCCTGAAGGAAATATACAGAACAAAAACAAATCTTGCTTTTTAAATTAGTTGTTGAAATGAATCTATTCTAATCAAGTAATACTTTCAATAACACTAAATATTGCTGCATTTAGTAACATTTATACCTCCCAAATCCCAGATTTTTATTTTAAATACTTATGGATCTTATATTCTTTATTCTTAGTCCTCACTATTAGCCCATCAATCATCAGTTTATTCCAACATATATTTTTATTTTTCCTGGCACTTTTCATTTCTAACTTCCTACTTTCTCTATGAAAAAGAAACTCAGAAAATACCCAATTTTAATGATGCTTAAAGATAGGCTCTACATGAGAGTTTAAGTTAATGTGAGAGTGGTCAGGGGAGACATCCTGTGTGGGTTTGAAGCCCACCATTTAGAAACTGGGTAATGTTAGACCAAAAAACTAAAAATTAGTACTTCTGGTAAAAACAATTCTGATCTTATAAAGGAATTACAGGGATTAAATAAGTTAATATTTTGAATGTCAATCGAGTCCCTGGTGATGGGGGCCAGACGTGTTTCATAGAAGTCTTCCTAGGAGATTCCAAGGAGCAGCCATTCCTCTGACTCAGGGCTCTCGCCCTGGCTATACATGAGGATCACCTTGTAGCTATCAAAAATGACTCATACTTGGACGCTGTGTTCATTTTCAATCACTGCTATAAAAAGTTCCCACAAACTCAGCAGCTCAAATAGACATAAATGTACTAACTTACAATCTGGGAGGTCAGAAGTCCAAAATGAGTCTCACTGGATGCATCCCACAATGTCAGAGAGCTGGTGTTCCCTTCTAGGGGCTCTAAAGGAGAATCTGTTTCCCTGCTTTCTCTGGCTTTCAGAAATGACCTGGGTTTGGGGGTGGGTGGCCCCCTCCTCTCCTCTTCAGAACCTGCAATGAATGAGTCTTTCTCATATTGCATCACTCTAACACAGACTCATTAGATGCCTGCCCTCTACCCCATCTAAAGAAGCCTCTGATGACACTGGGCCCACCTGGATACTCCAGAATAATCTACCGTAAGGTAGACAATTAACAACACGGATCCCATCTGTTACCTTGATTGCCCTTTGCCAAGCAAGGGACTCACCCTTGCCAAGCAAGGGTTCCAGGAATCAGGGCATAAACATCTTCTGGAGGCCATTATTATGTTTACTGCAGATTCCCACCCTCCAAAGAGCCAGGGTTAATTGCTCTTGGCAAGGATACATGCTTCACACACTCACTAAGTGATTCTAATGTCCAGATTCGCTTGAGAACTACTGATCTCAATTATTATCAGGGTTCCATGAAACATAATGCCCATAAAATGTTCAATAATGCTAAAATTAGATTTGGAAAGCATTTAATTAGACACATTAGATGTTAAAGACAGTATGAAGTTCTATAATAGAGAAATCTGTTCAACCCCATTTAACGAATCTCTCAAACTTTTTAGAGTAATATCTGTTAAGAGTCGAAGGAATTATTTTTGTACATAAGGTTTTTGGGATTTAATGCTCTAGGGAGGAAAATGAGTTTAGTGGTATTTTTTGTTTTCTTTACTCAGATGCTTTTTAAAAATTATTTTACTAAGCTGTCTGTTGAATTTAGGATATGGCAAATACTTGAAATCCAAATTTAAGACAATTTACTCAACATCATATTACTATTTATGTCATTAAGAACCAAATGGTCAATATAGTATAATTGAATCATTCTTTGAAGAGAAAAGAAAGAGCAAGAGAGCTCCCCAAACAGAACTATTTTGTTATATAAAAGAACTTGGTTTTCTCATGCTTAGGACTGCATTGTTTACACAGAATCACATAATGACTTAATGCCCTAAAGGATTAAATCACTCTATTTTATAGAGGCATATTGTGAAGACAATTAGGGCACATCTAAAAAATCATGAACACTGAGTCCATATTTACTAAAAGACTCACTAAAAGAGGTAAAATAGATAAACTATTTCTTTCTTAAATTTCTCAGCAGAAATCTACCTTCTTGTGTCTCAAGTCAATATGGAACATGTAAGTGTTTGGGAAATTTTGTGTCTGTTGAAGAGAGACTCAAGATTAATAACAAATAATTTGACAGCTACATTCTCATGTTTCAGAAGAGGGATAATTCAAGACAAATAATCAAAGAGGTTAAATAAAGAGTTTTGATAGCAAAAGAGCAAGCAGGTACTCATGAAAGATTCTCCCAAGATAAACAGAGACAAAGGGTTATTTCTCGTTGAATTATCTGCATCCCATGGTTGGTGTGTGCATGCTCAGTCACTCAGATGTGTCTGACTCTGATCCCATGGACTGTACCTCACCAGGCTCCTCTGCCCAAGGAACTTTCCAGACAAGAATACTGGAGTGTGTAGCCATTTGGCGCTCCAGGGGATCTTCCCACCCGGGGACTGAACCCATATCTCCTGCACTGGCGGGCAGATTTTTATTAGTGCACCACCTGGGCAGCCTCATCCCATGGTTGGACTGTCCTCCAACTGCTAACTGCGTTTATAGCACATCCAGAGAGTCTAGGGTCAGTAGTTGGAGACTGACTGTAAAATTTCAAGAGTTCGAGTTATTGCGGGTTACAAAGAAAATGTCCAACCCCGCCTACTGCCTAACTCAGAAAATACTGTTCACTGGGTTGTTGTTTATTTGATATTTAGCTCCATGAACTGTTTGTAAATTTTGGAGATTAATCCCTGCCAGTCTCATTATTTGCAAATATTTTCTTCCATATATACACACCACTAAAAACAGATAATCTGTAAGGACCTACTGTATAAGACAGGAAACTATGTTCAATATTCTTTAACAAGCTAAATGGGAAAAGAATTTGAAAAAGAATAGATAAATGTATATGTACAATTGAATCACTTTGTTGCACACCTGAAACTAACACAACCCTGTTAATCAACTGTACTTTAATATAACATAAACAAATTTTCTTAAATATTGTTCAGGGCTTTTTTTTCCTACTTAAATAGTGACATATAGTCACATATGATATACAGTGGTGCTGAACCACACAGCTCTGGAACCCAGCCCCTTATATTAAATCCCAACTGCAAATTTAATCGGAGAAGGCAATGGCACCCCACTCCAGTACTCTTGCCTGGAAAATCTCATGGACGGAGGAGCCTGGTAGGCTGCAGTCCATGGGGTCACTGAGAGTCGGACACGACTGAGCGACTTACCTTTCACTTTTCACATTCATCCATTGGAGAAGGAAATGGCAATCCACTCTAGTTTTCTTGCCTAGAGAATCCCAGGGACGGGGGAGCCTGGTGGGCTGCCATCCATGGGGTCACACAGAGTCGGACACGACTGAAGTGACTTAGCAGCAGCATGTTTAATTGGATGAATGACCTTGATAGGTGATTTAACCTCTATTGCCTTGGATTCTTTTATCAGCAAAACAGATGAAGTGATACTTCAGTGCTTATAACTTAGTAAAAGCCTCACTAAATATTAGTTCTGGTTTTTAGCTCATTATGTTTATATATATATATTATAAAGTAATGACTAAGTGCTTAGACAAATTTATTTCAAATGTGTTATTTTATAAATTTGATTAAAAGTACAGTCTGCAATGCATAAAAGAAGTTTAAGAAATGACTCGTATCTTTAAACACATAAAAAATAAAGGACAAAATGGCAACGTTGTAAAGATTTCATGCTTAAACAATTTTACTCTATTAAGATCTAAAAACTACTTAAAATTCTCCAGGGAAGATTTTTTGTACTGAAGTGTCTTCAAATACCTCATTCAAAAACACACTAAATATCGTGTCAGTCACCAGCCACCATGCTGAAGGCAGAACAAAAGTTGAACAGTGATAAAAAGGTATGTGGGAATTAATAAGATGAGATTTTTTTGAGAGTGCTAGGATGGAAAAGGCCCTTTGACTCCAACATTTTTGTATTACTGATGAGGTCATCAAGTTCTAGAAAATGTTTAAATAACTTGCCCATGATCCCTCAGCCAGCAAAGGACATATTTAAGTTCTGTAACTCCCAGTTTGCCTACCCAGCAAATATTGACCTTCATAGGAGATTCTGAGGCATAGAGAAACCGAGGTAACCAATTCTTATACGGAATAATGGAGGGGAAATGCAGTGTCGGAAATTTTTCTGAGCGTTAATAAGAAACCATATCTGAGCTTTCTCCCAGGATATTTGAGTTTTTAAAGGTCTTGGATTTAAAAAGCAGATTTTTGATTTGGAAATTTCAACTAGCTAACAGCAAGCTAAGGCATTACAGAAACAATGAAAAACCAGCAAACAACGTAGTAAACACATCTCTTCATTTTTCTCACAACATGACTCTAATTGTCGACTTGTGACCTAGGGTTCTTTTTTTCCTTTTTTAATGTTTATTGGGGTACGCTGATTAACAGTGTCGTGTGACCTATGATTGTTGATCTTTCTCTGACCTGTGCTGTTCACCTCATTCCACCTAAGAATCGTCACGTTTGTCCAACCTCCCCCTACTGGACTCATGCAGTGCACTGTTCACTGTGCTGCACTGAGAGCCTCATAGGGTTCCCTGTGTTCTCCTCACTCTGACTCCTGCTCGACCCACCCTGTCACGCTGAAAAGGTGTCATATTTTTCCCCTTATATTTGAAGACATAAGTCTTTACTCCCTCCCTGAGCATTTTCCCTGTATGCAACACTGTACTATGCACACTCTATTACAAGGTCCTGTGATCCACTTCTGCTGCTGTTGCTGCTGCTAAGTCGCTTCAGTCGTGCCCGACTCTGTGTGACCCCAGAGACGGCAGCCCACCAGGCTCCCCCATCCCTGGGATTCTCCAGACAAGAACACTGGAGTGGGTTGCCATTTCCTTCTCCAATGCATGAAAGTGAAAGTGAAGTCGCTCAGTTGTGTCCGACTCTTAGTGACCCCATGGACTGCAGCCTACCAGGCTCCTCCATCCATGGGATTTTCCAGGCAAGAACACTGGACTGGGTTGCCATTGCCTTCTCTGATCCCGCTTCTACTCTATTGTAATTGTTCCCGATTTGATTTTCCCTGCTTCCAAGCTTGCCTGTATACAGCTGCCAGGTAATCTACTTCAAGTCCAACTCCAGTTACACTGGACCCTGGAACAACACAGGAGTGGTACACTTACACATGGATTTTTTTCAGTATTAAATACTATAGTACTACAGGGTGTGTGGTTGACTGAACCAGGGATGTAGAACCACGAATGTGGAAAAACTGCAGACGTGATGGACCAACTCTAAGTTATACTTCAATTTTTGACTATAGGGTCAGCATCCCTAACCTCTGTGTTGTTCAAAGGTCAACTGCATATTATTCCTCTGATTAAAAAGTAAAAACACTACACACACACATACAAATAAATGCAAGTTAAAAATAGTGAAAACTGAATAAGGTCTGTACTATAGTCAGCAGTAACGTTGTTGCTGTTCAGTTGCTAAGTCCTGTCCGACTCAATTGCAACCCCATGGACTGCAGCATGCCAGGCTTCCCTGTCCATCACTATCTCCTGGAGTTTGCTGAAACTCATGTCCATTGAGTCGATGATGCCATACAACCATCTCATCCTCTGTTGACTCCTTCTCCTCCTGCCCTCAATCTTTCCCAGTATCAGAGTTTTTCCAATGAATCAGCTCTTCGCATCAAGTGGCCAAAGTACTGGAGCATCAGCAGTAATGTACTGAATTCAGTTTTCTGGTTTTAACACCACACTGTAGCTGGATATCATGTTGTTGGTTCCCAAACTGGCTCTCAGACACACAGGGCAAGGAGAGATCAAAGAAGCAAATCCCTCTAGACTGCTAGGTGGCAGGTTTAATGAGCAGAGGAACTTAGACTTTAGGAGGCTTGTTTAGGGCAGCCGCCAAGACTTCTTGGGACAGCTCACGCTTTGGGGACAGGAGGCAGAGCATAAATTCCAAGGACAGGGGATGGAGGAAGGGGTTCTCTGAAAGACCCAATCCAGCTCGTGGGTCAACCACTGGTCACATCCTATCACCTCCTCCAACAAAGTCACCCCTGGCAGAATCTGAGTGATAGGTACCTGACAGGCTTTCTACTATGTACTTCCTAAGCTCCTAATTATGTCAAAATTTAAAACAACCAACAAAAAGGTAAAATTTGTAAATGGATTTCTTCACATTTTCAAAATAAACATGATATTCTGTTTGGACTTCAGGCAACTCTCCAGAACAGAACCACTTACAATTTCCTAAAAAACCTAGTGTTTATTGAGACATTTTGCCTTGACCTTTCAATGCCTCTCTCTCCCTCATTTGGCTTGTCACTTCCTCTTTGAAGGTGTACCTAAATACCGCTTTCCCTTCAAGCCCTGCCTGATCCCTCATCAGCTGAACACAGTCTCTCCCACCCACAAAACCTTGTCCCATGTCTCTTCTGACACTTGCTGTTGTTCAGTCACTAAGTTGTCTCTGACTCTTTGCAACCCCATGGACTTGCATCATTTGCAGTATTAGATTATTCTATTTGTGGACTGATTTTCAGCTCCCACGCAATTATAAACTCTTAGAGGGCAAAGTCTATATCTTAATTACCTTTTAATGCCCTAAGAGTCTAGTAAGTACTTTGCCCAATATTTACTAAAGTAAAAAGAAGATTTCTGTTTCCAATACATAAGCAAAAGTGGACATCAGTTATAATCAACTTAATAAAACAAAAATTTTACACACTGAGGAGCAAAATAATACATGTGTTTTAACCGAGTGGAGTTATGCTTTGCATGTATGAATATTTTTTCTTAGAAACAGCAGAAAGTAAAGATGTTATTTGGGTACTTGCTCAGGAGTTAAACTTGTATTTGCCTATGCAACATTCAGGCAAACTCTGTGGTGTAAGTTGCACAGAAGATCCACACCAATTAAAAAGAAAGGTCTCTTTCTTTTGATTAAATAAGTAAGGTCTCTAAAACTGCACCTTGGTTTCATCCTTCCATAAATTATTTTCTTTGCAATATGAATATCTTTCTCTTTACTTCCCTTTATCTTCTCATTGTTGCCTTCCATCATAAAGGGTTCAGCAAGTCCCTCCAGTCACTGGGGTGTGGTCCCAACACATAAAGTCTGTGGTGACTTCAATCTGAGGTTCCTATTTCACTGCAAGATGGTATTCCAGTTGTAAGGCTCAAATAATTATTTATCTGGCATTTAGTGTGACATAGCATTATTATTTCAGCATCCTTGATGAAAGAATATGGAAGCAAATAAATAACATAATAGTGTAAGGGGAAGCTCAATTTTTTAAATTTATTTTAATTGGAGGCTAATTACTTTATAATATTGTGGCGGTTTTTGCCATACATTCATATGAATCATCCATGGGTATACATGTGTTCCCCATCCTGACCCTCCCTCCCACCTCCCTCCCCATCCCATCCCTCAGGGTCATCTCAGTACACTGGCCCTGAGCACCCTGTCTCATGCATCAAACCTGGACTGGTGATCTATTTCACATATGACAATATACATGTTTCAATGCTATCCTCTCAAATCATCCCACCCTCACCTTCTCCCACAGAGTCCAAAAGTCTGTTCTTTACATCTGTGTCTCTTTTGCTGTCTTGCATATAGGGTCATCGTTGCTGCTGCTGCTGCTGCTGCTAAGTCACTTGAGTCATGTCTGACTCTGTGTGACCCCATAGATGGCAGCCCACCAGGCTCCTCTGTCCCTGGGATTCTCCAGGCAAGAATACTGGAATGGGTTACCATTTCCTTCCCCAGCGCATGCATGCATGCTAGGTGCTTCAGTCATTTCTGATTATATGAGACCCTATGGACAGCAGCCCACCAGGATCCTCTGTCCACAGGATTCTCTAGGCAAGAATACTAGAGTGGGTTGCCATTTCTTTCTCCAGGGTCATCGTTACCATCTTTCTAAACTCCATATATATGTGTTAATATACTGTATTGGTGTTTTTCTTTCTGACTTACTTCATTCTGTATAATAGGCTCCAATTTCATCCACCTCATTAGAACTGATTCAAATGCATTCTTTTTAATAGCTGAGTAATATTCCATTGTGTATACGTATCACAGCTTTCTTATCCATTTGTCTGCCGATGGATATCTAGGTTGCTTCCATGTCCTGGCTATTGTAAACAGTGCTGTGATGAACACTGGGGTACACGTGTCTCTTTCAATTCTGGTTTCCTCGATGTGTATGCCCAACAGTGGGATTGCTGTGTTGTATGGCAGTTCTATTTCCAGTTTTTTAAGGAATCTCCACACTGTTCTCCGTAGTAGCTGTACTAGTTTGCATTCCCACCAACAGTGTAAGAGGGTTCCTTTTTCTCCGCACCCTCTCCAGCATTTACTGTCTGTAGTCTTTTGGATCACAGCCATTCTGACCAGCATGAGATGGTACCTCACTGGGGTTTTGATTTGCATTCCTCTGATAATGAGTGATGTTGAGCATCTTTTCATGTGTTTGTTAGCCATCTGTATGTCTTCTTTGGAGAAATGTCTGTTTAGTTCTTCGGCCCATTTTTTGATTGGGTCACTTATTTTTCTGGAATTGAGCTGCAGGAGTTATTGTATATTTTTGAGATTAATTCTTTGTCAGTTGAGGAAGCTCAATTTTAAAACAATTTATGCATACCTATTTACTTCATGTGAATCTCTGCATCTAGTTTCCAAATTGACAAAAACAAATTGTTTTAATCTACTAATAAGGGATGTATTTTTCAGACAATGTCTCCTACCTTGAGCTGTTTTATTATTCGGGGTGACCGGACCATTGACATTCCACAATGAACTCATATTCAATGGAGCATTTTGAGGGCTTTCCAAATGACAAATTCTGTGCCTGACACTCAATAGACTTATCTGACTTTCTAGTCTCTGTGGTTAATTTGAACATGGTAAATATTCCTTCCAACCTCAGCCAGTGCCTCCTTGTTAATAAAATAATATAAAATGTTTTAAAGAATAAACTGGAGTTGGTAACATCATCTATGGTTTGTATAGCTCATGAGTCTCATTCAAGGATCAATCCAGGATCATGCCTAAGTAACATAAGAACTGATGAAACTGAATTGATTGAAAATTACTTATTTTTAGCTATACTTGTTCCCCAACATGTATCCATTGATAATTAGCTTAATTTCTGTTCCCTTCAATTGATCTTCAGCTAAGATCATACCTTTAAAGACGGAACTTTTTAAAATAAACTCCTCAAACTACAACCACTTAACCTGCTCCAATGCACAAGGTCTTCCAAAATTTGCAAAGTCAAAGAGAAGCATATATTTCTCAAGAAGAATGTGAGAAATGTGTTTGCACATTTGTTTTTTATGCAAATGTGTATGGATATGAGAGTTGGACTGTGAAGAAAGCTGAGCACCAAAGAACTGATGCTTTTGAATTGTGGTATTAGTAAAGACTCTTGAGAGTCCCTTGGACTTCAAGGAGATCCAACCAGTCCATTCTAAAGGTGATCAGTCCTGGATGTTCTTTGGAAGGAATGATGCTAAAGCTGAAACTCGAGTACTTTGGCCACCTCATTCGAAGGGTTGACTCATTGGAAAAGACTGGGATGCTGGGAGGGATTGGGGGCAGGAGGAGAAGGGGACGATAGAGGATGAGATGGCTGGATGGCATTACTGACTCGATGGACGTGAGTTTGAGTGAACTCCAGGAGTTGGTGATGGACAGGGAGGTCTGGCGTGCTGCAATCCATGGGGTCGCAAAGAGTCGGACACGACTGAACGACTGAACGACTGAACTGAACTGAACTGAATCATCTTTAGCTCAGAGCCACAGTAACTCTGTCCAATATAATCTATAAAGAACCTGATATCGCTTTTAAGTTGGATGAATGATTCTAAAGTAACCAATATTTTGGCACCACACAACTTCAGAGAAGCATTAGGAAATCCAGTTATTTTAGTTTCATGAGTTCATAAGGAAATAAACTTGCATTGGTATTAATGGCAGAGATTTAGGTTTCCTTTCAAGATTTCTTCAAAGTTATAACCAGGAGTGAGAAATAAAAATCTACTTTCCCAGAGATCCCTCACCAGGGAGAAGAGTATATTTATAATGCAGAGATTTAGGGGGAAATAATACAGCTTGGTATGATATGTAAAAGGCACTAGTGGAAGTAAGTATAATCAATTTATTAACACCTTAATTGTATACCACAAAGAAACAAGAATTTGATGATTTCAAGATCAAGAAAAATTCTAGATACAGAGCATATTAATTCAGGGTTGTCTTGAAAAAGTGAATATAAACCATGAGAATTAAATGAAAACTTTTAAGGAAGTGAAGATATTACAGCAGTTAGGCTTTTGTTATTATTGCTTCTATTGTACATGTCTATATGTACTTTCTATAACCAAAGAAATGTAACACTGAGCCCCTATCCTCAGAAGGCTATCTAGATGTAGCAAATTTCAAGATTTATCCACAGGAAATATTGATGACATTGAAGAAAGTACTAAGAAAGAAACTTGAGTTTGAGCTGAAATCTAGAAGAATGTAAAATGTTTACCTCTGCTAATAAAATTTGCACAGACGTAGAAGAGGACAGAGAAGAAAGAAACATGAGCAAATGCAAACACGGAGTCCAGGCTACCTAAACGTGAAGAGTTTTTAATTACAAACTTAGGTAAGAATTACTCCAGGCAGATAAATTCTAAAATTATTATAAAGTTAGTAACTGTAAGAGATCTTGAGTAGAACATGAAAGAAAAAAACTGAATGGCATGCCAATTAAGCCATAAATCAATGGGAGAAAGGCTACACTGAGTGAGTTAAGAAACTACTGTGTGTATTTGTGCAGTGATAGGAGCTTTCACCGGAGAAGGCAATGGCACCCCACTCCAGTACTCTTGCCTGGAAAATCCCATGGATGGAGGAGCCTGGTGGGCTGCAGTCCATGGGGTAGCTAAGAGTCAGACACGACTGAGCGACTTCACTTTCACTTTTTCACTTTCATGCATTGGAGAAGGAAATGGCAACCCATTCCAGTGTTCTTGCCTGGAGAATCCCAGGGACGGGGGAGCCTGGTGGGCTGCTGTCTATGGGATCACACAGAGTTGGACACGACTGAAGTGACTTAGCAGCAGCAGCAGCAGGAGCTTTCACAGGGGTCTTCCCAAGTGGTGCTAGTGTAAAGAACCCACCTGCCAATGCAGGAGACATAAGAGATACAGGTTCAGTCAGTCAGTCAGGAAGATCCCCTGGAGGAGATCATGGCAACCCACTCCAGTATTCTTGCCTGGAGAATCCCATGGACAGAGGAGCTTGGCAGGCTACAGTCTATATGGTCACAGAGTTGGACAGGACTGAATCAACTTAGCACAGCACAGCACAGGAGTTTTCATTAAGGTGGTAGTGACAGGATTTGAGAGTCAGGGGCAAATGAGAAATGTATTTCAAGTGAAGAAACAGTACAACCTGATGACACATAGATGATAAACTGCAGATTTATGAGGAAGAAGATATGAGCTAAATTTGATTCCTAATTTTCAGGACTATGAGAATACAAAAAAACAACTGCCATTAAATAATTTGTGGTGTAAGAAGGGAAATGAATGTAGAAAAACATTGGGAGTGAATTACAAATAGAATTCAAAAATGACATGTAATGTAATGTATTCAAATGGGTATCTACTGGCGATTCAAAACGTGAGTAAATTTTGGGTGAGTGGCTTGGCTAAATGCAATATATTAGTGAAGCATTAGTAGAAAGGTTACTTGAGTTTCTGAGTGTTAAAGATATTTCAAAAATGGGAAGAAAAGATAACCATGAATTTCTTTGAAGGCTGTCTCCATAGAGAATAGAAGAATAGGGGGAAAAGAAATAGTAGAGTAGAATGTCAGAGAATAGTGTAATGTATAGAAATCTAGAGAAGAAGCCACTTTAAACATTCAGCTCCATTGTGTGCACGCTGAGTCACTTCAGTCATGTCCAACTCTTTGCGACCCCACAGATGGTAGCCCGCCAGGCTCCTTTGTCTACAGGCTCATCAAGGCAAGATATACTGGAGTAGGCTGCTGTTTCCTTCTTCAGGGGATCTTCCCAACCCAGTGACTGAGCCCGCATCTCTGACATCTCCTGCATTGCCAGACAGGTTATTTTACCATTAGCACCACCTGGTTCTTAAAATGCATCATCGCTACTTGGAATAAAGTATATTCTTCTATAGAGAATATACTTTTTTTGATGAATGAATGTAATAAATAAACCTCCAGATCTCAATGGAATCACATAACAGAAGCTTATTCTTTGCTCTCAGGAAGTCCCAAACCCTGGACCTGATTGGTAGACTGCCTTTTGAGGGCTCATGTTTTGAAGCCTTTTATCTATGGCTTCTCTCTTTTCCTGGACTTCAGAGTCCTGTGGTTCTGGCCAAGGAACAGGGAAAGAGAATGGACTATGTGTTTTAGTTTGTGTGCATCACTTTTCTCCACGTTCCACTAGCTAGAACTCAGCCACGTGGGCTTATTAATTGCAGATGTATTTAAGAAATATAATCCATAAGCTCAGGAAGGGGAGGAATCTGATTTGGTGAGCAGCTAGATAATCTTCACCACACTTGGTTCTCGGGATGCATCTGATTAATAATGATAATGATGAAGAGATAGGAGCCACATCAAATTTCAACATTTATGTCATTCATATGGATGTGGAATTGAATAGTTCTTTTTTCATCTTTCAATAAAATGCTTACATTCTAGCTACAAATACCACTGACTACATGCAATTTAGCAAATCACATCTCCCTTAGTAGGAGTTACGTATTATGGCAAGTAAAGTAAATATTCAGTTTAAAATTGTAATGTATTTATATATTTAACAGAAGTAGAACTTGTTATACCGTGTTTGATAGAAATACAAATGAAGGGAACTACTGTGTCATTCACTTATTCTTTGTGGCAAAACAGACAAAACAAGGAGGAAAGCTAGCAGCACTGCAGTTTTCTGCATCTTTGGACAGCCGGAGTTGAGAATAATCAACAAAACAGCTGACCCAGGAGAATCTAGCTTAAGCTAAGGTAAGTAAGCACCACTCCTGGTTGTCGTAACAACAATTAATTATTGTTACTCTTAACTACTCTTAATTATTATTAAGAGTCTTGCAATGAGATAAATCACAAGCAGGGGAGGCAAAAAAGTCATCAGAATAAGGAAAACAGTGTCTTATCTTGTTTCTCAAGTGACAAATGTCAGAGGAAATCTGAAAAGCTGTCTCTTTAAGAAGGTGTAGATAATAACAAGACTTAGAATTAAAGAGAATTAAAATTGAGTTTACATGCTCTCAGCTTCTGGGTCCCACAACATAATTATTGTTCATCCCATCAATTTGCTTAAATGTCATACAAAAATGTGAAGAATTTGGAAGCTAACTCTGTCTTACCACCACCCTTCCACTCTGCTCAGGAAGATGGAGCTGGTATGGGAAATGAAGGGTCTCACTGACCAGCAAAATTGGGATTTAGAGTGACTGTAGCAACCTGTGGCTTAGATGAGTGGTTCTCCAGCTTGTCTATACACTGAAATATAGGGGAAAACATTAATTATGCCTGATTCCCACCCCTACTGTCTAGATTTCTTGATTTAAAAATCTAGATTTGTTTAAATACAAACAGCTCACACAACTCAATAACAACAACAACAACAAAAAAAAAAAAACCCAAACAATCCAGTCAAAAAATGGGCAGAAGACCCAAATTGAGATTTCTCCAAAGAAGATATCTACTTGATAAATATGGACATGACAATATGCTCAACATCACTAATAATAGAGAAATGCAAATTAAAACTACAGTGAGGTAGACACAATACTCATCATTAAAACTAGTCACAATACTCATCATTAAAACTAGACACAATACTCATCATTAAAACTAGTCAAAATACTCATCATTAAAACTAGTCACAATACTCATCATTAAAATGTCTACAGATAACAAATGCTGAGAAGGTGTGAAGAAAAGGGAATACTCATACACTATTGGTGGGAATGTATTAAGAAGCTGGTACAGCCACAATGGAAAACAGTATGGAATTTTCTCAAAATCTAAACCCAGAACTATCCTATGATCCAGCAAGCCCAATCCTGGGCATATACCCAGACAAAACCATAATTCAAAAAGACACATGCACCCCTATGTGCATAGCAGCACTATTCACAATAGCCAAGCCATGGAAGCACATAAATACCCATCTAGAGATAAATGGATAAAGAAGATCTGGTACACTATACAATGGTTTTTACTCAGCCATTAAAAAAGAATGAAATAATGCCTTTACAGCTACATGGATGGACTACAGATTATCATACTAAGCAAAGTGTGGCACAAAGAGAAAGACAAATACCATATGATGTCACTGATATGTGGACTATAAAATATGACACGAATGAGCCTATCTAAAAAACAGAGACAGACTCACATAGAGAACACACTTGTGGTTGTCAAGGGGAAGGGAGATGGGTTCAGAGTTTAGGGTTAGCAAATGCAAACTAGTATGTATACAATGAATAAAAAACAAGGTCCTACTGCATAGCACAAGGAACTATATTCAATATCCTATAATAAACTATAAAGGAAAAGAAAAAAAGAAAAATCTCAATTTCTTCCAAAGTTCCCTAGATGATCCTCGTGTGCAGCCAAGGCTGAGAACCTTTGACTGAGGTTTTTCTCTTCACTCTCTTCCTACTGTCCAGGTAGCTGGAGTCTCTCTGTGAGCAAAGTGAGATTCTAGGGGAGTATTATGGAATTAAGAGTCAATATTGATTATGATTTATCAGCTGAACTTGAGAGTGGTTATTGAATATTCATTTGTGTTTATGAAGTGTGAGGCATTGTTTTAGAGTTTTAGAATACAGAGTAAACAAAACAAAGAAAGGTCCCTTCTCCTGTAAGCTAACATTATCCAGGAGAGACACGATAAACAATGAATGCAGTAAGTAAACAAGTTTCATGTATATTAAAAGGTGATAAAGTGCTATATATATATTTAAAAAAAGAAAAAGTAGAGCCAGGTAAAGGGGATTGAGAACATTAGTAGAGGTGAAAGAATTACAACTTTGAATAGTCATCTGGGAGGACTTTCCCCCGAATTTTGTTAGCGCTTTTGTGTGCTGTTTCATTCCTTTGTCTCTCCACAGTCTTGGGCTATTATGACCTACATGATGTTCAAAGAGGGAAAGAAACCTGCTTAAAATCACTGCACTAAATTGGCAGGTTATAGAGTGGTGAATTGGCTTCCCAGGTAGCTCAGCTGGTAAGGAATCTGCCTGCAATGCAGGACACCCTGGTTTGATTCCTGGGTTGGGAAGTTCCCCTGCAGTAGGGCATGGCAACCCACTCTGGTATTCTTGCCTGGAGAATCCCATGGACAGAGGAGCCTGGCAGACTATAGTGCATGGGGTCACGGAGAGTCAGACAAGACTGAGCTAGTGGACTAAGCACAGGACAGTCATGAATACAACTCGGGTGTGTATGAGCCCAAAGCCAGTGTTCTCACTCACTTTACATGATCCCTTCTTTCTTTGCAGTCATATTATTTATTAAACTCATGCATCTGGTTGTGTTGCCTCCATTTATGCATCATATACTTCTTCATGGCTTGTCAATCAGAACTAATGTTCCCAGGAGATCATCTGCATGAAATATAAGCCTGTTGCCCTTGGACAATGACCCCAAGTTTCAAAAGAAAATAGGTTTGATTTCTCTCACATGTCTGAGTTAGTCTAGATATATGCTATTTCTAACAACTGTAGAAAGTTAAAGCCACAATTTCTAATTTGCTAATGTTTAATAGCTCCCTGCAGCCATGAAATAAAAAGACGCTTACTCCTTGGAAGGAAAGTTATGACAACCTAGATAGCATATTCAAAAGCAGAGACATTACTTTGCCAACAAAAGTCCGTCTAGTCAAGGCTATGGTCTTTCCTGTGGTCATGTATGGATGTGAGAGTTGGACTGTGAAGAAGGCTGAGCGCTGAAGAATTGATGCTTTTGAACTGTGGTGTTGGAGAAGACTCCTGAGAGTCCCTTGGACGGCAAGGAGATCCAACCAGTCCATTCTGAAGGAGATCAGCCCTGGGATTTCTTTGGAAGGAATGATGCTAAAGCTGAAACTCCAGTACTTTGGCCACCTCATGTGAAGAGTTGACTCATTGGAAAAGACTCTGATGCTGGGAGGGATTGGGGGCAGGAGGAGAAGGGGACAACAGAGGATGAGATGGCTGGATGGCATCACTGACTCGATGGACGTGAGTCTGAGTGACCTCCGGGAGTTGGTGATGGACAGAGAGGCCTGGCGTTGCTGCGATTCATGGGGTCGTGAGGAGTTGGACACGACTGAGCGACTGAACTGAACTGAACTGAACTGAATAGCTCCCTTCTCACTGTAATCTCATGTGACTGAAGAGAGGCCTCATTTCCTAACACCATCATCTGCGACTTTGAATTTCAACTGGAATTTGAGGGGATACAAATATTCAGTCCACAGCAGAGGGGAATACAGCACTTCCTAAAATTGTCAAAATACCAAGTCTTGGTGCATCCATTCATGAAGATGAGGTGGATATAAAACAGAGGGTGTGTGTGTGTGTGTGTGTGTGAAGCTTTATCTTTCCTGTGCAATATTTCAATTTTCCCATACCATAGGACACTAAACTTAATAGGTGTATAGGAAATATCTGGCCTTAAAGCTTTTTTTTTTCCATTTCCTACTATCTTTATTAAATAACAATTTTTATGAAAAACACTTTGGTGAAATTTAAGCAATCTTTGTTCCAAGGTAATATTTTAGACATTCAAAAGGGAACATCTTTTGTGCTATGTTTAGCATATCTAAAAATAATAATTAAGGAAACCAGTTTGGCAACTGTGAATAGTCAATCATGTTCTATCTTTAAAAGATATCTTTGGTATATTTGTTCTCAAAATTCTTGCCCAAGCCTTTATCCTCCATCACCAAAACACTCATACAGGTCCCTCCAAATATTCACCGCTGCTCACAGAATAAAACCCAGAACCTTGATCGTGCTGTTATGTCTCTACCATGAGCTCAGAGCATTTCCTGCCTGAATCACCACTAGCCTTCTTTCTTTTCCCTAAATATATCCAGCCCTCCCCCACCTACACACTTTGAACGTGTTCCCTCTACTGCCAAGCTTTCTCCCCATCAGTTCATCGTTGTCATTAGGACTCACCACAAATGTCCTACCATTTGTAAGTAGTGTATCATGTCCTACCATTTGTAGGAGTGTATCTATTAACCCAAGGTAGCATCCACAACCCACCTCTAATCCATTATTCTGTTGTTTTCAATCTACCATTTAAGAACCTCTTGTTATCTTGTTTACTCGGTTATTTGCTGTCTCATTCACTAGAAAATAGGCTCCCTGAGCACACAGATCTTATCTATATGCAACAGATATTTATATCCACAGCCCAGAACACTGTCTTCAATAAATCCTTCTCAAACAAAAAAATCATGGGCAACTATCTGGATAATATGTGATGGACATGAAGATCAGATGCACTTGACAGGATGTGAATGAAAGAAAGAGAAAAAGTGAGAAAGAATACATGTGTCTCCTTGTAGGGATATGATGTGTATTATGTGCAAAAGGTTAAGTATGTGTGGTCTAGTCTCACATAGGAAGTACAGATACATAATTTTAGATGATGAATGAATACAGTTATTTCACTACTTCATTAACTTTGTAGTTCCTACCAGTTGTACAATGATTTTATCATTTTGTTATATAAAAATTACCTTTATATAGTTTAGGGGATAGTTAACATTAACTTTGGGGAGAGTTATTAGTATATAGACACACTTCCACTTGTCTGTTGTGATTCAATAACAAAAAGTGTGAGGTCACTAATGACTTCTAATTAAAGCCATAGAGTGAAGGAAAGTTCTAACACAGCATTTAAACAAAGGATAAAAGACATTTGACAGTTTTGTGCTACGCAGAACTGGAGAATTCATATTTAAAACATTAAGCTATGGAATACTACCTTAAACGATATTGCTTTAGGTGGGCTGAAAAGAAACAGAGGAAGGAAAAAAAAAAACAACTCCAGTTTTGCTAAAATTGGTTTCTGATGCAAAAATAATAAATGAGAAGAATTTGACATTTAAGGGAACATTGTCAGAGGATTCCCAAGAGAGCGATATAACATTGCAAAGGCGACATTCAACACCCCAGTAAGGGTGAGGATTTAGCTTAACAAATAATGATATGAAGGAAAATTAAGAAAGCACATTGCTTGGTTGAATTATATTGAGGGAAGCTGTCCATTTAAAAATCCTGCTAACAGATGTAAGCTATCATATACAGAATGAATAAACAATGAGGTCAAACTGACAGTCCTACCAAAGAACTATATTCAATATCCTATGCTAAACCATAATGGAAAAGAACATTTTAAAAACGTGCGTATGTATGTAAGTATATATCCTAATCCATGGGTCGGCAAGATCCCGTGGAGTAGGAAATGGCAGCCCTCTACACGATTCTTGCTGAGAGAATCCCCATGGGCACAGGAGACTAGTGGGTTACAGTCGGAGGGGTTGCAAGGAGTCTGACACAACTGAGCCACTAATAGACACACACGTATAACTGAGTTGATGCTGTATAGCAGAAATTTATACAACTGGAAATCAACAATACTTCATTAAAAAAAATGTTTTATAAATCCTGCAAATAGATTTTGATCTGTAGTTGCAGATCTTAGGAATGTTTTGATCAGACAAATATACCAGAAACATCAGTAAGTTTAGTTGCTAAGTCGTGTCCAACTCTGCGACCCCATGGACTACACCACACCAGGCTTCCAGTATATCACAAGCTCCCGGAGCTTGCTCAAATTCATGTCCATTGAGTCGGTGATGCCATCCAACTATTTCATCCTCTGTCATCCCCTTCTCCTCCTGCCTTCAATCTTTCCCAGTATCAGTTCTTTCCCAATTAGTCAGTTCTTTCCACCAGGTGACCAAAGTATTGGAGCTTCAACTTCATTCCTTCCAATGAATATTCAGGACTGATTTCCTTTAGGATTGACTGGCTTGATCTCCTTGCAGTCCAAGGGACTCTTAAGAGTCTTCTCCAATACTACAGTTAGAGAACATCAATTCTTTGGCGCTCAGCTTTCTTTATAGTTCAACTCTCACATCTATACATGACTACTGGAAAAACTATAGCTTTGACTAAATGGACCTTTGTCAGCAAAGTAATATCTCTGCTTTTTAATATGCTGTCTAGGTTGGTCGTAGCATTTCTTGTAAGGAGCAAGTGTCTTTTAATTTCATGGCTACAGTCACCATCTGCAGTGATTTTAGAGCACAATAAAATAAAGTCTGTAACTATTTCCATTGTTTCCCCATCTATTTGCTATGAAGTGATGGGACCAGATGCCATGATCTTCATTTATGAATGCTGAGATTGAAGCCAGCTTTTTCACTCTTCTTTCACTTTCATCAAGAGGCTCTTTAGTTCCTCTTTGATTTCTGTCATAAGGGGGGTGTCATCTGCATATCTGAGGTTATTGATATTTCACCCAGCAATCTTGATTCTAGCTTGTGCTTCACCTAGCCCGGCATTTCACATGATGTACTCTGCATATAAGTTAAATAAGCAGGGTGACAATATACAGCCTTGACGTGCTCCTTTCCCTATTTGGAACCAGTCCATTGTTCCATGTCTGGTTCTGTTTCTTCTTGACCTGCACACAGATTTCTCAGGAGGCTGGTAAGGTGGTCTGATATTTCCATCTGTTTAAGAATTTTCCACAGTTTATTGTGATCCACATAGTCAAAGGCTTTGACATAGTCAATAAAGCAGAAATAGATGTTTTTCTGGAACTCTCTCACCTTTTCGATGATCCAGTGGATGTTGGCAATTTGATCTCTGGTTCCTCTGCCTTTTCTAAATCCCACTTGAACAACTGGAAGTTCTTGATTCACGTTCTGTAGAAGCCTAGCTTGGAGAATTTGTTAGCATGAAAGATGAGTGCAATTGTGTGGTAGTCTGAACATTCTTTGGCATTGCCTTTCTTTGGGATTGGAATGAAAACTGACCTTTTCCAGTCCTATGGCCACTGCTGAGTTTTCCAAATTTGCTGCCATATTGAGTGCAGCATTTGAACAGCATCATCTTTTAGGGGTTGAAATAGCTCAGCTAGAATTTCATTACCTCCACTAGCTTTGTTTGGAGTGATGCTTCCCAAGGCCTGCTTGACTTTGCACTCCAGGATGTCTGGCTCCAGGTGAGCTGTTACACCATCATGGTTATCTGGGTTGTGAAGAACTTTTTTGTACAGTTCTGTGTATTCTTGCCACCTTTTCTTAGTATCTTCTGCTTCAGTTAGGTACATACTGTTTCTGTCCTTTTTTGTGCCCATCTTTGCATGAAATATTCGCTTAGTATCTCTGATTTTCTTGAAGAGATCTCTAGTCTTTCCCATTCTATTGTTTCCCTATTTCTTTGCACTGATTACTTAGGGAGGCTTTCTTATCACTCCTTGCTGTTCTTTGGAACGCTGCATTCAAATGGATATATCTTTCCTTTTCTCCTTTGCCTTTTGCTTCTCTTCTTTGTTCAGCTATTTGTAAGGCCTCCTCAGACAACCGTTTTGCCTTTTTGCATTTCTTTTTCTTGGGGATGGTTTTGATCACCACTTCATGTACAATGTCATGAACCTCCGTTCATAGTTCTTCAGGCACTCTGACAGTTATAATCCCTTGAATCTATTTGCATCACCAGAAACATATGAGGACACAAACTAGAAGTATCAAAACATACTTTCTGTATTTCCATTTTCTTCACCTCAAACACTCTTTATATCTGGACTCTTCTATGACCAAGCTGAATAAATCCTCTGGCATGAAAAGGTTCTCTTTTAAACTTTTATTATCCTCATTTTTATAGATTAATTTTTCTCCTGTTTCAGCCAAGGTACCAATATTATTCAATTGGTTCAAAAATATATTGCTTGCACTGTGCAGACAGTTTGGGTATCGCCTCTGGTTAAGCCTTTATGAAAAAGCTGATTTTTCTATAAAAGAGGAAACTTGTGTAGCAGGACAACAAAAGACTTTCATGCTGCATTCTTCAATCTGAATGAACCTGCTGAATTGATAAGGACACTAAAACCAGAATTAGTGGTTTGCTAATTCATTTTGCTTAAACTTTCCTTTCAGCAGTGCCCCAAAGCTTTATAATTCACTTCCTCTCATTCTTTACTATTCTCGGATAAAAAGAAAGGGAAAAGAAACTAATGTACATATTAATACTGGAGTTTTGTGAAAGAAAATGTAACTTTCTCTGGCTGAATGATGATGAAATTTTTATATATAGAAATCTTTTCAAGAGTGGTGCTGGTGAGAAACTTAGGTGGCAAGACTGATTTCTTTAAGGCAAAAAAAAGGCATCTGGACAAATCTTCCATTCTTAAATTATTATAAATATTGGTGCTATTTCAGATTTGAAAATGGTTAACTTGTCATTTCTAGAGACTTCCCTGCCTGTCCAGTGGTTAAGACTCTACACTTCTATTGCAGTGGACACAGGTTTGATCCCTGTCAAGGAACTAAGATTCTGTATGCCTTGTGGCAGGGTTAAAAAAAATCATTTCTAGACTTAGGTAATACAGAACCAGGTTGCTGCTGCTGCTGCTGCTAAGTCACTTCAGTCATGTCCAACTCTGTGCGACCCCATAGACGGAAGCTCACCAGGCTACCCTGTCCCTGGGATTCTCCAGGCAAGAACACTGGAGTGGGTTGCCATTTCCTTCTCCAATGCATGAAAGCGAATAATCAGCTGAAAGAGATATAAGTAAATTTCTCAAAATTTCCTTGAGTAAATACTAGAAAATTATATTTGTGTGTGTATACGTGTGTGCACTCAGTCATGTCTAACTCTTTGCAACCCCATGGACTGTAGCCTGTCAGGCTAGTCTGTCCATGGGATTATCCAGTCAAGAATACCAGAGTGGGTTGCCATTTCCACCTCCAGGAGATCTTCCTGACCCAGGGACTGAACCTTTGTCTCTTGCATCTCCTGCACTTCTTTACCACTGCACCACGTGACATTATTTTAAAATCTTATTAAGTGCTTTCTGAATCCTATGAGATACTGATTGCTAATCATACTTTCAAGACCAGGAAAATTGTTTGTTCCATCATCCCATCTCCATCCTTTTCGAGAAACCTTTTCTAGCTGCATCCATTCCTCCATTCAAAATGGCTCATTCTGTCAGTTAAATTATTCTAATGTACTCATTTACATGAAAGTGCTACTAAGTAACCATAGCTTGATATTTTGCCCAAAGGAATGGTTCACTTAAACTAAGGGCTATGAGAGAAAGTTTACTCCAAAGAAATAATTATCAAATGGTAAAAAATTAAGCTATTCTTGCCAGGGCACACATAATCTAGAAACTCAGCCCTTTACAACCAACATCAGAAAACATGTCATCTGTTTTGCCCTTGCCCTTGTGTGGCCCACTTCTCTGAGACTGTGATCCTCCAATTTTAGCATATGGCCAAAGCACCTAGGACTTCTTAAAATATAGATTGCTTAGTGTTACCACCAGAATTTCTCATTTAGTGGATATGAGATGGGGCTGAAGACTGTATTTCTAATTATCTCCAGTGCTGCTGGTTGGTGGGCACACACTGAGAACCACTGATCTAAGTTACCAATCCTTATGCCTGTCTGAAATCACCTAAAGAACTTTACTTTTTAAACTTTTTTTTTAAATTGAAGTCTAGTTGATTTACAATGTTGTGTTAGTTTCAGATGTACAGCATGGTACAGATTTTTAGATTCTTTTCCCTTATCAGATCAGATCAGTCTCTCAGTCGTGTCCGACTCTTTGCGACCCCATGAACTGCAGCACACCAGGCCTCCCTGTCCATCACCAACTCCCAGAGGTCACTCAGACTCACATCCATCGAGTCAGTGATGCCATCCAGCCATCTCATCCTCTGTCGTCCCCTTCTCCTCCTGCCCCCAATCCCTCCCAGCATCAGAGTCTTCTCCAATGAGTCAACTCTTCGCATGAGGTGGCCAAAGTACTGGAGTTTCAGCTTTAGCATCACTCCTTCCAAAGAAATCCCAGGGCTGATCTTCTTCAGGTTTTTACAAAATACTGAGTACAGTTCCTTGTACTATACAGTAGGACCCTGTTGTTATCTATTTTATGTATAGTAGGTGTATATGTTAATCCTATCCACCTAATTTATCCCCCACACTTTGCCTCCGGTAACCGGAAGTCTTCCTTCTTATTGGTTCTGTAAATAAGTTCTCTGTTCTATAAATGCAGATGCCACCCACAGAGATCCTGATGTCATGAGCTTACCCTGTGAACTAGAGTCAGTCACCTTTTTAAAAGATCCCTAGGTAATTCTAATATGCAGCAAAACTTTCAGTATATTACTCCAAGAACTTTAATGAGAATAATGCTGCTAAGTCACTTCAGTCGTGTCTGACTCTGTGCGACCCCATAGACGGCAGCCCACCAGGCTCCCCTGTCCCTGGGATTCTCCAGGCAAGAACACTGGAGTGGGTTGCCATTTCTTTCTCCAATGCATGAAAGTGAAAGTGAAGTCGCTCAGTCGTGTCTGACTCTTAGCGACTCCATGGACTGCAGCCTACCAGACTCCTCCGTCCATGGGATTTTCCAGGCAAGAGTACTGGAGTGGGGTGCCATTGCCTTCTCCAGAGAATAATGCTAATAATATATAATAAGACAGTATATAGCTCCTGTACACCCATCCTTAATCTAACAATATTTAGTGGATGCTCATTCAACACCAATCCTGTGTGCTGGGTGCTGGGGGTGCCCTGGCCTGCAATATCCTCTGTGACCTGACCCTTGGAAATCTTTGACCTCACATCTAACACCCTCTGCCCAGCTTACCTGCAGCCATTAGTCTCCAGGCACAAAGGCCTCCCTGTTGACCTCAATGTACTGCCAGCTCAGAGCCTTTGTATTCATCATCCCTCTTCCAAGAACACGCTGCCCCTTCCTCTAGTTCTCAACTCATCATCACTTCAAGGAGGACCCCTAATCCTTCTAGCTAAAGGATTTGACTTCCTTCTAATCCACTGCCTTTCTTCCTTTACCTATCTTTATTTCTACTCATAGCATTTAGTACTACTCAAGTTAACAAACATTTATTTGTTGTCTGTCTAATTCCACTTAATATAAGAAACTAGAATTTATGTTTTGTTCACTGCTACATTCCCACTGCCTAGAGTTGTGCTTGGCCTACGACAGAAACTTAAGAAATATTGCTGAATAGATGGGGATGCAGTGCCAATAAGAGGAGCATGACAAGAAGAATGAGACTCATGGATGTGAAAAGCCAACGAGCACAGAACAATGTAAGAACAGTCCATATGGCTAGGAGAGTACAAAGGAAGGGCAGAAACCCCAGCCTGAAGCAGCCCTGGAAGACTACCCAGAGGAAACAATTTCTAAACTAAAAACTGAAAAGGAGTGGGCACCTTCCAGAAGGATGGTAGAAAGTGCTCAGAATATGACACATTGATGAACAGAAAGAAGCTTAATAGACAATTCATCATGGGTCTACTAAATTTCCACTAGGAATGAAGTACAGTAATTAAGCTATAAAATATACAAAGATGACTCAGACTGAAATCTGAGAGCATGAAATCCTGGAAGGCAGGAATCAGACAGATGGATTTTAAACATCTTCATCCACCCTACAATTGCTACACCTGGCAACAATGCACACATAGTAGGCTCTCTATTAGCACTGGGATGAATACGTATGAATAAGGGAATTGCAACCCATGAGGGTTCAGGGATCTGACACTTACACAGTGCCTTGCACACAGACAGGTCTCAAAAAATAACTGCTGGTCCCTGATTTCCTGAGATGAATGATGTTCACCACACTTTATTCAAATTCCAAATGATATGACTCATCCTACATGAATATTAATTAGATGTTATTACTGTTGTATCTTACCACAAGGAAACAATAATTATTTCATTCCACTAAATTTCTCCACAAGCCACCAGGATTATGTGACTATGTTTCCAGCTTTGATTTTACGCTAAATTTTCTTTATGAATTCAGTAAATGATTCTGTGCAAGTTGCTTCTTTGTACTAACCAAAAGACACACATTTTTTGTTTGTTTGTTTTTTAAACCTGTCAGAACCTCACAGAATAGAACAACCAGGTTTTTGTAATCTTCTTATCCTATTTTTAATCTTGAGATACCTGATAAAGTCTTACATTCTTTTATTGTGACAAAACTTAAAAATGACACTGCAGAGAAAAACCACACTGAGTACTTCTCTAGTTTTAAAAGTAATTGACTTAGATTTAACACATATTAATTCTTTTGCCTCTAATCATCCTCTGTTAGAATCCTGAAGATATGAGAAACATGATTCAGGCAAAAGGAATAGTATCTAATAAACCAAAGAGAATTTTGGTTGTCAGACTCTCAAGTACTCCCCAATGACCCCATCTCTTGAACCCGGTCTCATGTAATTCCCTCACCTTAACCATGGGCTACATCTATCAATTCAATCTTACAAAACACGCAAAAGTGATGAAATGTTACTTCCAAGAAGAGGTGACAAAAAGACTATGGGTGTCACTTGGGCTCATGTTGGTTCTATTCCTCTTTTGAGTCACCAGTCATTCTGTCATCAAGACACTCAGGTAGCCTACATAGGGGCCCAGAGAGTGAGCACCACTGAAGTCCACCAGTGCCCACCAGGTGAGCTGGGGAAGATATTCTCCAAGGGAGAGCTGCAGCAGTTCTATCAGCGAGCATGGACGAGGATGCTCCAGCTCCCGCTGAGCACTGAGATGGCTCCAGTCTCGGTTCACAGCACGAGTCCAGCCTCATGTGACACTGAACCAGAGACTCCTAGCCAAATCGCACCTAGATTCCTAAACCACAGACTCTGCGGGATAACTTTATGCTTTAAGCTGCTATGTTTCAGAGTCATTAGTAACTGGTATAATAACGAATCGCAACGAAGATGCCATTATTTGATTTTTACCCTCTTGTGGCTGTCTCTTAGGCGACTTCCTCTCAGAGGTAGTATAGCATAGTGGTTTAAAGCACTGACTCTAGGGACTTTCCCTGGTGGTCCAGTGGCCAAGACTCCATCCTCCCAGTTCAGGGTGCCTGGGTTCAATCTCTGGTCAGGGACTAAATCCCACATGGCACAACAAAGATCAAAGATACAGTGCCACAACTAAAACCTGGGGCAGCAAAATAAGTAATTTTGTTTTGTTTTTAAGAAAAGACCACTGACTCTGAAACATTAATTCATATATCTGAGTAGGAATCACAACTCTGACTCTCGAGAGTAATAACACGTGATCGTAGCATCTACCCCGGGCCTTGGTAGTAATTAAATGAGAATGTAAAGTTTCTCACTGATACCTGATGCTGTGCAATTGTAGTTGCTTTTCTTATCCATTCTTTTCCTCCCTCCCTACATTTCCATTTCTCCTTGTCAGTCCTCCTTTTCTCCTCTTTGTCATACATCCATTTATTTCCCCTTGCCTTAAGCATTCTTTGAAGACATACTTATTGAATTCCAACTATTTGCTCTTCCATAGGAGAATCCCAGGGATGGGGGAACCTGGTGGGCTTCTGTCTATGGGCTTGCACAGAGTCGGACATGACTGAATCGACTTAGCAGCAGCAGCAGCAGCCTATTTCACAGACAACAGAAGAAGGAGGCCCTCTTCAGTTCAGTTCAGTCGCTCAGTCGTGTCCAACTCTTTGCAACCCCATGAATCGCAGCACGCCAGGCCTCCCTGTCCATCACCAACTCCCGGAGTTCACTCAGACTCACGTCCATCGAGTCAGTGATGCCATCCAGCCATCTCATCCTCTGTCATCCCCTTCTCCTCCTGCCCCCCATCCCTCCCAGCATCAGAGTCTTCTCCAATGAGTCAATTCTTCCCATGAGGTGGCCAAAGTATTGCAGTTTCAGCTTCAGCATCATTCCTTCCAAAGAACACCTAGGACTGATGTTCTTCAGAATGGACTGGTTGAAACTCCTTGCAGTCCAAGGGACTCTGAAGAGTCTTCTCCAACACCACAGTTCAAAAGCATCAATTCTTCAGTGCTCAGCTTTCTTCACAGTCCAACTCTCACATCCACACATGACCACAGGAAAAACCATAGCCTTGACTAGACGAACCTTTGTTGGCAAAGTAATGTCTCTGCTTTTGAATATGCTATCTAGGTTGGTCATAACTTTCCTTCCAAGGAGTAAGCATCTTTTAATTTCATGGCTGCAGTCATCATCTGTAGTGATTTTGGAGCCCAGAAAAATAAAGTCTGACACTGTTTCCACTGTTTCCCCATCTATTTCCCATGAAGTGATGGGATCAGATGCCATGATCTTCGTTTTCTGAATGTTGAGCTTTAAGCCAACTTTTTCACTCTCCACTTTCACTTTCATCAAGAGGCTCTTTAGTTCCTCTTCACTTTCTGCCATAAGGGTGGTGTCATCTGCATATCTGATGCCATTGATATTTCTCCCGGAAATCTTGATTCCAGCTTGTGATTCTTCCAGTCCAGCGTTTCTCATGATGTACTCTGCATATAAGTTAAATAAGCAGGGTGATAATATACACCCTTGACGTACTCCTTTTCCTATTTGGAACCAGTCTGTTGTTCTATGTCCAGTTCTAACTGTTGCTTCCTGACCTGCATACAGATTTCTCAAGAGGCAGATCAGGTGGTCTGGTATTCCCATCTCTTTCAGAATTTTCCACAGTTGACTGTGATCCACACAGTCAAAGGCTTTGGCATAGTCAGTAAAGCAGAAATAGATGCTTTTGTGAAACTCTCTTGCTTTTTCCATGATCCAGCGGATGTTGGCAATTTGATCTCTGGTTCCTCTTCCTTTTCTAAAACCAGCTTGAACATCACGAAGTTCACGGTTCACATACTGCTGAAGCCTGGCTTGGAGAATTTTGAGCATTACCTTACTAGCATGTGAGATGAGTGCAATTGTGCGGTAGTTTGAGCACTTTTTGGCATTGCCTTTCTTTGGGATTGGAATGAAAACTGACCTTTTCCAGTCCTGTGGCCACTGCTGAGTTTCCAAATTTGCTGGCATATTGAGTGCAGCACTTTCACAGCATCGTCTTTTTAGGATTTGGAATAGCTCAACTAGGATTCCATCACCTCCACTAGCCTTGTTTGTAGTGATGCTTCTTAAGGCCCACTTGACTTCACATTCCAGGATGTCTGGCTCTAGGTGAGTGATCACACCATTGTGATTATCTGGGTCGTGAAGATCTTTTTTGCACAGTTCTTCTGTGTATTCTTGCCATGTCTTCTTAATATGGCTGTTAATTCTCTCCCCTCCTTCTGTTGTTTTACTTCTGCCATTCTTCCTAACCATCACAGCACTCTGTATTTTTTTAAAGTACATCACCTTGATTATTTTATCATTAGAAAGATTTACTGGACATAGAAATAGTCCACATCCAACAGACCTGTCCATCTTCCTCGTGTAAAAGTTTCTAGTATTGGCTTAATCTCTTTAAGATCACTGAGCTGCAAATAAAATTTACTAATACAACTAAACCAGTTATACACATATTTTAAAACTTAAAAGAAATATTTTATAACTGACTTGAAATACCCTGATTTTTTAAAATCTGTTTATTTTCTTGACATAAGTCTACAAGATTACATATAGAAATATAAATCCTATGCTATTAATAACTCCTACGTTTCTTTGTGGATTTATATCATTTTCAGCAACTAGCTAAATGTAAAAAAATACTCTTTTTCACAGAACATTTAAGCAATTTTAGTGGAGTGATATGAGCTCCTAATAACTTCTCAATGACTCTTTACCACAGGTTGAAAAACATCAAGCACTGTGAGAGGTGGCCTGGCTAAGTGCTGAGGAGTACCAACTCTGGGAGCCAGACCACTTGGAATCAAATTCTATTCTTATACCACCCTGGCAATTTACTTCAGCTCTCGTGCCTGTATTTGCTTATCTGTGAAATACAGACAAGGTTGCCTGCTTGGTAGAGTTCTTATAAAAATAACATAAGTTAATATCTCTAAGTTGCTTAGAGTCTAGGACATAGTTTATACCCTATGTGTTTGTTAAATAAGGATAAGGAGGTTGAGAGCTCTCTGAGATGGATATTTTAAGAAACCAAAACATAAAACAGAAAGGAGAGCTTCCTAATAACCCTAAGTGTTCCATCTCAGAGTCCCATAAAGAATAATCAAACTGTTCTCAAGCACAGTGTACTCTTCCAAGAATATCTATATCCAGGAGAAATATAGTGGGTACTCAAAGAGTGCCCAGGAAGACTACCCAGGAGACAACAGTGGTTGGAACAAGTGAATGATTGGATGATGTGAATAATTTAGAATCAAAGCTACTATGCTCAAATCATATTAATCTGGATGTAAGTGGAATGTGATGGTTTACAAATTCAAACTTCACTTTAATTCAGAATTTCTGATCAGTAATCCAGTATCAAGTGAGCTAAAAATGTATTTGTGCATTTATTTCATCACTTTTGCATTTACCGGGGACCATTTCTTGGAAGACCAAGATGAATGTTGCTGGCTTTAGGAAGCTTACTCTAGAGAAGATCAAGCAGTCATAAAAAGCAAACTGTGTTGTGTGCACTAATGAAGACATGTAGCATGCCCTAATGAAGACACGTAGCAGAAATAATGATAATGTAGTAAAAAGAAAAGGATAATATGGATGATATAATCAATATAACCTTCACAGAGGAAGTAAAAACATAAAGATATAAAAGAAAAATAAAGTTTGGACTGATGACCAAAGGCAGGTAACAAGCCAAGCAGAACAATCAAACTGCAAAGCAAGGATGGGCATGTGAGTATAGCCTGTCTCAGAAAGGAGAAGAATCTCTCTCTTGCTGTTTGTGGAACATAGGGGAGAAAGTGGTGAAACAGAACAGACACACAGGCCGTGGGAGGTCCTTGCAAGGGCTTGTGTGCCATGGTAAGAAATGGATAGTTCTTCTCATAGGCCAGCAATGTTCCATAAGGATTGACTGCTGGTCAAATAAGTTTGCTTATTTGAAAAGTGCTGACTAGCACATCTCCCTGGGGACTGCATTGCCTGTAAGGACTCAACAAGATCACAATGAAAAGGAGTCATTTTCTCAAATTTAATTGAATAGGCAAATTCAAATGGAGTTCCATTTCCTGGAAAATACATGTCGTCAGAAACACAGTTCAGAGAAGGCTATTGGTAACTCTGCTTTTGAAGTGGAAGACAAATTTCAGAAGATAAAAAGGCATAATCGGGAAAGCCAGGCAGGAAACGACTTGAACACGAAGTAGGGAAATGGTAGTAGGACGTCACAGTAAAATCTTTGAGAGAAGCACACAGCACCTGCTTAAAGGCAGAGAGTGAGAGGGAGTGTGAAGTGACCCAAAGGCTACTTCATTTAAAACCAGCTAACTGTTGGCTTAAAGATCAACATTCAGAAAACTAAGACCATGGCATCTGGTCCTATCACTTCATGACAAACAGATGGGGAAACAGTGGAAACAGTGTCAGACTTTATTTGTTTGGGCTCCAAAATCACTGCAGATGATGACTGCAGCCATGAAATTAAAAGACGCTTACTCCTTGGAAGGAAAGTTATGACCAATCTAGACAGCATATTAAAAAGCAGAGACATTACTTTGCCAACAAAGGTCCGTCTAGTCAAGGTTATGGTTTTTCCAGTGGTCATGTATGGATGTGAGAGTTGGACTGCGAAGAAAGTTGAACACCGAAGAATTGATGCTTTTGAACTGTGGTGTTGGAGAAGACTCTTGAGAGTCCCTTGGACTGCAAAGAGATCCAAAGAGTCCATTCTGAAGGAGATCAGCCCTGGGATTTCTTTGGAAGGAATGATGCGAAAGCTGAAACTCCAGTACTTTGGCCACCTCATTCGAAGAGTTGACTCATTGGAAAAGACTCTGATGCTGGAAGGGATTGGGGGCAGGAGGAGAAGGGGACGACAGAGGATGAGATGGCTGGATGGCATCATCGACTCTATGGACATGGGTTTGGGTGAACTCCGGGAGTTGGTGATGGACAGGGAGGACTGCCGTGCTGCAATTCGTGGGGTCACACAGAGTTGGACACGACTGAGCAACTGAACTGAACTGAACTGAATTGCTGTCTTCCTTTTAGGTGTCAAACACAAAAGAGGTGAAGAAAAACTCAAGGTATAAGAGAAACACTATACTTGAGAATTCATATTTAGGTAGAAAATGCCACACCAAAAACATAGTCAATCTGTTAGAGGCATGGTTTCTTCACTGTTGGCAGAATTTGCTACTAAGCCATTCTTCCCACATTTGTGGACCCTTCCACCCCAGCTTAGGTGGTGCCCATGCACACCTAAATTTCTTTTCCATTGCACTTCTTTTCCCAGAAAGCATTCCTTTCATTTACACTTACAAATGATGCCTTTGCCTCTTGAATATTTCTCATTTAAGCCTTAGCTCTAATACACACTAAAGGCTTTACCTTTTGAATATAAAGCACATTGATAAAGGGACTTAGGATAAATGCTTAGGAAAAGAGAAAAAGTTGGCATTGCCTAAAAAAAAAACCACCAGACAGAGGTGATGGCCTCCCCTTTGTTAAGGACAGCTCTGGAACTGGGAAAGGGATGAAAGCGACAGCAAATCAACTTTCCTCCGAACACCTGCAAAGTACACTTCAAAGCATCATGAGCCCAAAACATCTGAGAGTAAGCACACTGAGACGAACACTTTCTCAAGTGAGAGCCAGGATTACTTACATCAGAATACACAGTGATGTTTTGTTTAAAAGCTGAATAAGCCTACATGTCAACCCTAGGAATCTCTAGGTTCAATCATCTGAATTTATCACCTAACACCCTTCTGTGACTTTCTGAATACAGATATTCAGGAACTGTTGGTGAAATAAGATGTATGCAAAGCATGTTTGGTAGAAGGCTTGATATAAAACATTGGCAAACATCATTTGGGTCAACAAATTTGGGGCTATTTTTGTTGGCAGTGGTAGAGAAGCCAGAAAGCAAATTTCATTCTGCACTTGCTTTAGGTAAGTTAATTATAGAGGGATTTACCAGTATTTCTCAGAATGGATTTACAATCAGCTTAGAACATTTTTATTATCTTGATTTAAGAAAGGATTTAATTTAAATCAACCCAATTTAAAATGGCTAGTTGATTTAATCAAAGTTTAACCCAAAAAAGAGACTTAGTTATTTGACATTACCTCTGGCTGTTTTTTGCAAATTTTAAATAGATGACTGTTTTGTGCAAGATATAAAATATAAATTTTAAAATAATTATGATGAAATACACTCACAAAACCACAAAACTAAGTAATTTGTTTGCTATCAGTAAATGAATATGAGACTTTTTGAAGTTAACCATCTTCATTATAAATATATAGATTTATTTTTTAATATGAAAAGCAAATTATTTGCATTTTGGATTTTTCCATCAATAGGGAAAAGATACTAACATATACATAATATTATTCTGAAAAAACTTTCAGGCTAAACTTAAATTTTTCTAGATACAAATGTCCTGTGTTTATTGTAAATGCTGCATGGAGAATATCTGCCCAGGTGAACATGAAAAATTAAAAATATATTTTTACACTGTTAATGGCCTTCATCTTATTCTTTTTTGTTTATTCTCTAGTCAGAAAATTATGTTCTGCTCACTTAAAATTCACAATTGCAATTTAGTGTCTGTTTCATAAATATTTCTTATCCTTGACTAAAAATATAAATCATCAGTGAGCTTATTAAAGTACACTCATACCCAGGCTCCCCCACTAACCAATTTTTGAGGGGGAGAGCTGGACTACTGTTTCAGAAACTCACTGGTTAATTCTAAAGTCTGGCCAAGGTTGAAATACCCAGTTTACAGAAAATACATATAGTTCTAGGTGTGCATAAGACTCTATTATTATTGGACTGGTTTATCATATGCAGCGTGCTGTGCTTAGTCATTCAGTCATGTCCAACTCTTGTGATCCCACAGACTATGGCCTGAAAGGCTCCTCTGTCCATGGGATTCTCCAGGCAAGAATACTGGAGTGGGTTGCCATTTCCTTCTCCAATCATATGCAGAGTTTTAACTAATCAATCAAGTTGTATTGGTGACTCACGCCTGTTCATTGGTTTTGTGTGTTTCTGTGTACATATGGGCGTGTATGTGTGTGTGCACGCTGGGGTGTGTTTATTCATTTGCTTATTTTTACCATTAGCAATAACTACAAATTTCTGAATGTTTCACTCTTTGTATCAATCTTAGTTACAGCTGGATACTGCAAATTCAAATTTCACCGTAAATGTCCATATTGTTCCTACCACCAAGTATTAGAGAGAAAAGAATACTAAAGAGCCTTAGACTTGTTCTTAGGTATCATAAAATTTATCTGAAAAGTTTTTTTTAACATAATATCTAAAATACTTTAAAATTTAATGTCCATTAACAGAGGAATGGACAAAGAAGATGTGGTACATATGTACAATGGAATATTAGCCATTAAAAAGAATGAAATAATGCCATTTGCAGAAACATAGATGGACGTGGATATTATCATAAAAGTGAAGTATGTCTGATAGAGAAAGACAAGTATCATATACTATTGCATATTGATGTATGCATAATCTAAAAAAAATTATACAAATGATCTTATTTATAGAACAGAAACAGACTCCAGATTTAAAAGCTAATTTATGGTTATCAGGAAAGGGCTGGGGGAAGGGACAGACTGGGAGTTTGGGATTGACATGTACACACTGCTACATTTAAAATAAGTAACTAACAAGGATTTACTGTATAGTAGAGGGAACTTGACTCAATACTCTGCAGTAACTTAAAAAGAATTTGAAAAAGGATAGTCACATGTCTATGCATATCTGGGCTTCCCAGGTGGCTCAGCAGTGAAGAATCTACCTGCAGTGCAGGAGCCACGGGAGACTCAGGTTTGATCCCCGAGTCAGGAAGATACTCTGGAGAAGGAAATGGCAACCCATTTCAGTATTCCTGCCTGGAGAATCCCATGGACTGAGGAGCCTGGCAGGCTACAGTTCACAGGGTCGCAAAAATTCAGATACCACTGAAGCAACTTAGCTTTTTCTCTTCTATATGTATATCTGAATCACTCTGCTGTACACTTGAAACTACACAAGACAATATTGTTAATCAACTATAAACCAACATAAAATAATACAAAAGTATAAATTACCTCAAGAGAACATAAAATACCTTAAAACTTGAAGGCACAATATATTTTAACCAAAATTAAGATATAGATTATTTTCAGGCTGGAAAATCTTGGTTTTAATATAGCAAATCAAGATTATTTTTAGAATAATGTAAAAAGGCTATCAGATAAAACTATGAGAACATACTTGAAATGTACCAAATGCAAAATTCAGGTTAAAATATGTGTGTGATGTAATCTTAGCGGGGAAAATGCGCATCAATAAATAAATAGGGGAAAGAAAAAGGACATTAAAACATATTTTCACTGTTGACTTCTAGGTAATGAGCGCAGGTAAACCTATTTTCTGTACTTTCCAAATTCTCTCCCAGGAAACATCTGGGAAGCCAGATTATGTCCAAACTAACTTTATAAGTTGAAATTATTTATACAGATTTTTATATTAGATTTGTTTTCTAAAAATTCACAACTACGAATTGTACTCATACTTTTCTAATTGTTGCATTCTTATTTTGAAAGAGGAATGATTTGGCCTGTTTTTACCTCGGAAGAGATGATCTAAGTTGAGTTGATTTGGCTTATGCATCTTAGCTGATTAGATTTACACATTTGCAGAACCTAGTAAACCAAATATGTTCAAGAAGATGCAGCAAAATATCCACAATCCAACTTTCATCTGATCTACTCATTTTCTATTTTTTGTCTCTTTTTCTTCTATGCCTTTCTTTCATTTTTAATAGCATGTTAACAAAATAAAAAAAATTAATTATGGTATTTTATTAAATGCTACTGGGTAAATGTTTACAACATGCTAAGCTGCTAACATATATTAGATAGAGTGTACAGTCCTTTCAGAGCCAATAAGTCAGACTAGAAGGAAGTAATTTTTAAATCTCTGGCGACTTCTCTGTCTTTAGAGAGTAATAGAAAAGATTTGTTGCCCAATAATTATCCTTAATTTAGGACCTCATGAGTAAAGAAAACTCTGCTTAATAGTATGAAATGTAAGTAGCATTTAGAAGAAAAATAGGTCAAGTAAATTGAATTTTGAGAAAGAGCCATAGGTTAATGACAAAGGAGGTTTAAAGGTGATAGACAGGGCTAAAATTAATGTAAATGAAGGAGAAGAAATTGCTGGATATTACACATGCATCATAGACATCCTGCATAGTTCAGGGCTGATGTAAGCTTTCTCTCCTAAATTTCTCTTTCTCTAACTGTATTTATCCAAGTTAGAGAGAATGGTAGCTACTGAGCAGCCATTTTCCATCCATTCTCCTGCTGCTGTTGCTGCTGCTAAGTCGCTTCAGTCGTGTCCAACTCTGTGCAACCCCATAGATGGCAGCCCACCAGGCTCCCCGTCCCTGGGATTCTCCGGGCAAGAACACTGGAGTGGGTTGCCATTTCATTCTCCAATGTATGAAAGTGAAAAGTGAAAGTGAAGTCGCTCAGTCGTGCCCAACTCTTAGCGACCTCATGGACTGGAGCTTACCAGGCTCCTCCATCCATGGGATTTTCCAGGCAAGAGTACTAGAGTGGGGTGCCATTGTCTTCTCCGTCCATTCTCCTAGATAGACATATTTATATGTAAATATTAAAAACTTAATTGCTCAGAAATGCATGTCTTTAATAAATGTAAATTAATAAAAACCTATGTAGGAAGACTTCTTACTTGCATGCAATAATTCACATAATATAATGTTAACTAAAAATAGTGGGATACAAACTTAAAAATTGTCAAGACTGGCTTGACAAGCGGGGTTTCCAAAAGCGCGATAAGGTGGAAGAATGAGAAACAAGACACAAGAATTCGGTGAAAAGTGAGGATCAGAGGACCAACACCGCTTCAAGGTGAAGGTGCCGAAACTGAATCCAAGCCAGCTTTATTATACTCTCAGCCGTGAATGAAAGAATGTGCAGGGAGTTAAGCTATAACTCATGTGGCCTTCAGGGCCAAAGAACAAAGTGATCATTAACCACTGAGTAACTAAGAAACAGTAATCAATAACAAATCAGTAACTAAGACTAATATTCTTATCTATAGATTTTCTACCAGATACGTAAAACAATGACTCGCCAGTTGGGAAACAGTCTGGGGTCGGTTTTCCGACCCCAGGATCATATCTTGTTTTCAAGATTATGAACTGTTCCCTCTGGACTTGTTCCAAGAGTCTCATGCGTTATAGCATCCAGTTTATCCATAATTATAAATTTCTTTTGTGGCAATTACTGGGGCCTGCTTTTCTTTTATTCTTCCTGTCTCCTACAATAAATAAGATGAAATAGCAATTATTTAAAAATAAGCATATATATAAGGAGAACAGACTTGAAACAAATATACCAAAATTAAAGCTTGTTTGTAGTTATTCCCATATAAGATCAACTTAAAATGATCTTTAAGTTACTTCTTCATTACTTCCTATTTTCTAAAATGTTTATTTCAGAAAGGAACTGTTAATTAAAATTTTTGAATGGGAGGACACACGGGCAAACCTACGGCTGACTCATGTTGATGTTTGGTAGAAACCAAAGCTATGCTGTGTGTGCTTAGTCGTTCAGTCGTGTCCAACTCTTTGCAACCCCATGGACTGTAGCCCACCAGGCTCCTCTGCCCATGGGGATTCTCCAGGCAAGAATACTGGAGTGGATCGCCATGCCCTCCTCCACGGGATCTTCCCAACTAAGGGATCGAGCCCAGGTCTCCCGCATTGCAGGCAGATTCCTCACCATCTGAGCCATGAGGTAAAGCAATTATCCTTCAATTAAAAATAAATAAAAATTTAAAATACAGTAATACGAAAAATATACATATTTAGATATACGTTGCTGTTGTTTAATCACAAAGTCATGTCTGACTCTTCCGACCCCATGGACTTCAGCCCATCAAGCTTCTCTGTCCACGGGATTGCCCAGGCAAGAATACTGGTGAGTTACCATTTCCTTCTCCAATTAAGATGTATAAGATATAACTAAAATACTTTGAAATGAGGAAAATTTAAGCTAAGTGCTATAGACCAAACAATCAACAAAGACTTTTTTAGACATTGTAAGCTTAAGAATCAGTATTATTTAAAAATAAACGATATAGTCAGTGGGGAACACTAGAATTTAAAGGAGATAATTTCTTAATTAATCACCTTTTTATGCATACTATGCTGCTTGTTTATTCTCATTTGTGACTAGGTTTTTAAAATCAGGCATCAATGAACTTTTCTTTCTCCTTTTATTGAAATATATTTGACACATAGAACTGTATAAATTTAAGATATACAACATAATAATTTGCCTTATGAACTGATGACCATAATAGATTTAGTGAACATCCAGTCTTATATAAAAACAACATTAAAGAAATATCACTCATTATCAGAGAAATGCAAATCAAAACCACTATGAGGTACCATTTCACGCCAGTCAGAATGGCTGCGATCCAAAAGTCCACAAGCAATAAATTCTGGAGAGGGTGCGGAGAAAAGGGAACCCTCTTACACTGTTGGTGGGAATGCAAACTAGTACAGCCACTTTGGAGAACAGTATGGAGATTCCTCAAAAAACTGGGAATAGAACTTCCTTATGATCCAGCAATCCCACTGCTGGGCATACACACTGAGAAAACCAGAATTGAAAGAGACATGTGTACCCCAATGTTCATAGCAGCACTGTTTACAATAGCCAGGACTTGGAAGCAACCTAGATATCCATCCACAGAAGAATGGATAAGCAAGCTGTGGTACATATACACAATGGAGTATTACTCAGCCATTAAAAAGAATACATTTGAATCAGTTCTAATGAGGTGGATGGAACTGGAGCCTATTATACAGAGTGAAGTAAGCCAGAAAGAAAAACACAAATACAGTATACTAACGCATATATATATGGAATTTAGAAAGATGGTAACAATAACCCTGTTTACGAGACAGCAAAAGAGACACTGATGTATAGAACAGACTTTTGGACTCTGGGACCGGGAGAGGGCAGGATGATTTGGGAGAATAGCATTGAAATATGTATAATATCATATCGGAAACGAGTCACCAGTCCAGGTACAATGCCCGATAACGGATGCCTGGGGCTGGTGCACTGGGACAACCCAGAGGGATGGTATGGGGAGGGAGGAGGGAAGAGGGTTCAGGATGGGGAGCACGTGTATACTGGTGGCGGATCCATCTCGATGTATGGTAAAAGCAATACAATATTGTAAAGTTAAGCAAAATAAAATTTAATTAAAAAAAGAAATAGAAAAGTTGTTTTTCCTTGTGAAGCAACTATTAGGATTTACTCTCTTAACAACTTTAATATGCAAGTCAAAGAAAGCAGTGTAAATTCTCTTTATCGTGCTGTATGTTACATCTTCAGTACTTACTTACCTAAAGCTGGAAATGTATACCCTTTGATCACCTTCATCTGAGTCTCCCTTCACCCCCATTCAGTGAATTTAAAATAACTTTATTACTGCATTTAAAATTTAGTAAGATACATGGTGTAAGTTCTAAATTTTTTTAAAAAATACAGTGAATATTTGTAGAAATAATGTATAAATATTAAAAAATAGCACCTGGGTTCGATCCCTGGGTTGGGAAGATCCTCTGGAGAAGGAAATGGCAACCCACTCCAGTATTCTTGCCTGGAGAATCCCATGGATAGAGAAGCCTTGTGGGCTACAGTCCATGGGGCTGAAAAGAGTCGGACACGACTGAGCAACTTCACTTCACTTTCATGCATACTATGAGCTATATGATGTGAGGGGAAACACCGAGTTTGTGAGATCACAATCTGAAAACACAGAAAATAAGAAACTGGGTAAGGTTCACAGGTATTTCTTCTCAAAAAGTAGGTGAAGATATATATTTTTAATTGATTGTCAACGGTTCCAGAATGGACGCTCTGGTCAATGCACTAAGGCAGTCAAATCATACCATTTTAAGGTAAAAAATGAATTAGATACAAACAATATTCAAATGGAAAGAATGTATAGGGATCACTTTAGTGCCACCTCCCTTTAAATGTCTCCACTTAAACACTTCCTCACAAATCAGCTTATTAAGTCCAAATGTCTATATTCTATTATCCCAAATGACTTCTCTCAGGTCATACAAAAAGAGGATAGACATTTATTAGCCAAAGCTCTCATCTACAAACAGGCCTTCAACACTTGGATGGGTGCTATCTTGGGCACAGCCAGACTAATCTTTTTAAAATTCTCATTTTTTTTTCCTGCTCTGGTTTGTTGATTTATTCCATAAAATTTGGCACAAAAGACTACAAACTGCTTCAGATATGATCTTACCAGAAAGGAGGCTTTCACAGGAAATGTATCCTAGATCCCCATGAATAATATTCCAAGTCACAAACTTCACCAGGACATAACAATTATCACAGTAATACTCCCAATGAACTATTAAGTATGCAGGCGTGTGCATGCACACATGTGCGCATGTGCGTGCGCACACACACACACACACACACACACACATTTACTGTGCAAAAAGGAGAGGGAGACAGTTTGAAGGAATAATTATTTAGCAGTCAGCTGCAGGATGGCTTTCAGGGAGGAAAGAGGGTGATGCAAAATGGTGACAGCTGAGTCTGGTCACCTGACAAGAGCCAAATCAAAGTGTTCTACAAGTTACCCCCAAGAGCGCTGACTCTATTCAGGACCTGTAGAACAAAAACAAAGACTAGTGTATATAAGCATCACTCTTATGACAAGGAAAATACGATTTAAATGGAACCTAAAGAAGAGACAGGAGGCTATATTGGGAACTTGTCACAATCATCTAGGGGAAAAAATGATGATGTTCTAATCTAAGGCAGTAAATTTGCAGAGAAAACTCAGAATGGAGATATATCCAGAAAGAGAGTCAATGTAATATGGTTGGTGAGGGAGATGGAGATGTCAAAGATTATGTCAGGCTTCATCTCACCTTTATTCTCAGGCATGGCTAGTAAATTTTATATAATTTTGCAATCCTGAGGCAAATGGCATCAGTGGCAAGCAATGGCACCCCACTCCAGCACTCTTGCCTGGAAAATCCCACGGATGGAGGAGCCTGATGGGCTGCAGTCCATGGGGTTGTGAAGAGCTGGACACGACTGAATGACTTCCCTTTCACTTTTCACTTTCATGCATTGGAGAAGGAAATGGCAACCCACTCCAGTGTTCTTGCCTGGAGAATCCCAGGGATAGGGGGAGCCTGGTGGGCTGCTGTCTATGGGGTCGCACAGAGTCGGACATGACTGAAGCGACTTAGCAGCAGCAGCAAGTTTTACTAGTCAATAAGGAGTAATTCTATCCATCTACTGGTAATATACCAAACAGTGAGAAAGCATTTCACTAAAAGCAAAATACTTAGATAAAATAGATATCTATACAAAATTATAAAATGCTCATAAGTGCACTTAAAGGAAAACACACACTCATTTTAATTTATACAGCCAGATAAAGCCCAGAAGAATTTAAGTGCAAATTGAAAGATAAGATACCATTAACGAAGAAAGTAAATCCATACCATATGGAGGTATCCAACAGGCAGCGGGATATATGGGCCAGGGTTTGTGAGGGAAATCTTGGCGAGAATTTCACTCATGGTTCCTAAAAATATGTAAATTGGCATTGAAGCCACATGATCTTGTAAAATCTGAAGATGGGTGGTTTCCTGTGAAGTCAGATCGGTGCTTCCAATGCCACCCCATCTGCCTTCCCATTGGCGTTATTGGCAACTGAGTATCAGACTCCCATTACTCAGAGCTTCCATTCTGGAGCACACCTGCCTTCATGGAAGCTCTGCATGCATCTGAATATTCCAAAATGGACCTTCCATGCCCTATTTAATTTTGAAAAAGACTTGCTCACTTTTTTTCAAATTTCCATTTATTGCCACACCACAATCTTCCTATGGGCCACCGTCAAGAATACAGAAAGTTTCTATGCTCTTCTTAACATCTCTAGCTAGAAAATCACAATGTTAATTTTCTAGTTAGAGATGAGCTCTAATAAAGACCAGCCTTTTCCAGGTATCTGCTCTATAATAACTACTAACATCTAAAATTATGAGCGTGGTGGACATTTTGCTTTAGTGGTTAAGTGCATGGGCTCTTGAGCTCTATCTAGCATCTGGTTTCAAATCCCAGCTCTGCCACCTCTGAGCTTTGAGTTCTTGGTCAAACAACTTGACTCTGTGCTTTTTCATTAACTTTCTCATCTGTAAGGGGGACATGATAATAGTATGTACTTCCTGGTCTTGTCATAAGGAGTATATAAGCTGACACGTGGAAACTACTAAAATAGTGTCTGGTCCCTGGTAAGTGCAACAAAAATGCCCACTATTGTTTTTATTGTTTGTTGTTATTAGCATTATTTTTTCTATCCATCAGTCTTTCATAGAGGAGTTCTGATATCTGGCAAGTCATTATCAAAAGAAATTAAAAATATATAGTTCATTAATATTCTCAGCTTCCTATAAGAACAAAAAAATGGATGTGAGGAATTTCTATTGTTTTCAGTGGAAAAATGTTCTCAACTTTTATTCTATTATGATATCTGTACATCTGTCATATCAATAAATAATTTAAAGTTTTATAATTAATATTTCATGGATTGTAACTGTGGTCAATCACTAATAATTTCCAGTTATGAGTAACTTCAGTAAATATTTAATGTCTTTAGCCAAAAATGCTCAAGGTAGGGAAGCAAATATCTCTGGTGAGTAGAAATGCAGGTTTTTGAAGAAGAGAACTCTCCACATACTCAGCAGAATGAACCATTACATATAAAAGACAGTAACTTATGTCAGCAGCATCTTACCAGACACTCACTGGTGATGGTGCGGCCTAGTGCAGAAGAGTCTCTACTGCTCACAACACACAACCACCATCTCATCCTTAAAGTCACGGGGAGATTCTATTTTAGGAGTTGGTCTTCAGCCCTGTGAGGTTCTTTCAACGTGTTAAAGATTTGTCTACTGCATAAGGAAATTTTTTGTTGCAAGTAATAGAAAACACAACTCACCTTACCTTACATATGCTTTGTTTCTTGTTACCGAAACATTCACAGGTAGGCATGCTTTATCACTCCTTAAGCTCGACTTCTCTTTGATTCTCTCTGCCGCAGTCTCATCTATGAACATTTTATTTTTAGCCTGGTGTCTATCATGAAGCAGCATTATCAGGTCCCACTAACCACATGGTACATGCTCTAGAAGACAGAAAGCTTCTCGTCGCCAACCACAGATCAAAATCTCTGAGCTTCACTCTATTAGAACCAATGCATGTTACAAGCCCATCCCTGATAAGCAACTGTACAGGATGGATATGATTTTGCTGAGTGGTTGTGTGGCTATTACCATAGCCCAAAGGCAGAATAAATAAAGAGGCAACCAATTCATCTGGTTATTTTTTATGTAAATGATGCCATTTCCACAGTTTTAAGAGTTCACACTATTATGCTTGGTATTCTATGTCAAACAAGTATTTTAAGTTTGATGTGATTTCAGATTTTAAACAATCACTGCATATTAAATAGCAGTACCCCCCAAATAAGTTTTATTTTTCCTCCCTTGATCAATAGAAAGAATCACTTCAACACTGCCATTTTTCAGTTAGCCACTATTATGGAGTTAGTTTTGAGATTCCCATTCTTATCAAGAGAATTGTTTCCTTGTATTTCTTACAGTTAAACTACCACTAAGATTAGCACAAAGGTATTATTTTCACAAATGTCATTAAGGCTCTAGCTGGGACAGCTCTCCAGTTTGATGACAGTCTACTTTAATAGAAGTTCTCATGTCCAGAACCACTTGTTCACATAATAGAAGCTATTGGTTAAAAGGGTACATTAAATAAAGAATCTAAGATATGTTGTTTTACTTTTATTTACATTGACACCCCTCAGTCCAGAGAAACCCCTTAATATTTAATGATATTATTTTAAGTTATATAGGAGAAGGAGTGTTTTTTCTTTAAAATATTCTAGAATTTTTTAATGATTTAAGATGAATGAACAATGTCATATTCAAGAAAAAAAATGGAAAGTCTTTACAGACCTTGAAAGTTTTTCCAATTGAGTTGTGAACATATGTTACTTTAAAAAAGCGTTTTTTTGTAACTTTATTTTTTCACGTTTCTTTGAATAATTCACCATCTATCTATGCTGAGGCTGATTTTTGTGGGATACATTAAACCAGTAAAGATAAAAGATTTATGTTGTAAAAGCTGTAGAATTTTCTGATTTAAAAAATATTAATTTGGGGTTGCTGCTATGATTTCTTCCTTGAAAGTCTAACTCTAGATGCTGCACACTCTGGTTTTTATGTCATTATTTCTGTAAGTAAATGTGACATATTCTCATTTAGATCTGTTTCTCCAATTTGGTAGAGTTACTCTCTAATCCAGTTTTCTCTATTGATAAATGACTTTAACTTCTCTGCAATTCTCTGAGCAGCATGCATTATCAGCAGGTAATTTCTCCTAGCTGGTGTTCAATATGTGGATTCCATGAGTTTTTTTCCCAACATCTACACTCCAGTCCATTTATTAAAAATATGTGGGCTACCCATATTTTCTGAGGCAATGGTAGTTTCTGTTTGAGTATGGTTAATGAATTTTCAATACTGTCTCTGTTGCATAAGAAACATCCATAATGGATCAATTATAATTTATAATTTGGATTTGCACTTCTAAAATAAGACACGAAATTAGCCACCTGTGAACAAACCTGTGGATTGTTAATGTTTTTAACAATTTTCCAATCCATAAATAATCCAAAAACATTTTATTTAGCAAATGACTTTTTCATGTTTTCACACAATTTTTATGTCAACAACTCTCTTCTCCCACTCATCTATCACAGTTTTCATAAAAATAAAAGATCCAAATAACATGTGTGCAGTTGTCATGGCAGGCAGAGTATATGATGCCCTCAATGATCCCAAACTCCTAATATGCACATTGTTGTGTAATTCCTTCCCCTTGAGTGTGGGCTGCCTAGTGACTTGCTTCTAATCAATATAACATGGCAAAGGAGACAGGATGTCACTTTCATGATGAATTTACATACAATTGTAACTTCTCTTTTGCTATCAGACTCTTCTGCCTTCTTGGCTCACATGCTTTGATGAAACAAATTGCCATCAATAAACTAAGGGTGATCTCCAACCAAGAACTAACCAGGAAGTGAAGTCCTCATTTCAACAATTCTCAGGGAAGCAAATTCCTCCCCAAACCCCAAAACCACAGGAGTTTATGAGTACCTCCTTCCCCAGTTGAGACTTTACAAGAAATGGCAACCCTGGCTAACAGTTTTGATTGTAGTCTCATGAGAGCCACTGAAAGAAAGCCTAGGCTAAGCTATGCCCAGACCACTGACTCACTGAAGCTATAAAATAACAAATGTGTGTTGTCATTCAGTTTATAGTGATCCGTTATACACCAACAAAACTCTAATATACTTGCCACAAACAAGTTTGAGAGAAAGCAAAACTAATTAGGATAAGTTTGACTAATAATGGCAGAGTAATCAAATATATTGGAGAAGGCAAAGGCAACCCACTCCAGTACTCTTGCCTGGAAAATTCCATGGATGGAGGAGCCTGGTAGGCTGCAGTCCATGGGGTCACTAGGAGTCAGACACGACTGAGCGACTTCACTTTCACTTTTCACTTTCCTGCATTGGAGAAGGAAATGGCAACCCACTCCAGTGTTCTTGCCTGGAGAATCCCAGGGATAGGGGGAGCCTGGTGGGCTGCCGTCTATGGGGTCACACAGAGTCGGACACGACTGAAGCGACTTAGCAGCAGTAGCAGCAGCAATCAAATACATTAAAGGATAATCCAATATTGTGGCATTTTCAGGGTCTTCAGTCAGTATTTTGTTTTTAACAGAAAGAATGAATAACGTTGGATTTTGGTAAGTCAGTGAAGTAGAAAGTTTTAAACACTCTTACAAATTGGAAAAGGAAATGGCAACCCATGTCTGGAAAATTTCATAGGTAGAGAACCCTGGTGGGCCAAGTTTAGCACTGGACTTGTTTATTATATTACAAAGTTTCTCTAAGTCTCAGAATGATAATTCTAAAATACCTGCATCTATTGTCTTTCCTCCTTTGCAACTTAAATGCAAGTTTCCAAAGAACAAGGAAATTTATGAACACTGACTCTGTCATGTTGAATTCAGTTTTTCTGTGTCGTTAGTTACTCATCTGATTATACAATGTATTACATATAATACATACATAAATTAAGTTCCTGTGTATCTATTCTACATATCCAGGGATTGAACTTGAGTCTCTTACATCTCCTGAATTGGCAAGTGGGTTCTTTATCACTAGCATCATCTAGGAAGTCCATTCATTACATTACTACCAGAAAACAGTGGATTGGATTACACCAAATTAGAGTTTGTTTCAGATGTTTGTCTTATCCATTAATTCTATCATATAACTGAAATTATACTTGGGGAGAATGTAGAGGCACCTCAAAAACAGTAGACATCTTTCACAGTAGTTCATCAGAGTGAGCTGCCAAAAAGATAATTAGAAGTATAGCTATTTTACTGCTTATTTCATGTCAATGAGAATATATAGGAACTACTTTTTGTCTTTATCCCAATCATTAGTACTATTTTTTTTAGGAAGAGACATAAAGCAGAGAGCTAGGCAACTCCGAGGCTGGTGCAACCCAGATGGCATCATCAGTCCCCACTTTCACATTTCCAGCTCTGAATCAAACATGAAGTGAAAATCTTAGACAAGTGGAACAGGGTGTTAATTCCTGGCTCAGAAGACTTTTCTAGCATTTACTTCACATTACACTTATCTCAGCATCTTGCCAACCTAAAGGTAAATAATGCTCACTGACTGTGATAGAACCTCTGACCCCTCTCTTTAGGATTGCCTACCAATAACTATTTGTAGAGTCCTCGGGGCATATGTCACATGTGCTCATGCACACAGTCATCTCTAATGTATGCTTCCAACATTTTCCTATTTAATCTATATTTTCTGCCAAAGGTTCAAATCCTTCCAGGGTTGACTTAGAGGCAGCAGTTGCTCTCTAAGGCTGCCAACTATCTTTCTCTGATGAAAATCTGCTTTACCAAAGAGCTTAGAGTTGTATGTGGTTATGGAAAGTGTAATAGAAGGGTTAGCTGCTGCAACTGCTGCTGCTGCTAGTACTATTCATAGTGTCTGACTATCTTGGTTCAACATTATGCTTAGTCAATTAATATTTGTTCTATTTTTTAGCGGTGACCCCAAATGGGGAAAATAACTTTCAAGTTTTCACCACCACCAATAGACTTCACTCTTAAGTAAGAGTTATAAAGCAGTATTGACTTTGCATTCCTCTCTTCCAGCAAGTATATGCTCCCTTCATATGTTTACTTCACATTCTTCTGAGGGTTCAGAAATGGGAGGGAGGTCCAAGAGGGAGGAGATATACATTTGTATATAGATGGGCTTCCCAAGTGGCACTAGTGGTAAAGAACTTGCCGGCCGAGGCAGGAGACACATGAGATATGGGTTCAATCCCTGGGTCAGGAAAACCACCTGGAGATGGGCATGACAACCCACTCCAATATTCTTGCCTGGAGAATCCCATGGACAGAGGAACCTGGAGGGCTACAGTCCATAGGGTCACAAAGAGTCAGATCAGAAATGAAGCAACTTAGCACACACACACACACACACGGCTGATTCACTTCCTTATGTGGTAAAAACTAAAACCACGTGGTAAAGCAACTAGACCTCAATTAAAAATTAAAAAAAAATTATCTGAATGATATACATTGTGCAATACATTTCAGCATCGTTCTCCTCTAATTCTGAAGGATACTGCTCACATCAAAATTGGGGCTTCATGACTACTCCCCAAGAACGCAGTCTTTGAAAGATCTTTAGGTCGTACTGAAATAACTCCTCAGTGAGCCCCACCCACTATTGCTGTAGACATCATTGGAAATGCCTAAATTCCAGAGATATGTTTATAAAAATTAATATTCAAATTAGCACTCTATAACATAAGAAAGTCAGGTTGAGTCTTTTTCAATTAATACTGGAATTGATGCATCGCCAGTTCTTGAACCCACGCCTTCATCCACCCACATCTATAGCCCTCTATGAGGACAGTATTAGCCACTGTGGTAGATCAACCTCACGCTTACCATTTCACAACACAGTTATAGTTTTCAACACTCTCTCTGGAATACACATTTGTCCAGAAAGTAATTACAATGCATTGCACACTTTTTGATTTAGAGCCACATGAAATAACAGGCTATATCTATAAGCTGCTTGAAAAAGAAATCTGTACCAGACAAAGGTAAATTTCCAGCTCCTAACTATAAAAGTGATGATTTCATTTGTCCTGCAAATAAAATTTCGCTATTGGACTATGGTATGTATTTCAGATCATTTCACTTGCACAATCAGCATTTAACAATCTGTAATGAGGCTTGTCATTTTGTAACTTGAAGCCTGATCATAAACTGTGCAAAAAAAATTCAAGGTTATGCAGTCAATTATTTGGATGGGAAACGAGTATCATTCTTCCCTTGATTAGAGACTAAGAGAGATCTTAAGAAAGTGGGGCATCTGTTTTCCTGCCCTGAGATATGTCTATATGTTAATGTACTGCCCCGATTCTGAGGATGACACTGCGAACCACGAGTGAGTCATTGCAGTATTTTTCCATCAGCAGTGAGGAATTTTCCCTGTTTTATCTCTTTTTATCAGACATTGATTTACTGGATGAGATCAAAGGACTGTAAATGTTAGGTCCATAGCTTCTGGTTAACATGCACACAGTTCTGTGCCCGTTGCCAGAACTGCACTCCAAAATGGGTCAGTTGATCTTAAGCAACATCATACAGGGACCCACAGTCATCAAGTAAACATCCAGAATGTCTGAGCACTCAGATTGTGGTGCCACCTGAAGCACTTGGAGGCAAGGAAAACAAGCTCATACCCAGAACACACGTCAGCCACAAAAAGACAAACACCTCCTTCCTCTGAAGTAGAAGAGATGTGAAGAAAGCTACTTGTCCCAGTAGGGCTGGCTGTTCTCAGTGGCTCAGTACTGATCTTTGCTGCTGACAGGTCAGTGTTCAGTTAAAACAGGAGCTGTAATAGGGATGAACCTGTAATAGGGAACTCGGACACTAGGCCTAAAAGCAAAGCCTCCATTCTGCAGCCAAAATCACTCCTGTGATACAGTCACAAGTATACTTATGAACAGAAGCTCGACAAATCATCACACCCAGAGGTACATTTAGCTCCCCGCTGTATTGAATGGTATACCATTGGCACTGCTGTGTATACAAAAATCTGCAAGCTTTGAGCCACTCCCATACGCCTACCTTTCCACAGAACTCTTCATCTCAACTATCTCAATCTTTGTCTGTACAGGCTTCTAACTAAGTAGCCAGGCTATTTATCACAGCCAACTACAGACACATGTGTTTTTACCTCAGATCAATTCTTTCTCCATGCCAAGTAAAAGACCAAGCATACTGCTTAAGGGTATTCCCAATGCAGATTTCTCTGCAACACTGCTTTTAAGGCCACATATCCTACAATGTAGCTGCTGTCCATTTTTGGCTCACACCAACTTATCAATCTAACCCATCCACATACCAAGCCCAGATATTTTCCATGTCTATCCTCTGGTCATAAAAACCCATCACAAGGTGTGAACATGAGCAGAATATCGGTCCCCCGAAAAATTCATCATTGCACCCAGTCCTGAACTCTTAACATGGTATGTCTCACTCTCTGGGGCATATGTGTTTTAACACAAAATCCAGAGCACATTCCAGTTCCTGCTCCCCTAGTATTCTTAGTATGTTGTTATTAATTTACAGTGAATGAACATAATGCTCTGTGGAATGTTTAAATCAGTGCTGTTCAGTGGAAATATAAACATATAAATAAAGTTTTTCACCACTCACATTTTTAAAAGAACAAGTTAAATCCATTTTACTTACATGTATGTTAGTTAACCAATATCCCAAACTGTTTTTGAAAATGTAATCACTATAAAAATATTAATTAGATATCTCAAATCCTTCTTTGGTACTAAGACTGTACTATTTTACACAAACAGCACATTTTGATTTGCCTTCTCCACATTTCAAGAGCTCACTAGCTACACGTGAACCTCCACTTTTGACCCAGGTGGAATAAGAACCAGAATTATCCTCCTGTCAAGCAAAAAACTAGACAAAATATGAGAAATAATACTTTTCTAGACACTTGCCTTAGGGAACAAAGGACAGGCATACCTTGGAGATGGGAAATGAGTGAATTAGCCCTATGACTGCCCCAACTTACTGTCCTGAGAGTTTCTAAGACTGTCCAAGAAGAGAGACCTCAAGAGGAGTTCAGCAGACTCCCTAATTGAGGAGGGGGCTTGGAGCCCGAGCAGATCAAGGTAGCTACAGGCCTCAAGAAAGAGAACCAGAGAGGAGAACGCTGCATAGAGAGAAAACCACAGGGATCTTTAGCAGAACAGCCCATGTGTGTAAGGAAACTAGGGAAGTCAGAAAAATAATCACATGAAAGGATTAGCGGAAACACACGCTCACACAAATCGATGAAGAGTGTACATTCCCACCAGCCATGTTGGAAAATGTCAAGATTTATTGGGTGTCAGGAAGAACACACAGAGGTGTCTTGCTTCAGTTGGGGTGATAATTAGGTCTGCGATAGGGGATCAAACTATTTCCAAGTAACAGGTGCATCCCAGAACAAAAGACAGGATTATTTATAAGACTACGAAAATACGCAGCACACAAATTGGTAAAATTCACAACATATCACCTCCAATCAAAAATGACGAGGCTTGCAAATAAGCAAGAAAAAATGCTCCATCTTGAGAAGAAAAATTAATCAACTGCCACCAACCCAGAATAGACCCAGATATAAAAACTAGCTGATTAAAACATGAAAGCAGTTATAATTATACTGTAAATTAAAAAATACAAGTTGAGAAGGACTTCCAGTTTCAGATTCAACAAACTTGGAAACTGTCACTCCTGTCTTCAAAACAAGAAAAATTGATTGTTGATAGAAAATCAATGACCTGTCCTGCACATTAAGGAATGGAGGTCACAGAACAATCCTGAAATCTGGAGAGACAACTACATGAGGAAACACCACTTCTGAAATCTACCTCTACCTACCTTGAGAAAAAGCTGCTGGAGACAGAAACTTGCAGAAACTGTTCAGTGGTAAGTTTGATGACATGCTAGAAGCTGAATGAGGACTCTTAAGAGACCCAGAAATTCCCTAAGAGATGATCCTCTACTTTTTTAAGGGCTTTCTCTTCAGGGATCTGACCAAGTCTCATTGTGAGGAGTAGAGAAAGATCTCCTTGTGACCCTGGGAGGGACTGGGGAAGAATAACCACTGGGAAATACATGTAGGTTCATTTTCATATCAGAGGCTTCTCTCCAAGACTAAGAATTTGGCCAGAGCAAAATTTTAAAATCTTAAGCTAGGTGGGAGAAGGGGAAGAGAATTTTCCCCATGCCAGCCTTCTATAGTCTCTTTATTTCATGTAAGGCTGTTGGTGAGAAATAAAATTAACACAGATCAGAACACTACAGCCAAGGAAAGGAGTAGATTGTAGTGGGGAGAGAAAAGGGGAGTAAGCTATACCTGAAGAAAACAACTGTGAAGATCACAGTCCTGAGATAGAAGTCCATCAAAAGACTGAGACTTAGTTGCAATATCATACATTGCTCTCATATACAAACACCTACCACCACGCCAACAGGCTCCAGTATAATAACAATAAGTGATAGCTGAATAACCTGAGGATCCAGACCTTGTCTGATTAAGAGCACGTGAAGCCTGATGTCAAAAGGGGAAGAAGTTAAGGACATTAAGGAAATGAAGTCTCTGGCACCTACAGCTACAGTTATCGATCACAGTGCTGCTCTACTCCCAGACAGATTAACAGCAATCCTTAAAGCCCTATTTATTCAGTTCTTATTGCCCAGAATAACATGTCTGGCTTTCAACAAAAATGATAGAGTATGTCAAAAGCAAGGGGAAAAATACTCTCAAGAGACAAAGCAGTCAGCAGAACCAGACTCAGAAATGACACAGATATTGCAGACTGTGTGATTCCAATTGCAAGATATTTTGGAAAAGGTTTAGCTATCAAAACAGTGAAAAGCTATCGGTGACTGCAGCTACTCAGGCAGATGGAGGAAAGGCTGAAAGAGGGAAGCATAGGAGCATTTGAGCATGGTGAAACTATTCTGCCTAGTACTAAACCTGGATACCTGACACCGTTCATTTGTCCAAAGCCACAAAATTTTGCAGCAAAACAACTTTAAAATATGAAAATTTTAAAATATACTCAGGATGTTAAGGGGTCCCTAAAAATGATACAGGCAGTAACAAAACAATCTAATGCTATTACAATGATATGAAATAATGTAACTGAAAGGGCAGAGGAAAAAGATTTTGTTGGAAGTAACTCTGAAAATGAGTTAGGACTGCAAGAGTAAAGATGACAGAAACAACATAAGCACTTTATTTTGACTCATAAAACTGTTTATGGTGGGTGTACAGGTTGACAAGTCTTAAATTATTATACATGGATTCTGAGCTATACAGTGAGACCCACGAAGGAAGGGATGAAGGGAGAGAGATCCCTCACTGCTGGACTGTGAATTTATAGATATGCCAAGGGAGGAGGCCAGAATGATCCACGTGGTAGATGATTAGCATTAGATAACTCAATATTAATTCAGGATTAGCATAATACAGATACAGATGAATACATAGAGAAACACATACAGATGTATATATACACGAGCTGGTAAACACATAAGTATTCTTGCCGTCAGCTTAGAAGTCCTGCAAGCTTTATCACTCTATAGCAACCAACACATCTAATGTCTAGATCTTGGTGTATAATAATACTCTCCCTTAAGAGGAATCAAGGCTTCCTGGATAAATGCATGACTCCATAGCTCAGGGAAGGAACACACAAGATGATCCCTGTGGTCTGAAGCAGTGTAGAGTACCAGAAAGTAAGAAAATGAATGAAAAGTCCACAAAGGTGGGGATGTATCAAAGGGACACAGGAGTAACAAAGAGTTCTCAACAGCCAGAGCTAAAACAATTTGAACAATGAAATAAAGTAATAGTGGATTATAACCAAAGTCCAAAATAAACAACCGGAGTTCACAATAATATAAATAAATGATTCGATAAATAAAGAGGAGAAAGAAGCCAAGTCTCCAAAGGAGAATTCTAAATAATTTATGTAGACACCCCACCTTCAAGGGGAAGAAACATAATTCCCTTCTTTTTAAGTGTGGGCTGCATACAGTGACTTCTTTCCAAAGAGTACAGTGTAAAAACAAGGAAAATAGAGGAACTTTGCTGGGGAGAAATTTGACCAATGTGTCCTGAGCCGGGTGACTGAGATGAACACCGTCAGCAATGGGACAGGTGAGCTCTAGGTCCTCTTGATATGACGTGCACTTTCCTGTGTATTCTGCCTTCCAAAACCCCCAGTCTAACTATGAGAAAAAAGTCAGATAAACACCAACTGAAGGACAGTCTATACATATCTGACCAATACTTTGCAAAAAATGTCAAAAGTCACCAAAGATAAAGAGTGTCTGAGAAACTGTTACAGTCAAGAGGAGCCTAAGGAGATAAGGCCAGATGGGATCCTGCAACAGAGAAAAGACACTAGGTAAACAGCAATGACATCTTAATAAGTTATGGGCATTTTTAATAATACTGTGGTTTATTAGTTACAATAAACATACTACAACCACTGAGCAATGTTAATAATAGGGAAACTGGGAGTGGAATATTGGGAACTCTCTGTACCATCTTCACAAGTTTTTTAGAACTCTAGAACTATTTTAAAATAAGTTTATTTAAAACGTGTTAGTGACACGAAAGATATTTTTAAAAGGACTCAAATTAAACTTCTAGGGATGAAAACTACAATGTTAAATTAAGGCCCAGATAGACTTTGCCTCAGATGCAAAATTTAAGGGAGGGGGGTGCCAAAACACTATATCAAGATAAACAATATTTTAAAACAATATTCTAAAAGTCATAATTAATGCAAAAATATCCATGATGAACATAATACATAAATTTAAAATAAAGGATTCAAAAAATGCTGTGCCAAGCCATATTGGAGCCTGAGATAAAAAGGAAAATTGTGAGCCCATATACATGTTTTTCCAGAACATGTCAGTAATTGAAAAAATAAAAAGTATGTATAATAATACTCACAGCATTAAAGTTTATTCAGGAAATATATCTCGATAAAGTTTATACATACTAAACAAGTTACATTCACTCATTTTAACTAAAACTCAAAATTAAAAATGAGATAAGCCAAAAAACAAGTCCTTAAAAATATTATTGATGAGTTTCCTTTTATTAAATCCAGAAAAATAAAATTATAATATTCTGTTTGGGGTATAAACAAAATGCTTTAAGTTAAACTAGCATTGTGCATTTGAAATATCTACTTTTCAATCATTCAGTGTTTTCCCAGGAATGGGGTGGAATAGAAAGTTCAGCAAAAGATTCATATGCACAGCCCTTGAATTACAGAAAATAATGAACTGGTAAGAAGAATTGATGCTTTTGAACTGTGGTGTTGGAGAAGACTCTTGAGAGTCCCTTGGACTGCAAGGAGATCCAACCAGTCCATTCTGAAGGAGATCAGCCCTGGGATTTCTTTGGAAGGAATGATGCTAAAGCTGAAACTCCAGTGCTTTGGAAGACTCTGATGCTGGGAGGGATAGGGGGCAGGAGGAGAAGGGGACAACAGAGGATGAGATGGCTGGATGGCATCACTGACTCCGTGGACGTGAGTCTCAGTGACCTCCAGGAGTTGGTGATGGACAGGGAGGCCTGGCGTGCTGCGATTCATGGGGTCTCAAAGAGTTGGACACGACTGAGCGACTGATCTGATCTGATAATTCACTAGGGAAAGGTTGGTACTTTCAATCAATAATATTGGAAAAATGGCTATATCAAAGAAAAATAAACATTGACTCTTTTCTCATTTCATGCATAAAAATCAGTTCACAATTTACCACAGATCTAAACGTGAAAGGCAAAATAATATTTTTGATATCTTTACATTAGTAGAAATATTTCATTAACAGGATACAAAAAGTGACTAACAACAAAGAAAAAATAATGAATTGGACCTTATTATTTTGGTTTATTAAAAGACTCCATTGAAAGAGTGAAAAATTAATTACAGCTGGGAGAAAATATTCACTGCATATATCGAATCAAGGACTCATACCCAGAATATTTAAAGTATTTCTACAAATCAATAGGGGAAAAAAAAAGACCTCAATTGAAAAATGGGAAAAACTTAAATGGATACTTCTTGAAAGAGGATATCCAAATGGCAAAAAAAAACAGAAAAGGGGGCTAAAAAGTATGTTATCATGAAAATGCAAATTAATACCATAATGAAATGTCACTGCAGGTGTGTATAGAACTCTTTGGTGATTACTTAAATAAGATCCATAAATAAAAATAAAAAATAATTTCATTCTTTTTTTATATATGGAGAACAAATACTGCTTTTTTATTTAATGAGGAAAAGGGCAAAAATTAAGCAATCTGACAGGTACCTTAAATGTTAAGTTTGCTTCATAGGAATTAGAAAAATGTTAAATATTTTATATGGTAACTTAAAGTGAGGCTTGACTAAATCAGTATTAATATTTTCTCACATGATTAATAAAATATTTCTAGCTACCTTAGAGCTTACATATGTGAGTTTTGAAAGAAACTGCACAAAACTTTGTCTATGTTTTACCCAAAATGCTGTAAAAAATTTTGGTATTTCCAAAAGCATTCAACTTATATTGGAAAAAGCAGCATCTCACTAATTCATTAAATTTTTAGGAATTAATATTCAGAACTGACAAGTATCAATTATATTTAAACACATTATTTTTAGCATTTACCATTTTTCATCACTGTTTTTGCTTTGCTCCAAAGCTAGGCATTTTTGACATTTCTGTCTAGGGATGGAAGAGGTATAGTTGCTAATTGGAATTTTTCATGACTTCTATCACACCACATATTTCTACCACATATGTGAATTCAGACATATCCTACATGTCTCAATACCCTGTTTTTAAAGCCAGGCTTCACACTTAGCAGAGATATATGTGATAGGCAAAGAAAGGTTGAAAAAGCATTTTCTTAGCTGTTCTTTAGATTTTAAAACCCTGGGCAACATCCCTTAGCAGGATTGGGGTAGTTGAGGAATATGCTTATTTTCCATAACATGGAAGAAAAATTATTTTGCAGACATTTGCTTTTCAGACAATTTTAAGATCAATTTTAGGAACAAATACATATGGAAGTTCAAGATCTGGAAGATGAAAAATCTGTGCATATAATCAACCAAAACATATTGAGAGATACAGAATTTTTTAAGATTTTATCTTAGAAATTCTGTAAAATTAAGATGAAATGATGGGAATATTTCACCTGCAAGTTATCCAGGTGAAATCTTAGGCAAGCAATCTTAGGCTTTGGAAACTCAGAGGTTAACATAAGGAAAAAATTTCCACTTGTAAGTTCAAAAATTGATTCTTACTAATATATGCAAATTCAGGTATAAAATATTAGAATAATAAGTATATCCAACTATTGATGATACATACAGTAAATTAGACCAGTGTTTTCTCAGTTTTGTAAATGACATATAATAAATGGAACTGAAATGCAATTTGAATAACACTGCACTAGATTTTTCAGAGTATTTTAATTATAATGAGTAGCTTTTTTCATTGTTTAAGATGGGTTTAGTAACACCTCTGAGATGGGTTTTTAAAATGGGTTAAAAATGATATTTCTAATTAGACTGAGGTCTACGTTTTAATGGCCATTTTTGAGTCAATTCAATATATTTTCATTTGCATTTCCTTTTGAAAAGGGCATATTTTATATTAGAAAATAAAACACACTTGATTTTTCTTCCTCTGGTTGAGTCTCTAAATGATAGGCTTTTAGTTGAATAGCTATGGCCCAGGAACATACACTATTTTCCATCTGCCTCCAAGAACACTTTCTTGACCTCTTGGCTCCAGAAGAATCTCAAAACCTCTGTCTTTTGATCTGTTTTATGAGAATGAGTAATAAGTTGTTTTTATCTGTATGGGTTTTTCCCTCATAAAATTTATTGGGTTGTCAAAGGAATGCCTATGTTCCCACAAGCTGATCACCCAAAAGTACTAAAATAACAAAATATTTCTTGATGCCATAAAGAAATCTCTCCTCCCACTACTGTTTTTAACAAAAGTATCTAGGAAATAAGACGCTCTGTCAACAATAATCTCAGCTAAACAAAGCAGACTTTTCAGTATTTCATTCTGCTTAGAATTGAGTTAGCCAAAATGTTCGTTTGGGTTTTTCTGCAACAGCTTACAGAAAAACCCAAATGAACTTTTTGGCCATTCAATACTGCTTTAAGCACTAATACTTAACTGATCATCTAAAAAAAGAAGACCTCTCTCTAAATCACTGCTATTTCATAGCCCTTTGAGGGTATATGCATTTTAGCAGTCATAGTCACATTCCTTTCTATCAAAATTACACAGACATGTTATGGAAAACTATGTTACTTGTTTTAGTATTTAAACCCAGATCTTCCCACTACCAGTGCTCCCCCGTCCCAACTCTTACCTCTGACAACTCCCTCTACGACAGCATGTATTTATTCATCTGTTACTTGACCATATACTCATCCCACGCCTTTCCTGGTTACTGGAAAGATCAATAACTGAAATAACAGTCTACAGAGGGTATAGATGATTCTTGTGCTGACATGCTAAGTCACCTCAGTCTTGTCTGACTCTTTGTGACCTTATAGACTATAGCCCACCAGGCTCCCCTGTCCAAGGGATTCTCCAGGCAATTATACTGGAGTGGACTGCCGTGTCCTCCTCCAGGGGATCTTCCCAACCCAGGGATCAAACCCCTGTCTCTTAGGTCTCCTGCATTGGCAGGTTGGGTTCTTTAAGAAAAAGAATGAAAAATAAAAATATACAGTATATTAAAAAGTACTATGTACTATGGAAATAAAGGATAGGGGAAACTGGGAACATGAACTGCAATTTTAAATACAGTGGTCAGCTGAGGCTTGGTTGAAAAAAAAGACATTTAGATAAATCTTAAATAGTGTGATCAAATATCCCTACAAATATCTGAGGGAATAACTTACTAAGCAGAGGTAAGTAAATTTACTTACCAATAGAAAATCCTCAGGCAAGAATAAAGTAAAGATTCTCTAGAGACATAAAGTTCTGAAGCCTGGAGAGAGTAAACAAGATCAACAGGAAGAACAGTACATTAAAGTAGAAAGATGAGGCAGATCATTCAGTGTCTTAGAGACCAATGCAAGGAATGTGGCTTTCATTCTGAAACAATGGAAACCAATAATATTGACACAATCTATCTTCCATAAGTGAACTATTTAATACTGTCCTGCAAGTAGGATAAAGAAACAGGGACTACTAACAAGGAGCTATTGCAGTAATCAAGGGAAAAACTAACGGTGGCTCATGTGGAGAGGTACACTATTTTAGCAGTGACGTGTATGAAAGTGTTATTTGCTCAGTCATGTCCTACTCTTTGTGACCCCATGGACTATAGCCCACCAGGTTCCCCTGTCCATGGGACTCTCCAGGCAAGAATACTGGCCTCTGTTGTCATTTCCTTCTCCAGGGGATTTTTCTGACCCCAGGGATAGAACCCATGTCTCCTGCATTGCAGGCAGATTCCTTACCATCTGAGCCACCAGAGAAACTCTGAGGTGATTTAAAAAAAAAAAAAAAAATGGTCATAAGGTGAAGATAAACTAAAGTAAAAGCCAAAATTATTTCCTAACCAAATGGCTGAATGGTGAATAAGCCAGAGTCAAGGAAAGGAAGATTCCAAAGTTTCAGATGTTAAGTAATTCTATTCAGTTCATTTCAGTTGCTCAGCCATGTCTGACTCTTTATGACTCCATAGATTAAAGCATGCCAGGCTTCCCTGTCCATCAACAACTCCCAAAGCTAGCTCAAACTCATGTCCATTGAGTCGGTGATGCCACCCAACCGTCTCATCCTCTGCCATCCCCTTCTCCTCCTGCCATCAATCTTTTCCAGCATCAAGGTCTTTTCCAATGAATCAGTTTTTCACATGAGGTGGCCAAAGTACAGACGTTTCAGTTTAAGAATCAGTCCTTCCATGACTTTCAAGACTGATTTGCTTTAGGATTGATTGGTTTGATCTCTTTGCAATCCAAGGGACTCTCAAGAGTCTTCTCCAACACCACAGTTCAAAACGTCAATTCTTCAGTGCTCAGCTTTCTTTGTGGTCCAACTATCACATCCATACATGACTACTGGAAAAACCATAGCTTTGAATAGACAGACCTAGTTAACGCCTCTGCTTTTTAATACGCTGTCTAGGTTGGTCATAGCTTTTCTTCCAAGGAGTAAGCATCTTTTAAGTTCATGGCTGCAGTCACCATCTGCAGTGATTTTGCAGCCCCCAAAAATAAAGTCTCTGTTTCCACTGTTTCCCCATCTATTTGCCATGAAGTGATGGGACAGGATGCCATGGTCTTAGTTTTCTGAATGTTGAGCTTTAAGCCAACTTTTTCACTCTCTTCTTTCACTTTCTTTCACCTTTTTTCAAGAGGCTCTTTAGTTCTTCTTCTGCCTTAAGAGTGGTATCTGAGGTTATTGATATTTCTCCCAACAATCTTGATTCCAGCTTGTGCTTCCTCCAGCCCAGCATTTCACATGATGTATTCTGCATATAAGTTAAATAAACAGGGTCACAATACACAACCTTGATATACTCCTTTCCTGATTTGGAAACAGTCTGTTGTTCCATGTCCAGTTCTAACTGTTGATTCTTGACCTGCATACAGATTTCACAGGAGGCAGGTCAGGTTGGTCTGATATTCCCATCTCTTGAATAAGTTTCCACAGTTAGTTGTGATCCACACAAAGGCTTTGGTATAGTCAATAAAGCAGAAGTAGATATTTTTCTGCAACTCTCTTGCTTTTTTGATGATTCAATGGATGTTGGCAATTTGATCTCTGATTCCTCTGCCTTTTCTAAATCCAGCTTGAACATCTGGAAGTTCACAGTTCATGTACTGTTAAAGCGTGGCTTGGAAAATTTTGAGCATTACTTTGCTAGCATGTGAGATGAGTACAACTGTGTGGTAGTTTGAGTATTCTTTGGGATTGGAGTGAAAACTGACCTTTTCCAGTCCTGTGGCTACTGTTGAATTTTCGAAAATTTGCTGGCATATTGAGTGCAGCATATTCACAGCATCATCCTTTAGGATTTGCAATAGCTCACCTGGAATTCCATCACCTCCACTAGCTTTGTTCGTAGTGATGCTTCCTAAGGCCCACTTGACTTCACATTCCAGGATGTCTGGCTCTAGGTGAGTGATCACACCATTGTGGTTATCTAGGTCATGAAGATCTTTTTTGTATAGTTCTTCTGTGCATTCTTGCCACCTCTTCTTAATATCTTCTGCTTCTGTTAGGTCCATACCATTTCTGTCCTTTATTGAGCCCATCTTTGCATGAAATGTTCCCTTGCTATCTCTAATTTTCTTGAAGAGATCTCTAGTCTTCCCCATTCTATTATTTTCCTCTGTTTCTTTGCACTGATCACTAAGGAAGGCTTTCTTACCTCTCCTTGCCAGTCTTTGAAACTCTGCATTTAAATGGGTATATCTTTCCTGTTCTCCTTTGCTTTTCACTTCTCTTCTGTTCTCAGCTATTTTTAAGGCCTCCTCAGACAATCATTTTGCCTTTTTGCATTTCTTCTTCTCAGGGATGGTCTTGATCACTGCCTCCTATACAATGTCACGAACCTCCATCCATAGTTCTTTAGGCACTCTATCAGATCTAATCCCTTGAATCTATTTGCCACTTCCACTGTATAATCAGAAGGGATGTGATTTAGGTCATACCTGAATGGTCTAGTGGTTTTCTCTATTTTCTTCAATTTAAGTCTGAATTTGGCAATAAGGAGTTCATGATCTGAGCCATAGTCAGCTCCTGGTCTTGTTTTCACTGACTGTATAGAGCTTCTCCATCTTTGGCTGCAAAGAATATAATCAATCTGATTTTGGTATTGACCAGGTGGTAATGTCCAGGTGCAGAGTCTCTCGTGTTGTTGGAAGAGGGTATTTGCTATGACCAGTGTGTTCTCTTGGCAAAACTCTGTTAGCCTTTGCTCTGCTTCATTCTGTACTCCAAGACCAAATTTCTTGTTACTCCAGGTGTTTCTTGACTTCCTACTTTTGCATTCCAGTGCCCTATAATGAAAAGGACATCTTTTGGGGGTGTTTGTTCTAGAAGGTGTTGTAGATCTTCATGCTATGCTATGCTATGCTATGCTAAGTCACTTCAGTTGTGTCCGACTCTGTGTGACCCCATAGATGGGTCAGACCCCACCAGGCTTCCCCGTCCCTGGGATTCTCCAGGCAAAAACACTGGAGTGGGTTGCCATTTCCTTCTCCAATGCATGAAAGTGAAAAGAGAAAGTGAAATCGCTCAGTCATGTCTGACTCTTAGCGACCCCGTGGACTGCAGCCTACCAGGCTCCTCTGTCCATGGAATTTTCCAGGCAAGAGTACTGGAGAGGGGTGCCATTGCCTTCTCCGGTAGATCTTCATAGAACCATTCAACTTCAGCTTCTTCAACATTATTGGTTGGGGCATAGACTTGGATTACTGTGATATTGAAAGGTTTGCCTTACAAATGAACAGAGATCATTCTGTCATTTTTGAGATTGCACTCAAGTACTGCATTTCAGACTCTATGGCATTTCAGACTGATTCTACTCATCAGCCATTTTTATAAGTGCAGGGAAAGACAGAGAGACAATGAGAAAAGAAAAAAAAAAGAAAATTAGATGAAAAAATTATTTTTATTAGTGGGCTGTGAGTGCATAAGTGGAAAGGAAAGAGCTGAATATCTATACTAGTTCTTTTATTTATTAGGCAAAAAGTTTAACTCCCCAATTTTTAGTTTACATGTCTCTAAGAGTGCATAGTGGAGAATGAAAAAGTTGGCTTAAAGCTCAACATTCAGAAAACAAAGATCATGGCATCTGGTCCCATCACTACATGGGAAATAGATGGGGAAACAGTGGAAACAGTGTCAGACTTTATTTTTGGGGCTCCAAAATCACTACAGATGGTGACTGCAGCCATGAAATTAAAAGACGCTTACTCCTTGGAAGGAAAGTTATGACCAACCTAGATAGCATTGAAAAGCAGAGACATTACTTTGCCAACAAAGGTTCGTCTAGTCAAGGCTATGGTTTTTCCTGTGGTCATGTATGGATGTGAGAGCTGGACTGTGAAGAAGGCCGAGCGCCGAAGAATTGATGCTTTTGAACTGTGGTGTTGGAGAAGACTCTTGAGAGTCCCTTGGACTGCAAAGAGATTCAACCAATCCATTCTGAAGGAGATCAGCACTGGGATTTCTTTGGAAGGAATGATGCTAAAGCTGAAGCTCCAGTACTTTGGCCACCTCATGCGAAGAGTTGACTCATTGAAAAAGACTCTGATGCTGGGAGGGATTGGGGGCAGGAGGAGAAGGGGACGACAGAGGATGAGATGGCTGGATGGCATCACTGACTCGATGGACATGAGCCTGATTGAACTCCGGGAGTTGGTGATGGACAGGGAGGCATGGCAAGCTGCGATTCATGGGATCACAAAGAGTCGGACATGACTGAGCGACTGAACTGAACTGAAGAGTGCATGTCATCTATTTATTAAGATGCTGTTCAGAGTATTTACTAAGATAACATAAAATACCTAGCATAATTTTTCTTCTATTTTCTTCACTGTTACTATAACTAAACAAATAAACTGAGATTGTTTATAGAACAAAAAAAAAAAAAGTGTGTAACTAGATTCTCCACATCAATAAACCAGCTCAGGAATTCTCAAACATATTCTTTCAGCTGTCATTAAATCTCTATGTACTACATTAGGTTTACAGTCCTTATTTTTTCTTTTCCATGAAAATTCACCCCAAATTCATCTAAAATGGTTATTTTTCCTAAGAATAGTGCACTATGAAGCAATTTCACAACAATATGTTCCTATTGAGAACTAAGACTTCGTTATGATTTTTCCTAAGTGAAAACCAAAGGAACACATACATTAACAACTAGGAAAAGAAAAACTTAGTACTGAGGTTAGTTCATTAAACCTTACCAGATAAACTCAAATCTACATCATTAAAAATGACTGGAGCAATACTAGATGTCTAAATGGAAGAAACATCTCTTCTAGTATGTATTTCTGAGATTTGTTTTTAAAGCCTATTCTTTAAATCTTTTCAACAAGCTTAAAATTCAATATAGGTTTGTTTTCCCCAGAAAGATCATTTCATATTTTAGACCATAAAGTAAATGTGTACCTAACTCACAACCACAGGAAAGCATAACTCATCTTTCAGTTTGTTCTCTAATTATAAATCTAAAGTCATATATAAAAAGACTTGGCATTTGGACTCCTAGGTAGCTGCTATTAAATGATTCCAGGTACTTGTTGGTACATTTCATATAATCTCATCTACCAAATAGCAAGTCAAATGTCTTCATACCCAATGAAAACTGGGGCAGGGATAGAGAATGAGGAAGGAACCAGATATTAAAGAAAGTTCTCTGTGAAGAGAAAACTTGATGCCAGATTGGTATGGATACCTGGTTCTATACAAAGGAATGTAGAGGAACACAATGATGAAAAAGTGTATGAAATATTTTTAAAATATTTTTTACATTTTTTTAAGATTAGCAATTTTTAATAACAAGTCATTTGTTCACATCCTGTTTCAAACCATTTTTCCCACTTCTCACAAAATATGCACAACTCTTTCACGTTAAATATTTACAAACAGAAAAGGTCTATCTGTTAAAGGAAAGACATTTTCTGAGTCTGTATAAAGTGCAGTAGGAGATAATTGCTCATAAGATCAGATAAGATCAGTCGCTCAGTCGTGTCCAACTCTTTGCAACCCCATGAATCGCAGCATGCCAGGCCTCCCTGTCCATCACCAACTCCCAGAGTTCATCGAGACTCACATCCATCGAGTCAGTGATGCCATGCAGCCATCTCATCCTCTGTCTTCCCCTTCTCCTCTTGCCCCCAATTCTCCTCCAACCCCTCCCAGTATCAGAGTCTTCTCCAATGAGTCAACTCTTCGCATGAGGTGGCCAAAATACTGGAGTTTCAGCTTTAGCATCATTCCTTCCAAAGAAATCCCAGGGCTGATCTCCTTCAGAATGGACTGGTTGGATCTCCTTGCAGTCCGAGGGACTCTCAAGAGTCTTCTCCAACACCACAGTTCAAAAGCATCAATTCTTTGGTGCTCAGCCTTCTTTACAGTCCAGCTCTCACATCCATACATGACCACAGGAAAAACCATAGCCTTGATTAGATGAACCTTTGTTGGCAAAGTAATGTCTCTGCTTTTGAATATGCTATCTAGGTTGGTGATAACTTTCCTTCCAAGGAGTAATCGTCTTTTAATCTCATGGCTGCAGTCACCATAGCCAAAAAAAAAAAAAAAACCTTATAATGTATTGTGGAGTTTATAGCTTTTCTTATGTAGAAATAAAACTATCTGAGCATAGGATCAAAGACAAGATGGAAAAAATTAGGTTATACTGTTTTAAGTTTCTTACATTATATGAAGTTGTATAATACTATTCAAAAGTAAAGTATGGCGAGTAAAAGATGCATACTGTATGCCCTAATATAAAATAACTGAAATATTTTTAAAGAGAGCTATGACAAATTATGCAGATAAAATGAAATACTAAAAGAAATCTAAAACAAATCAAGGAAAGAGAAAAAAGTAAAATGAAGAGCAAGACAAATGGAAAACAACCTGAAAGATTATAAACTTAAACATAACCATATCAATAGTCATATTAAATTTAAGTGGTCTGCAGTCCAATTACATTTAAAAAGTAGAAATTTTCAGATAAAAAGGCAGTGCCCACTACATCTTGTCTGTAAGAAATCTACTTTAAAAATAGAGACACAGGTTAAAAATGAAAGAATGGCAAGAGATATACCATGCATACCCAAACATAAGAAAGTTGGAGTGACTGTTTTAACATCAGAAAAAGTACGCTTCCAAACAAAAATATCACCAGTGATAAAAAGAGGTATTCTATAATAATAGAGTATCAATCACCAAGAAGATACACCAATTACAAATTTATATTAAATTTTATAATAAGGGCTTCCAAATATATGAAGCAATAACTTAAAAAAGTAAAAGAGAAGTAGACAAATCTAAAATTTTAAGTTGGAGATGTCCATGTTCCACTCTTAATAATTGATAATACAAGTAGACATAACGTCAGTAGTGATATACAAGACCTGGACAAAACTGTCCATCAACTTGACCTAATTGACAGCGATAAAACTCCACCAAGCCACAGAATACTCATTCTTTTCAAGTTTAAATGGAATAGGAATGGAGACAGACCATTTGTTTGGCCTTCAAATGTCATAATAAATTTTCAATTAATTAAAAATCCTAACAACTCAATTAAAGTAGAAATTACTAACAAATATAGAAAAGTCCTCAAATATTTAGAAATTGAGCCTCACATCATTAAACAATGTCATTAAGTCTAAAAAGTCACAGAATAAAATAAGATGTTTTGAAGTGAATGGTTATAAAAACACATCAACAACATGCCAACATTTGCAGGCTACAATTAATAACAGTATCCACAGGCTTCCATGGTGAATCCTATCAAATGAGGGGGAAATAATATAGTTCTCAGAAAATGTTAGAGTATTAAAAGAAAGCAAACCATAGACAAGTGTTTTTCTAGGAACAGATACTAGAATAGATGCAAACAACTCAATCAAAAACTGAGAAGACCTAAATAGACATTCCTCTAAAGAAGACAAACAGATGTCTAATAAACACATGAAAAGATGCTCAACACTGCTCATTATTCAGTTCAGTTCAGTCGCTCAGTCTTGTCCGACTTTTTGCGACCCCACCAATCGCAGCACACCAGGCCTTCCTGTCCATCACCAACTCCTGGATTAATGCAAATCAAAACTACCATGAAGTATCACCTTACACTGGTCAGAATGGCCATCAACAAAAATCTACAAACAATAAATGCTAGAGAGAATGTGGAGAAAAGGGAATTTTCTTGCACTGTTTGTGGGAATGTAAATTGATACAACCACTATTGAGAACACTATGGAGATTACCTAAAACACTAGGAATAAAACTACCATATGACCCAACAATCCTACTACTGGGCATATACCCTGCTGATGCTGCTAAGTCGCTTCAGTCGTGTCCAACTCTGTGCGACCCCATAGACGGCAGCCCACCAGGCTCCCCTGTACCTGGGATTCTCCAGGCAAGAACACTGGAGTGGGTTGCCATTTCCTTCTCCAATGCAAGAAAGTGAAAGGTGAAAGTGAAGTCGCTCAGTTGTGTCTGACTCTCAGCGACCCCATGGACTGCAGCCTACCAGGCTCCTCTGTCCATGGGATTTTCCAGGCAAGAGTACTGGAGTGGGGTGCCATTGCCTTTCTCATATACCCTGTTGCTGCTGCTGCTGCTAAGTCACTTCAGTCATGTCCGACTCTGTGCAACCCTATATACGGCAGCCCACCAGGGTCCCCCATCCCTGGGATTCTCCAGGCAAGAATACTGGAATGGGTTGCCATTTCCTTCTCCAATGCATAAAAGTGAAAAGTGAAAGTGAAGTCGCTCAGTCGTGTCCGACTCTTAGCGACCTCATGGACTGAAGCCTACCAGGCTCCTCCATCCATGGGATTTTCCAGGCAAGAGTACTGGAGTGGGGTGCCATTGCCTTCTCCCTGAGGAAACCATAATTAAAAGGACACATGTATCCCGATGTTCATCAGCACTATTTACAACAGCTAAGACATGGAAGCAACCTAGATGTCCACTGACAGATGAATGGATAAAGGAGTGTGGTACATATATATAAAGGAATATTAATATTACTCAGCCATAAAAAGGAATACATTGGAGTCAGTTCTAATGAGGCAGATGAACCTAGAGCCTATTATATAGAGTGAAGTAAATCATAAAGAGAAAAACAGATATTATATATTAATACAAATATATGGATCTAGAAAGATGAACCTATTTGCAGGGCTGCAGTGGAGACTCAGACGTAGAAAACAGACTTGTGGACAGGGAGGGTTGGGGAGGGTGGGAAGAACTGAGAGAGTAGCATGGAAACACACATAGTGTCATATGTAAGCTAAACAGCCAATGGGAATTTGTTGTTATGCTGCAGGAAGCTCAAATCTGATGCTCTTGGACAACCTAGAGAGGTGGGATTGGGTGGGAGATAGGAGGGACAAGATATATGCATACCTATGGCTGATTCATGTTGGCGTATGAAAGAAACCAATACAACATTATAATGCAATTATTCTCCAATTAAAAATAAATAATTGTGGCAGATTCATTTTGATGTATGGCAAAAGCAATACAATATTGTAAAGTTAAGCAAAATAAAATTTAAAAAAATTAAAATAAAAATCAATAATTTTTTATAGGTATCAAGAATCTCTTTTATTGATTATCAGAAACATTACAAACATCTAATATGAACAAATTGTAACATGACAGTGATTAGTTTGAACATTTATTAATAATTTTTTTAAAAAGAAAAAGAAAGCAAACCATAGACAAGTGTTCAGGAATTGGAAAAGAGAGACAACTTTGTATTTCCCAGAAAAGAATAAAAAATAGATACTAGAAATATAGAGAACTTCAACCTAATGTGGGATATCTATGAAAAAAAATCAGGAAAAAGTAAAGAATATTGATTTTTAGCCCTTAGCATTACACATTGCAATGGAAGTCTAGGTAGTGTATAAGGCAATAAGAAGGAGAAGACAGGAAGACTTAAAGAATGATGTAAAATCCCTTTACTCACAGTTCATACCATCATGAAAGTCCTATGGAATTTTCTATAAATTCCTTTTGTAAAGTATTTTTAAAAAGCTACTACAATCAGTAAGTGATTCTTATAAGATTACAGGCTAGAAGAACAGCACCCAAAGATTAAATATATTTCAATATACTGACAGTGAAAAGTTGAAAAATAAAACTATAAGAAAATATTATAAAAGTATCTAAAAACTTAAAATCTATTAGAAAATTTGATAATATTAAGATATTAGATATCTTAATATTAAGATAATAGATATCTTAATATTAAGATAATATTAAGATATCAATTCTCCCTTAATTGATACATGGATTCAATGCAATTTTAATCAAACTAGTTGTTTTAAGGATTTGAGAAGAATATTTTAATATTTATGGAAATGTAGTATAAGATACCTATGAATGGAGTATAATGGAATATAAGTAAAATGATAAACATTTCCATAATAAATAACCACTGGAATTAACCCAGGTATGATAATCAAGAGAGCACATTATTGGTACAATGATAGTTAGGCAGGTAGAAAGTCCAAACACTGAACATATATAATAAATTGATTTTCAACAAAAGTTCCAAATAAATCAATTGAGAATGGATACTCTTAACAAACTATACAAGAAAAATTAAATATCCACATGTGGAAAGGGGGAACATTAAACCTACATGCAAAAATTATTATGAAATGGATCACAGTCCCCTCAAAAAAAAAAAAATAAAGAAAGAAAAAACACAGAAAAAAGACTTGGGTTAATCATTAACTTCTTAGAAAAGAAGAAATACAACCATTAAAATATTGAAAAATCATACTTCAAAATTTACAACTTTCAATCTTTGAAGGCCACCATTAAAATGAAAAACAAACATTAAAACAATCAGTGTCTGAAGAATAATTAGTATTCTCAGTACAAACTTAGAACTAATACCCAGAATATATTTAAAAATTTCCTACAACTCGTTAATAAAAAAAATAGCACAAGGTAATTTAGCAAAATGTGAATGAACATTTCACAAGAATAGATATATAGGTGACCAGTTAAGTACATGAAAAGATGCTCAAAAATATTTTATCCGTGAAATGAGTACTGAGTATAAATTTTATAAGATCCATTTGAATGATTAGAAGTGAAAAGACTTCCCAAGTTTGGGTGAGGATATAGAGCACCTACCTGTAGCTTTCAGGCCTTGCTGCTGGGAATGGGAAATAGTACTACTTTCAAAAACCATTTGGCAATTCTCCCAGAGTTAAGCATATACTATTCCTCCCACACACCTATTCCACTCCTAGGTATTCAATCAATAGAAATTCAAAACATATGTTCAAACAAATATTTGTGCATAAATGTTCACAGTAGCCAAAACTGTGAACCAGTTATAACCAAAATTGGGAAAGAACCTAATGGCCATTGACAGCAGAATGGAGAAAGAAATTTCAGTTTCATTTAATGGAATATTATTCAGCAGTAAAAATGAACAAACTAATTCCACAAACAAAAGAATATCCAAACATTATGCTGACAGATAAGCCAGATATAAAAGAATGGATACTGCACAACTTTATTTATATTTAAGTCAAGAAAAGACAAAACAGAGAAAAAATTCCTGTGGCTTAGGTCTTCAAAAAGTTCAAAAAGCAATCAATGGTAGCCTGGGTTTGGAGAGTAGTTTTCTATGTATGGACATGAAAAAACTTGAGGGGCTGGCTAGTAAAAACCTTCAATATCTTGATTATGGTGGTGGTTACAGGAATGTAAACTTAAAACAGGTACTATAAAAATAATAAAAATCAATACCTAATAATCTGGTCAAATTAACTTTTGTTCTATAAATTAATCAATTTAGCCCACTCTGATTTATTATGGTTAACAAAATAATACAGTTGCTGATACAGAGTGAATATTCAAATGGTACCAGTTGTATTCTATTCAGTAATAGTAAAGTACACAGATTTCTTTTATGCTTGGTATATACTCCTCTATTTTCAATCCATGATTAGGAATTGTCTACCAGGCATCATGCAAAAGGAAGTTATAGTACCTTTAAGTTCTCTTTGAGCATATTGGACTTTCCTTAACTCTCAAAGTAAATTAATTTCACTAAAGGTCTAATTTTTCTAGTTTAATTTAAAAATTCAATGATGTGTATCACTGTATTACATCTTTCCACCGCCACTGCAGAAGGGAAAGCCAGTGATCCATTAGAAAAGGTTAGCAAAACTAGAAGACCACAATTTTTCATTTAAGATACAGATTTTATACATTCAAAGACATAGAAAAGAAAGTAGAGCTAAAAGTATACATTTAAAGGTATTCTCAAGTAGACAAAAATAAATAACAAATAACTGAATCTATAATAGAAAAAAAAAATGGTCCCTCATTTCAGTTGTGGTGCTATTCCACTAGTATACTCAAGGCTGGTTTTAGCAAATGCATGCACCTTTGTGTTGCAAAATTCATTCACATCATTAAAACCACCTTATGCTACAGTGACTTTTCAATGCAATATTTTCTAAAACACCTTCATATAAGATATACCTATACAATGTCAAAGTATCTAAATGATAAGTAAAACAATTTAAACTTCCCTATTAGAATGAAGAATTTAATCTTCAGTTTGTTCTACATAGCTCAAAGTAAATGATCTCATAAAATACTATTTAAAGAGAAATTTTAAACAAGGAATAAAATGGGTAGACCAAAAATAACTAATTATTCACTATCTTTTTTCTCTATTTTTAACAGCTTTATTGAGATGTAATTTATATATAAAACATGCACATGTTTAATGTATACAATTTGTTGAGTTTAGACATATGCATACATCTGTAACACCACCACCATAACCAAGGAATTCAGCAGATTCATCACATCCAAAAGTGTCTTGTCTTCCTTTACTAGAGTTTGTGGTTTTCCTTTCTTGTTTGTTTTTTGGATTAATGTTTTGTTTTTGTCATAAGAATACTTAACATGAGATCTACCCTCGTAACAAACGTTTAAGTGTATAGCCCTGTAATGTCAACTAGAGGCACTGTGTTATACAGCAGATCTCTAGGTTTATTCACCTGGCATAACTGAAACTTTATATCCATTGCATAGCAGTTTCCTATTTTCCCTCCCCCCAGGCTCTGGCAGCCACCATTCTATTCTGTTTCTGTGAGTTTGCCTGTTTTAAATATCTCATATAAATGAAATCATGTACTATTTGTTCATTGGTGAATGCCTTATTTTCCTCCCCTTAATGTCCTCCAGGTTCGTCCATACTGTTGCAAATGTTAAGATTTTCCTCTTTTTAGAATACTGAATAATATATCATTGCATGTATATACCACATTTTCTTTATGCATTCATTTGCTGATGGACATTTATTTATTTGCTGATGTGGAAATAAATGTAAATAATGCAGCAATGAAACATTGAAATTGTATCTTTTCAACATCCTCATTTCATCTCTTTTGATGTTTAGCCAGAGGTAAGATTTCTGGATCATAATTTTATTTTCAATTTTTTGAGGAACTTCCATACCATGCTCTCCAGTGGCTATACCATTTTACCTCTCCATAAACAATGGAGAAGTGTCTGAATTTCTCCACATCCTCATCCTCACTCATTTCTTATCTTTTTGATGATAGCCATTGCAACAGTTGTGAATTTAAAACTCACTGTGGTTTTGATTTGCATTTCCACAGTGATTAGTGATGTTGAGCACCTTTTCATGTACCTGGTGCCTATTTGTATATCTTCTTTAGAGAAATGCCTGTTCAAGTCCTTTGCCCATTTTTAATTGGATTGTTTGGTTCTTTCCTATTGTGAAAGCTGCTCAGTCGTGTCCAACTCTTTGCAACCCAATCTCGGCATGACCCAGATTTTTATTCAATATTTTATAGATTGATCCTTTACTAGATAACTTATTGCAAACATTTTACCTACTTTATATTGCTTTTTTACTGTATTAATGTTTCCTTTGCCATACTGAAGATTTTTACTTTATTATTATTCCACTTGTCTATTTTTGCTTTCATTACCTGTGTCTTAGATATCATATCTAAAAAGATGATTGCCAAGACCAAAGTCAAGAAGCTAATTCCCTTTGTTTTCCTTTAGTAGTTTTACAGTTTGGAGTCTTCATGTTGAGTTAATATTTATAATGATGTGAGATAAAGGTCCAATTTTATCTTTCTCCATGTGGATATCCACTTTTTCCAATACCATTTACTGAAGTGACAATTCTGTCACCACTGTGTATTCATGATACCTTGCTGAAGATCATAGAACACGTATGCATGGATTTATTTCTGTTCTCAATTTTGTTCCATTGGTGTATATGTCTGTCTTTCTGCCAATACCATACTAATTACTGTGGCCTTATAATAATTTTGAAGTAAAAAATTTGATGCCTCCATCTCTGCTCTTTTTCAAGATCATATTGACTATTCTGGATCTTTTGTATTTCCATAAGAATGTCAGGGCTTTTTTTTCCATTTTGACATAAAAGTGCCATTTGGGTTTTGATGAGGATAGCAATGTATCTGCAGATCATTTTGGGTAGTATAGACATTTTAACAATTATTAAGTCTTCCAATTCATAAATGTGGGATGTCTTGCCACTGCTTTAATTTTTATCAATATTTTGAACTTTTCAGTATATAGGTCTTTTGGCTTCTTCAGTAAATTTATTCCTTAATATTTCATTATTTGATGCTATTCTAAATGAGATTTTCTAATTTCCTTTTCCTTTACTTAGTTCATTGTTTATGTATAATAATCCCACTGGTTTTGTGTGTGCTGAGTCTTGTATTCTGTAACTTGACCAAGTTCGTTGAATCTGTTCACCAGGTCAACAGTTTCTTGGTGGTGTTTGGAGTCTTCCATATATAAGATCAAGTGTCCTAGTGAAAGCCTCTCAGTCGTGTCCAACTCTTTGCAACGCCATGGACCATACAGTCCCTGGAATTCTCCAAGTCAGAATACTGAAGTGGGTAACCTTTACCTTCTCCAGGGTATCTTCCAAACCCAGGGATCTAATCCAGGTCTCCCACATTGCAAGCAGATTCTGTACCAGCTGAGCTACCAGGGAAGCATATAAGATCATGTCATTTGCAAAAAGAGAGATTTTATTTCTTTCTGATGTAGATGCCTTTTACTTTGTTTCCTTGCCTAATTGCTGTAACTACAAATCCCAGTGCTCTGCTGAACAGAGATGGTAAGAATAGGTCTCTGTATCTTGTTTCTGATTTTAGGAGAAAAGCTTTCTGTTTTCTACCATTAATTTTGATGTTAGCTGCATATCCATTACCTATGTGAACCATGAACTTCCTGATGTTCAAGCTGGTTTTAGAAAAGGCAGAGGAACCAGAGATGAAATTGCCAACATCTGTTGGATCATGGAAAAAGCAAGAGAGTTCCAGAAAAACATATATTTCTGCTTTATTGACTATTGCAAAGCCTTTGACTGTGTGGATCACAATAAACTGTGGAAAATTCTGAAAGGGATGGGAATACCAGACCACCTGATCTGCCTCTTGAGAAATTTGTATGCAGGTCAGGAAGCAACAGTTAGAACTGGTCATGGACCAACAGACTGGTTCCAAATAGGAAAAGGAGTACGTCAAGGCTGTATATTGTCATCCTGTTTATTTAACTTATATACAGAGTACATCATGAGAAACGCTGGACTGGAAGAAACACAAGTTGGAATCAAGATTGCTGGGAGAAATATCAATAACCTCAGATATGCAGATGACACCACCCTTATGGCAGAAAGTGAAGAGGAACTCAAAAGCCTCTTGATGAAAGTGAAAGTGGAGAGTGAAAAAGTTGGCTTAAAGCTCAACATTCAGAAAACAAAGATCATGGCATCTGATCCCATCACTTCATGGGAAATAGATGGGGAAACAGTAGAAACCGTGTCAGACTTTATTTTTCTCGGCTCCAAAATCACTGCAGATGGTGACTGCAGCCATGAAATTAAAAGACGCTTGCTCCTTAGAAGGAAAGTTATGAACAAACTAGATAGCATATTCAAAAGCAGAGACATTACTTTGCCAACAAAGGTCCGTCTAGTCAAGGCTATGGTTTTTCCTGTGGTCACGTATGGATGTGAGAGCTGGACTGTGAAGAAGGCTGAGCACCAAAGAATTGATGCTTTTGAACTGTGGTGTTGGAGAAGACTCTTGAGAGTCCCTTGGACTGCAAGGAGATTCAACCAGTCCATTCTGAAGGAGATCAGCCCTGGGATTTCTTTGGAAGGAATGATGCTGAAGCTGAAACTCCAGTACTTTGGCCACCTCATGAGAAGAGTTGACTCATTGGAGAAGACTCTGATGCTGGGAGGGATTGGGGGCAGGAGGAGAAGGGGACGACAGAGGATGAGATGGCTGGATGGCATCACTGACTCGATGGATGTGAGTCTGAGTGAACTCCGGGAGTTGGTGATGAACAGGGAGGCCTGGCGTGCTGTGATTCATGGGGTCGCAAAGAGTCAGACATGACTGAGCGACTGATCTGATCTGATCTGACGGAAGTTTTAGGAGAAGGCAATGGCACCCCACTCCAGTACTCTTGCCTGGAAACTTCCATGGACAGAGGAGCCTGATAGGCTGCATTCCATGGGGTCACGAAGAGTCTGACACGACTGAGTGACTTCACTTTCACTTTTCACTTTCATGCATTGGAGAAGGAAATGGCAACCCACTCCAGTGTTCTTGCCTGGAGAATCCCAGGGACAGGCGAGCCTGGTGGGCTGCTGTCTGTGGGGTCGCACAGAGATGGACACGACTGAAGCAACTTAGCAGCAGCAAGAGCAGCATGGAAGTTTTACAATTATCAAATTGTTTTTATATGCATGGTACTGTGTGCAGAACAATCAAAGATTTTGAAAGCTTCTATAACAAGGTACTCACAGTTTGGTGGAGGATCAGCTGATGGAGGAGTTAAAGAGACATTTTATATTAAAAGATTTTTTTCTCCTCTTCATTAAATGTTATAAACTAAGGAGTAACTTAGAAGAAACTGAATATGTTCTGTATCTCATACTTAATTGTTCATTTAAGGAGGTCTTCTCTCTTTCATAGCCTTCCTTTCCATTTAGTCAAAGCAAAATCTTCCTAAATTTTCTTATTATGATCCCCTCTTTCTCAGATTCTTTTGATCCATATCTTCCAAACTATCAGTATAACATATTTTTTCTGTAATATTAAGAGATATACTTTTAAAAGAGAAAGTATCTCCTCTCATACTGTTATGGGGCAAGAACACATTTCTTGTATTAGCTTCACCAAACAATTGTGTCCTATATCATTATACATGATCATTTTAAAGCAAGTGCTGTCTTAGCTCACCAATAAGTTGCAATCTTATACAAGAAACTACCTTCTCTTTATTTGCATCATGATGCCTAGTGAACATTAAGGACATTGTAGATGCACAATAAATACATCTTGGCTCAACTGTGGGTTTATATATGTTATATACTGAATGTTTGTGTTGCCACAAAATTCATTATATTAAATCCAATCTCCCATGTGATGGTATTCAAAGGTAGGGACTTTGGGAGGTAACCAGGTCTTGAGGATGGAGCCCTCATGAATGAGATTAGCATGCTTGTAAGAAGAGGCCATGGGGCTAGTTTGGTTTTTCTACCATGTGAGGATCCAATGAAGAGTCATCAGTCGGCAACCCGGAAACAGCCCTCACGAGAACCTGACCATGCCCGCATCCTGATCACAGACTTCTAGCTGCTATAACTGCGAGAAATAAATTTATCTTATTCTATGCCACCCAATCTGTGGTACTTTGTTACAACAGCCCAAACTATGACAACATACTTGGAATTATCCTCAGGAATAACAATCTTTCTCCCTTAGCTCATATTTTAAGTGTTACCTTATCAGAGACCTGGCTTTAATCTCCAGCTCTTTCAAAGGAAATATTTTTATGCCTTTGGGGTAAATATATTGATTTCAAAGCAACATTTTCAACCTGTCGCTTTTTATTCTAAAAATAGCATTTTGGGCATCCAGCTTCCATCATGTGATCATCCAGCTTTGGCTTGGTCATAGCAAACACCCTCTTCCAACAACACAAGAGAAGACTACACATGGACATCACCAGATGGTCAACACCAAAATCAGATTGATTATATTCTTTGCAGCCAAAGATGGAAAAGCTCTATATAGTCAGCAAAAACAAGACCAGGAGCTGACTGTGGCTCAGATCATGAACTCCTTATTGCCAAATTCAGACTTAAATTGAAGAAAGTAGGGAAAACCACTAGACCATTCAGGTATGACCTAAATCAAATCCCTTATGATTATACAGTGGAAGTGAGAAATAGATTTAAGGGCCTAGATCTGATAGATAGAGTGCCTGATGAACTATGGAATGAGGTTCGTGACATTGTACAGGAGACAGGGATCAAGACCATCCCCATGGAAAAGAAACGCAAAAAAGCAAAATGGCTGTCTGAGGAGGCCTTACAAATAGCTGTGAAAAGAAGGGAAGTGAAAAGCAAAGGAGAAAAGGAAAGATATACCCATGTGAAAAACTCATTAGGATCTGATAATTGTCAATTGTAGAGATGATAGGGAGAAGAGAAGAGAATACAACTTTAGCTTTTTTACTGAAGAGGAATAAGCAAGCAATGTTTCATAGTCTTACATTTGTTTTAAGAAATATTTTAAAATACCACATCACATATGTAAGACATATGATCTTGATGACTTCACAGAAATGCTATGGTTGACAATAAACTATTGTAAGTCCTAATCCATTTAAAAACTAAGTACTCATTTTGGAAAGCAAATACTTGGTTTCTTTAAAGTGGAATCCATCAGTATACACTATTATTCCACTATAATATATAATACAATGGCCAAATACCTAGTCAATCAAAAAACTTTGGTTTTCATTAAGAAATTCTAACCTTGATCCCCTGGAAAACAGCATATGCTAACTTTCTTTTTATCTTTACTAATTATATAAAACCATTAGTACCTTTCAAACTTTTAAGTGACTCTGTTAAGTGTACTTATGATTTAGGCTCTATGTCTCAACTCATATGCTACTTTTAAAGGAAAAAAAAAGTTTTATTTCACATCCAGAATGTGTTGTATATTTCCTCTGTATTTGAGTAATACTGAGTACTATCCTTATCATAAACCTTCTCACATGTCATTGCAATAGCTTCTCTGCTTACATGTATCACTGACTAATTCTCAAGCTCTCTTTGTCTTATTTATCAGTGTGTATATTACATATATACATGATTTTTATATTTTATCTGTATATATATACATATATATAAGCATAGGGCTCAGTGTGCAGTGAACGCTCAATTATCATTTCTCAATAAGTATTATAAAAAATTAAATGGACTTACTGGTGAAAAGATTAAAAATGACAGTGAAATGGACATTTTTGATAAATAAAAGAAATAATTCACTGCCTATAAACATATACTACAGGAACTGTTTAAAATATGGAAATTTATAGCTACACAAAGTAGAACTTGGAAAGGATAAAAAATAAGGATAAGTGTAAAACACATTTTTCTTATTTTAATTCCTTTAAAAGATTACTGTCTAAAGCCAAAACTTATAACAATATATTATGAGTTATGTAAAATATGTATAATGTGTGACAGCAATAGCACAAATACTAAAATGGAATAAATGGGAATATATTTTTATGATGTTCCTATACTCCATGTGAATGTGTATTTTTGAATGTGTATTTTTGTAGGTGGGATACATTAAATACATATATTGTAAATGATTCCAAAAATTTTAAAGGTATAACCAGCACATAAATTATTCTCAACAGCATAAATTATTCTATAAATTGTTCACATAGTGAAACTGAAGTCACTCAGATCCAACTCTGCGACCCCATGAACTGTAGCCTATCAGGCTCCTCCGTCCATGTGATTTTCCAGGCAAGAGTACTGGAGTGGATTGCCATTTCCTTCTCCAGGGGATCTTCCCGACCCAGGGATGGAACCTGGGTCTCCAGCATTGTAGGCAGATGCTTTTACCATCTGAGCCACCAAGGAAGGCCCATAGAGAATACCTAACACAAACAAAGCAGAAGGTAATTATAAAAGATACAGAAATATAGAGAAAGCAACTAGCAAATTGGCTGATTTAAATGCAAATATATAATTATGTTAAATACAAAAGTCCAGAAATGCCAATTAAAAGATATACTATGTGAGACTTAAAAAGTAGATCCAACTCTAAGCTGCCTACAAGAAACTTACATTAAATATCAAGGAACTGATAGATTAAAATAAAAGATGGAAAGGTACAGCATGTAAAAACAAAAAGTTAAGCGAAGTGGTCCAGCGGTCCAGTGGTTAAGAGTACACCCTGCTGAGTCCCAAGTTCAGTCCCTGGTTGGAGAATTAAGATCCAACAATCTATAGCTTGGCATGTCCCCCATAAAAAAAAGTTGAAATGCCTATACTGGTTCCAATCATAATCGTCAAAAACTAGAAACAACCAACAACCTTAATGTCCATGAAACAGTGAATATATACACTGGTGCATCCATACTATGAAACAATGCTAAGAAAGGAACTTCTGATTTACACAATAACACGGGTCAATCGCAGATGTGTTACACAAAGTGAAAGGAGCTGGCTTCAAAAAGCTACAAAGCTTAACATATGGTTCATTTACATGACACTATGGCAAACTATACTTGCTAGCTTCTCAGTCATATCCTACTCTTGGCCACTCCATGGACTATACAGTCTGTGAGGCTCCTCTGTCCACGGAATTCCCAAGGCAAGAATACTGGAGTGGGTTGCTATTCGTTTCTCCAGGGGATCTTCCTGATCCAGGGATCAAACCAGGGTTTCTGGCATTGCAGGCAGATTGTTTACCATCTCAGCCACCGTGGATGATTCATTTACATGAAACTATGGCAAAACTATAGGCAAAATAATTCATATCAGTGGTTTCCAAGCGCTAGTTGTAGGAGGAGGGGTTAATGATGAAGGGGCATGAATATTCAGGGTAATGAAATTGTCCTATATCCTACTTATAATAGTGGGGACATAACTGTGCACATTTATCAAGTTCAAACTTTATACTTAAAAAGGGTAAATTTTATAATATACAAATTATACCTTAATAAATCTGACTTTAAAAAGTGCATTACACATTAAAGATGTGTTAATAAGCAGGTCAAATATCTTTCCTCTCCTTGTACACGTAAAAAGGAGGTAGAAATGTCCCTTTGGAAATATGTGTCAAGCAGCTCTGCACTTCAGAGCTAGCATCAAAGCTTGAGGGTTTAATGCTATTAATTTTCTCTGGTTCAGCTCTAGGCACCCTGAAGGGCACTAAATAAACAGCCACTCACAGAATGACTGTTCTTTATAGCTCCTGCAGCACAAAGTTTAAAAATCATTGACTAGAGGATGGAAAAAGGAAGTTGCAAACTATAATTTTTGAGAGGGCAGAAACAAGCCCCAATACTATGCTCCATGACTTAACCTTCATGTTTAAATATTGTCAAAAGGAAATATAGCAAAAAGATCAAGGAGCCTTGGGTCCCAGACTCTTTGGTCTTACTCTTCGTTACTGACTGCTCATCTCCTCTCTCCTCCCTTCTTAACTTCTTCCTCTCTCTATCTCCCCTCAACTCTCCCAAACACAAGTAATGCATATACGGAAACTCTTAGTATTCTTTATTTTCACAAAAATGCAAATATCTGAAAAAGATTTATTTGCATTTTGAAACTGATCAATAGATTCAGTTCAGTTCAGTCGCTCAGTTGTGTTCAACTCTTTGCAACCCCATGAATCGCAGCACGCCAGGCCTCCCTGTCCATCACTATCTCCTGGAGTTCACCCAAACTCATATGCATCAAGTTAGTGATACCATGCAGCCATCTCATCCTCTGTCATCCCTTTCTCCTCCTGCCCCTAATCCCTCCCAGCATCAGAGTCTTTCCCAATGAGTCAACTCTTCGCATGAGGTGGCCAAAGTACTGGAGTTTCAGCTTTAGCATCATTCCTTCCAAAGAAATCCCAGGGCTGATCTCCTTTAGAATGGACTGGTTGGGTCTCCTTACAGTCCAAGGGACTCTCAAGAGTCTTCTCCAACACCACAGTTCAAAAATATCAATTCTTCAGTGCTCAGATTAGGCTTTAGCAAATAGATATCAGTCACATTTGAATTGGAAGTGTTTGTCTACATTCCCTAAATCCTACATCTATGACTAGCCACTACCCTCAACATGAAACAGACCACACCCTCTCATATTTAAATTATTACCAAATATACACTGAATTCTGGAAAGACAAAAAAACTTCTCTGAATTTTATTACATTCACAGAGCTCTTTTATTTTGCTATAGATCTTATTCCAAAGGACTTTACCATGGCCAACTGGCTAATCACCCTCTGCACTAAGAAGCAAATTTGGAAACTGTCAAGGATTTCAGTAGACGAAAACTCGTAAAGAGAAATCTGGGGACTCAAAATAATAATTCCAAAGATGACTTACTAATTTTGTGTTAATTATAAAATGAACTATCAGATCATAAGTAAAGGATTAATTAGTTGCACAGTAAAAACCTGCTAGATCATATGGAGGACAGAGGCCCATAGTAATAACAGAACTGTGCTGCTCTAAGGTATATTCCAAGGAGATACAACAATTGTAAATATATGTACACCCAACACAGGAGCCCCACAATATTCATACAAAGGAAAAATGCTAATAATCACAAAAAGAGAAACTGACAGTAACACAGTAACAGTGGGAGACTGTAACGCCACAATTACACCAATGAACAGATCATCCAGACAGAAAATCGATAAGGAAACACAGGCCTTAAATAAAGCATTAACCCAAATAGACTTAATTGGTATTTATAAAGCATTCTATTCTCCAGAACAGATACAAGCTGGGTCACACAGCAAGCCTCAGTATATTCAAGAATATTAAGATTATATCAAGAATCCTTTCCAACCACAATACCATGAATTAGAACCTACAAGAAAAGAAGTATAAAAACACAAATATGTGGAGGCTGAACAATATGCTATTAAACAACAAGTGAATCACAGAGGAAATCAAAAGTTACCTATAGACAAAAGAAAATGAAAACACAACCATTCAAAACCTATGGGACACAGCAGAAGCAGTTCTAAGATGGAAGTTTACAGCAATAAAAGATACCTTAGGAAGCAAAAAAGAAAAAAATCTCAAATAAACAACCCAACATTACAACTAAACCAACCAGAGAAAGAAGAACAAATAAAACCCAAAATTAGCAGAAGGAAAGAAACCAGAGGTCAGAGTAGAAGTAAATGAAATTTACTGAAAGCAATACAAAACATCAATGAAACTAAAAGCTGGCTCTTTGAAAAGATTAACAAAATTGATAAATCTTTAGAGAGATTCATCAACAAAAAAAGGGAGAGAGTTCAAAACAATAAAATTAGAAATGGCAAAGAAGTTACAACTGACACCGCAGAAATACAAAGGATCATAAAGACTACTGAAACCAACTATATACCAATAAAATGGACAACCAAAAGGAATGGACAAATTCTTAGAAAGATACAGTCTCCAAAGACTGATCCTGGAAGAAATAGAACATATGAACAGGCAAATCACAAGTACTGAAACTGAAACTGTGATCAAAAACATCCAAAAAGCAAAAGTCCAGAAACAGATGCCTTCACAGGCTAATTCTAGTAAATATTCAGAGAAGAGTTAACACCTATCCTTCTGAAACTCTTCCAAAAATTTGCATCTCAAAAGATGCATAAAAAGCTTTTGACAAAACCCAACACCCATTTATGGTACAAACTTTCCAGAAGGTGTGCAGACAGGTTACCTACCTCAGCATAATAAAGACCATATATGACAAACCTACAACACTCAACAGTGAAAAGCTGAAACAATTTCCTTTAAGGTCAGGAACAGACAAGGATATCCCTTCACTCTCACCACTTTTATTCAACATAGTTTTGGCAATCTTAGCCAAGGCAATCAGAGAAGAAAAAGAAATGCAAGGAATCTAAATTGGAAAAGAAGAAATAATACTGTCACTGTTGGCAGGTGACACAGTACTTACTATTTGTAGAAAATGCTAAAGATGCTACCAGAAAACTATTATAGCTCATCAATGAATTCAATAAGGTTGCAGGATACAAAAATTAATATGTAGAAATTTGTTGCATTTTTATATACTAACAATGAAAGATCAGAAAGAGAAATTAAGAAAACAATTTCAATTATAATCATATCAAAAAGGATAAAATACTTAGGAATAAACCTACCTAAGGGGCAAAAGAACTGTACTCCAAAAACTAAGACACTGATGAAAGAAATCTAAGAAGACACAAACAAATGAAAAGATGCTCCTAGACTGGAAGAATCAATCTTGCCAAAATGACTATACTACCCAAGGCAATCTACAGATTCAATGCAATCTCTATCAAATTACCAATGGCATTTTCTGTAGATCTAGAACAAAAAAATCTTAAAACTTATATGAAGGCACACAAAGCCCCAAAAAGCCAAAGCAACTTTGAGAAAGAAAAACAGAGCTGGAAGGATCAGGCTCTCTGACTTAAGACTATACTACAAAGCTATAGTCATCAAAACAGTATGGCACTGGTACAAAATTAGAAATATAGATTGGCACAGGATAGAAAGTTCAGAAGTAAAACCACACACCTACAGTCAATTAATTTTTAAAAAGGAGGCAAGACTATACAATGGAGAAAAGACAGTCTCTGCAATAAGTGGTGCCAGGAAAACTGGATAGTTACATATTAAAAATGAAATTAAAACACTTGCTAACACTGTACACAAAAATAAAAGGGATTAAAGACCTAAATCTAATAACAGATACTATAAAACTCATTTGAAAAGAGTCTGATGCCGGGAAAGATTGAGGGCAGGAGGAGAAGGGGACGACAGAGGACAAGATGGCTGAATGGCATCTCTAACTCAATGGATGTGAGTTTGAGTAAGCTCTGGGAGCTGGCAATGGACAGAGAGTCCTGGCATGCTGCAGTACATGGGGTCGCAAAGAGTTGGACATGACTGAGTGACTGAACTGAACTCAAATAATCAACATAAGCATAATTCAATATGCTTCTCAAAAAACACACTTACAGTTTGCATCTTCATTCCTGGTCTTCTTTTACTAGTAAACCCACCTGTCTGTGATAATCTCCAAATTTTTCAAAGATCTGATCTGAATTTAGTTATAGGTTTGCTAGATAAACATTTGCTTATGAGAGCCTTTAGAGTTGGTTCTGTTTATAAGCAACTGTTTGTGTCCTGACTCCTTGTGGTCTGCTAATCTGTTTTCCTGTGCTCTACTCTCTTGGAACAGTCACCTCCTTACATTTGGAATTTTAACACAAATTATAGATTATTTTTGGTCTCTCTCACTGTAATTGGTCAAAATTCCTATTTAACCACAATCTCATCACAGAATACTTCTAAAGGAGTTTTATTTCCCTACGTGCATTTTTGTCCTATAAAATCACATCTTGCTCTCTTCCACACCTTGAGCTGTTGTTATCTGAGCGGTGCTATAACCTAGGCTGGATGTCTGTCCCACATTCCAGTGAAAGAATTATTTCAAGATGCAGAATAGGATAGAGATAAAGGGCTTGGGCTTTAAAGTAAAGCTACACACTAATTTTAAATACTCACTCTTCTGGCTGTGTGACTAGGTCAAATCACATAATATCTAAATAAGGCCCTCCATGATTCATTCTTCCTGCAATAGGTATTTATAAAACACCATGTATTATCTGACCCTTGTCAACCTTTCCAGCCCCTTCAGCTGAACAACCTCACCCTACTGCTTCACCAACTAAGTTTCAATACTAAGTAATGAATACACATATTCAGGAATGCTCTCAGCTCCTGCTCTTTGCTTTGTTTCATTTATTGAGAGTAGTCTCACCACCGCTACCTTACCTAATTCTTACCATAATTACTAATTCTTACCATATTTACTTTTTTTACATAATTACTTTACCTTTTTTACATAATTACTTAATTCTTACTACCATAGCTAATTCTTACCATAAAATAATCCTCAGAAGTGTTTTGAAATATAATGAATAAATGAAACCTTATATCTGATTGCTGAATCAAAAAAAGTTTTCTCAGAGTAGATAAATCTCAGATCATGGGAATGTCATTGGGAAAACTGAAAAGTGAGTTCACACAGAAAACCAATCAAGCAAAGGAATGGAGGAAAAAGGGGAAGGCAAGTAGAAAAGTTTAAAACTGAGGAGAAACTCATTGGTATAATGTGCTTTAAGGGACGAATATTCTCTGAGTAGAATAAGTAACAGGCAACAGAGCAATTCCCTTAGCCAAAGAGAAGGCATAGTCCAACTATAAAATATATCTTTCGGCCAGATTTCAAGACTCAGATTTCTTCAGTAAAGAACCCTTTTCCTGCCTTTCTGCTGCTATGCTTCATGCTTTGCTTTTCTCATCCTGCCTAACTCTTTGGATTGATGACTCTATTAGAGGGTAGGCCAGGTTTTGGATTGCAGGTTTTTCATGAAAAGATGACATGAAAACATGGTTTTGGCTTCAAAACCATGCAGTGCTGTGTTTGGTAAAATTCATTTACTCTCTCACTTTGCATAACCTGAAACTGGACACACCAGATTTCAGCCAAAGGCACAGGTTCCTTCTTACCAGAGATGAGATGATACTAGTGATCCATGTATCAATTCAACACTCAAATTTAAATTTAAATTAGAAAACCAATTCTAGGTAATAAATTTTTTTAATTTACTAAAATTATTGGCTATCAATAATTAACTGCTGAGAAATAATTACTAGCAAACCTAATTCAACAGCACGTAAAAAAGATCACACATTCTGACCAAGTTGGATTCATCAGGGTCACAAGGATGGTTCAACATATGCCAATCAGTGTGATACACCTCGTCAACAAAAGAAAAGACAAAAACCTCGTGATCATTTCTGCTCAAGAAATTTAAGGCATCATCAAAAATGTCTGGGGGAAGATAGGGCAGAGTACTTTCTCAGGACCACTGAAATGATACTCTATGAGCAGTTAATCATATCATATCTAAATTTAAAACTGTCTTTAATATTATAAGTATTTTTCTGAGTTTTCACACTCTGAAGAATTTTCTCAACCACTACACTCCTGTAAGAGTAAATTTATCAGGGAACACCAAATTTATGTATCTGGATAAAAATCATAATAAAGAAAAAAAAACATGATGTGATAGCCAACTTTTTATGTTTTAAGATCACCCTTGTTTCAGATCTTAATTGACCAACCATTGATCACTGACTCGGCCTTTTTCAAGTCTCCTAAGAAATGTCCTGCCTTAAAATTCAATTATTTATCTGAAAGCAGTCCTACACAATTTTAGAAGACCTAATTCTAAAGAAAACTGTAGAGGCCAAGGAAAAACAAACAGAATTTTCCCAAAGATTTTTGGTAAATACTCCCTTTAATAATGTATAATTCTGTTATTCACGTAATATATAGTCATTGTTAAAAATTAGAAATAAGAAAAATCACCTGTAATTTAACACATTACTACCCTGTGAACCATCCAGAAATAATTCTTGTTGACACTTTGGTATATAGCTTTTCAGAGTTTCCTACACATAATCTGTCTATATTATAAATTATATCATACTGTATATATTATTTTAAATTTGTATCATTTATTAAATGATATCATGGACATCTTTCTATATCAGCAAATACATATCTAAAACATACCAAGGCCCTCTTAATACTCCAAAGTTTGAACACTATATGTTAGCATTCCTTTACCAATTCCTTATCTTTTGGGCATTTTAGTGGTTTTCAAGGTTTGTTTGTTTTTTTCTATTATATATATTTGATAAACTGGTGGATATTCCTATATAGGAAACAAATCATTTATTAACTATGCTTGAGTATCAGAAAACATTGAAGTCTTATCTATCTGAAAACCACTTAGCAAGTAATTTCAGATATCTGAAAACATTTACAAAAGAACAAAGTCAAATGTTTTCTAAATACATGTTTTGATTATGAAAGTAATTTTTAGTTCTTTGCTCAAAATCATGTAATTTTATTTAAAGCACAATTAGAATTGGTTTGAAAAACAGAAACAGAAAAAAAGTAAACAGGTAATATTATACTAAAAACAAGAGGCACTTTGTTGCCTTTTGGACATTACAAAAAACATTCAATAGTAATAATGAATATTGTAATTTAATTTTTAATTTATTTTTTATTGAAGTACAGTTCATTTACCATAATTTAAATGTAATATTCATTGGGTATTTGCTATGCATTATGGAGAAGGCGATGGCACCCCACTCCAGTACTCTTGCCTGGAAAATCCCATGGACAGAAGAGCCTGGTAGGCTGCAGTCCATGGGGCCGCTAAGAGTTGGGCACGACTGAGCGACTTCACTTTCACTTTTCACTTTCATGCATTGGAGAAGGAAATGACAACCCAATCCAGTGTTCTTGCCTGGAGAATCCCAGGGATGGGGGGCTGCCCTCTATGGGGTTGCACAGAGTTGGACACGACTGAAGCGACTTAGCAGCAGCAACAGCATATACCATTCTACGTGGTTTATATTCACTATATCTTATAACTCTATGAGATAGTTAATAATATTATTAGCCCTGTTTTACAGATGGGGAAGTTACACTAAAAGCAGATGAGCACTTGTATTCTTGAGAAACAATGAGTATACAGAGTAAATATATCTTGTCAAAGGGATAGGGAACCACTGTACATTCAGTGTATATGCATAATACCATGATTTATACACAGAGTGAAAAGTTTAATTATCTATATCTCCAAAAATATTTAATAGGGCAGGTGCTATGCAATATATTTAAATGCTTCAATCTAAATTATCTTTAATTCAATATGTAAATGAATAAACCTCAATTTTTTTATTCTCTTGCCTATAGAATGTGCTTAGAGCCACATGTAACTCCTTAACAGTTGAAAGGTAGTTAGTACAACTGAGAAAATGAACTTTTAATCTTATATTATCTTCAGTTCAGTTCAGTTGCTCAGTCATATCTGACTCTTTGAGACCTCGTGAATCGCAGCACGCCAGGCCTCCTTGTCCATCACCAACCACCAGAGTTTACCCAAACTCATGTGCATCGAGTCGGTGATGCCATCCAGCCATCTCATCCTCTGTCATCCCCTTCTCCTTCTGCCCCCAATCTCTCCCAGTCTTAATTCATTTAATTTAAAGTTTAAAACTGAAAACTATGTTTGTAAGATGACATCTCCCTTTAGTAGTATTATAGTTCACACACTGGCACTGTACATTGTTTCACTATTACACATAAACAACACTGATCTAGTGGGTATCAGTGGGTTGATCCATTTTAATAGTATTTTTTCTATGCAGCACTGTAACATGATAATATGTTTATTTGAATATGTGTGCACACACCATGAGTTAAAATGATATGCAAACTGTATTTGATAATTAAATTGAAGATTTTAACTTTAATTCAAATAGAATATTATGGCTGTAGTTTTAAAATAAGTATGAACATATCTTTAAATTTAAAATATAGGTACAATCAACTTATTTACAAAACAGAAAGAGACTCACAGACAAAAAACTTGTGGTTACCAAAGAAGAAAGTGGAAAGGGAGGGATAAATTAAGAATATAGGATTGATAAACATATACCACTCTTACATGGTAAGATTAACAAAAAGATTTTACTATATAGCACATGGAACTATAATCAATATCTTTTAATAATCTATAATAGAAAAGAATCTGAAGCTCTACAACTGAAACTAACATAATACTGTAAGTCAACTATAGTTCAATGAATAAAATTTTAAATAAACAAAGTATAGGTTTTTTTTCCTGGTGCATAATTAAATAAAGATTCAGAAGATGGTATTAAGATGAGAAATAGTAAGAGGGTAGTTTGCAAGTTCACAATGAATGTCAATTGGAATTTGCTCTATGAGAATAAAAGTAAATTGTTACTGGCTAAAAATACAGATAATAAATCAGACACTATTAAGATACTTTTTCAGCAAAAACATAAGTAATTTGATAAGATTCCTCTCAAAAGTCAAAAAAAGATACATTAGTATCTGAGATCAGAATTAAATGTCAAAAAACTCTAAATGATTTTAAACAAATCAAGCTTGCAACTTTGGCAATGTATAGAATAATTTGACTTGTTGACAAATAAATCATTCTTAGGTAAGATTGTAAAAGAAATTGCCTTAGTCACGGAAATTTTATAAGGAAATTATGAAGTCTTCAATTAAATTACCAGATAATTATAACAAAAAAATCAGTTCGTTCAAAAGCTTTTTTAATTATGAGCATTTTTCTTTAGCTTTAGTTAAGTTACAAAATATAAGACATGTACATGCTGCGTGCTAAGCTGCTTCAGTCATGTCTGGCTCTTTGCAACCCATGGACTGTAGCCCGCCAGGCCCCTCTGTCCTTGGGATTCTCCAGGCAAAAATACTGGAGTGGGTTGCCATGCCCTCCTCCAGGGGACCTTCCTGACCCAGGGACTGAACTCAGCGTCTCTGAAGGCTCTTCCGCACTGGCAGGCAGGCTCTTTTACCACTGGTGCCGCCTGGGAAGCCCAATGTTAAGACATGCGGCCTAACAAATATTTTTAGGTAGTTGTGTCTCAAAAAACTTAAAATTTGAGAGAAAAAAGACAATTTATAGCCTAAGGAAAATCTAAGCTGGAGTAATTTTGAAGCTTTTGCATCTTTCAAAGAATTAGACCTAAATATTAAAAAGTTTGTTTCTGTCATGACTGATAGTGCTCCGCTATAGCTATATTAGGTGAAAATCTAGATTTATTAGAATTTTAAGACAATAAAGAATGTTTCCTGTATCACTTTATTCCACTTCATGATTCATCCTGAAATGTTTGTGCTCAATTTTCTTAAGTATTATAGACTCTATACATAATTTCTAAATACACAAAGAAAACATACCTGTATGTATGTGTAAATGAGTACAAATGCTATGAATCATTGCCAGTATGCAGAACTATGGGAACATACAGAATATGATGAATTTAATTTTCTTTGCCAATGCACATTGAGTTCTGAACAAGTTTACAAAGGTTTGGTGTTCTGTCAACTCCACTTCAAGATTTCTTTAAACAGAAGAGAAGCTCATCGTTCCATATAGGAAGAAAAAAAGTTGCAGTGTAATTTAATTAATGCAATTTAATTTCTCATTGATATTACACTGAATATGAATGAGTTAAACTTGACATTCTAGGTAAAGAGAAAGTTGGTTCATGTTCTAGCTGGAGAATTACATGAATTTATGCTGAACTGAAATTTCTCATCAGATCAGATCAGATCAGTCGCTCAGTCGTGTCCGACTCTTTGCGACCCCATGAACCGCAGCACGCCAGGCCTCCCTATCCATCACCAGCTCTCGGAGGTCACCCAGACTCATACCCATCGAGTCAGTGATGCCATCCAGCCATCTCATCCTCTGTCGTCCCCTTCTCCTCCTGCCCTCAATCCCTCCCAGCATCAGAGTCTTCTCCAATGAGTCAACTCTTCGCATGAGGTGGCCAAAATACTGGAGTTTCAGCTTGAGCATCATTCCTTCCAAAGAAATCCCAGGTCTGATCTCCTTCAGAATGGACCGGTTGGATCTCCTTGCAGTCCAAGGGATTCTCAAGAGTCTTCTCCAACACCACAGTTCAAAAGCATCAATTCTTCGGCACTCAGCCTTCTTCACAGTCCAGCTCTCACATCCATACATGACCACAGGAAAGACCATAGCCTTGACTAGGCGAACCTTTGTTGGCAAAGTGATGTCTCTGCTTTTGAATATGCTATCTAGGTTGGCCATAACCTTCCTTCCAAGGAGTAAGCGTCTTTTAATTTCATGGCTGCAGTCACCATCTGCAGTGATTTTGGAGCCCAGAAAAATAAAGTCTGACACTGTTTCCACTATTTCTCCATCTATTTCCCATGAAGTGATGGGACCAGATGCCATGATCTTCGTTTTCTGAATGTTGAGCTTTAAGCCAACCTTTTCACTCTCCACTTTCACTTTCATCAAGAGGCTTTTTAGTTCCTCTTCACTTTCTGCCATAAGGGTGGTATCATCTGCATATCTGAGGTTATTGATATTTCTCCCAGCAATCTTGATTCCAGCTTGTGTTTCCTCCAGTCCAGCATTTCTCATGATGTCCTCTGCATATAAGTTAAATAAACATGGTGACAATATACAGCCTTGACGTACTCCTTTTCCTATTTGGAACCAGTCTGTTGTTCCATGACCAGTTCTAACTGTTGCTTCCTGACCTGCATACAGATTTCTCAAGAGGCAGATCAGGTGGTCTGGTATTCCCATCTCTCTCAGAATTTTCCACAGTTTATTGTGATCTACACAGTCAAAGGCTTTGGCATAGTCAATAAAGCAGAAATAGATGTTTTTCTGGAACTCTCTTGCTTTTTCCATGATCCAGCGGATGTTGGCAATTTGATCTCTGGTTCCTCTGCCTTTTCTAAATCCAGCTTGAACATCAGGAAGTTCACGGTTCACATATTGCTGAGCTCCCGGCCTACCCGCGAGCGCCGCACTGAGAGCTCCCGGCCTACCCGCAAGCGCCGCACTGAGAGCCCCTCGCCGGCCGCGCGGCGCACTGAGAGCATGCCTGAGAGGAGCTACCCATCGACCGAGGACGGACGGCGGTGAGGACTGGCGCACTAAGCACGGCAGAGAGGAGCTACCCCACGACCGAGGTCAGGAAGGGCGGCGGTGAGGAGAGACCCCTCATCCAAGGTAAGGTGCGATGGCTGTGCTTTGCTGGAGCAGCCGGGGAAGAGATACCCCACGCCCAAGGTAAGAGAAATTTCTCATAGTAGTTATCAATAAAAATATCTTACCATATTTTTCAATAATGAGTAAGTGTGCAAAAAAATAATTTTGTTAATTTAAAATTGCTGTTGCATTATATAAATTATCCACCAAAATAATAAAATTTGATGAATGCTTTGTTGACATGGGTAAATTTAGATTTTCTTTTAGTTTATGCAACAATCTTTTGAAGTTATTAATACCAAGTTAAAGTTAGTGAATTTTCTTAATGTGGAAAGACATGTTTTGATTGTGTCATGTTTTTCTTCAAAAGTCAAATCATTTCTAAAATAATGAATGAGTATTGTCGATGTAGATGTGAATATTAAAGAAAAATTATTTTTTGGTACTTATCTCACTTATCTGAAATTTTAAAAATCTGAAACAACACGAGTATATAAATTTGTTTTAAAATGTAAATTTTATGAAATCTAAACACAGATCACATATTTTCAATGTAAATGTATGGTTTAACTTGAGGTGTGCTATACTGTAAAAGCATAATCTCAAAGACTTATGAAACAAAGAGATATAAAATGTCTCATTAATAAATTTATATTGCTTACATATTATATTTGAACATAACTTTTTGGCATATTCAGTTAAATAAGTTATATTTTTAAAATTAAATTCTCCTGTTTCTTTTTATCTTTTTAATGCAGATGCTGAAAAGTTTAAAATTACATTTGTTTGACCACATTATATTTCTGTTGGATAGCACTGATGTATGATAACTTTTCTCCCTAATATCCAGATCAAATGATTCTCTAACTCTTCCTCTATGAAAATTCTATTTACATAGAAATTTAGAAAAATACAGAAAAAAATTTTAATTATCCATAATCTAATTTAGAATTTTTATTATTTTGATGTACTTTCTGGTCTTTTCCCTAAATCAATCTCATTTCTCTTTTTCTTTCTCAAGATCCTCTCCATACTCCCAATAAGTGAAACAGAACACTGTTATTCTTTTCAAAATTTTTTGTGCCAGTAAGAAATGAAAAGTGAATTCAAGTTTAGCCACAAAATGATTACAGAAGCTATGCCTTTTGGGGATTTAATGGTTAAAAAGCAAAGTATTGCATTTCTCTGCAAAAGACATTGTCAAGAGAATGTAAAGACAAGCAACATACTGGGCAAAAGTATTTGAGAAAGACACATGTAATAAAGGACTATTATCTCAACTGTACAAAGTACTTTTAAAACTCAACAGTAAGAAACAAAACAACCTGATTAAAAAATGGAACAGAGACCATGACAGACATCTCACCAAAGAACATATATTTTGGCAAATAAACATATAAAAAGATACTCCACTTCATGTGTCATCAGGGAAATAAAAATTAAAATAATGAAGAACTGTAATTACATACCTATTAGAATGGCCAAAATCCAAAATGCAGATGACAACAAATGCTGACAAAGATGTGGAGCAACAGGAATACACATTCACTGCTGGTGGGAAAGCAAAATAGTACAGCTACTTTAGAAGGCAGTTTGGTACTTTCTTATAAAACTAAACACACTCAAACCATATAATTCAGCAGTCACACTAACTTGATATTTACTCAACAGAGTTGAAAACTTATCTCTACACAGAACACAGCACACAGATGTTTCTACCAGCTTTATTTGTTATTACCAAAACTTTGAAACATGAAAGATGTTCTTTAATAGATGACTGAAGAAACAAACAGTGACACATTCAGACAATGGAATGTTATTCAGTAGTAAAAAGGAATGAGCTCTCAAGCCATGAAATGACATGGAAGAAACTTATACGCCTAGTATTAACTGAAAAAAAAGCCAATTTGAAAAGGCTACATACTATGTGATTCCAACTGTATTATATGCTGGAAAAGACAAAACAATGAAGGCAGCAAGATCAATGGTTGCTAGGGGATGAAGGGATGAATTCGGGAAGCACAGAGGATTTTTAGGGCAGTGAAAATACTCTGTATGATGCTATCTATAGTAGTGGACACTCATCATTAAAATTTGTCCAAATCCATTGAGTGTACGCCATCAAGTGTTGTTTAGTTGCTAAGTCACGTCTGACTTTTTGTGACCCCATGGACTGCAGTGTACCAGGCTTCCCTGTCCTTCACTGTCTCCCAGAGCTTGCTCAAACTCATGTTCATTGTTGCTATCTAACCAACTCATTCTCTGTTGCCCTCTTACAATGTAAACTATGGACTTTGAGTGATTATAATGTCAGTGCAGGTTCATCAGCTGTAACAAATGTACCACTCCGAGGGGGATGTTGATAATAGGAGAGGTTATGCAGGTGTAGGGGCAGGGAATATATAGGAAACTACTGCTGCTGCTGCTACTGCTGCTAAGTCGCTTCAGTCGTGTCCGACTCTGTGCGACCCCACAGATGGCAGCCCACCAGGCTCCCCCGTCCCTGGAATTCTCCAGGCAAGAACATAGGAGTGGGTTGCCATTTCCTCCTCCAATGCATGAAAGTGAAAAGTGAAAGTGAAGTCGCTCAGTCGTATCCGACTCTTAGCGACCCCATGGACTACAGCCTACCAGGCTCCTCGTCCATGGGATTTTCCAGGCAAGAGTACTGGAGTGGGGTGCCATTGCCTTTCCACTCAATTGTGCTCTGAAACTAAAACTGCTCAAAAACATTAGTCAATGTTTTTTTTGTGTGTGTGGGGGGGGAGGGGGGGACACTGTATGTTCTACTCTTCTTTCTCTGAAATTAGATGGGACGTTTCCCCATTTGGATTTTTTTTCTCTAGATTTCCCAAAATAAAAAACATTTTATAAGTTGTTCAATGTTGTCTGATTTATGTTGAAAGCAATTTATAGAGAAGATACAGAAAGTTAAATTATTTAAACAAACTTGTACAATGATAACTCCTTGAAAGGATAATTAGTATCTTCAATTTAAGTAAATCATAAAAACTTGTATAAATATATCATATCTACTTCAAGCAATTATTTACAAAGAGCCTTTCTTACCATTATCACTATTATTGGTAATTAATGTGATATGTATCTAATATTTCTCTATAATAGAGCACAAGCCTATGTGTGACTTTGAAATCATTCCATTTATTCAACAAACAATATATACAATTTATTGAAGTAAAGTTAATTTCAGATAACTCATTTAGTAACTGTATAATAATTTTTAAAATCTGATTATGAAGTGTGTTGTGTGTGTTGGTGGTGGTGGCATTATAGTTATGAAGGAGGAGCCTCATAATACTTTTCCATTTATTTTAGAAAGGCTAGAGGGTGAGCTCTAGGGTGGATTTCTGAATATAACAACACATGACATATATTTCTTCTTTACATAAAAGTATAAAGTTTGCACAAATTGACAATAAGAGCAACTTAATCTCAATCCCACCATGTCAAGCTTTAACTGAAAATTCAGAAACCTAAAGTAAAGGCTTATTGGGTAACAAACCACAAGCACAAATACTTGTCCCTACACTAAAGCGTATGCCACAAAGTCCATTGGAAAATTAATTTCTAGTCAACACCAGTAGCATCACTTAGAAACAGGTTATTTGTCTTACAAAATTAGCAACCATCCAGATAATTTTCATTTTGTTCTTCCTTCACGCCATCTATAAAAGCAAAATAACCTTCAAGGAGATAGTTATCTGTGAAATACAGAGATATAGTGTGTATTTCAATACAAAATGCATCCTTTCTCTTCCTTTATGGAGTAAGTCAGAGTGATGAATTTTAAGACTATCTTAACATCTCCAGTGGATGCAACTTGCCCTGAATTGAAGCATTTAAGGAGGGCATCTTTCTCAAGTGTTGATAATCTATCTAACGTACAAGCTAATAATTGCACAATTGTTGGTATTTTAAATAATGTTCTTGTAGCTCTGTAACCAGTAAGAAATAAAACTGTTTTCCTCTAAATGTTTAGTTTTATTATTTAAACATGATTAATCTCATGCATTTTATTTGCATATTCCTTGGCACAGAAAATGCTAATGCTACATTATTTTGAATTAAAAGTTTGTGTTTGTGGCCTTTTCTCTGCATTTACTGCTTGGCTTGTTGCATCAACAAGAAGTGATGAAGTTTAATTACATTTATGAAAATGAACTTCAAACTGTTAATACTTTGCACAAGTTTTAAAGGCAATACCACTTTAGAATGAACAACAAAAGCAGACCAAGTGAGTCACATTACTTATAGCATGCAAAGTAATAGAAAGGAATTCATATTTATTAGAACAACATTAGTACAGAAAAGTGATTATGCTTCCCTGATTTGTTTATTTTCTTCATGCTCTATGGGGCTCTTACAGGGCTTCTGAATAATTTTCTAACTTGTTATTTCCCATAGCAAGAGTATAGCTATTACTATCTTGGATGACACATTAGGGTAAGTCAAAATGTAATCAAATCATAGAATTTAGAGCATCTAAACTCCGAGAATACCAATATTTTATCTGAAGGAAAGTGTCATACAGTAAATTTCAAACAGGCAGGCTCTTCTGCTTGGATCACACGCATGTGATTAATTAAGGAGGCTGAAGGGAATGGGGCAATGAGGAGGCATTTGTACAATTTGTTCATGTCTTGAAATCCTTTTTTCTTTCTCAAATAATTTCAAATTTTGTCTTATTCAATTATGAAAATGAATGACAAACCTGGGATTACCAATACCCCACAAATTTTTACAAGGGAAGGAAGACACTTTGCAATGTTTGACACAAAGTCCTCAATAACAGGTACTAAGTAACACTGAGCAATTCAGAAATTTAGTCTCCAAACTCAAACAGGCATAGATATGAAATTTACCACTATGTGGCTTAGGCAAGTTACTAAGCTCTAGCCAATTTTTTCATAAAAACCCCACAGGACTTTTTATAAAGAATAACAAAGAAAGTTCACATCAAGAAATACTATGCATTTAGAACAAAAACTGTTGAACAGTAGCCATTCAATACATATTCATTTTAGCATTATTATTGTTAGTATTACTAATGAACCCTTAATAAAAATCAGAGTTAAGTAGGCACTCAATAATGTCACTTTTTATCACTGTTAATATTACTGTTATTGAATACCATTAGATTGTCTTCCTCTCAAGTACTATCTAGCCAAAGTTTATCCTGCCCATCCATTCTTATCATCATTCCAAAGAGAATGATCTTTCCTCGTTGGCACTTACAAGGGATATGGGATTTTAAAAAATTTATTTAGCACTGAGAGCACTAAGTCCATTCCCAGGAATGTGCTAGGTGTACAGGGAGCACAGGAGAAAAATGAGGCACAGATATTAGTAAGTCACCTGAGGCCCATGCAGCAAAGTCTTATCAATAGCAAGAAACAATTTACAAGCTGTGTTTCAATCCTTCACAACATTTAAACTAGCTTGAAAAAGCTTCAAGTTAGTGAAGGAGAGCCAGTCCTCTTCCACATACTTTCAGAACAAAATGGCAATAATACAAATGTTTGCCAGCCTCAACTTAAAGTCAATTTATCTTTGAATAATGCTGAAAATAACACAACCCCAGGGATTTTGTTGTAATAGAATCTGTCTGTTAACAAAGAAAACCTTCCCCAGAATGCATTATAATCCTAGGAAACATCCTAGAAAATGAAACGAAGAACAAAAAATAACACTTCAAGATTAAAAAAAATAAGTTTTGACCTGGCATTCTCATAAGTAAACAGAGAAGAGAAATACTTTCTTTAGGGAGTACATTTGTAAATCCTTTTTTCTTCCTAAGGCACACAGATGCATGTGCCTGACTAAATGGCTAGGTAATTTATCACTATATGGGCATCAGTTCAAACCTATTTATTATCTGAAATAATTAGATGTGATCATTAAAAACATAGAAGGACATAATAAGAACCAGAAAAACAGAGTCGGTGAGATGAAGCTTTCTCATCATTCTTTTCCTTCCCTTATTTTTCTTGATTCACCCAAAAGGCTAGATGGTGCCAGTTAACAGGGGTAAGGAAAGAAAAATGCTGACTGAGCTATAATACACAAAGTAAAGGGAAAACAAAGCAAAGTAAACATACCTCAGCCCAAGAAAAGGAGCAAGTGCAGAGAGAGCAAAAAGAAAACGGGATGTTAGACAGTATAATTAGAAAAACAAAAACAAGGGGGATGGGAAGAATATCACAAAACAAAAGAAGAGCTGGAACAAGAAAGCAGCAGCATAAAAAAGAGGAATGAAAGAAACTGAGGAAAGAATAAAGGCCAGGGCTGAAAACCAAAATTCTCCAAGCCAGGCTTCAGCAGTACGTGAACCATGAACTTCGAGATGTTCAAGCTGGCTTTAGAAAAGGCAGAGGAACCAGAGATCAAATTGCCAACATCTGCTGGATCATCGAAAAAGCAAGAGATTCCAGAAAAACATCTATTTCTGCTTTATTGACCACGCCAAAGCCTTTGACTGTGTGGATCACAACAGTCTGGAAAAATTCTGAAAGAGATGGGAATACCAGACCACCTGACCTGCCTCTTGAGAAATCTACATGCAGGTCAAGAAGCAACAGTAAGGACTGGACATGGAACAACAGACTGGTTCCAGATTGGGAAAGGAGTACGTCAAGGCTGTATATTGTCACCCTGCTTATTTAACTTATATGCAGAGTGCATCATGAGAAACGCTGGGCTGGAGGAAGCACAAGCTGGAATCAAGATTGCCAGGAGAAATATCAACAACCTCATATATGCAGATGACACCACCTTTATGGCAGAAAGCAAAGAACTCAGGAGCCTCTTTTTGAAAGTGAAAGAGGAGAGTGAAAAAGTTGGCTTAAAACTCAACGTTCAGAAAACTAAGACAATGGCATCTGGTGCCATCACTTCATGGCAAATAGGGAATCAGTGGAAACAGTGACTCACTATTTTGGAGGGCTCCAAAATCACTGCAGATGGTGACTGCAGCCATGAAATTAAAAGACACTTACTCCTTGGAAGGAAAGTTATGACCAACCTAGATAGCATATTCAAAAGCAGAGACATTACTTTGCCAACAAAGGTCCATCTAGTCAAGGCTATGGTTTTTCCAGTAGTCATGTATGGATGTGAAAGTTGGACTGTGAAGAAAGCTGAGCACCAAAGAATTGATGCTTTTGAACTGTGGTGTTGGAGAAGACTCCTGAGAGTCCTTTGGACTGCAAGGAGATCCAACCAGTCCACCCTAAAGGAGATCAGTCCTGAGTGTTCATTGGAAGGACTGATGTTGAAGCTGAAACTCCAATACTTTGGCCACCTGATGCAAAAAACTGACTCATTTGAAAAGACCCTGATGTTGGGAAAGATTGAAGGCAGGAGGAGAGGGGATGACAGAGGATGAGATGGTTGGATGGCATCACCAACTCAATGGACATGAGTTTGGGTAAACTCTGAGTTGGTGATGGACAGGGAGGCCTGGCGTGCTGCAGTCCATGGGGTCACAAAGAGTTGGACACGAATGAGCGACTGAACTGAACTGAAAACCTGTAACAATTTGCAAAGATAAAACAAAAGTGAAGGAAAGAATGAACACAACAAACTCCTGCCCCAAAAAAGAGAAAAGATCCAAAGAGACTAAATGCATTCTGACCATATTTTTCTTAAGACAGACAAATGTAAGAACACACTAAAATTACAAATAGTGAGAAGTCCTTTAGATAAATATCAAGGTCATAAATAGAAATACTCCAGGGAAGGAAGAGAAGTCTAATTATAGGTCTTAGGCACTTCTTAAAAAGTGCTTTTACTGTTTCATGGATGTATGTTGCCAAACCACGAATGGATAAAACAGAGTTCCACAGTATTGTCAAGTGGGTTTTTTTTTTTGTAAAATGATTCATGACTCTGGATAGGAATTCTGTCTGACCATAGGTCATTCCTCCCACTATAATGAAAGTTCAAAGTATAAAACCAACGTTCCAATAAGATTTGGTGTTTAAGGTATAAACATAATAGACACTTTAAATTTAATAAGATATTATTGGGGCTTCCCTGATAGCTCAGTTGGTGATGGACAGGGAGGCCTGGCGTGCTGCGATTCATGGGGTCGCAAAGAGTCAGACACGACTGAGCGACTGATCTGATCTGATAGCTCAGTTGGTAAAGAATCCTTCTGCAATGCAAGAGACCCCAGTTCGATTCCTGGATTGGGAAGATCTGCTGGAGAAGGGATAGGCTACCCACTCCAGTGTTCTTCGGCTTCCCTTGTGGCTCAGCTAGTAAAGAATCTGCCTGCAATGAGGGAGACCTGGGTGTGATCCCTGGTTGGGAATATCCCCTGGAGAAGGGAAAGGCTACCCACTCCAATATTCTGGCCTGGAGAATTCCATGGACTGCATAGTCCATGGGATCACAAAGAGTCAGACACGACTAAGCGACTTTCACTTAATTCACTTAGGAGATTATTGAACACTTAACAGTCAAATATTTTCTATTTTTCTGTTTTTTAATTAATTTATGCTCTTTTGAATTCTAACATCCATTTTTTAACTCCCATCTTTTCTTAAGCTTATATTGTTCTTTACCTAACTAATTTTACTTTTTCCCTTTTTGATACATTTTCAAGACAAATTTTCCTCTGGGTACTATTTTAGTTGTACTTCATAGGCTCTCATTCACAGTGGTTTTTAAAATTAATTTCTATAATACTAAAAAATCTTGGTTTTGATTTCATAGTTGTAATGATTTTCAGTCACACTTGATTATATCAATAGATAATTTTCCTTACATCCAGAGAACAGGAACTGTTTTCTCTCTTATTCAGTGCATTTCAAAGTAGTACAATGTCATTCACCTAGCAGAAAAAAATAATTTATTGGTTAATTATAATTTATCTTTTTTCCAAGTTAAAAAAATAAGTTAAATTATAGACAAACTAAAACTTTTCCAGTCATTTAGAAGCTATTAAATATCATGAGCTCCTTATTGCCAAATTCAGACTTAAATTGAAGAAAGTAGGGAAATCACTAGACCAGTCAGGTATGACCTAAATAAAATCCCTTATGATTATACAGTGGAAGTGAGAAATAGATTTAAGGGCCTAGATATGATAGACAGAGTGCCTGATGAACTATGGGCTGAGGTTCGTGACATTGTACAGGAGACAGGGATCAAGACCATCCCCATGGAAAAGAAATGCAAAAAAGCAAAATGGCTGTCTGGGAGGCCTTACAAATAGCTGTGAAAAGAAGAGAAGTGAAAAGCAAAGGAGAAAAGGAAAGATAAGCATATGAATGCAGAGTTCCAAAGAATAGCAAGGAGAAATAAGAAAGCTTTCCTCAGGGGTCAATGCAAAGAAATAAAGGAAAAAAGCAGAATGGGAAAGACTAGAGATCTCTTCAAGAAAATTAGAGATACCAAGGGAACATTTCATGCAAAGATGGGCTCGATAAAGGACAGAAATGGTATGGACCTAAAAGAAGCAGAAGATATCAAGAAGAGGTAGCAAGAATACACAGAAGAACTATACAAAAAAGATCTTCACAACCAAGATAATAACGATGGTGTGATCACTGACCTAGAGCCAGACATCCTGGAATGTGAAGTCAAGTGGCCTTAGAAAGCATCACTACGAACAAATGATGGAATTCCAGTTGAGCTATTTCAAATCCTGAAAGATGATGCTGTGAAAGTGCTGCACTCAATATGCTAGCAAATTTGGAAAACTCAGCAGTGGCCACAGGACTGGGAAAGGTCAGTTTTCATTCCAATCCCAAAGAAAGGCAATGCCAAAGAATGCTCAAACTACTGCACAACTGCACTCATCTCACATGCTAGTAAAGTCATGCTCAAAATTCTCCAAGCCAGGCTTCAACAATACGTGAATCGTGAACTTCCAGATGTTCAAGTTGGTTTTAGAAAAGGCAGAGGAACCAGAGATCAAATTGTCAACATCTGCTGAATCATGGAAAAAGCAAAGGAGTTCCAGAAAAACATCTATTTCTGCTTTATTGACTATGCCAAAGCCTTTGACTGTGTGGATCACAATCAACTGTAGAAAATTATTCAAGAGATGGGAATACCAGACCACCTGATCTGCCTCTTGAGAAATTTGTATGCAGGTCAGGAAGCAACAGTTACAACTGGACATGGAACAAGAGACTGGTTCCAAATAGGAAAAGGAGTACATCAAGGGTGTATATTTTCACCCTCCTTATTTAACTTCTATGCAGAGTACATCATGAGAAGCACTGGGCTGGAAGAAGCACAAGCTGGAATCAAGATTGCCGGGAGAAATATCAATAACCTCAGATATGCAGATGACACCACCTTTATAGCAGAAAGTGAAGAGGAATTCAAAAGCCTCTTGATGAAAGTGAAAAATGAGAGTGAAAAAGTTGCTTAAAGCTCAACGTTCAGAAAACGAAGATCATGGCATCTGGTCCCATCACTTCATGGCAAGTAGATGGAGAAACAGTGGAAACAGTGTCAGACTTTATCGTTTTGGGCTCCAAAATCATTGCAGATGGTGATTGCAGCCATGAAATTAAAAGATGCTTACTCCTTGGGAGAAAAGTTATGACCAACCTAGGTAGCATATTCAAAAGCAGAGACATTACTTTGCTAACAAAGGTTCATCTAGTTAAGGCTATGGTTTTTTCAGTGATCATGTATGGATATGAGAGTTGGACTGTGAAGAAAGCTGAGTGCCGAAGAATTGATGCTTTTGAACTGTGGTGTTGGAGAAGACTCTTGAGAATCCCATGGACTGCAAAGAGATCCAACCAGTCCATCCTAAAGGCGATCAGTCCTGGGTGTTCTTTGGAAGGAATGATACTAAAGCTGAAACTCCAGTAGTTTGGCCACCTCATGCAAAGAGTTGACTCATTGGAGAAGACTCTGATGCTGGGAGGGATTGGGGGCAGGAGGAGAAGGGGACAACTGCTGCTGCTGCTGCTAAGTTGCTTCAGTCGTGTCCGACTCTGTGCGACCCCATAGACAGAAGCTCACCAGGCTCCCCTGTCCCTGGGATTCTCCAGGCAAGAACACTGGAGTGGGTTGCCATTTCCTTCTCCAATGCATGAAAGTGAAAAGTGAAAGTGAAGTCGCTCAGTCGTGTCCGACCCCTAGCGACCCCACGGACCAGAGCCCACCAGGCTCCTCCGTCCATGGGACCCTCCAGGCAAAAGTACTGAGGTGGGGTGCCATTGCCTTCCCCGGAAGGGGACAACAGAGGATGAGATGGCTGGATGGCATCACTGACTCGATGGATGTAAGTCTGAGTGAACTCCGGGAGTTGGTGATGGACAGGGAGGCCTGGCATGCTGTGATTCATGGGGTCGCAAAGAGTCGGACACGACTGAGCGGTGTTGATCTGATCTGGGAGGAGCAGGCGGAGGAAAGGTGGGAGGGGGAGAAGCGAGAACAGGAAAATAGTAAAAGCCTGGGATTGAAAAGCCTCAAGTTCTAGACATCACACCAATTCCATCTTCATTTTCCTTATATAACACAAGGGAGTTGTCTTGCCCAGGATATTTAAGATCCTCCTCTATATATGTGTTTTGGTTCAATCTAAGATAATTGGTAGATAATACATACATCTATGAGCACACATTTACACACACGTGTGTGTACTTTCATCATCAACTGATTAATCACATAAGTAAAGAGGTGAAGTGAAGTCACTCAGTCGTGTCTGACTCTTTGGGACCCCATGGACTGTAGCCTACCAGGCTCCTCCACCCTTGGGATTTTCCAGGCAAGAGTACTAGAGTGAGTTGTCATTTCCTCCCCCAGGGAATCTTCCCAACCCAGGGATAGAACCCAGGTCTCCTGTATTGCAGGCAGATGCTTTACTATCTGAGCCACCAGGGAAGCACAAACCTGCTTGCAAATGCAGGAGCCTCAGAAGACTCCGGTTTGATCCCTGGGTGGGGAAGATCCCCTCCAAGTGGGCATGGCAACCCACTCCAGTATTCTTGCCTGGAGAATCCCACGGACAGAGGAGCATGACAGAGTACAGTCCATGGGGTCGCAAAGAGACAGGACTGAAGCCACAGAGCACTCAAGCATGCATAGCAGTAAGGGCTCAGTGGTAAAAAAAAGAAACAAAAGAAAAATCCACCTGCTAATGCAGGAGACCAGGATTCTATATCTGGGTTGGGAAGATTGGATGGAGAAGGAAACAGACAACCCTCTGCAGTATTCTTGCCTTGGAAATTCCATGGACAGAGGACCCTGGTCAGCTACAGTCCATGGGGTCACAAGAGAGTCAGACATAACTTAGTGACTATACAACAACAAATAGTAGTCATAGGGAAATCATTATAACTGAATCAGCCAATTTGTCTCTGAAATGTGGGTTCGCATATGCTTTATGTTCTATGTCTAATGGATTCACACCGAGTAAAGCAGTTCCTTTTCATCTGAAGTCACTGACAGAACTTTTTCAGTCAGGGTACGGCTGCAGAACCGTGATTCAAATTCATAGAGAGATGACATAGTAACATTCATAGTCATTATGATATTTGTTATTAAATAAAGTCTCATCCTGATTCAACAATATTTCCACCAATCTGATATTTAGTGAAGCACACCACTCTGAATTACAGTTTACCCCTTTTCTCGCAAAAAGTCCACCTCCTCCCAGATGTTTCCACTAGAGAAACGCTCTCTTCAACTCTTACACAAGTCTCCCTTCCCCTTTTCCTCCTGGAGCTAGTCGTTTCTAGGGACTGGGGGTGCAAGGCTTCCAAATGCTGAAGTTTCTAGACCAGGGCGATAATGGAAGCCACACAGCTGATGACTGTGATTAATTGGGGAGGTGGTGCCTCCTATGCAAAGGTCAACTGCTGCTGCTGCTGCTGCTGCTGTTAAGTCACTTCAGCCGTGTCCGACCCTGTGCAACCCCATAAACGGCAGCCCACCAGGCTCCCCTGTCCCTGGGCTTCTCCAGGCAAGAACACTGGAGTGGGTTGCCATTTCCTTCTCCAATGCAGGAAAGTGGAAAGTGAAAGTGAAGTTGCTCAGTCGTGTCTGACTCTTAGCGACCCCATGGACTAACTCACGATCCCCCGTAAGAATGAGTGTTAGAACTTTGGAGAATTTTTAAGGCAAAGTTTTAAGTAAAATCTCCCAATTTTCATATTATATGTTTGAAACTATTTCATAATTGTCGAAGACAACATATAGACTGGGAAAGCTAATATATATACACCTATATATACATATATCCTTGAGTTAAATTTGACCCAAGGCTGCCAGTTTCAAGTTTCTGGTTTAGACTTGTGATGTAGTAGGATATTTTTCACCATGCCTTAGCTGTTAATTCCTCACTGGGGTTGATAAGAGATCAAATTTTAGGAACAAAAGCCTCTATTTATACTCAGCAGATATAACAAATTGTAAAAGAGAGATATTCAGAATAAGTATGAGGTTTTATTTGCAATCTTAGAGAATCTGCTATTTTAAAGTTAGCAATATAAAATAAAAATTAAATTACAAAATAAAGTTACAACCATTAATATTAGAGTTCAAAATTTTCAGATGTTGTAACTTCTGGAGGTGATGAAACAGTTTCCCAGGGTGGTATTTACTTTAAACAAATCACAATGAAACAAAAAATAATTTTAGACAAAAAGCTTATTTATTCTAGGTCAATTTATAACCTCTGCCTGTTTATCTAGCAATTTTTACTTTAAAGATGTCATGTTACTTTTCAATCCCTTTTCCAAGAGATGGAAATAATCATTCCTACAGTCCAGAGCAGGGATCAGTGAACATTTCAGCAAAGGACATCGTAGCAAATGTTTTAGTAAATACTTTAGGCTTTATAGATCATATGATCTCTGCTGCAACTATTCCAGTATGCACTGTAATGTGAAATTAGAAAAAACAGTATGTAAATGAATGGCATGGCTGTCTTCCAATAACGTTCTCTACATTTACTAAAATTTGAATTTTACATAATTTTCATGAGTCACCAAATATTATTCTTTGTTCTGTGCGCAGGCCTGGCAGTGTCTTGGGTTAGGGCTGGCTTTTCGTGTGGTAGGTATCCCACAGTCTGGTTTGCGGGAGAGGGTGGGATGATTTGGGAGAATAGCATTGAAATATGTATAATATCATATCTGAAATGAATCATCAATCCAGGTATGATGCCTGATAACAGATGCCTGGGGCTGGTGCACTGGGACGACCCAGAGGGATGGTATGGGGAGGGAGGAGGGAGGAGAGTTCAGGATGGGGAACACATATATACTTGTGGCGGATTTATTTTGATGTATGGCAAAAGCAATACAATATTGTAAAGTTAAGCAAAATAAAAATTAATTTAAAAATTTTTAAAAATATATTATTCTTTTCATTTTTTCAACCATTTAAAAGTATGTAACAACTATTCTTGGCTCATGGAGAGTATAAAAATAGGTGGTGGGCTAGATTTGGTCCACAGGCTGTAGCTTGCAAACCTCTGATTTCAGAACACATCATTTCCAGTGTCGAGACATGTGGAATACCAAGTTACTTATAAATACTGAACATTTTTTAAATTATATCATCAAGTTGTTAGGGAAGTGGTTTGGCAAATGGAGAATCAGAACTAGGGGGACTGCATTATTTGAAAAAGCACCTCATCTAAAAGCAGGGAACTTATCCATATCCCACCAAAAAAAGCATATCACAGGGAAACTGCTAATTAAATACCTTTTTGTTGTTGTTGTTGATTAAATACCCTTTTGCACTCTTGTGAAATGTTCTTGTTCAAAGCCACAGATCTAGGAGACAGTTTAAAATTCTAGCAGTGGCAAATCATACTCTTCATTTTTGTTAGCTTTAGTTTTGTTTTGTTGTTAATTGGAGCATAGTTGCTTTACAACGTCGTGTTAGTTTGTGTTGTGCAGAAGGTGAATTAGCTATAGGTATACAGACATCCCCTCTTTTTTGGACTTCTTCCCCATTTGGGTCACCACAGAGCACTGAGTAGAGTTCCCTGTGCTACACAGTTGGTACTCATTAGTTGTCTACTTTATACATAATAGTGTATATGTGTCAATCCCAATCTCCCAGTTCATCCCACCCACTCCCTCCCCACTTGGGATCCATACACTTGTTCTCAATGTCTGTGTCTCTACTCCCACTTTGCAAATAGGTTGAAGTAAGTTAGAAAGAGAAAAACAAATATTGTATATTAACGCATATATGTGAAATCTAGAAAAACGGTACAGATGAACCCATTCTTCATCATTTTACCAGCTCTGACTTTGGCCAATTGTTTTTAATGATATTTCTGACCATCTTAACTCCTGCTAACATGCTAGAGGCAAATTATACCAATATTGTAAGACCATTCCCCATCAGATGGACAACATGGGTGTATGCATTAGGAGATATTTTTTTTTCTTGATCTTACCCTTTTAAAATATTTCAAGGAAAATGTGAAATAACTTATTAAATATGCCTTGGGTTTCTGTTTTCAATTTCTTAAGCAAACAATTATTATTCACTACTTTCTTTCAGGTTAAAAATCACACTGCAGATTTATTTTGTACAATAGATAGAGATTGTTTATATTAACAAGGCATTAGAAAATCGTTTATCATACATTCTTTTTGTGTGTACAGTTCTATCTTATGTACTAAACAAGATGTTTCCTTTTGCAAAGGTGTTGCATCCAGAATAAAAAAACCTCTGGAAGGAATGTGAGCAGGGCTGAAATTATCCATCAGGATAATGAATGGTATTTTAATTATTTTGAGTATTTTCCTTTGCATATTTCAGATATTGTATTTATCCTGAAAACATATAAAAGAATATAAGGCCAAAAGATCCTTTGCAAATGTTTCCTTGACTAATTAAGTCCAGGGCCTGAACTCAGAATTTAGTACCTAAAGTTATTTAATGTCCTCCAGAATTAGATAAGCTAGAAAGCTAAACTTACTTTTCACTCTGTAAACAGCAATGCTTGTATGTCTGTTTTGTTTCAGGGAAAAAATCAACCTACAAACTTGATAGCACTGCACTAATACTATGGCTTGCACACATGCTAAGTCAGTTTAGTTGTGTCCAATTATTTGTGACCCTATGGACCATAACCCACCAGGCTCCTCTGTCCATGGGATTCTCCAGGCAAGAATATTGGAGTAGGTTGCCATGCCCTCCTCTGGGCATCCTCCCAACCCAGGGATCGAACCCATGTCTCTTATGTCTCCTGTTGGCAGGCAGGTTCTTTACCACTAGTGTCACCTAGGAAGCCCAATAAGATGGCTTAGTTAACATCTACTGAGATCCTGAAATGGAGGTATCTGAGTAATCATTTCTGAACAATGGGAAATTTGAGGAAAAATAATTTTTCTTAATGGTGTCAGCTATTTCATTAAGAAATAGAGTTCACTGCTTTTCTTCCCGGGAGAATTTATTGATTTTACAAAATATTTATACATAGATGGGCTTCCCTTGTGACCCAGCTGGTAAAGAATCCACCTGCAATGCAGGAAACCTGGGTTCAATCCCTAGGTTGGGAAGATCCCCTGGAGAAGGGGAAAGGCTACCCACTCCAATATTCTGGCCTGGAGAATTCCATGGACTTTATAGTCCATGGGTTTATGAAGAGTCAGACACAAATTCTGCAGGCCAGAAGGGAATGGCAGGATATATTTAAAGTACTGAAAGGGAAAAATCTACAGCCAAGATTACTGTACCTGGCAAGGATCTCATTCAAAACTGATGGAGAAATAAAAAGATTTTCAGATAGGCAAAAGTTAAGAGAATTCAGTACCACCAAACCAGCTTTACAACAAATGTTAAAGGGACTTATATAGTCAAGAAATACAACAGAAGAAAAAAAGATCTACAAAATCAACCCCAAATAATTAAGAAAATGGCAACAGGAACTATATGTCAATAATTACTTTAAATGTAAATGGATTAAATGCTCCAACCAAAAGACACAAACTGGATAAATGGATACAAAAACAAGAGCCATATATATGCTGTCTACAAGAAACCCACTTCAGACCTAAGACATATATAGACTGAAAGTGAGATGATGGAAAAATATATTCCAGGCAAATGGGAAGCAAAGGAAAGCTGGAGTAGCAATCCTCATATCAGACAAAATAGACCTTAAAATAAAGAAGATTACAAGAAATAAGAAAGGACACTACATAATGATCAAGGGACCAATCCAAGAGGAAGACATAACAGTTGTAAATATCTATGCACCCAACATAGGAGCACCTCAATACATAAGACAAACACTAACAGACATAAAAGGAGAAATTGACAGTAACATAATAGTAGGAGACTTTAACCCCCCACTCACACCGATAGACACATTATCAAAACAGAAAATTAATAAGGAAACACAAGTCTTAAATGATACATGAGATGAGATGGATCTCATAGATATCTTTAGGATATTCCATCTAAATTCAGAAGAATACACCTTCTTCTCAAGTGCTGCTGCTGCTAAGTTGCTTCAGTCATGTCCAACTCTGTGTAACCCCAGAGACGACAGCCCACCAGGCTCCCCCATTCCTGGGATTCTCCAGGCAAGAGTACTGGAGTGGGTTGCCAATGCCTTCTCCAATGCATGAAAGTGAAAAGTGAAAGTGAAGTCACTCAGTCGTATCCAACTCTTAGCGATCCCATGGACTGCAGCCCACCAGGCTCCTCTGTCCATGGGATTAGGCAAGAGTACTGGAGTGGAGTGCCATTGCCTTCGCTTCTCAAGTGCACATGGAACATTCTACAGGATAGACAACATCTTGGATCACAAATCAAACCTCAGTAAATTTAAGAAAATTGAAATTGCATCAAGCATTTTCTCCGACCACAATGCAGTGAGACTAGATATCAATTACAAGGGGAAAAAAAGTAAGAAACACAAACACATGGAGATTAAACAACATGCCTCTAAATAACCAAGAGGTCACTGAAGAAATCAAAAGGGAAATCAAAAAATATCTAGAAACAAATGACAATGAAAACATAAAATCTATGGGATGCAGCAAAAGCAGTTCTAAGAGGGAAGTTTATAGCAATGCAATCCTACCTCAAGAAACAAAATAAAAAAAAAAAAAAAATCAAAGAGACAACCTAACTTTACACCTAAAACAACTGAAAAAGTAGAACAAAAGAACTCCAAAATTAGTAGAAGGAAAGAAATCATAAAGATCTGAGCAGAAATAAATGGAAAAGAAATGAAAGAAATAATAGCAAAGATAATAAAACTAAAAGCTGGTTCTTTGAGAAGATAAACAAAATTGACAAAACTTGAGCCAGACTCATCAAGAAAAAAAGAAAAGAAACAAATCAACAAAAATGGAAGTGAAAAAGGAGAGATTACAAGAGACAATGCAGAAATACAAAGGATTTATAAGAGACTATTATGAACAACTATATGACAGTAAAATGGATAATTTGGAAGAAATGGACAGATTCTCAGAAAAGTTCAATCTTCCAAGACTGAACCAAGAAGAAACAGAAACTATGAATAAGCCAATTACAAGCACTGAAATTGAAGCTGTGATTAAAAAAAAAAAAAAAAAAAATCTCCCAAAGAACAAAAGCCCAGGACCAGATGGCTTCACAGGAGAATTCTATCAAACATGTAGCAGTAGCAGTAGCAGTAACGCCTATCCTTCTAAAACTCTTTCAAAAAATTGCAGAGGAAGGAACACTTCCAAACTCATTCTAGGAGGCAATCATCACTCTGATACCAAAATCAGACAAAAACAACACACAAAAGAATAAAACTACAGGCCAATATCACTGATGAACATAGATGCAAAAATTATCAACGAAATGTTAGCAAACAGAATTCAGCAACACATCAAAAAGCTCATACACCATGATCAAGTTGGATTTATTCCAGGAATGAAAGGATTCTTCAATATATGCAAATCAATCAATGTGATACACAATATTAACAAATGGAAAGATAAAACCCATATGATAATCTCAATAGATTCAGAAAAAACCTTTGACAAAATATAGCACCCATTTATGATTAAAACTCTTCAAAAAATGGGCATAAAAGGAACCTACCTCAACATAGTAAAGGCCATATATGATAAACCTACAGCAAACATTATTCTCAATGATGAAAAACTGAAAGTATTCCCCTTAAGATCAGGAGCAAGACAGGGTGTCCACTTTCATCACTATTATTTAACATAGGTCTGAAAGTCCTAGCTACAGCAATCAAAGAAGAAAAAGAAGTAAAAGGAATCCAGATCAGAAAAGAAGAAATAAAGCTCTCCCTGTATTTGCAGGTGACATGATACTCTATATAGAAAACCCTGAAGATAGTGTCAGAAAATTACCAGAGCTAATCAGTGAATTCAGCAAAGTTGCAGTATACAAAATCAATACACAGAAATCACTTGCATTTCTATATACTAACAATGAAACATAAGAAAGAGAAATTAAGGATTCAACCCCATTTACTATTGCAACAAAAAGAATTAAATATTTAGGAATAAACTTACCTAAGGAGACAAAAAAACTGTACACAGAAAATTATAAGACACTAATAAAAGAAATCAAAGATGATATAAACAGAGAGAGAGATATTCTGTGTTCCTGGGTAGGAAGAATATATACTGTGAAAATGACTATACTACCAAATGCAATCCACAGATTCAATGTGATCCCTATCAAATTACCAATGGCATTTTTCATGGAACTAGAACAAAAAATTTCACAGTTCTTAAGGAAACACAAAAGACCCCAAATAGCTAAAGCAGTCTTGAGAAAGAAGGGAGCTGGAGGAATCAACCTTCCTGACTTCAGATTATGCTACAAAGCTACAGTCACAAGACAGTACTCTACTGGTGCAAAAACAGAAATATAGATCAAAGGAACAAAACAGAAAGCCCAGAAATAAACCCATGTACCTATGGTACCTTATTTTTGATAAAGGAGTCAAGAATATACAATGGGGCAAAGACAACCTCTTCAATAAATGGTGCTGGGAAAACTAGACAGTTACATGTGAAAGAAAGAATTCCTAATACCATACACAAAGATAAACTAAAAATGGATTAAAGACCTAAATGTAAGACCAGAAACTATAAAACTCTTAGAGGAAAACATAGGCAGAACCCTTGATGACATAAATCAAAGCAAGATCCTCTGTGACCCACCTCCTAGAATAATGGAAATAAAAACAAAGGCAAACAAGTGGGACCTGATTAAACTTAAAAGTTTTGCACAGCAAATGAAACTACAAGCAATGTGAAAAGACAACCCTCAGAATGGGAGAAAATAATAGCAAATGAAACAAGTGACAAAGGACTAATTCGCAAAATATGCAATGCCAGACAAACAACCCAATCAAAATTGGGAAAAAGACCTAAACAGACATTTCTCCAAAGACATACAGATGGCTAAAAAACACATGAAAAGATGCTCAACATCACTTAATAATAGAGAAATGAAAATCAAAACTACAACGAGATATCACCTCACACTGGTCAGAATGTCCATCATCAAAAAGTCTACAAATGATAAATGATGGAGAGGGTGTGGAGAAAAGGGAATGCTCTTCCACCATTGGTGGAAATGTAAAGTGATACAGCCACTATGGAAGATGCTATGGAGAGTCTTTAAAAAACTAGGAATAAAACCACCATATGACCCAGCAATCCCACTCCTAGGCATATACCCTGAGGAAACCAAAGCTGAAAAAGACACATGTGTCCCATTGTTCATTGCAGCACTATTTACAATAGCTAGAACACAGAAGCAACCTAGATGTCCATCAACAGATGAATGGATAAAGAAGTTGTGGTCCATATACACAATGGAATACTGCTGCTGCTGCTGCTAAGTCACTTCAGTCGTGTCCAACTCTGTGTGACCCCATGGACGGCAGCCCACCAGGCTCCCCCGTCCCTGGGATTCTCCAGGCAAGAACACTGGAGTGGGTTGCCATTATACTACTCAGCCATAAAAAGGAATGCATTTGAGTCAGTTCTGATGAGGTGGATAAACCTAGAACCTATTATACTGAGTGAAGTGAATCAGAAAGAGAAAGATAAATATTGTATTCTAACGCATATACATGAAATCTAGAAAAATGGTACTGAAGAATTATTTACAGGGCTGCAATGGAGAAACAGGCATAGAGAATAGACTTATGGACATGGGGAGAGGGGAGGAGAGGATGAGATTTATGGAAAGAGTAACACAGAAACTTATATTACCATATGTAAAATAGACAACCAAGGGGAATTTGCCGTTTGGCTCAGGAAACTCAGACAGGGGCTCTGTATCAACCTAGAGGGTGGGATGGGGAGTGAGATGGGAAGGAGGTTCAAAAGGGAGGGATATATGTATACCTAACAGAAGCAGAAGATATTAAGAAGAGGTGGCAGGAATACACAGAAGAACTGTACAAAAAAGAGTTTCAAGACCCAGATAATCATGATGATGTGATAACTGACCCAGAGCCAGACATCTTGGAATGTGAAGTCAAATGGGCCTTAGAAAGCATCACTACGAACAAATCTAGTGGAGGTGATGGAATTCCAGTGGAGCTATTCTAAGTCCTGAAAGATGATGCTGTGAAAGTGCTGCACTCAATATGCCAGCAAATTTGGAAAACTCAGCAGTGGCCACAAGATTGGAAAAGGTCAGTTTTCATCCCAATCCCAAAGAAAGGCAATGCCAAAGAATGCTCAAACTACCGCACAATTGCACTCATCTCATACACTAGTAAAGTAATGCTCAAAATTCTCCAAGCCAGGCTTCAGCAATATGTGAACCGTGAACTTCCTGATGTTCAAGCTGGTTTTAGAAAAGGCAGAGGAACCAGAGATCAAATTGCCAACATCCGCTGGATCATGGAGAAAGCAAGAGAGTTCCAGAAAAACATCTATTTCTGCTTTATTGACTATGCCAAAGCCTTTGACTGTGTAGATCACAATAAACTATGGAAAATTCTGAAAGAGATGGGAATACCAGACCACCTGATCTTCCTCTTAAGAAATCTGTATGCAGGTCAGGAAGCAACAGTTAGAACTGGTCATGGATCAACAGACTGGTTCCAAATAGGAAAAGGAGTACGTCAAGGCTGCATATTGTCACCATGTTTATTTAACTTATATGCAGAGTACATCATGAGAAATGCTGGACTGGAAGAAACACAAGTTGGAATCAAGATTGCTGGGAGAAATATCAATAACCTCAGATATGCAGATGACACCACTCTTATGGCAGAAAGTGAAGAGGGGCTAAAAAGCCTCTTGATGAAAGTGAAAGTGGAGAGTGAAAAGGTTGGCTTAAAGCTCAACATTCAGAAAACGAAGATCATGGCATCTGGTCCCATCACTGCATGGGAAATAGATGGGGAAACAGTGGAAACAGTGTCAGACTTTGTTTTTCTGGGCTCCAAAATCACTGCAGATGGTGACTGCAGTCATGAAATTAAAAGACGCTTACTCCTTGGAAGGAAAGTTATGACCAACCTAGATAGCATATTCAAAAGCAGAGACATTACTTTGCCAACAAAGGTTCGCCTAGTCAAGGCTATGGTCTTTCCTGTGGTCATGTATGGATGTGAGAGCTGGACTGTGAAGAAGGCTGAGCGCCGAAGAATTGATGCTTTTGAACTGTGGTGTTGGAGAAGACTCTTGAGAGTCCCTTGGACTGCAAGGAGATCCAACCAGTCCATTCTGAAGGAGATCAGCCCTGGGATTTCTTTGGAAGGAATGATGCTAAAGCTGAAACTCCAGTAATTTGGCCACCTCATGCGAAGAGTTGACTCATTGGAGAAGACTCTGATGCTGGGAGGGATTGAGGGCAGGAGGAGAAGGGGACGACAGAGGATGAGATGGCTGGATGGCATCACTGACTCGATGGGTATGGGTCTGGGTGTCCTCCAGGAGCTGGTGATGGACAGGGAGGCCTGGCGTGCTGCAGTTCATGGGGTCGCAAAGAGTCGGACACGACTGAGCGACTGATCTGATCTGATCTGATGGCTGATTCATGTTGAGGTTTGACAGAAAACAACAAAATTCTGTAAACCTATTATCCTTCTATAAAAAATGAATTAAAAAAAATAGTCGGACACAACTAAGCAACTTTCACTTCACTTTATAGGTAGATATCCTTTTAGTATCTCACTTGATGATAAATCGCAGATGATTTCATGTCCAGAAACTAAAGGTCTCAGAAGAAATCATCATCATATGTTTTGGTGATGGTTGGCTCTGTGTGTGTATGTGTGTGTATGTCTTGCCTCCGTGGCAAAACATTTGTTTAGACATTCAAATTATATGAAAAGGATCATCTAAAATGGGGCAACTTTTATAGGGAAACAAAGGGATGTTTATACACTTTCTGTATACTATTTTATACATCTCTATAATTCAAATTGTCATTTACCATCACTCCTTAGATTAAGCTGCTGTAAGTATGTAAAAACTGTTAATAATATTTCTAACTCAAATTTAAACACTTTAACCTTAAGGAATTCATAGGAAACTTTTTATCAAATGTTGCACCAAAAAGATAGATAATCTATGGTCATGTAACCCCATGATGTAGTATTCCAAAAACTATTTTTAAGAAATATGTTCTCTTTCTGTCTTCCCATTCTTTTGTGATTACTTAGATTTGTCATTTAAGTGATATTTTCTAGAATTTCATCTGAGAAAAAAGTTACAGGTTTTGTTTTATCTAGTATTTAATGTTGGCTTCGCAGGTGGCTCAGATGGTAAAGAATTTGCCTGGAATGCAAAAGTCCTGTGTTTAATCCCTGGGCTGGGAAGATCCCCCAGAAAAGAGAATGGGTACGCACTCCAGTATTCTTGCCTAGAGAATTTCATGGACAGAGGAGCTTGCAAGCTACAGACCATGGGGTTGCAAAAATATAGAATTTACTGTATCCTCTTATACATGTGAACACATACTGTTTGAAACAATAAAAAAAAAAAACCTGAAATTAAGTCACACTATAAAGAACTATAATGAACCTAGCTCTTATCTACTTACCATCTATCCTTAAATTAGAATTTTTAGAAATTATTAAACTGAAAATATTCCCCCAGCAAGCATACTTCATGAATGTTAAGTCCTCATAAGGGAGAAAGCCCTGCCGTGGAAATCAAGAGAAAGAGTTTTAGTGCTGGCTCTGATTCCAATTAGCTCTATAGTCTTCAGTAAATCTTTTAAAAGCTTTGTTCATCTATAAAATGAGTTAACAAGACTTGTACCATTGATAAAGCTATTTTGTGTTAAAGAAATGAATACATATGGAAAGCTCTTAAACTGTATAAAATATTCTAAAATTTTAATCTATTATTAAATCAATTCCACTAATATTTACTTGTGTATTATTCTATTATATTCAAATTTCTATTTCACTTTAGAGCTCCAATCATTTCAAATAATGAATGTGGAATATAGGAGGAATATCACCATAGGACAAATAAAATGAATCTGATATTTGGAAAAACCTAGGTCTCTTTCATGCTGCTTTGCAAATTCAGCCTATGTGTCTATGTGCATGTATATGATCTTTACATTGGCAGGTGTACACAGAGAAATTCCAGCTCAAGGATTTACTTAGTATCTATTCCTGACTGTACTGGAGAATGCCTCCAGGAAAAGGTGCTAGATTGAGGTCATAAAATATTATGACTCACTTTGTTCATGACAGTATAATCAACTTAACAGTGGCAACCAAAAGCAATTCATTACGTGCTACATGATGTATTTGCTGGTCATGGGTCTGGCTGTTACACATTTATGTTTAAAAAAATATTAGATTACCTTAACCAAAGCAAATCATTTAGTCATCTAACACGTATAAGTTAGAATTAAATACACTTCATCTATGCTGCTATGAATTAAAATTCAATCAGGATGTTAATATCAAGAATATAACTACATTAAGGATGTTGTCGTTAAAGGTTATTCATACAACACCACCTTTGCACTCACTATTGGTTTATAGAAGAATAATGACTTGTATACATAGAAAACACTAAATTTTAATACAAAAAGCTTTCTGAAACAGCATCTGAAAAGGGTTCAGAATTTTAAATGCTTCAGTACATTTAACAATATTTATCAAAGTGTTATTTGTTAATATGGTACATAATTCATAATTACTTTCAAGGACTTTCAAAACAAACAAGATGGGTCACCTCCAATTCTTCTCCCTTTAAAATATTTGTTGAAAGCATTCAAAAACACTCAATACAAATAAAATTGGTCACCAATAAGTCTTCCACCATTAAGTTCAGTTCAGTCATTCAGCTGTGTCTGACTGTTTGCAATCCCATGGACTGCAGCACGCTAGGCCTCCTTGTCCATCACCAACTCCCACGGTTTACTCAGAATCATGTCCATCGAGTCGGTGATGCTATCCAACTACCTCATCCTCTGTCGTCCCCTTCTCCTCCCGCCTTCAATTTTTCCAACCATCAGGGTTTTTCAAATGAGCCAGTTCTTCACATCAAGTAGCCAAAGTATTGGAGTTTCAGATTCAACATCTGTCCTTCCAATGAATATTCAGGACTGATCTCCTTTAGAATGGACTGGCTGGAACTCCTTGCAGTCCAAGGGACTCTCAAGAGTCTACTCCAGCACCACAGTTCAAAAGCATCAATTCTTCAGCACTCAGCCTTCTTCACAATCCAACTCTCACATCCATACATGACTAATGGAAATACCATAGCTTTGACTAGACTGACCTTTGTTGGCAAATAATGTCTCTGCTTTTTAATATGCTAAGTTGGTCATAGCATTTCTTCCAAGGAGTAAGCATCTTTTAATTTCATGGCTGCAGTTACCACCTGCAGTAATTTTGCAGCACCAAAAAATAGTCAGCCACTGTTTCCACTGTTTCCCCATCTACTTGTCACAAAGTGATGGCACCAGATACCATGATCTTTGTTTTCTGAAAGTTGAGCTTTAAGCCAACTTTTTCACTCTCCTCTTTCACTTTCATCAAGAGGCTCTTTGGGTCTTCTTCATTTTCCGCCATAAGGGTGGTGCCATCTGCATATCTGAGGTTATTGATATTTCTCCCAGCAATCTTGATTCCAGCTTGTGCCTCATCCAGCCCAGCATTTCTCATGATCCCCTGTGCATATAAGATAAATAAGCAGGGTGACTATACACAGCCTTGACATACTCCTTTCCCTATTTGGAACCAGTCTGTTGTTCCATGTCCAGTTCTAACTGTTGCTTCTTGACCTGCATACAGATTTATCAAGAGGCAGGTCAGGTGGTCTGGTATTCCCATCTCTTTCAGAATTTTCCACTTTGTTGTGATCCACACAGTCAAAGGTTTTGGCATAGTCAATAAGATAGAAGTGGATGTTTTTCTGAAACTCTTGCTTTTTCAGTGATCCAAAGGATGTTGGCAATTTGATCTCTGTTTCCTCTGCCTTTTGTAAATGTGCTTGAATATCTGTAAGTTCATGGTTCATGTACTGTTGAAGCCTGGCTTGGAGAATTTTGAACATGACTTTACTAGCATGTGAGATGAGTGCAATCATGCAGTAGCTAGAGCATTCTTTGGCATTGCCTTTCTTTGGGATTGGAATGAAAACATATTTTCCAGTCCTGTGGCCACTGCTGAGTATTCCAAATTTGCTGGCATATTGAGTGCAGCACTTTCACAGCATCATCTTTCAGGATTTGAAATAGCTCAACTGGAATTCCATCACCTCCACTAGCTTTGTTCATAGTGATGCTTCCTAATGCCCACTTGACTTCACATTCCAGGATGTCTGCCTTTAGGTGAGTGATCATACCATCGTGATTATCTGGGTCATGAAGATCTTTTTTGTATAGTTCTTCTGTGTATTCTTGTCACCTCTTCTCAATATCTTCTGCTTCTGTTAGGTCCATACCATTTCTGTCCTTTATCGAGCCCATCTTTGCATGAAATGTTCCCTTGGTATCTCTAATTTTCTTGAAGAGATCTCTAGTCTTTCCCATTTATCATTTTCCTCTATTTATTTGCATTGATCACTGAGGAATGCTTTCTTATCTCTCCTTGCTATTCTTTGGAATCCTGAATTCAAATGGGTATATCTTTCCTTTTCTCCTTTGCTTTCTGTTTCTCTTCTTTTCACAGCTATTTGTAAGGTCTCCTCCAACAACCATTTTGCCTTTTTGCATCTTTTTCTTAGGGATGGTCTTGATCCCTGCCTCCTGTACAATGTCATGTACCTCCGTCCATAGTTCTTCAGGTACTCTGTCTATCGGATCTAATCCCTTGAATCTATTTCTCACTTCCACTGTATAATCAGAAGAGATTTGATTTAGGTGAATCTTGAATGGTCTAGTGATTTTCCCTACTTTCTTTTATTTAAGTCTGAACTTGGCAATAAGGAGTTCATGATCTGAGCCACTCAGCCCTGTTTTTGTTCACTGTATAGAGCTTTACCACCTTTGGCTGCAAAGAATATAATCAATCTAATTTCGATGTTGATCATCTGGTGATGTCCTTATATAGAGTCTTCTCTTGTGTTGTTTGGAAGAGGGTGTTTGCTGTGACCAGTACACACTCTTGGCAAAACTCTGTTAGCCTTTGCCCTGCTTCATTCTGTACTCCAAGGCCAAAGTTGCCTGTTATTCCAGGTTTCTTGACTTCCTGTTTTTGAATTCTAGTCCCCTATGATGAAAAGGACATCTTTTGGAAGTGTTAATTCTAGAAGTCTTGTAGGTCTTCACAGAACTGTTCAACTTCAGCTTCTTGGGCACTACTGGCCGGGGCATAGACTTGGTTTACAGTGATATTGAATGGTTTGCCTTGGAAATGAAAGAGATCATTCTGTCATTTTTGAGATTGCATCCAAGTACTGCATTTCAGACTCTTTTGTTGACTATGATGGCTACTCCATGTCTTCTAAGGGACTGTTGCCCACAATAGTAGATATAATGGTCATCTGAGTTAAATTCACCCATCCAGTCCATTTCAGTTCGCTGATTCCTAAAATGTCGACATTCACTCTTGCCATTTCCTGTTTGACCACTTCCAATTTGCTTAGATTCATGGACCTAACATTCCAGGTTCCTATGCAATATTGCTCTTTACAGCATGAGATTTTACTTCCATCACCAGTCACATCCACAACTAGGCATTGTTGTTGCTTTGGCTCCAGAGTCTCTTCATTCTTTCTCAAGTTATTTCTCCACTTATCTCCGGTACTTTATTGGGCACCTACAAACCTGGGGAGTTCATCTTTCAGTGTCCTATCTTTTTGCGTTTTCATACTGTTCATGGGGTTCTCAAGGCAAGAATACTGAAGTGGTTTGCCATTTCCTTCTCCAGTGGATCATGTTTTGTCAGAACTCTCCACCATTGACTTGTCCATCTTGGGAGGCCCTACACAGCATGGCTCATAGTTTCACTGAGTTAGACAAGGCTGTGGTCTATGTGATCAGATTGGTTAGTTTTCTGTGACTGTGGTTTTCAGTGTGTCTGTCCTCTGATGGAGAAGGATAAGAGGCTTATGGAAGCTTCCTGATGGGAGAGACTGACTGAAAGGGAAACTAGGTCTTGTTCTGATGGGCAGGGCCATGCTCAGTAAATCTTTAATCCAGTTTTCTGTTGATGGGTGGGGCTGTGTTCCCTCCCTGTTATTTCAGTTCAGTTCAGTCCCTCAGTCCTGTTCAACTCTTTGCAACCCCATTAATCCCAGCACGCCAGGCCTCCCTGTCCATCACCAACTCCCAGAGTTCATTCAAACTCATGTCCATCGAGTCAGTGATGCCATCCAACCATCTCATCCTCTGTCGTCCCCTTCTCCTCCTGCCCCCAACCCCTCCCAGCATCAGAGTCTTTTCCAATGAGTCATCTCTCTGCATGAGGTGGCCAAAGTACTGGAGTTTCAGCTTTAGCATCATTCCTTCCAAAGAAATCCCAGGGCTCATCTCCTTCAGAATGGACTGGTTGGATCTCCTTGCAGTCCAAGGGACTCTCAAGAGTCTTCTCCAACACCACAGTTCAAAAGCATCAATTCTTCAGCACTCAGCCTTCTTCACAGTCCAGCTCTCACATCCATACATGACCACTGGAAAAACCATAGCCTTGACCAGACGGACCTTTGTTGGCAAAGTAATGTCTCTGCTTTTGAATATGCTAGCTAGGTTGGTCATAACTTTCCTTCCAAGGAGTAAGTGTCTTTTAATTTCAAGGCTGCAGTCACCATCTGCAGTGATTTTGGAGCCCAGAAAAATAAAGTCTGACACTGTTTCCACTGTTTCCCCATCTATTACCCAAGAAGTGATGGGACCAGATGCCATGATCTTCATTTTCTGAATGTTGAGCTTTAAGCCAACATTTTTACTCTCCACTTTCACTTTCATCAAGAGGTTTTTTAGTTCCTCTTCACTTTCTGCCATAAGGGTGGTGTCCTCTGCATATCTGAGGTTATTGATATTTCTCCCAGCAATCTTGATTCTAGCTTGTGCTTCTTTGAGCCCAGCGTTTCTCATTATGTACTCTGCAGAGAAGTTAAATAAGCAGGGTGACAATACACAGCCTTGACGTATTCCTTTTCCTATTTGGAACCAGTCTGTTGTTCCATGTCCAGTTCTAACTGTTGCTTCCTGACCTGCATACAAATTTCTCAAGAGGCAGGTCAGGTGGTCTGGTATTCCCATCTCTTTCAGAAATTTCCACTTGGTTGTGATCCACACAGTCAAAAGTTTTGGCATAGTCAATAAAGCAGAAATAGATGTTTTTCTGGAACTCTCTTGCTTTTTCCATGATCCAGCAGATGTTGGCAATTTGATCTCTGGTTCCTCTGCCTTTTCTAAAACCAGCTTGAACATGAGGAAGTTCACAGTTCACGTATTGCTGAAGCCTGGCTTGGAGAATTTTGAGAATTACTTTACTAGCATGTGAAATGACTGCAATTGTGCAGTAGTTTTAGCATTCCTTGGCTTTGTCTTTCTTTGGGATTGGAATGAAAACTGACCTTTTACAGTCCTGCAACCACTGCTGAGTTTTCCACATTTGCTGGCATATTGAGTGAAGCACTTTCACAGCATCATCTTTTAGGATTTGGAATAGCTCCACTGGAATTCCATCACCTCCACTAGCTTTGTTCATAGTGATGCTTTCTAAGGCCCACTTGACTTCACATTCCAGGATGTCTGGCTCTAGGTCACTGATCACACCATCCTGATTATCTGGGTCATGAAGATCTTTTTTGTATAGATCGTCTGTGTATTCTTGCCACCTCTTCTTAATATCTTCTGCTTCTGTTAGGTCCATACCATTTCTGTCCTTTATCGAGCCCATCTTTGCATGAATTTCCCCTTGGTATCTCTGATTTTCTTGAAGAGATCTCTAGTCTTTCCTATTCTGTTGTTTTCCTCTATTTCTTTGCATAGATCGCTGAGGAAGGCTTTCTTATCTCTTCTTGCTATTCTTTGGAACTCTGCATTCAGATGCTTATATCTTTCCTTTTCTCCTTTGCTTTTCGCTTCTCTTCTTTTCACAGCTATTTGCACAGCCTCCCCAGACAGCCATTTTGCTTTTTTGCATTTTGCTTTTTTGCATTTTCCCTGTTATTTACCTGGGGCCAAACTATTGTGGATTAACTGCAGAAGTAGTAGAAACAGCAAGAGAACTAGAAGTGGAGCCTGAAGCCATGGCTGAATTGCTGCATTACCAAGATCAAACTTTTAACAAATGAGGAATGGCTTCTTATGGCTAAGCAAAGCAAGTGGTTTCTTAAGATGAAATCTACTCCTGCTGAAGATGCTGTGAAGATTTTTGAAATGACAACAAGGGATGTAAAATATGACATAAACTTAGTTGGTAAGACAGCTGCAGGGCTTGAGGGAATCGATTCCAGTTTTGAAAGAAGTTCTCATGTGGGTAAAATGCTATGAAACATCACTATATGCTACAGACAAATCTTTCTTCAAAGGATGAGTCCATCGATGTGGCAAACTTCATTGTTATTTTAAGATACTGCCACAGCCACCTCAACCTTCAGCAACCACTACCTCGAATAGTCAACACCACGAATATAGAGGCAAGACCCTTCTCTAGCATAAAGGATTACAACTTGCTGAAGACTCAGATGATGGTTAACATTTTTTAGCAGTAAAGTTATGTTTGAACTAGGGTATGCACGTGCTGTTTTTCCTGACAGCTTATGATTACTATTTACCCTTGTCATTAAGCACTTCCCAAAAACCATTGTTTAGGGCAGCATGATGGCTCATTTTATGAGCACTTGCACTTTGTCCAATGCTGTGCTGAGCACTATAGCAGCTGTAAGAATACTGGAGAGTGCTATTTTTCTAAGAATTAGACAAAGGGATTCTTTCATTTGATCATTACAATTTTATGAGTACTGTTGTTAACTCTAGTATTCAGAATTAAAAAAAAAATTCTTAGTTATAGAAATGTAAAGTATTTGCCAAAGGTCACAGAGCTAGTAAAGAGTAGAACAAGAATATGAACTTAGAAAATCTGACTCCAAAGCCTACCTACTTAATTACTATATTATGCCACTTCCCACTTACCCCAAATGGACAGGAATGGTTGATCGTATGCTCTATGCCAGATACTAGCACTGATTAATTACCTGCATTAATTTATCTAATTGCCAATATTGCTTCATGACTGTTATCTTTTTACAGAGGAGAAAGCTGAAACCTAGAGAGAGTAGGTAATGTGCTTAAGATCACACAGGTAGAAAGTGGTAGTCTTGGGTCAGAGCCCAGGTCTCTGACTCTAGCCCTATGCTTGACTGCTCTTCTCTACTAGAGCATAAAACAAAATCTCACTGCCACATTCACTGTCATGAAGCTCCTCTTTTGTTTTTTTCTAAGAGTTTTATAGTTTGAGCTTTAATGTTTTGATCTACTTTAATTTTTGCATGTCATGTGAGGTAAGTGTCTAACTTCACTGTTTTGCATGTGGATATTCAGTTTCTACAGCCCCATTTCTTAAAAAGACTGACGTTTCTCCAATGGTCTTGGCACCCTTATTGTAAATCATTTGATGGTATATGTGAGAGTTTATTCCTGGGCTCTCTGTTCTATTCCGTTGGTCTATACTTGTGTCTTTATGCCAGTACCATGCTGTTTTGATTAGTTTATCTGTGTATTAAGTTCTGAAGTCTGGAAATATAAGACCAACTGTTTTTCAGCATTTTGGGGGGCTATTAGGGGCCCCTTGGGGCTTCTCTGGTGGCTCAGACAGTAAAGCGTCTGCCTACAATGCAGGAGACCCAGGTTTGATCCCTGGGTCGGGAAGATCCCCTGGAGAAGGAAATGGCAACCCACTCCAGTACTCTTGCCTGGAAAATCTCATGGACAGAGGAGCCTGGTAGGCTACAGTCCATGGGGTCGCAAAGAGTTGGACATGACTGGGCGACTTCACTTCACTTCAAACTATGGTAGAGTAAAGATAATGAAGATAATGGTGACCTCCTTCAAAAGGTCCCATGCACATACTGCTACACTCAGTGCCCCCAAACCTGTAGCAGGCCACTGTCAACCCACGCCACCACCAGAGGCTCCTGGACACTCACTGGCAAGTCTGGGTCAGTCTCTTGTGGGGTCACTGCTCCTTTCTCCTGGGTCCTGGTGTGCACAAGGTTCTGTTTGTGCCCTCCAAGAGTCTGTTTTCCCAGTCCTGTGTAAGTTCTGATGGCTCTAGGGTGGGGTTAATGGTGACCTCTTCCAAGAGGACTTATGCCATACCCAAGTCTACTGCACCTAAAGCCGCTGCCCCTGCAGCAGTCCACTGCTGGCCTATACCTCCGCAGGAGACACTCAAACACAGTTCTGTATCAGTCTCTGTGGGGTCTCTGGCTTCTGGTGCACACAAGGTTTGTTTGAGCCCTTTGAGTGTCCACCATTAAAATATTGTCAAAATTCCTGTGATACAGGTGAAAATCCATAATGATTCCAAATCCCTTTACAAGTGACCTGGTCCTATGGCCTGCTCATATTTGTAATCAAGTCTAAGTCTTATTCAATGGAAAACAAATCTCTTAAATAATGCCCTTTGACTAATCTTTGAGTGGTCTGTGTATGTCAGCAACAGAAATTTATTGTTACTCACTCACGAGGCATAAAAGCCTTAGAGCAATTCAGAGAACAAAATCTGGATATCATTCTCCAGTATCATTGACTCCAAGAGGAAGGTAATTCACAAGGAAATTTCCTCTGAGTCCAGACAGGGCCCATATACCACCAGCAAATATTACCAGCAAACATTTTACATTTTCACAACTGTAAAGTAAAAGAAGGAAGAAAGTTATCTACTGAAGGAATGTTGCTGCTGCTGCTGCTGCTAAGTTGCTTCAGTCGTGTCTGACTCTGTGCGACCCCATAGATGGCAGCCAACCAGGCTCCCCCGGCCCTGGGATTCTCCAGGCAAGAACACTGGAGTGGGTTGCCATTTCCTTCTCCAATGCATGAAAGTGAAAAGTGAAAGTCGCTCAGTCGTGTCCGACTCTTTGCAGCCCCATGGACTGCAGTCTACCAGGCTCCTCCATCCATGGGATTTTCCAGGCAAGAATACTGGAGTGGGGTGCCATTGCCTTCTCCGAGAGGAATGTTACTTTACATATTAATGTAATTAACTTTTACCTGTCTCAGGAGGTATTCACTGGGTAGTTTGTAATGGTGGCTTTGTTAGGACCCATCTCCTCCACTCAGTCTGAGGGACTGAGTGGCTGGGTTAGAAGAGATCTAGCTTCCTTGTTTGAATACCTAGAACATTTAAAAGAAGGACCAAACTGTTGTATGTGTGATCAGAAACTAAAATGTACTGTCCACCACTATTTCCTAGGTGTAATTATTGTTGCTTCAAATGGATTTCGCTTAAAAGTGAAATCAATGTCTTATGCGTATATATTCCAAGTCTAGCAATGCCCTGAGCACATGGACGCCATGTACTAAATATTTACTGCCTGTTTGTTGACTGATAGAAGCCAGCCTAATATAATTGGCCCAATGATATTTAAACAGTACATCCAGTGGACGGAGAAAACTATGGAATCCTTCCACAGCCTCATCATATGTAATCATCTTTTATAAATATTGGTAACTCTGATAAAGATAATGATAACATTTTTTTTAACCCAATACTAATATACTAACAATTCAGAGGCCTGAAAAAGTACACAACTATTTCAGTCTTAATGTATCAACCAAGAATGTCTTGATTCAGGAAATTTAATTTTGGTCATCTTTTCTTTTTAAAATTACAAATCTGTAATATTATAGGAAAACAAAAATTAGCAAGATGTGTTTGTATACCACAGTTACTTAAATAATAAATGCTAATAGAGAAAATGCCAGAATCAAGAATAATTTCTAGGTTATTTTCAAGAGCTCATCAAATTAAGATGATTATAGTACTGTTTTAAGGCATAAATTTAGCAGTCTTAATAAAGATGCAAGCCTTAAATGTTAATAGTTATTACTTTAGATATAAATTTTTATGACCTCATTTATTTTCTAAACAATGAAAGATTTCTATCTTTGTAAAGAATCTCTTTCTGTGTGCCTCTTTTTCTCTCAATTTGAAAAATAAGAGATTTTTCCTCTAGCAAAAGCAAAGACTAATAATTAAATCAGATAACATTTCAGGAATTTCATTTTTCAATTTATTCAACTGAATTTCTTTCAGTTTCTTCTCTTTATGTATTCTTGAAAAGAAATGTGTGTTTGTATTAACAAAAAGAAGATAGAAATAACATAAAACTCCTCGTCACCTGTTTCTGACATTATGAGTCTTGCCCTGGAATAGAAGACTATCATGCATATGGTTGTTCTTTGAGTTTGCATGGCTTTTAGTGTAACACCTTGGTAGTAACTTTTCTTAGGCAAAGGACCCCCTCTGACAGTTCTTGCCCAGAAAAGAACGGAAAGAACAGATGGAGGTATCAAGGTGTTATCAAAAAAGAAGGAATACAGGGCACTTACAGCCAGAAAGATTTCTGTAACAGAAAACTCGATCTTTAATGCTCCACTCCTTCCCACTTACATCTTATTTCTCCATGTTCCATTTCTGTCTAGGACTGGAAAACAGAGCAGGAAAGGGTGGTTTTTCCAACTACTAATCAGCTCAAGTAGTTAATTTTTCCTTGTGAAATGCATTTTAAAGTGATAATATAGAAAGATTTTTTTTTAATTTTATTGAAGTATAGTTGTTTTACTACATTGTGTTAGATTCTACTGTACAGTAAAATGAATCTGCAATATCTATACATACATTCTCTCTATTATGTATTTCCTCTCCGTTTAGGTTACCACAGAACATTGAACAGAGTTCCCTGTGCTAAATAGTAGGTTCTCATACCTATTTTATACACAGTATCAGTCTTTTTTTTTTTTAATTTAATTTTGCTTAACTTTACAATATTGTATTGCTTTTGCCATTCATCAAAATGAATCCGCCACAAGTATACATGTGTTCCCCATCCTGAACCCTCCTTCCTCCCTCCCTCCCGTACCATCCCTCTGGGTCGTCCCAGCAGTCTTCTAGTTCATCAAACCTCACAGCTTTTTCCTTTGGCTTCTTTCCTGGGTGAGTCATTTTGACCAACATAGTTATTTTCTATGTATAATATGTTTTTTAGTCCAAATGTGTAAGTTTCAATTCTGATTATTTATGAACATTAGGGAACTTTTTAAATGGTAAGCAAGGAAAAATAAAAGCATCTCGTGAGATACCCCATAACACAGGCCACATCCCTCATTAATCCCAACACCAAGATTAAGTAAGCAGAACCGCATTATATACGTTTGTAATTTCAACAATATTTTTAAGGCAAAGTAGAGCTACACCAAATCAAATATTAACATATCAAGTAAAAAGCAAATTAATATGAACATATTTAACAGGACAAATGTTTCTTCACAAATATAGTTATCCCTGAGTTATAAGTAATCTTATTATTGACAATAATTTTTACATTATTTAGTACCTGGAGTGCTCTGTACTGATTTTTGCATCTTTCTTACGTATTTTCTTGTACATATTTAAAAATTTAAAATATCATCTTTTGTATTCAATTATATATATATATAAATCCATAGTCTAGTATATTTCAAGATATTGCTATATATATATATATATATATATCTCCTTTCCTATAATAAAACCACATTTATTTATGTTACAAAAATAATCATTTGAAAACTGAAAAATATTTTTTAGTTGTATTAACCTTTTTACATGCCATTTATATATGAAGTTGTTCAATTTAAAATACCAAGATATTGGTAATATTAGATAGGATATCATCCACTTGGTATAGTTTCAGAATGGCTCCACTTAGCATGTGTATTAGCTATTGATAAATGAAAATAGAACTTGTGTACTAGTTCTATTTCTAAAGAAAGAACAGAGGACACTTTGTGAACACTTCTCTCTTCCTGGCTTGAAAATAGGCTTTCACTTAAATTATCTAATTTAAACTACATAATGACTCTCCCCTAATACACTGAAATAATTATCCACATTTTTCAGATTAGGAAACTAATAATATTTAGAGAGACCAGGTAATTTCCTTGTGGTAATATTTATTATAGCTCTTGATTTGTTATTTATATGCTAATGTTCCAACAAACCTATCTATCTCACAAAGATGCATATATAGGATAAGCTAAAATAAATTTTTATTAAGTGAGGTTGAGGTAGAGTAGAACAAAATGAAGTTACATATTCTAGAGTTAGGATACAACTTTATCTAAGCCTTTCTAACAAACAAGATTTAAAACATAGTCATTTATATGTTATATACTACCTACAAGTTAAAAATTAGCAGTTGCTCAGAACAAGCACATCTAATCAGAGACTTAAGAGAAATCACCTTATTTTTGTAATTTCCTGACATGATCACTGTCAATGGGGGATTTTTCACAAAACCATTTCTTATAATTCATGTAGTCTAACAATATTATACTGTTCAAGAGCAAAGAATGAATATGTCAGCAGCAATCTATTAACTGATATAGAAAGGAGAGGCTTTTCCTTTAGGAGAATCCTAGATACATACTGAAAATAATGTTTCTGAAAACTATTTATTGCCATAGGCAATGGTCACAATAAAATGTTAAAAGGGAGAAATATATTTCAAAATAAAATGTTGAAGTGAAAGAAAATAAAATGTATATTCTTCTACATTCATCATATTTAAGGTTCCCTATAAATTATTTTCCAGATCTAACATAAATGTCTCTAATTAGCTCCTATTAGAAGCACAAATAATATAATTAAATAAATAATTAGATCACACGTGTATCTATCTGCAGCCATCAAGGGCTAAGTAACATTTGAATAGTATAACATATTATCAAAATATATTAAGGTAAGATAATCATGCTTAACAATTCTCTTTCAACTATGTCTTCTGTACTTTTTATTTCACCAAGAGAATGAGTTGGTAATTAACCTACTGTTAGAAGAGCTAAATCCCAATTTACCCTAGTTATCCACGACCTTAAACTGCACAAAAGCACACTCCTTCTTTAATGCATGCGTGCATATGTAAAAATAGAAACTGAAGTGTCATAGGAACATACCCTTCTTCTATTCATTGCCACTTGCCTGACAGGTCAAGTAGCTTCAGGCCAAAATAATTCATTTCAGGTCACCAGGCTAACAATTTCCAGTTTACAGTTCTCTAGTAAAACGAATTCTAACACATACCAGAAAATAGAATACAACCTTCAAAACATTTTGGAAACCTTCAAAGAATAAACCAGGCTTTTCATTAGTGCTTTAAAATTTAATGACACTTCCACTTACAATTGGCTTTTTTTTTAATTTATTTTATAATTACATTATCTGGCATCTATGTCTTTCTCAACTTAACTTTTATCCCTTTATCACAACTCATTAGGCAGGGAGGCAAGGAGATACGAAACATAAGTTAAATGGTTTTATTGTTGGCCCTTTTGATTAAAAAAAGAAGACAACTCTACTCCCTAGAGAATTATCTAGACTCCAAAGGTCAGTAGGAATTCTTTAGTTGTTTTCTATTTTACAGTATACTTAATATTTCCTGCTGCTGCTGCTGCTGCTGCTAAGTCACTTCAGTCGTGTCCGACTCTGCGTGACCCCATAGACGTCAGCCCACCAGGCTCTCCTGCCCCTGGGATTCTCCAGGCAAGAAAACTGGAGTGGGTTGCCATTTCCTTCTCCAATGCATGAAAGCGAAAAAGTGAAAGTGAAGTCGCTCAGTCGTGTCCGACTCTTAGCTACTGTCATTAAAAATTATTCCTTGAACAAATACTATAGGACTTCAGCATCATTATATAGTCAAGGCAGAAAAGTTGGAGAACAGGAAAAGTACAAAGGAAAACAATTACCAATGCTAAAATTTGATGCATGCCCTTTTATTTCTAGGAGGTAAAAACACATGTATTTTTAAATTTATCTTATACTATCCATTTTTTTAGCATTTCCACAACTCTAGCAATCTATTTTGCAATACAGATCTTCAGTTTGGTTCAGTTCAGTTGCTCAGTCGTGTCTGACTCTTTGCGACCCCATGAATCACAGCACGTCAGGCCTCCCTGTCCATCACCAACTTCCAGAGTTCACTGAGACTCATGTCCATCGAGTCAGTGATGCCATCCAGTCATCTCATCCTCTGTCATCCCCTTCTCCTCCTGCCCCCAATCCCTCCCAGCATCAGAGTCTTTTCCAATGAGTCATCTCTCTGCATGAGGTGGCCAAAGTACTGGAGTTTCAGCTTTAGCATCATTCCTTCCAAAGAAATCCCAGGGCTCATCTCCTTCAGAATGGACTGGTTGGATCTCCTTGCAGTCCAAGGGACTCTCAAGAGTCTTCTCCAACACCACAGTTCAAAAGCATCAATTCTTCCGCACTCAGCCTTCTTCACAGTCCAACTCTCACATCCATACATGACCACAGGAAAAACCATAGCCTTGACTAGGTGAACCTTTGTTGGCAAAGTAATGTCTCTGCTTTTGAATATGCTATCTAGGTTGGTCATAACTTTCCTTCCAAGGAGTAAGCATCTTTTAATTTCATGGCTGCAGTCACCATCTGCAGTGATTTTGGAGCCCCAAAATATAAAGTCTGACACTGTTTCCACTGTTTCCCCATCTATCCGGGGGGGTGCCATGATCTCAGTTTTCTGACTGAGCTTTAAGCCAACTTTTTCACTCTCCTCTTTCACCATCATCAAGAGGCTTTTTAGTTCCTCTTCACTTTCTGCCATAAGGGTGGTGTCATCTGCATATGTGAGGTTATTGATATTTCTCCTGGCAATCTTGATTCCAGCTTCTGCTTCTTCCAGCCCAGCATTTCTCATTATGTACTCTGCATAGAAGTTAAATAGGCAGGGTGACAATATACAGCCTTGCCGTATTCCTTTTCCTATTTGGAACCAGTCTGTTGTTCCATGTCCAGTTCTAACTGTTGCTTCCTGACCTGCAGATAGGTTTCTCAAGAGGCAATACAGATCTTAGTAGCTAAATATTTCATTATATGGATGTATTGTCATTTATTGAAGTAACTTTGAGGGTATTTCCATTTTTTGCTATTAAAAATAAAACTACAGTGGGCACCTTTGTGAACACATCTTTATGCACAACAGAATTTTCTCATAAATTCCAATAATTTTAATATTTAAGTCAAAGTATAAGACATTTTTAAAATGTGACTGCCAAAAGGCAATTTATATAGTTCTATCATTTTCTACTCATGTAGCAGTATGACAATGCCTTTTCCCAAGAAGTTTACCAAATAACATATTTTTCTTTAATTTTGCCAATTTCACTGGTAAATATTACTTCTCATAAGGTCATCTTCAGAAAGTGAAAATTAGAAAGAATTATTCTCCACAACAAGAAGCACTAAAAGAATTTCTATAGGCTAAAGGTCAATGATGTCAGAGAGAAACTTTATTTTACAAAAAGGAATGAAGAACACCAGAAAAAAATAACATTGCTCAATAAATATTAGGAACCATTGAAATTATTATTCCTATACTTATGAAATTTCTGTTGTCACCTTAAAGACATCTAGCCATTTAAAGTAATTTAAAAAATAGGTTTTTAGAATATTTAGAAGTACATGGCAATTGAAAACATATTGTTATAAATTTCTTAAATTGTTCTTTAATAGAATTTTATTGCTGCATAAAGGATTGGTAATAGAATTTTTAATGCATGCTATAATAAATTAAATATCTAAAGAAGCACCCCAAAGAAGTACAAAAAGGAACAACTACAATGTAACAAGATCAGATAATGCAGAATATTAAAAATACATTTATATACTGCCAAGAAAAGACAAAAGAAAAGCACTGGAGGACAATGAATGGTTAATTAAAAAAAAAATCAAATAATGATATGAAATTCAAACATGTCAATAACTACATTAAATTTTACAAATAAAACACTCCTTGAAACACAAACTGTAAAGCTGGATTTTAAAAAGCAAGATTCAACATGGTTGTTTATGAAAAATAAATAAATTTTAACATAAAAGAATGATAAATTTTAACTTTAAGATACTTCTCACCATGCAAGCATTGATCATAAGAAACCTGTTATAGCTATATTAACGTCTACCAAAAAGACTTGAAGATGAATAGCATACCAGGAAATTAAAAAGTATGCCCAATTGGATGATATTAAAAGTAAACAAAATAAAATTTATGGAACTCAGCTAATTCATTTTTAAATAAAATTTATAGTTTTTGTCTCAAATTTTTAAAATTGTGGTAAAATATATATAACATAAAATATTATTTCAACTTCTACAGTTCAGTGTCATTAAATATATTCATGATGTGTAACCATAACCACTATACACCTCTGTAACTCTTTCATCTTGTAAACTGAAACAGTGTACCATTGTATAAACAATAACTCCCCATTTTCCCATCTGCCCCACCTCTGGCAACCAAAAATTTACTTTCTGTCTCTGTAATTCTGACTACTCGTAAGTGGAATCATACTGTATTTGTCTTTTTGTGACTAGCTTATTTTACTTAGCATAATGTCCTTCAGATTCATCTGTTAATATATTCTCTCACCTGGAAAATCCCATGGACGGAGGAGCCTGGTGGGCTGCAGTCCATGGGGTCGCTAAGAGTCGGACACGACTGAGCGACTTCACTTTGACTTTTCATTTGCATGCACTGGAGAAGGAAATGGCAACCCACTCCAGTGTTCTTGCCTGGAGAATCCCAGGGATGGGGGAGCCTGGTGGCTGCCGTCTATGGGGTCACACAGAGTCGGACACAACTGAAGTGATTTAGCTGCAGCGGCAGCAGCATATGTCAGAATTGTCTTTCTTTCTAAGACTGAATAATATTTCATAGTATACATAAACCACATTTTAGTTATCCATTCATCCAGCAATGGATATTGGGATTGCATCCATGTTTTAATTACTGTGGATAGTGCTGCTATGAATATGAAAGTAAAAATATTTCTTTGAGCTCTGGTTTTTAGTTCTTTGTATTTGTTTTACTTTTTCTTGCCTAATGGCTCTAGCCAGAACTTCAAGCACTACACTGACTGGAAGTGACAAAAGCAGGCATCCTTGTTTTGTTCCTGATCTTAAAGGGCAAGTTTCAGAGAATGACATTCACTGTTGGTTTTAATTATTGCTTTCATTATGTTTAGGTAGTCCCTGCCTATTCCTTGTTTGTTGAGTGTTTTTATCATGAAAGTGTAGGTGTTGAATTTTGTCACTTTTTTTTTTAATCAATTGAAATGATCATGTAGGTTTACTTACTTTCATTTTGTTGGCTTTATCACATTGATCAATTTTCATATATTCAATAATCCTTGCATTCCAATAATAAATTCTACTTGGTCATTTTATAAAATTCTTTAATAAACTGTTAAATTTTGTTTGATAGCATTTCATTGAAGATTGTTGCATTAATGTTCATAAAGGATATTGGTCTCTACTTTTCTTGTAGTGCTTCTGTCCAACTTTAATACAAGTTAATGTTCTTCAGGAAATCTCCCGTTTGAAATATGTTTTGACTTAAGTAATGCGGTGGGATATTTGTAGTCATTAGAAAAGTAAGGTTGACCTTTCTTTTCAGCCAAGATGGAGTAACAGAAACCAGATCTACCCTACCTGAAACAGCTTAAAAATTAGGCAAATACATGAAACAAAGACTTTCAAAACATCATACATTAGGCAATGAAGACAAGGGAATGTGTCTTATGATTGTTCCAGCTTACTGTCAGTTGTAAATCTGCATGTAGCAACTCAAGGAGAAAAAAACCAGGCAGTGCCTGGCAATATTCCTAATGGGAGACAGAGCTGAGTGTCAAAGGAAGCTACAGTCTCCAAATCAGAATAATAGAGGACAGAAAAATACACTCAGAGAGAACCCCAGAGATGTGCAGAGAATCCATCTAATATTTGTTAAACTACTGTTCAGTGCATGGGTAGTGAGAAAACTACCCATGTCTATGAGGAGGAGCAGGGCAGGGAATCATCTGAAAGGATTACAAGAAATAGTACTTGGAGCTCCCACAAAGCTGGGAATAATTCTTGTTCCCAACTAGATAGAAAACCTCACAATGCACAGAATATGTAATGCTACCAAGGGTCTTGCTTCCAAAGTATAGAAAAATTAATTCCAGACTTTTAAAGCAAGACCCTATGTTCAGGATACATGAAGAAAGACTGGATACCTTTGTCCAAGAAAAGACGAGAGAGATAGAAGAACCTAACTGAACTTCTAAAAATGCAAACTTAAATGTCTGAGATAAAAATACCCTAAAAAAGCAGATTAGGCCTTGAAGAAGAAATGCCATATGAACTTAAAAATAAAGTTATCTGAAATGAAAGCCAGAAGAAAAAAGACAAAGAGGGAGAGAGATAAAAATGAAGGGACTGTAAAATAACATTAAGCAATAAAAATAGGTATAATTAGAATCCCAGATTGGAGGACTGAACAGCTATTTTAAGAAATAATGGCCAAAACTTTTCCAAATACTATAAAAATTATAAACACACAGGTGTAAGAATCATAGCAAATAAAAAGCATGACAAACATGAATATAATTACACAAAAGAATAAATAAAGTGGAAGTGTTAGTTACTCAGTCATGTCAGACTCTTTGCAACCTCATAGACAGTAGCCTGCCAGGCTCCTCTGCCCATGGAATTCTCCAGGCAAGAATACTGGAGTGGGTAGCCATTCTGTTCTTTAGGGGAATCTTCCAGACCCAGGAAACAAGCCCAGGTCTTTCGTATTGCAGACAGATTCTTATCATCTGAGCCACTAGGGAAGCCCATGCAAAAGCATATCATTATCAAATTGTTTCAAATCGGCAATAAAGACAGTATCTTAAAAGGAGCCAGAGAAGCAGCCATAAAGAAGAAAAAAAATAACTATGACAGATTTATCATTAAAAAAAAAGAGCGAAATAGAAGACGATGTTAAAGCAACATCTTTAAAGAACTAAAAGGGATGAATGTCAACTTATAATTCTTAAACCAGTGTAAATATATTTAATAAAGTTAAAACACACACTTGTTCATACATACAAAACTTGAAAGAATTCATCAACAGCAGACATGAATCATAAGAAATATTAAAGGTCCTAAAGCAAAATAATATTAAAAATACACATTTTTAAAACTTGTGTTGAACAAAGCCTAAAGCAAGACCCCAAGAGATCAACCTGTTTAGAAGTAACTGTATTCCAGAATAAAGCCCAAGAATATTTTTAGAAATACAAAAGTACCCCAAAGGTAAATTAAGCAAGCCTGGAATCCAATGAAAAATCATCAGCCAAGCAAGAAAGGAGGAAAACACAACCAATAATAGAAAGAATAACACAAAATATTCCAAGAGGTGGTATAGTATTAAATACATTGACCACCATTTTAGAAAATTCTTTGGCAGCTTCTTAAAGACCACACAAAGGCTTGAATCAAATGTTCGCAGCTGCTTCATCAGTAATAACCCAACCTGGAAATAATCCAAATGTCTATCACCAGATGAACAAATAAACTGTGGTATATCCATACAATGGAACACTACTCATCAATAAAAAGGAATGCACACTGATGAAGACATCAACATTTCAGAATGTTAAACATGAGAGAAAAGGTCAGACCAAAAAAAAAAAAAAAAAGTTTATACTCTGTGATTGAATTTACATGAAGTCCTGGAAAATGTACATGAATCTGTAGTGAATGAAAGCAGTTCAGTGGTTGCTGGCAGGTATTGACCAGAGAAAGGTATAGGAGGATAACAAATTGAAATAAGGCAATTTTTCAGTGAATGATAGGTTCAGTTTCTCAACTGTAATAATATTTTCACAGGAAGACATATATATTACATCCTACCAAATAGTATACTTCGATATAGTTATACCTCAATAAAGCTATTAAAAACCAAAAGAATGTCCATAGGTACTAATATGAGAAAATGTTTATTATATATCAATTTTTTATAGTCTGAGAAACTATGTATTTTATCATCCTAACTTAGTACTAAACAATAGGTACATATACATATTTGTGTAGACCTAGAAGACACCTGGCTGAGAAGGCAATGGCACCCCACTCCAGTACTCTTGCCTGGAAAATCCCATGGATGGAGGAGCCTGGTAGGCTGCAGTCCATGGGGTCGCTAAGAGTCAGACACGACTAAGCGACTTCACTTTGACTTTTCACTTGCATGCATTGGAGAAGGAAATGGCAACCCACTCCAGTGTTCTTGCCTGGAGAATCCCAGGGACAGGGGAGCCTGGTGGGCTGCTGTCTATGGGGTCGCACAGAGTCAGACACGACTGAAGCGACTTAGCAGCAGCAGCAGCAGCAGAAGACACCTGGAAATAAAGGTTTATGCTCACAGCAGGGCACACAAAGGAAGTAAAGTAGGTTTCAGGAATAGTAGTGGACTTTTTGCTTTATATACATCACATTTTTACAATCAGGAACCTATTAATTTGACATTTAATTTACATAAATAAATTGCCTTAGAGAAATTAGAACTGTCTTATAAATGTTTTAACTCATTCTGAGGCAGGAAGCAGATGGGCCCATCAGGGAAAAGCAATTAAGAGATTCATTCCCTATGGCCTGAAACTCCAAAACGAGAAAAGCAATATAATTGAGGGAGGAGGCTGGGCCATGCCCAGACCACATATTTCTTATTCTCCAAGTCAAGAGACTTCCCCAACCACACATACATGAAAAAGGCTCCTTGGAGACCAAAGGGGATTTATGTCAAGGGATATTCCCTACTCAGATGCCTTTTCACTAAAATCCATCTTGACTAAGAGCTGTGTGTGCCCACGTTGGAGGATCCTGAGATATAGCAAATATGGACTGTGAACCAGGCAAATCAAAATGATTGGCCAAAGGAAACCCAGAAGAAATGCCCCATAAAAGTAATTCCAACTGTCATGAGGATGCAACTCAGTGCCTCTCTCTCTTTTTTTTCCTAATAAATACTTGCTTCACTACTTTCCATCTTTGTGGAAATTCTTTTCTGCAAAGCTGAAGGGCCAGGGCCCTTGTCACTGACCACAGGTCTAGTGGCTAGGATCTGATGTTCTCACCACCAAGACCCAGTCCCAATCTCCAGCTAGGAACCCAAGCCCCACTCCAAGTCATTGCAGACTGAAGTGACCCAAGATCAATTCTTTCTCATTTCGCATTTGAATTTCTACAAGCATAATGATTATTTTTATCCTAAAATTTGAAGTAATAAGGGATATAAGTAATAAGCAAAATAACCTTTTGCTAAGGTTGTTGCTTAATTTTTGTAGTTAGTGTTGCCATCTTGGTTATACTCCTTAGATTGAAGAAATCTTCTGAGCAAAATGAAAGTAAAACCAAAAATAAAAATATAATAAACTAAACCTGCCTAGAAATATAGCTTTTCATTTCAACTAGTAGTAAATTAAAATCCTGGTTAGACATTTAGACCCTGGTATACATACAGATGGATTCTTTGTGTGATACATGAACAGAACAAAATAGTTAAAATAGCTAAAACAGCTAAAGTGGCAAATTTAAGACTCAGAAATCTGGCTGCCTCTAGGGTACAACTGCATTTCTTTCCAGGGAACCTCACACCTTGAATTAATGAGAACATTTGGATAGTGTTTTCTTTCTTTCTTTACCTTTATCTCTATTTGATATGTAACAGACCAAAAAAGAAGGAAATGCAAAAAGCAATTCTATAACTTTTTACCAAAAACAATCATACTGATCTTTTTATATACAGGTCAATCTAAGGACACACCTGATTCTTTATGTATCAAATTAGCCAATATTTCAAAAGGCTTAGAGCCTAACAATGTTATGTAATTCTTAAAAATTAATAATGAGTTTTAAGTGCCACAACACCTATAAGTAATAAAAGAAACCTATGATCTCTGCCTAGACAGGCTGTTAAAGAAATAGTTTTTCATTTAGAATAACTTTGCAAAGTAGTCAACTGTCAACTTAACCAATGGGTTGTAACAAATAGGTTTTGTTTTAAAAGTTCATTTGCAAATCTTACTGTTTGAAAATTAGAATACATTACTTTCTTTGCTTAAAAAGAATCCTAGCTTTAACACTAGTCAGGCCACCAAAGCCTACTTGGTGTACATGCGTGCTAAGTCACTTCATTTCTGTCTGACTCTTTGTGACCCTATAAACTACAGCCTGCCAGGCTTCTCTGCCCATGGGATTCCCAGGCAAGAATACTGGAATGGGTTGTCATTCCCTCCTCCAGGGAATCTTTACAACCCAGAGATCAAACCGAAGTCTCTTAAGTCTCCTGCACTGACCAGCGGGTTCTTTACCACTAGCACTACCTGGGAAGCCCCAAGCCTACTTGGTACCTAATTTAATATGTATATATCAATATTCTACAAGTACTAAAGAAGAGATGCACCATTTTAAATATTGATTTTCATAAATAAACACATGACAGTTTTAACTTGGAACTTGAAAAATGTACCATACCCTGCTAAAGTTGTAGTTAGAACTTCCTGCTTCCTAAGTATTCTTCTCCCTAATACTAAGTAGAATCAGTATACAAAAGCATGAAATGTTTTTATCTTGTTAACTGCCTTTATCCCCCCGGTAGAATATAAGCTCCAGGAGAGCAGGAAGCATACCAAAGAGACAGTTCTCCACAACAACAACAAAAAAGGTAAGGACAAGGGGTAACTGGATCAATATTATGATTAAAAATTTGAGTAGGAAGTGATGATACAAGATATATATCGAGGCCAGGGGTGGTAGCCGGGGAGTACCTTATGTCCAAGGAGCGGTGGCTGTGCCAGCACAGGAGGGCTGAGAGGAGCTACTCCATGTTCAAGGTCAGGAGGGGCGGCAGTGAGGAGATATCCCCCATCCAAGGTAAGGAGCAGCGGCTGCGCTTTGCTGGAGCAGCCGTGAAGAGATACTCCACATCCAAGGTAAGAGAAACTCAAGTAAGACGGTAAGTGTTGCAAGAGGGCATCAGAGGGCAGACACACTGGAACCATACTCACAGAAAACTAGTCAGTCTAATCACACTAGGACCACAGCCTTGTCTAACTCAATGAAACTAAGCCATAGCCATGCCCTGTTGGTGGAGAGGTCTGACAGAATGTGGTCCACTGGAGAAGGGAATGGCAAAACACTTCAGTTTTCTTGCCTTGAGAACCCCATGAACAGTATGAAAAGGCAAAATGATAGGATACTGAAAGAGAAAGTCCCCAGGTCAGTAGGTGCCCAATATGCTACTGGATATCAGTGGAGAAATAACTCCAGAAAGAATGAAGGGATGGAGCCAAAGCAAAAAGAATACCCAGCTGTGGATGTGACTGGTGATAGAAGCAAGGTCCGATGCTGGAAAGAGCAATATTGCATAGGAACCTGGAATGTCAACTCCATGAATCAAGGCAAATTGGAAGTGGTCAAACAAGAGATGGCCAGAGTGAACATTGACATTCTAGGAATCAGCGAACTAAAATGGACTGGAATGGGTGAGTTTAACTCAGATAATAACTCAGACCATTATATCTACTACTGTGGGCAGGAATCCCTTAGAAGAAATGGAGTAGCCATCATGGTCAACAAAAGAGTCCGAAATGCAGTACTTGGATGCAATCTCAAAAATGACACAATGATCTCTGTTCATTTCCAAGGCAAACCATTCAGTGTCACAGTAATCCAAGTCTATGCCCCAACCAGTAACGCTGAAGAAGCTGAAGTTGAATGGTTCTATGAAGATCTATAAGACCTTTTAAAACTAATACCCCCCCCCAAAAAAATGTCCTTTTCATTATAAGGGACTGGAATGCAAAAGTAGGAACTCAAGAAACACCTGGAGTAACAGGAAAGTTTGGCCTTGGAATACGGAATGAAGAAGGGCAAAGGCTAATAGAATCTTGCCAAGAGAACACACCAGTCATTGTAAACATCCTCTTCCAACAACACGAGAGAAGACTCTACATATGGTCATCATCAGATGGTCAACACTGAAATCAGATTGATTATATTCTTTGCAGCCAAAGATGGAGAAGCTCTATACAGTCAGCAAAAACAAGACCAGGAGCTGACTGTGGCTCAGATCATGAGCTCCTTATTGCCAAATTCAGACTTAAATTGAAGAAAGCAGGGAAAACCACTAGACCATTCAGGTATGATCTAAATCAAATGGAAATGAGAAATAGATTTAAGGGCCTAGATCTGATAGATAGAGTGCCTGATGAACTATGGAATGAGGTTCATGATATTGTACAGGAAACAGGGATCAAAATCATCCCCATGGAAAAGAAATGCAAAAAAGTAAAACGGCTGTCTGGGGAGGCCTTAAAAATAGCTGTGAAAAGAAGAGAAGCGAAAAGCAAAGGAGAAGAGGAAAGATAAGCATCTGAAGGCTGAGTTCCAAAGAATAGTAAGGAGAGATAAGAAAGCCTTCCTCAGAGATCAATGCAAAGAAATAGAGGAAAACAGCAGAATGGGAAAGATTAGACATCTCCTCAAGAAAATTAGAGATACCAAGGGAACATTTCATGCAAAGATGGGCTCGATAAAGGACAGAAATGGTATGGACCTAACAGAAGCAGAAGATATTAAGAAGAGGTGGCAAGAATACACAGAAGAACTGTACAAAGATCTTCATGACCCAGATAATCACGATGGTGTGATCACTCATCTAGAGTCAGACATCCTGGAATGTGAAGTCAAGTGGGCATTAGGAAGCATCACTATAAACAAAGCTAGTGGAGGTGATGGAATTCCAGTTGAGCTATTTCAAATCCTAAAAGATGATGCTGTGAAAGTGCTGCACTCAATATGCCAGCAAATTTGGAAAACTCAGCAGTGGCCACAGGACTGGAAAAGGTCAGTTTTCATTCCAATCCCAAAGAAAGGAAGTGCCAAAGAATGCTCAAACTACCGCACAATTGCACTTATCTCACACGCTAGAAAAGTAATGCTCAAAAGTCTCCAAGCCAGGCTTCAGCAATACGTGAACCGTGAACTTCCAGATGTTCAAACTGGTTTTAGAAAAGGCAGAGGAACCAGAGATCAAATTGCCAACATCCGCTGGATCATTGAAAAAGCAAGAGAGTTCCAGAAAAACATCTATTTCTGCTTTATTGACTATGCCAAAGCCTTTGACTGTGTGGATCACAATAAACTGTGGAAAATTCTGAAAGAGTTGGGAATACCAGACCACCTGACCTGCCTCTTGAGAAGCTTGTATGCAGGTCAGGAAGCAACAGTTAGAACTGGACATGGAACAACAGACTGGTTCCAAATAGGGAAAGGAATAGGTCAAGGCTGTATATTTTCACCCTGCTTATTTAACTTATATGCAGAGTACATCATGAGAAACACTGGACTGGAAGAAGCACAAGCTGGAATCAAGATTTCTAGGAGAAATATCAATAACCTCAGATATGCAGATGACACCACCCTTATGGCAGAAAGTGAAGAGGAACTAAAAAGCCTCTTGATGAAAGTGAAAGAGGAGAGTGAAAGTGTTGGCTTAAAGCTCAACATTCAGAAAACGAAGATCATGGCATCTGGTCCCATCACTTCGTGGCAAATAGATGGGGAAAACCATGGAAACAGTGTCAGACTTTATATTTTGGGGCTCCAAAATCACTGCAGATGGTGACTGCAGCCATGAAATTAAAAGATGCTTACTCCTTGGAAGGAAAGTTATGACCAACCTGGACAGCATATTCAAAAGCAGAGACATTACTTTGCCAACAAAGGTCCGTTTAGTCAAGGCTATTTTTTTTTCCAGTGGTCATGTATGGATGTGAGAGTTGGACTGTGAAGAAACCTGAGCACCAAAGAACTGATGCTTTTGAACTGTGGTGTTGGAGAAGACTCTTGAGAGTCCCTTGGACTGCAAGGAGATCCAACCAGTCCATCCTAAAGGAGATCATCCCTGGGTGTTCTTTGGAAGGAATAATGCTAAAGCTGAAACTGCAGTAGTTTGGCCACCTGATGCGAGAGTTGACTCATTGGAAAAGACTCTGATACTGGAAGGGATTGGGGGCAGGAGGAGGAAATGACAGAGGATGCGATGGCTGGATGGCATTACCAACTCGATGGACGTGAGTCTGAGTGAACTCCGGGAAATGGTGATGGACAGGGAGGCCTGGCGTGATGCAATTCATGGGGTCGCAAAGAGTCAGACACGACTGAGCCACTGAACTCAACTGAACTGAACTGCGTTTAGTCACTCAGCTGTGTCCAACTCTTTGTGACCCCATGGACTGTGGCCTGTCGGGCTCCTCTGTCCATGGGGATTCTCCAGGGAAGAATACTGGAGTGGGTGGCCATGCCCTCCTCCAAGGGATCTTCCCAACCCAGGGATCAAACCCAGGTCTCCCTCTCCTGCATTACAAGCTGATTCTTTAACAATTGAGCCACCACGGAAGTCCAAGAATACTGGAGTAGGTACCCTATCCCTTCTCCAGGGAATCTTCCCAACCCAGGAATCAAACCAGGGTTTCCTGCATTGCAGGCAGTTTCTTTACCAGCTAAGCTACCATGGAAGCCCACAAAAGATACACAGTACATGACAATTAAAAACTCCAGGAACAAGAAGCTATACAGGACCCATAGTTCAATTATAAGATAACGGCTTCAAATAAGATTCAGTGAGCTTTAGGAAAAAACAAAATGTATCCAATACAGAAACAAAAATCATTAACAGGCTGAAATATAACAAGGAAACAGTAATGAAGACATATGTGTGTTCTCTCCACAAGAAAATAAAAGGGGCTATCAGAAATTCCAGGAGATAAAGACTAAAATGTAGCAGGGCTTTCAGCAATGAGTAGAATTCAAAAAGAAAGAATACATTTCAACTTGCTATTAGACATACAGATCTATCTTTGGAATTCAGAAAACATGATATAAATTTGGCAAATTGATTTTCTCTTCCCTGAACAAAATTTGCATAATCATAAGCAAATCTTTGCAAGTTGTCAACTTTTAGAATTAAACCTATAGACAAAACATCATGTTTAAAAAATAAAAACAATCTGCTTTAACAGTGTAGGCATAAGGACATATCTGACAGAAGTTAGTAGATAGGAATGGGGAAATTAGGAGGTCAAAATAACAGGAAGACTAATCACAAATATATATATATATATATATATATATAAAAATGTATATATAAACCACATGATAATCACAAACCAAAAATCTATAATAGATAACACATTACCGGAGAGAGAATGGAATCCAAACATAACAAGGTAGTCATCAAATCACAGGGGAAGTAAACAAAAGTTGTCAAGCAAAATACATCAGAGAAACACAAACACCATGTGATTTCACTTATATGTAGAATCTAAAGAACAAAGAAACGAACAAATACAAGACAGAAACAGAGTTCTAGATGCAGGGAACAAACAGCTGGTTGCCAGATGGGGGAGGAAAGTCATAGGTGAGGGAGATTGAGAAGTATAAACTGCAAGTTGCAAAACAGATGAGTCACAGGCATGAAACGTAGAGTGGGAAATGCAATCAATAACTAAATGATATCTTTAGATGCTGACATATTGTAACTAGACATAATGTGGTGATAAGTTTGAAATATATAGAAATAACAAATCACCAGGTTGTGTAATAGGAACTAACATAGGTGTAGATCAACTATACTTCAAAAAAAATCAAATTCATAGAAAAAGACATCAGATTTGTGGTTACCAGAGGATAAGGGTGGGAGAGGGGACCTGGATGAAGGCAGTTAAAACATACAAACTTCTAATTATAAAATCAATACACAGCATATAACTCTGGTCCCTTCATATCCATGGAATAGATGCCCCCCCCCCCCCCCCCCCCGAAGGAGAAACAGTGGAAACAGTGTCAGGACTTTATTTTGGGGGCTCCAAAATCACTGCAGATGGTGACTATAGCCATGAAATGTAAAACAAGGTTCTACTACAAGACCTTTTGGAAGAAAAGTTATGACCAACCTAGATAGCATATTCAAAAGCAGAGATTCATTGCCGCGGAGGGTTGCCATTTTTTTTTGCCAACAAAGGTCCGTTTAGTCAAGGCTATGGTTTTTCCAGTGGTCATGTATGGATGTGAGAGTTGGACTGTGAAGAAACCTGAGCACCGAAGAATTGATGCTTTTGAACTGTGGTGTTGGAGAAGACTCTTGAGAGTCCCTTGGACTGCATTGGCATTTGATATACAATGCATTTGCATTGTATATACAACTGCATTGCACTTGATATACAATGATATACAATGTGTATCCTGCACTGGCAGGTGGATGCTTTAACAATGAGTCACTGAGGAAGCCCACATACACATAAACACAGACAGAGAGAGTGTGTGCTATTATTTCATAAAGAAAGAAACTAGAAAATGATGGAATAACTACATTGGGGAGTTGGCAGGTACAAAACGATAGAAGTGAACTAATTCCTTTCTACATCATAGAAGAGAAATAATCATTTCTAGAATGGATAAATCAAGAAAGAGCAGTATAAACAGTTTCAAGATACTATAGTTTCCCAAAACAAGGAAACAACTGTAACAAGTTGCCCTGCTTAGCATTTGATGTTTCTGTGCCATTTAATTTTTTAATAATTTGCTTGAAATATTTTAATGAAAATTTTATTTGATAAAGGGAAGATAAGTAGCCCACATATATCCTCAATAGCATGTGCAGCAGGCTCAGTATGAGTTCTGTGCAGGACTGTATGAGCCAAACTGTCATTTGTAATTCTAGTACTTCAGGTGCAAAGAATTCATAGATGCAGTGAGAGTAAAAGCTCTGGTTCTCTGTCCAGTCATACCCCGTCCCCACTGATGAACTGAGCACCTTTTTTAAGTATTTACCTATCAATTATGGTATAGACACCCTCATCAAACTTTAAAGCCAAAAGCACTGAAGATCAGTCTCACCCAGTCCCTGCCATACAAGCATTCTCTCTGGTTAACTGTTACTCCATCAGTGTAATCTGAGCAGTTCTATAAGGACTTTCAACTATTAATATAAACATCAACTTTTTTGAAATGAAAGGGTTTTTTCCTAGACTTGGTGTCCGATCTGTGCAACCCCACGGACGGCAGCCCACCAGGCTCCCCATCCCTGGGATTCTCCAGGCAAGAACACTGGAGTGGGTTGCCATTTCCTTCTCTGTAGTTGTCTAGTTTTTCTAAAACTACTGTACTTTTGGCCTTCACAAATATTTTTTTAAAACTATATATTGTTAGATAACCAGATATATGAAAGAAGAAAAAAGAGTAAAGAGTAAAGGATAATGTGTTGACATATTAGAGAGCATGTCTGGGGACTTTATGGTGAAGGACAAAGGAACTTAATAAGCACTTGGTCATGGAGGATCTGGAGAGAAAAGAAATAATGGGTGAAAACCCTGAAGAAAGAAGATGTCTGGTGGGCTTAGTAAGGCTGGAGTAGAGTGGTGGTGAAGGGGCTGTAATTGTGAAAGATAACTCAGGGGGCAGTGTGACCAGAGAGGGACATATGGATCATATGGAGTCTTGTTGGGCAAGTTAAGACAGGGATTTTCTCCAACAGAAGGAGAAACAGTGGAGATTTCTGAGCATAAAATTGACACAATGTGTTGGCCACTGGGTTGACATCTGAAAATGTACAAAAGCAGAAGTAAGGAGACAAGAGATGATGAGAAGTGGACAGATTAGGGTTTTACTTTGAAGGTAGAGATGATAGGAGAGAAAGAGAAGCTTCAAGTATTAAACCAAGGTTTTCAGAATAAAAACTGGAAGAATGGAGTTGTCACTTACTAAGATGGAAGACTCGAGGAGGAAGAAGTCATGGAGGGGGCATGTCAGGAGTTCAGAAATACCTACTAGATATTTCTTTCTAGATAAAAAGAGATCATATCTATATTTTCACCATAGTAAAAATCTGATTGAATTCAAATATTCTCCACTTCAGGTAAGTGGAAATATGACCATTTTGAGATTTCTAATGTTACTAAAAGCATCCCAAATCCGTCTTGCAGGAAAATGGACCTGGAACACAGCAATTAAGCATGCAAATGAGCAGCTCATTTCTTTTGGTCCTGGGAAAATATCATTAATCAAATTTATGAATGCAATGAAATCACTTCTTCCATGTTTATTAAAAGTCATTATGAAAATGTTATCTCTGGGCTCAGCTGACAGTTTTCAACTTAATGTGGCTTTTAATCAATGGCAACAAAATCGATTATGTCACCACTGGACACCTCAAGGAAGGTAAATTACTACCAGTCAAAAGTTGTTTTCCTTTAGATTTATATCCCCACAGATATATTTTAAAAAAAAAAAGAAAACTAGACCCAAAAAAAAAAAAAAATAGTAGAATCATGTTTTCTATATGGATAACACTGTGTAATGAGAAGGACCCTTATTTAGGAGAAAAAAGGCAATCTGAGCTCCATGGTCTGCTACCTACCAGCAGTGTAACCTTTAAAAATTCACCCGATTTTATTGAGCTGCAGATTCTCCTTCTTTGGAATGCCTCCTTAACATTTTACTATACAAATGTAAAATAGTATTAATCATAAATTACATGTAAAATACCTACTCATTTATTTACTCATTCAAGTATCATTACTTGCTTAGTGCCAATCAGATATTTTAATATCATCTTGACTGTATAAATAATATTTTTTTAACTTTTTATTTTATATTAGCGTCCAGCTAATTAGCAACATTGTAATAGTTTCAGGTGGACAGCAAAGGGACTCGCCATACATATACATGTATCCACTCTCCCCCAAACTCCTTGAAGTGAACATCTTCATTTGCTTGGAAAGCATACAGGTATGTATTCAAGGCAGGTGAAGGATGGATAAGAAGATGAATGGGCAGATGGATGAATTAATCAATTGACAGTGTAATTCCAATGTTGATTCTGAGTATTCAGGTAGAATAGCCATCTGACTAAATAAAGGGAGATAAAAGTTTAAAGATGTGTTCACAATGCATTTATAATCTCAAGCTACGCAGCCACCTTTTGAGGAAAGCTGGTATGATGTTCTATTCCCCACTCCAAGTTACAGCCAGTCATTGTATTCAGTACTTCCCACCAGAGAACACACAGTCTACCAAATGACAAGATGAAGATTCTCCAACCATAAAACAGAAGTAAAGATATATCCCAATCTAAATATAAACCTCATTAAAATTTCTTGGGGAAAAAAATTTTAAAACCACACAGTCAACAGAAATTAAATCCTATTGACCTTATAAGTTAAAATCTCTACGAACTTAGTAGAGATGCTCCTCAAATTTTTATTCCACTCGACCTCAGCAGGGTGAATTCTCTATGCTAGGGAGAAGCCTTCAGAGGTTCCAGTCTTGTTAATTCTTCTAGATACTCAAGACAATATATTTATCAATAAATCTCTCAAGAAAAGCCCTTTTAATGATCTGAAAAGTTAATAGGGTATTAAATATTATCATAGTATTTGCTGCATATCCATGAAATTTAGGGATAAAAAGCATTACCTATCTCTAAAAGTTATCACATTCAACATTATGCTTCTAAATACAGTATTCAGGAATACCAAAGCATCACTGGTATCTATCTGAGAGAAAGGAAAATGGATAGAGAGAATTTCATTGTCAGTCTGGCTAAAATACTAGTCAGTTTATAAGAGATGCTTGGAATCCACAACCTGTAAGATTAAGCTCAATTCCACCAACAGGTTAATGTTAGGAATAAGTCTATCAGGAGAAAATCATCCAGTTATACTATTCCCATCTTCAAGTTGCTTGTTTTGTTTTAGTTTTGTTCTTTGCAATGTTTGAAAAATTGCAATGTCAGCAGCCCTAGTCATTTAAAGCACTTTTTCTCCTATTCAGTATATTTGACATATCTTAATACTCATTCCTCCTTTGAGTTCTGTGTTTCTCTCACCCCAGTGCTGAGTCATCAGCAACATCTAAGGATGCAACATCCATAATGACTTGCAACAATTCAATTATTATTTGAGTTGGTTTCTTTCTCCATTTGGGCTTCCTGTGTGGCTTAGCTGGTAAAGAATCCACCTGAAATGCAGAAACCTGGGTTCGATCCCTGGGATGGGAAGACACCCTGGAGGAGGAAAAAGCTACCCATTCCTGTACTAGTTGAGTTTGCTGAGCTTGACTTCTCTCCATTGACTTTCCATGGGTTTTTCAGTCAAGAAGCTTGTTTTTTTAACTCCTCTAGATATTCTCTTCTGGAGCCTCATCAGAGTAAGAGAGATAAAATCAGTTAGCCTGGGTCTGCCTGAAGTATTTTTCCCATTTTCTCTCCTTTTTCTGGGTAACTCCCACCATTAGGTGGGCTTCCCTGGTAGCTCAGACAGTAGAGAATCTGCCTGCTATACAGGAGATCTGGCTTCGATCCCTAGGTTGGGAAGATCCCCTGGAGAAGGGAATGGCTACCCACTCCAGTATTCTGGACTGGAGAATCCCCATGGACAGAGGAGCCTTTCAGGCTACAGTCCATGGGGTCACAAAGAGTAAGAGACAACTGAGCAACTAACACTTTCCACCATTAGGGTATTTCTCTATAGACTGACATATAGTCAAAACCGCAATCTACTGTTCTATGCATCACATCTTTGTTGTGTCTTCCTACAGAATATGAATTCTATAAATCTCAGGTAGGTTCCATCAGGACAAAGAGAGTACCTGACTTCCCCTTGTAATAATTCATAATGGTTTGAGTATTTTGCACTAACATTCCTAAGTTCCTCCTTGTAAATGTGTCCAAATTTCCTTATAACTAAATGGCATAGTCATCCTGGTCTTCCAGATACAATGACACAAATATTCTCACAAGGAATTCTCTATCTTCAGCTTTAAGAATTTCTTCTCCCTAGTCATTTGGATCCTAGTTCCTTCCAGCACAGTTATTTAATCCTGCTATTCTCTTTCTGTCAGAATTCTTTGAGTCCCAGTCACCTTTTCTGTCCTAATACCAACTAAACCAATATCTTGCCTTTACCTTCTTCAGAGCAATTAGGCGCAGGTTCAGTTCTTTCCCTTTTATACCTGACTCCCCTGGCCTTTAAGATCTCATTTTTCCCTTCACATTTGTCTAGTCTGTGAGCTAAAATACAACTTTTCTAATAAGCAACTCTCTTTCTTCAAGTCACTAAGCCAGACTTCCTTTGTTTTTAGCTAATCGTTCCAGTTCCTTTTCATTTTTTAATTATTTTTATTGGAGTATGGTTACTTTACAAAGTTGTGTTAGTCTCTACTGTACAGCAAAACATACATATAGCCCCTCCATTTTGACTTTCTTCTCATTCAGGTCACCTCAGTGCAATAAGTAGACCTCTCTCTGCTTTGCAGTACGTTCTCATAGTCATCTGTTTTATGCATAGTATCAGTAGTACACATGTGTCAATCTCAATCTGCTAATTCCTCCCAACACCACTTCCCCCTTGGAATCTATAGATTTGTTCTCTATGTCTGTGTCTCTATTTGTGCTTTGCAAATAAGATCATCTATATCATTTTTCTAGATTCCACATATATGCATTAACATATGATATTTGTCTTTCTCTGACTTATTTCACTCTTTATAACAGTCTCTAAGTCCATCCTCATCTCTACAAAGGACACAATTTCATTTTGTTTTGTGGCTCAATAGTATTCCATTGTATATATGTACCACCTCCAGTTACTTTTTAATTGACTGGTAAAACTTAATTTTTCTACTGTTAAAAGATATAACTTTCAGTTGCATTCTTAGACAGTGGGTGTGCAACAACCTAACTTTGAGTTATACCATTACCATATCCCAGGAGAACATCATAGTCTCTTCATTAAAAGAGCTTCCATTCATTTTCAGTTATTCATTCATAAAAATCTACCACACTTTCCTGGGAAAACTCATAGTTTGGGTCTGTGAAAACAGGTTCCACACTGAAAGTTTATTCAGTTAACAAGTCTCAAGCCAACTCGAGACCACATAGTTTATTCCTGCTATACATTTATGTATTGGCCTTGCAGGCAGGTGACATAAGGATGAGCAGAATGTGCATCAGCTGGTCTAGCACTGCTCACAACAGCCCTGGTACAAATGGTGCAGAATTAGAACCTCACAGAGTCCTGTAGAACCTGCAAAATTCAGTGGTGTTGCAGTCTTAAAGCCACAAATATCATTATTCCTTTAAAGGCCTAAAGGACTAAACTTCGCTCCACCTGAAATTATTTGGCCAAGCTGTGCCTATGAATCTCAAGGTCTTCCTGTCACAGTCTTACCTAAAGGCATCTATATCCAGGAAGGCTACAGTCACCTGCACTGCCCGACTGCATCTAAGGCACAGGTGCTCGTAGCCTTGCCTGAATAAAAACTGTCACTTTCCTGGGACAAAGTTATGGGCTTCAGTGACCCATCAAAGTCAAAATCCCACCTGGCCAATTTACCAAAGCCTGAGGCCTAACACCACCCACCCAGGGAGCATGAGTTAAAAGCCAATAATAAAATGATTAAAAAAAAAAAAAAAAACAGCCATATGTTGTGCTATAGAGAGTTATTACCCACCAAAATAAAAAAACCATGACTTTCACCTCTGCCGCTGCTTGGAAGCCAAAACCCTCTTGGACTGTTTTAGTATCTGGCTTTGGTAATGTACCTCTACCTCCACAATTCTCTTGTCCCCAACTTCTATTCCTGACCTGTTATCAAGGTGTCTGATCCAATATACAAGATTCAGAGGTTCGCATGTTGAATATATAACACTCCTCTCCCCTTACTGAAGTTCAAAACCAAATGAGAACTGATTACAATGTTAGGAGGATGAAGACATCACCTTTATGACTAAGGAAACTGCTGGGGTAATGACTTGCACATGCAGTCACAGTGAATTCCTAGCACTGTGCCCCACGGTCAGGCTATGTACCATATGTTAGAGAGGAAAACAGAATACTATATTCATCTAATGAAAAATGTGTAAAGCATGCCATTATTTTATGTACCCCTGAGAAAGAAATGAACCCTGTCTATCATTTAAACTAGGACCTGCCATTAGTCATATGATATATGTTTATTCAGAGATGCTCAGTTATTTTGAAAGTGTATCTTGGCATAGAGAACAGACCTGTGTTTACCAAGGGGCAGGGGAAGGATGGATTGGAGTTTGGAATTAGCAGATGCAAACTACTGTACACAGAATGGCAAACAAGGTCCTACTGTATAGGGAACTATAGTCAATATCCCAAGGTAAACCATAATGGAAAAGAATATGAAAAGGAAGATATGTTTATATATATATATGTATAACTGAATCATTTTGCTATACAGCAGAAACTATCACAACACTGTAAATCAACTATACTTCAATAAAATTAGTTGTTTGTTTGTTTTTTTAAATGTGTCTTACATAGAGAACAGACTTAGGGTATGGCAGGAGGGGAGGAGGGAGAGGGTGAGATGTATGGAGAAAGTAACATGGAAACTTACAACACCATAAGTAGAACAGAGAGCCATTGGGAACCTGCTATATGACTCAGGGAACTCAAACAGGGGCTCTGTGACAAATCTAGAAGGGTGGGATGGGGAGGGAGATGGGAAGGCAGGGAACATGAGTGTAGCCATGGCTGATACTTGTTGATGTTTGACAGAAAAAGAAAAAAAAAAAAAAACTCTGTAAAGCAATTATCCTTCAATTTAAAAATAAATATTTTTAAAAATGTGTCTTAGAACTGAAGAAACATGAAAACAGGATCTCTACAAGCTGGCAGATGCCACAAAAAGTAAAGGGGAAGTGGTTACGCTGCGTGTGTCCTTCTCATTCTCCCCTGCACATGGATATGACGGTTGACTCCTCCACTGAGGAGTCACGAGAAAGGGAAGAGAGGCCAGGCAGCACTATCCTAATTCATAAAGGCTTGGAAATATGAGACACGGAGAAAAGAGATGCCCTCACTCAACCAAAAATTAATGTTCTGTTTCAAAGAATCTGCAGTAGTATGAAAGACAACGCCAAAAGTAATCTTGAAAACTTTTCATACAGAAAAAAAAAATAGCTTGTCCTTCACAGAAGACAAGTTCTGCAGGAAAAAAAAAAAAAAAGAAACCTAAGTATGATCAGATCAGATCAGTCGCTCAGTCGTGTCTGACTCTTTGCGACCCCATGAACTGCAGCACGCCAGGCCTCCCTGTCCATCACCAGCTCCCGGAGGTCACCCAGACTCATACCCATCGAGTCAGTGATGCCATCCAGCCATCTCATCCTCTGTCGTCCCCTTCTCCTCCTGCCCTCAATCCCTCCCAGCATCAGAGTCTTCTCCAATGAGTCAACTCTTCGCATGAGGTGGCCAAAATACTGGAGTTTCAGCTTTAGCATCATTCCTTCCAAAGAAATTCCAGGATTGATCTCCTTCAGAATGGACTGGTTGGATCTTCCTGCAGTCCAAGGGACTCTCAAGAGTCTTCTCCAACACCACAGTTCAAAAGCATCAATTCTTCGGCGCTCAGCCTTCTTCACAGTCCAGCTCTCACATCCATATATGACCACAGGAAAGACCATAGCCTTGACTAGGCGAACCTTTGTTGGTAAAGTAATGTCTCTGCTTTTGAATATGCTATCTAGGTTGGTCATAACTTTTCTTCCAAGGAGTAAGCGTCTTTTAATTTCATGATTGCAGTCACCATCTGCAGTGATCTTGGAGCCCAGAAAAACAAAGTCTGACACTGTTTCCACTGTTTCCCCATCTATTTCCCATGCAGTGATGGGACCAGATGCCATGATCTTCGTTTTCTGAATGTTGAGCTTTAAGTATGAAGTTAATATTTATTTTGAAAGACTGGAAACGATATTTCCACAAGGCAGTTTCAATTTTAAGAGAATAATTAGAGCACAGTAAATACATTGGGGCTATCATTTGCAATTTTCAAGCATTGACCCACCTTTTTAAACAATCAATAGAAACAAGATCTAGAACTTGATTTTATCAGAATAACACAATTGGTCTAGTAAGTTTAATCAATCTTGACTGTTTGTTTATCTGAATGGTCTCATGGTAACTCCCCTTTTAAATCAGAAATATTACAGTCTTAGTCTCTGTAGCAAGAACAGAGTGTTGATTTTCAACTTTCAGTTGACCAGAAGCATGCTAGCTCAGCATTATGGATAAAGGGACATTCAGGAATCTGGTGAAAATCACCACTAAAAGCAAACATACAGGTATTATAGCAAAACAACATGGCATGACTGTCAAGGGCATCATCTGTGGAGTCCGGAAGACCTGAGCCCATTTAGTGAGTAGTGAACCCCACTACTCACTAAATGGGTAGAATACTCACTTCACTTCAGCTTCTTCATCTATATAGAGTATTAATATTTGCTCCCTCTCATAACTGTTGTATGAATTAGAAGGAAATGTATGTAAATCACTGGCACAATGCCCGATCCATAGAATATGGTCCAACAACAGAAATACTTAATTTTTGCTATGGGAAAATACACACTACAGATACAGCTTACACACAAGATGAATACCATTTTCCAGTATGGTAATTATTAGTGCAGTTCACAGCTGTTTCAGGTCCTCCGCCTTGTGGACATGGGGTAGAACTGCATCTCTGCCCCCTTATGGTTTCTGGGACTACCTCTGCCCAATGAGCTGTGAATAAAATTTATGTGTGTCTCTTGCTGGTCAGTACATTTAAATACTGATGTGGGACCCTCGAGCTCTTTCTTTCCCTTCGCCACAACTGACAGGGTTCCATAGGCTGAGTGGCTGCTCCTTCAGCTTGGATCCCAGAGTGAGGACAGTATGAAACAGAGCTCCTCGTCAACCTTCAAACCACATGTACTACGAGTGTTGTCATAAACCAGCAAGATTCAGGGATTGCTATTACTGCAGCATAATTTAGTCAGTCCTACCAAACACACCTAATTAATCTCACCTCTGAGAATCACATGTTTTATAATTACATTATCGTAATATCAGTTTTTATATGTCCTACATCTTCCTTCTATGGTTATCATCAAGCGGATTGTTGGCAATATTGCTGAAACTCATTCATTCAACAAGTATGTTCCATGCACTGTGCTATATTCCAGGCAAAGAACATTGAACAAGACGACATGGTACCTTCCCTCATAGTTCATTATGAAGTTGACTGGATCATGGAGGAAGGAGGAGATCACAGATAATAACCAAAATATTCTCTTAAGATTTTGGCTTATTTAATTTTAATTTATATAGAGATCATTCACCACATACTCCCAATCATTACAGTCACAATATGTACATAATCTTATTAATTTTCAAATTACCTGGAACTTTCAGTCATGCTATTACTCCTTAAAGTAAAAACTTACCTGGGAGAGAAAATCATTACCAGGCTAAAGCCCTTAGTAGGGATGGTTTATTTGCTAACATTTTTTTACAAATGGCAAAGCTACTAAAGATGAAAGCTCTGTGAAAGGGAAAAAGAAATACTCAACAGAATTTTGAAGGGGAATGAAGTTTAGGTATATAAGGAACAACCTAAATGTAGACCACCGGTAAGCACAGCGTGGTTTGTGGAGAAATGGGAGAAGCAGAGAAGCATCATTCAGTGAAAAGGAATAAGGAGAGGCAAGGTAGGGTCTTAGAATACATACTGGATTTAAAATCCATTAGCTTGATTAAGGTTCTGGCTTTACTGCTCATTTACTGTATGACCTAGAATAAGTCAGCTAACTTTTTCTCTGCCTTAGATTCTTCATCCAGAAAATATGGACAGTAGCTTAAAAAAAATTCAGTAAGTTTTCTAGACATGAAGGCATTTTGAAAACCCAAAAGTGCTGGTCAAGGGGAAAATGTTTCTATTTGGGTATTTGGGATTAGCTGATGCAAACTATTATATATAGAATGGATAAGCAATGAGGTCCTACCATATAGCACAGGGAACTATATTCAATATACTTAATAAACCATAATGGAAAGGAATATTACAGTTAAACAGTAGCCTTTTCCTTCTCCAGGGCATCTTCCCAACCCTGGGATCAAACCCAGGTCTCCCACATTGCAGACAGATTCTTTACCAGCTAAGCCATAAGGGAAGCCCAAGAATACTGGAGTGGGTAGCCTATCCCTTCCCCAGCGGATCTTCCCAGTCTGGGAATCGAACTGGGGTTTCCTGAATTGCAGGCAGATTCTTTACCAAATGAATTATCAGGGAAACCCTACTATATAGTATAGGGAACTATATTCAATATCCTGTAATAAACCATAATGGAAAGGAATATATATATATGTATATACATACACACACATATATATACAAAATTGAATCACTTTTGCTGTACAGCAGAAACTAACACATTATAAATCAATGAGATTCACCGATTCACCATGTCTATTTCTGCAAGACAGAAAGTAAAAGAGGTCAATAGTTTCTATCCTGTGATAAAGTGGCAAGGCTTCGGAGTGTTTCACTTTGTATGTCATCCAGAAGAGATACAAGGGCACTCCTAGAATAGTCATTCCTTCTCACCTGCATTCCAATAACTCATTCCAATATTCGCTATGGAGAATTCAGTATTTGGAATAGTGAAATATTCAATAGTTCATTCCAATACTAACCTGCATTCCAATAGTTTTCAGTGGAAGAAAAAGGAGTTGAGTTACAGCAGACAACAGAATTCAGAATAATGTGAGCTGCACCTTCGAGAACGACAGCCAGCTGGAAGATCATCATGAGTTCTGGGAGAAAAAAAAGTTTGAGAAGCACTCAATCAGCTGACTTCTTGGTAAGCCTTTCACTGTTCTTATTCAACTATTCTTTGATCTATTCATATTCCTGAAACATCCATTTAGGAAACATACTATTAGAGAATAGATGGGCAAGAGCAACTTTATTACTTGAGCAATACTCTAAGGAACAAAAAATACTTCTTTTAAGGTACAAAAGGGATTTGCCCTTCTTCCCTGCAAACCTTAAGAACCACAACTTTGCACTGCATCCTAATCATTGCAACTAATAAGAGTACATGAATTCTACAACTTTTAGAATCAAAATAATTATGCTTTAGGAAAAATAATGGATCACAAAAGTAAAGAATTGTGACTACCATGTAGTTTTAATAAACGTTTCCTCTGGAACTTTAATCCAACTTTCCTTCTCAGGCTATGAGATTCTCATTTGAACAGAATGGATTTTATGTGTAATTGTTACTACTAGTTTGACATAACTTCTAATTGAAATGTCATGCCCTCAGTGATGGAGTCTCCACTACCAAACCAAACTAGAAGATAAAAACAACTGCCTTATTAAGGTTTTGACTCAATAATTCCAGCAAAATATGTTTTGCCTGAGAAAAAAATTTCCCGAAATCTTGAATTAATTTTATTAAATTCTGGACTAGAAATGATAGCAAATCTTAACATCTTATGTTGCCATTTTGTGGTATCCCCACTTATAAAGAGAATCTTTCTTCTTTTACAGTGTCCTTACACTAGATCAGATTAAAACAATTCTAATTGAAATGGACATGGTTTTTCTTATGAAAAGATTTCCCAATAGGCTCATTGACTTTCACATTAAAAAATGCTTATAAACCTAGAGAAGTTACTAAATATTGCTTAAACATATAAAGGGTTAAAGGAGGAAATATAGAGACAGAGGAAGCAACTTTTTGTTTGCTTTTGTTTTTAATGAAAAGTACATTTCCAAAGTAGCAAGTTAAAACAAATTTAAAAGCAGAATATTGTGGATCAGAGTAAAATAAGCTGAAATATGATACTGAGAACTTGTGACATCTCCCATGGTCATAAGGGTTCTGGTTGGAACATTCCTAAAAATAAAGCTTATATTGATTGAAAGCATTTTTCTGGCTGTATGTTCCGTAACACCCAGAGCTATATTGAACTAATCTATCCTCACACCTAGCAGATAGCACACTGCCTGGCATGGAGCAGGCCCTCAGTAAATATTTATTATTAAATGAGTCCCCAGAATAGAACCACTAGAGGGATATCTCTGCACAACATTCATGCTTGACGATCCACTTTTTTTTTTTTTTTTTGCATACTTGAAAGTGCATTTACTCTTTACTGAACAGTCTTCCAAATAACTGAACTGAAGGGCATCATTGTTTGGAATTTGTGCTTATATCTATCAATACAAACAGTTTGCATTGCAACTTAGCATTTCCTTTAAAAGGAAACATACTTTTAAGCCCTAAGAGTATTAAATGATCCATATTGCTTTCAGATAAAGTATGAGCCAGACATTAAGATAATTAACACTAGGAACTACACTTGACCTTGATCCTAAATCATCACTTGGCCACAGCCTATAAAAGAACAAGGAGTGAATGCTCTCAATAGGTAACTACGAAAATTTTCCCTTCCATGACAGATCTATTTATGTCCCCCAATTTCAAGTCAAATTTAGACAAATGATTAGGAGTTTGGGAGTGGCAGAGGCAAACTACTATATATAGGATGAATAAACAACAAGGTCCTACTATATGTAACAGAGAACCATATACAATATCCAGTGAAAAACTATAATGGAATAGAATATGAAAGAGTATATATATGTATAATGGACTCTCTTTGCTGTACAATAGAAATGAACACAACACTGTAAATCAACTACATTTAAATAAATTTTTTAAAAAATTAGACTATGGACTGGTACACTATCTCCAGCATAGAAATGATTTAAGAGGGAAGCAGTGAGATTCCTCCCCAAGTCAGACACTTTAGGCCAGCTGACTCAGCTGCAAGCTCCATTCACCCTCTTTCTTGATGCTTGACACTAACGAAGCTAGAAAAGCAAATTGCATGTTTCGAACCTACTATGTAGCTAGGGGCAGTCATATGGAAAGGTCTGGCCAGTTAGACATAAATTATAATATTATTATGGTTTTTTTTAATTTATTTATTTTTAACTGAAAGATGGGGCTTCCCTGGTAACTCAGTTGGTAAAGACTCTGCCTGCAATTCAGGAGATTCTGGTTCGATTCCTGGGTTGGAAAAATCCCCTGAAGAATGGATAGGATACCCACTCCAGTTTGTTTACAATATTGTGTTGGTTTCTGCTCTACATCAACATGATCAGCCAGAGGTATACATATGTCCCCTTACAAAGCTAGTGGAGGTGATGGAATTCCAGTGGAGCTATTCCAAATCCTGAAAGATGATGCTGTGAAAGTGCTGCACTCAATATGCCAGCAAATTTGGAAAACTCAGCAGTGGCCAAAGGATTGGAAAAGGTCAGTTTTCATTCCAATTCCAAAGAAAGGCAATGCCAAAGAATGCTCAAACTACCGCACAATTGCACTCATCCCACACGGTAGTAAAGTAATGCTCAAAATTCTCCAACCCAGGCTTCAGCAATATGTGAACCGTGAACTTCCTGATGTTCAAGCTGGTTTTAGAAAAGGCAGAGGAACCAGAGATCAAATTGCCAACATCCGCTGGATCATGGAAAAAGCAAGAGAGTTCCAGAAAAACATCTATTTCTGCTTTATTAACTATGCCCAAGCCTTTGACTTTGTGGATCACAGTCAACTGTGGAAAATTCTGAAAGAGTTGGGAATACCAGACCACCTGATCTGCCTCTTGAGACATTTGTATGCAGGTCAGGAAGCAATAGTTAGAACTGGTCATGGAACAACAGACTGGTTCCAAATAGGAAAAGGAGTACGTCAAGGCTGTATATTGTCACCCTGTTTATTTAACTTATATGCAGAGTACATCGTGAGAAACGCTGGACTGGAAAAAACACAAGCTGGAATCAAGATTGCTGGGAGAAATATCAATAACCTCAGATATGCAGATGACACCACCCTTATGGCAGAAAGTGAAGAGGAACTCAAAAGCCTCTTGATGAAAGTGAAAGTGGAGAGTGAAAAGGTTGGCTTAAAGCTCAACATTCAGAAAACGAAGATCATGGCATCTGGTCCCATCACTACATGGGAAATAGATGGGGAAACAGTGGAAACAGTGTCAGACTTTTATTTTTCTGGGCTCCAAAATCCCTGCAGATGGTGACTGCAGTCATGAAATTAAAAGGCGCTTACTCCTTGGAAGGAAAGTTATGACCAACCTAGATAGCATATTCAAAAGCAGAGACATTACTTTGCCAACAAAGGTCCGTCTAGTCAAGGCTATGGTTTTTCCTGTGGTCATGTATGGATGTGAGAGTTGGACTGTGAAGAAGGCTGAGCGCCGAAGAATTGATGCTTTTGAACTGTGGTGTTGGAGAAGACTCTTGAGAGTCCCTTGGACTGCAAGGACATCCAACCAGTCCATTCTGAAGGAGATCAGCCCTGGGATTTCTTTGGAAGGAATGATGCTAAAGCTGAAGCTCCAGTACTTTGGTCACCTCATGCAAAGAGTTGACTCATTGGAGAAGACTCTGATGCTGGGAGGGATTGAGGACAAGAGAAGGGGACGACAGAGGATGAGATGGCTGGATGTCATCACTGACTCGATGGATGTGAGTCTGAGTGACCTCCGGGAGCTGGTGATGGACAGGGAGGCCTGGCGTGCTGCCATTCATGGGGTCGCAAAGAGTCTGACACGACTGAGCAACTGATCTGATCTGATCTGATCTTGAGCTTCCTTCCCACCTCCCACCCCATCCCATCCCTCTAGGTTGTCACAGAGCCCCGGTTTGAGTACCCTGAGTCATACAGCAAATTCCCACTAGCTATCTATTTTACATATGGCAATGTATATGTTTCCATGCTACTCTGTCCATTCATCTCACCCTCTCCTTCCCTCGCCACACCATGACCCTATGTCTGTTCTCTATGTCTGCGTCTCCAATGCTGTCCTGCAAATAGGTTTGTCACTATCATCTTTTTCGATTCCATATATGTGTGTTAATATATGATATTTGTTTTTCTCTTTCTGACTTACTTTACTCTGTATAACAGGCCCTAGGTTCATCCACTTCATTAGCATTGTTCCTTTCATGGCTGAATAATATTCAATTGTGTTTATGTACCACAACATTTTTATTCATTCATCTGTCAATGGACATCTAAGTTGCTTACATGTCCTAGATCTTATAAATAGAGCTGCAGTGAACACTGGGGTACATGTGTCTTTTTCAATTATGGTTTTCTTTAGGGTATATGCCCAGGAGTGGGATTGTTGAGTCATATAATTTTATTCCTAGTTTTTTAAGGAATCTCTATTCTGTCTTCCATAGTGGCTGAATCAATTCATATTCCCACCAACAGTGCAAGAGCATTCCCTTTCTCCACATCCTCTCCAGAATTTATTATTTGTAGATTTTTTGATGATGGCCATTCTGACTGGTGTACGGTGATATCTCATTGTAGTTTTGATTTACATTTCTCTAATAATGAGCAATGTTGAACATCTTTTCATGTGTTTATTGGCCATCTGTATGTATTTTTTGCAGAAATGTCTGTTTAGGTCTTGTTCACATTTTGACTGGGTTGTTTGTTTTTCTGGTATTTAGTTGCACGAGCTGCTTGTACAGTTTGGAAATTAATCCTTTGTCATCTATCTTATTGATATTATTTTATCCCACTCTGAGGGTTGTCTTTTCACATTGTTTATGGTTTTCTTTGCTATACAAAAGCTTTTAAGTTTAATTAGGCCCCATTTGCTTATTTTTGTTTTTATTTCCATTACTCTAGGAGGTGGGTCATAGAGGATCTTGATGTGATTTATGTTATAGAGCATTCTGCCTATGTTTTTCTCTAAGAGTTGTATAGTGTCCAGCCTTTCATTTAGGTCTTTAATTAGAGTTTATCTTTGTGTATGGTGTTAGGAAGTGTTCTAATTTCATTCTTATACACGTAGCTGTCCAGTTTTCCCAGCACCACTTATTGAAGAAACTATCTTTGCCCCATTGTTTATTCTTACCTCCTCTGTCAAAAATAAGGTGCCCATAGGTACATGGGTTTGTCTCTGGGCTATCTTGTTCCATTGTTCTATATATCTCTTTTTGTACCAATACCAGTGTCTTGATGACTGTAGTTTTGTAGTATAGTTTGAAGTCAGGAAGGTTGATATGTCCAGCTCCATTCTTCTTTCTCAAGATTGCTTTGGCTATTCTGGGTCTTTTGTGCTTCCATACGAATTGTGAAATATTTTGTTCTAATTTTTGTGAAAAAATGCCATTAGTAATTTGATAGAGATTACCTTGAATCTATAGATTGCATGTGGTAGTATAGTCATTTTCACAATATTGATTCTTCCAACCCAGGGACATAAAATATCTGTATATGTCATCTTTGATTTCTTTCAGCAGCGTCTTATTATACAGCTATTTTGTCTTCTTACGTAGGTTTATTCCTAGGTATTTTATTCCTTTTGTTGCAATGGTAAATGGGGTTGATTCCTTAATTTCTCTTTCTTAATTTTCATTGTTAGTGTATAAGAATGCAAGTGATTTCTGTGTATTGATTTTGTATCATGCAACTTTACTAAATTCACTGATTAGATGTAGTAATTTTCTGATAGTATCTTTGGCATTTTCTATGTATCATATACTTTGTCTGCAAACAGTGAGCATGTTACTTCTTCTTTTCCAATCTGAATTCCTTTTATTTCATTTTCATGTGGTTTTGAGAAAGATTATGCATCCCAGATACCCAGGGTAAATACAGCGTATGCTTCTGATCCTGCTTATTCTTGCCTCCTGAATAAGGGATGTGACAGCTGGAGCTGGAGCAGCAATACTGCAACATGAAGGAAGAGAGAGAAATGCTGGCTCCCACAATACTGAGCCACTTAACCAATACAAAAACTGCCTATTTCTATAGTCTTGATAATGAGAAAATAAACTAGGATAGCACTATTTGCTTAATCCATTGTTTGTTAGGCAATGTGTTAATTGCTGCCAAAAAACATTTCTAACTGCTATGCTTCCCTTTCTCACACATATGTATTTCAATTTTAGCTTTGAAGTGCTAAATTTGTAGAACAATAAGCTCTTGCCATGGGCCATTATATTCAAAGGATATGAGGTCAGGATTTTTATCTTGATTAGTATATAGCGGCCACTTCCATAAGGTCACTCTTCTTCCTAAAGGACCTTCCTTATCTATTCTATCATATATTTTTTAATGACTTGTTGACACTTCTGTTCACCATTATCAGAACTAAAATCTTAAAGGGGAAGGTCCCTACTACCTTCTATCTTTGATATCCAAAACACTTTGCAGAGTGTTTGGCACATGATAGTCTTCAATGTCAAGTACAGATGTGACAGTTGGATCATAAAGAAGGCTGAGCACTGAAAAATTGATGTTTTCAAATTGTGGTGCTGGAGAAGACTCTTGAGATTCCCTTGGAAAGCAAGGAGATCTCCCAGTCAATCCTAAAGGAAATCAACCCTGAATATTCATTGAAAAGACTGATGCTGAAGCTTTAATAGTGTGGTCACCTGACGGGAAGAGCTGACTCATTGGAAAAGACCCTGATGCTAGGAAAGATTGAGAGCAGGAGGAGAAGGGGGAGACAGAGGATAAGATTGTTGGATGGCATCATCAACTTGATGGTAATGAATTTGAGCAAACTCCAGAAGATCATGTAGGACAGGGAAGCCTGATGTGCTGCAGTCCATGGGGTCACAAGGAGTAAGACATAACTGAGCAACTGCACAGCAAGTCTCCAGTGAATGTTACTTGATTATATACATACATATGTATGCGTCAGTTGCTCAATTGTGTTTGACTTTTTGCTACCCAATGGACTGTAACCTGCCAGACTCCTCTGTTCACGGCATTTTTCAGGCAATATACTGGAGTGGGAAGTGGGTTGCCATTTCCTACTCCAATAACACACATATACATGTAACTAATTGGACCCTGCTCTGAATCGAAAGGCTGACTTAGGGATGACCCACTCGGTATGCCATCTCTTCCAGGTATTGAAAAATAGGTATGAATTTTCAGGAAGGAAATAATCAACAAAAGACCAAAATCAATAATATCACCATATGTTTTATCTAACAACATACAAGATAGATGATGTGGGGGGGGCATCCATGTAAACTCCCTTTGCTCAAAATCTCTGGGAAAAATTTACATGAAAAGGTAAACCCATTCGCGCACGTTTCCTTCTTCTGAACCCTTTTAGCTTTGTGCTCTGCATCACTTACAGAGACCAGAGTCATGAGTCCAAAGTAAAAGCAGTCGATTCTAACGCTACCTTTGCCAACATCTCTGGATTTTCAATGAGTAAACCCTCGTCAGTTTCCTTTTCTGAACCCTTTTGATTTGTGCTCTGCATCACTTAAGAGACCAGGAGTCAGTATCAGTATATTAACTCATCATCTGAATAAATTAACTCCTCTGAGCAGTAGTTATGCCAAGAGCATTTCATTAACCAATAAAGCTCATAACTTTCATCACCACATTATCCCTGATCACCACCAAAAAATTATTTTTACAAAGACCTAAAAGAATCTACCTGGAATATAGGAAACCTGGGTCCAATCCCTGGGTTGGGAAGATCCCCCAGAGAAGAGAAAGGCTACCCACCCCAGTATTCTGGCCTGGAGAATTCCGTGGACTGTGCAGCCCATGGGACCGCAAACAGTAGGACAGGACTGAATGACTTTCACTTCACTTCAAAACTAAAAACAATTTGCTTGACATGAATACAGAATGGAGACAAAACCTCTAGAAAGTTCTTCCAATCATTTTAATCTTTTTATTGATCAGATGCCTATTAAGCTTTATAACATGTCAGTAAGTTTTAAGAATTTCAGACAGAAAAGCGATTGCATGACATCACTCCTCTCTTAAAGAGGGTGAAGCAAATTAACAATAAACCAGATTAACAATTCTAAACTCCTCTTACATAGAAATTTGGGGATACATGCTATATCCAGGATTTGGTTTACTCAACCTTTGAAGTCAATATGATCTTTTAATCTTTAAAGGTTAATTCATTCATTCAACAAATGTCTACTAAGAATGACTTCTCTAAGCCCCCATCCTCCACACACTCATCATTTCCTTAAGTACTATCAGTAAAACTTCCGATTTAGTAGAGAAGACAAATAAGCACTTCAATTTTTTTCTGATGAGTATTTTCAAAGAATCTAATATTTTTATTAATATTTATGTTTAGTTCCTTATTTATTTTTATTAACAATTATTCTAAAAATTAAAATATTCCAAACAAGCTACTTGTGGGTGATCGATATTTTAATATTTGAACATTTAAGTTTAGAACCTCAATTCAGCTATTAACTATACCATATGAAGGATAAAAGCAAAACACATAGTAAATATCCAAGAATTATTTCTCTTCTTTTTCCCTTGTGAAAGTCAGGGATGAAAATGCAAAAGAATCCAAAGCACTGCTCAGATCATTTATATACCTACAAAGTGAGTTTCACAAAGCACCACAAAAACAAATTTATTCTTTTCTCACCGCTGCCCTTGCATTTCTTGCCTATAGAGCTTATTCTTCCCTATCCCTTTGGATGTAATTGAAAGCCAGTGCCTTGACTTTTAGATTGTTCATAGATAAAAATTGCTTCCTTCACTTTAGAACCAAAAGACAAAACAAACAACAATCCACTAAACTCACATAGAATTAGGTTCTATATAATGATCAAAATTCTGATGTCCATCTGGGTTAAAGTTTTTCCCCTCCCCCAGCCTTGAAGAGCAGCAAGGAGAGGAGCCAGGGAAGCCTGCAGTGGGAGCTGGCAGGCTGTCTCCTCTCTGCTCAGCTAGTTCTGCATCCTCAACCTCCCTCCACTTCAATCAGGAGATGAGTCCAACAGGTCAGTGATGGAAGACACGGCAGAATAAGAAAAGTCCTATGTGAACTGCTCTCATTTAGCATTGCTTTTTCCTGGGTTTAGTAGGTGCTCAATGCTGTCTTTTCTAATCTCCTTTCAATCAGTTCTGTGAAGACCCTTGGATCTGGAGGATTTCTGATTGCAAAGTATGACCTGCTTCTGGTGAGGCTTTCATGACTGAACAGTTACTACCCTACTTCAAGCCCTTGGCTGTCTGTACATTACCTTCAGATTTCACCCAGCCTGTTGTATGTGAATTAGGAAATGGTGTCTCCTCCAGCCTGATGAATTACAAAAAAAGCAACCCCCCAACCAGGTTGATGCAGCCACACACATAAGCACTGGGTCAGCAGTTCTTTTTCACCCTTCAACTAGGCACCTTTGAGCACAACCACACTGCCACACTTCCCTGGTTGTTCAGAATGTGAAGAATCCACCTGCAATGCAGAAGACCTGGGTTCAATCCCTGGGTTGGAAAGATCCCCTGGAGGAGAGCAAGGCAAACCATTCCAGTATTTTCGCCTGGAGAAGCCCCATGGACAGAGGAGCATGGCAGGCTACAGTCCATGGGGTCACAAAGAGTTGGACATGACTGAGCAACTAAGCACAGCACAGCACACTACCACCGTCCCATGCCCTTCATAGACTGTCTAAGGGACATTCAAAGTTTCTCCACCAAGCCCTTCTGGTTAGAATCCAAGCAAACACATCTGTTCTGTGTGCTCACCACCGCCTGCACACACATACACACACACAGAGAAAAGCAAGCCCTTCTACCGGTCATAGGAGGCAGTGCAGTTACCTGCCAAGATCAGCTTTATTTCCGCCCTCTGGGAAACAGATCTGCACCCAGTCTGCTGCATATTATATTTTTCTGCTATGAACTTAAAAGCAAATCTATTACATCACCCTAATTCCAGAGGAACGTAGCAACGGTTTCCTTGAAGCACCAGCACCCCTCACTAGAGTTGAAGTGAGGAGACAGCACATAACTGCCCCCTATCCTCTACCTGCATATTGAGAGCACCCCCAAAACTCTCTCAATTCCAGTTTCCTATCTCTCTCAGCTTCTTGGACTTTAACTCTTTCATAATCCACATGGCTTAAAGGTATTCCATTCAAACCTAGCACAGGGCATCTGAAAACTGCTTTGGCACCTGAAGTAGTTGGCACCCTCTTGCCTTGGAGCTCCAATCAAAATTAAGACTAGAATATTTTAACTTTTATATTGTATAACAGTAATTAAAATTAGAATGTATGAAAGATCCAAGGAGAAACATTTTGAAAGAAGTTGAAAAAAAGAGCTATTTCTAAGCAAATTAGATATAAACTTTAATATTTTAAATATGTGCATTATGTATTTACAGAGATGTGTGTATTAGTCCTCCAGAACTGGTCACTCCTATTCTGGAAAACGAGTTACAGAGGGGAATTTAACAGTCACGTGGCAGATGAGTGAGGGCAGACTGGTACAGGAGATACTGGCCTGATGATTGGAGGGTTCACATAATTTAATGCCCAAACCCCACACTTTCCAGAAACAAAGTAAGCAACGTGAACTCACTAATCTGGCAGGTGTGAGCCAGCACTGTTCCAGACAAACTGGACACCCCACGTTTGAATCAAAATAACTGCACACCACTGACTGGAAGGAGAAGCCAGCAAAGAAATTGATCTCTGGAGTGACCCAATCAATGGACATTCACATCAAAAAGAACGTTAGTGAGAGTCAACTCTGGATCGGAATGGGAACATGGAAGGCATTTTTATTTGTAATTAACAATGACAACACATCAAATCTCAATGTTCTTTCTGAATGAAGGGTGGTATGCTTTATGGCCACATTCAACAGGCGTTTTACCAGAAGTTGGAACACTGGCTGTAAAACAACTTAAGAAGGAATATCATGATTAATCATTCAAATAAATATAGATGAATTAGTAAAAAATGAATTAAATTAATAAAAATATAAACTAGAAAGAGTGGTCTAGATGTCCAAACACATATGTGAATTGAACAAATTTTATAAAGGCAATAAACATACTATACTAAGGTACTTAACACAGGGGACTAGAATTGTTTGTACTTGGAACCCAGCTAGAATACTTAGGGGAGGATGGGGAAAGGGAGAGATTTCATTTTTAATTGGTATGCCACTTAGCTAGAAACTGTACTTCATTTCTATCCCTTGAAGCTTCTAAAAGGAACTTGGAAAGATACACGTACATATGCACATACACATGCACACCAAATAAATATTAAAAATTAAAGCTATGTTCCCAGTCAATGATAAATTTAAGTTAAATTAAAAAGGAAGAATTAAAGTATAAGACTGCTGCTGCTGCTGCTGCTAAGTCACTTCAGTCGTGTCCGACTCCGCGTGACCCCATAGACGTCAGCCCACCAGGCTCTCCTGCCCCTGGGATTCTCCAGGCAAGAAAACTGGAGTGGGTTGCCATTTCCTTCTCCAATGCATGAAAGCGAAAAAGTGAAAGTGAAGTCGCTCAGTCGTGTCCGACTCTTAGCGACCCCATGGACTGCAGCCCACCAGGCTCCTCCATCCATGGGATTTTCCAGGCAAGAGTACTGGAGTGGGGTGCCATTGCCTTCTCCGAAGTATAAGACTAACTGCCTTCAAGTAAATATTATGCTTGGCTCAACAATTAAGTTACCATTAAGTTAAATAAAACTATAAACTGGAGACCAATAGTGGTAACTAGTAATTAGTTGCACATAGCTAACATGGTACTTGCTAATCCTCAAAATAATTCTGAGGGATGAGAAATTATTATCCACATTTTACAGATGATGAAACCCAGATACTGTGAGTTTAAAAGACTTGCCCAAGGTCACAAAACTAGGAAACAATGGCAATTACAGATTTGAATTCAGGGAGCATGCTTCCACCAGGCTGAAAAGCCCTTACATTCATCAATCCTTTGTGCATGTGTGGGAGAGGAAAAAGGGAAAGTGTCCCATAACAGCAGATCTGGTAACAGATTGATAATTTGCTTCAGTATTTCAGTCTCTACACATCACCAATCTTAGTATGCTAACAGGTTACATACAGGATATGGTAATGCAGTTCAGCATATACATCAGGGCTTTCTTTGTGCAAACATAGCTACTTTTTCAATGAAATTTTAAAAATCACATCTCTTTGTTCAATTTCAGCTGACTCTGATAAACTCTTAGAAAAGCAAAAAGATATCTTCTGGAACAGTCTGAAGAAGAAGAAAAAAAAAAAAAAAACTGCCAACGTGGCTCTGTGGGTATCTGAAGACCTTTCAGTATATACAACTTTATCTTCTCCATTGTTGTGTCACTGTTCCTTGATGTACAGTCGTCTATTGGAAAGACATTGTGAAAATTCTCTCTTATGAAAGTCAAATGTGTTTGTGGTGAGATAATAGCAATGCGGTACAAAGGAAGAGTGATTCTTCTTCTATTTGGGCACTCCTATTGCAGTCCAGAAAGAATGGTATTGGAAGGGGAACTTCGAGGATTTTTACAGATTCACTATTAAATAACATTTTAATTTTTAATATATTCAAGTTTCTAGTTTTAATGACATTCACAATGGAATATACAAATATTTTAAAAATATCCTTGGGTCTCTAAAAGAATCAGTGGTAAATTGTTTCTGTAGTCTAAATGTTCTGGCTGGCTTACAAAAGCAGGCAGTTGTTTAACAAGTTAACATTAAATATTAAAGAATAAATGTAGCATTAAAGCATTAAGTTTAATTGTCTCTGGATACAGGTAACTCAGGCCTTGGTTAACACAAAGTTAGTATATTAGTGTGGGGAAATTATTGACAGTGAATTTTCATTTTGAAATTATACATAGAAAGAGGCCTGGAATTTCACGTTTAGGATTTTATTTGCAGCTCGGAGTCTATTACAGCTATTTCCGTGTGCCTTTTCTCTTTTGTGCCTACGTCACCGATTTTAGGTTATTTATTTAATTTTAAGAAGAAAGAAGAGGTTCTGTAAAAATCGTTGTGTCTGCTAACCACAAGTAGGACTGAAAAGAACTAATGTGGGGGAGGGAGGGTCGCTGCCAGCAGGCGGTATAGAAACAACTGATGATAAGAAGGGAGATTATACAGCACTCCCCTCTAATCTTATTCCACCCAAGAAATTTGGGAGAAGGCGAAAAAGCAGCAGCCCAGCATTTTTTGAAGGGGCGTGGTTTCCCTCCAGGGGCTGTCCAATCGAATTCCTTCAGAGGGAGCTATCCCGAGAAGATTGATGAGGGTTGCTAGGAAACAGGAGCGTCCCCCTCCCATCTGACCCAGAGATTGTTCTGCACAAGCCCTCTCCAGAGGCTCTCAATGTGCAGTTGAGCGGCGTGTGGGGCAGAGCTGCACATCGGCCTCCCAAGCTCGCTCCCTCTCTGTCTCCTCCAGCATGCGGTCCTCCGGTTGCACTGGGTCCACAGGAGAGTTCTTCCAGGGCTGACAGTCCCGGTTCTCCCGCAGGCCACGAGCTCGAGCAGAGCTTCAAAGTTAGAGCCTCCGACCTCCCTGCTGCCCCCATTCCCCTCCACCCGACCCCTCCGAAATTCACCAACCTTTGCAGGCACTGCTTCAGGATTTTAAACAGAGAGGTAAAGCCACCAGCAAAATCGCCCTGGCTTTCTGTATAATAATCCTCCCCTCTGGGTACCCTGGCTCACTGAAGACTCTGCAGATACACCCCTGTTAAGGGAGGGAGAAAGGGGGACGAAGAAGGAAAGGGGAAACGAGAGGGTAAGAAAGGAGCAAAAGAAAAGGAGAAGGAGAGGATGCCAGAACTATCCGTGCCTCTGCCAAGAGAGTCCCAATTAGATGCGAAGGTTTCAGCCCAGCCAAGGTGAAGGAAAGTTGCTACCTAGCTGGGAAGTGGGGTTTGCCTCTAAGGAGAAGGACAGGCACTCGGCAGAGAACTGCTCCCCTCCCTTGCTTGGAAGACCACTGCACCCCCCTCCCCTTTTCCCAACCCTCCTCCCTCTCTTCTCCTCCCACCCTCCCTTTTCCCACTCCCCACTGACTCGGAAGCCTGGATGCTCTGCCACCGGGCAGTGGTCCAGCACGCAGCCTGGAGGGGGCGGGGGCAGGGGGCACTGTGACAGGAAGCGGCGCGCACAAGTTGGCCATTTCGGGGGCAAAATAAGTTCTCCCTTGGATTGGGAAAGGACAAAGCCGGCAAGCTACCTCTTTTGTGTCGGATGAGGAAGACCAACCATGAGCCAGAGCCTGGGTGCAGGCTCGGCCGCCACTGCTGCCACCGCGGTCCGCTCCAGTCCCTGCCAGGAGTTGTCGGTGAGAGGTAAGGGGCCCCGAGGAGGACGTATCCCTCTGGAGGGCGCCCAGCGAAGGCGCGGAGGCTCGGGTGCCGCGTGGGGCAGGCACAGCCCGTAAAGTTGAGGCAAAGCCCGGACCAGTCTCTACCTTTCTGCCAGGGGTGGGGAGGGTGGGGGGCAGCGGCAAGGTGGGTGTGCGTGAATGAGAGTTTGTGTGTGTACGCGCTCATCTATGACTCCAGGAGGGAGACAGATTTCCGGGTACATATCGGGTGCCCAGGGTTGGAGAGGTGGAGGGACTGACGAGCGCTCGCGGACCCCCAGAGAGACCAGTCTCACCAGCCAACCACCTCCAGCTCTGCTCTCGGCTCCAGGATACGTTTCTATCGGGGGGGGGGGGGTTCCCCCAGTTTTGTGCACAGGAAAACGTGCGGTGACTGGCTGCCACACAGGCGGTTTCATGTGGGTGTGGAGGTTGCCAGGCGAGGTGGGCAGCGGTCAGCGGAGCTAGTCCGCGTCGCAGCTGGGAGACGCTGTGCTGCCAGAGGTTGGCTCTCCTGCATGCACGCCTGTCAAGGATGCTTCACTCATGCCCTCCGCTCCTTTTGGCTTGAGCGCAAAATCAAAGAACCAGACTGGGAGCATATCTCTTCATCAATCCTGTTCCATTTTCTTATCTGACAGTGAGATAACTCAGAGAGGGCGGGATCCAGAAATAGACTAGGTAATATACCCAATAAGCTCCTTTCTTAAGGATTTCATTTAGATTTCCTTCTAGTTCCTTCCCTGGATTAGCAAGCGTAGAGGATTCCCAAAGGTGTAGCACTCTCAAGTAGATATCTTAAGGGGACATGCCCCTGCCTTTTAAGTATTTTGAAGCATTGTAAATTTTAATAACAAACAATAGAACTATATACTTCTAATAATCTGCACTCAAGTGCTCAGCTAATTTGCTAGTAAAATTATTACTGCTATTTGAATAGTGCTATGTTTGACATATACAGAAAGATAGTTACGTATCAGTATATTCGAAGTTGAGGTTTCTGTGAGTTAAGGATCTCAGCAGTAGTTTGTTACTTTTAAGTTTCTCTGCTTAAATTTACCTGTGCTACATGATTTTAGAACTAGAACTATTTATTAGAGCTATGTTGTGTTTCTTTGGAAGAAAAAAGCATTGATTAGTACAGAAATATTGTTCATCTACTCAAACTTAGGTCTGCTTTGGTTTATCTGATTACATATTTTAAGACTGTTACTTAGACTCTAATTGTTCGTGGAAACATATGTAATATTGGCATGTCAAAAAAACAGACCCTAAACTCTGGTGGATTACACACTTCCTACCAAAGATGTTCAGAATACTCTATTAGTTAATGGTTCTATAGTACTATGCACAGTTTTCCTCAAAGCAACCCAATAGAATTTGAATAGATTTGTGAAGTATTATAATATCAGACTTCAATAAAGTGACCTATTCCCTTCCATCATGGCAATGTCTGGTATTTACAAAGATTTCTCACACCTGTAGGCTTTATGTGTCCACCCTTTCAAGTTCTGACCGAGCAGGAGTACATGGGTATTTTGAATAGACACGCCCTAAGACTTGATTGCTGTTCAGAGTAACTCAGATGCTCAGGATAGAAAAAGGAGAAGTCTTAAAATTTATATTATCACAAATAAGACAATGAAAATTTCAGAGTATCTACATTTATTGGGCTAAAAAGAATGATAAATGGTAAGAATACCTTTTAAAACTGATAACCCCTCACCTCCAAAAAAAAAAAAAAAAAACTATGTATAAAGCCTCCTGTTCTATGAGCTAGATTCATACCAATGAAATGTGAAACTCAGCTTGTAGAAAAATATGCCAACGCAAGCAGTAAATTATATTTGGAGACAGGAAGAGAAAGTCACCTATTTATTAATGGCATTTTTTAGACTTCAGAAATATCTATAATCAATACATTGAGAAAAGAGATGGAAGGCTACAAAAACAGAAAACATTATACATAATGAAAATACATACTACTGTCTTTTTTAAAAGTTGCAGTGTACACCTGAAAGGAGGGTAAGTCAATGACTTTTCCCCACAATTACCAAACATCTAAATGAGCCCACTCTGATTTTACTCACTGCAATTAAAATTGGTAAGTTAAGCAAATGCATAGATGGAATAAAATGCAGTAATCTTTATTTTTTTAATTTAAATTAATACTTTTATTGAGTGAAAGAACTAGGATAATTGTCAGAAGGCCACCTATCTTACTTCTCTACTTCATGACAAGTGACCATCTAGAACCACAGAAGAACAAGGGCAGTCTTAGTTTGAAAGATTCCCAGCAATCACATTTTTTTACAACTCTCCCAGGTACCTTTTTCTCTTTCTTGTTTTATGTCAAATTCTTTTTATCAAGTTAAACCATTTTCTCTTTCTCATCCACAGTTATAAAATGGTACATGATTTTTTTTTTTTTCCTCCAAGGTTGTAGTTACCTCCTGCCAAAATACAGCCCATTATCTTGGGGATAAAATGTTTCAATTTGTTGTCCTACACTCGACAAGTTCCCAAGATACCATTAAACAAAAGAAAATTAATACATAACCTCCATGGAAAGCCAGGACAGTGTGCATTTATGCACACTGGAATATGGCCAGCGTTCCAAAGTAAGATTTTCATTTTTTTCCTCCAGGGTTTACTCCTCTCAAAAGTAGTAATGTTTACTCATAGTTGTCTCACTTTGCTACTTTACTCTGAGCTTAGTGTGCATTTTCATCTTTTCTGAGATTCTGCTAAATGCATCCAATTCTGCATTACATGAATTTGTTGAAATTGCTCCCAAGAAGTAACATAAAATTGTAGAAGATTATCCACCAAGACTGAACACATAAAATGAGTACAATCATACTCATAATGGAGAAGGCAGAAACTATTAGGTCATCCCCCTCCTTCTTCATCTAACATAGTCTTGGTCTCTACAGCACATTATGTTTCAGAGTACTTCAGTCCAGTCCGATTTTAAATGGCTCAAGTAATGACCTCTATCATCTTTGAAAGATTCTTTTACAGTTTAATAGTTCTCCCTATCAAAAACTTTTGTTGTGATATTCAGTCTAATTTTCCCTTGGTTCCATTTGATCTTGTAATTTATTCCCTATTATAATCCCTCTGGACCAGTTCATTCTCTTACCTGATTTGCACTCTTTATCCAACCTTTATACAAGATTTGTAAAATACAAAAGCTTTATAAAGTTACAGGAGAGAACACAAAGGTCACAGTTTTATATCTGGACATCTTTTCTAAATATTTAAGACACATCTTTCAGGTCATTCATGTGTATGTGTGTGACTGTATATTCTCAATAATTTATTTTAGTAATGCAAGTGTGGAGAAATTTTTCATCTTTGACATTCATGACCTATGTGAATATGAAGATGATCCCTTCTAAGTAATGTGCTATGTGGATGCACATTCATGAGACATTTTCATTGCAAATTTGGTGTCAACAGAACCCTGTCAACGCCCACAGTACACGGGAGTTCTGTGACATGCTGGTCTGATGCTCCACTGAGTCCCAGAAGCTGTTGTCATGTAAATTCCTCTATTGAAATGAAAATGATTTCCATAATTAATAGAATGTGCTAGGAATGTAATAGTGTATATACTTATTAATGAATGCATACATTAACATGATCCAGCAGTTCTTTTAGAACACGGTAGCCCTTTCATACTAAAACAATCTGAAAAGCCAACAAAATTCAGCTTGAATTCATCACTTTCCTGTATCATGAAGAGTAAGCTCAAATCATGCATACATCAATATGGAGTCTATTTAGATTTATAGAGAGGTACCATATGCGAAGGTTACTTTAAAAATAGAAATGCCTGCAATAACCACAAGAGAAACAGGTTTTCACTTTGTTCACTTAAATCTGGTTCCAAGACATCCTTGTGTAGGATTCTTTAAGATTCTTGAGCAAATATCTTGGTAGACTTGCCATCCCACTCAAATGTTTCTTCAAGTCCCAAGCATCGAAAAGCCAGTTCTGCCAGACAGTGGAGGAATAAATGACAGAACTCAAGAAGTAAATTTCTAGGTTATATTTGGTAAAATACACAACAAAGAGTAAGGTAAATCAGCAACTAAAAACACAATTTAGTGCTGTCTTCTTTACTGCGTGGTGAGCATTAACACTGGAGGTAGAAACATTCGTATGGATTGTTAAGGAAACAGAACAGAGAAGTGGCATTCCAAAACTGAATATAGCTTTAGAGGAGTAAAATTAGACTGCAAGGAATAAATAACTTTTAAGCCAGTATTCTCCTTTCTAAAGCCCAAAAGTGTTTTTATAGTGCCATTCATCACATCGTGGTGAGTACCCTCAAAATGATTTTCCTTAGAAACAAAGGGGAATCAATTCTCTTGGTACAGGCAAAGGAGGCCATTAATATACTTGTGACTTCTCCTTGGGACAGAGCCATTCTAAGAAGTCTGAGTCTACACAGAATGTAATAGGTCCTCACCAAATGAGTAATCTTTCTACTGAGCTGGAAACTGTACACTGAACTTTTAGGAACAGAACACAGGAAAAGATCTTAAAAACATGAAGATAGAATCTATATAAGCAGAGACTAAAATATCATGTTTGGAAATAAAATAATATATAAAGAGAAGTACCTCCATAGAAACCTCACATTTTTATTCCTTATTAGAATTTACTTCACTACCATTGCCTTTGCACAATATTGCCTTTGCCACAGTCTCTCCACACACACAAACACACAACATTTGAGTAAATTCAATTGGAAGAGTATAGATATCCACCAGAGAGAAAATTTTAAAACCTTGACACTAGACACATAGCTTGAAAAAATATTACAACCTATATATATGTAGCATGGGAGTAGTACTAACAGTTTTGGCCAGATTACCCTAAAAAGACGTTAAAGAAAAGGTGGCTAATAGGGAATCAATCAATGAGTACATATTATTAAGCACCTGTATATGCCAAACAAGATTCAGGACATACAAGTGAGGACATAAAAAATGTTAATACACACACTAAATCTCATAAATATGTAAAGTTGAAGGTATTCGAAAAATCAAATTTGAAACTCTTGAGTAGAGAAGAGTTCAGAATTATCAACTGAACAAAAAAGTCTATTCCATCATTGAAAAGATGTATTTAGACTTAAAATTCCATATATAGATATTCCAGCACTCCGTGGAGACAGTGCGTCAGATGCTTTAAGGTGAAAAAACTATCATAATGTCATGAAGTGAAGTGAAGTGAAGTCGCTCAGTCATGTCCAACTCTTTGCAACCCTGTGGACTGTAGTCTACCAGGCTTCTCCATCCATGGGATTCTCCAGGCAAGAATACTGGAGTGGGTTGCCATCAGACTGTCATAACAACAGATAATTACTGACCCATGGCCATCTTCTGAAAACTCTGCTAAACCACTGCATTTCCTAATTTAATACTCACAAGAACCCTATGAGGTAGGTACTGTAATCCCCAGTTAGTAGAAGAAGAAAGAGAGGCCCAGAGGTAAATTTTCCGCCGTTCAGATAGTTAACAAGGTAAGTACTAGAATTCAAAACTCACTTCCTTGTCCCAAGTTCCATTCTGTTTGCTACTATGCTACACTGCCTCCCAAGTTTATGTTTCTGTGGGGGGATTTCATTTCATGCATCAAATATTTTCTGAGACCCAAGGAGAGGGGCTTTGGTTAAAAAAGAGAGACAGAGAGAGAGAGACCAATGGTGAAAGAAATGGAGCCAGAACAGAATTTGACAAGCTCTACCTCTCTTCATCCTGAGAAAGACACAATCTCTTCTGAGAGGCAAAGAAATGCAAATGGAAGAAATAAACTAAAAAATTATTTACACATAATTAAAAGAACTAAGGGGGAAAAATGAGAATCAGAATATTCTGTGAAGATGATAGGTTTGTTAACAAACTGACAGAAATAAACATTAGACATGAAAATGTGACAGAACTATATTTTCCTGGAGCCTGATTTCAGTGAACATTGCTATCCATAAAACTTAATCCAGGTAGCAAGAATATAGTCTCACAAACAGCCAGCAAGGGGGTGAAAAGCAGTTTTGCTTGTTAAGGCTAAAATGTTTATATTTCTCTTTACAACCAAACTACTTCCTACCAAATAAACGAGCTGGTAAAAATGGTTTGTAGACTAGTACAAGTGTGAAATTTCTTCACCCAGCTGAAGCAGTCATTCATCTTTATCTAAGAAACTCTGAGCATTTCACATCTTTGGGCATTTATTCCTAATATAAACAACAACTTGAAAAAGGATGGACTTGAAGTTTTGAGATTTTAAACACACTAAGAACAGGAGAGGCAAAGTGACCTGCTGGTGATTCCACAGGCTCAGCAGGGCGGCTCTGGGAAGACCCACAGCCCTCCTGGGTCTCTGACCTGGGTACTTTCCCACAGGCAGGAAACCTGCTGTCTTGTCACATGAATTAATGGTTCATTTCAGACAACCAAAGAGCTGAAATAGGAGTCTTTACTTGAAAGTCTTTCTCTGATTTGTGATACTTCATGGACATAAAACACAAACGGGTATCACAGATCTGTCTCCCCATCTGGTGGAGGCTGTTTCTTTTGACTGTTAATAATACATAGCAGATAGATTATTAGTAATATTTTGTATTTTGCTTAACAGTTTCAACGTACCATGTGTTGGTGAATATAACATAATGGAAACTGCTTTCACAAAATATGTCGAAATACGTGCCAATTTGGGAGATGACACTCTAGGGTCAGAAACAGTTGGGATTTGTATCTGTCTCAAGGAGAAAATGAGATCTGGAGAATATAATTAGCAGTTTCTATTTTGAAGCATCTTACTTTTCCTGAAAAAAAGCAAAGACCCTCTCCAAGCTGATGCATTAATCTCAGTGACTTCTGTCAAGCCCAGATATACTGGTGCCCAGACCATACCTCACTTCAGAATTAAGGAGTCAATCTCCTCCACAGACTTTGCTCAAGAGCTACCCTTGGGAAAGATGTTTAAAAGAATGTTAAATCCCCAACTCCCTCCAAAAGGATCTCTTCCGTAGTTCCTAACAGTCTCTGAATTTGCCTAGGAAATAATATTTCATGCAAGAAATATGAAAGACCATATATGTTTAGGTCCATGTAGTTCACCAACCTTCCAACACATTGGATTTAAAGGTTCATCTTTTTCAGAAAAGCTAACTTCAAGTTTGGTGGGGAGTGGCAGAAAGAACAATTATAATTTTTACCTATTATACAATTTTGTCTAAGTAGAGCCCTTCGATGGAGAAGGACATGGCACCCCACTCCAGTACTCTTGCCTGGAAAATCCCATGGACAGAGGAGCCTGGTAGGCTAGAGTCCATGGGGTCTCAAAGAGTTGGACACTACTGAGCAACTTCCCTTTCACTTTTTACTTTCACGCATTGGAGAAGGAAATGACAGCCCACTCCAGTATTCATGCCTGGAGAATCCCAGGGATGGGGGAGCCCGGTGGGCTGCTGTCTATGGGGTCACACAGAGTTGGACACGACTGACGCGCTTAGCAGCAGCAGAGCTCTTCGATGGCTATGATTTTCTGAACAAATGTGATGCAGAAATGTGAGAGAAAAGCCATCTTTCCTATAGTTATTGAACAAATGACATCCCTCTAGGAAAGCCATTGAGATGTTATAGTGTTCCCCTGCCCCACTTTTTTTCCTTCTAAAATTCTAAATGTGTGTCTGTTGCTATGATGTTGCTAGGGAATCTGGTAATTGGAAGTATAGTCATGGGAGGGAAAAGGTTGAGATATATGAAATAGGACAGAAGGAACCCTGAGGGGCAGACTCTGAGCAGTTCCCCCTCACCCTTCCTTTCCTATGCACACCCTCAGACCACAAACAATAATCACTCATTTTGTTGTTTGGTTGCTAAGTCATGTCTGATTCTTTGTGACCTCAGAGACTGCAGCATGGCAAGTTTCCCTGTCTTCCACTACCTCCCGGAGTTTGCTCAAGCTCATGTCCGTTGAGTCAGTGATGCCATCCAACCATTTCATCCTATGTCACCCTCTTCTGCCCTCAATCTTTTCCAGCATCAGGGTCTTTTCCAGTGAGTTGGCTCTTGGCATCAGGTGGCCAAAGGATTGGAGCTTCAGCATCAGTCCTTGCAATGAATATTTAGGGTTGATTTCCTTTAAAATTGACTGGTTTGATCTCCTTGCAGTCCAAGGGACTCTCAAGAGTCTTCCTCAGCACCACAACTTGAAAGCATCAATTCTTCAGTGCTCAGCCATCTTTATGGTCCAATTCTCACATCCGTACATGACTACTGGAAAAAACCATAGCTTTGACTAGATAGATGGACCTTTTTTGGCAAAATGATGTCTCTGCTTCTTAATACACTGTCTAGGTTTGTCACAGCTTTTCTTCCAAGGAGCAAGCCACTTACTTTGCTATAAATAGTATTTATCATATTACTGCCCAGAAGAGCCTACACCAGAATCACTCTGAACTCTACTTAAACTGAAGAATACGGAGACAGATCCATTCCAGACTAATTTCCTTTAGGTTGGGATTTGGGAATGCATGTATTAAATATGCATCCAAGTTACTCTTAGGCACACTCAAGTTTGAGACACACTACTTAAACTGAAGAATACTGAGACAGATCCATTCCAGACTAATTTCCTTTAGGTTTGGGATTTGAGAATGCATGTATTAAATATGCATCCAAGTTACACTTAGGCACACTCAAGTTTGAGACACACTACTGTCTTAGTCAGCCCTGGCTACTATGTATTTGAATACATAGACTGGATGGCTTAAACAACAGATGTGGACTTCTCTCAGTTCTGGAGGCTGGGAAGTCCAAGATCAAGGTGCCAGCAGACTGGGTTCCTGGTAAGAAGCCCCTTCCTGAAGAACCGCCTTCTCACTGTGTCCCCACATGGTCAAGAAAGAGAGTGAGCTCTGGTCTCTCTTCTTCCTCTTACAAAAATACTAATCCCAACACTGGAGCCCCTATTCTCAAGACCTCACCTAAACCGAGCAGACACGACTAAGTAACTTCACTTTCACTTTTCACTTTCATGCATTGGAGAAGGAAATGGCAACCCACTCCAGTGTTCTTGCCTAGAGAATCCCAGGGTCGGGGGAGCCTGGTGGGCTGCCGTCTATGGGGTCACACAGAGTCGGACACGACTGAAGCGACTTAGCAGCAGCAGCACCTAAACCTAACTTCCAGAAGGTCCCATCTCCAAATATCACATCAGCGTTACAGCTTCAATATATGAATTTGGTGGGCTGATGAGAGAGACATTCAGTCAGTCCATAAACCTTAGACTTAAGAAATGAGGCTCATCGAATACCCAGTGAATCACTGTACAAGACTAGTCCCCACAGCAAGTCCACTTTAATTACATTAACAAATGTCCTGAGCCACTTGTTAATTCTGTGAGCCTGAGAATTAATGAATTAATTGTGTCTGCATGCTCAGCTGCCCAGTCAGGTTCAACTTTCTGTGACCCTGTGCACTGCAGCCCACCAGGCTCCTCTGGCCGTGGGATTGCCCAGGCAAGAACACTGGAGAGGGTTGCCATTTCCTTCTCCAGTGGATCTTCCCAACCCAAGGATGAAACCCAAGTCTCCAAGTGAGTTCTTTACCACTGAGCCACCTGGGAAGCCCAATTAACTAATTAAGTTCAGCTAATAAAGCACTGTCTCTGTGAGTTCTCTGAATAGATTCATTTTCTGGAAACTTCATACTGTTTTCACTGCAAATATTTTTTTTTTCTATCACCTATAGTAAATTCCACTATGATATGCAAGCACATACAATACCTATTTTTGGATGTTCTTATTAGAAAAACTTCTCATATTTGATCTTTCATTTTATATTTTAGAATGGCAATACTCAGATGTTAGAAAGGGAAGTTACTGGTATTTGAAGAAGATCATCGAGGAAAATATTATTTCTGAGAATAGAAATGCTTCTAGTTTGGTAACTGCACATGTAAAATTCCCGTTGTCTTTAAAGCTAGATTCTTGTGAGCTAGGGGATGTGGGGAAGCACTGTTTTATCCGAGTCCTCCCCTTTGCCCTCTGGATCCACAGAGCAAGAGAAATAAAACAAAACAAAAACTTCATTTGGCAACTTCTTATACATTCCCCCCTCAGCTTCTAGTTCAGTTCAAGTGAATGGTTGCTTAGCTGAAGCTGGCAATCCTCACAAATACGGCCAAAGATAGTTTCCTGAGCAGCGTTCAGAGCCACATGGGGAAAATGCAGGAGGGGAAGGAGGGGCTGGCAGCAGTGGGTGGGGGATGCTCACTCTGGACCACCAGCTTCACTTCCTAGGGGGTCTTGGCCAACTCTTTGTTCACTTGATTTCCACACTTTATAGACTTCCTGAGGAGAAAAGTAATAAAAAATAGAACATTTCCCCCTACAAAATGTCAAATTTCTGAAAGCTACGCCCTCTGGGATGGTTGCAGTGCTTGGACCTGATAATGACTTCCACAGGACTCTCCCCATTGCACAATCGAGCTAAAGCTAAAGACCAATTGCTACCTCAGATTTCCGGATTCTAGAAGGGATACTATGATTTCCCCAGACAAATGGTTTCAAGTCTTGGACATTTCCATTCCATTTGGCACTCTGTTATTTCTTCCTCCCTAGCCTATCTGTAAACTGTGTTCTTTTCTCTGCCACTATGGCCAAACCCTTAGCCCAGGTTATCAGCACTTATCTCTCAAACTTCTCTCACAGGTTATCTGATCCAATCTCTCCCTCTTCCTGTATTATTTACTTCCAGATATCTAATGAGTGCCTACGATGTGCCCACTCTCTAACCTAGAGATGTTAGAGCAGTGAACAACAACTGAAAACAAAAATTTAGAAGAATTTTTGTTCTCATTCACCTTCCACTAAATACTGAGAGTCAGACAATAAAGAAGGGAACTGATGTGTGTGGAGAAAACATAATGATGTGATGTAAGAAAAGCAGGGGAAGTTGGAAAAGGTAACATTACTACCAGATGAATAACTGACTTTGCCATTCCATTCCTTGGTTTAAAAGGCATTAAAGATAAACCATTACTTAAAAAGTAAGTTTGCATTTCCTAGCTTGGCCATCAAGATTTTTAACAAGCAGCTTCCCAAGGTGTCTTTCCAACCTTTCTTCCTCAATATAAGCCTCTCCTTTGCCCGGATTTTGTTTCCACACAAAAAGGAACTTTGAGTACCTTTCTAAGCCCCAACTTCATTTAGAATGAACTTCCTTTCTACAAACCTAAATTTCAAGGCCAATTTCAAATCTCACTTCATTGAACTTCATACTAATGATACTTTCCTATCAAGGCAAATTTTCTCCAAAATATTCATGTGATCCTCGTCATCTGGAGGCTTGAATAGTGAAATATTGTTCTGTCCTGAGCAAACAGGACAAACTGTACTGTAGGGAGAGCAGTAGTTCAAAGAATAAAATCAGAAGGCAAATTTATTTTTATTTCACATTGCCCCTCTTAAGTGCATTCAATAAGCTGCATTACACTCTGATGTAATAAAACAATACACTCTAATTGCAAAGCAGTCTCCATTTGCAAACTGAGTATGCCTGGACCAATATAATAAATAAAACTTTGAACTTTGGCGTTGAATCTCCTCTGTTCCCAGCAGGAGCCTATTTTGGGCCAAAAGTTGAGGAAGAAAGCACCACCATTTCTAAGGTTCTCTTCCACCCTTTCTTGTCTGTCTTACCAGCACAAGTTCTGAGTCTTCCAAGGACAGAGTTGGTCACAGTCAGGAGACATGGGAAATAAGTTCTTACCTAATAAGGTTCCTAGTCTCTGGGCTCTCAGATTTTTAAGGCAAGAGAGAGAGAGAGAGAATGTGTGTGTGTGTTAAGACTTCTTTCTCCATTGCTGGGAGTGTCTCACCTCAGATTTCTTGACACAAATTTTCCTTTGTCTCAGCACACCTCCTCAGCTCCTGCTCTTTCAGCAGGCCCTCCTGCACAGATTCTCACGTTTGCCCCTCCTGTCTCTTCTCTTGGGCTGGAACCCCCTTTGTCTGTCTCTCGTGTAGAAATGACTATGCACATACGTGTTTGTAGAATGTATGAGTTTGGTAATACAGTCTAAGTAGAAAAGATTATAATGTTTTTATAATCCAGAAAAATGTTTTTATGAGGCTACCTGTATAAAGACTTACAGAAATCAATGCCTATGAAATAATTTAAGATGTGGAATATCCATGTTTCCCTGCCAAGAATTAGCTCCAAGAGGACAAAGGTCTTCTCTTTTTCAGCAGCTTATAATAATGACTGGAACATGTAATAATAATTGAAAATGCAAGTGTTAGTTGCTCAGTTGTGTCTGACTCTTTGCAACCCCATGGCCTGTAGCCCATCAGGCGCCTCTGTCCAGGGGATTCCCCAGGCAAGAATCCTGGGAGTGGGTTGTCATTTTCTCCTCCAGGGGATCTTCCCGATCCAGGGAATGAACCTGAGTCTCCTGCACTGCAGGCAGATTCTTTACCGCCTGAGCCATCAGGGACCCATATTTAATAAATGAAGGAATCCTACTTCAAGTTTTACATTTACTCACTGGCTATCTTCCACATTGAAATATTAACATTAATTTCTCTTCTTCATATCTCATACCTTAAGATATAAGCATTACTATTCAAAGGATTACTTTCAATCCATAAATTATACCATTTTCCTAAAGGCACTTTGAACCCAAACAAAAGAATGCCATAGAACAATTTTTAATTTGCACATGAAAAGCGATATCAATTGAATTCAATAAGTCCTTACTGAATATCTATTATGTTCAAGGCACTGTACAAGGTACTGAGGAAAATATAGAAAAGAAAAAGTTACCATGTCTTCCTAAGAATTTATCATCTCACAGGAGAGATAGGATATGTCCATATGTGACTATGCTGCTAAGTCATGTCTGACTCTGTGCGACCCCATAGACAGCAGACCACCAGGCTCTCTTGTCCCTGGGATTCTCCAGGCAAGAACACTGGAGTGGGTTGCCATTTCCTTCTCCAATGCATGAAAGTGAAAAGTGAAAGGGAAGTCGCTCAGTCGTGTCAGACTCTTAGTGACCCCATGGACTGCAGCCTACCAGGCTCCTCCGCCCATGGGATTTTTCAGGCAAGAGTACTGGAGTGGGGTGCCATTGCCTTCTCCAATATGTGACTATAGTGGCAGGAAAATTCAGGAGTTCAACTATGAGGCCCTAGAGTGAGCAATAATACTTGTGGCTGGCATAAATGCAGAAAGTATCATATTTAAAAAGTTGCTTCTGTTCTGGACCTTAAACAATGGTTAAAATTTGAGAAAGTGGAGAGAGTCATTCTAGACTGATGCAAGAGACAGTGTGGGGAAGCTCCTGAGGGAGCAGCGTGTGAGCTGGCTAAGCTGAAGGGTGGGGTGTCTGTGGTTCAGAGGAAGTACAACTCTGCGAGTGGACAGAACAATGATTAATATCTCTCCAGTGCATGCTAAGTCACTTCAGTCCTGTCAGGCTCTTTGCAACCCCATGAACTGTAGCCTGCCAGGCTCCTCTGTCCATAGGATTCTCCAAGAAGACCGGAGTGTGTGTCATTCCCTTCTCCAGGGGATCTTCCCAACCCAGGAATCAAACCCTCATCTCTTTATGTGTCCTGCACTGGCAAGCGGGCTCTTTACCACTAGTGCCACCTGGGAAGCCCCACAGGTCTCCTGTAGGCCAAGGGAAACCTCTGAAAGCATATGAGCAGGGGGATCTTCAAGCACAACGTGAAGACAATTATGAGGAAATAAAGGTTTGGGAGTCAGGGAGATGAGCGGGTTCGTATGGCAGCCATTCAGGTGAGAGGTAATGATGGCCTAAACTAGGGCAGCGGCAACGGGAATAGAAAACAGAATGAATCGAACAGACACAGAGATGAAAGTGCCTGGTAGGTAAGAAATAGCTGTTGGATGTAAAACACCAGCCAACACAATTAAGCTAATTGTCCTCCTCCTTCTATAATAGGAAGGGTCATGCAATATCAAATCCTGGATTTAATAAAGGGAAAGCGGGGGAGGGTTAAAAGGCTATTTTTTAGGAACTTGATTGGAAAGAAAATGTAATATTCCAGGTGCTATTTAAAAACAAGACTTAGAAATGAAATCAATATTTTCAACATGATTATGATCTGATAGTATTTATCCACCAAGAGTAGGTTAAACCACCATGGTCTCTCATCAACCACCTTGACTTATGTCTTCTACATCTATCCACAGGCTAGAGCCAGAATGATCTTACCACAAATCTGAGCATGTTCCCCCTTGCTTAAAACTCTCCAAAGATTCTCCACTGCTCTCGGGATAACCAAATTTGCTTTACCTGGCCCACTATAATCTGCATTTGTTTTCAGATTTACGTTCCATCGGTCCCAACTCACACCTCTTCTTCCCATCAAACTGAACAGCTTGAATGCCTTCCCCTTTCTCTATCCCCAGGCCTTCCCAGAACCCGGGCACACTCAATTTGAATTCTCAGGGCTTCATTAGAATTCTAGACCACTTCTGACAGTCTATAGTTCTTGATGCTATGCACACCTCAAACTCCCTGTACTTCTCTTTCTCATTCTTTATGATAATTGTCTATTTCCCCACTGGAGTCTGTAAGTGCTAATAAGATAGAGACCACCCCTGCTTATTCACAGCTGGGTCTCCGTTAGCCAGCAGAGGAAATCACACATAGTAGATGATCAATAAACTCTTATTCAATCAATGGAGTAAAGGTTTAATTAAATCACTCTGGGACTCATTTTCCTCATTTTAAAACTCAAGTATTGATCTTTAAAATTCCTTTTAGTCATATAGTTCCTACAAGTAAACTTTTTCAATAAAGAGGATGGAATTCAGCATCCCAAGTTGAAATGAGTATCCTACTACACTCAAAACATCAGTGGGTCCTATTTATAAATTTGTATTTTAATTGCTGTTTAAATAGGAAAATCACTGAAGGGATGGACTGGGAGTTTGGGGTTGGTAGATGTGAACTATTATATATAGAATGAATGGACATCAAGGTCCTACTCTATAGCACAGGTAACTATATTTAATGTCCTGGGATAAATCAAAATGGAAAAGAATATAAAAAAGAATGTGTGTGTGTGTGTGTGTGTGTATATATATATATATATATATATATGTATAACCAAGTCACTGTGCTGTATAGCAGAAATTGACACAATACTGTAAGTTAACTATATTTCAATAAAAAAATAAGTAGCGAGATAATAACAATGCTAGTGATATGTTTCCCTATTCCTCAAACTGTCTTCATTTTGCAAACATTTCTCTTCATCTTAAACAGTGAGATCTAAGTAACAAAGAGACAGAGAAAAATAACCATAAAAACAGATTTTTCCCAAGAAAGTCACCTTCCAGGCAGATTTCCTCTTCCCCAGAATTCTCATAAATGGAAATACATTTCAGACATTTTCATAAAAGAGGATGCAGAAATCTTATCTGGTAATACTAATTTCTACCAGCTCAAGTAACACCTCAAGGTATTCCATTTAATGCAATTTCTGTCACAATACTTTTCTAAAATAAAACAAATGTGGCTCACACACATATTCTATACAGTATTTTTAGGAGAATTAGAGGGATACTGTGAATAACAATGACTTTTATTGAGTACTTACTGTATGCTAGGTACTGCTTATTTGCTTTAGTTATATTAACTCATTTAATCCTTACAATAGCCACCTGAGGTAGGTACTGTTGTTATTCCCATTTTCCAGAGGGGGAATGCAAAGCACGAACAAAAGTTTACATAGTAAGAATATAGCTAGGATTTGGACCCAGTTCATGAATTTGACTAGCTGACTATGCTGCTTCTCTCACAAAATCATCCCCAAACTAAAATGTATAATAGGCAAGAAACATTTGCAATAACCATCTTATATTCCTTGATTTGAAAAACAATACAAAACCTGGTGACATTCTGAGCTCTCAGTGGACAATAAAAATCAGAAATATACACAATAGAATGTTACTCAGCTCTTAAGAAGAAATGCATTTGAATCAGTTCTAATAAAGTGGATGAAACTGGAGGGTATTATACAGACTGAAGTAAATCAGAAAGAAAAACACCAATACAGTATATTAACACATATATACAGAATTCAGAAAGATGGTAACAATGACCCTATATGAAAGACAGCAAAAGAGACACAGGTGTAAAGAACAGACTTTTGGACTCTGTGGGAGAAGGCGAGGGTGGGATGATTTGAGAGAATAGCATTGAAACATATATATTACCATATGTGAAACAGATCGTCAGTCCAGGCTCGATGCACAAGACAGAGTGCTCAGGGCCGGTGCACTGGGATGACCCTGAGGGATGCGATGGGGAGGGAGGTGGGAGGGAGGGTCACAATGGGGAACACATGTACACCCATGGCTGATTCATGTCAATGGATGGCAAAAACCACTACAGTATTGTAAAATAATTAGCCCCCAATGAAAATAAATAATTTTTTAAAAATCAGTAATATAGTCAGACATTGGCCCAATTTACTAATATTATTAGCAGAATATGTTTATTTATGTTTAGCTTTCTACTTCCAGTAGCTTAAGACTCAGCTAGAACTAAAAGAATCACTTCTAAAACTTTCTATCTTTACAAATAATTCAGTCTTTTCATTTCTAGAATTTGCCACTCCTTGACAAGGCAAAGTGACAATGCTTTTAATCTATTTATTACCAAGACACAACTTAAAGAAAAAGGAAAAAAAAAAAATCACTTCCATTATTTTCTGGAGAAAGAAAAGATCTCTGATTATTTAGTGTATAACAAACATAATGTACATAGTGAAACCAGTGGTCAGGAAGAGGAAATTGTCCTACTTTATTCCTTTCTCTGTCCATCTAGCTCTCAGAATAGATATCTTTACATCTATCTAATCTTTGAATTGATTTATTAAGCTGAGTTTACAAGTTAAAGAGGAAGAGGTCCTAAGTAGATAATTATGGGAATACAAATCAAGAGAGACAACTTTGAAAGAATAGTAATTCTGCTTCTTGCAACTGACCTTAAATCCCTAGGAGGAGAACAGAACAGCTTAAAGCAACCTTTTCTCTCTATTCAGAAGTGATCGTGAATTAATTGTGCAGTTTAGCTGAACTTTGTTTTTCCTTGTATCCTAGGAGAAGATCTCTGACAGACTGGGAATTTTTGCTTGTTTGTAATGTAAACTCAATATCTAGAGGTAGTTCTTCACACCACATGGGCTCATTGGAAAGCCCCAATTCCCAAAACAAACAAAGAGAAAAAACTGAACAAAATAATCCATCAGCAAAAGGGAAAAAGAAAATAGAATGCTTGTTAAAAAAAAAAAAAAAAAAAACTTTTAAATCATTTGATTTTAAACAATCCCTGAGAACAATTCTGGTGACACCAGAAGTCTGATAACCATATTCAAACTTGCTCATCAATAAAGGCATATAACTCTTGTGGTTCACATGGCTTCATTACTTGCCAGGATAATAAAAGCACTTAGTGAAAAGTTTGTCTATATTTGGTATATCAACTAGTCCATGCAGTTCTAGCAAAGAGGAAGTTGGAGCATTTGATGATAAATACAGGAAGAAAAGGGGACGACAGAGGATGAGATGGCTGGATGGCATCACCGACTCGATGGACGTGAGTTTGAGTGAACTCTGGGAGTTGGTGATGGACAGGAAGGCCTGGCATGCTGTGATTCATGGGGCTGCAAAGAGTCAGACACGACTGAGTGACTGAACTGAACTCCAGCACTGCTAAGTACTAACTTTGATAGTAAAAATTAGAGCTTTATAATTTTAATTTTCTCAAATGGATTATTTCCATGCACGCATGTATCGTTTTAGTTAACATTAACCTTATGATGTTAATTCTATAACTTCCTTCATTTAACCATGATAGTTTTATCCATCCATTCAACTGCTACTTATCAAGCACACATATTGAATTTGTTAGGCATATTTGAGTATGTTAGACACTGGCAAGCAAAAACAAAAAGCAAACAAAAAAATTGGTCCTTGCCCTCAAAGATCCTTATTTACAATTTTAAACCTCTATATTTTATTTCTTTTTAAGTGTAAGTGGTATCATTGTCCATATAATAGTTCAGACAAAAATGAATCTATAAAGGCTACTAGGACTGGATCTGCTTCCTTGAGCTTCCCTGAAACAATGCCAGAGGCATAAGAGTCACCCCAAACAAACTCCCTTTCCTGTTTTCTTAGTAAGAAAATTTGCTTAATGCTTTTATAAAGAAAAATGCATTGCCATATAAAGAACAAAGGTGACAACTGAGGGAATGCTCTGGGGGTCAAGTCTTTAATATCTTGGTATGTGTATAACTGTCTCTATTTACTTTAACTTAGCAACCCACTCCAGTATTCTTGCCTGGAAAATCCCATGGACGGAGGAGCCTGGCGGGGTACAGTCCATGGGATCACAAGAGTCTTAGCAACTTAGCGACTAAATCACTGTCACCAGTCTCTTACTACTCACCAAAAAGTTTTTTAAATTTTTATACAAATGAAAGAGATCCTTCCAGATCTCTCTAAAATTTTTCTTCTAGTTCATTTGTTTAAGTAACAACTATTGTCCAAAGGTAGCCTGACACACAAATCCAACCTATTTTCTCCTGATATGGGCTTGGCTTGACTTGGTGAAAGCTTACCGGTTGTCAAAGGTAAGAGAATACTTGTACTACAAAGAAGTAGAGGAACAGCAACAATAGTAACGACAGGTAAAATTTTTTAACATACCATATGTCCAAAACACTGGTCCAAGACTCATTGTCAATAGTCTTGTTTATTCCTCACAAAAATCCCTGAAAATGCAGGGTATTACTCTAATACCATCAGCAAGGAAATAGAGTCTAAAACAATAAAGCACTTGACTCAAGTTTCCCAAGTAATAGATCTGAATCAAGGTTGATCTAACTTTAATGGCCATCATACTGGTACCATCAGAACAAGTGTTTCACTGCTGTAACATTAAATAAATGCTTAAGTGGTTTGCCAGTAGTTGCTCAGATAGTACATGGTGGACATAGGGTTTACACTTAGGTCTTAAAAACCCCAAGAACTGTGCTCATTCTAGAAGATCTGGTTTTAAGAAAAAAGTTCATAACTTGATACCGTTGATTGCATTGTTTATCTAAATCCAACTATGTGTGGGCCCTCTTGGGATTCAATCTCTGTAGTTTATAATTATGGGGAATGGCACCCCATCCCAGTACTCTTGCCTGGGGAAAATCCCATGGATGGAGCAGCCTGGTAGGCTGCAGTCCATGGGGTCGCTAAGAGTCTGACACGACTGAGCAACTTCACTTTCACTTTTCACTTTCACACAATGGAGAAGGCAATGGCAACCCACTTCAATGTTCTTGCCTGGAGAATCCCAGGGATGGCAGAGCCTGGTGGGCTGCCGTCTATGGGGTCGCACAGAGTCGGACACGACTGAAGCGACTTAGCAGTAGCAGCAGCATTGTTCTTTGGAGAAGGCAATGGCACCCCACTCCAGTACTCTTGCCTGGAAAATCCCATGGATGGAGGAGCCTGGTAGGCTGCAGTCCATGGGGTCACTAAGAGTTGGACACGACTGAGCGACTTCACTTTAACTTTTCACTGTCATGCATTGGAGAAGGAAATGGCAACCCACTCCAGTGTTCTTGCCTGGAGAATCCCAGGGATGGGGGAGCCTGGTGGGCTGCTGTCTATGGGGTCACACAGAGTCGGACACAACTGAAGTGACTTAGCAGCAGCAGCAGTGTATATTTGGTACATCGATTTATTCTTTCCAGAAACTTGGACTAAGTCTCGTCTGTGTCTGAGACCTATAGTTGGTGCTGCGGATCTGTACATTTGACCTTCTGATCCTATGAGTAGAACTTACAGAAAATAAGTCACATGGATAGTGTTTAACTTATTAATGACCATATGCTCAGGATTTTAAAAAATTCAAGAGGTACTTAGTAGAATGTCGACTCCAACAATCATATTTTCTAATGTTCTTCTCCTGAGGTTAGAAAGAATTTGGACTAATTAAGGAGGCATGGTATTCTTTGACAATTATAAAAAAAAAAAAAGGAATCTGAATCAAAAGGCACTGGAAGACATATATGGGACCAATTTGAATTTCACAAAATAAAAAGCATTTTTGCTGCCAATATTGTTCTGAAATTATTTGCAAGATGTATTTTGTAAATGACTTATCAAAAATCTTTAATCAGTAAGTCAACTGAAGCTAGAAACTAAACTAGCCAGTAAATTGATTTGCTACTATTATTCCTCCATACAGCAAAATAGGCACTTTCTTTTCAGTTTAATGTTCCTATAATTGTGATAAAATTCAATTTATGTGCATACTTTATGTAATCATTTTTTTTCAAAATTGTTCTTAAATTCATGGTGAATCTTATAATGAATGGTATCAGAGTTAAGGAAATATATTTAGCTGCAAGCACATTAACTTCCTATCTTATAAACTGTATGTTTCATAATAATTGCAAATAACTTAATCAAATTTACTTTTAAATGCTTGACATTTTGCTACAAATATAATGATAAACTCTTTTCTTTCATATACTTTCCAAATCAAATCACTTGCTTTGAAAAACCTCATTACCAGAATCAGAAATTCTCTCTCAACACCTTCATTAATTCTGCTTGAAAATAAGCATGGTGTCTTATTAATCTCTATACATTTCTTGTAGGGAAAGCCATAATCCGCTATTTCTATATTGCTGGAGTCTACAATAATGCCTTAAAACAGTAAATAATTGTTGAGTGAATAAATGATATGCTGGAGGAATAAATGTAAGAATAAAGACCTTGGATACAATGACACCTCAATAAATATGTGTTGAATTACAATAAGTTGCTTATGTTGACTGACAGGTTATATTGCCATAATTCAGTGATAAATTTTAAGATCTTTCTATAGTGTTTGCCTTGATACCATAAAGAGGCAATTAATAAATGCTAATGATTTAAAATTTTATTTCAATTTTCAATTTCATGTATATCTAAAATGGATGTATTTAAGACCCTTGGTATTTCAGTCTTTTGCTCAAGCACTCCTGTCATATACTCAACAATTTTTATGATACTGTCTGTTAAAAAATGTCCCCTGAGTAACCTTTATCTTAAAGATGAATTTTTGAAGCTATAAACTTCTTATGAAATACAACCTTCTCAGTAATTACTTTCTGCACATACTCTAATATTAAATTGTTTATTAATGTATCCTTGCCTTCATACTTTATCATCGGCACATCTAACCCCCAACAGCCACGAGAGCCAAACCTAGCCTTTTGTCTCCAAACTGAACTTCTCCATTTAGACTCTTAACTGGAGTCTACCATATTTATTGTAGTTTTCACTCTACTGAGTTAAAGCAGCACATCAAATCAAAAAACCAGCTAAAAGTTTGGGCTAGTATAAAGAAATATATTTTAATACAATGAATGAAAATTGAACAGTATTTTTTTCCCAGTGCTCAGTCTCAGTGATTTTGCATTAGAAATTAAAAACGTATTTGTAGACTACTTATTATCTGGTAGCAGAGACCATTTCATCAACAATATCATTTGGAGTAAAAAATTGTAAGTAGGGAAAAACAGAGGATCTCAGACCAGGTCCTTGTTGTTCGTTGTTCAGTCACTCAGTCGTGTCCAGCTCATAGGGACCCCATGGACTACAACATGCTAGGCTTCCCTGTTTTTCACTATCCCCAGGAGTTTGCTCAAACCCATGTCCATTGAGTTGATGATGCCATCCAACCATCCTAGAGATGTTTTCCCAGGAAAAGGCAGTAGTAAACTGTACTGCTGCGGCTGGGAGGGCAAGTTGGCTGAGAAAATGTATGGGACCAATGCTTTTGCATCTTGATCCTAAACACTATTGAGATCAACATGTTTAGCATCTTAAAAGCCATTAGAAGTTAACATGGAGTAGAGAGATAAAAAACTGGAGAAGACTGAGTTGAAAATTGGATTTGAGGAAGTAGAAACAGTGATTTCTTCTCATTGGTATGGTTTTGCAGTTATGGTGGGCAAAAAAATGAAATAGTAGCTGGAGGGGAATATGGATCAAAAGAAATTCTATAGCTCTTTAATACTGGGACTTCTCAGGTGGTACTATGCTATGCTATGCTATGCTAAGTCACTTCAGTCATGTCCGACTCTGTGTGACCCCACAGACAGCAGCCCACTAGGCTCTGACATCCCTGGGATTCTCCAGGCAAGAACGCTGGAGTGGGTTGCCAGGTCCTTCTCCAATGCATGAAAGTGAAAAGTGAAAGTGAAGTCGCTCAGTCACGTCTGACTCTTAGCGACCCCATGGACTACAGCCTACCAGGCTCCTCTGTCCATGGGACTTTCCAGGCAAGAGTACTGGAGTGGGGTGCCATTGCCTTCTCCACAGGTGGTACTAGTGGTTAAAAAAAAAAAAAAAAAAGCCTGCCAACGCAGGAGACGTAAGAGATGTGGGTTCGATCCCTGGGACAGAAAGATCCCCTGAGTAGGAAATGACACTCCATTCCAATATTCTTGCCTGGAAAATTCCATGGGCAGAGGAGCCTGGCAGGCTACAGTCCAGGAGGCTGGAAGAGTCAGACATGACTGAGTACAGCTTCAATATATACAATACATTATGTGATTAAAATGTATTGATGCTGTTTTCAGACTGAGTGAATTATATGACATAATTCCTTGAAGAAGAATTTGTAGTATTGTAGTATTAGGGCCAAATCAAATGGCTTCATAAATACTGTCAAGAATTTTGTATATAATATTTTTTTTAATGGGCAAAGGAAAGGATCAATGAGGGTGGGAGGGAAATGGGAAGGAAGGAGAGTGATGGTGGGGAGGAGTATATGTAATTTCTTAACTAATGGCTTTCTGTTTTTAATCACAAAGAACATTTTAAAAAATCATATTGAATTAACCTTATATTAGGAGGTTTAATCTGGAAATGAAAAGTTCAGAAAACTAAAAGTCCAGTTTGGGTGTCCTCATCTTAGGCACATCTTGGTATTTTGTATTGGTAGGTCTATCTTTACAACAATATATTATTTAGGACAGGATCACATTTGTCACTTCTTCCTCCCTACTACCCAAAGTGGTACCAGACCCATAAAATAGTCAATAAACATTTACAGAATGAACAAATAAGTCTTTTTTTTTTTTTTTAACTCTCCTGAGTGAACTGAATTTTTTGAGGCTCATAAGTGAATATGTTTTCCTCTTTGCTTTGTCTATTACAGCTAGATTGTATAAGTATGAGTGGGGTATTAAAGTCTCCCACTATTATTGTGTTGTTGTATATTTCTTCTATCATACTAATTAGTGTTTGTCTTAGATATATCAATGCTCCAATGTTGGGTGCATATATATTTATAATTGTTATAACTTCTTTTTGGATTGTTCCTTTAAGTCGTTATGTGTAACCTTCATTGTCTCCTTTTCAGGACCTTTATTTTAAAGTCAATTTTATCTGATATGAGTATTGCTACTCCATGTATATAATATTTTGAGCTTAGGGTAAGGGGAGGCCATTTAAGTTCAGGCCAGAGGAACTTATTATCTAGTTAGGGAGAGAGGGATCAATCAAATGTCTCAAAGAAGTATGAAAATGCAACTACAATGGATGCTAAAAATAAGAGATCTACGATGCTGTGGGAACATATAATAAGAGGGCTTTATATCACAGAACTAGGTTCCCATGAAAAAATTGACAAGTCCAGGATAAGTAAGGGAAGAAGAGAGGAAATCAGACTGTAATCAGTAGGCTGAGCAGGAGCGTAGACTGTGAGAGTGAAAGCAGGGCTTCTATGAAGAACTGAAAAGGTCAAGGTGACTAAAATACCGAGGACCGTGAGCCACGCTGTATATGATGAAAGCTAAAGTGTTAGCTGCTCAGTCATATCTGACTCTGCAACCCCACGGACCGTAGCCTCTGTCCATGGGATTCTCCAGACAAGAATCCTGGAGTGAGTTGCCATTCCCTTCTCCACAGGAACTGAACCTGGGTCTCCTGCATTGGAGGCAGATTCTTTACCATCTGAGCCACCAGGGAAGCCCTATATGCTGAGGATTATCCTTATCCTAAGAACAGTGGGAAATCATTCAAGTACTTAGAGCAGAAGTGGGGTCATTCATTCTTTTACTTTTTAAAAAAGAGCCCTCGCTGGAATCTGGAGAATGGATGAATGGATTGAGGTCAGAGAGGTCAACTGGATACAGATTGATCTGTTTTAGAACTTTTATAACTACAGAACACAGAAGATGGTAGCTTGAGGAAAGTTGACAGATTTTTAAATGAGGAAGCAGGTGATTTAGAGGAAAGTTTTAATAGTTAGAAAGTAAAAGGATGGTGACATATGGGTTATGGATATTAGACATCATCTTGATATTTATACAGTTGTTCAGGACATTCACAATGAATCAAGCAATCAATCAATAAAGATTTACCAAGTGTCCACTATGACAACAATCCATCATTCCTTTTACGGAAGGCTTGAAATTATTTATGCATTAGAAATAGAGATCAGATTCTAGACATTGTTTATCTCAATTGTTTTTGACATGCTAAAAAGAAACAAGCCATTGTTGATGAATATCCATTGTGTCCTAGGGACCTGGGGACAAACATCGCATTCAGAAGCTACAAGAGGCTTATCCAAAAGGGATGACAAAATCATCTCTACCCAGCACAGCCTGCACAACTATGGTGCAAGCAGATGAAAATTGCATTTGGCTGAGAATACATCAAGGGTAAATCACCAACACAACTGCAAGATCCAAACAACACTCTCACCTCTTCCTGACACAGGAGAACTAGTAAATTAAGTCACACTCATAAGTTCCACTCTTAATGACCGAGGGGCAGTGACAGCATTAACCTGGGGGAAGTCTGGCCAGCATCGGACAAACACCAATGAGAGAGACTGATTTGAAGATATTACAAAGATAAGCTTTCATATTTCTCTCCCCCAACTCTCTGGGAAAGATGGCTGGGACTTCACATTAAGTCTAAGGAGTCTTACAGCACAAGAATTCTATTCTCAGAATCACTATTGATTACAGTAGTTGTGGAAGTCTGCTTAGAAAGACACATTTTTCACTAGTCAAACTATTACCTGACATGTGAGGAAATAATTTTTTTGTGGTTCTGTGTTTCTCCACTGTTAACAAAGTGAATGTATTTAAGAAAAAAAATACAGTGAGGAAGACAAGTTTCACACTCAATGCTGGAAGAACCAGCTATTAATATGGATTCTACCGTTTGTAAACTGTGCTATCCTGAAAGATATTTTAATTTTTTCAAATCTCAGTATACTATCTACCTCACAAGGCTGTTCAGATAAGGGAAGGTAACAAATATAAAAATACTTGATGGGGCCTGGCACTTAGTAGGTGCTCATGAAACGTTAGCTGAAACTTACCAAGGCTCCATTATCTCTGCCCCTAGAGTAATATCCACTCACAGAAGATTCTTAGCCTTCATTCCAATAGCAACAGGACCCCACCATCCATCTATATCAACACTTCTTTTTATAACCCTGTATGGATACTAATTAAAACAGATTCCTTCATCAAATGATTTCTACCTATTTTTTTAGAATTTTCTACATAGATCCTACTATGAATTCTATAGGCTTCTCTATCTACCATATGTTCTATTTCTTATGTTTATGAAGATTGTGTTATCTAAGTTTAAGAAAATGAAGATTTCATATAAATTATCATTTGGTGAAGGAAGCAAAATAACACAGAATATTTCCTGGCTTCTTTCAGGCTGAACTGCTGTAGCTTTAATAACTTCTGCACTGCAGTGATTATGAAACTAATGCGTATTTTTAAATGTTAACTCAGAGTGTCAGACGTTTACTTATATTCGGCAAAATCTTAGGAAGAACAAGTTTGAGGGCTACACAATAACGTGGGCTGTTAGACATATTTTCTGTTATTCATGTTTTGTGAAAAGTCTTTAGCCTCTAATTATTTTTTATCAAAATTGTTGTAATATCTACTTTCTGAGAGGTGTGAAGTCAGAAATAAGAACTTGATGTTAATGTTAATTACAGGAGCAAGTTGAAATGTATTTTAACAAAAGCATGAGATATTGAAAGTCAAATAATTCCTTAGAGACTTTAAGCTTCACTTAATAGGCAGAAGGATCTAGAATAAAATTTGGGGAATTAATAATCCATGTTATAGAGAGAAAGAATCTTGCATCTCACAAGAACAGACAATGATCTGATTAGCTTCCCTTTTCTCTCTAGTCACTCCGGAAAATGTCTTATTCATGGAAGCAAATGGAAAGATGCTTCAAGAAATCACACAGCTTCTTTACAGCCAAAAACATGACTCCATTCCCCACACATCACCTCTCAGTGTAACACAATTAACCTTAAGAAAATTAAAATAAGCTCTTTAGAACTAGTATGTATAATCATCAATATGTTTGTGGGTTGTTTTTTTTTTTCCTTTTTCCATCTAAAAACCTGAGCAATGCTAAATGGTGGGTTTTATATTTAGAAGTGAATATCCCTCGCTGGAAGACAGAACATAATCTTTTGCAGTTCATTTTGTTTTCTTTCTTATCCACATTCCCCAAATAGCCCTTCAAGTTTCAGAACCCCTCTTTTCTAATGAATTGTAGTATCCAAACCAGCTATTTTGGGTTTTTGGTTTTCTTTTTTTTTTTAATGAGAAAATTAGCTTATTCATGAAGCACATTCTTTTAAAAAGATTAAGATGCAGACACTGATGGGCTTAATGGTATTTTATCAGGGCAAATTAGGAAAGGCATTCAGAGTTGCAGCCCCCTTGATGAGCATCCTCTTATGTACTCTCATTACTTCTGTTTATTCCATACGGATACCTCTTCCTGGCAAGTGATCCACTTCGTGAATTTCTTGCCAAAATTCACACCATTTTGTTGTATAACTTAACTACCCAGAATAAATCTTTGACGTGAAGGTTGTCATAGGAGACTATGAAATAATACAAGTAGGAACATTTATATAAAGCATATTTCTTCCCGGAAGTTTGATCTCTTTTTGAGCTCAGTGCCTCTGACAGGAGGGAGGCAGCAGGAAGCAACTTATCAAATCAAAGATTTGTGGATCTTCTCTAGTGCAAATGTCAAAATCCCTCAAAATTGTTTTGTAAAATGACTGATGCCCCACATATCCCAGGTAACTAACAAGGCAGTACTCTCACATCTGACCTGAATAGTAGAGTTGCCTGACTGACCCAGATTGTTGCAGAATTAAGGGCAGAGGACAGTGGGTGACTCATCTAGGTTCCTGAAGCAGAGGGGGTGGGGAATACCTGTGTTTTGAGATATATGATACCAGGTAATGGCTACTTTGCTTTTAGTGGAGAAAAACTAGTGCGCCTCACAGTAAGAAGCCTAATTTATCCTTTAGTGTTCTTCTTAGCCCGCTGTGCCGCCTGCATTCTTCTGATTTCATCAGGTAGAAGGTTATTTCAATAGACATTTAGCAAAGCTTTAACCCATTATATCATCTATGTGACCTATTTTTCAATAGAGCAAAAGCCTAACATTTCAGCTACTTTAGGGAAGAGTGGAGGTTCCGGCTGCTTCATTCTGCTCTCTGAGATGCTCCCTGGAGTAGAGATAGCACAGCAAAACTGCTGCTGCTGCTGCTGCTAAGTCCCTTCAGTTGTGTCCAACTCTGCGCAATCCCATAGACGGCAGCCCACCAGGCTCCCCCGTCTCTGGGATTCTCCAGGCAAGAACATTGGAGTGGGTTGCCATTTCCTTTTCCAATGCATGAAAGTGAAAAGTGAAAGTGAAGTCGCTCAGGCGTGTCAGATTCTTAGCGACCCCATGGACTGTAGGCTACCAGGCTCCTCCATCCATGGGATTTTCCAGGCAAGAGTACTGGAGTGGGGTGCCATTGCCTTCTCACAGCAAAACTGAGGACACTCAAAACAGTGGGCTACCCACCACCCATTCGTTGAATACCTTGGCCCCAGTCTTTATATCAAAGTATCTTCTGCCTAAGTCCAAACCTCCAGGAAAGTCTAACACAACTTTCAGCTGCTCAAGTGCTCTGCTCCTGAGGAATGCCAGTTGAAACAGAAAGGTATAAAGTCCGTTATACAAGTGCCATTGCTTTTTTATTACAAGCTACAGGGATTACACATCAAGCCTTCCCAGTCACTTTCATCCAACCAATCAACAGCAGGCTCTTTAAGCAGACACTGGAGGGAACCACTTATGGTGTGGAGGGAAATTCTGGTAGCTAATCAGAGCCTTTCTTTTCTCCCTTGTTTTTTTTTCTTCATATCTCCCCTACTCCCCTTCACCCCCTTTTTCCCCAGTCCTCCAAGTCTGATCCTGTTTGGTGAAAAAGTTTTCCTGATTTATAGACACAAATTAAACACAAGTGACTTCATTAGATTCTTAACTCTGCCTGTCATATTGCTGTTGATCTGTTTTTGTATGTCTTGGTTATTTCAATTGTCAGCCATAATAGTAACAGGAGCATGTTTTAATATGGTTTCAAATATTCTCCTGGCAAGCTTTTACCCTGCTACTACATCCTTATAATTCTTTCAGTTTTCAAAAAACAGCTGAAATGACAAAATATTTTTTATTTTGTTTTTGTTATATAGCCCACCAGTTATGAACAAATTTAGGTAATCAGCAAGCTTGTTTTCATGTGAAAATGTACACACACACACAGAGGTTAAGATCACTCAGAGGCAGGCTAAGTTTTAATTCTCATTTCATTCATGTTGGCCTTAACGTGGTTGAAATTCATTCCAGCCACCCCTTCCCCACCCCATTGGATGGGTTTTACACCCTTTGATGGTGTTGTTTGGGCTTTTCTCTCACATGCTAATGAGGTATTCACTTTAGCTGCCACAACTTCATATAATCCCTGGGCAATTCTCACACTTCCTAATGACCTCTTCTTTAGAGAGCAGTGAATCCTGGTGGAAAGGGGGAGAGGGAAGTGAATGACTGGGCTAGTGTAGACCTATCCTGAAAATAGATTCACTCTGGAAGAATAACAGTTGCTGAAGAAGAGATTCCTTGCTACCGGTCATGTACAGACTGTCCACACTATACCCAGAGCAGACCACTGTAGACTTCCTGCAGCATCGAGTGGGGATTTCAGGGGGAAAAAAAAGGACAGCCTTGCCTTTTATCCAATGGATAGTCCTTTAATATGGATTTTACAAATGCCCAAAGATCAAACTACTGTAGTTCTTGCTTCTTCACAATCATGGGTGAAAAGCCCTGATTAAGCTGGGTAAAAGGTGAAATACGGGGAAAAAAAGCTCACCTTTCTATACCAGGGAAGTGAATACATTTTCCACAGAGTCTCCTGAGGTTCTCAAGACCTTCACTAACGTCCATTCCTTCCTCAAGCAACTTTTGGAAAATACCTAGTTGGAGGTATAGCCTTTCCAGTACAAAAACTGAAGCCCAAACTGAAGGTGCTGAAGCAGGAGTTTCCATATTAGTTGCACATTAGTGTGGGCATGTTCAGTTGTGTCTGACTTTTTGTGACCCCAAGGACTGTAGCCCGCTAGGCTCCTCTGTCCATGGGGATTCTCCAGGCAACATTACCAGAGTGGGTGGCCATTTCCTCCTCCAGAGGACCTTCCCAACCCAGGGATAGAACCGCATCAGCATCTCTTGTGTCTCCTGCATTGGAGGATTCTTTACCACTGAGCCACCTGGAAGTTCACTGCATATTAGCATCACTTTCAAAAGCTCTCCATGCCCACACTTCACCCCAGGCCGATTAAATCAGGACCACTGGGATTTGAGGCCCAGGAACTGATATTTTTTAATGCATGGTTCCAATGAAGGGCCAGGTTTAAACTGCAAACCAAAGCAAGAGCAAGTACTGACAACCACGGGCACAGAGACACAAGAGCGGGCTCTGCCGCTGAGAGCACCTCTGCTCAACACTGTCCATGTAACACCTCTCTTGTCGGAACATGTTTCCCAGATCTAGAGTGAGAAAATGCATACACCTGGCTGCTCATCTTTACACAATTTTGTTTTCTAATCTTTCTTGTACCTCATAAGTGGATCCTTAGAAGACTGAGCTGTGAGTGACTGTCATCAGGGTGGCATGATCCTTACTTTGTCTTCCAAAAAGGCAACCATAACCAGTGGTAACCACTGCATAGGAAAACGTTTTTTAAATAATAATTGGAATTTCTTAACAATCATCCATGTTTTCCCTTATGTATTCTCCATCTAAATTGACTCCATCTCTTCCATTCATGAGTTGTGTCGAGTTCAGTCCCTCAGTCATGTCCAGCTCTTTGTGACCCCAAGAACTGCAGCACACCAGGCCTCCCTGTCCATCACCAACTCCCAGAGTTTACTCAAACTCATGTCCAATGAGTCAGTGATGCCATCCAACCATCTCATCCTCTGTCGTCCCCTTCTTCTCCCACCTTCAATCTTTCCCAGCATCAGGGTCTTTTCCAATGAGTCAGTTCTTCCCATCAGGTGGCCAAACTAGTCCTTCCAATGAATATTCAGGACTGATTTCCTTCAGGATGGACTGGTTGGATCTCCTTGCAGTCCAAGGGACTCTCAAGAGTCTTCTCCAACACCACAGTTCAAAAGCATTAAATCTCCAGTGCTCAGCCTTCTTTATAGTCTAACTCTCACATCCATGCATGACTACTAGAAAAACTACAGCTTTGACTAGATGGATCTTTGTTGGCAAAGTAATGTCTCTGCTTTTTAATATGCTATCTAGGATGGTCACAGCTTTTCTTCCAAGGAAGAAGTGTCTTTCAATTTCATGGCTGCAGTCACTATCTGCAGTGATTTTTGGAGCCCCCCAAAATAAAGTCTGTCAACTGTTTCCATTGTTTCCCCATCTGCTTGCCATGAAGTGACGGGACCAGATGCCATGATCTTAGTTTTCTTAATGTTGAGCTTTAAGCCAATTTTTTCACTCTCCTCTTTCACTTTCATCAAGAGGTTCTTCCATCCATAAATATGCCCATTAAAAAAAAAAATTATATCAGAAATTCTTTCTGGGGCTGCATATTCCTTCAACTCTCTGCTCTCGTTTTACCTTTATGATTAAACATAATACAAGAACAGAGTTACTTAGTCTCTCCATTTACTATCTCCACTTAGTCTCACAATTCATTACCCCTTAGCTTTCTGCCATGTAATTTTTGTCCCCACCACTCTAATGAGTGATGTCTTTAGCCCTAGATTCACAATGAACTCCTCACTCAGTGAGCACCAGTCCAGCAACTTCTCCTCAGTTGTAAGACCTGAAACACTCTAGCACAGCATTACTTTAAAGTGCCTTTTAAACCATCCTCATCACCCTGGCTTCTTTTCCTTTTTTTTTTTTTTTTTTGGCCATGCCAAACAGCGTGTGGGATTTTAGAGGTATTGATCCTGTACCCCTTGCATTGGCAGCTCAGAGTCTTAACCGCTGGACCACCAGGGAAGTCCCCCGGTTTGTTTTCTACTGCTGTGTCGTCTTTTCCTGATTCTGTCCCTTTCACATCACATTTTACCAAGTTCTTTCTTCTGTTCTCTTTTCTTTTGGTACCAAGAAATGCAAAACTAAGGTCTACAAAATTTTTTACCTTTGTGTTTGCACATTTTTCTGGCCAAGTAGATATAGAACTATCATCATATTCTGCAAGAATTTCATAACTCAAGCAGGGCAAAGAATTCATAATAACCTCACTCCATCAGGAATCGTATTGACTCCTATGGCAGCAACTATCAACTTCTAAGCTGGTAGCTTCTGGTCCTGAACTTCTCTCCCTTCCAAATGCTAGGTGTACATTTCCAAATGTCTGCCAGGCACTTCTACAGGATGTACATGTAACCCCTTGGAAGAAATCACAGCCTATCTCATCAAAGAGCACCTCCTCATGACTTCCCTTTGTCTTTTCATGGAAGCCTTATGTTCCCAAATGCCCAGTTAAATAGTCTTGGAAACTTAAAAAAAGTTTTGTGCCCACATCTTAAATCAAAAAATCCAGTTGGTTCTATTCCCGAATGACCTTTTGAATACAATCCTCTTTCCCACCTCTTCACTTACCATCCTGTTGCAGGATGTTATTTTAATTAACATATCACTAGAGTCTCTAACTTGTCTGATTCCCCAGCTTAGTTTGTCCCAGGATCACCATCCTACACTCAACTTTCAAGTTAATTTTCCTAAATTTCCACTCCATTTATGTTTTCCCCTGCTTAAAGCTTCCAGCAGCTCCTAATTTCCTACTGAGTTATTTAAGCCTTCAAGCTCCTTCACTGGGTGGTCCTAATTTACATTTCCATGCTCGTCTTCTAATTCCCTTCAGCATTTGACAACTCTTCATTCTCAAAAGACAGTCTGTATTTCCATTACTTATATTACGCTCAAGACAAAATATATATTCTCCCATCACTATTTCAAATATCCTACTCATCCCTCAAAGTTTATCTCAAATGCAGCCTTCATGAAATATGTTCAAACCTCTGAGCAAAATACAAAGTATCTTATTTCTTGGCCAAATAGAAAAAAAAAAATCACAAAAAACCACTTAAATCTAATGTCACCCAATCTATAATAAGTTTCTTTTTAATCCCCAGGCTTCCTACATGCTCCCTTCCACGTGTTTCTGCAACCATTTTTAGCAGCACTTACTTAACTTCCTTGTATGGTAATTCTCATGTATAAATCTTTGTATGTATTCTCATGTATAAATCCTTTACCAGCTTTTCAGTACTCAAGGGTATATAACTTTTCTTTTTCACCTCTTTATCCTCTAAAGTTAGCTCACTATCAAGCACATAGGGGGGTACACAATTAATCTTAAATATCTCTCAACTATGTTTTTAGCAAACGCCCTGTCTATATTGGTTAGTTATAAAATTAGTATTCAGAGTTTCTTAATTTCTCCCCTCTATGATCTTGCATGTTATTTGATAGCAGACTCCATCTTACTCACCACATTCTCAATAATATCTGCTGAAATTAGGTGAATGATTCAAGTTATTTGAGAAAACTCAGGATGTGTCAACATTGGGAACTGCATTAATCTATTTAGGTCTCAGTCCTAATTTCAATCCTTTCAACTCTCTTACTTTCTGGTTCCCATGTCAACTGCTTGTGGCAAGTGAGGAAAAATAATTTTCCTCTATACATCTAGGTTTTTGGCTAAGACCTCCCACCACCAAATAAAAGACAGATTAATAGGAGAAAAACAGAAGTTTAAATAATATGTTTACTGTCTTGGATACACAGGAGATATCCAGGAAAACTGAGTAAATCCCTGAAATGGGCCAAGTCACCACATTAAACACGATCCATAGGCAAAAAATGAAAGACGATATTAGGGGGGACTAATTTGGAATCAAGATTGCTGGGAGAAATATCAATAACCTCAGATATGCAGATGACACCACCCTTATGGCAGAAAGTGAAGAGGAACTAAAAAGCCTGTTGATGAGAGTGAAAGTGGAGAGTGAAAAGGTTGGCTTAAAGCTCAACATTCAGAAAACGAAGATCATGGCATCTGGTCCCATAACTACATGGGAAATAGATGGAGAAACAGTGGAAACAGTGTCAGACTTTGTTTTTCTGGGCTCCAAAATCACTGCAGATGGTGACTGCAGCCATGAAATTAAAAGACGCTTACTCCTTGGAAGGAAAGTTATGACCAACCTAGATAGCATATTCAAAAGCAGAGACATTACTTTGCCAACAAAGATTCGCCTGGTCAAGGCTATGGTCTTTCCTGTGGTCATGTATGGATGTGAGAGCTGGACTGTGAAGAAGGCTGAGCACCGAAGAATTGATGCTTTTGAACTGTGGTGTTGGAGAAGACTCTTGAGAGTCCCTTGGACTGCAAGGAGATCCAACCAGTCCATTCTGAAGGAGATCAATCCTGGAATTTCTTTAGAAGGAATGATGCTCAAGCTGAAACTCCAGTATTTTGGCCACCTCATGCGAAGAGTTGACTCATTGGAGAAGACTCTGATGCTGGGAGGGATTGAGGGCAGGAGGAGAAGGGGACGACAGAGGCTGAGATGGCTGGATGGCATCACTGACTCGATGGGTATGAGTCTGGGTGACCTCCGGGAGCTGGTGATGGACAGGGAGGCCTGGCATGCTGCGGTTCATGGAGTCGCAAAGAGTCGGACACGACTGAGCGACTGATCTGATCTGATCTGATCTGAACCCTACTGGGCTTCCCTGGTGGCTCAGACAGTAAAAAAAAAAAAAAAAAAAAATCTGCCTGCAATGCAGGGGACCCAGGTTCAACCCCTGGGTCAGGAAGATCCTTTGGAGAAGGGAATGGCAACTCACTTCAGGATTCTTGCCTGGAAAATCCCATGGACAGAGGAGTCTGGCGAGCACAGTCCAACTGGCTACAAGCCAATTGTTTGGGGATTTTTGTTGCTACTGTTTTGGTTTTTACTTGATTTGCTTACTTTTTCCCACCCCTGAATAAAATCTCAGCCAGGCTGTACAGATTTTCTAATCAGTTTTAGGTAAGAGAATATCTCATCTCTTTGAAAGAGCATCTCGGCACGTCCAGTGTGAAATCAATTAGGCAAACAGAAGGCTTCTTCCTTCCTCCTGCTCAAGATTGTTGATGCAGATGAGGCCTGCTGTGGAGGAGGAACTGCAGTTAGCACCTTTGGCATCTTCCTGCTCTGCTTCCTCCCTCCTTCCATAGATACTGTCTTGGCCCTTCCATAGCTGGGCTGAGGTAGAGGATGTAGGGAAAGGAGACAAACGGGCAATAAAAATCTATCTTGGCAAGTGCATTGTGATTTGGCATCAGCTTCTTCTGTGAAGAACATTTACTCAAAGGTGACTTACAGTCACATTTGCAGTTTCTACTGAAGACTGCTGCCTTGCCTACCCTCCCTTGACTTCACGATGGAGGTCACAGCTCCCTGGAAGTGGCAGTGTCTTTCCCCCAGATGTCACCTCATCCCAATTGATGGTTTGAAGCAGGGTTCCTTGTAAGCAGATGATGGGCAGGTTCCCTTTTTAGGAAACATATCTCATGCGTAGGAAATACTAAACTTTACCCCAGCAATAGCAGAAAGACAACTATCTCTCAAAACATCCCATGGTTCTGTTGTTTTACCAGCTCCAACCAGGCCCTTAACCTTTGACCATGTCCCCTAAACTGTAGAGGGCTCTAATCAAACTTTCCAGTTATCTCAAATGCATTTTTTTTCACTTGGCTTATAACATGCAGAAGCACCCAAGCTTGTAGGTATATTGAAAGTGGTCAATACACTGACAACCAACAACACTCTCTAAAATAAGGCCTCTTCATCAAGGTCTCTGAGGTCAATATTGACAACCCTCATATACTCAAGAAAACTGGTGAACTAAGAGTTGCAAAACTAATTTCACAATCCTTCAGCACGTCTTACATAGGTAAACTACTAGCTATAACACTGTTACCCGCTTCAGGGCTGAAGCTGAAGTGGAATACAAAGAGCCCCAACTGTTACAACGTTCTATGTCCCTACTGAGATCACTTACTTCAAAAACTTGGTCTCTGAATCTCAGCTGAGTACTCAGCACAATCCATCCATTCCCTTAACTGTTTTTGCTCATCTTGGTCTTCACTTTCCTTCTATAGTTTCTCCTCTTTACTCACCTGTTATCATCTGCACCCATGGCAGGGGATCTTGTCTCCTATTTCATCTGGAAAACTTGTACCACCAAGGATAATCCCTCTCAACTGTCCACTTATGTCAAAACGTACCTAAAACGAACCCATTCTTGCCTTTTTCTCCCTAGTGTCAGAGAGTGAGGTTTCCAATCTCACGTCTGAAACCAAAGCATCCACTTTTTCAAGTTTCTCTGCTTCTCATTTATGTCTTCCGGCCATGTCTTTTACATGCCGTCTGCTTCGAGGCTGATTCCTCAGACAATGGCTTTTCTCACCCTATACACTTTTCTCTTTTAACATTATACTGGAATATAATTTACTTACACTATTTTGCTAACTTCTGCTATAAAGCAAAGTGATATAGTTATATAAATATATATATATATTCTTTTTATATTCTTTTACATTATGGTTTATCACAAGATATTGAAGGTTCCCTGTGCTATACAACAGGACCTTGTTGTTTATACACCTTTTTAAAATAATCACATTTGTGTTCATCATGTCACCTCCTGTCTCTATACCTATGACCTGAATCTTGATTTCTTCACCTATAGACCTGGATTTTTCACCTGGACATCTCACAGACAACTCAAACTCATTGTCCAAAACTCAATCTACTCTCTCTCAAAAACTATGCTCCTTCTCCATGGCTCAAAAACCACCATCCACCTGGTCTCTCAAACAAGAAATGTATGAATCAACCACGACTTCTATCTGCAACACCTTCTATTTAATCATCTTCTAAGAGATTTTTATCTCCCAATTTTCTTTATACCTTTTCCCTTCTAGCCATCTTTCAGTTCAGTTCAGTCGCTCAGTTGTGTCCGACTCTTTGCGACCCCATGAATCGCAGCACGCCAGGCCTCCCTGTCCATCACCAACTCCCGGAGGTCACTCAGACTCACGTCCATCGAGTCAGTCCATCCAGCCATCTCATTCTGTCATCCCCTTGTCTTCCTACCCCCAATCCCTCCCAGCATCAGAGTCTTCTCATGATCCACACAGTCAAAGGCTTTGGCATAGTCAATAAAGCAGAAATAGATGTTTTTCTGGAACTCTCTTGCTTTTTCCATGATCCAGCAGATGTTGCCAATTTGATCTCTGGTTCCTCTGCCTTTTCTAAAACCAGCTTGAACATCAGGAAGTTCACGGTGCACATATTGCTGAAGCCTGGCTTGGAGAATTTTGAGCATTACTTTACTAGCGTGTAAGATGAGTGCAATTGTGCGAGAGTTTGAGCATTCTTTGGCATTGCCTTGGAACTTCCCTGGTGGCTCAGATGGTAAAAAATCTGTCTATGATGCAGGAGACCTGGGTTCGATCCCTGGGTTGGGAAGATGCCTTGGAGAAGGAAATGGCAATCCACTCCAGTACTACTGCCTGGAAAATCCCATGGACAGAGGAGCCTGGTAGGCTACAGTCCATGGGATCACAAAGAGTCGGACATCACTGAGCAACTTCACGTTCACATTCACGTTACCTCCCCTAAACTAGACCTATATTATTTCTAACCTAGTCAACTACAACAGCCTTCTAACTTGTCTACTTGCACTGAAGTTCTATTCTCCTCAAAAGGCAGTGTATTAATCTATTGTTGTAGACCATGTTATGCCAAATGCAGACACTTGAAACAGCAAGCACTTATGTCACAGTTTCTGAAGGTTAACTGCATGGTGTTGGCTCATGGTCTCCCCACAGTCACATTCAGAGTCATTTGAAAGCTTAAACAGGACTGGAAGCTCCACTTCCTAGATGATGATCTCACAAGGCTACTGGTAGAAAGCCTTAGTGCCTCACCATGTGGGCCTCTTCCTAACTGTCCTTACAACAGGGCAGCTTACTTTTCTAGAGCCAGGGAATTTATTACAACTGCAAATCTATCACCTTTCCTACTAGAGATCTAAAAGATCTCTCTATAACCCACAGGCTACACTCAAATTTCCCTTACATTGCTTCCAAGACTCTCAAGGATGGAACCCTAAATGTATCTACAACTTCAGTTCCCATCACTCTTCTGTATATAGTGTCTTCTGAAAATACTAAATTTCTTCTTGTTCCCTAAACACGATATTGTATTTTGACCCCAAGACTTTTCTCAGGCTACGATTTCTGCACAAAATTTCCTGCCCTTTGTAAAAGATTATATTTATTTGGACCCAACTTACCCATCACCTATTCTAGAAAGCCTTCTTAGAAATATGTCTCCCAACCCCAGGCTCAGGACTCACCTGCTGCTGCTGCTGCTAAGTCACTTCAGTTGTGTCCGACTCCGTCCGACCCAATAGGCGGCAGCCCACCTACTTCCCTATTATTATTGTTAAAATTACTGTTATCTATTATAATCACTGAGGCATGTTCTCTTTATATGAATAGAATGTAAGCTTGCTGAGGGTATCAAATTTCTTATCTGTGTCCCTTTTAAAATTTTGCTGCTATAATGGTTCCTAAAATCTCACTGTGTATCTCTGTATTGATGACATACTTCATTCTCAGGGCTTCCTGAAGAACCAAGAGTACAATCCAGGTGGGCTGGCATTTTCTGAAGAGATGAGTCATCTTTCCTGGAAAGATACTACCTTCCTCAAGTAGGATTTCTAGACCTAGGCCAGCCTCCGCACAGAACCAGAAGTGGTGAGCCATGCTCAGTTACAAGTCTTTAAGCAAAACACCACATTTCTGACTCCAGAATGTTTTTTGTCTGCCTGATTTGGCAGCTTCAAGACAACCAGAAGGTAAAACTCAAGTAATCCTAGGCTGAGAACCAGAAAAATAAACCCAAGTGTAGTGAGAGCTAATATCCTACCAAGTGCTCTAGCAAAGTAGTATCTCTACTGACAGATAGAACTGGGCTTACTGTGTCCTGGGTGGGCTTGCAAATGGAGTTAGGAATGAAGATGAACTATTATGATCAATGTTCTGCAACCATTATCCTAAAGAGTTATCCTCTAAATAGAATAATGATTACATTGATTTCTTGTCAAGTTTGGTTTCCTCATTTTCTGAGTAGACACATAAATCTCAAGAAAAATAAGGAAACCAAGATTCTTCTTGATGAAGGAAACACTGTATTTATTTCAAGTTTTTCCATAGATTGAGATGTCTCAGAATTTTCCCTCTGACATACATTGAAGGAATCAGATGAGATCAGTCGCTCAGTCGTGTCCGACTCTTCGCGACCCCCATGAACTGCAGCACGCCAGGCCTCCCTATCCATCACCAGCTCTCGGAGGTCACTCAGACCCACATTCATCGAGTCAGTGATGCCATCCAGCCATCTCATCCTCTGTCGTCCCCTTCTCCTCCTGCCCTCAATCCCTCCCAGCATCAGAGTCTTCTCCAATGAGTCAATTGAAGGAATAAAAACTTCCAAAATAATACTTTTTAATGTTGAGATTTAAATTATCTTTAGTTGAAAGATGATACTTACTCTGGTAATTCTTTTAATTATCAGAAAGATATGAGAGATAAGTATTAAAAAACAGAAGTAGCAATAAATATGGTCTCATATAGCAAAAGAAAGAAACAACTGCATTAAGTATGGTAGTGTTCCATTAGGAAGGAAAAAACAAACTCTTAAGCCTTAGGCTTTTTTTTCCAAGCTAATGCTCTCAACAAAAGCTATATGGATTTCATCAATATGTTTATATGATTTCAAGCCAAGAAATTCTGTAAAGATTATCAAAGTATCTGATGTAGCTTCTGGCAAGGAATAAAGTACATCTCACAAGGACCTTGAAAAAAATGTTTGTTAGAAGGGTTCTGATTTTATCAAGAAGATTTAGCTTAAAATATGAAAAGGAGAAAAAAATATCCCAATAAAAGATTGAATAGCATAGAAAACAATATATAATAACATAAACTAACATCAAGGAGGAAATAACCAAGTAACTCTTACAAAAATAGTAGCAGGATGTACAGAATGTGAAAAATATATCTTCAAATCAATAAACCAAAGCAGAGAGAATAAATCTAACAAACATAATACATTTTCTTTTGAGACAGTTACAATCTCATATATTTTAATTTCAATAGTGTCACTAATGATGAGAATATGAAAGTTAAGAGATATATTAATACTTCATTGGACAAGATTTAAATGGGTCAGAGATCAGTTTCTCTTCTAAGAAAATACAGACAATCACTAACAACCATGGACATAATGGTGGAAAAGTCGCAAAATTTACTTGAATAAACACAGAAGTGGCAGAAATGCTATTGTGTGCTGGGCAGAAATGTAGGTAATATATTTAGATGAACTATACAAAGTTTTTTAATAAATCCTTGCACAGAGGTGGGATAAAGTAATGACAAAGAGGTAGTGTTTATCTTTTCATCTGCTGGAAATCTTTTGGTCAAAATCAGAGTGTCTAATACAACCATGCCTTGATTTTTGGTCACAATAGCAGACTTCAACTGGCATCCTCAGTCTCAGACAGTCCCTAAGCCAATCTTAGTTGGAGAAGACCATGCTATGCTAAGTCCATATATCTGTTAAATTCAGTAGCCCACTGTTGACAACCAGCTGAAGCCCTGGGTATCTTACTACCCCTGTGCTGTGCTTAGTCACTCAGTCATGTCCAACTCTTTGAGACCCTATGGATTGTAGCCCATCAGGCTCCTCTGTGGGGATTTTCCAGGCCAGAATACTGGAGTGGGTTACCATGCCCTCCTCCAGGGGATCTTCCCAACTCAGGGATTGAACCTAAGTCTATTGAACGCAGGCAGGTTCTTTACCATCTGAGCCACCAGGGAAGTCCAAGAATACTGGAGTGGGTAGCCATTCCCTTCCCCAGGGGACCTTACTGACCCAGGAATCAAACCAGGGTCTCCTGCATTACAGGCAGATTTTTTTCTTTTTCTTCATTTTTTTTTTTTTTACCAGCTGAGCCACCAAGGAAGCCCTATAGTCCCTGAGTCTTCCCCAACCCTTCTGCATTTTCTCATTAATATGACTTGACTTTTCACTTAATCACCAAATACCAGTAGAGGCCCCCAAGTGGGACAAGATTCCTGGCTTAAGCACTAACCCAGTGAGCACCTTGACACCTTATACAACTATGTATGTGGGAGTTTCAGTCCTAGAACCCTAGATGTCTAGTTGCCATCCATGCCCTGCTTAAAACTGAGACACCAATCACACGACACTCCTTGGAATCATCTGGAGATGCCATCCCTCACTGGACCACACCATGCTTTGTAGTTTCAGATTTCTGTCTTGGCCCAATGGCCTCTGCTGAGGTCAAGCACATTTTGTCACCCAGCCTATACAAGACATGTCACTTGCTCCTAATTTGCTCTTTTAGAAGACCACAGAAAAATAAAATATTTTTCTGAAAACAAAGGAATCATAAAAGAAAATTGCTAGGATCTTTATCAACACTAACACTGTACTACTCTATGCTTTTAAGTTTGACTGAAAAGGAAGAACTCACTGGGGAATTGATGCGTGACTCTAGAGAAGGTAAATATGTTAGCTAGCCAGATAAATAAACTCTAATCTAGGAAAGACTGTTTCTGAAATTTCAGAGAAATAGCAGAAGACCTTTAGATGGAAAAATGGCTCACTAGGGATGAAAAATCTAAAATTAAATTATGACTGTACAATTTTAAATAACCTCATAAGAAAAAAAAAACTATTAAAATAAATTATTGTTGCTGAGGAGAGAGCTGTCCAAAATAGTCCAGGGGCCTATATTTCCCAAAAAGGAGGCTGGTAAATGAATTTTAATGTATATAACAGAATATTTTGAAACAAAATGATATATGCAAATATTGCATGCTATGGAAAAAGATTTTTATAAATTAAAAAGACAGGATAGAAATATGAATTGGCCCTAACTAAAGAATGCATATGCATAAAAAATGAAGCATGTTAAAATTTGAATCATTGTTATCATCATTTCTGTGGTGGAACTGAAGTTGATTTTTATTTTTTATTTTATTCTTCATATTGGTTTCTAGTTTTTAAAATTTCTTCAGTAAAGATTCCTTTTATAAACAGGGGGTACATGAATGTACAAAATGTGGAAAAAGGAGCCCCCAACTACAAATGGAATACAAAAGAATGGTACAAACATTTAAAAAGCAGTATCAGGAATGCAGAAGCAATAACTCTGGCTATGAAAAATGCTAAGGAAAATGAAAAGAATTTTAGAAGCTATGTTTAAAACAAGAAGAAAAGAATGAACTCTAGCCAGTTCTCCAAACAGAGCAGATCATATTAGCATTGCTTCTTTTTCTGTGTCAAAGCAAATCTTCACAGTAAAGAACTGCTGCTGCTAAGTCACTTCAGTCATGTCCGACTCTGTGCGACCCCATAGACGGAAGCTCACCAAGCTCCCCCATCCCTGGGATTCTCCAGGCAAGAACACTGGAGTGGGTTGCCATTTCCTTCTCCAATGCATCAAAGTGAAAAGTGAAAGTGAAGTCGCTTAGTGGTGTCCGACTCTTAGCGACCCCATGGACTGGAGCCTACCAGGCTCCTCCGTCCATGGGATTTTCCAGGCAAAAGTACTGGGGTGGGGTGCCATTGCCTTCCCCGACAGTAAAGAACAGTACATGGCTAAGAGACGGGATTCCAGGGCTGTTAAGAATACTGTCAGGATGCACCTAACTCTTAAGTGATTTCACATCTCCAAATGAAGTCTCTCAGTCGTGTCCGACTCTTTGCGACCCCATGGACTGTAGCCTTCCAGGCTCCTCCATCAGTGGGATTTTCCAGGCAAGAATGCTGGAGTGGGTTGCTGTTTCCTTCTCCATCATATCTCTAAGCTCAAGAAATTTTACTGTCTGGAAGGAATTTACAGATATCATCACCACAGCCCAGACATCATCTCAGAGAAATCACAGCAATTAGGAAAAGTGAGAAAAGTCTGGAAATGGACAAATATATAACCATTTATCCAACAAGAGCATAAAGAGATGTTATCAAAACTATATGTAGTTATCTTAACATTGTTTGAGAAGAGATCTTTAAGGAGATTTTGACCCCTTGGAGGGTAAGTCAGAATATTTGCAGTATAAGGCAAATGTAGTTAAATGTAAAATGTAGTTAGCAGCTTAATGTCCTATCAAAGCTGAAAAGAATATGGTATGATTCCCAAACTCCTTTCTAATTCTGAAATTCCATGGTAAACACCAGTTTTCCTGATCTCACACAGCATTTGGAAGTCTGTTATCACTGTAAGCAAAGATGGATGAACACAGACTACAGAAACATAAGCTAGAGGAACATGGTAATGGAAGGATAAATGCCCCACATCATGTTGATTAACATATCATGTAACCCTTAGTTCATTCCCTCTCTAGAGTGATTTGCCGTGAGACTCTAATCTCTTGGCTAACCATCTTATATGATCAGAATAACAAATACATAGATGGCAGGCATATAATATCTATAGAGGGTAATTTGCAGAAAGATGTTTAATTAATTTGGATTCTCAAAGATTTCGATAATGATATAACAAAGGTAAAAGAATATACACACATACACATACATATTTTAATTAAATACAAAGAACTGTGCCTTTTTAAAAAATAGGTTTTGGAAAATACAGGATGAAGTAACTTTACTGTTAGTATCTCCCATAGAAGAAGGCCTAAAGATTTTAGCTATCTGCATGGTCAGTAAAACCAAAAGTATGATCCAGTTGGTAGGGGATCACATTGAACTATCCAGAGGAATGGAGGAAAGAGGGGGAAGCGACAGGCAACTAGCCAAGTCCTGGCAGATGGACACAGCGAACAGCCAGTATATTTAAAAAGAAGATAAATATCTTTGTTGTTTACAGTAGACTAGGAAGAAAATAAAATGGTGCTGGCTGCCAGTTGCCCACTCCCCATGCCTGCTCTCCCCTCACCCGTATCCTTGATCCCTTCCATTGGAAACTGGATCTTCTCTTCCAGTTTCTCATGGTTCATACATTATTAACTCATAAGTCCCAAAACCTACCCAGAGAAGTTCCTATCTGTTTATTCAAGTGACTTATTTTGCTGAGGAAGACAAAGTTACCTAAAAATAAGAATCAAACTCTTTTGGTGGTTAGACCAGGTTAACCAGTGCAGACATCTTTATAATTTATTTACTCAAAGCCACACATTTAAAACAAAATGTATTCAATGGGAACTTTCTTTCTGTTACACAGTTAAGATAATCACAGGCTCAGATGTTCACAGGATAGGATAATTACAAGATAGTATTTTTTTTTAATTTTAAAAATTAAAAATAGACTTTCTAATGGAAAATGAACTTGCAGACCAAGGAAGGCAGTGGTTCCCCAGTCATCTGCCATGTCCCACTGCTCAGCTAGTGTTCTGAACAGATCTGCTTGCTACACTTAGGGCTTCCCAGGTATTGCAATGGTAGAGAATCCGCCTGTCAAAGCAGAAGACACAGGAGACACGGGTTAGATCCCTGGGTAGGGAAGATCCCCTGGAGGAGAGCATGGCAACCCACTCCAGTATTCTTGCCTGGGAAATCCCATGGACAGAGGAGTCTGCGGGCTACAGTCCATGGGGTTGCAAAAAGCCATACACGACTTAACGACTGAGCAAGCACATTTTAAAAGGTATATGAGGTTCTAGAAATAAATCATCATGATGACCAAGCACATTGGAACCACAAAGCATGAGGATTGTTGAAGAAGCTACAGTCCTTTTGGAAGAAAAAGATTTAGGAGGAATATCGTAATTGGCATAACACATTTTAAGACTCATGTGTATTTGCTATTAGCTTTATTCAGAAGATCTCCAAAAGGATGAATAGTATTAATAAATAAGAACATATGGGAGAGTTGTAAAGAACAATCTTCAGACAATATGGTCTACTTGAATAATTATAAACTATAAATCTCCAGGATTTAGTCCTAAAAGTATAAGCTGATGGATAAGACAACTAATAGAACAGGTTAGCCTCTGTTCTCCTAAATTTCACCTTCCCCTAAAAGTTCTTTTCTACTTCTTTTCAGCTGCCTCCACTATGAAAGCTTCAGGTGGTCTTTTCCCAACTTAATACATCCTACTTTAAGTCACAGTATTGAATGAAGTCCTTTTACCTTAGTATAATTAGACAGATTAAAGCTTTTAATAAGACTTTGTTAAATACTAAATGGTTGCAGAGGAAGAATGATCATAGAGAGTATAAGAGTCGAAGATCTGTATAATTAAGGAGCCCGAGGTGCTGGGCTCCTGCAGCTGGCCTGTTCTCAGAGCTCCCTGAACCCTCCCACTAGACATGCTCTGAGGAGTTAGCTAGACCTGAACCACCACAGACAAACAAGTTCTTACGTCTCTCCCTTTGACCTCTCATAACTTCTAAGTCCTGACCTGCCTCTATGTAGTGGGCACTAATGTACCACTGTCTTTGGCAGCTCAAAGAAACAAAATACTCTCTCCTCTCTACCCAAGGTCTTTCTTCCTATTTTCCAATGCAATGCACAATGAAGATCCAATATTCAATTATATCTTTGGGCAGCACAATTAGCATAGCATTTGTATAGCAGGAAGAGCACGCCCACACAGTAAACAGGATGTGCTCTCCTCACAGTATCTTTTATCAGTTAGAGTTGTGACAGAATCATACAGCAAGCTCTCCATTACAGAAAGCTTTTCAACAGAAGTTATAGGCCCTACAATTCATTACATCAAGGGGAATCTCCACACCGGCCAAGAGGATTCAGCCACATAGATTAATTCTAATATTCCTAAAATGAAAAGATATTCTATCTCATTTGCATTTCCTTTTTCTCTGGATATTTCATACCATGTCACATTCAGTTCAGTTCAGTCGCTCAGTCATGTCCAACCCTTTGCGACCCCATGAACCGCAGCACGCCAGGCCTCCCTGTCCATCACCAACTCACAGAGTTCACCCAAACCCATGTCCATCGAGTCAGTGATGCCATCCAGCCATCTCATCCTCTGTCGTCCCCTTCTCCTCCTGCCCTCAATGAATGGAATTCAATAGAAAGAATATGACATTAATGTGTCCTATCATCAATTAGTAATGAACATGCTCTTTTTTAAATGTGTCTATATTATTTATGAATGTCTCCATTTTTATTTTAGGGAAGTTTTTGGTGGCCAGGAGAGTAGGGTGGGTTGGGGAATTCATGCCAACAGCAGCTGGCAAGCGTGAATGAATGGAGCAATGGCCCAACATTTAACATATGCCTGAAGAAATATTATAAATTCTCTGGTAGACATTTGAATTCTGGACTAATATCTTACCTCTGAGGTTTCCTAATTTGAAACCTATCTTCTCTTTACACTTTTCTATCTCCACAATTTCAACAAGCATAGACACACTGACAAAGGTGAATTAATGTAGAACTATCCCTGCAATTCAAAGAACAAATAACCCATTTGAAAGCATAAACTTAACTTGGTTTCATAAGAAAGTGTTCCTATGATAAGTAGGCAGTGTAACATTCACAGGTAACAGCAAAGCAAGCCACATAGATCAGTGACACTGCCTCAAGTTGACAGTACACACCAATGAGCTCACAGCTTCGGTGCTTAGTTTATTAATTCTAACCCAGAAGTTCAGCATCTTTGAAAGAAAAACAACTTCAGGAATTTTTAATAACCAGAACTGACTAGTTAAGCAGTTTTCACACTTAACTAGAGCATTTGCAGAGCACAGAGTATAACATCAATATATAGATACTTAGATACACATATACATATATCTTTGTATACATATACATATTTCCCTGGTGGCTCAGATGTGAAAGTGTCTGCCTGCAATGCGGGAGACCCGGGTTCGATCTCTGGGTAGGGAAGATCCCCTGGAGAAGGCAATGGCACCCCACTCCAGTATTCTTGCCTGGAGAATCCCGTGGACAGAGGAGCCTGGTGGACCACAGTCCACGGGGTCGCAAAGAGTCGGACACGACTGAGCGACTTCACTTCACATACGTAAATGATATATATCTATATATGTATAGATATCTCATATACATCAGGATCTGGTGTCACAAAAAAGCAAAAATGTAATAGAACTATAATGTAATGCATGCCATAAACATGAATATATTGCATTTGCATTTTATATGAAAGCCATTACAAAATTAAATAGTCCGCAGCTTATAGGGGTTGCAAGCCTATGCACTACATGCTGTTGCTGTTTTAGTCACTCAGTCATGTCCAGCTCTTTGTGACCCCAAGGACTGTAGCCAACCAGGCTCCTCTGTGGGATTTTTCAGGCAAGAATACTGGAGTGGGTTGCCATTGCCTCCTCCAGGGAATCTTTCAGACCCAGGGATCAAACTCGTGTCTCCTGCTTGGCAGGCAGATTCTTTACCACTGAGACACCTGCGAAGCCCCTATGTACCCAATAAGATAAAATAAATGACAAAGAAAAGTAATGACCTCTGGATTCAAGTTAGTGCATACTTAAGAGAAATTTTGCTTATTCTTTTTTGCCTTGGATTCTGCTTTAGTTTATACTTGCATTATTTTTTGTTTCGGGAGGATTGTGGTGGAGCAGTGATGAGGAAGAGGAAGTCAAAGGCATACTGTCATGAAGTAGAAAATCACCGCACATCCAGAAACTGAATTGAGCCCAATTTTCACCTGAAAAGAGGTGAATTCTTTATTCTCTGACTACATTTTCAGTCACTCATCAAGTATTCTTTATCATTCATTCAACCACTGTTGACTGACTTCTTGCAATGTGCCAGAGAATGAGATGGTTCCAAGGAAACTTTCCTTCTCTCAAATTTCTTAGAGAAAGAGGACAGTTATGTAAAAAATGAGGCTCCATTGTGATAAGAACTACAATAGAGGTGAGTGAGATTACAGCATACAGGAGACACAGCTAAGACTGGAGTCAGTGTCATGAAAGCTTTGTGGAGGATGTGACTATTAAGCTTCTTTTTGAAGACTGAGTTGGCCAAATAGAGAAGGAAAGTCAATATTCCAGGTGGATGAGGAGCTAGTGGGCCAAAGAGCAGAGAGTGCAATTCAATAGGAAGAGGACTTTGGTCTGAGGCAGAGTCAAACAAGAGATGAAGTGGAGAAAAAGAGTTTGTTTGTACTTCCCATGCTGAGTGGTTTAATTCTTATCCACAAAACATCATCGTACTAAAGGAGGTGGCATTTTCAGATCTGCATTTAAAAAACCATTCTGGGTAGCAGTTTAGAAAGATGGATCATAAGGAGGCAAGCCTGATGTCAGGGAGACTCTGAAGTTATCTGGAGAAGTGATGGGGCTTGAACTGATGATGGCCATGGAGACTTATGACAGCCAAGAGATTGAAGAAATATTCCTCTACTGTAAAGGAACTTTAATGACCAAGTAGTCAGAAATTGGTAGGGAGAGGAGAAGAAGGGGTCAATGACCCGAGTGCCTGTATGGTCTTGCCATCTCATTTACTGAGATGGAAAGTGTAGGAAGAAAGGGTGATCTGGAGAAGGGAAAGGTAAGAAATTTGCTTTGAGATATGTTGACATCACAGTGCCTGCCCAAGAAACACACAAATAAAGATGGATGCCAGGGAATTATACAAACCAGTTGGAAGCTTAAAAGAAATGTCTACTGATTTGGGGACATCAGCCCACAGGGTATCACTGATTGCATGAAGTCTTCAATAGGTGTTGTGTGAGAGGTAGGTGGCCGGAGACTGAACACAGAGGACACAACCTCTTGCCTAAGAAAAGCCCAAAGAGATGGGAAGACAGCCAGGAGACATGATGTCACTGATACCAAAGGAGAGGATTGTGCAAAGGACCTGCTTGGTGCAGGCATGGTACCAGAGACTGTAGTGATTCACCTGAGAAGTCAAAGTCTCCACTCTGAAGGAGGTCAAAAAGAAAGCATACACATATTAAATCATAATACAGGATAGAAAGTGACAGATACTATTTTTAAAAAAATTCAGATTAGTGCTCAGGAGCTCAGAGGAGGGAGCAGCCATTTCCATTTCAAACACAGAAGTGACACTGCAGTGGCTGTTGTATGTAACACATGGTCATAGGTTTTTTATGGCATTTTTTTTAGTTTATATGGTATTTTTCAGATCTTTACTAACCACTCCATTTTTTTCAGAAATCTTCTTTATCATAGCTGAAAGTAATCTCTCCCTCCTTTGAAAACCTAAATATGCATCTAAATTATGATATGTACCACATTCTCTTTGCTATGGATTTGCTGTTTTCTTATCTCTTTTACCAGATCGTAAAGCCCTCTGTGGTCCCAAACTCTGTCTTACTTTCCTTGGGACCACTCTCCCCTTCCCCAGTGCCCAGACCAGCCCCCCCACAGGATGACAGTCTTACTCTGTCACTCTGTCCTGGATTCAAAACCCATCCCAGCCACTTGTTCAGCTATTAGCTTCTTGACAATTCACAAATGATTAGTGCCCACTAAGGAATAGTTTTCTCAACTGAAAGTAGAAATAAAATATTCCATGAAGGGCTATTGTGAGTATTAAGTATAATGATGTTTCTAAAACTATTCAGGAAATTATTTGGCACACAGTAAATATTCAGTAATGGTTTGTTTTATTTCAATGTACGGTATGTAACAAATAAATGCTTACAGAATTAACAAATACCTAAATGAATGATCATGGCAACCAGTTTCCATTCCTAATAGATTTCTGATTCTTTTTAATTCTTGAATGTTCACAACCTATTATAGCTAGGCCTTCTCTACATCCAGAATATCCTTTTCCATCAAAATGTTGCTTAAGATGTCTAGAACTTTTGCCTCCAGCTACCCTCCTCTTCCTTAGCAGTATCAGAAATATACTGTGCAGTGGACTGATTTTGTCCAGCAAAATTTCTTACTAGTATGAAAACAGAAAATATGGTGTTAGTGCTTTTCATCAGAGAGTCAACTATGAATAATATTCTATTCTTCAAGAATTTGAGTTCTTTTAGATGTTGCTTATTATTTGTCTTCCTGTGCAGAAGACCTAAGCCAGGCAGCCAGGTTTTAAATCCCACCTCTGCTTTACAAAGTTGTTAGTTTCTGCTACACAACAAAACAAATCAGCTCTGTGTATACATGTATACTCTTCTTCTTGAGCATCCCTCCCTATCCCCAAGCCAATCCTTCTAGGTCATCACAAAGTACCGAACTGCGCTCTGGGTGCTGTACAGCAGCTTCCCACCAGCTGTCTAGGGTACACGTGGTACTGTATATATCTCAGTGCCACATTTTCAATTCAGCCTGCCCTCACTTTCCAGTTTTGTGATGTTGGATAATGTATTAGTCATCTCTAGCCTCAGTCTTCTCATCTGTTAAATGGCAATAACCTACATCAGAGAGGTGCTACGAGGATTAACCAAGCATGTGTTTATAGCACTTGCCACAGAGTAAATACAACAATAGATGTTACCATTTATTTCCTGTGCATTCATGCAGACTTTGCTATTTTCTTTGTGTTTTCTATTCATGTTACAGATAGGTTCAATCTCTCATTATTTTAAATACCTCAATTGGCTTCTACGCACAGCATGTTTTCTAGCCTCCATTAATATACTGCAGAAAACAAAATGGAAAGTGGTTTAAGGTTTATTGAATGATCTGAAGATTTCTCCAAGTACTAATTAAAGCAGCAAAGACAGTTGGTATGACACACTGTTTCCTCAAAAGCATTCTTAAATAAAGCTTGGAGAACATAATAAACATGTTTTTCTTGTTTTCTTGGTGTTATTTCATATTACCAGTAAAGATTATAGAGCTCACTTTTTAATCAGAAGTAAAATAAAACTATGGAGATAAAGCATCATCAGTCAGAAAACAGAGCACGCCCTGGTGTCCTTTTGAGGGCCCCAAACAAACCTTGCTGTTCTCTGCCCTTGCCCTTCCCTCTGTCGGTGTCAGATGGATCCAGATACACAACCTACTGTGTCACCTGGGCTAGTTAATTATCCTAAGTCTCAGTTTCTTTATCTATAAAATTGAGAACAACTACTTCAAAGACTGCTGTGAGGATTAAATGAGAGAATACAGTTAAATCCCTGAGCACCATACCTGGCAAATAATGAGTGCTTAATATACATAGCTGAAAAATAATAGCCCTCAGTTTGAACAAAGAACAAGATAGATTAGCTATACCAGACTAACCCTCATACTATAAACAATTAAAATTCTCGGCATAATATAAAGACACAACGGATCGCAGTCCCTGAGGAGCAACTAAAGCAAGCGGCAAAACTGAGAGGCTATAAACCTAAAGAAGAGCTGTACTTCCTGTGGCTGTTTTCCCTGGAGACTCTTACAGGCTGCATGGGCAGGGGATAAAGCTGAGTAGGGGAAGAAGGGACCTTGCTTCACAGAAGAGACCAAAGTTAGAGTGCAAGGCTGCCAGAGAAGCTGGAGGGTAAGGGGCAAAATCCAAGAAAAGAAGAGAGTCCAGAAGGAGGGCCCAAAATATGGCTGCAAATTTTTCTCTAGTGGTACCCAGGGAGGAACTCCAAGAAACCCAACACAAAGCAACAGTTGGGGCAAGAGGGAGTGCAGATATTCTAGAAACGTCTCATGCTGGAAAAACAGAAATTAGTCTGTTTAAGTCCCTCCAAATTGGAGAGGCAGGGTTAATACGTTAAAATTTGCCTTGTCGAACCCATAAAGCCTTCCTTAAAAGTAGGGCAAAGGCAGGCATCTAAGAGACAGTACATCTGACTGGCCAGAGAAAACTTGATGCTTAACTCAATGTCTATGAAGTTCAGTGTTCATTCAAAATCAAGGCTTGCTAAAAACAGAAGAAAACCACCAGAAGCCAAAAGAAACATAAAAGAATTGAAATAGATGTCCCAGTGTTTCAGATATTAAAGTTATCTGAAGGGGATTTTAAAATAGTCATGCTTAATATATTAATAATAAATAAAGAGATGGATGGACGATTTCAGCAGAAATCTAAAATCCCTAAGGCTCAAGCTGAAATTCCACAACTGAAGATATAAAAATTGAAGTCAAGAATTTAACTGATGGGTTCAGTAACAGATTAGAAATAGCACAGTCGATAATTTAGTGAACTAAACACATAACAAGAAAAAGTGTTCAAATTAATGCCTATAAAATAAAAAAGGATAGAAAACATAAGGAAAAATAAGAATAACAAAGGATTCAGTGAAAAGGTCTGGCATACACGTCATCTGAGTATTTGAAGTAGAAGACAAAGAATAATAAAACTTAAATACCTGAAAAATTTTGCCCAGGAATTTTCCAAAATTAATGTAAAGTGTCTAACTGTACATTTAAGATTCAAAAACTGTACAAGCACTGCTGCTGCTGCTGCTGCTAAGTCACTTCAGTCGTGCCCAACTCTGTGCAACCCCATAGACGGCAACCCACCAGGCTCCCCTGTTCCTGGGATTCTCCAGGCAAGAACACTGGAGTGGGTTGCCATTTACATTGTAGTTAATGCTATTAAAAATTAAAGCAATGAGAATATGAAAAAAGTACAAGACAAAAACACTGACATCTGACTCTTCAACACAAAAATGCAGAAATAAGACAACAATGGACTGACATTTAAAATGCTGAAAAAAATATATTGCCTACAATTCTGTACCTCTCAAAATTATTTTTCAAAAAATGAAGACAAAATAAAACTATTTTTAGAATATTAAAAACTGAAAGCGTTTTGCAGGCAGATCTGCATTACAAAACACTGACAGGACTTTTGAGACTAAAGGAAAATGATCTCAGAGAAATATTTAACTTCAGGAAGCAGTGCAAAAAAAGGATTTATGGGTAAAAAAAATTAGTGCATATTGATTATTAAAACAAAAATATATACAATTCACACTTGAACAACAAGGTCTGAACAGTTGAAGTCTACTTATCAGTAGATTTTATTCAGTAAATACAATACTATGCGATTAGGTGTTGGTTGAAATTTCAAAGAAGTAGATATGTAGGGCAGAGCATAAAGTTATACCTGGATTTTTCAAGTGCATAGGGGGTTGGCACCCCTAACCCACAAGTTGTTCAAGGATCAACTGTATATTTTGTCAGTTTGAGGAACTGAGGAGTTTGAGGAGCTCCTCAAACTGACAAAATATAGATGTAACATGTCCAAGCAGTAGTAAAAGTATACTGTAATCAGTAATGTAAACACTCAAAAGAGTACTAAAAGAATGTAAAAGTTAAAATCTAAAAGGAATTATAAAATGGATTAATAATGAAGAATGATAATCTGATGAATATAAATGACGCCAAAAGAGGAGGGAGAAAAGGACCAATAGTACAAATGGTATGGAAAACAAAACAGCCCACTTAAAGGAGTCAAGTTAGTGGTTAATGGAAATGGACTCAACTTTAAGTAAAATACAAAATTTGTCACACTAAATAAAAAGCAAAATGGAGGCATACTCTCTTTATAAAAGAAACTTTAAATGCATGGACGTATTTTAAAGTAAAAGCACAAAAGTATGAAAATAGATATACCATGTAAATATTAAACAAAAGAAAAATGATATGGCTATATTAATATTGGACACAGATCTTTAACTAGAATAATAAGATATAAAGATGTACTTTTCAATGTAATAAAAGGGTCAAGTCCATGGGAAACTATAAGGTCATAAATTTGTAAATACACAATAGCATAAATTTCAAAGGACATAAGGCAAATGCTGAAAAAACTAAAGAACATACAAATCCACAATCATAGAGGCAACTTCAATACATTATTTCAGTAACTAATAAGAAAGCAGACAAAGGAATCAATTCAACATAGAGAAGTTAAGAACATTATTAACTAACTTGACCTAATCTGGTTTATAGAACACTATACCCTACAACTGTAGAATGAATATATATATATATATATATATATATATACACACACATACACACACACAAATATATAGACACACATACATATGTGTATGTATAAATACACGTACAATATATAATATGATATATACTATGTATAATAACTTATTTAAAGACAGACTTTTTTGGTTAAAATGAGGATCTTGTCTTTATGTTCACAAAGTGTTAAGAAATAGAAAGTTATAAGTCAGTCTTTTCAAGAATCTGGTATCCCAAGATATAGTGTTGAACAATTAATTCTGTTTGTATTTATTCAAAACCTTGAATTCTTAGAATTTAATTCTGAATCAGCTCTATTATCTTCATCCCAACAGGCATACATTTCAGCTACAATATAAGAAAGTTACCACTAAGCTTCTGAGATTTTAAAAAAAGAGGTGGGAGGAGAGCCAATAAATAGATAATTCATTTATTCTAAAATTAGTCCCATTTCAGACAAATGCCATCCTATTATAAGACTGACTAAACTAATGAAACATAGCAGAAAAATTAATTACAATTAGTAAGAGCCCAGGGATAAATTTATAATGGAAAAAGGAATGTTATTTCTTCTTCTTTCCTCAGGAAAGTTGTTGCTTGCCACATAACTTTGACTTTGAAAGTTTTGGAGCAAAATAACTCTTCTGGGGTACTTAAAGTTAGTATTTTACACTTATTTAGAGAAAAAGTTTCTGACAAATATTTTTGCATTGTATAAATAAAATTTGAAGAAGTTATAAGATACTAGCCAAAAAGAGTCAATGAATAGTGACAAGATATAACTGTTGAAATAAAAAGCTTCTGATTTGTAAAAAGTAGCAGTGAAAATCCACCCACAAAGAGGTCTTTAGATGGGTCTTACAATAGATATTAGAAAATCTGAAACAAACTTATTTAGCTTTTTCTAAGAAATTCATCACTAACTTATTAGTTTTTTGTAATAAAAGCCATTATATTTTTGCTCATAATTTTTTTAACATCTTATCAGACTTATACCTTGCAAATTCATCATACATTCATTTAAAAATTATCCATGAAGTATATTCCATGTTCTAGGATTAAGCTAGGTGCTGTAGTTAAAATAGTGAGTCAGAAGGACTTTATCATGAGTAAAGTGAATAAAAATGACAGTAAATTATGGAAGTACATCAAAGGAGAAACAAGTTTGTGAAACATAAGCTAACAACAGCAGGCAAGACACCTGTTTTAGATGGAGGCTCACAGGAGCCATCACTGGGTATTAACGTTTAAAGGAACAGTGTCCTAGGCAGAGAGGATCAGGCCTCACTGGAGTCAGGAAAGAAACTAGAGAGGCAAGAGAACTCCCTGGAGCTACGGAGGTCCAGTGGTTAGGATCGGAGCTCTCACTGCAAGGGTCCAGTTTCCATCCCTGGCTGGGGAACTAAGATGCCACAAGGCACTGCCAAAACAAAAAATAGAGAGTCAAGGAACTGAGAGGAAGTCCACAGGACTACAGCACATGGAGTGAGGGGAAGAGCAGACTGGAGTGAGTCAGCATTCGGAAAACTAAAGGAGACAGATTCAAAATATAGATTCTGTGGGCAGACTCGCCATTCTTGCTGATTTACTACAAACGGGGTGAGGGACAGGCAGAAAACAAGGATAAACTCGTAAATGTTTGCCTTGGGCAACCAGGTAGATAGTGGCACCACGTACTGGCACAGGAAGGCTGGATGTCAGGAAAGGACAACTTTGCAGAGTGGGGATCAAGAGCCTTATGGTGAACATGAAAAATTTTCCAAAAAATATTGCACTTAAGAACCAGAAGACTCCACTGAGAAGCTTAAAGAGTGGAATTTGCATATATAAAAGGAGAAGTCATTCTGAGGATTTCAGAAGACTTGACCCTGTTCCTTCCGTTAGATGTATACTCTGCCCTTTTGTGAAACACAGAAGCTTTGGTCAAATACCTCAACATTTTGTAAGAATTAGGAAATGGTGTTAAATTCTTCCAAGGATAGAATCCACCTTGGGGCTTCCCTAGCGGTTCATACAGTAAATGATACACCTGCCATGCAGGAGACCTGGGTTTGATCCCTGGGTCGGGAAGATCACCTGGAAAAAGGAATGGCAGCCCACTCCAGTATTCTTGCTGGAGAATCCCATGGACAGAGGAGCCTGGCGGGCTGCAGTCCATGGAATTGCAAAGAGTTGGGCATGACTGAGCAACTAACACTTTCACACTTTACTCTAGAGAAGAGATTAAACACTAAGGAAAAGGATGAAAACAAGGCTGTAAGAACGTACCTGAAATATCTGTACCATATTTATTTAAATGTATAAAGTATGTGGGCAGGATACACTCATTCAAACAACTATATCTGTAAGTCCACTTCATTTGCATACCAGCATGTATTTTAAAGGGGATTTTCTTCTTTCCTTATGACAAAAGGGAAAAACTGCCTTCTACGGAATTCTAAGATTTTGAAGTTATTATAAAGATGAAACTTCTCAGGGGAGGCAGTTTTGACCTGCCATGATTCCCATCTGCAGAATTCCCATAATATTAGATGGTTACTGCCTTTTCTTGTCCTTAAAACCTCAAGTATTTTACTATTCTCATTTCCTTTCCCATCTGAGAACTCTGAAACTAAAGCTGGGAAAGGAATGAACATCAAAAAAATCCTTTATTCTCAAAAATTGATCAGCTAGAGGTAAGGAAATAAAATGCTAAGTCAAAAAACCATCCTAACATGTAAGTTGCCTTTCTTAAGTGCAAAAATTTCTGTTATTTTCCTGGATTATGTGTATATTTTAAATAGTGTTTCACACTGGGGTTTATTATGTGAGTTTTGTTTGTTTCTATATCCATTTTGCCAAGTTTCTTAATGTGTAATTTTCATGAATCTAAATAGCAGTTATTTATATCTTCTACTATAATAAACTACTGATTCATATAATATTAACTATTACATTAATTGAGTGTGTATACTATTGATTGGAACACTGTTTTAACAGTATTTCATATACTGTTTTAATTCTTATAGCTACCCAAAGAAGTAGGCATTATTATTAATCATTTCACTTTATAGACACAGATAAACAGCTATTAAATCACTTGATCAAGATTAAATTATGCATCTAATAAACAGCTAGTTCCTTATTCACCATACTTAGTGCTGTTCAATTAGACTTTGGACATAATGTATTTAGAACACTAAATATATTTTTAACATTGGCCTACAAAAAAGATAGTAAGATGAATCTATTATGTAAATCATTATTCTAAATTGTATGTGGCCAAATTGAATTGTCTTTTTTATGTTCTACTGATTAAGATCATAAAGCATTCTCCCAATTGAGAAAAGGTTCTCTCATCCATATATATATGGTATATATATTCATCAAATTGTTGAGAACACACTATGTATTAGAGGCACTTAGCATACTTCACCAGAGAAGGCGATGGCACCCCACTCCATTACTCTTGCCTGGAAAATCCCATGGACAGAGGAGCCTGGTGGGCTGCAGTCCATGGGGTTGCTAAGAGTCGGACACAACTGAGCGACTTCACTTTCACTTTTCACTTTCATGCATTGGAGAAGGAAATGGCAACCCACTCCAGTGTTCTTGCCTGGAGAATCCCAGGGATGGGGGAGCCTGATGGGCCGCCGTCTCTGAAGTTGCACAGAGTCGGAAAAGACTGAAGTGACTTAGCAGCAGCAGCGTACTTCACGGAGAAGGCAATGGCACCCCACTCCAGTACTCTTGCCTGGAAAATCCCATGGACGGAGGAGCCTGGTGGGCTGCAGTCCATGGGGTTGCAATGAGTCGGACACTTACTAAGCGACTTCACTTTCACTTTTCATTTTCCTGCATTGGAGAAGGAAATGGCAACCCACTCCAGTGTTCTTGCCTGGAGAATCCCAGGGATGGGGGAGCCTGATGGGCCGCCGTCTCTGAAGTTGCACAGAGTCGGAAAAGACTGAAGTGACTTAGCAGCAGCAGCGTACTTCACGGAGAAGGCAATGGCACCCCACTCCAGTACTCTTGCCTGGAAAATCCCATGGACGGAGGAGCCTGGTAGGCTGCAGTCCATGGGGTTGCAATGAGTCGGACACTTACTAAGCGACTTCACTTTCACTTTTCATTTTCCTGCATTGGAGAAGGAAATGGCAACCCACTTCAGCGTTCTTGCCTGGAGAATCCCAGGGACAGGGGAGCCTGGTGGGCTGCCGTCTATAGGGTCGCACACAGTCAGACACGACTGAAGCGACTTAGCAGCAGCAGCAGCATAATTCAATAAATAAAAGAGACAAAACTCCCTACCTTCTGGCAGCTTACATTCTAATGGAGGAAGATGCATAATAAATAGATAACCTAGCTTAACAGAAAATTAAAATATGGTGATAAGTGCCTTGGAAACAGAAAAAAACAAATGTCAGCAGAAAGTCATCAGTACTGCTATGGCACGGGGGTAGAGGGGGTTGCAATTTAAACAGGGTGGTCAGGATCAGCCTCACTGAGATACTCAGGAACAATTACCAGCAAGAACTTTATTCTTGCTCGTTATTCTCCAAATAATAATACCTAACAATAATCTGACTCCACTGTTTCAGTTTTTAATGCTACTAATTATCTTTTTGGACTTTGGCCACCTCATGTGAAGAGTTGACTCATTGGAAAAGACTCTGTCGCTGAGAGGGACTGAAGGCAGAAGGAGAAGGGGACGACAGAGGATGAGATGGCTAGATGGCATCACCGACTCAATGGACACGAGTCTGAGTGAACTCCGGGAGTTGGTGATGGACAGGGAGGCCTGGCGTGCTGCGATTCATGGGGTCACAAAGAGTCGGACAGGACTGAGTGACTGAACTGAACTGAATTATCTTATTGAATAAATTAAACACATATAGAATTAGGACAGAAACTGTCATCTCATGAAGGAAATAAGGCTCTGTATGATTAAGGGACTGACACTTTCTTTTTAAACACGAGTCGGACACAACTGAGCGACTAAACTGAACTGAACTGACTGTCAGTTGAGTAATGCGTTGTAACATCACAGAGTAAAACGATTCTTAAAGTCAGAGCTTTAAGAGTCAGTTCTTGAAACACCTGAATCTGAACTTTCTAATTTAGCAGAATGGGAATATTTTTACCAATTCCATGGAAAATTCTGCCGAATATTGTATGTTTATATACACCTGCACACATATTTAAACATCAGATGGATAGAATAAATGCATTAACTATGTAAAACATATACATAATTATGAATATTTGTTAAATACTGATTTGCCTGATTATTGCACAAATAGAGACATTGACTTTGGCACCCAGGGAAATTTGCCAAAGACTCACAGGTCATGTATCAAATTACCATATCTTATACGGATCTCTTAATTTTCTCTGAAAATGCTGCTCTTCCTCTACTGCCATTTCCCAGTCCCCCAAACAAACACCCTAGATCCTTCTATTTATCACACCCCTCACCTGTTGGGCATGTCTTATTTCTTCCTCCAAGCCAAATGTAAGGTACAATCATGCACTTCCCACCTTCCTCACCACCACTCAGCACCATCCTCCTCAACTACCTTTCCACTTCCTCTCTTGACAACTCTCCCCAACACCTTCACACTCATTCTCCATCCAGCTGCCAATGTGAGCTCTATGTCAAAGTACCTCATTTTCAAAAAGCTAAAACTATAACTCTCGTATAAATGTAGAATCAATATGCATCAAAAATTCTGAATCAATTAATGACACAACCAGGATTTTGAAGCTGGATCACAAGATAGTTGGAGAAACACGGTATACAGGACAAGCATATAGAAATATGCTTGCTGATTTAGAGACAAAACTGGCCAAGGTCCTACAGGCAATGAAACTATCACCTATGGAGTCGTCTTCTCTACATGTCAAAAATCCTTTGCATCTCTAACAGACAAAAATCTCCCAGCCCACACATAATGCCATACAATTGGGGGTCTAAAGTAGAAAGAATGTCAAATGAAGATATTCCCTTAGAGAATTAAATAATCCTTCAAAGGGCCTCCTGGACATTGTTCCCATTTGATAATAAAAGCATATATAGCCATCTTTTGGCCTTATTTCCAAGTCTGTGATAGTTTTTCTTAACAAGCATAAATAAGACTCTATCCTTCTCTATTTTAAAACTTTTCTTTCTAGAATGAAATAAAAATTGCCTACCATGGACCACAGAGTCTACATAAGCTGTTCCTTTGCATCTTTTCTACCATCCTCCTGCGATCCTGCCACACTGATCTTGCTGTTCATCAAACGTGCCTCCTTCAGCCCTTTACTATTCATTTTCTCTCTGCCTACTACTCTTTCACCAGATTCAGCAATGGCTTCCACTTTGCATCATTCAAGCCTCTGCTCAAAGGCCCACATGCACTTGCATGCACATGTGTGTGTACACACACACACACACACACATAACACACACACACATACACCTGCCACGTCTTTCCATCCCATCGCTTTTTATTTTCCTTCAGAGAACTCACCATGGTATGATGTGATAGTATTACTTTATGTTTCCAGTTGTTTATTGTCAGTATTCATTTTTAGAATATTAAGGAATTTTTGCCTCTTTTATTCTTCACTATCTCTCTAGTACTTTGAATAGTGCCCAGTACAAAATATGCACTCAATACCTTTTTATTTTATGACTGAAGTCACACAGACACTATATAGCACTGTCTCAAAAAGAAAATGTTGCTCACTTAAAACACTGTTTCTTATTTCATAAAAGACAAAAAATTAAAAAGTAATTCCAGAAAGCAACAGGAAAATAATGCCACATTTGGGATCAGGAGCAGGGAAGGGCACATTGGGTCAGAACATGGAGCCTGGACAGATGCACCATGCAATGGCAGAAAGTCCAGGCAGCCCTGAGAGGCTGAGAATACGAGAAAATCCAGATAGGTGGGCTTTTGTCATCAGAAAGAACTGTCTGGTAATTGATTGGTGATGGGTATCACAAGGAGTGGACATGGATTCAGGACAATCCTGGGGGGCAGACCACTATCATTCACTGAGAACTTGCTCTGTATGAGGCACTGTAGCAGGCACTTTGGCTAAGTTATCTCACTTAATCTTCATCAAAACCCTCTTTGGTGAGCAGAATAATGAAAGTGGAAGTGTTAGTCACACCAACTCTTTGTGACCCCATGGACTGTACCATGCCAGATTCCTCTGTCTGTGGAGAGTCTCCAGGCAAGAATACTGGAGTGGATAGCCATTCCTTTTTCCAGGAGATCTTCCCAACCCACAGATTGAACCCAGCTCTCCTGTACTGCAGACAGATTCTTTACAGTCTGAGCCACCAGGGAAGCCTGAACAGTACAATACCTATTTTTAAATTAAATAAAACAAGGTTCCAGGAAGTAGAAGTTGTATATGACTAGGAAGTGGCCAGCCTGCATTAGGACATGTATCCATTCATCTGTTGATAGACATTTAGGTTGCTGCCATAGCCAAGATATAGCTTGACCACAATGAACATAAAAGCTCAGCAACAAAAAACAATGCATGATGTTAGGGCAGAACTTTCTTGGGATTAATACGCATTTGCTGCTGCTGCTGCTAAGTCGCTTCAGTCATGTCCAACTCTGTGCGACCCCACAGACGGCACCCCACCAGGCTCCTCCGTCCCTGGGATTCCCCAGGCAAGAACACTGGAGTGGTTTGCCATTTCCTTCTCCAATATGCATTTAAAATTCCTGAAATCCCTCACAACCATAGCCAAGAACGGTCCCTAGAGTATCCTGTGGCATGACCCCATTGGTAGTAGAAAAATGATCACAGAAAAAGGGCCTGGAAAGAGAATTAGACTGCTATAAAAAGTCAGTTCATCGCAATGACTATTTTTTGTGCACTTCTATTTTATAGGCTATCCCAGACTAGGCATCACCAATAAAAACTATCTCCACTGAGTCTTTTAACTACAGCTGAGCTTTGAACCTGAAGAACATGTCATTTAATAACCACATTGCCTATTTTCAAGTCATTACACTGGAAAGGAAAGATAATCTCCCTTTCACTACAGCCCCACTGTTTCACATAGGTAGTTCTGTATTAAGTTCATCAATCACTTCCACACTACGAATTCCAAAGGTTTTCATTAACACTCAGTCATAGAAGACAACTAAATGATAATAAAAGTTATTAAACCAATATGGAATGTGGAGGGGAGAAGTTAGCTCTTAATTGGGGTTGACATGAGTTATTTTCCTCCTAGAAGTATACAGATTTGCAAATAAGAATGGGATTCTCTGTAATAACAACTACCCAAATAATTCTCTCAGAAATAAAGTATAAACATATGCTTGAAAATCAGTCCGCCTGTACAAAATTCTCTATTTTTGTACCAACTTCAAAAATCACAAAGAGAAACAACAGTGAGCCTAGTTTTGCCTTTCCTCGTGTGTTTAAAAGGAGGAAAAAAGGCAATGCATGAAATGGAAGAATTAGATCAGATCAAATCAGATTAGTCGCTCAGTCGTGTCCGACTCTTTGCGACCCCATGAACTGCAGCACCCCAGGCCTCCCTGTCCATCACCAACTCCCGGAGGTCACTCAGACTCACATCCATTGAGTCAGTGATGCCATCCAGCCATCTCATCCTCTGTCGTCCCCTTCTCCTCCTGCCCCCAATCCCTCCCAGCATCAGAGTCTTCTCCAATGAGTCAACTCTTTGCATGAGGTGGCCAAAGTACTGGAGCTTCAGCTTTAGCATCATTCCTTCCAAAGAAATCCCAGGGCTGATGAATTATATAAAAAGTATTAAATGCTGATGCAGGATACATTTACTTTTAAATATTTAATTTAATAAGTAACTTTTTATTTGGTTATGAAACTTAAGTCATTCTTCAGGTTCTGCTGTTTTCCTGAGGAAAACTGCTAATCCCAAAACAGTGCTTCTTGTTTGCTGAGCTGAACAATGACTGGTCGTCTATGGATTGGTGGGGAAATAACTAGTGTCTTCACTTCCTCACACATTATGTTTGTTCACAGGCTTCTTTTATGTTAATTCTCTTCACAGCACTTATGTTGGTAATGAAAGAATATCAAGGGTCCCTTTTCATGGCTACAAAGTTAATTACTGCAATCAGAGAGCATTTGCAACAGTGGTTTGTACCGGCGCTTATCAAGTCCTTAAAAGTATTCATTTGCTTGATTCCTGGACAAATCACCTCAAATAGAGCAGTCCATAAATGTACTTCAATTACCTTGCAGATTTATTTATCCCTTTTTCCCCCAACTGAAGTTCACTGAACTGTAGATAAGAAAGACAATGAACTTGGTGGTGGATTAAAAATAGAGAAGTTGTCATGGAAATGAACTCTTTCCTTTCTCCTATAAATAGATGAAAGATTTTGGAAAGGTGTTCATTATAAAGAGAATATAATTTGATAACTAGACAAGCAGATTTTGTTTCAATTGTGAAAATTAAAATTACGTAAGGCCTAGAATTAAAATCTTTCTATTCTGTTCAGTTCTGAATATATTTCTTAAGCTTAATATGGTAACACCAGCCTACATTCTGAAAAGGGTACAAAGGACCGACAGCATAAGACCAGACTCTGCCCTCAAGCAGCACAATTTTTACAAATAAAAACAGTAAATGAAGTATGATTCCTAGATAGAACTGCAGTAATTATAATAAAATCATGAATTTTTTTGCACATAAAAATTAATTTAGAGAAAAGTCCCCATATAGATTATTGGATAAAGATACCTAGATTCTAGCCAGGTTCTTGTGGATGTAGCAACTCACTCTGCAGCAAATGAATTGAGTCATTCATTCCATGAAGGCAACACGTTAAAGGGGGGAAAGTTGAGCTCTGACTTCAAATGATATACCCACTTTCACTCGTCCTTCACATGCTTTGATACTCGTAAGCAAGTCACTTAGGGCTTCTAAACTTTAGTTTCCTCATCAGAAATAATGCCCACCTCAAATAACTATAGAATGAATTAAAGAAGATAATACAGATAATGTGAGAACTTTATTAGTGTTCAAAAAGGATAGTCCTCTCTCCCCAGAGCACACCATATCTGCATCCAAGGCAGGGACTATAAAGAGAACCGGGGCACTTTTTCAAGTTGGAGAAAAGCACCCATGACAGTCGTAAGAGAAAACTGATACCACCCATAATGAATAAGGCTTTCCATGCAAAAACAGAAAAGTAAATACTACTTTAACTTCCACTTATAAGAAGCAAACAGATCTACTGGAGTAAGAGTTTGCTCTGCTGTCAGTCAAAGCTGATTAACTAATTCTGTCTATATACACTTGCTGCTCTTCTGCTTAAAGCGCAAGCTACCTCCTGGTCTTCTGTTGCTTCTTTGCACCTAAGTGCTCAATCAGTCTGAGGTAGGCTGAATAATAGCCTACCCTCACATACATACATACACACACATGTGCACACACACAGATGTCCACAGCTTAAACCCTGGAACCTGTGAATGGTATTATGCATGGCAAGAGGAACTTTGCAGATGTGATTAAGAATCTATGTTGAGGATATTATCCTAGATTATTCAGGTAGATCCAATGCAATTACAAGGGTCCTTCTAAGAGGGATGCAGGAAGATCACAGGGAGGGGAAACCCCTGTGACAACTGTAACAGAGGTGGAGTGGTGAGGCCACAAACCAAGGGATGCCTCTAAAAGCTGAAAGGGACAGAGAACAGACTTTCCCATAGAACCTCCAGGAAAGAACCCTGCCAACATCTTGCTTTTAGCCCCATAACAATCATTTCAAATTTCTGACTTCCTGAACTGTATATATGCAGCCACCAACTATGTGGTCATCTGTTACAGTGGCAATTAAGAAACCAATACACCGCCAGTGAATCTCTACACTGCTGACAGCTCATCTGTTTTATAAAGTTGAAGTGCATCCCTTGCTTTTGGTTCTTCTGCATTAATAATGATAATAACAACAGCAGCAGATGGCATTTGTAGAACTCCTGAATTGTGCTAGACACAGAGTTAGACATCTTACCTACACTGTGCTGTACAGGAACTTCTATGAAACCATTTCACATATGATACATTGAAGATCAGGATTCCAGTTCAGCACGATCTCCTGCCAAAGCTCATCATTTTAACCACTCTGATGTTCTGAATCTCTTCCCTCTATTCCATCATCTCTCCCTTCCTCTTAGATCCCCATCCCACAGGCAGAAATCACTGGAAAGATGCCTATTTCTTGTATGTCTCCAAAGGGAGGTTTCTAAAGAAGGAAGACCTTGACCTATAACTGTGTGTAAATAGTGAGGCTACTCTAAGGAAATATACACCTAGGGAAGCTCAAAATATACACTTTGGCCACCTGCTGCAAAGGGCCGACTCATTGGAAAAGACCCTGAGGCTAGGAAAGAAGCATTGAGGGCAGGAAGAGAAATGGGTGACAGAGGATGAGATGGTTGAACAGGATCACCGATTCAATGAATGGACATGAGTTGGGGTGCACTCTGGGAGAGAGTAAAGGACAGGGAAGCCTGGGGTGTGCTGCAGTCCATGGGGTCACAAAGAATCGGACATGACTTAGCAATTGAACACCACCTAGAAAAAGAGAAAGAAGGGAGGAAAGTAGAGAAACAGGGAGTGAAGAGAAGAGGAAATTTTTGAAACTCTATCCCCAAATAAATGTCACTGTTTACTTATATGCAGGGTTTAAGTTAAGAACATCATGAATAGGTAAAGAGAAGTAAGGATATATACAGTAAAGGATTAAGCATAAACCAAAAAAAAAAAAAAGAGAGAGAGAGAGATAAAAATAGACACAGTTTGTAGGCAGAACTTACTGAAAGACTAGTCTGACTCAAGCAGTAAATTTAAATTAGGAAAGGATAGGAAGTTTGACACAAGTAAGTTCAGGTCAGTTTTCTAAGAAGCTTAACTGCCAGGAAGAGTTGAGGATGCAAAGCCTTTATTCATTTTTGAGTAGGGGACGGGGAGAAGGTGAGAAAATCAGAGAGGCTTTTTTAAAAACTTTTATTTTTATACAATTTTAAAGGTTACTTTCCATTTACAGTTATTATGAACTACTGGCTACATCCCCTGGGCTGTACATCCTTGTAGCCAATCTTACACTAAGAGTTTGGACCTCCCACTCCCCTCAGTCTACATTGTCCCTCCCCACCCCCACTGGTAACCACTAATTCATTCTCTATATCTGTCAGCCTCTCTCTTTTATGTTATATTCACTAGCTTGTAATTTTAGGTTCCCTATATTAGCGATAAAATATAGTATTTGTCTTTCTCTGTCTTAGCTATTTAACTTAGTATGTGAGAGGCGCTTGTTTAAACCTCTGCCTTTTCCACCTGATCTTCCTAAAAGTTTAAGATCAGAATTAAAATTAAAATGAAGATAGTTTTTAAAATATTTACAATAATTCAATAACTATTCCTGATTTTTAAGTGTATAATTTAGAGGTAATAAATAGGTACTTAAATTTTAAATGATTTCACTACTAAAAAACTGAAATTCTTTGCAGGCATACTTTCATAGAGCATACATACTGTATCCCATGACATTTATTCAGCTTTGAGAGGCAATAACCCCCTCCATGGTATTATAAAGCTCTGCTAAATCAGATAACAGTGCTTATCTCTGATGCAGAAAATGGTGATAGAAAAGAAAGGGAACTGACCAAACTCTGATGACTACTTCATGTATGTCTCTCATTAATCCTTACAGTACTACAGGGGAATTTATTATCTCCAGTTTACAGATGAGGAATCCAAGGCTCAGAGGATTTAAGTAACTCGATCACTTAGAGATATTAATAGAAAAACTGCATCTGAGGTAAGAAAGTGTCTGTTTCATTGGAAGAGAATTAAACTGAAACAGACATTTTAGTTATTATTTCATGTTATCTATTCATTTCCTATAAAAACAAACACTTTGATAACATCAAAAAAACAACTAAACTAGGCTATTTACCAATTTACTGAGGCTAGCTTTCCTGGTGGCTCAGAGGTTAAAGCGTCTGCCTGCAATGCAGGAGACCTGGGTTTGATCCCTGGGTGGGGAAGATCCCCCTGGAGAAGGAAATGGCAACCCACTCCAGTATTCTTGCCTGGAGAATTCCACGGACAGAGGAGCCTGGTGGGCTACAGTCCAAGGAGTTGCAGAGTCGGACATGACTGAGTGACTTCACTTTCTTTCCACACTCCTTCCTCTCTGAAGCAAGTATTAACACATTTCTGTGACAAAGAACTATGTGTCTATACCACAACCTACTGTTAACAGTTGGAGAGCAAAGGGTCCCTCAAAGCATCCTTTCAGAGAAAACTCAGAAAGTAGTCCCCTCCCCTACCACTAGGCAGTGAAACATATTCCCTAAAATTTAATTTTTTTTAATTTAAAAATACCTGGAACCCCACAGTACCATACCATATATAAGATAAGCAAGGTCTTATTGTATAGCACAAGGAACTATATTCAATATCTTATAATAAATTATAATAAAAAGAATCAGAAAAAAGAATATAGATATATACATCTACAAGTGTATAACCAAATCACTTTGCTGTACACCTGAAACTAACACAATATTGTAAATCAACTATACTTCAATTATAAAAACATACTTGGAACCCTAAAGCAAAATGCACATTTTGCAAGTCCAATTTTCTATTCAAACACTGGGGGAAAAAAATACTGCCAGCTGAAATGTTAATTAATAACTGATTAATACTCTTGCTAACCAGAAGAGCCCTTGGGGACACTTTTCCAGAACAAGGCCTCAGTGGCTGTATTCACGGCTTCCTCGTCTCCTAGGTGTCCTATGACAGTTCCATTTCACATTCAGTCCTATCTTCCTTGCTAAATCACTTGTCTTGAGATTCAGAAATCCTCCCTCCACCCCCCTCAAGCCCTCCCACCTGCCCCACCAAAGGTATGTTTCTTTACTAGGAAGCTCTTCAGTTATGTAAATGTGCTGAGAGCATTACCCTGAGAGAGGGCACTAATGAATTCTTTACATCCCTAAAGATCTTAAATAACATACACAAAGCCAGAGATTTTAAAGTCAAAAATGAAAGTTTAACCATGAAAGAGAAATCCATGGGGGAACAGCATTAGACTGCTTCAGGAAAGTAACCCTTGAGCTGTGACCCGCTTATTAATTAGGAGAGGCTGAGGTTCAGAAAGAAAATTCACTAAAATCACATCAGCTACCTTAATAGATTCAGGGGAATTTTCCCTCAATTCACTTGATTAGTAGAGGCTGAAACGTACTTTCTTCTACAGGATGATTATGTCAACTGGAAAAAAAAAAAAAAAAAAAAAGCACAATGTGAGAATTGTGAGTTAAGCTGTATTTGGGGCAAAATGAGGAGTAGAGCTTGGGAGGGCGTGTGTTCATGCATGAGTGCTATCACTTCAGCCATGTCCAACTCTGTGCAACCCTATGGACTGTAGCCTGCCAGGCTCCTCTGTCCAAGAGATTCTCCAGAGCCTGGGAGACAGCATCTCAAATAGCTCTGAGAAACTGCTTTAAATAGGGTGATAGGAAGGTCAGTACATATGTGATTCCAGTGAAGGGAGAATACATCCAACCAAACACATATTTCTTGCAGAAGGCTATTGCTAGTCACAAGGAGCAGACATCACCATGAAGGGTTTTAGTGTTTTTCTAGATGTGAGGAGATGCAAGAATTGGGCTCATCAAATTGCCTCCTAAAAATAATCTAACTATCTGAAGACCTGTTCTGCCAGTTCTTTCCAGAGCACAGGGTACCTCATTTCTGATCTCCACCTCCTTTCAGGGGGTGTTGAGGTCAGCATCTGCAGCAGCTCATAATTGAATTCTTGTAGAGATAAACAGCAAGTTCCAATTTGTAGGCGACAATTAGAAACAATGTGTATTCATCTAAAATCGTCACTTCTTTGCCTCTTATGTGGGAATGATCATTCCCCTAGAACCTGACCCTAGATGGTTCTCTGTCTGTTTATTCTGACGATTTAATAACTGAGCAACTAGCGCTCCTAACCGCTACTCCTAAAACACCATCTCCCTCACTAATGTCATCAGAATGGCAGGGCATACAGATAGGAGCCATCAAATGTGATATCGGGCACGAGAAACAAGGCTGTTTTAGAAAGCACAGAGAACCTGCAGGTAGTGGTATTAGAGGGGAATCTGTATTTTCTTTTTGTTTTCATTTGTTTTCCAAATTTTGAAAATGCTTTATTTATCTAATCAGGAAAGTTATTTTTTAATGTCAATGTAAATCATACCTCATATCCCATGCTGAAATAGAAAGCCAACAGATCTCATTGCAAAGTCCAGTTCAGCCAAAATAGAACAAAATCACTTTGGAGGAATGGGGTCATGGGAAACTTTCAGGCTTGAGAAAGAGGCATGTGTCATGAGATGAGGAGAATCAGCATTTCCCAAGGGGTCAAGAGGGTTAAAAAGTCACACAGAACATTATTAACATCATCCTTATTTGAGGGCAAGAAAAGTTTGATCTGATCAAATGTAAAATGTATTATTTATTTTTAAGAGTCTTCAATGAACTTCTATGCTGCCAAGATCTCTAGTCAATGAGGAGCTAAGAGTGCTGGCTTCATAGCATGGTGTTCATGAATCTGGTGAATTTACCACAGTCCACAGGCCAACTGTATCCTGCAGATACTTCCCACATACTGAGGGCAGGTACCATCAGTAAGTAGGGTTTCCATGAACCAAGCTCAGAAAACTGATGTGTAAAAGCCTGATGTCATTCTATTTATTCACAAAAACAAACAATGGTCTTAGAGACCCAAGTACCTAATTGTATGCAACTAGTCCAACTGCTACATTGAGACAGACCTGATCAGGGAGCCAATTCATAACCAGAAAACAATTTTAAGAAGCATGAATTCAAAACTGAGAGAAGTAATGAAAACAAAAGTATTCATGAAAAGGCAGTTTTCCAAATGCTTTATAGAACCCCTTCAGTTTCTTCTGAAATGGTTAAGGTGGAAGGTTTCTGTTCTCATCTTTAATTGTGAAATGAAAACATAGCCTACAATCTTATTTTCAAATTCTTGGGAGAAGCCTCATGTCAGTCTCCAGTTACTAAACACAACTTTATATTTTTCACTCTAATTTGCTCTATGTTTTAATTAACAACCCTGAAGCTGCCTTGAAAAGTGTTTCCTACCTTTCTCAGCCTGAGTAAAATCTGCCTCACACTATCTGGCGAAGCCAGACAGTTATCTTATTTATGTCCCAATATCTTGACACAACACAATTAAGGAAGCTGGAAAGTGGAGCACAAAGCAGTACTGGGATTGTTTTTCTGATGTTTTCCAGAGGATACTGAGCATTTCTATAATAATGTAAGGAGACTGGGGTCACTCAAGAGAAATTATTGCTTCTACTGTCACATGTCCTTCTTCGTGGCTGGGAAAAATGAATACTAATGTGCTCAGATACATGAATTCAAAAGCTTTCAATTTACTTGGTAGCATCAGTGCCATTAATTTATACTCTGCTAATTTAGGACATATGATTTAACCTGCATGCATGCATGCTAAGTCACTTTAGTCGCGTCCGACTCTGTGCAACCCTATGGACAGCAGCTCACCGGGCTCCTCTGTCCACAGGATTCTCTAGGCAAGAATCCTGGAGTGGGTTGCCATTTCCTTCTCCAGCGATTTAAGCTGAGATTAACTGAATTTAAATGTAATAAAACCACAGAGTCCCTTGGACTGCAAGAAGATCCAACCAGTCCATTCTGAAGGAGATCAGCCCTGGGATTTCTTTGGAAGGAATGATGCTAAAGCTGAAACTCCAGTACCTTGGTCACCTCATGCGAAGAGTTGACTCATTGGAGAAGACTCTGATGCTGGGAGGGATTGAGGGCAGGAGGAGAAGGAGACGACAGAGGATGAGATGGCTGGATGGCATCACTGACTCGATGGATGTGAGTCTGAGTGACCTCCGGGAACTGGTGATGGACAGGGAGGCCTGGCGTGCTGCAGTTCATGGGGTCGCAAAGAGTCGGACATGACTGAGCGACTGATCTGATCTGACCTGATATTAATTTTTGTAATCCCGGACAAAATTCAATATCAAAGTTTTACTACTATCCAAATCATAAATACATTCCATTGGGTTAGTCAAAAAGTTCCTTCAGGTTTTTTCCATAAGCTGTTATACGACAAGAGAAAAACAAAAAGAGATGAATTCCTAGATTATCTTGGAAACCGTCTCAACCCTTTGCTTCACCCCTTGGCTGGAACATTTACGTAGCCCCCCCAGGGATGGTAAGGGTTGATCAAAGTGACTGGCAAGACTACCTCACTTGTGGGGTCCAGTTTTCTAGGGAGAGAACACAATGTGCCCAGGTGGAACCCTGCTGAGTCAGGCTTGCACAAGGAGCTGCACATCCCTGATAGATGCCCTCAGCAAGCAAGCTTTCAGTGTTGATTTATAAACCCAGAGAACACAGGGTTATCATTATTTTCAAGAATCTACGATTCTTAAACAGGGCTTATGGGTGGGGGATTCATATTCCAGTGAGCTGATCTTTATCAGAACCATGAGCTGAAGCTCAGCTTTAGGCTCCCTAAAGAACTCAATTATTCTCCTTTGGCCAATATTCTTCACAAATCCAACTCTCTCTGTGCTGTACATGAAAAAGCACACGAGAGAGAACAGAATGATCTCCATCTCACCCTCTTTCATTTTTTTTTAAATCTTTCTTAAGAAAACATTTTGGCCCTGGTAAACACTCAGGTACTTGACAGTTCTACCACCTGAACACATTTCCCTAAAACAAGAGAAATAATACAATGCCAGGTTCAAGAGCGAGCCTATGTATCAAAAAGTAGCTGACAGTCGGCACACTAGAGTTACTCTTCCAGAGGAAAAACCAGGCAGGACAAACATAAAAAAGAACAACCTTCTAGGAGATAATTTCCCACAAGCTGTATAAACTTTCTTTAGCTAAACAAATAGTCCTAGAGATGAACTTTTGTTTTCCTATTCTGGGGACACATCGTAATGATTACCTGCGGTTTTTCTCACTGGAAAACTTGACAACGAGACAAAATATGTTCTTTGTTTTTCCCAGCTGAATGTCTCATAAAGATATTTTCAGAATCTAAGTTTTTCCCTTGTGAATGATTTTATAAAATTTAATATCAACTGTATAACCATCAGATCAGACTTTGTCAAAGGACAGATCCTCAAGCCATGCTCCAGAAATTTCACCCTGAGATAGGCAAAGCCTTTGTTTATTAAGGACCATCTTCACAATCTCCCACTCCCAATATATCTTAATACTCCACAGCCTCAAAGAGGTGGGAGAAGCTGCCCTGTGTTACGTTATCAAGTGCAAGTTTCATGAAATGTCAATGTATTCTGAAGATTTTCTCAGGGACAACACTCAAAATTCAACCTCAGATAATGGAGCAAAGACGTGGAGTAAAGAGCTATAACTGTGTGCTAGGAGAAAGAGCTTGCCTCCACAAGTCAGAAACAATCAGTCAGAAACAAATCCACAAGTCAGAAACAAATCAGAAAAAGACATCAGTGTCCACGTAAGACCCTGGTCCTCCATCCATATGAATGTATAACTGGGAAAGGCCCAGCCATGGGAGAGACTTAGGTTTAAGCAGTGAGAAGAAGTTTGTTCAGTATGACTGAGTCATCCTCCTACCAAAATGATTTCCCAATGTCTCACCTCTTGCCACTTTTTTTCACCTGCCTCTTCTGAAATTTCTGGTCTCCTCTCACACATGAAGTATCTGAGTAGTCTTACCTCAAACTATAACTTGAATTTGGAACATGAAGCCACTCACCCCTTAAAATGATGGTTTAATCAAAGCCTCATCTGAGAAGGGCAAGACCTTCTGTCTGCTTCACACCTTTGCTACAGGAGTGAAATGTTACTGGGGCTTACAGAATGCCCATGTCTTATATTACAATTGCAACAAATACAAGGAGAGGAATTTTCACTTTGTTCTCTAGGAATGTGCATTCATTTGTTCATCCCACTTCAACTCTGGTTAAACTTTTACTCAGCCAAGTGGAATGATTCATCAGGTAACACATGGAAATTTGATTGCATAGTTAGAAAATCTCAGCTCCACTGAAAGCATTTCAGGGAAACACAACTTCTTCACCAGTCCCTTTAACTGAACCAGGCAAATGAAACAGTATAATGAATTCATACCTTTCTAAAAGATCCTTTCTAGTCTTAATCTGCCCAAGAGGACGTAAGTCAGATATGTTCAGTTCAGTTCAGTCGCTCAGTTGTGTCCGACTCTTTGCAACCCCATGAATTGCAGCACGCCAGGCCTCCCTGTCCATTACCAACTCCCGGAGTTCACTCAGACTCACGTCCATTGAGTCAGTGATGCCATCCAGCCATCTCATCCTCTGTTGTCCCCTTCTCCTCCTGCCCTCAATCCCTCCTAGCATCAGAGTCTTTTCCAATGAGTCAACTCTTCGCATGAGGTGGCCAGAGTACTGGAGTTTCAGCTTTAGCATCATTCCTTCCAAAGAAATCCCAGGACTGATCTCCTTTAGAATGGATTGGTTGGATCTCCTTGCAGTCCAAGGGACTCTCAAGAGTCTTCTCCAACACCACAGTTCAAAAGCATCAATTCTTCAGCACTCAGCCTTCTTCACAGTCCAACTCTCGCATCCATACATGACCACTGGAAAAACCATAGCCTTGACTAGATGGATCTTTGTTGGCAAAGTAATGTCTCTGCTTTTGAATATGCTACCTAGGTTGGTCATAAATTTCCTTCCAAGGAGTAAGCATCTTTTAATCTCATGACTGCAGTCACCATCTGCAGTGATTTTGGAGCCCCAAAAATACAGTCTGACATTGTTTCCACTGTTTCCCCATCTATTTCCCATCAAGTGATGGGACCAGATGCCATGATCTTCGTTTTCTGAATGTTGAGTTTAAGCCAACTTTTTCACTCTCCACTTTCACTTTCATCAAGAGGCTTTTTAGTTCCTAAAAAGGTCCTTTCTAGTCTTAACTTGCCCAAGAGGACATAAGTCAGTTATATTCAAAGACCTTTAAAATCAACTAAAGCTTTGAGACTTTTATAACCCCCCATCCCTAAAGTTTGCCTAATTTGCCTCTACTGAAAAAGTTGTTTAATCCCATTATTTTCTGTCTTATTGTAGTCATCTATTTCAGATACTCTATATCTGATGGTTACAGATACTCTATATCACTTAGCCTATCAGTTCTGACCCTGCTCAGATTTCACTCAGCAACCTCATTTTACCAATATAACCAAATATTTTCATACTCCCTATTAATAAGAAGTACTCGAGTTTTTCTCCTTTTTTCATGGGTATTAAAATACTTATTTAAAAACTAAGTACATTTTTAAATAGATACAGTTAATAAAAGTAGAATAAACTCATCTTGAGGTTTTTATTCAGCCTTTTAGGGATGGACTAGATAAGTACTATTAAAATTAATTTGTGAGAGGACATTCATAATTGTCAGTGATACCAACACTGATACTGTTTCATTATCACTTCAGTAGTTCTTTAAAGATTCAGAACATCACGTGGGGTCACAGAAAGAAACCATCCTTGCCAATGTGTTTTGACCGTGAACCAGAACACATTTAATTTCTTCCTTTACATTTCCAAATATAGATGGCAATCTTTCAATACTGTTCACAAACATATTAAACAGTAACATCAAATATTTGGAAGTTTGAAGTATAGGAAAGAAAAAGAAAGGTGATGTACTTAATTTTAATTGTTTGGAGATTAATTTTATGAATTTTACACCTAAACAATTCTATTTGCTATAGCTCTACGGTGAATAAATTTTTCTCTTGAAAACTGATAATTAATTCTTCCACCTTGGAAGGCTGAAAAGCCTAGACTTCTGAATATATTTACATGAAAATTAGCCTTCTCTTCTCCTATTTCTTTGAAATTTCTTTAGAGACTATCTTTCCTCATTCATTTCTGACTGTATCAAACATCCATTAATATAGTTTCCTTTTCTCTATATTCTGAAAGCTTGGGGTTTAGAGAAACCTCAAGTGTGCAAAAGTCTGCAAACTAAGGACAAGCCAACCAATGTTAACTATGAACTATTTCCTTTAATCCTGCGAACAGTGTTGAATATATTATTAGGCTAACCTCACATAGGCAACTATTTCCTAGTCACCTACAGTTCCTCCCTCCATACATATAGCAGCATGTTTCTGCAACCAAAAAAGAGAGAGAGACAGAGAGATCTAATAAGCAAGCTGATGGGTATCACTGATTATATTTTCACATGTATCTGGAGTCTGGTAGGCAATGCTAATGTATCAGTGAATGCTAGAAAACCATTTGCAATTAGATATCCCAGCTTATCGCTTTCTTCATCCCTTCCTTCTTCCTTCTTTCTTTTAAATTGCTTTGCCTTCTTCTTTCAATGTCATTTATTTTTCAATCTTTGGACCATTTATTTTCCCATTAAAGTGAAACACAAAGAATGGGTTTCATTACCTCTCAGACAAGAGAAATGCTGGTTGATTGGCACCAACATACAGGTTCCCTCACTGGAGAACTCAAAGTCATCTCAACTTCCCATCTTTGAGACAGATTCTTCACAAAAGATAAGTGATTTGAAAATCAAAGGGTCACTTTGCTCAAAGAGGGAGTAAAGGCTGAACTGGCAGCTTGGTCTCCATAATGAGAAGTGAGCCAGAAGACAACGGTCTAAGTTTTAAAAATAAATAAACAAACAGAAAAGACATATTGACCCAAGTCCAAATATTGATACTATCAGATCTGGCAATGAAAAGATAACCAGTGTCTTTTCCATTGTTTTGTATACATCTTTTTGAGAAGCTCCAGTTGGGACAAAGCAAAAACTGAGAACAAAAGAAAGAGAGGAAAAAATATACGTAAAATAAATAGACATCATTTTGTCAAGTTTCTAATTTTTCTTTTTGAGGCCCCCTAATAATTTTGGACCACCAGGCATACAAAACATAAGTGTCATCTGATAGACCTCACCTCTCCTCTGGAAAAACTTGTGTCTAAATCATTAATTTCTATACTGTTTTTTCAAGATCACAAGGCAGATTTTGCTAATGAAGCTTATCAAAATATAACACTGAAAGACGAGACTACAAAAATACTGAAACAAACACAAAAGTGGCAAAGCACCAGAAATGCTGCACTGGACTTTAGTCCAGAGGAAGGAAACCTACTCAAGACAAGAAAACCTACACTTTGCTCACACAGATCTATGGACCATTTGAACCAAAAATTATATGTTGTATTTCTAATTCTCAGGACAAAGTGAACATTACTAAGAGACATACTTTGCAATGAATTCATTAAAATGTCAGACTATTTTCAATTCTGACATTTTTGTATTTCGGATTTTTTTATCCTTCAAAATGAAGCACGATGTAGTGACAGAAATATTCCTTAAAGTTTAAAGTGAACAGAGCGCCTCCTTTTTCCTAACTTATCGTTAATTCCATCAACAAAATGATATCTAGAATTTCCTTTGTCATTTGTAAGCAATCATGTGAGATGCAAGAAGAATTTAGTAGAGTCTATCTATGGTCTCCAGAAGCTTATAATCTAAAAGGATTGAGTGGATGGATGTGTCAAAGGCCACCCACATTGCATGGCCATTACAGATGCTAAGAGTTCAGAGGAAGGGAGACCATTTCCAGCTGGTTTTGGTCAAAGAAGTCTCTTTGGAAGGGCTTAAGGAGGGCAGTATGCAATTTTCTTCATTTTTTTCAAATGATGGATGAAACAGAGGATGACACAAATTAATCTGATGACACCAACACAGAACGTAGGGTCAAAGAAGTACAAGGGCCTCATCTGTGTACTATTGTCTCGGTTGTTACGAGGAATAAAGGAGTGAAGTAGTTTGGAATGGAACCTGATAGATGCAAGGACTAGGTACATATTCATCATTACTATGGAAAATAGTTGGCACATTACTTAGATCATAGGGCAGATGGACCTGTTAGTGAGATGCCCCACCGGTAAATGCAGGAGAGACGAGAGGTTACTCAAGGACTCCAGGGACATGCTCTTAAACTAGGGACACTGACTATAGACCAATATGGACAATAGGGGTTGATTTCCTAAACTGTCTTCTGTAATTATCAAGTAACAGCAGTATTCCTGGAGAAGGAACTGGCAAACCATTCTAGTCTTCTTGCTTGGACAGAATCCCATGGACAGAGGAGCCTGGCGGGCTAGAGTCCACAAGGCCGCAAAGAGTTAGACACGACTGAGTAACTGAAGAGCAATAGCATTATTGGAAAAAAACACTCTTGTAAATCATAATTTTACCACCTGAACAAAACAAGTATTTTCATTGCTTTGTATTCCCTTCCAGGGATTTGTCCATATGGCTGAATATTTTTTACCTAGAAGTTGTCATACAATTTTGCACTCAGACTTTTTTCACTGAACATTCTAACATCGAATATATCTTTGCCGCTTTTTAAAATCTTTTTTGAGGAAACACACTTCCCTAGAAGACAGAATTAGACCTGCAACAGCCACTCAGGAGATTAAAAGCAGACACTGAAAAGAATTTTGTCTCTGCAAGAGTAGCTAAAAACAGAAATTATTTCTTGATGAGTTTTTATAAATACACTTCTCTGGAAGGTCCTTCAGCAAATGGTGCCTGTTCCATGTCTTAAATTTTTCAGAGCAACACCATCAAGAAAATGTTGCCCTATTGTCTTTCTCCCCTCTCTGCCTTCCCCTTCCTCCTCATCTTCAGGACACTCAGACATGTCAGACTTATCTTGATCCGATTCTATATTTTTAGCAAATTGTCTGGAATCCAAGTCTTTCCTCACTTACTTCAATGTGCACTCAGGCAACATGATCAACCTCTCTAAGCCTCCAGTTTTATTCCCTGTAAAATGAGAGGAATATGAATACATCCACAGAGGATTGCTGTAATAAGTCAAGGAGGGATTCCATGAGAGGCAGCATGTATCGTGGTTAAATGCACAGACTGAAACCATTCTGCCCAGATTCAAATTGTGTTCTACTCCTCCCTATGGAATCTTGAGTAGGCTATCAAACATCTTGCCTCAGTTTACTCATCAATACAATGCGAATGACAGTGATAATGGCTTCTATGTTCTTCTATGTGGGTTGTTATGAGGAACAAAGGAGTAAAGTAGCTTGCAGTGGTGCTTGGTACACACAAGGGCTGAGTAACTATTCATCATTACTATGGAAAATGGCCGGCACACTATTTAGATCATGGTAAGCAGCCAACAAGTGCTAACTATAGATATTACTTTCTCACATTCAAGTAGAATACTTTTATCATCTCTGGTAATCAGTATTCGTTTCATCACTAAACCCAAAGGATATCAGTTAGTTCAGTCAGTCATGTCCGACTCTTTGCAACCCCATGGACTGCAGCACACCAGGTCTCCCTGTCCATCACCAATTCCCAGAGTTTACTCAAACTCATGTCCATTGAGTCGGTGATGTCATCCAACCATCTCATCCTCTGCCATCCCCTTCACCTCCCACCTTCAATCTTTCCCAGCAAAAGGATCTTTTCCAATGAGTTGGTTCTTCACATTGGGTGGCCAAACTATTGGAGTTTCAGCTTCAGCATCAGTCCTTCCAATGAATATTCAGGACTGATTTCCTTTAGGATGGACTGATTGGATCTCCTTGCTGTCCAAGGGACTCTCAAGAGCCTCCTCCAACACTACAGTTCAAAAGCATCAATTGTTCTGCACTCAGCTTTCTTTATAGTCCACCTCTCACATCCAAACATGACTACTGGAAAAAACCATAGCTTTAACTAGACAGACCTTTGTTGGCAAAGTAATGTCTCTGCTTTTGAATATGCTCTCTAGGTTGGTCATAACTTTTCTTCCAAGGAGTAAGCATCTTTTAATATTATGGCTGCAGTCACCATTTGCAGTGATTTTGGAGCCCAAAAAAATAAAGTCTGTCACTGTTTCCATGGTTTCCCCATCTATTTGCCATGAAGTGATGGGACCAGATGCCATGATCTTAGTTTTCTGAATGTTGAGTTTTAGATCAACTTTTTCACTGTCCTCTTTCACTTTCATCAAGAGGCTCTTTATTTCCTCTTCACTTTTGCCATAAGGGTGCTGTCATCTGCATATCTGAGGTTATTGATATTTCTCCTGGCAATCTTGATTCTAGCATGTGCTTCATCCAGCCTGGCATTTTGCATGATGTACTCTGCATATAAGTTAAATAAGCAGGGTGACAATATACAGCCTTGATGTACTCCTTTCCCGATTTGGAACCAGTCTGTTGTTCCATGTCCAGTTCTAACTATTGCTTCCTGACCTGTACGTGAACCTCATTAATTTAACCAAACAATTAATATAATATTTACCAAGTGCCAGGCACTGTTATTGGAGAAGAAAATGGCAACCCATTCCTGCAATCTTGCCTGCAGAATCTCATGGACAGAGGAGACTGGTGGGCTACAGTCCAGGAGGTCGCAAAGAGTCAGACGCAACTGAAGCGACTATGCACAAGCACAGGCACCATTATAAAGCACTTTGCAAATAGCTCACCCCCATGAAACAGGTTCTGTTGTTTCTTCCACTTTACAAATGAGAAGACTGAAACCCACACATCTTTAAGACTCCAGGTGATGAATCCATCCCAGTGCTAGCAGCCGACAGACCTGGGATTTGAACTCAGGCTCTCTGGCTCTAGAAATCAAGTTCTTAACTATGGACTGTGTAGCTTCCAAGAAAGCAAGACGTTCAACCCACAGGCCCTTTTATCATTCAGTCTCCTGGGCCACACGCCAAGCACCGTAAGCCCCATCTCAACACTAAAGATCTATGGGAATGAGGTCTGTAAACATTCAGGCTCCATGCCAGTGGCCACTTTGGTTTGTATTGCCAGGCTCCTCCAATCCCCCACCCGGCAAAGGCCACACACAGAAGCCTCACAGTTCAGGAGAGTCTGGGAAATTCAAAAAACAGAAGGCAGATGAGAAGCAGCAGGGAGTTTCATCCATGAATGTCTTCACACAGGGACCTAAATGCTGATTGAGAGTATGTTGCCCTCCATTGAGGAGAGACCGATTCCCGCTGGCAGGAAGCTCGGCATTGACAACAACCACTGAAAGGGAGGCAGTGAGTCTGCCAGCTGGGATAGACATCTGGCAGAGGATCACAGGGACACCCCACCAGCCTGTCCAACCCGGAGCTGGATTTAAACTCATTTCCCCTTAGCACTATGCAAGAGCTTGCCCGGTCCACTGCTGGGAGAATAGAGCTAAAGAAACTCATCCAGAAGCAATCAGTTCCAAGGTAGAAAGGGTGGAACTTCTAATGATGCATCATTAGTGAGTTCTCCTGACCAGAACATGACTGAGGCTGGCCAGAGTCTTTTAATCACCTTGGTTTAAGGTTTTGTCTCCATATAAGCAGAGAGTAGGAGGATATCTTGACAATTTACTAACTAGCTCCAATCTCAATATCTCCCTTTATCTCACTCACACACAACTGTTAAAAAGCAAATGTCACAACAACACGGATGGACTTAAAAATTATCATACTAAGTAAAGTAAGCCAGACAGAGGATGATAATTATCATATAATATCTCTTATATGTGGAATCTAAAAGAGAGAGAAATACAAATGAACTTATTTTCAAAATAGAAAGAGACAACAGACATAGAAAAAAACTTATGGTTACCAAAAGGGAAAGAGGGGCAGGGGAAAATGGATCAATTAGGAGGTCGGAATTAACATGTGCACATTAGTGTATGTACAATATTCAACAAGGACCTACTGTATAGCAAGGGAAAAATATTCAATATTTTGTAATAATCTTTAAGGAAAGAGAATCTAAAGAACATATATTAGGTTGGCCCAAAAGTTTGTTCAGGTTTTTCCATAAATGTTGTGGAAAAAATCTGAACAAACTTTCTGGCCAATCCAATATGTATATATATGTATGTTGTTGTTTAATCACCAAGTCAAGTCCAAACTCTCTGCGACCCCATCAGGGAAGCCCATATGTATGTATATGTATGTATATTTGTTGGTTTCCCGAGTGTCTCCCTGGTGGTGCAGCAGTAAAGAATCCACCAGCAATTCAGGAGTCATGGGTTCAATTCCTGGGTCGAGAAGATCCCCTGGAGAAGGAAATGGCAAGCCCCTCCAGTATTCTTGCCTCTTAAATCTCATGGACAGAGGAGCCTAGTGGGCTACAGTTCTGCTGCTGCTAAGTCGCTTCAGTCGTGTCCAACTCTGTACGACCCCATAGACGGCAGCCCACCAGGCTCCCCCGTCCCTGGGATTCTCCAGGCAAGAACACTGGAGTGGGTTGCCATTTCCTTCTCCAATGCATGAAAGTGAAAAGTGAAAGTGAAGTCGCTCAGTCGTGTCCGACTCTTAGCGACCCCATGGACTGGAGCCTACCAGGCTCCTCCGTCCATGGGATTTTTCCAGGCAAAAGTACTGGGGTGGGGTGCCATTGGGGGCTGCAAAAGAGACACTACTTGGCGAGTAAACAACAACACACATTTATACAACTGAATCACTGTGTGGTACAACTGAAACTAACAAGATTCTGAAAACTGACTTTGCTTCAATTTAAAAACAAACAAACAAAAAAAGCAAAAGTCTTAATTTTTAGCCTTTAAAAAAAAATTACAGAGGTTATTTTGCTTTGGTGCCTGAATTATCATCTAAGTGATCTATTCAAGGTCTCATCTTTCATTTTTAGTCAACGAAATCCCCAGCTTAGATTTCCCAAGTGCTCTGGTTTGGACTGCATTTCAGGTTCAGCCCTGTGTTCCCAATTTCAGACCCTGGTCCTGAGCCCCACTGTCCTTTGCATGCTAAAGTTTCTCAGCTAGTCCAGTTCTCTGCTTTCCTTCCAGTCCCTGTAACTACAACAAGTGGCCCTGCAGCTCTAACCCGGCCGCTGCATAGCTACCCCCAACATCCATGCTCCCCACTTCTCAGGACCTGTTGCCCCCAGCCCCTGCCCCTCAGACCACCTCATCACAGATCCCACGAGACTCTGCTTCTGGTGACCCATGTCAACTCTATTCTCGGTCATACCTAACTAGGCTTCCCATTTGACTGTCAAGCTTCATATGGCACTTTAATTTCAACATTCCCTTAACCTCAAGAGAGAAGCACCCTTTCTTTAAGACCCTAGCCCTGCAGAAGCTTAATAGGTGGATCAAACTGAGTCACTTTTCTTTCCACCTCCCACCATTGATACCTCGGCCTCTGTAACCAGCTCAGACCTGTCTGAATTAAGCAAGTCTTCTGTTTCCCCGAGGGGGTCATTTTAGACTTGGAAATGGTATCATATTAGTAGATATCAAAGTAAAGTAAGTCCTGCAGACTGGAAATGCTGAGATTTTAAAAAATTAGGAAACACACTGAGTTTTACCAAAAATGTCTTAAATTGAAAAATTCATACCAAAAAAATATTCTAAAGACTACGTGGAGCTGGGGATACAAGGGTAGGATGGGAGCATGGAAGAAGGGGGAATTATGTTTGGATGGCATCAGGAAAATAGCCTATGTCCTCAGCAGGGTTAACAGCATAAACAATGGAAATAACCTATTTGAGGAACCAACAACATAGAAAATCTTAGTATTAAAAAATAGAACAACAAGTTTTAATACCATGATTAAACTATACTGCAATTAAAAATGAGCATTTTCTGCTATCTCAAAGCCAATTTTGAGTATGTCCTTGCATCCCAGTTGTACATAATCAAGAGACTATTTGTTCATAAATTGAACAGCCTATGAATATAGCTTCTATCTTCTTTTATTATCCTGGCAACTAAATTCACTTATAATTTCATTTTTAATAACGCTAATGCAACCAATTAAAATGTAAGTAATATAGTCCACTTATTTTATTCTTTCAACTCCCCAGCTATGAGCTGGTAGGAGCTCTGGGAAGCACAGCTCCAGTGCACATCTACCTGTGATTCGCAAGCCAGAAGTAGGGGAGCTTGTCAGTTACAATCCCTGTATTTGGATGTCTGTAAGATTCACTTTCACTGCCCCTGAGAAATTAACTCATTAGTTCAACATGTGCATATTGTCTATGTACTCAAAAGTTATTTGGCTCAAAGTTGTGGGAGATACAATGACGGTTAAGACCAACTTCTGTAACTCAGGCCCAAGTGATCCAAACATGAGGCAGAGCCTATCCCGAGGCAAAGGCAACGGGAATCTACAGCCCTTGAGTGTGGCCAGGATACTAAGGCCTCCCCATTCCTGGAGACGTGGAACTTCTCTGAGAGCCAACTATGACTCAAAGGCCTGCAAACAGCTTTGCTGAGACCTCTTACATCACACAGGGTTCAAGGTCATGACCACCCAATAGTTTTTCTTTCTCTCCTTCACTGTGGGTCAAATTGGTATCAATCTCCACACCCTTACCAGCATCTATTATTTATAGGCTTTTTGGTCTTCCTCATATTTTTGGTCTTCCTCATATTTTTGGTCATCTGGTTGGAGTCAGATGGTCTTTCTGACTCCAACACAGTACAGCATAGGGAACTATATTTAACATTCTTTAATAACTCATAAGGGGAAAGAATCTGTAAAGGTTGATACATAACTAAATTATTATGCCATATATACCTTGAAACTAGCGTGATACTATAAACCAACTATACCTCAATTTAAAAAAAAAAATATGAATACAAGAAAAAAACTGGTATTAGTCTGACAAATCCCCCAGCTTTATCCAGCTAACTCCCTGTTTTTCTCACACAGCTATTTTCCTAATAAAGTTCTTGCACATTTAATCCCATCTTGGCCTCTGCCTCTCAGAGGACCAGGGCTGACACAATTTCCTATCTGACATAACTGCACATTTTCCCTTTTAAACTTTGTGCTGTGGAAACCTTGCCTCAGTCTCTACTTTAACAACCAGTTCAAATATCAACAACTATTAACCCTTGAGTGTGCGAGCATTCTCTTGCATTACCAGAGGAAGCAGATGTGACTATCATTCCCATTTTTTTCAAGATGAGAGAGACTTAGTTAAGTAACTTGCCCAAAGTCACCCAGTTAATAAAAGATAGAGCCAGGACTTGTACCCATAAAATCTATGTTCATGGCATATCCTTTTAACCACTATGCAAGGCTGCTAAGTAATTAACCTACTAAATCAAATGCATTTATATAAGTTTGCAATCTTTGCATCTATTCAAAAGTTTACTGAGGCTCACCTTATTGTTTGCTCAGCTATTCTCAAAGTGGCCCTGAAACTCCCAAACAGTTTAGGATGAGTGTGGACACTGCACACAGCTCTGAATTAGGAATATATTTTGCTGCTGCAGACACTTCTGGATTTTTCAATATATTTTGAGAGATCACTATGTGCCAGGCACTGTGGGCTATGAGAGTATCTGTTCTTTCTTTAAGGAAGTGGAATTTTGAAACAGAGGAGCTCTATGTAAGCTAAGGTTTCACTACTGAAGGATTCTAAACTCCCAACCACCACTTTGCCACTTGATTGTCACAAAAACTTCTTGGATCAACTGTTTCCCCTCCCGGCCCCATTACTTAGCTTTTTCTTGATTTAGAATCATTAGTTTTCATGAGTTTCCCTCTGTTAGGATCCTGATGACTGTATTGGTCAGAAACAGCTAGTTAGAACAGAAGGGTCAAGCACATGCCCAGCCTCCATGCAGGGGTCATTTTGATGCTTACCAGTCACTTCTACAAGGATGTGGAAGTGATCAAAATCAAGGTCAAACATGAATGGGAACAATTGCTGTTAAACTCTCAAACACCAGGTACCATCTTTTGGTGACCATGATTACACATTGCACAGGATTAAAATAATCTGTGATGAAGCAGTGGAGAATAGTGGAAAGATGGATTTTAGCATCACACAGACGGGTCTGTACCCTACTCTACCATGACTGACTCAGACCACAGGCATATTATGTAACCTTTCAGAACCCCCAGTTCCTTTCTTATCTGATCTTCATGGGAACTAAACAAGGTATTACAAGTAGGTGCTCAATAAACCAGAGAAGGCAATGGCACCCCACTCCAGTACTTTGCCTGGAAAATCCCATGGATGGAGGAGCCTGGTAGGCTACAGTCCATGGGGTCGCTAAGAGTTGGACACAACTGAGCAACTTCACTTTCACTTTTCAATTTCCTGAATTGGAGAAGGAAATGGCAACCCACTCCAGTGTTCTTGCCTGGAAAATCCCAGGGACGGGGGAGCCTGGTGGCTGCCATCTATGGGGTCACACAGAGTCGGACACGACTGAAGTGACTTAGCAGCAGCAGCTCAATAAATGCCTCCTACTAGCACAACTCTACAACCCCTACCAGGCTGTCAGCTCCTTCCAGACCCATTTCCAGGTCACGTAGCCTTAGTACATAACAAGTGCCTAGCATAAGACAGATGCGTTGTTGTTCTTATTTATGAAATGAATGAATGAATGGTTTGTAATCTAGACAGTGGGCTCTCTACATGTAAATTCACATGATGATCTTCCAGACCAAATCTATCTTCATCCATGATTCATAAAAGCAATTCTAATAACTCTTGGACCTAATTCCAAGATCCCAGCTTGCTCTGAAAGGCCAATGCACATAAGTTTAGAATACAAAGAGAAAATTTTGATTTGTCAACTTGCAACAGCATTTAAGCATGAAAGGATTGAAGATGAGGTTTGACAATGGGAAAGCCAGGGAGATTATAAGGGAAAGAGAAAAGATGAAAGCAATGGTAATTGCATCTTTAAACAGAGTTTGTTCAAAGCGTAGATTTAATAAATTATAGTAGCAAACAGTTACATGGCAATTTCCATCTTCAAGGCTCTGGATCAACTGTTAGCAAACTCTCTTTCCATGCAAATGAGGAATACTGATACCATTTGACAGCTGGGTAAGTGAAGATAAAGACCCTCAATCACATTTCCAGTGTTGCACAAGAAACTCAGTAACCATCAAGATGCATGTCCAGACTTAGGCTCATAGCACCGGACCTTCTTTGATCCTAAGATGATGTAAAGAAAAGATCAATTCGGTGGTGGGGTATAAGAAAGCAAAGAGAGAGAAAGAAGAGGAGAGAGGAGAAAATAAAGGAGGAAAGAGGAGGAAAAAAGAGATAAATAAACAGAACAGAGAACATTTACTGAATATTCCCAATAATATTACATGCATTATTTCATTTACTTCTCAAAGCAAGCCCTGGTTTGGATATTACTGTGAGAAAACTCAGCTTGAGAAATGCTAAGGCATTTGTCCAAATTAAACTGTTGTGAAAAAGTTAAGATTCAAACTCCAGTTCTGTCTGACTCTAGAGTCCAGGATTTTCCTAACATCCTTGTCTGCAAGACGTCCACAAGATAGTGAGGCATCTGACACCAGGCAGAGTGAGTATGTGTCTAGGCATCTGCACATGTGAGTCAAATGAGATCATGCAAGAGAAACACTCTGCATTATAACCCAGTTGGCCTCTGTTCCAGATGTTGTATGCAAAAATAGTTTCTGCTTATTCATTTGCTTAATATTAGGCTCATAGTTTGCATAAAGCAATTACAAAAAACAATCTCCAATTCCCCTGTTGGAAGATTTGAAGCTATCTTAGCCAGGAAAAATGAAACATTTAGGTTCACCTTTAGCATCCCCACCACTGTTGAAGGGATCAATGATTACTGGAGATTTACAGATCAAAGATTTATTTTCCCAGTGTGGGTAGATGGCTAGAAAATAGAACCCTGGAGGTGAATGATGTGGGTCAACTTTTGGTTCCCCTACTTATTAACTGTGTGGCCTCGGGCTAATTATAGCTATTTCCAGCCTCAGTTTTCTCATCTGTAAAATGGAGTATAATAGTACTGTAGATGCCAGAAGGTGATCACAAAGATTAAATGTGTCAATATATGTTCAAATGCATAGCAAGTGCAAAATAAAAATTAGTTATTAGACTTATTACAAAGTATATCACTTGCTTACTTTTTAAGTCTGATTCTCTCACTATTGGACTATGCTAATATACCCTAGAAGTCTTACTATCCACCACAGATTGTTTTAATCAAAAAGAGACATCACTGTCAAAGAAATGAACTTGATTGCTTTTAAACAACATGTCCCCACAGTGAAACATACCAAACTGTTCCTTCATAATTCCATTCACGTATGTGTCAGCATTGACTTTTATTTCAATCCATAATGGCATTTACAGCCTCCAAGCTGATAAATACAGACTCATAGCAGAATAATGATCAGTAAAATGGCTATCATTTGGTCTTATTCTATTCTTCTGTCTACTTTTCTTCATCAATCTCTCCTTACAAAGGAGAACTTTTGCCTTCTATCACCAATATAAATTTAAAAAACTATTATCAAGGTATTTTGAAGCACTTCTTGCTCACTTAAAATCATATGCAAAATAAAATAAGCATCAAGCTCTCTAGAAATGTACGGGGTACTGGTGTATGGCTAGTCATTTTTAAATGCCTCACCTTGTAACTGCAAACTGGAGCAATGGGAAATCCTTCAAGTTACTTACAGATATGGAATAAAAGAGTTTGCCAAGGCTCACCACACTCAAGGGGGGAAGATGGCCACAAAGGAAAGGGCTTTTGAAATATTAAAGAAAAGGTAAAACTCTGCAGCACTTCTGATTTCCAAATCACAAAGGGAATATCCAGAACAGGAAGAAAACATCAAGAAGTCATTGTAAAACAGTGCACATACCATCCTCCCAGTGACAGTAAGGAGAAAATATAGGATCAGCTTAAAAAAATAAAAAAACAAAAAACACCTCGCTAAGGGTATTTTATTGATGTACATTCATTTGCTAAAGACCTCTTAATTCTGGGTCCCTGAAACTGTCAGAAATTCTACAAGTGTGAAGAGTGCTATATAAGCAAAATGAATGTCTTCATCGCTGAGTGTAATGTTTTAAGCTTTATATATGCCTATATTAGCAGGATTTTTTAAAATGAAAATGTAAATCTGTTTTTCTTCAGCCCACCTGGCCTAGTCATTATTTCAGTCTGGCATTTATCTTGGGGTTGTAAAGCAAGCATTCTCACCCATGCATGAATTCCACGTTGCAGTTTATCTGGACTAACGACCACCTAAGATTTGAATGTAATGATCTAGTCAATTAAATAAACACTGAAAAACAAACAGAGCATTGTTTGCTTTCAGATTTCTCACAATCTGACCCTTTGAATAAAAATGATACATGGGTGTGTGTGTGGGTGTTTGAGACAGAGAGAGAGAGAAAAAGGGGAAGATTAAAAGGACATCCCCGCATCTCTTTGGTAAATGTAAGACATCCTTTCTACTAGAAATAGTCCTTTTGTTTCCAAACACTTGAGACTAGTTGCTGGTTTGCTAGGAGAGGTCCAGGGTATTATTTTCTGCCACACTGGGGCTGAGTATCATTGTCCCAATATTCTCTCAGAGCCACCACCCATCTCTGCAAAAGCAAATCTCCCTAATGAGAGGTGGTGGAGAGAAAAGAACCCCAAACTAGAAATCAGGACACCCAGGGGCCAGAAGCATAAATGCGATTAATTAGTTTGTGGCCAAGGGCAACTCACTTAACCCCCTCAAGGCCTTGGAATCCTCTATTAAATACAGGAAACTGGAATAATCATTAGTTAAGGAAGATTACAATTGTCAACTTCTTTGGTTGTGTGAACAGGAACTAAGGCCCTCCTATGTTCTCTAAATGAGACCATAACTGAGCCACTGCGGCTTCTGAGCTCTGAATGGCACCGGCTGGCTTAAGGTAGAATCAAAAACATCTCCAAATTCATGTGGAAGTGGGCAATGTCAAGGGCATCCTAGTAAGGATGTTGAATTTGATGTGCTGGTGAGGATCCAAAACAAGGTGCCCTTGAGTAGTTGGTGACAACAGCTTTAGGTATCAGAAGAGGAATGAAAGCCGGGCTACAGGGAACAAGTCAAGTTATGGGAGTGGATGAGAGTGAACCAGAAGAGTGAAAATGGAAAACACGTGCATACGCACACACATCAGATCAGATCAGATCAGTCGCTCAGTCGTGTCCGACTCTTTGCGACCCCATGAACCACAGCACGCCAGGCCCCCCTGTCCATCACCAGCTCCCGGAGGTCACTCAGACTCACACCCATCAAGTCAGTGATGCCATCCAGCCATCTCATCCTCTGTCGTCCCCTTCTCCTCCTGCCCTCAATCCCTCCCAGCATCAGAGTCTTCTCCAATGAGTCAACTCTTCGCATGAGGTGGCCAAAATACTGGAGCTTCAGCTTTAGCATCATTCCTTCCAAAGAAATTCCAGGATTGATCTCCTTCAGAATGGACTGGTTGGATCTTCTTGCAGTCCAAGGGACTCTCAAGAGTCTTCTCCAACACCACAGTTCAAAAGCATCAATTCTTCGGCACTCAGCCTTCTTCACAGTCCAGCTCTCACATCCATACATGACCACAGGAAAGACCATAGCCTTGACTAGGCGAACCTTTGTTGGCAAAGTAATGTCTCTACTTTTGAATATGCTATCTAGGTTGGTCATAACTTTCCTTCCAAGGAGCAAGCATCTTTTAACTTCATGGCTGCAGTCACCATCTGCAGTGACTTTGGAGCCCAGAAAAACAAATTCTGACACTGTTTCCACCATTTCTCCATCCATTTCCCATGTAGTGATGGGACCAGATGCCATGATCTTCGTTTTCCGAATGTTGAGCTTTAAGCCAACCTTTTCACTCTCCACTTTCACTTTCATCAAGAGGCTTTTTAGCCCCTCTTCACTTTCTGCCATAAGAGTGGTGTCATCTGCATATCTGAGGTTATTGATATTTCTCCCAGCAATCTTGATTCCAACTTGTGTTTCTTCCAGTCCAGCATTTCTCATGATGTACTCTGCATATAAGTTAAATAAACATGGTGACAATATGCAGCCTTGACATACTCCTTTTCCTATATGGAACCAGTCTGTTGTTCCATGACCAGTTCTAATTGTTGCTTCCTGACCTGCATACACATACACACATACACGCACACACATACACATTGATAAAAAATACGAAGAAATAAGAGAAAGAGAGGCAATCAGTGGTAAAGAATCCGCCTGCTGATACAGGAGACAATGGTCATGATTGACCCCTGGGTCATGAAGATCCCCTGGAGAAGGAAGTGGTAATCTACTCCAGTATTCCTGCCTGGGAAATCCCATGGACAGAGGAGCCTGATGGGCCACAGTCCATGGGATCACATGACTTAGCAACTGAACAACAGATAGGCAACAGTCTGGGTTCTTTAGGCATGGGCTAAGCTTAATCCTTCTTTCTGAACTGTACATCCCCTCCTCAATTTGCACTCTATCACAGAAAGCCACAACCAAGCAAATCAAGTGTGAACTAACACAGTGTATCACAGTGTACGTCACAAAAAGTCAGCACCTAAATGGCCTGTCCACATGGTGGGGTTTGTGTGAAAGCATTCATTCATTCAACCATTCAATATCATTGATTCATTCAATATCATTCAGATATTCACTGAGCACCTACTGTATGGCAAGTATTTTTAAATACAAGAGACACGAGTGAGCAAAATTCTGCTTCTTAGCATATACCTTGTAGTAGAATGAGACCAGCAATAAAATAAACCAGCTCTGTGTGCTGTGAGAGAAATGAGAGAGGTTTTACAAACAGAGAGGGGGCTGATCTAAGTAGTTTGGTCAGGCCTTTGCTAATCTGGGGCCCCAAGGGGAAACTGATGGTCTACCGTATCAGCTACTGGGGTCACTGACATGCACCTTGCTTAGTTGCTCACATTCATGCTCACTGGCTATAGAGATAGCTGTCCGCAAGAATCCACATTGCTCAGAACCAAATCAGTAGCAAATTTATCCACTGAGCAGAAGTTCAAAAGGCGTTATACAGTAGCCTAGTATGTAACAGATGAAAGCTTCCAGCCTCCCAGCCTTCATGCTGGTTTGTTGATGAGTTTTTAATTTCTTCCTCATGGCCTCTTGGATGAAATACCAAGTAAGGGAAAAATCTAGGAGGCATTCATTTGACCCCTAAAAACATGGAAATTTCTGCTCTTCCTTGACACAGATAAGAAAGGGATCTGATCAAATGATATCTGTATACTTCTTTAAAACACATATCCTCCTCTATAAAGGAGAGCTTTTTATTTCATGATAGATAACTTTGTCATTGTTCTGGGATTCCTATTTGATAATTCAAATCTTAAACTTAGGCCACTGGATTAAACCCATAATTAAGCATGAAAATATATACATACTTGTGTGTGAGCATGACACTCTAATACAGCATAAGATGAGGAGTAACCATAAAAATTCTATTAATGGACAGAAAGATTAAATGCCTAAAAGATGTTTATCTCAGCCATTCTTGAAATGACCTTATCATCTCCTTAAGACTTCTATTAAAGTGCACCTGTTACCTTGTCAAAGAGATGACACCTGGAATAAATGCATTCTGAGGCAAAGGAGAAAGGCTGGTCCAATGCTGGGAGGCATTCTTAAGAAAGCATAGATCCAGCTGGTCAGTATAGAGAGGAATTCATGAGCTGGCACACTCATCACAGTGAGAGGCTATTGAGTACCTTGGAGAGAGGACACCACTGGGAGGCATGGAAGACGGTAAGACAAACAAACATCTGGGAAGTCAGAGTTGTCAAGAGACCTTAAAATTCAGCAAGCCAAGACTCCTCCCTGTAAAGAACTTAGCCTCTGGGAGTAAAAGGCTGACAACATAAAAACTTAAAGTAGGAAGAGACCTTTGAGACTGGGCACAACCCTCAACATCAGTGTTTCCTACACTCATCTGGGCCTAAGAATCCTCAGAGGTGCTTGTGAAAAATACAAACTCATAGTCCCTTCTCTTCCCCACCACCAGCAATTCTGATTCATCACATCTTGAATTATCCTCAGAAAGTTCTATTTTTAAAAAGGGATTTTGTATTATCTAGGGAATGTGAGAAAGATTCCTCTTGATGATGTGTGAAGCTTGTCTATTAGATTCTTTATTCATCATGTGGCTCTGCATGAACTCATGTGCCAAGACTTATCATTTTTTAGTTAATAAATTCACTCATTCAGTTCAGTTCAGCCACTCAGTAGTATCCGACTCTTTGTGAACCCATAGATGGCAGCAGGTTGCTCAACTCCCAAAGGTTGCTCAAACTCATGTCCATCGAGTCAGTGATGGCATCCAACCATCTCATCCTCTGTCGTCCCCTTCCCCTCCTGCCTTCAATCTTTCAAAGCATCAGGTTTTTTTCCAATGAGTCAGTTCTTCACATTAGGTGAACAAAGTACTGGAGTTTCAGCTTCAGCACCAGTCCTTCCAATGAATATTCAGGACTGATTTCCTTTAGGATTGCCTGGTTGGATCTCCCTGCAGTCCAAGGGGCTCTCAAGAGTCTTCTCCAACACCACAGTTAAAAAACATCAATTCTTTGGCACTCAATTTTCTTTATAGTCCAACTCTCACATCCATACATGACTACTAGAAAAACCATAGCTTTGATTAGACGGACTTTTGCTTGCAAAGTAATGTCTCTGCTTTTTAATATGCTATCTAGGTTGGTCATAACTTTCCTTCCAAGGAGCAAGTGTCTTCCAATTTCATGGCTGCAGTCACCATCTGCAGTGATTTTGGAGCCCAAAAAAATAAAGTCTGACACTGTTTCCATCTATTTGCCATGAAGTGATGGGACCAGATGCCATAATCTTAGTTTTTTAAATGTTGAGTTTTAAGCCAGCTCTTCCAATTTCCTCTTTCACTTTCATCAAGAGGCTCTTTAATTTTTCTTCACTTTCTGCCATAAGGGTGGTGTCATCTGCATATCTGAGGTTATTGATATTTCTCCCGGCAATCCTGATTCCAGCTTGTGCTTCTTCCAGCCAAGCATTTCTCATGATGTACGCTGCATATAAGTTAAATAAGCAGAGTGACAATACACAGCCTTGACATACTCCTTTCCTGATTTGGAACCAGTCTGTTGTTCCATGTCCAGTTCTAACTGTTGCTTCTTGACCTGCATACAGATTTCTCAGGAGGCAGGTCAGGTGGTCTGGTATTCCCATCTCTTTCAGAATTTTCCACAGTTTGTTGTGACCCACACAGTCAAAGGCTTTGGCATTGTCAATAAAGCAGAAATAGATGTTTTTCTGGAACTCTCTTGCTTTTTCCATGATCCGGTGGATGTTGGCAATTTGATCTCTGGTTCTTCTGCCTTTTCTAAAACCAGCTTGAACATCAGGAAGTATTGCTGAAGCCTGGCTTGGAGAATTTTGAGCATTACTTTACTAGCGTGTGAGATGAGTGCAATTGTGAGGTAGTTTGAGCATTCTTTGGCATTGCCTTTCTTTGGGTTTGGAATGAAAACTGACCTTTTCCAGTCCTGTGGCCACTGCTGAGTTTTCCAAATTTGCTGGCATATTGAGTACAGCACTTTCACAGCATCATCTTTTAGGATTTGAAAGAGCTCAATTGGAATTCCATCACCTCCACTAGCTTTGTTCATAGTGATGCTTCCTAAGGCCCACTTGACTTCACATTCCAGGATGTCTGGCTCTAGGTGAGTGATCACACCATCGTGCTCATCTGGGTCATGAAGCTCTTTTTTGTACAGTTCTTCTGTGTATTCTTGCCACCTCTTCTTAATATCTTCTGCTTCTGATAGGTGCATACCCTTTCTGTCCTTTACTGTGCCCATATTTGCATGAAATGTTGCCTTGGTATCACTAATTTTCTTGAAGAGATCTCTTGTCTTTCTCATTCTATTGTTTTCCTCTATTTCTTTGCATTGATCGCTGAAAAAGGCTTGCTTATCTCTCTGCGCCATTCTTTGGAATAAATTCACTCCTTCTTTTCAAATGCACTGCTGAGCAAGTAATACATGTCAGGGACTACATGTGAGGCTATCAGGATGGTTAGGGTGTAATCCCTGCCCCAAGGATCTGGCCTCAGGACAAGCTCTAACACGTCCATGGTGCTACAACAACGGCTCATGAACAAAACACCCGAAGTCTGAGTTACCGAGAACAGGCGGCTCACACTGCATTTTCCCTGATGCGGTCTACATTGGGAGGTGCTTTTTGATAGTTCTAAAGTCACAGACCTCATTAATTAGAGTCAAGACTTCTGGTCTTAATTCCATATATTTCTACTACACGGCTATTTTCCGTCTTTAAAAAGTTACCTAGAGTTTAAGTTCTTATGCAATCCTAATAGCTCCAAATAACAGAACTACTAATACAATCCACACCATTAAACTTCATTTTGTACCTGACACAAATCATTTCTTTCAACAGCAATAAAGATTCACAGGTAATATAGAAACTGTGTTTGTTGAATGAGTCCCAAAGAGGTCATCTTTCCATGAGACTCAATACAGTCAGAACTCTATGACCTGTAACATCTCCTATTGAGTTCTACATTATTAAAAAAAATTAAATTACATGAGGAATATGATTCAGATGATAGCCATAACGATAATTAAAAGGAATGACAATGACACCTGTGAGAAAAGGTAGACAAAATTGGAACTGGCAACACTGGAGTGGGAGCAGGCTGGGGAGTGATGTTATCCTTCTGGTACCCAGGGCAATACTGCATTCAGAACAGTGATTGTCTGAGTCCTGTTGGTACTGATACCAGGAGAAAAAGCAGAATGTGTCTAAGTACTCGTTCCTTTCTTAGCATTAACCTTAAAGGGGAGTTGAGTGGATGCTAAGAAAAGTCGCTAAACATAAGATCTTATTACCAAACAAAGTAGGAATAGTCACTCACTGCTCAGTCATGTCTGACCTTTTGTGACCCTATGGACTATAGCCCATCAGACTCCTCTGTCCATGGAATTTTCCAGACAAGAATACTGGAATGGGTTGTCATTTCCTCCTCCAGGGGATCTTCCCCACCCAGGGACTGAACTCAGGACTCCTGCATTGCAGTCAGATTCATTACCACTGAACCACCTGGGAAGCCTTTAGTCATTCACTAAAGGGCCTTTTGGGGGCTTCTCTGGTGGCCCAATGGTAAAGAGTCCGCCTGCCAATAGAGGAGTCCTGAGTTCGATCCCTGGGTCGGGAAGATCCCCTGGAGGAGGAAATGGCAATCCACTCTAGTATTATTGCCTGGAAAGTCTTTAGGAAAGAAGAGTCTGGCGGGCTACAGACATTGGAGTCATAAACAGACAGGACTTAGTGACTAAATAAAAACAAACAAGAAAAGAACTTTTACTGAGATATTTTTAGAAACTAAACATGTATTTGCATCTCATCATGGGGAGGTAGGTTGTGGTGCTGTCCAGAGTCAGGCAGCCACACAGCTCTTCTTTGAGGGAGGCTGAAGGTGTTGACTGGACACAAAGGTGATGACCAAATATCATTTAATTAAGCAAAGAAAATTCTAAGAATTCTGAGGATTTCTTCCCCAGTCCTGCCTCACCGAATGCAGTCTTCACCTTGTTCCCTCATATTGCTATACCCCCATATCGCTGCGAATCTTTGGCAGCGTAGATTGCACTAAGCTACATTGGTTTGCTGAACCCTCCTGGCAGATGCATAATGCAAAATGTGTGGCCAAGATAGTACATGTGGTAATAAATGGATTTTTAAATCGTATGTGTTTACAATTATAAATCAGCACTGCAGGGTCATTGATTATAAATGAAGTAAATCTAAGGAGAGAATGAATTTTTTTCTAGACTTCCTTCAAGAGGGGCCTTGGTCACTATTTCAAGGGAATGAAGAGGTCATGTGTGTGAACCAGTGGAATCAAGAAGATAGAAACAGATTAAATTGATCCCTCCAACTCTGCTTGAAAACAAACTACCAGCACAGTTGCTGATTCCCTCTACAAACCCTGCGTCTATCAAACTGCTTCCTTCCTGAGAAATTGCTCACTAGCACCGACTGTCTGGGAGACAGAAAAATGTTTTCCAGGCAAAGCACTAATAGCCGAATTTAGCTTTTTCATTAGCACAGAATGTAACCGCCAGGTTTCAGAGCGCATATCATCTATCTCTATAGTATCCAAAACGACTTACTTGAAGACACAGTCTTCATGCTGTAAAATCATCTTCCTGGGAGTACTTTAAATTTCTTCACTTTGCAGAACTTAGTGGCAAGGAGCCCAACTCTCCTTGCTGGGAAGTTTTCCTAAGTGAGGACTAAAATTAGTTGAATCACTGTTCCTCGAACTCGCATGTGTGTCAGACACCTGGGGATATTGTTAAAATGCAGATCTTGATACAAAAGTCTTGTGATGGAGCCTAAGAGTCTATTTCTAGCAAAATCCTGGTTGATGTCTCTACTGGTGATTCACAGAGTACACTCTTGAATGGCCAGAGTCAGATCATTTGCAAAAGCCAATTCAATTCAGCATTCAGTTAATAAGCACTTGTTCTCTGCCAAAAACTGTTGGGTGTGGTCCTCCGGAGTTGCATCTCTAAAAGACTGCAGTATGATTGAGAAAATTAAGTTCATTTCCTGTAATGCCTTTACAAAGTTTCCAAACTTCCCCATTGACTGAAAAAAAAAAAAAAAATGTCCTGAGGCATCTGTTTAAAGTTCAGTTCAGTTCAATCGCTCAGTCATGTCTGACTCTTTGCGACCCCATGGACTGCAGCACACCAGGCCTCAGTGTCCATCACCAACTTCTGGAGTCCATTCAAACTCATGTCCATTGAGTCGGTGATGCCATCCAAACATCTCATCCTCTGTCATCCCCTTCTCCTCCCACCTTCAATCTTTCCCAGCATCAGGGTCTTTTCCAAAGAGTCAGTTCTTCATACCAGGTGGCCAAACTACTGGTTTTTAGTTTCAGCACCAGTCCTTTCAATGAATATTCAGAACTGATTTCCTTTAGGATTAACTGGTTTGATCTCCTTGTCATCCAAGGGATTCCGGAGAGTCTTCTCCAACACCAAAGTTCAAAAGCATCAATTCTTCGGCACTCAGCCTTCTTCACAGTCCAGCTGTCATATCCATACATGACTACTGGAAAAACCATAGCCTTGACTAGACATACCTTTGTTGGCAAAGTAATGTCTCTGCTTTTTAATAAGATATCTAGGTTATTAGATAATTAATATCTTTTTAATAAGATTATCTAGGTTGGTCATAACTTTTATTCCAAGGAGCAAGTGTCTTTTAATTTCATGGCTGCAATCACCATCTGCAGTGATTTTGGAGCCCCCCAAAAATAAAGTCTGACACTGTTTCCATTGTTTCCCCATTTATTTCCCATGAAGTGATGGGACTAGATGCCATGATCTTCATTTTCTGAATGTTGAGCTTTAAGCCAACTTTTTCACTCTCCTCTTTCACTTTCATCAAGAAATTCTTTAGTCTTCTTCACTTTCTCCCATAAGGGTGGTATCATCTGCATATCTGAGGGTATTGATATTTCTCCAAGAAATCTTGATTCCAGCTTGTACTTCTTCCAGCCCAGCATGTCTCATGATGTAGTCTGCATATAAGTTAAATAAGCAAAGTGACAATATACAGCCTTGATATACTCCTTTCCTTTGGAACCAGTCTGTTGTTCCATGTCCAGTTCTAACTGTTGCTTCTTGACCTGCACACAGATTTCTCAGGAGGCAGGTCAGGTGGTCTGGTATTCCCATCTCTTGAAGAATTTCCGCAGTTTGTTGTGATCCACACAGTCAAAGGCTTTGGCATAGTCAATAATGCAGAAGTAGATGTTTTTCTGGAACTCTCTTGCTTTTTCCATGATCCAGTGGATGTTGGCAATTTGATCTCTGGTTCCTCTGCCTTTTCTAAATCCAGCTTGAACATCTGGAAGTTCACGGTTCATGTACTGTTGAAGCCTGGCTTGGACAATTTTGAGCATTACTTTACTACCGTGTGGGATGAGTGCAATTGTGTGGTAGTTTGAGCATTCTTTAATGGCAATCCACTCCAGGACTATTGCCTGGAAAATCCCATGGACAGGGGAGCCTGGTAGGCTACAGCCCATGGGGTCCCAAAGAGTCGGACATGACTGAGCGACTTCACTTTCACTTTCTTTGGGATTGGAATGAAAACTGACCTTTTCCAATCCTGTGGCCACTGCTGAGTTTTCCAAATTTGCTGGCATATTGAGTACAGCACTTTCACAGCATCATCTTTTAGGATTTGAAAGAGCTCAACTGGAATTCCATCACCTCCACTTGTTTTTTTCATAGTGATGCTTCCTAAGGCCCACTTGACTTCACATTCCAGGATGTCTGGCTCTAGGTGAGTGATCACACCATCGTGCTTACCTGGGTCATGAAGATCTTTTCTGTACAGTTCTTCTGTGTATTCTTGCCACCTCTTCTTAATATCTTCTGCTTCTGATAGGTGCATACCATTTCTGTCCTTTATTGTGCCCATCTTTGCATGTTTAAAGTTACTCACTAGAATTAAGGTGAAACCTGAATACTAGCATTTAGCAGTGATTGTTATTTGACTGGAAACACTTCTGAACAGTACCAAATGTTACAGGCACTGGACATGACTACTCCTTAACATGAATCTGATTCATCCACTTAATTGTTATAACTTAGGTGAACTTTCTTCACTCTTCTCCATCTTAATTTCCTTATCTAAAAAACGTCAGTAATTAGACTACTCTTTAAGGACTGGTTTGAGGATTAAGTGAAATAATGTGTATAAAACCTAAGCACAGGGCCCAACATATAGTAGGTATTCCAGTCACAGTGGCTGCACTCACCCCAAGCTTAATGGCATAAAATTACCACCATTACACAATGCCGTGAATTGTGGGTCAGGAATTTAGAAGGGACACCACCATGTCAGGGTAGTCAGACTTCTGATGGGGTATCTCAAAGCTCCAAGCATGAGGTTAAGAAAGCTAGGCAAAAGCTGCTTCTCCTTTCCTGAGCTACCCTCAAAGGTCATGCATATCACTTCTACCACATTCCTTTGACTATAGCCCTCCCATTGTCGAGGGTAGGACAATAGGCTCCACCTATCAATGAGAGTAGCAAATCTCATTGTAGATGAACATGCAGAATAGTTATCTTTGGACAGTAAAGGCTACCATGATAGGCAAACAATAATTATTTCTCTCCTTGTGGACTAGAAACGTATCAAATAGTTGTCCTACTATAACATCTACAATTCCACCCATGGAGGCAAAAACTCGGTCCTGGGTCCTCCAGGGATCATTGTTTAATTGCATCTGTGTCTACCTATACCTATGTCTACTTCTTAATCTAAGAATGTCTCTGACTGCCAGCTCACAAGCACAACTAGGTCTATACCCTTATCCCTAAGTGTGGAAAGTAATCATCTCTTTGAGTCACAAGACTTTACAGATCATAACAGAACTCTTCCCAAACAAAAGGCCATTCTTCCTCATGAGTTGCACCCAAACACCTTAATAGCAAGGGCCCTGTCTCTGTCCGCCTCCAGTTTCTAGATTGGGACTGCATTGCAGAGTGTGGTTTGGAGTTAGTACTCCATCAGGTTGCAAGAATTCAACTCCATTCTCTGTGTTCTCACACTACTTCCTGTTCTACCCAGGTTCTTTACTGAATCTAGTATATCATCACTAATCCTTCCTTCCTTATTTCCCCCAGTTGGACATTTAACAGCCTACTCTGGATATCCAGAACAATATAAAAATACAACTCCAAAAGCACCACTTTCCACTCTCCTTCTTTATGTCAAGTAAGTTACTTTTCTAGTATGTAATTCAAAATGAAAGCACTAAGAGATCTTTTAAAGGTGAATCTCAGAATTCCTGCTCCAGTTAACTGTTTACACTCTCCGTGCAACTCAGCTGGGAATCCACTGTATCTCGATACATTTGTTTTCTCTGGTACAACGCTTCTTCATGTAACTGGTCAGTATTGATTATTCTGAAGTCATAAGTGTGTGTCAGCAGCCATATCTGAGTACTGGGAATAAGAAACAAAACTGAAACAGACATTGAAGTATCTATTTTGAAATTGCAGCCAGGATTGAAGCTGAGAAAGTAAAGAACTGAGTGGGAGTCAAATTTAAGTGGTAAAAGTTAAGGTCTCAAGACCCAGTCAAGAACAAAACCTATAGATTAGGGGAGAATCCAAAATGAGTAAAACACAGTCCTCTTTTCTAGGAAAGTGAAGTAAGATATTCATGAGGAAAATGAGCGTAAGATAACTATAACACAAGGCAGAGGGTGACACGGCAAGAAAGACACAACAAATCTACAGCAAAGTTTAATGGAAGGAATGTCATTTTAACCAAACGAGACTCTCTGAGGAGAAAAACTCTCTAGAAAGAAATGTGACGTCTGTTCTGGTCTGGTCCCTAGTTGTAACTCCTCTCCTAATATCCCCACCTCAGTTAACACGTGCTCTAGCCTCTTCTTTACCCAAATCTGAAATCCTATCTATCCTTAAAGATGCCCTCAAGACATCTCTTCCTCAGAAGGTATTAGTTACTGGTACTTTGTGCCTCTCTCAGCCTACTGTACATAAAGCTGTTACAGCACATATGACAGTGTATTTTATATTTTATTATATTTACTTGTATTTTATATTTCTTATCAGCCACTGATGTTCTTGAGGGAAGAAGCTACCCTTTTCCTCCTTACACCTGTATGTTTAGTACAACACTTGACACCTTGTAACAGTGACCAAATGGATGTTGAATATAGAAATGAGAATCTGAGGTCAGGTCAGAAGTCCAATACAAGTGAAACACATGTTAAGAAAAAATACGGTGAGATGTTACTGTTGTTCAGTGCGCATAGGTGTATATATGAGAGTACATGAACTAAACCAAGAGTCTGCAGACTTTAGCCCATAGACCAAAGTGCACCCCTTTGTTTTTTGTACAGAAAGCTTCCCTGGGACATGGTTGCACCCATCTGTTTCTGTATCATCCATGGCTGCTTTGATACCCATCCCAGAGCCGAGTAGATTTTAACAGAAAACATACGATTTGCAAAACCGAGAAGATGTACTATCTGACCCTTTATAGAAAAAGTTGGCCAACCCATGATACGTAATGTTTAGAATGATAAAGTAGAGAGTCTAAAAATGCCATGTTATATCCTGGAGACAATTTCATTGTTTCAAAAATCCCATTTTCCCATGAACATCCCTTCATATACAGTCTTACTACACTACTTCATACTACCTTGCTCCTATGCAGACCCACTTTCACACCTGCCACCTCTATTGCTTGGTCAGCCTCACAGCAGCCACTGTACAAAGAATGGAGAGCTGGCCCTCTAGGAACTTAGAATTAAGGACGCACACAAAAAAACTGACCAGTAGGAGCATCAGCAGTCCCTCTGCCTCCCACAGACCACACAGATTCTTAAGGAAAGAGTATATGCAACAGGGAGGCAGTTCCTATGGAACATGCATAAAACCATTAATGAATTTGCAGCAACAGGGGCAGATATAGAGACTACCACACTAAGTTAAGTAAGTCAGACAAAGACAAATATTATATGATATCACTTACATGTGACACCTCAAAAAATGATACAGATCAACTGATTTACAAAACAGAAATAGACTCACAGATACAGAAAACAAACTTATGGCTGTCAAAGGGGAAAGTGGGGGATGAATTAGAAGTTTGGGATTAACAGATACACCCTACTCTATTGAAAACAAATAAACAAGGACCTACTATATAGCGCAGGGAACTATATTTAGTATCTTGTAATAACCTATAATGAAAAAGAATCTGAAAAGGTATATACATATATAACTGGTATATATATATATATGTGTGTGTTTGTGTGTGTGTGTGTGTGTGTGTGTGTGTATAATAATCACCTTGCTGTACACCTGAAACTAAAACATTGTAAATCAACTCTATTTCAAAAAAATTCTTTTTAATTTTTAAAAAGCAAGTTTCTTGAAATTTGTAATGGGCCCTCAAAACAGGCCAAAATAATTAATGAAAGTCAAATGTGGGACTACCAATACTTTAGTCATCATTTTTTCAATTTACTTGGAGCAGGTGTGCACAAACTTGATATGCAGAGAACTTGTGAACCAGTAGCATCCAGAGACATATCCCTTTCTTCCCCAGGAGTGGGGCTGTTGAGCACAAATGATAAACTCATCTAATGGTATCTCACAGAAACGAACATGACTGAAGGGACTTTGAGCACACACACAATGGCTTGGACGGGCTTCCCAGGTGATGCTAGTGGTAAAGAAACCCCCTGTCAATGTAGGAGACCCAGGAGACTTGGGTTTGATCCCTGGGTTGGGAAGATCCTCTGGGGAAGGGAAGGGAATGGCTACCCACTCCAGTATTCTTGCCTGGAGAATTCCATGAACAGAGGAGTCTGGACGGCTAGAGTCCATGGGGTCTCAAAAGAGTCAAACACAACTCAACAACTAACACTACATTCAATCAGCCATGAGGCCTGAGGTCTTCCAGATGCCTGACTCTCTGCACTGTCCCCACTACTGAGCTGACAGCCTTTCACATCATCTCCTGCCCTCCTCCTGGCAGAGGCTTCTGCTGCTTCAGTCACTTGTGAGTACGCAGGCGTGACCTTCCCTGTATGTTTACTGTCCTTCATTGCCACACACAGAGCAGAGCAGCCAAGTCCACATCTGTTCCATTGGTCAGAATTTTATCATTTAGTTAAATGAGCAGGCAATGACACTGGTAAAGTAGCTGCAATTAAGTCCAAGCTTCCCACAGTGAAATGCAGTGGTGGAGGTACACAATTATTATTACAGGGTTTACAGTGATACAGAGTCCAAAGACTTAATTTCTTCACTTCCAGAGAAGTTTTTTTTTTTTTTTTTTTTTGCTAGACTATCTTTCCCTAGTCTAAAAATAGTACCTCCCAAGATAAGGAGTTTACAGTTGTCACAGTCAATTTATCCCCAAAGAAAGTAGCTCTCTTTTATCTGCTCTGATTCTATCTTCATAGAGTGAATTCAGATGCAATCACCAAGCATTACTTCCAGTTAGCTTCCTGTTGTGAAATCATTTTTAAGCAGATTTTTTAGTTGAAGAATGCTGATGTCCTTTACAAATAGCAAGGTATAATAGTTAAGCGTTTCTATTTCTAAGTTGTATTTGCTACGGGCTAAGTCACTTCAGTTGTGTCCAACTTTTGCAACCCTAGGGACTGTAGCCCACCAGGCTCCTCTGTCCATAGGGATTCTCCAGGCAAGAATACTGGAGTGGGTGACCATGCTCTCCTCCAGGGGATCTTCCCAAGCCAGGGTTCGAACCTGTGTCTCTTACGTCTCCTGCACTGGCAGGGTAAGCTGCACTGCGTGGGTTCATATCCCAGCTCTACCAACCTCAAGCAAAATAATCTATTCCCGGCTCTATACCTCAGTTTCTTCACCTAAAAATTGATGATGACAGGGCTTACCACATGATGATGTCAGAAGGATGAAGTGAGATAACACAGCAAATCTAACATTCTTAGAATAGTGAACTGAAAGTCACTCAGTGGTGTCTGACTCTTTGCAACCCCATGAACGATACAGTCCATGGAATTCTCCAGGCCAGCAACTGGAGTGGGTAGCCTTTCCCTTCTCCAGGGATTCTTAGAATAGTGCCTGCCATAAAATGTGCGTCAGCAGTATTGTTTCTCACTCTGGATTCATCATTATTTTTCTAAACAGCATCCCCATGCTACCCATGGTTCAACACAGAAGTGACTCTATCTTACTAATGGCTTTTGAAAGTGGTTTTGAACAAAATGCTGTTTTATGTTTCTGATCCCAAACACATGCTTTTCTGTCATGGACAAAACCTATAATATCTAGTGTTAGTTCAGTTCAGTTGCTCAGTCGTGTCCAACTCTTTGAGACCCCATGAATCACAGCACACCAGGCCTCCCTGTCCATCACCAACTCCCAGAGTTCACTCAGACTCACGTCCATCGAGTCAGTGATGCCATCCAGCCATCTCATCCTCTGTCGTCCCCTTCTCTTCTTGCCCCCAACCCCTCCCAGCATTAGAGTCTTTTCCAATGAGTCAACTCTTCTCATGAGGTGGCCAAAATACTGGAGTTTCAGCTTTAGCATCATTCCTTCCAAAGAAATCCCAGGGCTGATCTCCTTCAGAATGGACTGGTTGGATCTCCTTGCAGCCCAAGGGACTCTCAAGAGTCTTCTCCAGCACCACAGTTCAAAAGCATCAATTCTTCGGCACTCAGCTTTATTCACAGTCCAACTCTCACATTCACACATGACCACTGGAAAAACCATAGCCTTGAATAGATGGACCTTTGTTGGCAAAGTAATGTCTCTGCTTCTGAATATGCTATCTAGGTTGGTCATAACTTTCCTTCCAAGGAGTAAGCGTCTTTTAATTTCATAGCTGCAGTCACCATCTGCAATGATTTTGGAGCCCAGAAAAATAAAGTCTGACACTGTTTCCACTGTTTCCCCATCTATTTCCCATGAAGTGATGGGACCAGATGCCATGACCTTAGTTTTATGAATGTTGAGCTTTAAGCCAACTTTTTCACTCTCCACTTTCACTTTCATCAAGAGGCTTTTTAGTTCCTTTCACTTTCTGCCATAAGGGTGGTATCATCTGCATATCTGAGGTTATTGATATTTCTCCAAGAAATCTTGATTCCAGCTCGTGTTTCTTCCAGTCCAGCATTTCTCATGATGTACTCTGCATATAAGTTAAATAAGCAGGGGGACAATATACAGCCTTGACATACTCCTTTTCCTATCTGGAACCAGTCTGTTGTTCCATGTCCAGTTCTAACTGTTGCTTCCTGACCTGCATATAGATTTCTCAGGAGGCAGGTCAGGTGGTCTGGTATTCCCATCTCTCTCAGAATTTTCCACAGTTTATTGTGATCTACACAGTCAAAGGCTTTGGCATAGTCAATAAAGCAGAAATAGATGCTTTTCTGGAACTCTATTGCTTTTTCCATGATCCAGCGGATGTTGGCAATTTGATCTCTGGTTCCTCTGCCTTTTCTAAAACCAGCTTGAACAACTGGAAGTTGATGGTTCACGTATTGCTGAAGCTTGGTTTGGAGAATTTTGAGCATTACTTTACTAGCATGTGAGATGAGTGCAATTGTGCAGTAGTTTGAGCATTCTTTGGCATTGCCTTTCTTTGGGATTGGAATGAAAACTGACCTTTTCCAGTCCTGTGGCCACTGCTGAGTTTTCCAAATTTGCTGGCATATTGAGTACAGCACTTTTACAGCATCATCTTTCAGGATTTGGAATAGCTCAACCGGAATTCTATCACCTCCACTAGCCTTGTTTGTAGTGATGCTTCCTAAGGCCCACTTGACTTCACATTCCAGGATGTCTGGCTCTAGGTCAGTGATCACACCATTGTGATTATCTGGGTTGTAAAGATCTTTCTTTTCATTGAAGTAATGAAGTAATGAAGCCATTCACTCACGGCTCATATCTCAGTTCTAAGTTAAAGGCAAATGATGATTTCACATATATATGTATCAACTACATATGTTTAACTTTCCCAACAGAATCTGAACAAACTATTTGCATATGTTACTGTCAAACAACAGAAATAATTTCACAAGTCTCGTTCTGTCCGATCATAGTTCTCATAGTTCATCATTTCTTTGATCATATAAGATCAACTGCATTCTTTCAATAGCCCAGCATATTTAAATTTCTATTAAAAAATAAAAAAAATATGATGGGTCTCAGTGGAAAAGAATGGCCCAGTATTTTTGTCTCCTAGGTATTCATTTTCATAAATTATATTTGCTACTCCATTAATTTTGTGCATTTTCATAAGGAAAATCAGCTTTTAAGAAATCACACTATCTATATCTTTTCCCTTAATAACTTTATGCTATGCTATGCTTTGCTAAGTCACTTCAGTCGTGTCCGCCTCTGTGTGACCCCATAGACGGCAGCCCACCAGGCTTCCCCGTCCCTGGGATTCTCCAGGCAAGAACACTGGAGTGGGTTGCCATTTCCTTCTCCAATGCATGAAAGTGAAAAGAGAAAGTGAAGTTGCTCAGTCATGTCTGACTCTTAGCGACCCCATGGACTGCAGCCTACCAGGCTCCTCCATCCGTGGGATTTTCCAGGCAAGAGTACTGGAGTGGGGTGCCATTGCCTTCACTTAATAACTTTAGAAACCATCTAATTTCTTCCAAATTTGCAGAAAAAACAGAACTTAGAATTTTTCCTGAAACTTCAAATATATACACATATGTAGAAACATACTCCAAAAATAATTTTCAAAATAATTAAATAACAAGTATTCGCTAGACCATCATCCTCCCAACTGTTTTATACTCCTGGATCTTAAAAACAGGTCGCTTGGCAAGATAGTCTACCCTCCTTGCTTTTACTTTCTCACCACTTATTCTCTAAACCTTAGTATTCTATCCTCCACTGGAATTACTAGTAACCTGGGTTTGAATCCTAGGAATCATCTTTGATTTTTTTCTCTATTCACTATACAAAATCAATTACCAAATTCTTTTTATTCTTCCCAAGAAATGATTCACAATTACAACTATTTCATTTCATCTTCTGGGAACACCACCAACATTAACTACCCCCTGCACTGCTGGTCAACATTGAAATCAGATCGATTATATTCTTTGCAGCCAAAGATGGAGAAGCTCTATACAATCAGCAAAACAAGACCAGGAGCTGACTGTGGCTCGGACCATGAACTCCTTATTGCCAAATTCAGACTGAAATTGAAGAAAGTAGGGAAAACCACTAGACCATTCAGGTATGACCTAAATCAAATCCCTTATGATTATACAGTGGAAGTGAGAAATAGATTTAAGGGCCTAGATCTGATAGATAGAGTGCCTGATGAACTATGGAATGAGGTTCGTGACATTGTATAGGAGACAGGGATCAAGACCATCCTCATGGAAAAGAAATGCAAAAAAAGCAAAATGGTTGTCTGGGGAGGCCTTACAAATAGCTGCGAAAAGAAGAGAAGCAAAAAGCAAAGGAGAAAAGGAAAGATATAAACATCTGAATGCAGAGTTCCAAAGAATAGCAAGAAGAGATAAGAAAGCCTTCTTCAGCGATCAATGTAAAGAAATAGAGGAGAACAACAGAATGGGAAAGACTAGGGATCTCTTCAAGAAAATCAGAGATACCAAAGGAACATTTCATGCAAAGATGGGCACGATAAAGGACAGAGATGGTGTGGACCTAACAGAAGCAGAAGATATTAAGAAGAGGTGGCAAGAATACACAGAAGAACTGTACAAAAAAGAGCTTCACGACCCAGATAATCATGATGGTGTGATCACTGACCTAGAGCCAGATATCCTGGAATGTGAAGTCAAGTGGGCCTTAGAAAGCATCACTACGAACAAAGCTAGTGGAGGTGATGAAATTCCAGTAGAGCTATTCCAAATCCTGAAAGATGATGCTGTGAAAGTGCTGCACTCAATATGCCAGCAAATTTGGAAAACTCAGCAGTGGCCACAAGATTGGAAAAGGTCAGTTTTCATCCCAATCCCAAAGAAAGGCAATGCCAAAGAGTGCTCAAACTACCGCACAATTGCACTCATCTCACACGCTAGTAAAATAATGCTCAAAATTCTCCAAGCCAGGCTTCAGCAATATGTGAACCGTGAACTTCCTGATGTTCAAGCTGGTTTTAGAAAAGGCAGAGGAACCAGAGATCAAATTGCCAACATCCGCTGGATCATGGAAAAAGCAATAGAGTTCCAGAAAAGCATCTATTTCTGCTTTATTGACTATGCCAAAGCCTTTGACTGTGTAGATCACAATAAACTGTGGAAAATTCTGAGAGAGATGGGAATACCAGACCACCTGATCTGCCTCTTGAGAAATCTGTATGCAGGTCAGGAAGCAACAGTTAGAACTGGTCATGGAACAACAGACTGGTTCCAAATAGGAAAAGGAGTACGTCAAGGCTGTATATTGTCACCATGTTTATTTAACTTATATGCAGAGTACATCATGAGAAATGCTGGACTGGAAGAAACACAAGTTGTAATCAAGATTTCTTGGAGAAATATCAATAACCTCAGATATGCAGATGATACCACCCTTATGGCAGAAAGTGAAGAGGAACTCAAAAGCCTCTTGATGAAAGTGAAAGTGGAGAGTGAAAAGGTTGGCTTAAAGCTCAACATTCAGAAAACGAAGATCATGGCATCTGGTCCCATCACTTCATGGGAAATAGATGGGGAAACAGTGGAAACAGTGTCAAACTTTATTTTTCTGGGCTCCAAAATCACTGCAGATGGTGACTGCAGCTATGAAATTAAAAGATACTTACTCCTTGGAAGGAAAGTTATGACCAACCTAGATAGCATATTCAAAAGCAGAGACATCACTTTGCCAACAAAGGTTCGCCTGGTCAAGGCTATGGTCTTTCCTGTGGTCATGTATGGATGTGAGAGCTGGACTGTGAAGAAGGCTGAGCGCCGAAGAATTGATGCTTTTGAACTGTGGTGTTGGAGAAGACTCTTGAGAGTCCCTTGGACTGCAAGGAGATCCAACCGGTCCATTCTGAAGGAGATCAGCCCTGGGATTTCTTTGGAAGGAATGATGCTAAAGCTGAAACTCCAGTATTTTGGCCACCTCATGCGAAGAGTTGACTCATTGGAGAAGACTCTGATGCTGGGAGGGATTGGGGACAGGAGGAGAAGGGGATGACAGAGGATGAGATGGCTGGATGGCATCACTGACTCGATGAATGTGAGTCTGAGTGACCTCCCAGAGCTGGTGATGGACAGGGAGGCCTGGCGTGCTGCAGTTCATGGGGTCACAAAGAGTCGGACACGACTGAGCGACTGATCTGATCTGATCTGCACTGCTGAACCCGATTCCTAACAAGCTTCCCACCCCAGCATCTCTCCACACAGGGTACATGTGCATATGCACGCTCACTCACATATGCATTCGCATCAATATTCTTCCTGGATTCCATGTCGTAACTCCAAAACAAGAAAATCCTGCCAGAAGTTACCAAACACCAGGCAAACATTTGTGTTCTATGTGAGTGTTTCTGTTTTGCATATAGATTCATTTGTATTATTTTTTAGATTCCACATAGAAGTGATATCATACTGAAATAGTATTTGCTTTCTCTGTCTTATTTCATTTAGTATGGTAACTTCTAGATTCATCCATGTTGCTGCAAATGGCAATTTTTTTTAATAGCCGAGTAATATTCCATTAAGGGGCTTCCTCAGGTGGCTCAGTGGTAAAGAATATGCCTGCCAATGCAGGAGACACAGGTTTGATCTCTGGGTCAGGAGGAGCCTCTGGAGTAGGAAATGGCAACCCACTCCAGTATTTTTGCCTGGGAAATCGCATGGACAGAGGAGGCTGACAGGCTACAGTCTATGGGGTTGCAAAAGAGTAGGATATGACTTAGCAACTAAACAACAACAATAATATTCCACTATATATAGAGAGAATGTATATATCATAATGTATATATCATATATGTGGGTCTGTATGTATATGCCACATCTTCTTAAACCAATCATCTCTTGATATGCATTTGGGTTATTTCCATGTCTTGGCTATTTTAAATAGAGTTGTAATGAACATTGATGTACATGCATTTGAAAGATTAAAATTTAAAATATGCAACCACTATGGAGAACAGTATGGAGGTTCCTGCTGCTGCTGCTGCTGCTGAGTCACTTCAGTCGTGTCCAACTCTGTGTGACCCCACAGACGGCAGCCCACCAGGCTCCCCCATCCCTGGGATTCTCCAGGCAAGAACACTGGAGTGGGTTGCCATTTCCTTCTCCAGTGCATGAAAGTGGAAAGTGAAACTGAAGTCGCTCAATCGTGTCCGACTCTCAGGGACCCCATGGACTGCATCCTACCAGGCTCCTCCATCCATGGGATTTTCCAGGCAGGAGTACTGGAGTAGGGTGCCATCGCCTTCTCCGATGGAGGTTCCTAAAAAAACTAAAAAATAGAACTACAATATGATCCAGAAATCCCACTTCTAGGGATATATCCAGAGAAAACCATAATTCAAAAAGATACATGCCTCTAACATTAATTGTAGCACTATTTACAATAGCCAGCACATGAAAGCAACTTAAACATTCACCAACAGAGAAATGGATAAAGAAGATGTGGTATACATATACAACAGAGTATCATTCAGCCATTAAAAATAATGAAATAATATCATCTGCAGCAACATGGGGGCACGTAGAGATTGTCATACTGAGTGAAGTAAGTCAGACAGGAAAAAAATATCATTTGATATGCCTTATATACAGAATACAGAAAAAGGGTACAAATCAACTTATCTAGAAACAGAAATAGAGTTACAGATGTAGAAAACAAACAAGTAGGGGTGGGCAAGGAGAGGGATAAATTGGGAGATTGAGATTGACGTGTACACACTGCTACATATAAAGTAGATAACCAGAGTAATGATGACCCACTGCATAGCACAGGGAACTCTATTCAGTACTCCGTAATGGCCTATATGGGAAAAGAAGCTAGAAAAAGAGTGGACGTACAGCTGATTCACTTTGTTGTACATGTGAAACTGACACAACACTGTAAATCAACTACACTCCAATAAGAAAAAGAAAAGTTTTATGATGTGCATTATATTCTACATGGACAGTATTTCAATTATTTCAAGTATATATACTAAGGGTCTTCCATATATAAGATATATTAGGAGAAATAAGAATGCAATTGATAAGGTCCCTGACCATAAGGAGTCTACAATTTAGCAGAGAAGGAATAAAATGAGTAAGTAAGTTTTAAGGCAAAGTGTACTAGGTGTCTTAAGAAGAGAAATATCAAATTCCTAGCATGTCAGGACTCAAGAACACCTAAGTATGAGGCAGACCCAAACCAGAGGAGAAGATAAACCTAAGGCACACGACAAGGACAGTTGGGAAAACAAACGTGGAAACAGAGACAGTGGTTCATGTCCAACGAGCATGGCAAGTTCAGGTATGGTTTAAGCAGAAGATTGTAACTCAGAGACTCTACCTGAACAGAGATGGCATATTACTGATGATACTAAGAGCATAAACAGTAATAACAGCTAACATTTTTGAGCATTTACCGTACGGCAGGCAATGTCCCAAGGATTAACTAGGTTCATTCTCCCAACAGTCCTATGAAGTAATACTATCAATACAAAGGAAATTTCAATATGAGGAAAGTAAGGTTTAAAAAGATTCAGTAACTTTTCAATAGTCACTCAGGTAGCAGGAGTCAGTGGCAACTAGAGACCAGAATTAAGCACCTCTTAAAGAAAGGTGGGCGGTCATCCTGGGTGACCATTCATTTCACAGAATAGAGACATAGCTGAAGGAACAGCTAGTACCACACTTACCAAAGCACAGGGCTAGTGTGATCTCAGTAAGTTCTATGGGCCCTGACAACAGCATTGGAATCCAGACTCAGAAGGAAACCGAAATGCTAGGCAGCAAAACTAAAACAGAATATATAAACAGAAACTCCATGAGGAAAGACAGGATGGGGAAACAGTAAAGGCTGAGACTTATAAGCTCACTCCCTCAAATAACTGGATTCCCGGTCTACGGAAAAAAGACTGAGGCTAAACCCAGAAAACAGCTGCCTTGAGGCTCTTGTCATTCTTCCCTCTGGGAAGTGCTAGGCACACATGAGCCTACAGATGGGCAGCATCTGTCACTCTAGAGGGATGGGCCAAGGTTTAGAAGCGCACACACAAACACTGGGTTAGAAAAGGGCCTCATGGACAAGATAAGAGTTGACTTGTATATTCAAGAAACAAAAGAATTTATAAAGACTGGGCAAAAGAAAGGGACTTCTAACGAAGCAAAGATGTAGCAGGGAAACAGGGAGCATCTAGTTTTGCTGAAGCCAAGCATTTATTTCTAAAAATAGTCAAAAAACATAGAAAAAGGAAGATGCCAGGTTGAGGACTCCATACAGCAGCCAGTGAGATAAATGGTGTCCTATAGAGTTTTGAGATAATCAAGAGTCATTTTCTTCTACTTCTAACTACTAATTGTTCAAGAAAGATGAAAGGATAGATTAAACAGCAGCTCATCATGAATTACACCGCACACCTCTTTCTAAAGCCTTTGATCTCTCCATCACCTCTATTGCTCACTGATTTGAGCCAGTTCATTACTCAATTAGTTCCTTTTCTGGGAGAGGTTCCAGGCAGGTAGGAGGCAACACTAAATCCATCAGTTCTTGTGCTCGCTAACAATTCTGCCATTCAAAACTACGAGTTAAAATAAAATTTAGAGATTACTTTTGGATTCAGTTTCTCTCCCCTATTTCTCTCCATCAATAACATGGAATTAGTCATAAGCCATTAATCTCTTCACAGACACGTTAAGGTTAGAGAGCCCCAGTATATACTTACAAAGAAAAAGAGCTCCATATGCCCATAAATGTCACCTGGCAAATTTCTCTGCAGGCAGCTTCATTCTAGAACACCACCCTCTAATGATGCAAATGTCCTTCACAGACAAAGGTACACCCAGAGGTGTATTTCCATTCATGGATAGCTTGGGATCTAGCCAAATTTTTCTCATCCTCCTCTTCTCCTCCATCTTCTCCTCACCCATCATTTTTATTTGTGTTCCCACTCCCACAGCTCCCTCCGACTCTCCTCTTCCACTCCGCATCTTCCACACTGGTTCAGTTCTCTTGTACACACACTCAAATGAATGTCCTTCCCCTATATGCAGTAGAGAATAATACGTGGCTACTGCAAAAGCTTTTCTATTTATAATGTGTGAGAGTTTATCATTATTACTATCAGTAATGGTCTCACATATTTGTTAAAATGACTGGAAGGGAATGAAAGGAGGGAGTAGAGAGGACAGTCTTTCTCTATTTGCATATGAAACTGGATCAAAATCTCAATGTGATAGGGAAGCTTCGTCCACAAGAGACCGCAGGGATCTGAAGAGAAACTGTGTTAACACAGCTGGACTGGGAAAGAGTGACAACACATGGTTGATGGTGACAATGTGATCTCCCTGCTGCTACCCTGCCTCCTTTTCAGCCTTCAGTCCTCACTTAAGAGCAGATCTGCCTGGCTGTCAATCACTGCAATCCTCAGTACAAGAAACTATGCGAAGCATTAGCTCTTACAAACATTACACAGATTTAGAAATTTGAGAAGTCATACAAAATAATATTCCCATGGTTAGCATGATACTAAGACACTCCATCTGTCTTCCAATTGGATGGTGACTTCTAATTCTTCAGTATTGTTTGTCTGCTTCCTTGTCTCCACTGTTAAATATTTGCTAATATGCATACAGATAGTTACTAATGCTGGAATTATCTTGACCTGCTGCAAATCCTTCAAATATATTATTTTTTATATTTTTCAACGCCTAACTTGCAAGCATTTATTTGGCTTCACAACTCTTTGCAAAGTAGGCATTATTAACTAAAACTCAGATAATAAAACCAAGTCATGAAGCTACTGGTTCAATAAATACCTAGTTCATACAACTAGTAAGCACTGGAATGTAAGATTCCAATAAAGATGTCTATCAATTTGTTTTAATATACCATATTGCCTTTCACAAATAAAAAGAAATCGGGTAATCGGACTAAGTACTAAATACCATTTTAATATAAAGACTGCAAAAGTGAAAAGTGTGAAAAGCTCAATTGTGTCCAACTCTTTGCAACCCCATGGACTGTAGCCTGCCAGGCTCTTCTGTCCATGGGATTTTCCAGGGTGCACATTTTTATATAAATATTAGTTATAATGCCATATAGAGCACTTTGCAATTCCTTGAAAACTCGCATAAATAGTATGTCCATCCTCAAAGCATCGCAGGAGAGAAGCAGCATAAGAATTGATCACATTTTACAGACAAGGAAACTGAGTTTAAGAGAAAAGGAGGTTTGCCCGAGGCTAAAGGCACTGGCAACCCACTCCAGTACTCTTGCCTGGAAAATCCCTTGGATGGAGGAGCCTGGTAGGCTACAGTCCACGGGGTCGCTAAGAGTCAGACACGACTGAGCAACTTCACTTTCACTTTTCACTTGCATGCATTGGAGAAGGAAATGGCAACCCACTCCAGTGTTCTTGCCTGGAGAATCCCAGGGACCAGGGAGCCTGGTGGACTGCCATCTATGGGATCGCACAGAGTTGGACACGAGAGATGCGACTTAGCAGCAGCAGCATGTGGTCATTAAGCAGTGGAAGCACAACGAGCCCGCAGGTCTTCCCAGCTTATTTTCCCACTGTGTTTAAAGCAGTTGTGAGCTGAATTAAATTTCAAATTCTATCTGAACTGTCCTAACTGCTATGATATAGTACAATATGATATGATACATAATACAAAGGAACACTTTGTATTAATGGGAGGCGTGTAAGGATCCTTACAGGCTAGCAGGCAGAAAGGTAGAAGAGATTCAACGTGGTCTCCAGGGGCCGTGTGCCAGTTCATTTTTCCTGCAAGCAGGTGGTGAACCTTGACTCATTAAAAGAGGCAGGTTCTCGATCAATCTGGTTGGCATCCTTGCCAAAGTTTATGAGACATTTGTTTAATGTAACAAACAAATCCAAGAGGGATTACGTCCCAACACAAAAGAAAGTTATACTTTGCTCATGTAAATTCCACTGGCGTGTTTTAGATGGATGGGTAGCAGTTACCCAAGCATGATCCAAAGAGACCCAGGTATTTTTCATGTATGGCTGTGCCACATTTTGCAGTTGGCTTCCAAGGCTCCTGTGCTTTCCTTCAGTTTAGCAGGGAAGGAAAAAGAACATGGAGACAACCCCATGAGGAGGTTTACAGGAGCCATACCCCACTCACCTTCCATTGGCTGAATTCAGGCACAGGAGGTTGGGGTATATTATCTTGCTCAGTGCATCCAAGGAGACGAAGAACTAGATTTGGTAAATAACTGACACACTTTCCCAGAGCTCTAGCAAAATTTGCCCGTGTTTTTTTTTTTTTTTTTTAAATTGAATCCATACCTAATGAAATTCTCCTAATACATTCATCAGAAAAAAAATTATGCCTATTTTAACTCTTGTGACAGAAGTCACTATTAGGGCCCATAAACAATATAAACCATCTAATTCCACTTCAAAAATGATAGTTTCTATGGTTCTTTCATAAATAGCCATAAGCACCTGCCGGATCAGAGTTTTAGTTCAGCACAGGAATAGAAACAAGCACAGCCTTGGGCTCTAGAGAATGGACTTAGGAAATGCAAAGTTCCAGATCTAACTCCTGACTGTGCTTCTCATTGGTGAGAGTTAATGTTTAACAAGTGTCAAGGACCAAGCAAGTATTTAGCACTTGACATGTATTATCACAAAGAGTGGATTTTATGGATGCTAAAACAAGTTTAGGGCTTGCTGACCTGCCCAAAGACACAAGAGAATACAGAACTAGGCTCAGAACAAAAGGCTGAGTGAGATTCCAGTCCTGTGCTCTTCTCACCCTTACTGAACTCCTCTGAACGCTGGCTACTTCACTTGTAAAACACAACTAACCACACCTACTTCATAAGTTTCTTGCAAACAGTAAATGAGCAAGCATGTAACACAAAAATGGGCACATAATGAAAGGCCTGGCTTGTTAATAATATTAAGGAGAGTAACTGCTTTCTCAACATGAGTTTTGATCTACCAGAGTTTGTTCATCTTCAAAAAAGTATATCTGAGAAGAGTCTAATAAAAATACTCTTTATGCCATATCTCTGGGACACAGATCTCTTACAGAGGGGCAGCTTTGCTAGTAGTTTAGAAGGTTCACATGGCCTCTGCAAGCGCAGGGCATGATATAAACCAATACGGTCTTTAAAACAGCTATGGAAGAAAAGAGGTTGAAATATATTGGTAAAGCCATAATGAAACAGTCAGCATTAGCAGCAGACAATCTATAAGCTGGTAGATCAGACAAAAAGGATAAATACTCTCACTATGAAGGATAAATACTCTCACATGACCCACATTATTCTCTGAAATCTATGGTACACATTTTCTCCACCAATTAGATACTCCTTTGTCAGATTTGACACAAGAACATCTCCCAGCTTTAGAAGTTCTGCTTTGTTGGGAATATTTTGTGGGCAGCCATATGATGCAGCATTTATCATCCCTGGCTGAATGGCAAGGAACTAAGGGCAGGAAGGAGCCATAGATTTCTCTTAAGGATGCTCACTGCCCACCCCAGGGATGGAAAGAGAAAAGTCTCAGGAACTAGTGATGGAATGATTTCCCACTGCCTATATTCACAGCCATTGCCCCTCCTCAGCCAACTCCTGCTCCCAGATAGAACAGAAAATGAAACCGTCCTGAGAGACACCAAATCTCCACATTTTTAGCTCAGCAAGGAAAAGGCATGGACACTTGTAAACACAGTCAAGGAGAACAAAGTGCCATGTTCATGGCACTGGGAGGAAACCAGCCTGACTGTGGCAGAGGTCACATTTTAGAATACAAGATACAAAGCTGAATTCACTGTATCAGGTAATAACAGAACTCGAAAGTCAAATATAAACCCAGACACACTGCTCTTCAATTATCTCACTTAACTTTATTTCACCTTCACAACTTCCATGTGAAGCAGATGCTCTTTCCCTCATCTTAAAGATTTTACAGATGAGGAAACAGATCCTCAGAGAAGTTACATGACTTGCCCAAGATCACACACTTCACAAACTTCAAAGCACAACTTATTTTCATTCTGAATCCAGGCTCCTGAGGCAGGAGCCACTGGGGGTACACTGGAAGGTTTCTGAACTTATCAACTCAGTGCCTTAAAACTGGAGGACTGGTACTGAAAGAAGCCTAGAGCACCATGTACTACCTCAGAGTTACAGAGTGTACCTACACTTTAAATCGGAGCACCATTTCCACAGCCCACATTTATCAGATTGCAGAGCTGTAGGTGAAGGGCAGGGGAGGCACATTTGGGTCTCTTCATTTTGAGATGCCCTGTGAGCGTCCCTGCTGACCTGTTACAATGTTGCCCTTCCTACTCCCACACGGTGTAGCTGGTTCTCTCTGGAACCTCTGGTCTCCCTCATCTTCTCATGTCTTTCCGAAACACTTCATACAATCAATCGTGTAATGGCCATCAATTCAGGGTTCTACCAAGAGACCAAAACATGGAGCAAGAACGGCTACCTCTGATAAAAAATTGAGGGGCAGACAATGAGAAAGGTCAATGAACTGAAAACAAAGACTAGAGAGGCTTTAGTACATGATCACTGCTCAGCGCCATCAGACCCACTGCACTGAGCAAGGATCATAAGGAAAGAGCGAAAAAGTAGCTATGCCTACACACCAGCTGCCTGACATTTTCCAGCTGTTGAGATTCGATAATTCCCTTGGTGTCATGGGTTGCTGATTGTGCCAATCGACGGACATGCAAGAATCAATACTCCCAGGTCTCCGAGTGCGTGCTACCTGCGGCCCACTCAGCCAAAGGCATCACTTCAACTTGAGGAAACTGCTTTGGTCAGAGCTGACACCCCAGCCATCTTTAAAATGCTAAAAGAAAAATCATAAATCATGAACAATTTTGTCTCTAGGAGGCAAAAAAGAAGAAAAAGAATTCTAAATTGGTTGATATTACAGTTAAATCAATGCAGAGGTTAATCCGTGTGTCATTTATAGTCTGCCTTCAAATGCACAGTTCCTGCACATTCACGGCTCCTCCACATCAGCAGGCTCGGCCAATCACAGACCATGGAGTACTCTAGTATTTACTACTAAAAATATCTGCTTCTAAGTGAACCCACGCATCCAAGCTCGTGTTTTTCAAGGGACAACTACACACATATACCAACTTGCCACATTTGGATGGAATTAGAAAGTAGAAGCGTCTTAACTGTACCTGAAGGGAATGAGCTAAACCAGTGCTTCTCAAAGAGCCAGACCAGACCAGCAGTGTCCACGTCAGCTGAACGCTTGCTGAGATTCAGGTTCGGGAACGCTCGCCAGCTCTCCAAAAATAGAAACGCTATGGGTGGAGCCTGGCCATTTGTGGTTCAACGCGGGCTCCAGGTGTTTCTGATCGTTCTCGGTTTGGTAACTATTGAACTAAGACCACCTGAACGCACCTTTTGAACCTTAACTGAAGTAAAATCAGAGCCAAAATTACCCGTAGAAGACGAGGAAAGTAGATTTATTACTTAGGATATAGTAGTAAATGATTAAGTCCTTTCTACCAGTTGTATGAGATTAAATAGTTGGATGGCATCACAACACTGACTCAAACTCAACGGACATAAGCTTGAGTAAGCTCTGGGAGTTGGTGATGGACAGGGAGGCCTGGTGAGCTGCAGTCCACTGGGTCGCATAGAGTCGGACACAGTTAAGCAACTGAACTGAACTGAACCAGTTTTATGTTCTTTGGGAACTTACATATTTTCATTTCCTTCTTCAATTCCCTCATCTCTAAAATGGGAATAATAGTATAATTTAGTTCACCAGGAAGTTGTAAGGATTAAACAAAATAATGTTTGGATTCACAAAATGTGCCTGACAAAATTGTCAGCATTCAAAAATATTAGCTATTATTATTACAGTTCAAATTAACACCGAAAACAAAACATCCAAACCTGAAGAAAATGTCTACAAGGGTAATCAAATTTAAGCAAACCAAATATAAATGAGAAAATGTACAAATCAGGAAGAAAAAGCAACCAGATATAAATGAGGAAAAATAGTACATCCACTATGAATGAAAAACTGTAGGAAGTGAGAAAAAAGAAAAGAGAAAATTTTCCGATTGTGAAGTTAGTAACAGCTGAACGGGTAGTTAATAAGATCTGATAACCATTCCATTAGTCCAGCTTCTACTGTGAGGAGAAAAAATAAATGTAACCTGTCCTTCCTGAGAGTAACCCATTCTGGGAGTAACTCATGCTCTCTCAACCTGGAAAATCAAGACCAAGGAGCAGAAGATGAGGTAAAATATTCCATAGTAAAACTGCATTGGACTTAGTGACAAAAATGGACACTAAATCCATTTAAAAAGCAAGAATTTTTGACAATATAAAACTTAAAATACCAAGTTTTGTTGCCATTGAAAAACATAAAACCAACCAGATTTTTTTTTAATAAAAAAATTCTGCCTATCCAAAATCAAGTTGCAGAAGAAAGTTTGTGATCTGAAACCCAACTGACTTTTTTTAAGTACATAAGGAAATTTCAAGAAACAATTCAAAATTCAAATTATGGGAGAAGTAAGCTAGAGTTGATTTCAATGAAACAAAAACACTCTTAAAAATTCTTTGGTTATTTCAAAAATCAATCTTCTAACTGGCTGAAGACTTGAAAAAGCAGAAAGAAGCCCTTTGCAAGGACTTCCAACTCATTGACTTCATTCGTCCAGAACTTGCCTGACTTGTCATCTTCCTCCCAGGGTGATGGAAATGACTTTCACTTCATCCACTTGTCCCTGTGGTGTTCTATTCTTTAGAGCATTGTAAGCATGTCAACTGCAGAGGTAGAGATCAGCCTGTACAGTTCATGTCTAATTCAAACTTTGCAGGCAGATGAAGGCAGAAACACATGTATCAGTGTGGACTGACCTTGGCAGTCCTGCAAAGAGAAAACAGTCCTCTCAATACCACTATTTCCCTCTCCTGCTGAGTTTTCAAGAGCCCTTTCTTCCCAGACCTTGTGAGAGTATAGAAATATTTCAGGTACTTAAGGATCATAAGGAAAGAGCGAAAAAGTGGCTACGCCTACACACGGGCTGCCTGACATTTTCGAACTGTTGAGCTTCCATACTTCCCTTGGTGTCATGGGTTGCTGATTGTGCCGATTGACGGACATGCAAGAATCAACACTCCCCCGTCTCCGAGTGCGTGTTACCTGCGGCCCACTCAGCCAAGGGCATCTCTTAAACTTGAGGAAACTGCTTTGGTCAGAGCTGACACCCCAACCATCTTTAAAATGCTAAAAGAAAAATCATAAATCATGAACAATTCTGTCTCTAGGAGGCAAAAAAGAAGAAAAAGAATTCCTAAATTGGTTGATATTACAGTTAAATCAATGCAGAGGTTAATCCGTGTATCATTTATAGTCTGCCTTCAAATGCATAGTTCCTGCACAATCACGGCTCCTCCACATCAACAGGCTCGGCCAATCACAGACCATGTAGTACCCTAGTATTTACTACTAAAAATATCTGCTTCTAAGTGAACCCACGCATCCAAGCTCGCGTTTTTCAAGGGACAACTACACACATATACCAACTTGCCACATTTGGATGGAATTAGAAAGTAGAAGCGTCTTAACTGTACCTGAAGGGAATGAGCTAAACCAGTGCTTCTCAAAGAGCCAGCCCAGACCAGCAGTGTCCACGTCAGCTGAATGCTTGCTGAGATTCAGTTTCCGGAGCGCTGCCAGCTCTCCAAAAATAGAAACGGTATGGGTGGAGCCTGGCCATTTGTGGTTCAAGGCCTGCTCCAGGTGTTTCTGATCGTTCTCGGTTTGGTAACTATTGAACTAAGACCACCTGAACGCACCTTTTGAACCTTGCTGCTGCTGCTGCTAAGTCGCTTCAGTCGTGTCCGACTCTGTAGGACCCTGTAGACGACCAGGCTACCCCGTCCCTGGGATTCTCCAGGCAAGAACACTGGAGTGGGTTGCCATTTCCTTCTCCAATGCATGAAAGTGAAAAGTGTAAGTGAAGTCGCTCAGTCGTGTCCAACTCTAGTGACTCTATGGACTGCAGCCTACCAGGCTCCTCCGTCCATGGGATTTTCCAGGCAAAAGTACTGGAGTGGGGTGCCATTGCCTTCTCCGTTTTGAACCTTAACTGAAGTAAAATCAGAGCCGAAATTACCCACAGAACAGGTGGTTCAGGAAGTGAGTTAACATCTATCGCCAACTATGTTGCTGCTGCTGCTGCTGCTGCTGCTAAGTCGCTTCAGTCGTGTCCGACCCTGTGCGACCCCATAGACGGAAGCTCACCAGGCTCCCCCGTCCCCTGGATTCTCCAGGCAAGAACACTGGAGTGGGTTGCCATTTCCTTCTCCAATGCGTGAAAGTGAAAAGTGAAAGTGAAGTCGCTCAGTTGTGTCCGACTCTTAGCGACCCCATGGACTGGAGCCTACCAGGATCCTCTGTCCATGGGATTTTCCAGGCAAAAGTACTGGGGTGGGGTGCCATTGCTTGTTGAGTTATCCCTAAAGAAAGATGTTTCCAAAGCCAAGCCAGTGTGAGGGACACGAGAGCCGAGTTCCACCTTTAGTTCTGCTCATTTGCTTTGCTACCTTATTTGCATTGCTACCCTGCCTCTGGACCTATTTCTGCATCATTAAGGTCAGAAGAGTAAACCCTTATTGGTGGTTTCCAAATCCAGAAACTCATCAGAAGGCTTTAACTATATTTCTGGGTACCACCCCAGATCTTCTTCATCAGAATCACAATAAGGCCCAGGATATCTATTTTCCAAAAATTCATCTCTGGAATGATTCGATTAGGTGATCACCAAGGCCCATTTTTGTTTTATACCTTGTATGCTGCTGCTGCTGCTAAGTCGCTTCAGTCGTGTCTGACTCTGTGTGACCCCATAGATGACACCCCACCAGGCTCCCCTGTCCCTCGGATTCTCCAGGCAAGAACACTGGAGTGGGTTGCCATTTCCTTCTCCAATACATGAAAGCTAAAAGTGAAATTGAAGTCGCTCAGTCATTTGCCCAGCACTGATTTCTCCTCCAAGTACAGAACAAAGAAGAAATGCCTTTTACCATCAAAATCTTTAAATATAAATGGGAATCAGTTCTCCCAAGTTGTTATCCTTCTCTATTGCTAAGTAGCAAACTACCTAAAACTTAATGGCTTAAGATGATGACATTAATTTTCCTCCTGAAGCTGCCATTTTGCCAGAGCTTGATGGAGACATTTCACCTCTCTTCCATTCATCCTATCTGGGGCTGCTCAGGACTGAGGGCTGGAATATATGCGTTCTTAAATGTCTGCTGGTGGAGCATAGATGTCTGCTGGGACCCCTACAGGTGCTTACATGATGCACCTCCACTTACACGATGGACTCTCCATGATGCCTCTTACACGATGCCTCTCAACGTGCTGCTCAGCTTCTTCCCAGTAAAGTGTCTGTCTCTAAAGGTAAGCATCCCAAGAGAGAGAAAGCAGCAGAAGCAAAAAATCTTGTCCCTTTTACACCTTAAGGTCACACAGCTGCTGGCATCTCCACCTCATTCTCTTCATAAGGAAGTCACAAAATCCCACCCAGCCTCAAAAGGGTGGAAAATAGACTCTGCCTCTTGAGAGAGAGTGGCAAATTTCTGGACAAGCATGTAGGACCAGAAATACTTTGGGGAACTACCACCTGCCGTACCATGAGTAAAGTAGAAGATATGTAACAGAGAATAAGGCGGGATGGTGAGAAATGGAATTGGAAAGGCACTGTAGACAAGAGTTTAAAAGAACTTGAAAATCAGGAATAAGAGTTTAGACATGCTTAGGTAGGAAATCAAGCCATGGAAGGATTTTAGCAAAGCATTCTTTGAGCAAAGGATTCTTAGTGCATTTTACCCCCACAAGAGATACATACTGTAAATAAAGATGAACTTTGTAAAGCCCTCTAGGGAAAGTGTGTTACAGGCCTGGAGAACTGAGCTCTGTTTCTTCTCTGTGACCGCTCTCCATTACTACAGTTGTGAATTTAAGAAAAGGAGAACAATGGGAGCACTTGGAGGTGTTTCCCACATGCCAGATGTTTTGAGTATTATCTTGTTTAATCATCACAAGAACAACCAGAGGTCAATATTATAATCACCACTTTCCAGATGAGGAAACTGAAGCTCAGAAATGTTAAATAACTTGCCCAAAGTCAAAGAGCTTATAATCCATAGAGTCATGATTAAAACACAAGTCTGACTACAAAGTGAGGGCTTTCTCACTGTGTTGTTCTATATGGCATCATCATTTTGAAAAGTGTAAATTCTCAAACAGTATATGTTTCATGCAAAAATATAAACAATGTAGTAGTCACTCTCTATGTATGTTTTAATGTCAGATACTGGAAAATGATCAAACTACTGCGCAACTGCACTCATCTTACACGCTAGCAAAGTAATGCTCAAAATTCTCCAAGCCAGGCTTCAACAGTACAACTGTGAAATTCCAGACGTTCAAGCTGGATTTAGAAAAGGCAGAGGAACCAGAAACCAAATTGCCAACATCCATTGGATCATTGAAAAAGCAAGAGACTTCCAGAAAATATATATACTTTTGCTTTATTGACTATGCCAAAGCCTTTGATTGTATAGATCAGGACAAACTGTGGAAAATTATTTAAGAGATGGGAATACCAGACCACCTGACTTGCCTCCTGAGAAATCTATATCCAGGTCAAGAAGCAGTTCCAAATCAGGAAAGGAGTATATCAAGGCTGTATATTGTCACCCTGCTTATTTAAGTTATGTGCAGAGTACATCATGAGAAATGCTGGACTGGATGAAGCACAAACTGGAATCAGGATTGCCGGGAGAAATATTAATAACCTCAGATAGCCAGATGACACTACCCTTATGGCAGAAAGCCAAGAAGAACTAAGGAGCCTCTTGATGAAAGTGAAGAGGAGATTGAAAAAGTTGGCTTACAACTCAGTATTCAGAAAACTAAGATCTTGGCATCTAGTCCCATCATTTCATGGTAAATAGATGGGGAAACAGTGAAAACAATGGCAGACTTTATTTTGGGGGGCTCCAAAATCACTGCAGATGGTAAATGCAGCCATGAAATTGAAACACACTTGCTCCTTGGAAGAAAAGTTATGATCAACCTAGATAGTTTATTAAAAAGCAGAGACATTACTTTGGCAACACAGGTCCGTCTAGTCAAAGCTATGGTTTTTCCAGTGGTCATGTATGGATGTGAGAGTTGGACTATAAAGAAAGCTGAGAGCTGAAGAACTGATGCTTTTGAACTGTGGTGTTGGAGAAGACTCTTGAGAGTCCCTTGGACAGCAAGGAGATCCAACCAGTCAATCCTAAAGGAAATTAGTCCTGAATATTCATTGGAAGGACTGATGCTGACACTGAAACCCTAATACTTTAGCCACTTGATGTGAAGAACTGACTCATTTGAGAAGACCCTAATACTGGGAAAGATTGAAGGCAGGAGGAGAAGGGGGTGACAAAGGATGACATGGTTGGATGGCATCACAGACTCAATGGACATGAGTTTGAGTAAACTGTGAGTTGGTGATGGACAGGGATACCTGGCATGCTGCAGTCCATGTGGTCACAAAGAGTTGGACAGGATGAGTAACTGAACTGAACTGAATGGAAAATGAAAGCAACAGAAGATTCAATTAAAATTTTCTGCTTTTGCCTTGAAATAAGAACTTTTTCAGAGAAATGGAAAGGCAGGCGCTATATTCCAAGTTACTATGATCTATAAGATGTACATTTTCTCCCTTATCACACAGAGATGCACCTCAATGATTCAGAAAAGCACAGTCTCTGAAAGATCAAAAGAAAACTAGAAAAAAGTAGAGAGAATTTATAGAGACTTCATGGTCCTTCCATTATTCCCTTTCTACTAAAAACAGTGTTCACATCTCATATTTTTTTCCCTTTTGAAATCACATTGTTTTTCTTATTGTGATATTCAATCTGTAACCCTGACCATACCATATCCCTGTGACCAGGGATAAATTGGAAGGTTGACAATGCTTATTTTTAGAAATTTTATTAGCAACTACTCACCCCTAAGTACTTAAAATGTCTTCTATGGATTGAAAAAAAAGTTTGTGATATTCATCTTGCCCAGTGGAATCTGTATTATAACAAGAGACTTACGGGTATAAAAAGTAAATCTCATAGCAGAATTGCAGTTTGCAGGCTTTGTAAAAGAGGCTAAGCACCAGGATCTCTGTGAGTGAGAAGGGAGTGTTCAGCACCTCCTCCAAATCTATTATATACACATTAATACACTAATTAATTTAAATTTGACCCAAGTCACTTTCATATGTAATTCCTCAAGAAGTGAGCTGGCTTAGACAATGACAAGGAGATATTCCACTAGAAGGTATTTGGTCTTTTATATATATATATATATATATATATATATATATAAAAACAGAGCACATCCATGAGCATTTTCTCATTTAAGTTTATGAACAACATTGGGAACTGTTATTAGCGTTATCTCACAGATAAGAAAACTAAGACACCAAGGGTTGTTTAAGATTACATTCGACAATGCTAAAGTTTTTCTTCAAGGAGAGCTATAGAAGACATGTGGAACCAGAAGCTCTTGCCCTCTGTAGCAGCCTAATGCCATATGGGTGTCTCTCCCAGATGGTCTGCGCCCCTGAAAAAATCACAGAGAATTATGCTGTTGATTTTTTTCTGCAATGGAAAGCAAGAACAACTACCCATCACTAAGTCCCACCAAGAGGAAATAGTGCCCATAGGAGTGTGAGGCTCAGAAGGAGACACAAAGATTCCAATCAGACCACATGCTGAGAGTTTCCACAAGGTCACTGGAGAAGCTTCCAACCTCCTGCTCCCAGAGCAACATGGGGGTGATGATGAGCACCACCATCTCAGAGGTAAGAGTTAAGTTCCTTCTAGGTGTGGCAACGTTCTCATGCAGGAACAGAGGAATGAGGAAGTGACTGTACCACCAAGGAGCTTACAAGAGTTCTAGCATGGTGACCAAAACAAGTGCCGAGATAGATTCTCTACAGTACAGAAGGGGATGTGCCTTACAAAAGATACCCAAAAAAGCACCCTTGGAAGTATATGAATGGTAACCAGCAGAAGCCTAAGTGGGCTCTGCTTGATTCCTCACGCCCAGGCCTTGGACTCTTAGCCAACACCAGTGCATGCTGGTTCCCTCTGCTGTGGCCAAGTCTGGGTGCACTGGCTGTCTTGGCATCTCATGGCCCCGTGTGATAAGTGGCTGATTTATGTGGCAAAGAAAAGCCAGGCTTTCTCATTTGCGTTTTACCTTATGGAAATTTCCTTTCCATCTCATAACTCTCCCAGTGCTGGCATTTGGGTCATTTTCTTCTCCAGTTGGCTTTGTCAAACAGCAGCGAACTGCCTGGGCATTTGGCCACAGCAGAGGGTCAGGCCAGTGCTTGACTGAGATAAAGTGCATGTGACTTGGCAGGTGTACCCAAAGCCCCCAAGGGCAGTGGGATGTGTGCTTTATCTAATTACTCACAGCCTCGCCACTGGGGTAGAGTGGGGCACTGGCCAAGGGTAGAGAGAGCTCTCTCTTGTTTTAGCACTGGCCTACCTTGGAGAAGACAGACTTAGATTTAGAACACCACCCTCCAAACCTGGCAATGTGTACACTGGAAAATCTGACTGAACAGTCACGAAGGTGAAAAAAGTATAACCAGAAATCTTCCCTAGACACCTGCAGACACCTTGAATCTAGGACTTTCTGCCACCTCATTCAGTGACCTTGGTGTAGTTAAATGACCGTGCTCTGCCTCCAGTTCCAACACTCCATGAACACCTTCCTGCAGAGCTGCTCACCAAGAACTTAACAGACTGAGAAATTGGACCTTTGGAGTGAGAACTCTTTGGACAAAATATGCTATGTCATTTTTATAGTAGAATATATTCACATCTGATTTTTTTAATATACATGGCTAGGAGGAATTTTTAAAAGAGAGGTCGTATTTCCAAAGCTTCTAGAAGAAATCCATAGTTTTACAAAAGCACAGGAACTTTGGAGTAAAGTTAAAGATAATATATTTGTTTGATTAAATGGCTCACTTTAGGACAAAGGACAAAGACCTTACTTGTCCCATTCACCTGTGTATCTTGAGTGCCAGTCATGTCAGTGCATTAATTAGCATTGGTTTAAATGAATGACCGATGGAGAGGACCAAATTAGAAATCTACGGCTATGTCTAGTCTCCTAGTCTCATACTTAACGCAAGATAGGCCCTTAATAACTATTCTTACCTTTCATAGTTTTCTCCCTGACTTTTTTTCTAACATTGCCAAAAATACAAAGCTTCTTCTAGGTAGGCCTCAGAGATGTTCAGTATCTTTCAAAAATATCGAGTACCTGAGCATATTTTCTAATTGTTTCCTCATCAGCCTCTCTAATCTTTATGACTAATTTGCTTGTGTTCTATCCTTGGAGGGTAAGGAGGGAAAACAAATAAGAAAGAATGGCAGGATGGGTCTAACGTAGCCCTGAACTGAGAAATCAAACCAAATACATGACTCATTGGGGGTTAACCATATGCAGAAAAGGATATATACATTTTTTTTTTAATGACTTCAGTAGAAGTCTATTCTGTATTTGAGAGGAGAGAAAAGTGTTGTTAAGTTAAACAGGCCTCTAGAATTCCAGAAATATGTGTCAACCACGAATTTAAGATGGAAAACAAAATATGCAAGTTAGAGAACACTGACCATTCAGCTCAACCCCTTGGTTGTACAGACTGGAAAACTGAAATTCAGAGACTGCCCAAGGCCATGTAACTCATCAGAGTCCAGCCATGTCCTTCATCACATTTGTTTCACCTTCTAAGGCAAGCTGAATCTCTAGCCTGGTGCATTTGCTAAGGCCAAATCTCACAGGGCTTATACCACTTTACTCAAAAAGCACATTGGACAGAGATCCAGTGGTACTTTAGGTGATTCTTGGGTAAAGCAGACCATTTACAATCAGCTTCTTTGAATAACAGGGTTGGCAAATGTCACACACATTTGGCCTGACAACAGCTGGAAGGAGTCAAATGTCTCACACAGGCTTCAGATTCCAGTGATCACTCTGCACTGATTTCGCAGACTGAGCAGAGAAAAGACCACTGACTCTTTCCATGGAGACAACATGCTCAGAGGACTCTGGAGTCATAAACTGAATTCTAGTATTCGTCCTGATTTAATAATGCAGACGACACTGCTCACTGCTCCAGATCCTGAGAGGAACTGGAGGAGACACCTTGTAATCTCACTTCCACATGTAAGTGTCCATGATTCCATTACACATCCAATCACCCAGAGAAAAATTTCAACAGACACCCTTGAGCCATGTGGTGAAAAATCAACTGCCACAACTGTTTAACCAAGTTTCAGTACACTCAACAATGCGATGTTTCATCCATAAAATGTGCTCTCCTTTACAGATTCTAGGCCATCACTAATATGTCTCAGAACATGATAATGGACCCTCTCGTATCTTGGGGGTCAAAAAGGATTTGAAAGCCATTATTTTAAGAGAAAATTGAAAGGGGATTTATTCTTTTATATTTTAAGCCATATTTTCTGTGAGCTCATTGTATTTCCTAAATGGCAATTGTGATATTGAATACCTTTGATCTTCTACATAAATCAAAGCCTCTATTTCCTTAAAGGCTCAGTGTGTGCTATGAGCTCCCACTCATTTGTCTACAAGTTAGGCACTGAAGAGGTTTAGCCTAAACCGCATGCAACAGAGTCCAGGTATAATCCTGGCAGAAGTACACAGAGACGTAAATGGAAACCTCAGGCAGACTCTGTCGGAATATGTTGGGGCCATCAGCTCTGGTTGCCAATTCTACTCAACCCATTTCCTGCTTCAGCAGCCCACCCTGGCAAACATCCGAAATGGCCAAGATCTAAAATAGCCACACAGCAAGGGATACTATCATCCAACGTTTTTATTAATGATTTCTTCAAGGCCGTATCACAGTCCAGTGACCACGGAGTTGTTCAGTGCGGTCGTTCTAAACGCAGCTAATAGCAGGATGTAATTGGAAGCAGCTTCGGCTCACTTACAAAACCCTTGCTCTGTTAATTGTGATTTCACAGCCCACTAAGCAGCACAACCTGGAGCAAACATTTCTGCGAGGAACATCCAGCGTTCTGTTACTCTGTCCTCCCTGCTGCTGTTCTTCCTGTCGCCCTGTGGTTAACGTCACCTTTTTCAAAAGCTCAGGAGCTGGAAGTAGTTGCCTTCCTCAAGGCGACATCCTTTTATTTGTCCCCCTATGTGGCAGCAGACAGCCTGTGGATACACCTATTATTTTGCCTTTGTCTTAACCTTTCCCTTTCCCCCCATTGTTCTCAGAGCAGCAGCATATGTCCAATACACACCTTGTGTTTCCTGCAGCTGGCTGCCAGCCATCCCTGTGAAGCAACAATGGAAGACCTCTTTGCCTTGGCTCACCTGCGCTAGTACCCCCCGATTCTTTCTTTAACAAACTGTCCCCCCATGAAGGAACAATATTGTCTAATGGAAGGAAAATATCAGCAGGAATTCCAAATCATTTGGGGAAAAGTAGGACTTCCTACAATGGCACCCCACTCCAGTACTCTTGCCTGGAAAAATCCCATGGACGGAGGAGCCTTGTAGGCTGCAGTCCATGGGGTCGCTAAGAGTCAGACACGACTGAGTGACTTCCCTTTCACTTTTCACTTTCCTGCATTGGAGAAGGAAATGGCAACCCACTCCAGTGTTCTTGCCTGGAGAATCCCAGGGACGGGGGAGCCTGGTGAGCTGCGTCTATGGGGTTGCACAGAGTCGGACACAACTGAAGTGATTTAGCAGCAGCAGCAACAGCAGGGCTTCCCTGGTAGCTCAGAAGGTAAAGGATCTGCCTACAATGCAAGAGACCCAGGTTCGATCCCTGAGTCAGAAAGATCCTCTAGAGAAGGGAATGGCAACCCAGCCACTATTCTTGTGTGAAGAACTCCATGGACAGAGGAGCCTGGCAGGCTACAGTCCACGGGGTTGCAAAGAATCAGACATGACTGACTGTCTAATACTTTCACAACAGGTCTCTATCTAGAAGAAAATATATTAGAAGAATCTAGTGTTATGTTACATCCACAGATACTCAGAAATAGGCACCACATGCAGACTGGAGTTCATCCAGGGCAAGAGCCCTTAACTAAAGTTTTTGTGAGAGACCCTAAAATAGGGATCCCCTTTCTCTTCGGGACTCAGATTCTTCATATGAAAAAATGGGGAGATCAAGGGTCAGAGTAGACTATTTCTAAGGCTCTTCTATTGAAACATTTTATCATCTGCAAATACTCACACATATCAAAAACAAAAACACAAACTGTGATGCCAAGGACAGTGGCTGTTTAGAGGAAGGAGCAGTGGAGCTAGTACATTAAGAGGTACACCGTGAAATTTTTCATGGAATTAGACTACTGTCTGTAGTTCACTGGTTGCCACAGAATCCACTCAAAACACCAAAAAGAAATACTTATCTTCTTTTGATTCACCTATGTCAGACAGTGTCATTCATTGTTCTTAATATGTCAAGTCTTCACAGCTCAAATAATGCATTCCAGAGGAGTATCAGAGGGCAATTTTGTTTCAATCAATGTGCAAACATCATTGAACATACTCAGATGCTAACATACTAGCAAGGGATTTCATGTAAAGTCCACACAGCGTCAGTAATATTTAAGGAAATCCAACATGCCCATTCTTTGTGCAGTTTTAACTAAAGGTGCTACTTCTCATCAATAAAATCAGAGCCCATTTTCTAATACTTACTACAAGTTTTTGACCTAATGAAGAAACAATGGTTTCGAATAAAATCTGCTTTCCCGAGGTATTCAATTTTCCTCTGTGTGTCATGTGAAAATACCATCCTGTGGGTAGCATCTGTGTCTCCCACCACAGACTTGGTAAAGTTACAGCCCTCCCACTGTGAAGTGGATCACTGGCATGCTGGGGAGGGGATGGTTGGCTAATTCAGCATTCATGCCACTGGGATAATTCTGTAGGAATTGCAAACAGGAACTGCAGTTCAGGGCTTTTGAAACTCCCCAAGGTTATTACTTGATATGTCCACTAAATAGCAAGGTGGAAATGTCTCATGCTAAGCCCCAAGTTAGAGAAACATCTGGACAGTGGATGGACTTAGCTCCAAAGATGGCCCTGGTGAGAAGACTAATGGGCACCAGGTATAGAAACAAATTCATCTTCAAAGATGTCCTCCCTAGTTAGGATCTTTCCAGGAGTCTCACCCTAGAGGAAACAGTCTTCTGAAACGAAAATGGAACTTGTACAGACTTGAGACAAAATATTTTTTTTTTTATCAAGAATCTCTTTTATTGATTATCAGAAACATTACAAACATCTAATATGAACAAATTGTAACATGACAGTATGTAGTTTGAACAATTAATACATTTCAGATATAATATTATACATATTTCATTTTTGAGGCAATAATACTTCAGGAATTTAAGTGAAGCAAACACAAATGAGTGCAAGTAAAAAGAAGCCCCAGAAAGACATTCAAGCCTCTTGACGCCATGTTATAGGTCATGCTCTTCTTATCTGCCCACTGGGATATCGAGAGAATCCTCAAAGACAGGGAGTAATAACAGGAAGGCCAAAGAACTGGGAATCAGACAGATTGGTTCCATTGCTCAGTGACTCAGCAGTCCTGAGCAAGAAGTGCTGAAGTCTGCCCTTAAGCTGGTTTTATTCATCTATTTACAAAAGAAACCTTGGGAAGAGTAAATGAGTGCAAATTACAAATAAGCTCCAAAAATATTAATTATTTTTCCATTCGGGATTGAAGGATCGAATGAAAAAGGAAACTGTGATTTATTGTAAAGTGTAAAGGAAATGAGAAAATAGTCATTTATTTAGCCAACAAATAGATCTGGCCCACCTGCTAGGTGTTGCCTGGCAACACATCATCCATTGAAAGGGAAGACCCTACTAAGCTCCACGGATCCACTGGTTCTCCAAAGGTTACCTATGATAACTGGTTTGTTCACAGCTTGCCAGGTTGCACGTCCAGCAGTTTACTTATGACCAATAGCAGACTTTTGCAGTATAGATCATAGCCAAACATGTGACACAAGTTCTTTGTAGAATGATGCAAGTGGGACAGATCAAATGATAGAGACTTCACTAGTGCTACACGCTGACCGATAAATTAACTTGTGCAGACTAGAAAACTATTCTGAGTTAAGAATGACAACAGAAAGCATCAAATGTTACGTTGGTATTTCCTAGGAGCTAGCTAAAGAAAACAGGCTGTACAAGAGAACAGAAATGAAGTGAATGGGTAAAGTGATTGAAACTGGTGATGCTAAGACTAAATTGAGAGTGACAAGAGATGTCTGAGTCTGTTCAAGTGACCACAAGTAAAGACTCCGAGTGGAGAGCTGTATGTTGACCAGACTAAAGTGGAGAGAAGACAGGTGTGTGAAATCCAACTGGAAGAAGGCTGTGACTGGCAGTCAGAAACAAAGGCCAAGAGAAGATTAATGTTATCCAACAGTGGCAACAAAGAAAACTAAGTTCACAGCTGCTGTGATCAAAACAGCAGTCAGGATATGGTGAAGGCTTGAGCATATATAAAATAATGTGCACCTTGAAGATGGGATAAGAAGGATAATTAAAATCAACTTTCTATACAATTATTTGTGACCTTTTAAATGAAAGGCCATTGTCACCAAAAATACAGAGCATAAGAAAGACAACAGAAGCAAATGTCTGGATATATTCTTAGGACTGCTACTTACTGACACTTTGCTCTTGGACCACGAGTTGGCCTCTGCAGGCATCAGTTTTGCAGTTATCTAAAATGGTGCCAGGCATCACGGAAGGCAGAATGGTCATACTCAGAGATTAACGGTCTCTGGAAAGGGCAGTGGTATCTATAGCCCTTGGAACCCCACCAGATGGATGGCCTTGAAATGGTAATCAAGCCCAACCTGTGTGTACGAGCAAACAATTATGGCAATGAAGGCAGGAGTCTCTGGGTCCCCATCAGGGCACAGTGGAGTGCTCTGCCAAAATCAGTTTGGGTTACATTACATTAGCTTTCGATGATTATCATGCTCTCAAGAAACCGTATTTTTACCGTATGTAGCCAGGATGCTATCCATTCATCCCTGTATCTTTAGAATCTACCAGAGGCATTGGCATGTAATGGTATAGTAAATGATTTACTTAAGATTGCTGAACAGAATTTCTTCAACACTGGAACATAAGAAAGTCAAAGATTAATTCCATTTGCTTTTCAGAACTTAAACTGTGAAAGCCTTGGTTGCCTCACTTCACAATGAGCCTGAAGTTCAGCTCCACTGATTGGAGCCCACTGTTCACCTTTCTGCTCCCATCCTACCTGAGATGTTAAGTCGCAGGGACGGTCCACCAGTCTGCATGTGACTGGTGTATATGTCAGTTACCCTCCGATTCCTGGTTTCTGCTTAAATACAGGAAGGAAAACAAAGTGCCTGCCTTCCTATTATAATGAGAAGGAGGTCTCTCTCTGCATCGCCCACACTCACTCTCAATGAAGTAAGGCACTTCATTTTCCACCAGGGCCTCTCACCCGGCATTAAGAGATTCTCTCATCAGGGCTGGAGCTGTCAACAAGCCCACAGTTGTAAAGTTTATATCAATACCCCAGTGACCAATTTGTCATAAAATCACTTCAAAAAGCACACAGTCATGTTCGCCATCCTTTTTCACTTTAGTCTTTTACTTTTAAAATTTTCATTGAAGGATAATATACATACACTTTATCTGTTGTAACTGTATATCCATCCTAATTGTGCAGCTTGATGAATCTTAACAAACTGAATATTCCCCGTGAAACAATAAAGCTATAAGCACTCAAGAAGAGCTCTCATGCTTCTTCCAGTCACTAACTTCCCACATCCCCAAGCATGACATCCATCCTCACTTTCAACACCAGAGATGACAATGACTTGGTTTGGGCTTCTTTCTATTCATACACTATGCACTCTTCTGTGTCTTGCCCCACCCCCACCCCCCTTGCCTGATGGAGGAAATGGCCTTTGTGTAACAAGGGAGCACTAATAATTTCATGCTTTTAACTTGGGTGGTATACAAGGAAACAAAAGGATACCCTGAAGCTGAGTTTTAGGAAGACTTTGTGTTAAACTCAGTCTTTCTTAAAACACAGATTAAGGTTGTCAGACCCGTTTAAAAGTTCGAGCTGCCCAAGAGACATGTGAGTCCTGCTGGTTGAAACTCTATGAGTCGAGCTACTGCTGTGTGTTAGCAGCTCCCCACATTTGGATGTGGACAAAGATAGGGGCTCAACTCTCCCTGAAAGCAAGGCAGGGACTGGCTTAAGAGGGTAGAAGGTGGTGCGGACTTGTAGGCACAGTAGTTGCCCTGGAATTTAAAGACTGGTCATTATTACAGCCACAAGCCTCTGTAGCTGAGGTCCCTAATACTCTGGGATCATTAACAGGAAGACAGTTTTGCTGGTAGAATCTTAGTAACGGTCTGCTCTTAGCATATGAATCAACTAATGTCCTACTCCACAGTGACCTGGAGTAAGAGGTGCCCAGCCCCTTCCAGTAAAACTCAGTATGACAGGAAAGGATCAAGGGAACAGGGATGAAGCAAAGTTGTTCAGATTAAGCAGAATAAATCAACTGGCAGTCAGCACCTCTTTTTCTTAGGTGGTTACTTTCCATCTTCTCCAGGCATTTTATGGTCCTGAGCATCCATACACACTGAACAGTCTAGAATTCACTGGATATCTTTGAAGTTAGGACTTACCTTGCATCACTCAATTCCCCAAGGCAGCCAGCAATTCCCCAAGATGATGCCACTCCTAAACATCAGCCAGGACAAAGACAGGATGCCAGAGCATTAGCAGCAGGTGGTCTGTTCACTAAAAGAAGAAAGAGACTAGGCAGTGAAAGGTACCCAGTTCTGGATCAACGGTGGCCTTGAGCTAGAGGTGATCATATGGAGAGTCCAGATCAGATCAGATCAGTTGCTCAGTCGTGTCCGACTCTTTGCGACCCCATGAACTGCAGCACGCCAGGCCTCCCTGTCCATCACCAACTCCCAGAGGTCACTCAGACTTATATCCATCGAGTCAGTGATGCCATCCAGCCATCTCATCCTCTCCTCCTCCTGCCCCCAATCCCTCCCAGCATCAGAGTCTTCTCCAATGAGTCAACTCTTCACATGAGGTGGCCAAAACACTGGAGTTTCAGCTTTAGCATCATTCCTTCCAAAGAAATCCCAGGGCTGATCTCCTTCAGAATGCACTGGTTGGATCTCCTTGCAGTCCAAGGGACTCTCAAGAGTCTTCTCCAACACCACAGTTCAAAAGCATCAATTCTTCGGTGCTCAGCCTTCTTCACAGTCCAGCTCTCACATCCATACATGACCACAGGAAAGACCATAGCCTTGACTAGGCAAACCTTTGTTGGCAAAGTAATGTCTCTGCTTTTGAATATGCTATCTAGGTTGGTCATAATAACTCCCAAATATCACTGGAGCCATTGACAAAGTATCCTCACTACTATCATTCTTTTTTTTTAATTCTCTGGTGGCTCCAACAGTAAAGAATCCGCTTGCAATGCAAGAGACCTGGGTTCGATCCCTGGGTGGGGACGATGCCCTGGAGAAGTATTCTGGCCTGGAGAATTCCATGGACAGAGGAACCTGTCAGGTTACAGTCCATTGGGCTACAAAAAGTCAGACATAACTGAGCACTAACACATACATAGCCCATTAACAATGTTGTGATAGTTTCAGATGGGCAGCAAAGGGACTTGGTCATATGATACATATACATGTATCCATTCTCCCCCAAACTTCCCTATTTCTCTAAGAGTAGCTAACAGTTGTTAAGCTGCTGCTGCTGCTAAGTCACTTCAGTCGTGTCCGACTCTGTGCGACCCCATAGACGGAAGCTCACCAGGCTCCGCCGTCCCTGGGATTCTCCAGGCAAGAATACTGGAGTGGGTTGCCATTTCCTTCTCCAATGCATGAAAGTGAAAAGTGAAAGTGAAGTCGCTCAGTCGTGTCCGACTCTTAGCGACCCCATGGACTGGAGCCTACCAGGATCCTCTGTCCATGGGATTTTCCAGGCATAAGTACTGGGGTGGGGTGCCATTGCCTTCCCTGAGTTATTAAGCTAATTATGGATTATTTCATTTACTCCTAAAACAACCCCATGAGATAGGTACTAATAATGTCTGAAAAGACAACCAAACCAGTATTCTTGTCTGGGAAATCCCATGGACAGAGGAGCCTAGCAGGCTACAGTCCATGGGGTTGTGAAAGAATTGGACATGACTTAGTGACTAAACAACAACAAAAATGAAGCAGAAGTGGCCGTATGCCAAGGCCAGGAAATAGATTCATGCCTTAGATCACTGCTCTGACATTCACTATTATATTTTAAACTTTTCTATTTCCTTTAAAGAGAGTCACTACAATTCATTCACATATTTCATGACACTTGAATAGCTTGTGATCTGCAGTTAGAAAAACACTGGCTAAAGCATTATGTTGTATCACTTTCCCAAGCTCTTCTTACTTGATTCTCTAGGAATGGACTTTATGACCACACTGTTAAATTTACCACTCCTGGTGTGCTAGTAAATGCCTAACAGCTAGATCTTTGGGGTTGTGAAGGCCCTGGTTATTAATTTTTGCTGATTTTTACACTGTAAATACTCCCACCATGGCCAATTTGAAGCTATCAACATGATATCGATGAACACAGACTTGGGAAGAAATACAGATGATTGGCTGCCAAGAGCTACTATCAATCAACTAAAAGACTACCAATACATTTCCCCAAAATTTTCAACAAGAACAGAAAACATGTTTTAAAGTCATGTCAGTGATCAGAAGAGTTGGAGATGATTTGTCAATGACATTCAACTACCTGTTTCATGGCAATTAGGGGCTTCCCAGGTGGTACTGGTCTTAAATAATCTGTCTGCCGATGCAGGAGATGCAAGAGATGAGGGTTCAATTCCTGGGTAGGGAAGATCCTCTGGAGCAGGGAATGGCAACCCACTCCAATATTTTTGCCTGGAAAATTCCACGAACAGAGGAGCCTGGCAGGCTACAGTACGTGAAACTGCTGAGTCGGATACAACTCAGTGACTTTCACTTTCATGGCAATTAGTCTAAACCCACAGTCTCACAGATTACATATATATATATATATATATATATATATATATACATATACATACATATGTATATGTATGTATAAACAAGCCTTTTCTATTTGAGTAGGGGTTCCTAAGTGTTATAACTTGAAGAATATTAATTAGACCCTGATACTTCATTATCTGATGCTGGGAGGGATAAGGGGCAGGAGGAGAAGGAGACAACAGAGGATGAGATGGCTGGATGGCATTACTGACTCGATGGACGTGAGTCTGAGTGAACTCTGGGAGTTGGTGATGGACAGGGAGGCCTGGCATGCTGCGATTCATGGGATTGCAAAGAGACACGACTGAGCAACTGAACTAACTTCATTATCTGTACACTGAGTATCTAAAATTCCATCATTAAAAGTGTTTCTCTTTTTTTAAGCTCACGTTTAGCCCATTTAAAACTTTGACCATCCATAAATAGGTGACAAATGAACTTGCATTAATGTGCTAAAAACAAGTAGTTTAAAATATCAGATTATTTTATTTGTAGTAAGTAAGAGAATTGAAGTCGCTCAGTTGTGTCCAACTCTTTGCAACCCCATGGACTGTAGCCTAACAAGCTCCTCCATCCATAGGATTTTCCTGGCAAGAGTGCTGGAGTGGATTGCCATTTCCTTCTCCAGGGGATCTTCCTGACCCAGGAATCGAACACAGGTGACCAACCTAGATAGCATGTGTAAAAACAGAGATATTACTTTGCCAACAAAGGTCCGTCTAGTCAAGGCTATAGTTTTTCCAGTGGTCATGAATGGATGTGAGAGTTGGACTATAAAGAAAGCTGAGCACCAAAGAATTGATGCTTTTGAACTGTGGTGTTGGAGAAGACTCTTGAGAGTCCCTTGGACTGCAAGGGGATCCAACCAGTTCATTCTGAAGGAGATCAGTCCTGGGTGTTCTTTGGAAGGAATGATGCTAAAGCTGAAACTCCAGTACTTTGGCCACCTCATGCAGAGTTGACTTATTGGGAAAGACTCTGATGCTGGGAGGGATTGGGGGCAGGAGGAGGAGGGGACGACAGAGGATGAGATGGCTGGATGGCATCACTGACTCAATGGATGTGAGTCTGAGTGAACTCCAGGAGTTGGTGATGGACAGGGAGGCCTAGCGTGCTGCGATTCATGGGGTCGCAAAGAGTCGGACATGACTGAGCGACTGAACTGAACTGAACTGAAGAGAATTGAGAAAATGGAAATTCAGATAAGAGTATAAAGGAACTGAGGACTTTGCAGTAGTTGCATTTCTAGGAAAATCCATCACGAACAGGGTAACACAATAGGCACTATCACAAATTCTGGTATCATCTGAGATGCAGGACAGTGTCAGGCATCTGTGGAAAGGTATAACTGAGTAGGAGAAAAGTTTCAGGATTAAATCAAATAATCTATTTAGAACATTAGAGTTTCTAGCACAGCCTATTTGCTCAGTAAATTTTAGTATCTTTAAAGAGAGGAAATGGGAAAAGAAGAGAGGTTCTATTCAGAAATCATTTAATGAAAAGTGACGTAAAAACAGATTTCAAGTTGACATAAGCAAAGGGGAATTTATTATCTCACATGACTAAAAAATCTTACCTGGCTTAAATAGCACGTCCAATATTGTCAGTTCAGTTCAGTTCAGTTCAATTGCTCAGTGGTGTCCGACTCTTTGCGACCCCATGAATCGCAGCACGACAGGCCTCCCTGTCCATCACCAACTCCCAGAGTCCACCCAAACCCATGTCCATCAAGTCGGTGATGCCATCCAACCATCTCATCCTCTGTTGTCCCCTTCTCCTCCTGCCCTCAATCTTTCCCACCATCAGGGTCTTTTCAAATGAGTCAGCTCTTCGCCAGTATTGTCAGGTCTTATTACTTCTCCATCTCTTGGCTTTGCATCTTAGACAAGCTTTGCCTCCTGGTGGTGAGAAGGCTCCCAGCAGCTCGAGGCTTACATGCATTCCTCTAAGTCATTCTAACAGAAAGAGGATGGTTTTCTCCTGATGGTTCTAGAAAATATCCTCACATTAACCCTGGTTGGCAATGGTTTGGTTACAGGCTCATTCTGAAACAAATTGCTGTGGTCAGGGACCTAGCACACTCTGGTTAGTCATGCATGTCCCAAGCCACCTACAAGTCAGACATGGATTCACTTTACTTTATGAACATAAGTTTTGGTTCCCAACAGAAAACTGTGGTATGCTTTCCATAAAAATTGGAAATGGATGCTAATCTGTCAAACTACAAGGGAAAATCCAGTTTTGTTCTAGACCATGAGAATTTTAAGACTGAAATGTTTTCCAAATTTCCAACATCTTATTCAGCAAATCAATTCAGAGGTGATACTCAGAAGGTTTAACAACTAATATAGAGTTACAAAAATGAACAGCAACCACACCCCTTGGACCTGGAACCTAAAGACCAGACTCTGTCAGAACTGAACACTTTTCCAGCTGTGCCAACAAGAAAACTGAGAGACGTGGTGAAGATATGCCAGAGAGGGAAGCAGAGCAGCCGGAGAAGTGGCAGAATATTCAAAGGGTGTGGTAGACTGACTATTCACCACCTGGACAGAGTGTTTCAATATCCTAACAACTAGAACAACTATACCAGTGTGTACCTGTGGTGCTTCAACCTTGGCTGAATCTATTTGCAGCTGTATCATAAAGAAGAATGTGCCATTGGCTATGATCCTCTTATATTCAGAAGCCTGGCCTTTGAATTAGGAAACTGTTCTTTTCAGAGGACACCGGAGAAGCAAAAAGGTTTTCTGCTAACAAGATCTAGGACAAATGAAAACATATACACAAAGGGAGAAGTAAACTCAAAGTATAACATAAACCAAATAATAGCAGAATTCATCTTTTCTTACCATTTTAAAATTTGTGACAAATAAAATTGTCATGATCTCATCCTATCAATACTTAATAGCTAGATGTACAGATATTCTTCTATATTAAACCACATATTTACCATTTCTGCTGCTCTTCATTCTTTCCTGTAGATTTGATTTTCCATCTGGTGCTGTTCCCTCTTCCTCTGAAGTAATTCCTTTAGCATTTCTCATAGTGTAAGTCTGTTGCAAGTGAAATAAATAGCTCAGTTTTAGCTGCCTGAAAAAAAGTTTTTATCTTACCTTCATCCTTGAAATATATTTGAACTGGAAGTAGAATGTTGGGATACTTGACCAATTTTTTCCCCAAACCTTTAAAGATTCCCTTGAGCACGGTCGCCATTGCTTCTGAAGAAAGGGGTCCCTCATTCATACTGTTACCCACAAATTGTGCTATTTTGTTCTTCTCTCAATGTTTCTCTCTCTCTCTTTTTTTTTTTTTTTTTATCAATTTGGCAAAGATTTGTCTACATATGGTTTTATTTGCATTTATCTTTCTTAGGGTTTGCTGAGCTTATTGGTTCTTTTTTAAGTTTTTTAACCTTACGTTTAATCACAAAATTGAGGGGATTTTCAGCCATTGTTTCCTCAAGTATTTTTTTTTCTTCTTTCTCCTCTGTTTATGAAACTCAGATTCTACCTGTGTTAGATCTCTTAATATTCAAAAGAACTCTGAAACTTTAACTTTTTTCAATGTTTTCTCTATTAGGTCAGATTAAATAATTACTTTTCATCTATATTCAGCTTCCCTTATGGCTCAGCTGACAAAGAGTCCCCCTGCAATGCAGAAGACCTGGGTTCGATCCCTGGGTTGGGAGAAGGGAAAGGCTACACACTCCAGTATTCTGGCCTGGAGAATTCCATGGACTATGTAGTCCATGGGGTCCCAAAGAGTCAGACATGACTGAATGACTTTCACTTTCTTTCATCTATATCAAGTTTATTGACTGTTTTACCATCTTCAATCTTTTGTGACCCCATATACAACCAGTGGCATTTTAATTTTATATAGTTACTAAATAACTAAGTAGTATTTTTGGATATTTACTTTTATGTTCTAAAATTTCTTCAGTTTTTTTTTTTTTTTTTTATAGCTTCAATTCTCTGCTAAGATTCCTCATCTGATCATTCATTTTTTTTAAAGTCTTTGAACAAACTTATCTTTATAATAAACTATTTAAAGTTCTTATCTGCTAGTTTTAGAATGTGGATAATTTGGGGACCTATTTCTAATGAATGCTTTCTCTCTTTACTTCAGGTCCCATTTTCCCGTTTTCTTATATTGCAAGTAATTTTTGGTTGTATACTATGGAATTATATTATGTCTGTGCCTCTTGAGGTCAATAAGACTGCCACTGCACCATGGCAGAAATGCATTCCCATGCAGAATGTTGGGGAATTCATAGGGTAATCATGGTGTTTCCCTTGAATGTTTCTTTCTCTCAAAGATCATAGTTTGTCTTGTATGTGTTGTCAGTTTTATAGCTGTTTTCAGCAAGAGGACAAGTCTAACACCAGAAGTTTAATGACATGGCCAGAAGCAGAAGCTAGCTAAAGATATTCTGAAGAGTTCATTTAGCACAAGGCAGAGATAGTGCTGTTTCAAACACTGTACCATTTATATACTGAGGAGAATTTGATAGATAGGGGTGAGATTTTGTGGAAATATGTATGGCATGCATTCTCTTTTGTAAGACTACATTGGAAACTATTGATAAAAGTCTTCTTAAATCTAATTCTATATTTACTTTTCATTCCTATTTTGAGCAATTTGCATTACTTTCTCTCTCTTGCTCTATTCAGGAAGCAGTAAGGCTTCATTTTTCTTCACAACACTTTGACATTATTCAAGAGGAAGGACAGTATACACATAGGATATTATGAATAATATCCACTTGAGGAATTATATTGTTAATAAGTAAAAATGTTCTCCTGCGAAGAATGTTCCTCCATTTTTCCCCTTCATATTTTGTCCAGAGCTATAAGGAAAGCTTATGACAAACCTAATTTCTGTACTCTCTGTTCACGCTGACAGACCTGCAACTTCTAGTAGACTCGGCAGCTTCTAACAGGAAAAGGATAAAGATGCACTGCAGGGAGGCGGGGGGGGGGGGGGGGAGGCTCCAATTCCAAGGCGTGGAAATAAGATTAGGAAACTTAAGAGGAATGGCAGCACACACAGACACAGAGGAAAATAAGTGTGCCCTTTGATATAAACAAAAATAAAGGTTTACTTTGAAGGGAAACAAATGGTTTTTAAATATAACATGTATTGAATGATCAACTCAAGTGAACATTACTGTCAAACTACCTGCAGTTGCTGTAGGACCAAAGCTTAGCAATGTCAATGAATTGACAGTTCAAAATTGTCAGTGTTTTCCTACCTCATAAAAACATGTCCCTCTAAATTCAGATGATAAAGAAAGGTGAGGAAAGTTGTCCAAGGCCATTTAGTGAAACGGGCAAGTCTCCTCTTGGCTTCATCAATATCTCTTTCTGGCTCCATCGTCCCAATTGGTAGAGTTCCCCTCTTCACATGATCAGCAAAAGGACAAGTCTAATATCAGAAGTCTAATGACACGGCCAGAAGCAGAAGCTAGCTAAAGATAGTCTGAAGAGTTCATTTAGCACAAGGCAGAGATAGTGCTGTTTCAAACACTGTAATCATGTAGGGTTCCTGGGCTTCTTTTATCTTCTCTGTGAATAAAACGGGCACATAGGAAAGGGTCTGATCAATTTATTCCCACTATTCAACTCAATGGTTTGGTTATTTGAAATTTTTTAATTTACGGTTGGACTTCAAACTTCCTCAAACCAGAGAAATTTGAGGAAAGCAGAACTCTCCTCCCTAACTTCAAATCTTAATACATAAGCCTGGCATCCACTCTTCTTACTTGTCATTTATTTTTTCACAGAATATAACCTGTTATTTGGTGTGTTACTTTCCATTCCTTCTAATCTCTCTCAGATGGACAATATGTTTTCCAATCTTTCTAGTTTCTCCAAGTGCTCTCAACTTTTCTAATTTTATTTAATTTTTTCCTTAAAAGTCAGCAATTTAAAGGATCAGAGCTTTAAATAGGATCAGAGCTATTTAGGCTAAATTTCTCTAGTGCCACGGTTGAATCTTGACCTATGATAAAAATCATTTTGAAAAAACCTGGTCATTTCTTTATTCTCTGACTGGAATTTCCAAATAATTCTTCCAGTCTCCTGACCAGTCTCTCAAAAGTTTACATGCTATTTGGAATTTATCATTTGACAATGATGTACAAGAGACACTGTGAAAAATACAATATTATTTAAGGTATTGATCTTGATACCAAGTAGATTAAAATCTAATGAGGAAAGAACAATTCACAACTGCTAAATTTCAATTTTCAAACTATGTAAAGTAAATATAAAACAAAATATGATCATCCTAATAAACACTGGCTTCCCATGTGGTGCTAGTGGTAAAGAACTCACCTCCCAATACAGGAGACTTAAGAGACATGGTTTCAATCCCTGGATGGGGAAGATCACCTGGAGAAGGGCATGGCAACCCACTCCAGTATTCTTGCCTGGAGAATCTCAACGACAGAGGAGCCTGGTGGGCTACTGTTCATGGGGTCACAAAGAGTTGGCCATGACTGAAGTGACTTAGCATGCACACAATAAACACAGCACAACTTATAAGGGAATTCAGCAAAAGGTATTAAACCTCCTTACTGCTGCAGTAATATGGAAGGCTTATAAGCAGTAGAAATTTTAAGCTAGATCTGCTAAACATGAATGGATTTTAAATAGATTCTCACAGTAATTCCTTAAATGTTTCTGAAAAAAGTTCCTTTGTTGCCTAATAAGAATAAAAGAAGTAGAACTGCACAGTGATACTTCCTGCTAATAAAAACACCAGTATGGCTACAGCCTCCATTTACCCAATTAAAAAGGTAGTCTAGGAACAAAAACCTTGTCTCATATTGCCTGTAACTGTTGAAGCTGAAAACTTTCTAATGAAACATACAGCCAAATTGCACATGTTAGCACTAACCCTAAATTTTCTTCGGATCAGTTGAGTGTGCAGGCTTTGAGCACACTCAGAAGCCCTTCAGCACCTCAAGGGCTTACTTTTAGGAAAGAGTGAGCATGACTTCTGGCATTATACCTCCCCTGGATAAACTACTTATTCATTGAGTCAAACTGGATTTCATTTTCGACATTAAGTCCCTGGGCAAAGTCAAGAGAGGAAGCAAATTACGTATTAACATATGCAGAGTACAGCAATATGTCCTGCCCACATGTTTCAGGGGTTATATTCACAGTCAACCCCTGAGATGTTACTAATGCAAAGATTAATAAAATACTGCTGTGCAGGTTGCCTACTGAGTGGACTATACATGCTTGTTTATGGCACACATATCATTCACCACCCCTGAATGGAGAACTCTGGAATGCAGAGCCTCTGGCTGCATACAAACGTGGCTACAGGAGGAAGTCTGTTTATCTGGGGAATGTGCTACTGGCTGATTTATCATGAAAGGAGCCTGAAAAGAAGTGGTGGCTGCTCTTTCCCACAATCCGATAAGCTGTTACACAGAGATAAACAGTTGCACTGAATTAAGCATGTTTGTCTGTTTTTCGATGCTGACTTTTAACTTCCTGTTCTTTCAGTTTCTTGGGGCTTCATTTTTAATAATGCTAAGCGTTTTAAAATTATGCACAACACTACAGTCTGAATCATTTCAAGTTCAAGGAAAAGGTAAATAAGAAAATATTGACAGCGAATTTAAACATTACTCTAATTGATGTTTAACTGGTAACTGTCTAAGACTACATAAAGTGTTACTTAAGGATGCCCTGTCAGAGGGCTTAAAACTATTTCACATGAAATAGGTGTTAGTCAACTTGTTTTTAAGTACTGTATATCTAATATTTTAATATATATAATATGCAATGAATTGCTTTTTCAATCAAATACTTAATAACAATCACCATGTTAAAGGAAACCCATGGCAAACTTATTATCAATATTTTCACAAATGGTGGAGATAGTTGGTAGAAAGAGAGATGAGTACTTTTCCATCACTCTCTCTGTAAAAATATACAAGCATTTAAATTATTTGACACCAGGCATAATGTTCATTTGTTTACAACTAAAGTTTCTATCTTGGGTATCCAGTTCATGGCCCAGCACTCACAAAGTAGGTGTTCAATAAATATTTGATGAATGACTGCATCTGTGAAGCTTTGAAACGGGATAATAGGCACGTTCCTACTTCAGTATTCTCCTGACTGAAAACCAGTAAATGTAGGAATGTAGGTCAACTTGAGGCCACATCTTTCCTGGCTTTGTACAGATCGGCCTCAGCTACAACTTCCAAATTCAAAGGCAGCATTTTCTCCTGCCTGTGTACAGAATACTGCCTGCTGGCAGTCTTGTCATCAAAGAACATAATAGGGGAAGAACATTTGGGATGATCAGGTAGGTGAGGACACAGAACAACTGATTTCTCTAATTTCCACTTGCTATGTCACAAGTAAAATAGTAGAGTCATCTGCAAATATCAGTATTGTGAATGTCTATATTCCTTCAAGAAATATTTGGTGAATATCATCTGGATGACAGACACTATGCCAGGCCCTGGGTACACAAAGTAAACACAACACAGTCCCTACGTATGAAACAGACAGATGACACTACAACAGTCTGACACACACTACTGCTTTCAGCATGCTGTGATGTTTCATCTGAAGCCTTCTCTGGCTAAGAGCGTTTTCTTAAGAGAATTAAGCTTTCCATAAACTATAAGGTCATCTTTACTCTGTATAGTCAAATTTCCTTCATATTCAGGAGATATCTACATTTCTAATAGGAAAACAGTGAGACTGCGTTGATGACCTTCTTTTAATTAACTATTCTCTTTCATTAGGCACATAAAACAATTATTTCGTAGTGCCAATTTCAGTTTCTTTATCATTAGTGATAATGATCGCAATGTCTTTTACCTTCCACGGCAGTTTTGCTTCAAAGGGAATTGCACATAAAGATCAAAGAGAGACCAGAACTCACAGGAAACAAACAAGATTCTTCTACAGTATCAACCTCTTTAAAAGTCATTATTATTATTAGATTTTCTGGTGCCCTATGGCAGATCTCCCAGAGAAGCTCTGGGTTAACACTGAGTATTCCAATCATGGCCACTGTGAGTGTGGAGGTTCACACCTATTAAATAAACAAAACCAAACTCAGGTGACTTGTGTGTCTCAAGAAAGCAACCCATCACTTGCCTCACGTAAAAGGAATAGGAAGCATTTGGAAAGCCAGGTTTTAAAGGGCAATGCCAATAGGAGAAGGAAGAAATGTCAAAAATGCTGAAATATACAGTGGACTAGTTCTTATCTGGATGTTTTTGTTGAGTTTTGGTTCTTTTCTTCATACCTTAAAAATCCTTCATGTTGTGCATTTCATTTATTCTAAATGAACAAAGAAATAAATATGAATAGTAATAATAAATGCAAATATTTCTTGATCCAGCTACAGCAGGAAGACAAAGAAAGAAATAAACAATTTGACTGAGGAAGGAAGATAGGAAAAAATTCTTGGCCTTTTCTGGTACTGACCACGAGATCTTAAATGTTAAGTTGATATTTACCAAACAGTGTAGAAGGGCCTTCCCAGCAAAGAGACCAACATGTGCAGGGTGATGATGTCATCATCCTCCTCTGAAGTGAAGAGTTCAAATAACTGAAGCATAAGGTTTGAAGGTAGAGGTGGGATGACGCTGATGGGCATGGTGAACAATAAGACTTGAGAGCTTGCCAGATTCAAGGTCATGGAGCATGAAGTCCTTCCTTCAACCTAGAGGCAAGGGGAAGTCAGTATAAATTAATAAGAGATGGGCACTCTGAACAGCAATTAAGATTATACATTAGACAGAGTATCTCCTCCAATGGGATACCCAATGGCTAATATTTACTAGTATTAATATATTTGAGAGCACACTGGTGCTTTTAAACAGTCTGACTGAGCCATAAGCAGCCAGGAAAGACCCCTCCTCCATAAACATCACAAATACACCATCATGCACAAAAGTGGGAGAGCAGACCCATATACTCAACCACACATATAGGTGCATGCAACTGTGTGTTGTCAGGAAACTGCTGCAGGAGTCCCTGCTCTACCGTCTCTCACCTGCCTCTGAATATAATAAGCTTACATCATCAAGAGGATGGGCAAATTGAGAGAGTGTGCTGACCAGTGCTTACTCTAGTGCCAGGGAGCCACATGTCAAGAGTACAACAGCAGGTCCCTTGGTTCACGTCCACATGCAACCAGACAGCCCCACACCAGGATTTTTTAAAAAGTCCCCTGGTAAGACCCCAGCCTACTGTCAACAACATGATCCCCACCTTTGCTTGATTAATAGAAGTTGCATATGTTCAAGCTTATCATGTAAAAAGAAGCTTGATTTAGGGAACTGGCCTAAGCTCCAGTGTACTGTGTAAACCCCAGTATTCATGCTTACCATTCTCCCTGAAATGTGAGGCCCATGTCAGGAGCTGCCTAACACCAGCTAGAGAAGGCAGCCACCAGGCATCACACTTTCTCCAAAATCGGTTTTATATCAATACTACAAGTTATACAATAAAAAATTGTGTAAGTTTACATTTGAGGAAGGTTCAGTCCAGTTCAGTCTCTCAGTCGTGTCCAACTCTTTGTGACCCCATCAATCGCAGCACACCAGGCCTCCCTGTCCATCACCAACTCCCGGGCTTCACTCAAATTCACGTCCATCGAGTCGGTGATGCCATCCAACCATCTCGTCCTCTGTCATCCCCTTTTCCTCCTGCCCTCAATCCCTCCCAGCATCAGAGTCTTTTCCAATGAGTCAACTCTTCGCATGAGGTAGCCAAAGTATTGGAGTTTCAGCTTTAGCATCATTCCTTCCAAAGAACACCCAGGACTGATCTCCTTTAGAATGGACTGGTTGGATCTCCTGGCAGTCCAAGGGACTCTCAAGAGTCTTCTTCAACACCACAGTTCAAAAGCATGAATTCTTCAGAGCTCAGCTTTCTTCACAGTCTAACTCTCACATCCACACATGACCACTGGAAAAACCATAGCCTTGACTAGACGGACCTTTGTTGGCAAAGTAATGTCTCTGCTTTTGAATATGCTATCTAGGTTGGTCATAACTTTTCCTTCCAAGGAGTAAGTGTCTTTTAATTTCATGGCTGCAGTCACCATCTGCAGTGAGGAAGGCTATCTTTTCCTAATTCACAAAAAGATGCTTTGGGGACTAGCATCAGCTCCCTAGCAATATACTGCTATTGTCCTGTTAGAGATAACAAGAGTCTGACATTATGGGTTAAAAACAACAACAAAAAAGAGGACATGGCTTTGGGAAGGGCTCTTTTGTGCAGGTTTCTGGCTCATAAGCCTGGGTACAAAGAACAATTCACAGAGATAAGAGTAGACTCTGAGGTGTCAGAGGATGTGTGGGGATTTATGTGTTATGTTTGTGTGTTATTTTTATGTGTTATTTATGTGTTATGTTTGGTCACTAGGTCATGTCCAACTCTTTGCGACTCCATGGTCTGTAGCACACCAGGCTTCCCTGTCCTTCACTGTCTCCTGGAGGTTTTCAAACTCACATCCATTGAGTCAATGATGCCATCCAACCATCTCATCCTCTGTCACCCCCTTTTCCTGCCCTCAATCTTCCCAATATTTCCTCAGTCTTTTCCATTGAGTTTGCCCTTTGCATCAAGTGGTCAAAGTATTGGAGCTTCAGCTTCAGCATCAGTCTTTCCAGTTCAGGGCTGATTTCTGACTGGTTTGATCCCCTTGCTGTCTAAGGGGCTCTCAACTGTAGTGCTAGAGAGCTGTTTAGCAGGCAGTTAGCCAAGGAGACTGTTAAGTGGTTGAAACTGTGAACACTAGTTGAGCTAACCCAAGAAAGGAGTATTCAGTACTGGAATTGAGACGTAATCGGACATGAATCATGAGAACAGAAACCTAGGAAGCAGAAACAGGTAGAAAAGAATTAAGATTTCAATTAAGTAAGATGAGGACTACAAAGGGTTTATCGTTTAAAGACAGGGAATAAAGACTCATAGCCAAGTCGCTTCCCTACCAATAGCAAAGTAAATGACTCAGTAGAGATTATTGAACTGAACATTAGAAAAACCAGAGTCTGAACACTACTAAGTACAGTTTGTCAGGTCACTTCCTCTCTTTAGTCCTCAGTGTCCATTTCTGGAAGGTGGGGCCACTAAGAGCTATGTCACAGGGTGTTTCAAGGACTGGGTGAGAATACTTGGGAGCACTCCTGGTGCACTGCTCCACATGTGTTTAGTAGATGGTAACTGGAGTCATTATCCCATCAAAGGTCTGAATGGGGACCGTCAGTATAATCACTGTTGCCTTCTTTACCATTTTTGTTCATTCAATTTTTATCTCTTTAGGAATTTGGTGACAGCCTCTGTTAGTCTGCTCCTCCTTTACACAAAGGACAGACCAAAGATCCAGGTTGGCAATGAGAGAGGAGGACTAGCGGGCAGCATTGGCGCCATCCACTGATATCTCCCAGAGGTACAGACATGGGACTCATGAAGATGTTGACAAGACTCCAAGTTCTTACATTAGCTTTGTTTTCAAAGGGATTTTTACTTTGTTTAGGGGACCATAACTTTCTTAGGAGGGAGATTAAAATAGAAGGTGACCTCGTTTTAGGGGGCCTATTTCCCATTAATGAAAAAGGCACTGGAACTGAAGAATGTGGGCGAATCAACGAAGATCGAGGGATCCAACGCCTGGAAGCCATGTTGTTTGCTATTGATGAAATTAACAAAGACGACTACCTGCTCCCAGGAGTGAAGCTGGGTGTTCACATTTTGGATACTTGTTCGAGGGATACCTACGCATTAGAGCAATCACTGGAATTTGTCAGGGCATCTTTGACTAAAGTGGATGAAGCCGAGTATATGTGTCCTGATGGATCCTATGCCATTCAAGAAAATATCCCACTGGTCATTGCAGGGGTCATTGGCGGCTCTTACAGCAGTGTTTCCATACAGGTAAGACTGACAGTGTTGTTGATAAAACACTGTCAGTATCTCTTTGGTTTTATGTCTTTGGGGAACAAAAGGAAAATATCCTAATAGCTTCATCAATGGATGATATTAACCATGTAATTGTTCATTTCTGTAAGTCTCTGGTAATATAGGTTTGCAGGCAGAACAGTACTTGAGCAATGAAAATTGTTTAAAGATATAGCAGGTAGCTGCTACTGCTACTGCTACTAAGTCACTTCAGTCGTGTCCGACTCTGTGCAACCCCATAGACGGCAGCCCACCAGGCTCCCCCGTCCCTGGGGATTCTCCAGGCAAGAACACTAGAGGAGGTTGCCATTTCCTTCTCCAATGCATGAAGTGAAAAGTGAAAATGAAGTCACTCAGTCGTGTCCAACTCTTAGTGACCCCATGGACTGCAGTCCACTAAGCTTCTCGGCCCATGGGATTTTCCAGGCAAGAGTACTGGAGTGGGGTGCCATTGCCTTCTCTGAGCAGGTAGCTAGTGCAGCATAATGAGCTACTCCAAAATTCAGTGACTTAAAACAGCAATTATTAATTACTATAGTTTATAAGTCTGAAGACTGGCTGGAGTGAGCGGATCAAGGCTAGGTTCAGCTGCAGGTAGCTCTGCTCCAAGTTTGTCCCTTATCCTCCACCTGGAATCAGTCAGCTAACCCAGTCATGTTTGTCTGAGTGAGGACAGAGGTGCAAGAGGATGCAAGTTTAACTGCACGGGCCCCTTCCAAACCTCTGCATGCTTCACAGCTGTGAGCATCCCACCAGCCAAAGTAACTCACAAGGCTCAGCCAAAATCAAGGAGCAGGGAAACAGGTGCCACCCACAACCCACATGCTGCTAAGTTATATCACAAAGAATGTGGCAAAAAAAAAAAAAAAAAAAGATTGTGGCTACATCACAGAGCCATGACTTCAAGTCCTCAATACAAACAAGCACAAGAAGGTACAAAATCACTGAGCTCTATTTTTTTCCGCACTAATTTTTTCCCAAGCATTGCTTTATTCAGAGATAAATTATAAAAAAAGAAATTTTCATGGTATAAACCTGCAAATGTATGCAGAGATGCTAGATAATTACTACCAAAAAAAAAAAATTAGAGGGAACAATTTAGCACATAACTTAAACTAGATAAAAAAAATCTGATAATTGGTTCTCATAATTTTGTTAGGGAAAGAAGGAACATATTAGTCAACTCTTACAGTGCTCACAAGTCACAAAATTAGAGATGGAAAAGAGCTAAGAAATCATCCAGCTCAAAATTCTCATTTTCCCATGCCCTAGAAATATTGGTTTCATGAATATTCCCATAGGTAGGTAGCACATGAACTAGAACTTAGACTGATCTTTTTGTACTTTGGGGCTCTTTCAACTCTCCTATGTGATTTTTATGTTATATGAATTTCAATATTTTTCCTGGTAAATGTGGCAGTAATACAAGTCCATAAGATATGAATCATATACTTTGCTTCCTACCAAATGACTGTCATCAAAGCTCCATACACTAAAAGAAGTCATATTACACCCATGTTGTCTGTACATGTCACCAACCACTTAAATTGGTTCTACTTACATTGGAATAATCTTATTTCTATATCAGAGACTCAAGGCCTTTAAAATTCTACATAGAGTTCTGTGCTGCTCTAAGCAACTAGTGCAAATTTTTCTTCCTTCTATAAGCACACACTCATATTATGAGTAATTAGGATAATTGATTTTTCATAAATATCCTTTTACTTCATTAGATGGATAGAAAATACTGCACATCTCAAAGCATATCATGTTAGTTTTGCCACTGTTTCTACACTTGGATAACAAAAGATGGAATTTGCTATTTGAAAAGAGAAAACTAAAGTGTATATTTGTCATACTTCAATAATAATTTCATCAGATAAGTGCCAAACATTTTATAAATATTTATATTGTACTCAATATTACCACTAGTAAAGAATTACAAATATGTTTTTCTGACCTTAGTTTCTCCCAATACAGTAATAGCACTCCAGGCAGCCCACTCCAGTACTCTTGCCTGGAAAATCCCACGGACAGAGGAGCCTGGTAGGCTGCAGTCCATGGGGTTGCTAAGAGTCGGACATGACTGAGTGACTTTACTTTCTCTTTTCACTTTCATGCATTGGAGAAGGAAATGGCAGCACACTCCAGTGTTCTTGCCTGGAGAATCCCAGGGACAGGTAAGCCTGGTGGGCTGCCGTCTATGGGGTCACACAGAGTCGGACACGACTGAAGTGACTTAGCATAGCAGATGTGTAAATACATATTTACCCAAAATAATTAACAAACTGTGCTAGGCAAATAAAATTTTAATCTACTTTTACTTTTTTATTACCTATAAACTCCTCAAAAGAGATCAGATTATCTTTTAAAAATGTAGGTTATTAAAACCCTGTGCTTGTTCACAAGGGGAAAAACCACTTAATCATCAAAGGACCTAGCTTATTAGTTCCCTTATCTGGTCTATATCACTATAAAATCACAAATACTGATATGGTTTTTGTCTCTACATTATACATAAGGAAACTAAAACTGTCATGTTATATTGAAAAGGACATAGATTTAGGCAGCACCAAACGGAACCTGAACTCCAGCTCCACAATTTACAAAGAGTGAGTGAGTGTTAATTGCTCAGTCACGTCAGACTCTTTTCAACTATGGACTGTAACAGGCTCCTCTGTCCATGGGATTGCCATTTCTTCCTCCAGGGGATAGTCCCAACCCAGAATCAAACCTAGGTCTCCTGCAATGCAGGCAGATTTTTTTTATCATCAGAGCCTTCAGGGAAGCCCCAGTTTACAAGCTTATTTATAAAATAAGCAAAATACTATCCACTTAAAAAAGTTATTGAGAGGATAAATTGAGAGAAGCCATGGGAAATGCCTTACCAAAAAAAAACTAACAGATTCAATAAGCAGTAACTATTATGAACCTAAAATCTTTGGAAAAATTGGTGGAAGAGCCACCTCTAACACCAGCTCCAAGAAGTCCCGAGAAATTGTTGCTGGTCCCTCATGTGCCTGTCAGTCAGGCAATCCGTACGAAGCTCCCTGGGTGCATCCTGCAACACCACAGGGGTTAGAGAGACCACTCAAGTCACGGAACTCAGCCTTGACCTCGAAGAACCTAAATTCTGGCTATGGATACGGTACTATTATGAAATAATAGTGACTACACTTCTGAATACATTCAAAGGGCTTACATGGTAAGAAATGACCTTTGGGAAAGTTTTGAAGGTGACTGAGAGAATGAAAGCTGTACTAGAGAAAAGCTAATTGGGCCACAGTCCGAATGAAACACTGGATCTGAGGAAGTCAATCAAAAAGACATGGTAGGAGTCTGTGAGCAAGAGGACAAAGACCTTGACAGCAGTAAGAGGGTGAGCAGGAGAAGAAAGGAGAGAGAGGGCTTCACTGCCCCCTTCTCGGTCTCCAGGTGCTCAGGCTCTGATTAGGCCCCCACTGGTCCCCTCAGCCAAAGGAAGTGGGGAGATGGGGCCATCTGTCTACACTCTGATCTCCAGGCCGCCTTCCAAGGAATCCTTCACCATAGAGCCTTAGACTTAGCCTTTCAGCTAAGCATCATGAATGAAAAGCAGTCTTAGGGGCTCTTACATAGCTAAGAATTCAGGTGTGTTACCCTTGTGAAGCCTATCTGTCTTTAAATAAGAATTCTTTTAAAGAAATAGTCAATAGCAATCCAAAGCAATAAATTCCTGATGGGGACTTTGAGACACTCTTGCACCTACATTAACGAGAGAAGTGTTTTAGAAGAGGGGCATTTTCTGGGTGCCCCTCATCCTCCCTTTTGCTCAGGATGGATTCTGATCCTCTGCCCTGGTGTCTGGTAACTGTGGTGACAGCGTGCAGCTGGTAGCCACAAAGATGCATGCCCGGTGGTCACCTCTGCCATCCATTTTCAACTGCTTTTAACTTCTTGAATAATTACTGGAAAATGTCTGAGCTTGAAATGAGCTAGGGGAAGAAAAGAGGGTTAAACTGTAGGGAAAAAAAAAAAAAATATATATATATATATATATATATATATATATACACTAAGATAAATCCACCACACAATTACAAAGATTCCACTCATTTAATTGTTGAGTACCAAACCACAGCACAGAGTTTATGGTCACAAAATCATTCCTGAGAGCCAGACTTATCAAGAATGATAAAATTTGTGTATCTTCTCTTTTGTGGTTGGGTCAGTTTAGACCCAACCAGTACCAAACCACAGCACAGAGTTTATGGTCACAAAATCATTCCTGAGAGCCAGACTTATCAAGAATGATAAAATTTGTGTATCTTCTCTTTTGTGGTTGGGTCAGTTTAGACATCATCATCTCCCCATTTGGCCGGAATAGCTTTACTCTTGGGATGGCTTCAGAAGGTACTTTTCTCTCCAGTTTCCTCTCCTTTCATTATCTTCCTACTAAAGAAGAATTCCTCTAGAAATCAGCAAAGGAGACACCCTCCACTGTATTAGTTCATACAACAGGCAGCCTGCAGACAGCAAAAACCATGTGAAAGGAGAAATTCTTAATGATTTGCTGAGTTAATCTGTATCGCCATTGACAACAAAACAGAATATTTTCTTGATGCTCTTAATAAGTAGACAAACCACTCTTTGGTGGTCCATTGTCTAAAGCAACAGAATTGATTTTTTAATTTGGTAATCAATGAAAGCTAGAATCAAAATCCTTCTTTATTAGCAAATATTTATGGGGTCTATTCACCAACCCCTCCGGTGAATAAGCTTCTTTTCAAAGTATTTTAAAGATTGTATCCCACTCTCCTCTATAAGCCTGCAACCTACCCACTTGGGGGAAAATACTATTTATTCAAGTAGAAAAGCAGGTTGGTTGCCTTTAGCAAGGCAATTGTCTACATGGTACTATTCCAAAGCAGTGTTTACACTTGTGCTTTTTTCAAACAGACTGTAGTTAGAGCTCCTAAGTTGTTCAGTTAAAAAAAAAGAATCTCATGAATTGTTCCAAAATATTCCTCACTCCTTTCAGGAGATGTCTATTTCCTTGGTCTTTCTTGCCTTAGCCAGAGCAAGGTCAGCTGCAACAGAACAGGCATAAGTTGACTCAGTTATTATTGCATCCCTGAGTGTTAAAGTAGCCTCAGCAATAAATGGGTATTTGGGTTAAATAGCTCATACAAAGGGCAGAAGAGAGCCTTGAAAGGATCCTAACGCCTCTTTTCCATGCCTGACACAGTAAAATCTTTTTTCAGAATTTTTAGCACTAGTCATATCCCAAGAACTCCCTGACCCTGGGAAGTAGTCATTATATCATTTACCATGACATGGATTTGGACATGTCATGCATTGCTCACATCAAGTCCCTGAGAAGAGTAGCTCAAACTAAATCCCTTGCAATAAGTTTCCCAGATTTTATCTAGATAGGGTATGAGGAATAGCCTGTAAAGACACTAAGCAGTCTATTCTTCCTCCTCCACCCAATTCCATAGTGAGAAAGTGGACCAGCACTCCGGTCAGTCTATATTAAGTATCGTCTTCCCTCAATGATTCATTCCTCCTTTAATTCAAATGCTATGGGGAAGAATCACACATGAATTCCTGTTATCATAGGAACATCAGAAAAACAGCTGAAGGACTGGTTGTTACAAAAGGCCGCATAGGGTTAGCTGTGTCCAAGTATCAGATAGACTCCAGAATGGAAAAATAATGCTTTTTTTTCTGTGGATAAATAAATAAATTTAAATTAGAGCAGAGTTTCTCAACATTGTCACTATTGGGCTGGATACTTCTGCTGTGCGGAGCTGCCCTGTGCACTACAGGTTGGTTAGCAACATCACTGGTCCCTCCTCACTAGACTGCATGCCAACAGGGCCTTAAGTTGTGGTGCACCCAAATGTTTCCATACGCTGTCAAATGACAAAGTTCTCCCCCTTCCCCGCAGACCAGCACTGACTTAGAGCAGGGTGTATCTAGAGCCAGCATAAGGAAGAGTTATTAGAAACAAAATGATAGTCCTGAATGAGGAGGCTGTAAGTCCTTAGTCACTGGAGTTATTCAAACAAAAACTGACCTATATATAATTGAGGAGACAAAGCAACATAGTATCTGAATTGTGTTGCATTTAAGGGCATTTCTTAATTTTATAATTATATGGTGCTAAAGCAAAATACTCTATTAAGATGAGTCATTATAATGAAAGTATCTAAAACATGAAACAAAATAAATTATAGACTCTTTTCCATTGGGATTAATTTGAAGAAGTCTAATCAATTGTTACTTCACTTGATTATGGTAGTATTTGTGTGAGTTTGGTAAATCAAGCTTCTCAATTATGTACTAGTTACAACTAGGACACATATAATTTCCTTTCATTAGAAAATAAGCATTTATTAAGCATATGTATTTTAGGTTCAGCAAGAACACTACTGTGTAGACTAGGTAAGGGGAAGCAGAAAGCACGCAAAATAAAATGCATAAATCTCATTACGAAACAGGCTCATAGAAATAGAAAACAAGTTTAGAGTTACCAAAGGGGAAAGGAGAGTGAGGATATATTAGGAGTTTGGGACTAACAGACACACTGCTATATATAAAATAGATAAACAATGAGGAGCTGCTATATGGCATAGGGAACTATATTAATATCTTGTAACAACCCACAAGGGAAGAGACTCTGAAACAGAGTATCATTTTGCTGTACACCTGAAACACTGTAAATCAACTGTCCTTCAATAAAAACATTTATAAATAGTAGACATTTTATGAGCCCTTGAGGCATCTATAAGCAAATACCAAATCCATACATAAAACACGTACAAAAACTGAGAATCAGTTGACCGTGTAAGTACTAGGAGACCAGAGAGAACGACGGAATGAGCAGAAGGGAATGGAGGTAAAGAGGAAAAAGACTCTTAAATCTGTGTGAACAGAAAGCGTATCCATGTGAACAGAAAGCTTGCCTTTGACGTGTCCCTGGAAAGCTGCTTTCTCATAGTCTAATGATGTATACTATCTGCTCATTCTTGCCTAAAAAGGAGAACATAGTGTTCTATCTGGAATGTACTGTCCCTTAGCCATTTGGCCAAGCCAAATCTTTCTCTCTTTCAGTTCTCAGCTCAGACACTGTCCTTTTTAAAAAAAAAAAAAAATCCCTTTTATTTGTTTTTAACTTTTTGGCCATGCCACACAGCATATGGAATCTTAGTTCCCGGACCAGGAATAGAACCCATGCCACCTGCAGTGAAAGTGCAGTCTTAACCACTGTACTGCCAGGGAAGCCTCATACCCTATCTCTTTTGAGAAATGCTTCCCAAGCTCCCACTACTTACGTACACACCTCCATTACTAGCTTATTAACTATAATTATTTCTATGCATATTTATTTTCCCGCCTAACAATAAGCTACTTGAGTTTGGGAACCACATCTTTTATCTTTGTATTGAGGGTACCTAAAACAATACCTCCACCAAGTTAAGAGTAAATGCTTTTTGAATGAATTGAAAGAATTAACAGACTGATAACCTGCTGCCTGTCCAGAAGGATGGAAATCCCTGAATGAATCCTGGGTTGCAGATCACATCCATGACCTACTTATTCTAGGTCAGTCTGGATGATCATAAATGAAAAATAAGCATTTTTCTACAATGAAAAACTGCATATGATACAAAAGACAGATGATGTAGCAAAGTGAGCTTGTGGGACAAACCCCACACACACACCCTCCCTACCTTTACTGCATGCCACAAAAGATGCCTTGATTTGAGAGTAGCTCGGAGAAGGCAATGGCACCTCATTCCAGTACTCTTGCCTGGAAAATCCCATGGATGGAGGACCCTGGAAGACTGCAGTCCATGGGGTCGCTGAGGGTCGGACACAACTGAGCGACTTCACTTTGACTTTTCACTTTCATGCATTGGAGAAGGAAATGGCAACCCACTCCAGTGTTCTTGCCTGGAGAATCCCAGGGACGGGGGAGCCTGGTAGGCTGCCGTCTATGGGGTCACACAGAGTCGGACATGACTGAAGTGACTTAGCCTAACCTTAGCCTAGCCTTAGCCTAGCCTAAGGGTTCCACTCCATCTGCTCTTAGACTGACTATTCCCAGAGACTACTATCCAACACTGAACATAGGTGGGCACCCAAGGCCATTCCAGATTAGGTTAATGCCCCATACTTACTCTAATCAAGCTCTCTTCAGTCTTTCCACATAAAGAATACAGTGTTGACTATGCCAGATTCTGTGCTAGGAGCCAACATGAAAGAGAAGGAAACATCATCCTATCCTTAAGACAAGTAGAGTGACAGCATTAGAAATCCATTCACCAATCCACCTTTAGGGTCTCTATCACTAGAAAAGAAAAAATGAGAGTTGCATTTAATGAGCTTAAAATTGCAAACACAACAATCACAGCACAGATACAGCTATACATTTTTAGCATGCCTTCCTAAAAATTTCAGTTCAGTGATTAAAACTCTGGGTGCAGACTAACTAAAATTTATCTAATCCTTGCCTCTTTCCTCATTTCTAAGACTAAGATATTAATAGTACCTCTTTTACTGGGTTATTGCATGAATTAAATGAGAAAATACATGAAAACCAGGTTAAAAAAAATAGAGTTTCACACATAATGAGAATTAAACATTTTTGATTTTAGTATATATTATCTGTTCGCTTAAAAAAAAAAAAACTTTCAGCATCTCCAGTGCACGAGGAATAGTTCCAAGAGGAATTGAGGTTCATGAAGGTCAAGTACCAAGTTTAAATTTCTAGCACTTTACAAGCAGTGGAATCAACATTAAAATCTAGATAGCTCGCCTCCCATGCTGCTATCCTGATCACCCGCTCTCACAGCCTAAGCGTCAGAAAAACTCAAGAATTATCTCAGATAGAATCTTTTGATTTATTTCCTTCCCAGACTTTTCATGCTAAAGCAATCTCACAAATCCCACCCCACACTCCCCACCCCCCCACCCCCCCCATCAAAACAGGGCTGTGTTATTTAAGGACTTTATCACAGGGAGGGAGGCAACAGCAAGAGCAATTCAAAAATGCTTTTGTTAACATTGTTTCACTGTAGAAATTTCTCGCCAGAGGTAATTATCTAAGATGCACTATTTCTTTTCCTTTGCTTCGGAGTTAATTTATTCCTTAATTAATTCCCCTTCTGTCATGTGTCTATTTGGAAACTACTCATGAAAAACAAGAGATTACCATCAGCACCACTGGCCGCAGGGCAATAGAATGGCCTATGACTGAGAACCAGCTTCTGTGGTGTTCACACGTCTAGGATGGAGGTCATGAAATGAAAACCAAGGGGTATGGGCATTCCTGAAAGATCAGTAAGTGTTTCATAATATAGTACAATTATAGATGAATAGATCAGCTCATCAAAGTAGGACTGTTGAAATTTTCAGTTAAAATGAAGTTGTGATTTTGCTTTAGCAGCACAAAGTTCTCTTTCCAAATCACTATCAAATATGTGCCTTTTTAATAGCTCAATATATACAAGGCTCTTCATGGGGTCGCAAAGAGTCGGACACGACTGAGCGACTGATCTGATCTGATACAAGGCTCAGGATGTCAATATGGAAAGAGCCAATACGTAGCAGTTTATAATAATGAAAGTCTATTGATTTAATGCAGAATAGAAGCACTTTTACAGTTCTCTGAAAAACGCAGTTGAAAACTTACAGAGTATTTTCGCAATAGTGGACTCTGAAAATTCAAGAATAATGTTCCAAAAGCACCTGCAGTTAAACTCTAAGCAAACACTGCTACTCCAGGCCGTATAGCAGTGGGACTTGGAACACTAAAATTGTGGTGTCGCTATTTTTGACATCACCACCTGGTATATTATGGAAATCCCTCTGTTACTAGTGACAAAGTCTTGATTCCTGCCAGCGCCTTGATTTTACATTCCCATAGAGGGAACTGTAAAACACAGGAAAATACAATAGGGACAACATCTTCAAAAATTATATTCCAAAAATAGACCAGGTTTACTTGCCAAGTGGTCAGAATGGCAAAGCATATTGAGACATTTGCCATCACTTATTAGGGTCAAATTGGCAGGGCGTGCATCCCAGGGACCAGCAGATCCCTACCAGGCACTGTGTCTCCACTTTGGGTGTCTGCCATTAGGTTCACAATGAGGCCTCAGAGAATACAAACCAGGCAATTAAGCTCTCCCAGTGTGGAAAACAGATGTGATGGAACACATAATCTATAATTTGTTCAGGATTTTTCTCCAAAAAGTAACTTTCCATCAAAGCAAAAAGGACATATGTGCATTAAGCATATATTACCTATATTGACACAGTCATTTTAAGGAATGGCATTTATACAAGATTTAAGAAATGTGACAATAAATGTAAGCTGGTGTCATCCAGTAAACTTCAACTGCTATCAGAATTCACTTAACTGAATCTCTGCTTTTATTTCTACCTGGAAGAAACTGCTTATGCCTTTTTTCTGAGATGCTTCCAGGAATTTAAAAGTTCTTTAGCCTTTTTATAGTCTCCAGTGATGAACATTATTTATGACCTGCTTCTTTTCAAGAAGATTTCAAGGTGACCCGTAATGACACAAACAGGAGAACAAATTAAGACATAAGTACTTAAGTAATTACTACCAACCAAATAAATGGTTTTAATGAACTCAGGTTTTGTTTTTTAACCTCCAATCTTGACCTTTCTACTATTAACTTATTAACTGCTATTAGGATTACAAGGTTCCTGGCCTTCAACACCTCACAGCCTGAGTCAGAATGAGTATGTTGTCCATCTGATTACCCTTCCCTGACTTTTTCTTTTCAAGTTGGATGTCATCCGCTGTGGCCTGCTTAGAACATAACTTTTCTCAAGTCATTTCTTTATTTAAACTTTGTAATGTCTTTTTATCTCTTAAAGAAGAAAAATCAAAATCTTTATCATAGCATGTGAAATACTTAGCAGTCCAGGCACAATCCTTTTATTCTTCCTCATCCTACTAATCCCTAGAGAGCACTGGGTACCCTGATAACACTGAATAATCTGCTGCTCATAAAGCAGATGTGAATTTGCCCATCTCTGCCTTTGTGCTCATCTTTCTGCCTGAAAACTTCCTTTCCCTTCCTCTGCTTGGTAAACGTTCACTCGGTCTTCAAGATCAAGTCTAAGTGTTACCTCTACATGGGAACCCACCATGGCTCACTTGAACCTGCTCCGTCACCTGTGTTTTTGTATATATACCTGTATCTCAAAATTTTATCCTTAGTATGCTTCTTCATCCCCCACAAGACTACACCTTCCTAGAAGACAGTGGGGGTACACTAGTCATCCTAGGACAATATAAATTTGAGAATAGTGTCATGTAACATCAATGTCGATTGAAGTTTGCTGAATGAGTGACTGCTGGGTCAGCCATTCCCACCACCTCTTTCATTTTTGAACATTTACTAAGTGCCAGCTGGTGCATTAAGTTCTTCACAAGTATTATCATTTCATCCTTAAATAACTTCACAAGCCAGAAACTACTTATTCCCTTTTTACAAAAGAGGAGACTGAAGCTTAAGGAATTAAAATAACTTAAATAAACCAATAACTTAAAAAACTAAATTCAAGCAGCTAGTGAGAGAATGGGCTGGTATTCCACTGCTGGCCTCTTTGATGCCAATCCTATGCACTGAATGGTTACCCTACTTGCTTATATACCTGACAGTTCTGTTGAAGTGATGAACATTTAACAGGAAACCCATGAATAGCATAGTTTTATTTACTACAAATAATATGGTATATAACCCTCTATCCTAAACTATTGCAAAGGATCTCAGAAATAAAGAAAAATCATTTTTTAAAAATTAAGCTACAGCCCTTAGCTCTTCCTACACATCCTCAAAAGTTTCGGACTTCAATTAACAGTAAAAAAAAGGATAGGAGTGACTTTTTTAATCAATAGAACTAAATTTATCATATTATGTTATACAAGTGACTTCAGGGGCCACAGAAAAATATGGATTTGTTCAACTTGTGGCTTTGTTAAATCCTCAAGAGGCACTGTGAAAAATCAATATCTCAGGCACAAAAGGATGTGTTTTTAACAGGTCTTTTGCTGTCAAGTCATCCTTGAAGTCATCTTTTTGCAGGTGTCACTGGCAAACACTAACACACATCAGACCAGATATGCCATAGACTTTCTGATCTTATTGTTACAGACTGCAACTCAGGCTCATTCAATCCCATGATTTCTCTTAAAAATTAATTCACGAGGGGAAAAGGAATAAAGAGCAGATACAGGCTGATACAGTAGGCAACATGTCATCTTGTTTCCCTTCTAAGTATCTGCTAAGTCTTGTTGGAAGCAAGTCATTCCTGAGACAGTGCCTTGTTAGAAAGGGAGCAAGACAGACCCTTGTCAAATGTGGGTTTTCACGATGAGAAACCTGACATGTCTGATGATGCCAGTCTCCCGGGAAAATGTGATTTGAGGGACCCTACATGCTCTACATAGCACTTCAGCCTCAGTGATAAGGGATGAGAATGCCAAAATGGCTAACCTTGATATTCATAAATTACTTAGTCACAAAGGAAGAAAATGAAAATGTCTGACAACATGGGTTACAAACCACAGGTGTTGAGTGCAAAGATTTCAGGAGAGAGAGAGATAGCAATCAGGGTTACTATAAGCCATTTATGAAGGTTTCTACCATGATTAAAGAGTCCTTTTCTGGAACATCCCTACAAAATCATCAGGACTTAGTCATACCATTAATGGGAATGGCGGTACAAATCTTGGACTAGAGTGTTTTTTGTGCTCATGGCATGTAAGAATCAGTGAGTTTTGCAGATAAAACTGAGAAAATTGGCATTTGCTATGCTCTGTTATCGGGGAAGGCAATGGCACCCCACCCCAGTACTTTTGCCTGGAAAATCCCATGGACGGAGGATCCTGGTAGGCTCCAGTCCATGGGGTCGCTAAGAGTCGGACACGACTGAGCGACTTCACTTTCACTTTTCACTTTCATGCACTGGAGAAGGAAATGGCAACCCACTCCAGTGTTCTTGCCTGGAGAATCCCAGGGACGGGGAAGCCTGGTGGGCTGCTGTCCATTGGGTCGCACAGAGTTGGACACGACTGAAGCGACTTAGCAGCAGCAGCAGCATGCTCTGTTATATGACTTCCTTGGCACCCCACTCCAGTACTCTTGCCTGGAAAATCCCATGGACAGAGGAGCCTGGTAGGCTGCAGTCCATGGGGTCGCTAGGAGTTGGCGACTGAGCAACTTCACTTTCACTTTTCACTTTCATGCATTGGAGAAGGAAATGGCAACCCACTCCAGTGTTCTTGCCTGGAGAATCCCAGGGATGGTGGAGCCTGATGGCTGCCGTCTCTGGGGTCGCACAGAGTCGGACGTGACTGAAGCCACTTAGCAGCAGTAAATCCAGATTAATCTCTGACCCTCAAACATGGGCTCCAGTCAACTCATTGCATGCAAAACATTCCCAGATGTGCTGCAGGTAGTGTGGTCCAAAACAAACAAACAACAACAACAAAAAATGACTAATCCTTTCTGCAATAACAATATGATTGGCATCCTTTATAGGCAGATAACTCATGTGATGGGAACAGCTTGAATTCCTCAGGCAGTTTCTTAACTACACACCACCTCCAGTTTCATTTTAAAATCCAAGCCAATCTGAGGTTTCTGTACAGCTAATAGTACAGCTTGATCATTCTCAATAGGAGGGTCACTGCAGTCTCATCCCATAACAACTTTGAGAACTGGCTTTACGAATAAAATAACATGGGTTATATGGTAGCAGATGGCTTAAAGTACAGTAGTCTTGTGGGCTTGCATATAATCACTTAATTAAAAGAATGAAACAAAGCATTCAGCACTGCATGTGTGATAAAAACAATTAAAGGTGTAGCTTATTCTTAGAAAACAGCCCCAAAGTGATATGGAAACAACACCAAATGCAAAGGCAAACCCTTGGAGGTTATTATCAAGTCTCCTCATTCCCAGGACAGCACCAATGGCTTATTTTTCAAATGCATACAGTTCAGCTTTGTAGATAGCACTTTTCTTGGGAAGTAATAATTTGATGCCTCTTTACCATCTGGAATTCTTATAGCTAAGCACAGGTCCCCGTAAAAACCAGCTATTGTTGCCCCCATCAGCACAGCCTCAGAAGATAATAACCACGAACTTTCTGAAAAGAATCCTCATCATGGGCAATCACTTTAGTAGGACACTTACTTCTACTGGACTATAGACCTACATCTGCCTTTTTGTTCTCTTTTGAATAAAATGTCTGGCATTGTGTCACCACAGAAGGCATGAAGCTCATGTTTAAAATGGGTATGTCATATCCTTTATATGTGGATTTTAAAAAGAAAAGATACAAGTGGACTTACAAAACAGAATGAAATAGACTTAAAAAAATGAAATTGTGGTTGCTGGGGGGAAGGGATAGGTAGAAAGTCTGGGATGGACATGTACACACTGCTATATTTAAAATGGATAACCAGCAAGGACCTATGTATAGTATATGGAACTCTTCTCACTGTTCTGTGCCAGGCTGGATGGAAGCGGGATTTGGGGAAGAATGGACACATGTATTATGTGTGGCTGAGTCCCTTCACTGTTTACCTGAAACTGCCACAACATTGGTAATCAGCCATATCCCAATATAAAATAAAAGTTAAAAGTTTGGGGAAAAAGAATATGTATCTGAGCGAAACTATAAAACAAAATGGGTATGTCATGGATGTCCTGAATGGGAAGAGTGACCACAGGACGTGGAGGCTCACGGTGACTGACATTTCTAATTCATATTCCCTTTTCTCACAACCTCAAAGAATAGACTACCCCAGCTCTTTCCCAAAGCTTACACTCTTTTATCCCTATGATCAGAGCATCATTGAAATGAAGCATGACGCCCAGAATTCTAAAGACTTCCCATAACTTGCTAAAAAAAAAAATGCCAGGAGAAATAAAACTACCAAATAAATTGGTCTTTAACTCAAAATTCTCAACAGCAAATGAGGATGGTTTGGATACCTACAGGAACCTGACTTCATAGTCAGCTATTATCAGAAAAACATTCCCAAGAAAGAATAAGAACAGAGCAACTGATGTGAGTGCTGAGGGTTTGGCTGCTTACGTATCTGTACACAATGCATTAGTCTGCAGAAAAATCTTACCTTATGAGCAGACCTTAGTATGGGTTCATTTGATGAAGACTTCCCCTAGGTATATGTTTGTCTGATTCCTACTTTAGGTTTATATGGGGTGAGGACTAAGGCTCCATGAAGGGTCCTTAGTTTGTTTTCCTTAAGATAAAAAGGCACCTTTGTAGCCCAAGGAAATTGGTGCAATAACCTGATCCAGTTGGCATTATACTGACTTCCTTTTGTATACTCCTAATTAGTTACACAGAGATAATTTGGAGAAATTCTGGTTTTAATAGTATGAAAACCTTTGCTTCAGCTACCTTAAGGTTTAAGCCAATTGTCTTTGTATCATCTCACTTTGGAGAAAACTTGACAATGGTTAGCGAAGGATCTACAATGCACAGAATATTGTTTATAGGTAGTGTTTGAGAGGAGCTTTACATTGCTTACTGGGGTAGTTAGTCTGGGAGGGAGGTTCCCACAGAAATGTATCATTGCAATTAGAAAAGGTCACGTGGAAGTGCAGCAAACTATCCACTCACTCATCAGCTCATTTATTTAACAAATACTATGGCGCGCAGGCTTCCCAGGGAGCACTAGTGGTAAAGAACCTGCCTGCCAATACAGGAGAGACATAAGAGAGGTGGGATTGATCCCTGGGTCACGAAGATCCTCTGGGTGAGGGCATGGCAACCCACTCCAGTATTCTTGCCTGGAAAATCCCCTGGACAGAGGAGCCTGGCAGGCTACAGTTCGTAGGGTCACAAAGAGTCGGACACGACTGAAGCGACTTAGCACACACACACACATGCGCACGGCACACCTCTTTTGCTCCACAAGGAATCGAAGGAACAGAAATTAACAATGCACATTCCCTGGCCTTCAGAGTTTTCATTCCAGTAGAGGAATTAGTGAATGATCTAGAAGTCACCATACATTTTGATTAGTGCTATGAGGGAAATACATAAAGGAGAGACAGTCTCAGAAGATGGGTGTGCAACTCAGCCTGAAGTAACTTCTCAGAGAACGGGCCCTTGAATGGATTCACGGAGCAGACAAGTGGTAAAAGTCATTTTAAGCACAGGGAACAACATAGGCAAAGGCACATAGATTTGAGGACACAGTACACGGGAGAAACTAGATAGTTCATTGGGAGACAGAAATAATAGGGAAATAGTAGCAGACATTCAACATTATATACCATTGGTTGTTGGACAGCTACGGCCAGTGACGGCCATCCTGGGGTTCCCTGATGGCTCAGGAGGTAAAGAATTCGCCTGCAATATAGGAGACACAGGAGACACGGATTCAGTCCCTGGGTTGGAAAGGGCATGGCAACCCACTTTAGCATTCTTGCCTGGACAATCCCATGGAGAGAGGAGCTGGGAGGGCTACAGTCCATGGGGTAGCAAAGAGTTGGACATGACTGAGCGACTAACACTTTCACTAAAACTGCAAAAATGAAACAAAGGCAGAACTACTAATTCAAACCATCACATCTGTTGGAAAACATAACAGTAGCTGGTCAAGCCCAGCATCTTTAGCATTTCTCAAATCAAAATAAAAAAAAGTCCATACATTTGTGACTTGAGAGGTTGCATTAAAAACATTGCACTGCCTAGTCCAGGATAAATTCAAACCCAGAAAATGGATACTCTTCAGGTGATTGAACACTGAACATAAAACTACAGTACACTATGTGCAGAAAGGGCTTCTAGGAAACCTGGATGCACTCGTTCAGGCATTAGGAAACAACGGGTTCTGCCATAAGGTCTTGGTGTTTCCTACACAAATCATAAAGCCAAACTTGGTAATGATACGTATAACTTGAAGCTTTCAAATTCCCAGCTGAAATGACCCCTGGTTTCTCAGACCACTGTTTTTACCTCTGTAGATGGTCAGGCAGTAAACAACCATCTACAGAGTTATCTCAAAGTACAGAACTGACAAACGAAAAAGTATATTTTTAATAATGCTAATGCTAAGTCACTTGAGTCGTGTCCGACTCTGTACGACCCCAGAGACGGCAGCCCACCAGGCTCGGCCATCCCTGGGATTCTCCAGGCAAGAATACTGGAGTGGGTTGCCATTTCCTTCTCCAACGCATGAAAGAGAAAAGTGAAAGTGAAGTCGCTCAGACGTGTCTGACTCTTAGCGACCCCATGGACTGCAGCCTACCAGGCTCCTCTGTCCATGGATTTTCCAGGCAAGAGTACTGGAGTCGGGTGCCATTGCTTTCTCTGATTTTTAATAGTAGGGAATGACTACTCATGGTCCTCCAGTCAAGGAGACAGTGCCTTAAGAAATGAAAAAGGATGGACATATTATACCTTGAAATATATCATTGCTATACTGTAATGAGAGGATTTCTATATGGCAGAGGTTAAGAGCTTGAATTGCAGAATGAATTGAATAAGAGGAGAAGGGGACAACAGAAGATGAGATGGTTGGATGGCATAACCAGCTTGATGGATGTAAGTTTGAGCAAGCTCCAGGAGTTGGTGATGGACAGGGAAGCCTGATGTGCTGCAGCCCATGGGGTCGCAAAGAGTCAGACACAACTGAGCTACTGAACCAAACTGAACTGAGAAAGTAAGCAGTGTCAGGCAGCTGGGACACAAGATCCCCAGGTGCTCTGTGCCTCAGTTCCTCAGTCTATAAAGTGGGATAACAGTAGTATCAGCCTCATAAGATTGTTATGAGGATTAGAGGAGATAATACAGCTATAACAGTGGATATAAAATTGAATCTAAGAAAGCAAACCACTTAATAATTCCTCTTTGACTTTAGCCACCCTTGGATTCCTGGTGGATTTTTACAACATTCAACTTGGCATCTATACCCTCATTTTCCCCTAGTTTTCTTATTTTTTCTTCACTTACATGTAATTTTAACTTAAATCCAGAAACATACATCTCTTCCTATGTAATATCACCTAACTGCCAAAAAAGAAGGCTAGTCCTTTGGAAAAATCAAGAAACTGGGCTCCACTCAGCTTTTTTTGCTTATTGGTTATATAAATTTTAGAAAGTCACTTCACTCTGTGAGCTTCAGTTTCCTCACCTATAAAGCAAAAAGCTTAGATTAGCTTCACAGCTCCTTCTAGCTCAAAAATGTAATGATCTCATAGCTTATTTACATCTTTTCCAAAGTCACTGATAAAAATTTAATCTTACTTGACCACCTCATATAGAATTTCTTCCCAGCTATTCTATTTTAGTATATTTAAATTTTTATCCAATTCCTATCACTTTCCCCTTTTCATGAGAATCCAGGTAATGTCACTAATACCTTGTTGAAGTCAGAGTTCATGGCTACAATTCCTGCCTAAATGGTCCAACTAATGGTGGAAGATTCTACTGAAATTCATTCTCAGTGAACCCATGATGATTTCTAGCAACTTTTTTGTTCATTTCTAAATGCCTGCATGCTCTCTATAGAGAACTCTGAGAAAAAAAAATTTACCAAAATATATCATGATTACTGATTTATATTTATTCTTGATTTATAGTTCCTGAATTTTCTTTTAATCCTTCCTTTTTATCCTCTGACAATCCTCCCATTATTAATTTCTCAGAAATTATTAATAGTAATTACCTGATTTAATCTGTGATTTCTTCCAGAATTCAGAACCAGAGGAAAACTTAATCGATTATGGGCCCTTCTTGTGGTCTTCTCCCCGGCTTGGGTGTGAGAGAACTTTTTCATATATTTGTATCACAATCTCCAGATTAGGAAACATTCTCACAAAGGCACATAAGGAGGCAGAACAGGGCAGCATATTGCTTTCACTCATTTAGAACCAACTCTCCCAACCAGTGATTCTCTCTCTTCTTACCACAACTTCTCCTAAAATATAACTGAAAAACAATCATAACAACCACCAACATCACTCCATTTTCACATTCTGTGCTTTATTCTTCCTGGTTCTCACAGGTTCATGCCAATCTTGTATATTGTCCCAGGCCTGCCCAAGGACCTAACACACCTATAGGTTTCATCCCTCTTGCTAGTTCTTTCAATACTCACATGGCCTAGTGCAGCTTAGCCATCCAGTGGCTTCTTTGGAGATCTTGACTTGTCTGTCTTATTGAGACTATTCTGTACTATTTGAATTATTTTTTAAGTTTTCCTATTGCTCTTAAGCTATATACCTTTTTATTAGAGTTTCTAACCATGGAAAGTATATCTCTACTTTTAAAGTGGTTTTCCCTAAAGGAAAACCTAGATCTTCTTGCCCTTCCTCCACTCCTACTAACACTATATCTGGGTAACTTTCTTTAAACTTTAAACTTAAAACTTTAAAGTGGTTTTCCCTAAAGGAAAACCTAGATCTTCTTGCCCTTCCTCCACTCCTACTAACACTATACCTGGGTAACTTTCTTCCAAAAATCCACATGATTTCTCCATCCTAAAATGATTCTTCTATTTTTAAAATGATGTCCAATGTAGATGTCCTCTTACACCTTCATGTTTTCACAGAGGAAATCACATGGCCAGTAAAGCAAATCAAGAATGTTTCAGATGGCCGGTTTTATGTTAAAAAGAAAGCTCCTAGTAGCAATTAAACCACAATACTGCTTCCGTTCCTCCCTCCTGTTCTTCCTACCTGGGTGTCCTTCTGTGCTTCAGACCTCAGATTCACAGTCACACAGGAGACAGCAGACTCAAGGTTATGAGAGGGCAGCTATGGTCCTTCAGGTCAAAAGATCTGCTTCTAAATTGTGATTTAGCCTCTACTTTCTAATCCTATGATCACAAACAGATTTCTTCATCTCAGTTTCTGCACTGCTACAATGGAGAAAACAATATTCATCATAAAAAGCAGCTGTGAATATCAGAGGTGAAAATACACATATAAATACCCAGTACATTAGTCACTGGCTTTACCAACAGAATAAATAATTTTGAAAATGCACAAATCAAACTAAGAATTTTATTCTTCTCTAGAAGTCAGGCTGGAGAGGGTGAGAGAGGGAAAGAAAATGAGATTTATAATCTGCTTATTTCTGTGGTGTTTAATTTTTATATTAAGCATTTTTACTCATGTAATCTAAGGAAACTAGTATTAAAATGAATGGTTCACCATGACAAAAGGTCTCCAACGCTTTGTTCTATCATTCCTTTGCATTACATGTGTTTCAAAAAATGTAAATGTAACTCTGAACATCATGCTCTGACTATATGATTGCTCCATGCTATTTAAGGGGTAATACAATTGAGATTACACTTTATTAGCGTTCCATTCTCGTGTTTAGCTCACTAAATGTGCCTCCTTTTTCTAAAGTAGGCTGTAGTCTCCTCATTAAAACATTCATACACAAGCTCTTATATTATTGAAGTAGAATTGATTTACAAAGTTGTGTTAGCTTCAGGTGTACAACAAAGTGATTCACACATATAGATAGATAGAGATACATATTTATATGTCTATATATATTCCTTCAGATTCTTTTCCATTATAGATTATTACAAGATACTGAATACAGTTCCTTGTGCTATACAGTGGATCCTTATTGTTTATTTTGTACATAATCATTTGTATATCAGATAACTACTTATAAAATGATAGCAATCGCTGCAGTTGTAGACTACCTATCCAAACCTGCTACAATTGTGCCCCTTCCCACCCAGAGAATCTTCTCCACATCGCTATCATTCTATGCCCAGTTCACTCTCTTGTACATCTGCCTTGTTTGTAAATTGTTCTCAGATATCCTCGAGAGGTAGACGTGGAGCCACAGGATCCTATTCATCAAAAGACAAGAACTTTTTCTTTACTCATATCCCTCAGGGAGAAGGAAGTTTCAACAGTTTAGGATTCTTTTGCTGTGGTTCCTAGCTGCCAGAAATGATGTCTATGGGCATTTTTCAGGTCCTTTCATTCTCTGCCTCCCTGAAGGGTTCAGATCCTGATGAACAGAACTTGAAGATTAGAAAACGGTAGCATCCAGAAGAGATGGTCTCTCCAATGTCATCCAAAGTCTCCATAATCAAGCCAAGTCCGTGCACAGACAGGGGTCTCATCACAGTCTGCCACAGTGCTACTGACATTCGAAAGAAGCCAGGTACTCAGTACAGAAGTGATGGCAGTACTGGCTCAGTGCCATCACAATCAGGCTGAGTAAACATTCAGCAGTCCCATGTTCAAATGAATCAGGAGAGTCCATTTTGTTCAGGGTCTCTAGCCCTGAGAAAAAATAAATGGCATACTAGCCTTCATCCACCCACTTACCCATTCACTCGCCTCCATTCCCCAAAATTCACCCACATCCTAGTATATATATACATGTATTAAAAGTCAAGATGCAAAAAAGATCTGGATCCTAAATTTGCATTATATTGCATGCTAACTGCCAGATTTTCTTGCTGTTCTATTCATAGTTACATGAGAGGTACCATGATTTGCAAAGATAGAGAAAACATTTTTGATAGCTCTGGGCTATATCAAGTATTGGTTTTAATAGCAGGCCAGATCTCTGAGAACATGCTGTGTGGCTGTGTATGAATATGGCTGTTGGTTTCCACTGCCAGATGAAATGATGATTAACCAGGACTCAGCTGTCAGTTGTTTGATGTTACTTGTGCTCTTTGCTAACAGCTGCCTACTTCAAGCTGTGCTTCCTACATGTCAAACATAAACCTGAAACCGCAACTTTCAGAAGGGAAATTTCAAAATTCTCATAGAGTATGTTGGGATAGTCAACATTATTTCCAATTAAAGTCTACTTAGTATATTATGTAACTAAAATCACTGTAAAGATAGAAATGTTCAGAATATGTGACGTAGCCAGGAAAAACAAAAACTTATTAGATTTACATACAATCTGCATATATATTTTAAAAGGTATAAACTTCACAAATACTCTATGCATAAAATGTTCCTTGATATGCTACTGTCCCTTTCCTTTTTATTCTGTAATAAATAAGAAGTGAAATATTATTGCAAGGTAAATTATAAGAAATTTACATTCTTTATTCAGAATTTAGTTTAAACATTTTAAAGTAAATGGTTCTTTATCAACAAGGTCCTCAACACTCCCTAATTTGCTTTTTAATCAAAGATATCATAAAAATAGCATTTGTATGCTTGGGCCATGTATAATCCAAGCAGAAACAAAATGCTAAAAAGGCGAAGAAAATGTTGGTCAAGCTCTTTAAGGTTAGAAAGGCATATGCCTAAACTTGGGGTTGGCCAAAAAGAATGGACTTTTTTTTTTTTTTTTTGGCTTAACCTAGATAATAAGTGTCTAATTTGGACTGTCCATGTGGCATACAGTTCCCAAATTAAATTCTTTCAGAGACTGCCTTTTTTAGCAAAAAGAGGGGGAAGTGAGAATTAGACAACACCCAGGCTCTTTCTGTACAACCACAGCCAAGTTTGTCTAAAAACCGAATTTGGCTAATTCACTGTAGTTCATTGTTAGACTCAGTTATAAGAGGGCTCCAGAAACTTAAAGCAGCCCCCATTCACACCTGAACAGAACTGAGTTTGTTCCAGGATATAGTATAAAGTCTAGGAGAGAAAGAAACATGCCCTTCTCATTTCATTTCTCTTTGTCTTTTCCCAACACTTGAATTACCTGCTTGGAACCTGTTTCTAATTCCCCAAATATAGTGTCCAGGAAAGCAGCTGGCAAAGCGTCCAGAACAGCTTAGCGGTCTGGAGGTGCAAGGGGAGCTGGGCTTTACCAGTATGTTTCATCTTTCCTGTGCAGTCAGTTACCTCCAGATTTCTAAAAAAATGGTACCTGCCTTGTCTCCCTCCCTCCCCTAGGTGGCAAACCTGCTGAGGCTCTTCCAGATCCCACAGATAAGCTACGCATCCACCAGCGCCAAACTCAGCGACAAATCGCGCTATGATTACTTTGCCAGGACCGTGCCCCCCGATTTCTACCAGGCCAAAGCCATGGCCGAGATCTTGCGTTTCTTCAACTGGACCTACGTGTCCACCGTGGCCTCGGAGGGCGACTACGGAGAGACGGGGATCGAGGCCTTCGAGCAGGAAGCCCGCCTGCGCAACATCTGCATCGCCACTGCGGAGAAGGTGGGCCGCTCCAACATCCGCAAATCCTACGACAGCGTGATCCGCGAGCTGCTGCAAAAGCCCAACGCGCGCGTTGTGGTCCTCTTCATGCGCAGCGACGACTCTCGGGAGCTCATCGCCGCTGCCAGCCGCGCCAACGCCTCTTTCACCTGGGTGGCCAGCGACGGCTGGGGTGCGCAGGAGAGCATCATCAAGGGCAGCGAGCACGTGGCCTATGGCGCCATCACCCTGGAGCTGGCCTCGCAGCCCGTCCGCCAGTTCGATCGCTACTTCCAGAGCCTCAATCCCTACAACAACCACCGCAACCCCTGGTTCCGGGACTTCTGGGAGCAGAAGTTCCAATGCAGCCTCCAGAACAAGCACAACCACCGGCGCCCTTGCGACAAGCATCTGGCCATCGACAGCAGCAACTATGAGCAGGAATCCAAGATTATGTTCGTGGTGAATGCGGTGTATGCCATGGCCCATGCCCTGCACAAAATGCAGCGTACGCTTTGCCCCAACACCACCAAGCTCTGCGACGCCATGAAGATCCTGGATGGGAAGAAGCTGTACAAGGATTACTTACTAAAGATCAACTTCACAGGTAAGCAAGAAGCCTTTAATCAATTTTCCTCTATGATACAAATAGTGGAATCAAAGAGGAATCAAATACCTCTGCCCCAACCCAGAAATCTTTGTTTTAGAGCCACCCAAGCGATTCAAACTGAAATATTCCAAGATGCAATATGACGGGGTTTTTTTGTCGATTACTTATTTTCGAGTGAATATCTTGTCTGGTACACCACATGAGATTGAAGACCCCCTAGGCTGGACTGACCTGCTGTAGCTGCCTAGATGTGGGCTATGCCACATTTGCTCTCTTTCTTGTGATTAGCTGTGGGATATGACACCTGCGCAGTGAGCATTTAATCTTCTTTAGCAGAACTGACAACTCTCTAAGGAACATGAACTTCCAAGCTTTCCTTCTGGGTGATCTGAGCAAAAGAGTCTCATAACTTTCACAGTGGGGGTGAGAAAAAAAAAAAAAGTCACTCTTTTTCCAGAGTCTAATTAGGGAAGGAAAGAGAAAAACACTCAGAGCATGGTGATTCCAGGCATTCGAATTTATATCTTCTGCTGTACAGCAGCATTTCCATGTCAGTATTAAGAGTTGTGGATTTTTCTCAGATTATCATATGAAATGAAACTGTTTTCCTGGGAGCTTGACTTTAAGCAAACTGAAGACTGATGGAAGTCATTCTGATATAGAAGTGAACATCCAGAGGTGTGTTCAAAGTAGCTTTTGCTGCTCTATTTGTTTATACATATGGTCTGTTCATTTCTCAATATAGCACTGTGTTTTAACGTACTGCTAACATATAAAAAAAAAACACAACATCTTTAGAATCGCATGTTCTTCTATGATGCATGTGATATCATTTCATTAAGGTACCAGTTCTGGGGAATTTATCTTAAACTTAAGTCATAAAATGGTAAGTAATATTACTGAGTACAAAAAATTTTGATGCCAAAAATATTCCAATGAGAGAACACTTTCATTTGTCTAAGTTGCTAATCATCTCCCATGCCACTAGGGCGTCATTGCAGTCTGCAAAGTCTGTTTCAATTGATTTATCATCCAAGGCATGAACGTTTTTATGCTCAAATCATATTATCAGTGAAGCAAGTAGCAATTCTCACTTCTCCCTTATAGATAATCACTCAGAAGTCAAATGGACTGAAAAAAACCAAGGTAGTACTGAAAGACCACCCCATGACAACTGGCTTCTAGTCCAGAATTCTCACCCCTACTCTAGCCTAGAAAATAAGCACCAAAATTATCAGCCTGCATTTTTGCACATCCTTTCTTCATTCTACACAGAGAGCCAAAAGTGGCTAAAATTAATTATGTCAGCATTCACTCCTATTCATCTGATACCATCTCTTACCATTAGAACAGGCACTGAAAATGGTAAGATGAAGCCTTTCCTGTGCCCTGTATTCCCACAGGTGTATTCCATATAAGATCATGTGTGTGTGATATACATGTATACATGTCCAGGATTTATCTCAAAATCCCAGATCCATTCACACTGATGACTCCAGAATATAAGAATGGACCACAGAGTCAGTAAAAAAAAAAAAAAAAAAAAAAGAATACCTTTAAACATAAATGAACTCTCAGATATCTATAAATAGCATCTACATTGCACTTAATTCTTAAAACTGAATAAGATAAGCAACTTCCTTCCCTTTCAGACTACCCTTGGGGTAATCATTCATCTGTATGCACCACAAGTATTAATTAACTCTATTATTCTAGTTCATTACTCCTTGGTATGCAAATATACAAATATATCTATTCATTAACAGCTAATAGAATGAAAACTCTTGGATTTCAGAGAGCTTTTGCAAAGTGTTTTTGTAACCAAAATATTTTCCTTGATTTCACTGATTGAGTCTTAAATGGCAAAGAAAAATGAAGAAATAAGGCTATTATTTGGATAAATGGAGCAACAGGATCTTCTTTTTGTCTGCCTTGTTCAATTACTGGCTTTGATTCTACAATTTAGTTTGGCTGTGGAGACCTGACCACAAAGTGCTATTTTCGCCTTTTCAATTTGCTCGATATTACTACTAGTCACTCTCCATCTCTGAGGAGAATAGCAGGGTGAAAAACAGATTCACACTACAGAAAAGAGAGGGAATTTAGACCAGCTACCAGGCACATATGCATAGCAGTAAGACTTGGGCAAGAAAAAGCCTTACTATGAGAGGATCCTGAGATGCTAAACCAGCTAAATATGTCTGTTGAAAGAATAAGGTTAACCTAGTAAACTACTGAAAAGTGGATCTGTTTTACATTTTTTTTGGAAATAGTATCTCTGATTTTCTAACTTGAATACTGAGGCAGTGGATTAGGCACAATGGTGAACACTTCAGCAAACATTGCACAATCTTCTCTTGGATCACAAAAGTCCTCATGCACCCATCTGCTTGTTCTCAGTGCATCTACTCCAGGATTCTTCTGGCAGACAGTTGTAGTCAATCCCCTTAGAGCCCTAGTCCTCACAGGATGGAAGCTCTAAGCCTCCTGAGAATACACCTCTGTTCCTGGGTATATTCCTACTAACTAGTTCCAACACTGGCCACTATGAGTATTCCTTAAAGTTAACCAACTGTGAATATTTCTTTTACAAAAGAGATTTTTGCAAAACTATGTATGTTGTGTTAAAAAGACTTCTAAATAGTGAGTCCTCCTGGCATAAGATCTAGTGACTCTCTACCTCTCTAGACTCATCTTCTGCCACACACCCAGCATTCACCCTTGCTTTCATTAAGACTACTTACAGATCACCATGAACATCATGCCTTTCTTTCTGCCTCTGTATATGCTATATCCTCTACCTGGAACATGCTCACCCCATCCCCTTCTTTCAAGTCTAGCCCCTTCACTTATTCCATCTCAACTGCTACTACCCTGGTCCAAGCTGCCAACACCCACCTCCAACCCATCCACAGCACAACAGCCAGGATGGCCTTTTACAGTGTTCAGTTCAGTTCAGTCACTCAGTCGTGTTCGACTCTTTGGGATCCCATGGACTGCAGCACACCAGGCCTCCCTTTCTATCACCAACTCACAGAGTTTACTCAAACTCATGTCCATTGTGTTGGTGATGCCATCCAACCATCTCATCCTGTCATCCCCTTCTCCTCCCACCTTCAATCTTTCCCAGCATCAGGGGATTTTCAGATGTGTCTGTTCTTTGCATCAGGTGGCAAAGCTATTGGAGTTTCAGCTTCAGTAGCAATCCTTCCAGTGAATATTCAGGATTGGTTTCCTTTAGGATGGACTGGTTGGATCTCTTTGCAGTCCAAAGGACTCTCAAGAGTCTTCTCCAACACCACAGTTCAAAAGCATCAATTCTTTGGGCGCTCAGCTTTCTTTATAGTTGAACTCTCACATCCATATATGACCACTGGAAAAACCATAGCCTTGACTAGACAGACCTTTGTTGGCAAAGTAATGTCTCTGCTTTTTAATATGCTGTCTAGGTTGGTCATAACTTTCCTTCCAAGGAGTAAGCATCTTTTAAATTCATGGCTTCAATCACCATCTGCAGTGATTTTGGAGCCCAGAAAAATAAAGTCAGCCACTGTTTCTACTGTTTTCCCATCTATTTTCCATGAAGTGATGGGACCGGATACCATGATCTTAGTTTTCTGAATACTGAGTTGTAAGCCAACTTTTTCACTCTCCTCTTTCACTTTCATCAAGAGGCTCTTTAGTTCTTCTTAACTTTCTTCCATAAGGGTAGTGTCATTCTGAGGTTATTGAAATTTCTCCTGGTAATCTTGATTCCAGTTTGTGTTTCATCCAGTCCAGCATTTCTCATGATATACTCTGCTGCTGCTGCTACTGCTAAGTAACTTCAGTTGTGTCCGACTCTGTGTGACCCCATGGACGCCAGCCTACCAGGCTCCTCTGTCCATGGGATTTGCCAGGCAAGAACACTGGAGTGGGTCGCTATTGCCTTCTCCATGATGTACTCTGCATGTAAGTTAAATAAGCAGTGTGAAAATATACAGACTTGACGTACTCTTTTTCCTATTTGGAACCAGTCTGTTGTTCCATGTCCACTTCTAACTGTTGCTTCTTGAACTGCATACAGATTTCTCAGGAGGCAGGTCAGATAGTCTGGTATTCCCATCTCTTGAAGAATTTTCCACAGTTTGTCCTGATCCACACAGTCAAAAACTTTAGCATAGTCAATAAAGCAGAAGTAGGTGTTTTTCTGGAACTCTCTTGCTTTTTCAGTGATCCCAAAGATGTTAGCAATTTGATCTCTGGTTCTCTGCATTTTCTAAATCCAGCTTGAACATCTGGAAGTTCACGGTTCATGTACTGTTGAAGCCTTGCTTGGAAAATTTTGAGCATTACTTTGCTAGCGTGTGAGATGAGTGCAATTTTGCGGTAGTTTGAGCAATCTTTGGCATTGCCTTTGTTTGGGATTGGAATGAAAGTCAGAGGAAGTCACTCCTCTATTCAAAACCTCTTAGAGAGTCTCCCCATGTCACTCACAGTCAAAGTCAAACTTCTAACAGTGTTCTACAAAGTCCAACCTGGTTGGTGCACCCTGGCTCCCGCATCCCTTTTACTGCTGCTCCCCTGCCATCATCCGTTCCCCTCCTCTCTTGCTCACTTCACTCCAGCCAGCCTTGTTTCCAAACTTAGGGCTTTTCCACTCCCAATTCCCTCTACCTGGTAAAGCCCTTTCCCCAGACATCCCTATAGCTAATTTATTCCCTTACTTCCATCAGGCTTTCCTTAAATTTTAGTTTCTTATTGAGGCCCACCTGGCAATGCTTCTTAAGATGGCAATGCCCCCAATCCCTACCACATGTGCCCCTGTTTCCCTTTAACCTGTTGTACATTTTTTTTCACTCCATGATTTTTTCACCTTCTCTTTTATCGATAATATTTACATTTTCATGTTTATTCTTCATTGCTTGATCTTCACACTTGAATATAAACTCCTGAAAACAAAAATTATTATCAGTTTTATTCACTGCAGTAGCCCCAGCATAATAAGTGTTCAGTAAATATTTGTTGATTATGACTAGCACTAAACGCCCATATTTGTGTTTCCTTCTCTGTCTCCATTACTAGATTGTGAACTTTTTCAAGGCAGAAAACATCTGTTCCATCTCTGATCTCAAATACAAAACACATTTACTGGTATAGAGTGCAAAATATGTCAGTGTGTACCAAAGGAGTATGGGATGAGAAAAATAATCAATAGCTTTATAATGTGATTCTTTTTTGTGAAAATTAAATGTATATTTTTCATTGACAAATGAATTTCAAGAAAGAAAAGTTTATGACTTCTAGAATCACTGGCTTTTATTTTTTAACCGAAGCACTGTCCATTGGTTCTATCTTTGTATTTGAGGCAAATTTAAAACCAAAGAGCGTCAGCACTGGATCTGGGATTTGTTCCTGTTTTATATATGAAGCCCCATAACTGAAAGTAATTTGCCCAAGATCATCATCTTCTTAGTGGCAAGGAGCAAAGTTGAAATCCAGGCCATCAGACCCAGTGCTGCTTTTATACGTACATGGGAATTCTGGGAAGTTGGGGGCTTTGATCCCAAACACCTAACACAGTGACTGACACATGCTCACTATTTATTAATGGAGTGCTTATTAAAGGAATAAAAGACAGTCAGTCAATAAGTACAAAATGTGTTTCTTCTTGCTCTCCTTTTCATTATACCTTTAATGCTCCTGGATCACTTTCTCAATTATTTGGAGCTAAGGTTATTCATAAAACAGCCAAACTTTGGAAGCTGAGCCTTAAACCTTAGGATATTAAAAGAAAAAAAAAAAGCTTCAAAGTATTCTTTTATTAGTAAAATTTTTTCCATCTGAAAGAGCCATGTCATATTGAATTTTAAAATAAACATCTAAATGAGAATTATGTTTGGTGGCATGAGACGTTTCCAAATCATTTTGAGTAAACTTCCATGCACTCATCATGTAAAAAGAGAGCTTAAACTCACCATGCAGATAAAAACAGAGGAGACAGAGAGGGCTACAAACAGTTAAAGAAATGCAATGTCACTGTCATCTTGTATATTCGTGGTCTGGTGCAATGCCTCTCACTTTTTATTATGAGACGAGCTCCAGAAAATGGAATAGACTAAAACCACAGAGTTCCAAAAGGCCTTCCTCAAAGAGAAACATACTTTCATTCCTTACTTGACAGAGGTGGAAATTCAGGATGTCAGCATTATGATCTTCACTTACTGAAACACCTAAAAGTGAACGCAGCTGTCAGGGTGACATGGTAACTAGAGTACACCCAATTCAAAAGCAAGCATTCCCACTCACTGTGCACACTGCCAGGCTTCTCCAAGGCACAGCCAACGTGAGGATGCCTTATCTTGGGAATAACACTCATAACATTCCTTTGTGTGATTCACAAGCCTGGACTAAAATGTTTGAGAATGGAAAAACAGAGAATTTTACACAGTAGGAATCTGATCCAAGATCATAGAAAAAATAGGTGGTAGAACAAATCCTCAAGGTCCTGATGTAGCCATTGATTCCAGCTAAAGTTTAGACTTTAGTCCAGGTCCTGGGGACCCAACAGTAAACAAGACAGCTGGAGTTCCAACTCTATGAAGCTTACACCAACAGCCAAGTCCCCAGAACATCCTCAAAATATAGAAGCAGGATTAGTGGGGCTGCATAAAAAATGAATGAAATAATGCCATTTGCAGCAAGATGGATAGACCTAGAGGTTGTCATACTAAGTGAAATAACTCAGAGAAAGACAAATATATGATATCACTAATATGTGAAATCTTAAAAAATGATACAAACGTACTTATTTACAAAATAAAAACAGAAAACAAAGGTGTGGTTACCAAAGGGGAAAGGTGGGAGGGAAGGGATAAATTAGGAGGTTGGAATTAACATATATACATATTAATATATGTAAAATAGATGACCAACAAGCACCTACTGTATAGCACAAGGAACGCTACTTAATATTCTGTAATAACCAATATGGGGAAAGAATCTGATAAAAAATACATACATGTATATGTATGACTGAATCACTTTGCTACACACTTGAAACTAACATAACATTGTACATCAACTGTACTCCAATATAAACAATTTTTTTAAAAGAATTAGTGGTTCTGCAATAATATTCTTGTCTGGAGAATTCCATGGAGGAGCCTGGCGGGCTACAGTCAGTAGGGCTGCAAAGAGTCAGACACAGCTGAAGCAACTTAGCACACACACACGCATTAAGTTTTGTGTTCTATTTGGTTTTGAGTTTTGTTTTGGATTGGAAGATCGTATGCCCAGAATAAATCTAAATTCACTGAACAAATCTTACTCCCAAGACTTGAATTATAAGCAAAGAGGGCAGCTCCTTGTTAGTACTGGACCTGGTAATCAACAATGGGCTGAACAGTAGAACACACAGCTGTGAAGGGTTTTTGTTCATTTGTTTGTTAGTTGCTTTACTCTTTCTCTCTTTGTGGCACACTTGTCTCCTGGTACCAGCCAAGAGACACACTCCCGAGATCAGAGGGGCCTGGAGCTCACGGAGATGGTCTAGCTTTGTTCTTATGTTTACGATTCTCCAAACCTAAAAGAGGAGCAGAAACAGAAAATGGGCAGTCCAACCTCACTGCCCCATTCAGCTCTGCATCTGACTCATCCGGTAGGTAGAACGTTCACTCCTGTTTGGAGCTGTAATCACAGAGCACAGGCCAGGAAGGGCAGGTTTTCTGGGACACTGCACTCTTAAGGAATATGTGTGAGCTGGCCCCAACCCAGCAAGGCTCTCCTCTTGAAAAGTCCAGGGCCATCCAAGGCACAGCAAGGAAGCCAAAATGGTAATGGCCACATCTTTAGATGAATGGGCTTTGAAGTTCCTGAAAGAGCAAACTGCTCTTGATCTTGCTTCCTCCCCTGGAACTTTTATAGTTCCCACAAAAGCACAGAAACTTGTTCCAGCTCTGCTGATCAAAAGCATTTGCAAAATGTAAAGATAAATATCCTGTACTTTTTTTTTGCCCCCTTTTCTCTCTGGTCAGCTTCCTGGGGTCACCAGAATAAGATCTAAATCCCCAAAGGACACTGCTCACGCAGTTACTTATTTGTTTATACATCATGCGTCTGTGCTTTGGTCGCCTAGAAGCTTGAGAAATGACTCTCATTTTAAGGTCACACAGTGGAGAAAAGGAGCCTCTAGAAAACCTAATTTGCCACTTTGGCCTGAGCTTTCTGCTGCTGCTGCTTATTACTATGATCATATGGTTGTTATTATTATTACCATGATTATTTCATAATGCTTATTTTTTCTCAATCCATTTGAAGAGCCATCCTGTCAATGAAGCAGAAAAACATAATCATCCTCAATAAAATGGATTTTACCATCTTGCTAATTGGAAAAAATAATACGATGAATGTGCTATTTCTTCTATGTGTCCAGACTGGGACACTGTGGTGTATTTACAAGGACATTACCAGTAGAGGTGTCTGGAGACTGAAGAAAATATTCAGACCATTTTAAAAAATATACAATCAACATATTCTTCAAAAATAAACTTAGCCTACAATCCTAACTTTCAGGATACCCAGGGACCACCTTCTATGGGAAGTTCCCCAGAGCTGGGTTTAGTAAACCTTCCTAGGAACCTAGCAAAATTCTCCTAATGCCTAAGCAGTGAGCACAGCTTCTGTAGATGATGGGAGCTGATGTTCTGAGCTGAGGAGTAAGCACTGAGGAGGCTGGCTAAGGGACTCAAGGACTGGTCCTCTTCTAACCACTCTCTTTTATTTTTTTTTAACTATTCATTTTATATTGGAGTATAGTTGATAAGGCAATGGCAACCCACTCCAGTATTCTTGCCTGGAGAATCCCTTGGACAGAGGAGCCTGGTGGGCTGCTGTCCATGTGTTCACACAGAGTCGGACAGAACTGAAGCGACTCAGCATGCCTGCATGCGTTGGAGAAGGAAATGGCAACCCACTCCAGTATTCTTGCCTGGAGAATCCCTTGGACAGAGGAGCCTGGTGTGGGCTGCCGTCTATGGGGTCACACAGAGTCGGACATGACTGAGGCGACTAAGCAGCAGCAGCAGCAGCATAGTTGATTAACAAAGGGATGATAGTTTCAGGTGTACCACAAAATGATTGTTATACATATACATGTATCTATTCTTGTTCAAATTCTTTTGGCATTTAGTTTGTTACATAATATAACTGCGGTCATGTATCTTTTTTGACCATATTTTTCTCCAGATAATGCCCAGGAATGGAATTGCAGGATCATATGATAACTCTCTTTCTAGTTTTTAAAGGAACTTCCATTCTGTTTTCCATAGTGATCGTACCAGTTTACTTCCTTCCAATGGTATAAGAGGGTGACCTCCCTCTTACTTTAAATACTTAACAGATGTCCACGGTTTATTTAGTCGCTATCTATGACATCACCCGGCAAGATTATATAGTAGTTCTTCACCTTTCCCCCCAAATACCCAGCATTTATCTGAGGTAATGTAGACACTCCACTTGGCTGTGTTTCATTTCAAAACTATGATAGCTAAATAATTCATTTCGCTAAGATAAATTGGAATTTGAAAAAGTGGCAGAGTCCCCAGAACTTATAGTGCTAAATAACATTTCAGAATATTCAAGTATTTAATTCCATCCAAAAACTATAAACAATTTTACTAGCACAGAATTGACCCTATACTAAATTTGCACAATAACATCACAAATGCAAGCTTATCCACAAACTAAGCCACGGACCCTAGTATGATTAGATGTTCTAAGACTGACCATTAATATTTTTGTTTATTATTTTAAAAAATCAAGGTTATTGCAATATAATTGACATATCACATTTAGCAAGTGCAAAGTGTGCAACATGTTGACACATTTATACACTACAAAGTAATTACCATTATAGCCTTGGCTAACATCTCCATCACATTACAGAATTACCATTACATTTCTGTGGTGAGAACATATGAGAACTGTTCTCTTTGCAACTTTCAAGTATGTAATACAGTTTTATTGGCTATAATCACCATGTTTTACATTCAGTTCAGTTCAATTGCTCAGTCGTGTCCGACTCTTTGCAACCCCATGAATCGCAGCATGCCAGGCCTCCCTATCCATCAGCAACTCCCGGAGTTGACCCAAACTCATGTCCATCAAGTCAGTGATGACATCCAGCCATCTCATCCTCTGTCGTCCCCTTCTCCTCCTGCCCCCAATCCTTCCCAGCATCAGGGTCTTTCCAATGACTCAACTCTTTGCATGAGGTGGCCAAAGAATTGGAGTTTCAGCTTCAACATCATTCCTTCCAGTGAACACCCAGGACTGATCTCCTTTAGGATGGACTGGTTGGATCTCCTTGCAGTCCAAGGGACTCTCAAGAGTCTTCTCCAACACCGCAGTTCAAAAACATCAATTCTTCGGTGCTTGGCTTTCTTCAAGTCCAACTCTCACATCCACACATGACCACTGGAAAAACCATAGCCTTGACTAGACGGACCTTTGTTGGCAAAGTAATGTCTCTGCTTTTGAATATGCTATCTAGGTTGGTCATAACCTTTCTTCCAAGGAGTAAGCGTCCTTTAATCTCATGGCTGCAGTCACCATCTGCAGTGATTTTGGAGCCCAAAAAAATAAAGTCTGACACTGTTGCCACTGTTTCCCCATCTATTTCCCATGAAGTGATGGGACCAGATGCCATGATCTTCGTTTTCTGAATGTTGAGCTTGAAGCCAACTTTTTCACTCTCCACTTTCACTTTCATCAAGAGGCTTTTTAGTTCCTCTTCACTTTCTGCCATAAGGGTGGTATCATCTGCATATCTGAGGTTATTGATATTTCTCCAAGAAATCTTGATTCCAGCTTGTGCTTCTTCCACCCCAGCGTTTCTCATGATGTACTCTGCATATAAGTTAAATAAGCAGGATGATAATATACAACCTTGACGTACTCCTTTTCCTATTTGGAACCAGTCTGTTGTTCCATGACCAGTTCTAACTGTTGCTTCCTGACCTGCATATAGGTTGCTCAAGAGGCAGATCAGGTGGTCTGGTATTCCCATCTCTTTTAGAATTTTCCACAGATTGTTGTGATCCACACAGTCAAAGGCTTTGGCATAGTCAATAAAGCAGAAATAGATGTTTTTCTGGAACTCTCTTGCTTTTTCGATGATCCAACAGATGTTGGCAGTTTGATCTCTGGTTCCTCTGCCTTTTCTAAAACCAGCTTGAACATCTGGAAGCTCATGGTTCACATATTGCTGAAGCCTGGCTTGGAGAATTTTGAGCATTACTTTACTAGCATGTGCTGCTGCTACTGCTACTAAGTCGCTTCAGTCGTGTCAGACTCTGTGCGACCCCATAGACAGAAGCTCACCAGGCTCCCCCGTCCCTGGGATTCTCCAGGCAAGAATACTGGAGTGGGTTGCCATTTCCTTCTCCAATGCATGAAAATGAAAAGTGAAAGTGAAGTCGCTTAGTCGTGTCCGACTCTTAGCGACCCCATGGACTGGAGCCTACCAGGATCCTCCGTCCATGGGATTTTCCAGGCAAAAGTACTGAGGTGGGGTGCCATTGAGATGAGTGCAATTGTGCGGTAGTTTGAGCATTCTTTGGCATTGCCTTTCTTTGGGATTGAAATGAAAACTGACTTTTTCCAGGCCTGTGGCCACTACTGAGTTTTCCAAATTTGCTGGCATATTGAGTGCAGCACCTTCACAGCATCATCTTTTAGGATTTGAAAGAGCTCAACTGGATTTCCATCACCTCCACTAGCTTTGTTCATAGTGATGCTATCTAAGGCCCACTTGACTTCACATTCCAGAATATCTGGCTCTAGGTCAGTGATCACACCATCGTTATTATCTTGGTCATGAAGATCTTTTTGTACAGTTCTTCTGTGTATTCTTGCCACCTCTTCTTAATATCTTCTGCTTCTATTAGGTCCCTACCATTTCTGTCCTTTATCGAGCCCATCTTTGCATGAAATGTTCCCTTGGTATCTCTAATTTTCTTGAGGAGATCTCTAGTCTTTCCCCTCCTGTTGTTTTCCTCTATTTCTTTGCATTGATCACTGAGGAAGGCTTTCTTATCTCTTCTTGCTTTTCTTTGGAACTCTGCATTCAGATGCCTATATCTTTCCTTTTCTCCTTTGCTTTTCACTTCTCTTCTTTTCACAGCTATTTGTAAGGCCTCCTCAGACAGCCATTTTGCTTTTTTGCATTTCTTTTCCATGGGGATGGTCTTGATCCCTGTCTCCTGTACAGTGTCACGAACCTCTACGTCCATAGTTCATCAGGCACTCTATATATCAGATCTAGTCTCTTAAATCTATTTCTCACTTCCACTGTATAATCATAAGGGATTTGATTTAGATCATACCTGACTGGTCTAGTGGTTTTCCCTACTTTCTTCAATTTAATTCTGAATTTGGCAATAAGGAGTTCATGATCTGAGCCACAGTCAGCTCCTTGTCTTGTTTTTGCTGACTGTATAGAGCTTCTCCATCTTTGGCTGCAAAGAATATAATCCTTCTGATTTTGGTGTTGACCATCTGGTGATGTCCATGTGTAGAGTCTTCTCTTGTGCTGTTGGAAGAAGGTGTTTGCTATGACCAGTGCGTTCTCTTGGCAAAACGCTATTAGCCTTTTCCTTGCTTCATTCCATATTCCAAGGCCAAATTTGCCTGTTACTCCAGGTGTTTCTTGACTTCCTACTTTTGCATTCTAGTCCCCTATAATGAAAAGGACATCTTTTGGGGGGTGTTAGTTCTTAAAGGTCTTGTAGGTCTTCATGCTGCTGCTGCTAAGTCACTTCAGTCGTGTCCGACTCTGTGTGACCCTATAGACAACAGCCCCCCAGGCTCCCCTGTCCCTGGGATTCTCCAGGCAAGAACACTGGAGTGGGTTGCCATTTCCTTCTCCAATGCATGAAAGTGAAAAGTGAAAGTGAAGTCACTCAGTCGTGTCCAACTCTTAGCGACCCCATGGACTGCACCCTACCAGGCTCCTCTGTCCATGGGATTTTTTAGGCAAGAGTACTGGAGTGGGGTGCCATTGCCTTCTCCGAGGTCTTCATAGAACCGTTCAACTTCATGTTTTACATTAGATCCTCCAAATTTATTCCTCTTATTACCAAAAGTTATTGCTATATTGCTATATTAAAAAGAGTATAATTTTGAAACTTTTCAAAGAATATTTAGTTTTCAAAGTGAATTAGTGTCAGGTACTGTAAAGTATGAAAAAAATGAGTAACTACATCCTTTCTACACTTAAGTAGCTTCATAACTAGTAAATGCACTAAGAGAATATATTTTGTACTATACAGCATTTCATCTTTGGCATCTTAAGAGAGGGACAGGTAGAAGAGAGAGAGTGTAGATACAAAGAAGAAATCAACAGTGAGCTGGATTTTAGAAAAGGCTTTCTAAAATATAGAACACTGGATATGACTCATATTTTGTTAGAAGTGGAGAGGGAGAAGGAGACTTTCCAGGTGAATAAACCATTCCACACCACACCAGCATGTTAATAACTTTTAAAATGTGTCATTTCTCTTTAACTTGCAGTAAATGCAGAGCTCTTTTGGAGACTAAAATTAAACAATAAAGTATTGATCTAAGTTTTTAGATTAGATCTGAAATGTGCCTTTTCAGTCTCCTCCTATAGAAAATGCATAAAATTTTCCAAAATCACATTGTTTGTGATCATTATCCTCTTACCTTAACCCTGAACTTCAGCTAAAACCAGTAGAGTTCTAACCTGAAGAAAGGATGAAAAGAAAAAGAAACCAGAGTTTTTTGATTGCCAGCTGCCTTACAATAGCCATTGTACATTTCACTCATTAATTCTCACAAAAATCCTGTCAGCTAAGTACATGTTATTTCCCTAGGTTTAAAGGTTTTCAATGATACCCAAAGGAGTTAAATCACTGTCTCAAGTTTGCAAAGCTAAGTAGCCTCCAAAGCCAACATAAGGCTGTTTCCTAATCACACATTATTTTCCACTATTGTTTCCTAAGGAGAGAAAAGGTCAGTTTATACTGAGAAAAAGGAGACAGCCTCATCGTCATTTGGCTCAGCCTACTGTGTGAAGTTGCAGAAATAATAAAAAATTGCTCCAAAATGATCATGATCTGAAAAGAAATCTGTTAACTCTTTCATTAATTGCCACAATGGTGTCTTCATAAAGAATGACTGTTTGCTGAGGCCTCTGTTATATACTTCACTCCTTCTTCTGAAAGCATCTAATTGCACTAGATCAATATTCTTGATATCATACTGTTATTTCCAAAAATCAATAATGCTATGCTAAGTCACTTCAGTCGTGTCCGACTCTGTGTGACCCCATAGACAGCAGCCCACCAGGCTTCCCCTCCCTTGGATTCTCCAGGCAAGAACACTGGAGTGGGTTGCCATTTCCTTCTCCAATGCATGAAAGTGAAAAGAGAAAGTGAAGTCGCTCAGTCATGTCTGACTCTTAGCGACCCCATGGACTGCAGCCTACCAGGGGATTTTCCAGGCAAGAGTACTGGAGTGGGGTGCCATTGCCTTCTCCGAAAATCAATAATAAATTGCAAAAGAAGAGTAATCAGGCTGCAGGTCACTATATCTTAAACACTGTTTAAGACTGCATTTCTGCATTTTTCTTCCCTGTCACCCCATTCTTTCATTCTAATTATAAACCTTCATACTTAATTAAAAGTAAATTGATAAAAGAAAGAGGGAAAATAGTGGATATGAAACTCTTCCAGAATTTACATCCAAGACCATAATAATTCTGAGGGTTTGTTTGTTTAATGTATTTGAATGTTTTTTTCTGTTCTGTTCTTTCTGTTGGGCACACATCACAAATCAGGTGTTCTTTCTAAAAATTTTTTAAATACGCTTGGGATTTTCATAAATTAGAACTTTTTATTTTTAAGAATTTTTCTGTCACTAAGTTTTGTTTATAATTCTGATTATTGATCACATACAGTGGCATTATACTAGCTTCTCGGGGCACCTAAAACATCTTCTCAGGGATACAGGTATACATGGTTGATTCACTTGCTATAGAGTATAAATGAACACAACATTGTAAAGCAATTATATTCCAATAAAAATATAGCAAAAAAGTCTTCTTATCCCTAAAATATTATAATGTAATTAAAATGTATCTTTAATTATCTCTATTTTAATAAAAGTAGAAAACAAAGAAAATGTCTCAATCATCAAAAAGCAAGCTTTGGATAATGAGGTCATTTATAGCCTCTTCATTTTTATTCATTAAGAACTCTGTGTTAACTCCAGATATATTTTAAATAAAATTATATATGAAAGTGAAAGTGTTAGTTGTTTAGTCATGTCTGACTCTTTGTAACCCCATGGACTGTAGCCCACCAGGCTTCTCTGTCCATGGAATTCTCCAGGCAAGAATACTGGAGTGGGTTGCCATTTCTTTCTCCAGGGGATTGTTCCAACCCAGGGATCAAACCAGGGTCTCCTGCATGGCAGGCAGATTCTTTACCATCTGAGCCACCAGGGAAGCCCCCCACATTTTATATGTGTGTGTGTGTATATATATATATATGTGTGTGTGTGTGTGTGTATTTATACACAATATAGATATTAAATTTCTACAAAGTTTCTAAAAGGAAAACAATAATGCCAACTTCCAGAGATGAGTTCCTCCACTCTTTTGCCTATCTAAATTCTCCCTGTGAATATAACCTCTGGATAATCCCTCCTCCATTCAATTCCTCCCTTTTCAATGCAGAAATTTATTAAGTTCTTTTTCTGTCTTTTGTCTTGCAAGCATCTTTTGCTGCTGAATTAATCCAGTATTTAAACAGAATTAAAAAAAAAAAAGAGGAACGTTTCCTTTGTTTTATTTTTCTTCATGTCTTCAAAATTATTATAATTTTATTTAAAATGTTGTAGCAATATTTAGGATTCTGACAGACACTTTTAAAGTGAAGTAAGATCAATTCCTTTGACAACAGAAGTGAGAAAACAAGACCTGGATATCCCAGTTCTCCACTCCTTTTTGCTGGTCTCTTCAGTTTAAATTTAAATAGTAAATAGTATTTAAATTTACATAGTATTCTGGACTGGAGAATTCCATTAGACTGTCTAGTCCATGGGGTCACAAAGAGTCGGACATGAGACTGAGTGACTTTCACTTTCAGTTTAAATTTAGCATCCAAGCTATTAGACCAGGGATGGAATGAAGTGATACAGTTAATTCAATTCCATGACTACACAGGCTCATCCCTTTTCACCCTATCTCAAGCCACAATGTGACAAGGAGTTTAGTATCCTGTCCCTCATGTCTGATAGCCCATCACCAGAGCTCACTCCATCAATAAAAATGAAAACTTCACCAAAAATTCAGAATCCTAAAATCCTAATGATAGTTGTAAAATGTATGTCATTTACACTATCTTTTTTTAAATATAAATTTATTTATTTTAATTGGAGGCTAATTACTTTACAATATTATATTGGTTTTATACTATGATTTTTAAAACACTTTGAAACACACTAAAACTAGATCCTATGAACTAGGTTGCACAGTTACTATTTATCATTTTACAGAAGAGGTGAAGTCACTCACCCAAAGTCAAAGAATAAAAACTCCTCCTGGATTAGAATTCATGTCCCTTCATCATTAGTTGTGATATGTCCCTTTGATAGCTTGATGAATGGTGTCAGATTCATGATCTCTGAAGATTTAGCTTCGGGACCAGGGACCAGGCTTGATCACTCAAGAGTTTTTGTGTAGCAGGGTTTTATTAAAGTATGAAAAGGGACAAAAAGAGTTTCTGATATAGACATCAGAAGGGGAATGGAGAGTGCCCCACTCACTAGTGTTAGCAAGGGAGTTATATACTTTTTAATTAGTTATTACAATAAATCAAAAGAATGTCTCAAGATTGTAAAGATCTTACTAGACCCACTCCCATAATTTACATTTTAAGATAACAGGATTAGCCAGAAGGTTTCCAGGAAGGAGAAACTGTTCTCAAGCAGGATACATTGTTGTTATATAATCCTTGGTAAAGACTTTATGGTAGGCTGGTGGCTCAAATGGTAAAGCCTCTGCCTACAATGAGCCTTATGATTATCCAGTGGAAGTGAGAAATAAATTTAAGGGACTAGATCTGATAGATAGAGTGCCTGATGAACTATGGATGGAGGTCCGTGACATTGTACAGGAGACAGGGATCAAGACCATCCCCATGGATCAGATCAGATCAGATCAGTCGCTCAGTCGTGTCCGACTCTTTGTGACCCCATGAACCGCAGCATGCCAGGCCTCCCTGTCCATCACCAACTCCCGGAGTTCACTCAGACTCACGTCCATTGAGTCAGTGATGCCATCCAGCCATCTCATCCTCTGTCGTCCCCTTTTCCTCTTGCCCCCAATCCCTCCCAGCATCAGAGTCTTCTCCAATGGGTCAACTCTTCACATGAGGTGGCCAAAATACTGGAGTTTCAGCTTTAGCATCATTCCTTCCAAAGAAATCCCAGGGCTGATCTCCTTCAGAATGGACTGGTTGGATCTCCTTGCAGTCCAAGGGACTCTCAAGAGTCTTCTCCAGCACCACAGTTCAAAAGCATCAATTCTTCGGCACTCAGCCTTCTTCACAGTCCAACTCTCACATCCATACATGACCACAGGAAAGACCATAGCCTTGACTAGGCGAACCTTTGTTGGCAAAGTGATGTCTCTGCTTTTGAATATGCTATCTAGGTTGGTCATAACTTTCCTTCCAAGGAGTAAGCGTCTTTTAATTTCATGGCTGCAGTCACCATCTGCAGTGATTTTGGAGCCCAGAAAAATAAAGTCTGACACTGTTTCCACTGTTTCTCCATCTATTTCCCATGTAGTGATGGGACCAGATGCCATGATCTTCGTTTTCTGAATGTTGAGCTTTAAGCCAACCTTTTCACTCTCCACTTTCACTTTCATCAAGAGGCTTTTGAGTTCCTCTTCACTTTCTGCCATAAGGGTGGTGTCATCCGCATATCTGAGGTTATTGATATTTCTCCCAGCAATCTTGGAAAAGAAATGCAAAAAAGCAAAATGGCTGTCTGGGAAGGCCTTACACATAGCTGTGAAAAGAAGAGAAGTGAAAAGCAAAGGAGAAAAGGAAAGATATAAACATATGAATGCAGAGTTCCAAAGAATAGCAAGAAGATAATCCAGGGAAACAACAGAATGGGAAAGACTAGAGATCTCTTCAAGAAAATTAGAGATACCAAGGGAACATTTCATGCAAAGATGGGCTCGATAAAGGACAGAAATGGTATGGACCTAACAGAAGCAGAAGATATTAAGAAGAGGTGGCAAGAATACACAGAAGAACTGTACAAAAAAGATCTTCACGACCCAGATAATAACGATGGTGTGATCACTGACCTAGAGCCAGACATCCTGGAATGTGAAGTCAAGTGGGCCTTAGAAAGCATCACTATGAACAAAGCTAGTGGAGGTGATGGAATTCCAGTGGAGCTATTCCAAATCCTAAAAGATGATGCTGTGAAGGTGCTGCACTCAATATGCCAGCAAATTTGGAAAACTCAGCAGTGGCCACAGGACTGGAAAAGTCAGTTTTCATTCCAATCCCAAAGAAAGGCAATGCCAAAGAATGCTCAAACTACCGCACAATTGCACTCATCTCACATGCTAGTAAAGTAATGCTCAAAATTCTCCAAACCAGGCTTCAGCAATACGTGAACCATGAACTTCCAGATGTTCAAGCTGGTTTTAGAAAAGGCAGAGGAACCAGAGATCAAACTGCCAACATCTGTTGGATCATCGAAAAAGCAAGAGAGTTCCAGAAAAACATCTATTTCTGCTTTATTGACTATGCCAAAGCCTTTGACTGTGTGGATCACAATAAACTATGGAAAATTCTGAAAGAGATGGGAATACCAGACCACCTGACCTGCCTCTTGAGCAACCTATATGCAGGTCAGGAAGCAACAGTTAGAACTGGTCATGGAACAACAGACTGGTTCCAAATAGGAAAAGGAGTACGTCAAGGCTGTATATTATCACCCTGCTTATTTAACTTATATGCAGAGTACATCATGAGAAACGCTGGGGTGGAAGAAGCAGAAGCTGGAATCAAGATTTCTTGGAGAAATATCAATAACCTCAGATATGCAGATGACACCACCCTTATGGCAGAAAGTGAAGAGGAACTAAAAAGCCTCTTGATGAAAGTGAAAGTGGAGAGTGAAAAAGTTGGCTTCAAGCTCAACATTCAGAAAACTACGATCATGGCACCTGGTCCCATCACTTCATGGGAAATAGATGGGGAAACAGTGGAAACAGTGTCAGACTTTATTTTTTGGGGCTCCAAAATCACTGCAGATGGTAACTGCAGCCATGAAATTAGAAGACACTTACTCCTTGGAAGGAAAGTTATGACCAACCTAGATAGCATATTCAAAAGCAGAGACATTACTTTGCCAACAAAAGTCCGTCTAGTCAAGGCTACAGTTTTTCCAGTGGTCATGTATGGACTGTGAAGAAAGCTGAGCGCCGAAGAATTGATGCTTTTGAACTGTGGTGTTGGAGAAGACTTTTGAGAATCCCTTGGACTGCAAGGAGATCCAACTAGTCCATTCTGAAGGAGATCAGCCCTGGGATTTCTTTGGAGGGAATGATGCTAAAGCTGAAACTCCAGTACTTTGGCCACCTCATGTGAAGAGTTGACTCATTGGAAAAGACTTTGATGCTGGGAGGGATTGGGGGCAGGAGGAGAAGGGGACAACAGAGGACGAGATGGCTGGATAGCATCACTGACTCAATGGACGTGTCTGAGTGAACTCCGGGAGTGGGTGATGGACAGGAAGGCCTGGCGTGCTGTGATTCATGGGGTCGCAAAGAGTCGGACATGACTGAGCAACTGAAATGAACTGAACTGAACTGAACAATGTGGGAGACCCAGGTTCAATCCCTGGGTCAGGAAGATCTCCTGGAAAAGGAAATGGCAACCCACTCCAGTACTCTTGCCTGGAAAACCCCATGGAAAGAGGAGCCTGGTGGGCTACAGTCTATGGGGTTGTAAAGAGTTGGACACAACTGAGCGACTTCACTTTGTTTCTTTCTTTCTTTCTACAGAGTTTAAACTGAGTTGTTTGCTGTGTAATCATCAGTTGTGGAGTTAAGGACAAAAACGTTTTATGTGACTAAGACTAAGGAATGTAGAGAAAAAAAAAGTGTTTGTCCTTTCCTTCTTCTTGAGAATTCCAGACCCCTATCTCCACTTCAAGAGCCCTAGACCCCTTTCTCCTCTTCAGGGACCCTGGATTTCTTATCAACCTGCCTAGGAATTGACTCTCTAATTCCTCTCTTTTCTTTTAGGAGAATTATGTTGCCAAGGGAAAGGGGCATTGTTTTCATTCCATAACTACTTCCTGCTGTTGAGAGGCATGGCCCCTAAATTGTTGAAGCAACGTATTCTCCTAATCCTCATATTGAGAGTCTCTGATCCAGGGGCCCCAAGTAATAGTTGGAGGAGGTTGTGGCACTCATAGGAGCCTGGACGACCATTTGTAACTTAAAAGCTTTCAGACAGAAACAAACCACATTTTACAGTTACAGATGTAAGGCAAAATAGTCATTAAACCAAGCTAAAACATAATCAAAATTAAAAGCCACATTATGTCCATAATGTGTCCACCAGTCCATCTTAGGACTGTTAGATGTCATCAGATCAAGAAGAGGTGTCACATAGGATTGTTGTTGATGAAGGTTTTTGCAGAATTGAAGAAAGTCCTTTCCTTGAAGTGGAGAAACCCACCATTGGCCCTCCACAGTTATTAATACCCGGGGTTCCTCAGGTGTAAACCTTCAGCTGATGGTGGGGGGTGAGGGGGTTGCTCCGCAGACCCAGCAATTAGACTGATTGTGGAATGCAGCATAGGAAAGAGTTCAGGACAGGACGGGGTTGACTTTAGGGTCAAACTGCAGACTCAGGACTTTTGGAGACAGCAGAAGCAAGCCCACCTAGATTCTCAGACCCATCTCAGTTCCTGGCTCAAACAGCAGCTTGTTTGGCTCAGAGGCTAGATCAGGAGTTAACCTCCTGGTAATATCTGTTGCAAAGCTAAAAGCTGAGTCACAGTTAATTTTAAGGCTTCAGGATCTTTGACAATATCTGTGCACAAAAACAGTCTGTCATAGAGACAGTCCCATTTTGCGGGGAGGCTGTTAGGGCCCTCATTAAAGCTACAGGTAAAACTTTAAACCAACTGTCTTGTGTTTCCTGAGTTAGCTTACACAGGTGTCTTTTAATAATGTCATTAGCCTCTTCAACTTTTTCTGAAGATTGGGGTCTCCAAGTGATATTCTATTCCTAGAGCTTTTGACACCCCCTTGAGTTACAGCAGCTTTAAAAGTGGAGCATTGTTGCTCTGAACTTTAGAGTTCAAGATCCCACTTACATCATGAGAAGTCAATACAGTGATTTTGCCCGTTCCTTAACCTCAGGCTTTAGTGAATACTGCTTTTGATGTGGGAATAAGTGAGGGTCATTGAGCTTGATAATGACAGGAACAGCATTTTGTGCTCTATCTACAGTTTTCCATCAGTTCACACTCTAGGGTTTACAGTTTGTTCCATTAAAAAGAGCTGGTTCCATATTCGTGAAAACAGAGGCCTGGACCTTGCTCAGGATGCACCTTCCCGAAGAGGTGAGGGAGACTCTGGCACGATTAGAAACTCGTGAGAAAACAGCACAGAGTCCCAGTGCTTCTTAAAGGATGACTGACATCATGTTTGGCTCATCCAGACAGTCCCACTACGGTAGTGGATCAGGAGCAAGGCAGGCCAGGGGCTTTAGTGAGCACAGAGAAAGTTGCCCCAGTGTCCAAAAGAAATCGACTGATTGGCCCTCCACAGTTAAAATACCTGGGGTTCCTCAGGTGTAATTAAGACAGGCGCTTATGTGGGGATCCCTGGGCACCTTCAATCCTGATTGTCTTGAGAGTCCGACCCCTGGGGCCTATGCCTAGGAGGGCAGTCTTCTCCAGTATGGTCCTTTGCAGCCCAGATCTGGAGCCGGGGACAGCTTGGTTCTCATCCCACTTGAGATGCCCCTCCTTTCCACAGTAATAGCAAGTTCATCCCTTTTCACCTGGGTTCCTCTGGGCATTTTTCCTCAGGCTGTTTCAGAGCAGATCTAATAGCCATTGTTGGCGCTCCAGTCTTTTGCCTGGTTCCTTTTTGCCTCTTATTTTCCTCCTTATATTCTCTACCAGTTGTAATGGATTATCTAAAGACTGATTTGGTCCAAACGCCTGTTTTCATAACTTACAGCAGATATCTGGAGCCAACTGAGTGAGAAATCTCTTTTAAGATCATTGCTCCTTCTGCAACATCAGTAAACTTGTGGAGAGCCTCCCATAGTCTGTTTAGGAATTTACCAGAAGTTCCCGTCTCTCCCTGTTCTATGTCAGCCAACTTGGCAAAGTCTAAAAGTCTTAGCGTGCGCTTGCTTAAGTCCTTCAAGAATACATCCAGCAAAGTGGCTCTGTTATTGTGTTGACTAAAAAAAGAGATGTACAACTTGAGAGTTGTGAGTTAAGTTTTATTTGGGGCAAAATGAGGACTGCAGCCCGGGAGGCAGCATCTCAGGTAGATCTGAGAGACTGCTCCAAACCAGCAGTGGGGAAAAGTCAATATATAAGGTTTTGGTGAAGGGGGAGTTCAATGTCATGAAGCACTCATTTTACGAAAGGTTTTTGTTAGTCATGAGGATCTGATGTCACCATGAAGGGAGTTAGTCCTTCTCTAGATATGGGGAGATGCAAGGATTGAGATCATAACATCTGTTCCTAAAAATATCCAATCTGTCCCACCAGATTCCTGGAGCACTGAGTGCCTCACGCCATCCTGAATTCCCTCAGGGGTTGTTGAAGGTCCACAGATGTAGCAGCATGGGGTTCAATCTCATAGAGGCAGATTGCAAATGCCTTTGTTGTTCAGCCCTTGGCAGTGCTCTTGGTAAGTGCCAATTTGTAGTTGACAGTTGGAACCACTTGGCTCCCAGTAGGAAGGAGGGCTCTTTTGTGTTCCCTCTTTTCCCTTATCTCACATTCAAGCCATTCATCTCCAAAAGCAGTAGCTTTCCCCAAAACTCAAGCTCTCGAGTCAGGATCAGCACCTGTCCCAAGACACGCATTATAACTCTTCAAGTAAGCTCATAAAATAAAGTTTGTCCTTTAAAGCCTCTATGAACCTTTTGGATCCTCTCGATAGTCTTGGCCACAATTGGTACTGTTTGAATTTCTACCAAGACTGAGGCAACCCCTACTGGAAGGGTGCCCTGATTCTCAGCCTGTTCAGTGCCTCTGATACAGGGGCAAAGTAAGAGGACAGGAGGGAACTGACGTTTTCACATCCAAATCTGCACCCTTTGGACACGAGTCTGGCATGTCTCACAGAGAGATAAAGAGCAACACATATGGCACTTCTACCCATTTCTCATTTTCTACAGAACCGGTCTAGTTGTAAAACTGGATTGTAATTAAGAGACCTTCAGCAGGCCAGCATTCCCCATCTTCCACAGGATACTGTGGCCATTCAGTATCACAGAAAAAGATCAGGAGTGTCTTTTTAAATTCTAGGGATCGAATTGTCCCAGTTTTCTTAAATACATTTTAAAAGAGTGGTTCTGGAACTACTAGCTCCCATCTGTAAGAGCGAAAAACGTGGCATCCACAGCCATGGCTTTTTTTCCACTGGAAGCATCTTTCCCTACTCTGGATGGGGGTGTAGACAGACTGTCCACTGAAGTTTTCCTTCCCTGGTCAGACCTAGCCTGTCCCTTACCCACGCAGACGTCTTACTCGTCCGTCCGCGTTCTATCACCAAGGCAGGGTCGAGATGCACCAGAGGTAGACCTGATGGCATCCCAGATTGATTTTCAGTTCCTTACCACCAAGACCTTTGTTTGATTTGCTAGACTGGTTTCCCAGAATGTTTCCCAAGCTAAGACTATGAGGGGAACCATCTGTCTTACATGTGCTGTGCACATTCCTGAGTACAGTCCTGGCTGCAGTAGAAACAGTGAGTCATAAAGGGACGAACAGCAACCAAGATGTCCCTTCTGAGTGTCACCATGCTGGTATGTGTGATAGCAAAAGAGGTGGTGGAGGGTTGGCCAGCAAGGAAAACATGATTTTCGTCCTGATAGTAGGACCAATCCTTCCAGCTCATTCCCACAGATTCCACAAAAGGAATATCTAGGGACTTGAGGCAAATCCATCAGAGAGCCTCCTCTGATCCATTAACAGTTACCACGCCAAAGGAAGAAGCCCACCGTACTTCCAATCGGAACAGCTCCTGCAATTCCTGATGCGTGTCCTCAAAGACCTCATGGTCACCAGCAGTGCTTCTATCCACAGACAGGAGGCTCAGCTGTGACAAAGACTCACTTTCAGGTCCCTGGCCCCTGAGGCAGGCCTTTACTCTGAGTTAGATTAGAAGCTGTCAGAAGGCTCTGAAAAAGAAGTGACAGGAACCGCAGCAAAGATTTAGAAGAGGGCACTTTTTGAAAGTCTGCTTACCCAGCAGAAAAGCAGAATTTCCCACATGGTGCTAGGAGTAAAGGATCCTCCTGCCAATGCAGGAGACGCGAGATACACAGCTTCAATCCTGGGATCAAGAAGATCCCCTGGAGAAGGAAATGGCAACCCACTCCAGTATTCTTGCCTGGAAAAATCCCATGGATGGAGGGGCCTTGTGGGCTACAGCGCTTGGAGTGGCAAACAGTCGGACAGCACTGAGCATGCACACATCAGAAAAGCTAATGAAACTTAAAGAGGCCTGTCAAGGTTGGCATCCTAACACACATCTTCTATAAATTGTGAAGATTCTAAGACATTTTAATTTCTCAAGAGTAAACCTTTTGTTAAATCTCTGAAGCACTCAACTAGAACTGGAATCGATTTTATCATACATTACCTATGAATCACAGATGAATTTGCTTTTCATATTAAGCTTTGAATTTTATACTCCAGATTTAAAACTGGACAAAAGTGCTTACCAAATAACAATGTGGTTCTACAAGAATATGTATTCTCTCCATCCAGACTTCCTACCCTATAATTGTTCATCATATCTATAAAGAGAGAAAAATCATGGTGATAATAGATATTCTTTTCTCTGCAAATCTGTCTTCCCCACAGCACAAGACACCTACTCCAATTGTGCAACTTCAAGCAATCCTGAAATTGTTCTGGCCTCATGCACTTCCTGTGCGTAATATTGATAGTAAGGTGATCTACTTCTGTCCCTTTAATATTTATTATTAATAATGGGAACATCACAAAATGTTATTGGCTTCATTGATCAAAATATTAAGTCATTTCTACTATAATTATTGAAGCATGTTTCTTATGTCATACACAGAAAGAGGTCAAAGCTAAAGATGTGATTACTACCCTTGAACAGCCACATAATCAGCTGCAGGAGGCAAACATATATCTTAAAACATCACATGAGGCAGGATGCATTAAAGGCTATAATTATTAAGGCAGTAAAATAGCTCATTTGGTACTTTACATTTTAAAAACATACTTACACATATAGTATCTCATTTGATTTTTATACCATTTACAAATGAACAATGCTTATTAAACACAGGTGAAGAGAATGCAGATTTCAACTAGGGATTGAGAAAAGGGCAGGATTTGCTCAAGAAAGTCCTCTCAAGAGGAACTTGAAGAATAAGACTTTTTTTAAATTGGGTAAATATTTGAACAAGCATAATAGGTAAGACACCTTAAAAATCCCCAAACTAGAGCCACTGCCTTCTCACCCAAGGATGGCGTCTCTTGCTGTATGGTTAGTGATGACCCTGGATTTTCTGTTCTAGGGAAAACTGCATTGATTATGGCCTATAATGGTTTACTCAGCATCATTCCTTGTCTAACAGTCAAGATACTAGAAACTTCCGCTCAATATACTAAGTAAGAATATATTGAAACCCATTACATGATTGTGGTCATCATCAGCATTCAGGAACCTAGCAAGCACAAACCTTGCTTTCAAGAATTACATGGGTATAAAGTTAAATCTCAAAAATTACATTCTGCTAGAAATTTATAAATACATGCTACTTTTCTTATGAAGAAAAACAGTGTTGATGTAGGCTGTATCATCAAGAATTTCATCTTTTGGTTCTGCTTCACTGAGAATGACAAGGTAATCTTGTATGGTTCCTCCAAATTGGAAACTACTTCACATAATATTGACTGAAAATATCCCCTCTAGTTTGAAAATGTCTTCTTTCTTGAAGCCGATTTTTGCTTAATGACTCTGTCATAGAAGATAACCCTAACTGAAGGTTAACTGCATATAACCAAGTATTATGATATACATGAAGCACACCGAACAGAGAATCAGATGTGAGGTCTGCCCCAAGTTGTGACATTAACTATCCCTGAGATCTTGAAGCAAGTTATGCAAGCTCTCTAGTCCTCAGTTATGCCATATATCAAATAAAAGAATCTTGAAAAGAGCCTTTTTTTTTTTTAAGAAAAATTTAATTAAAACCCTCATTTCACTCACACACACACACTTATACATCACATATAAGTATACCCATTGCAGTAAGGTCTCATCTTTTTTCACAAAACCACCACAGAATAGTTTCTTTACTGTATCTTTTAGTGCCATAGAAACAATGGATCATTTCCCCAACTTCATAAAAATTTTGTATAGTCAATAACTGTTTCCTGGTCCTGTGGGAGCATGTTTAATCCATATTGCTCAGTATGTCATTCTTCCTATTTGTCTAAAATTCATAATAAAATTGCCCAGAATATTTATATTTCTGTGAGTTTCACCATAAGGGAAACATCAGGTGAGAAGTAGAGAAGAGAGAGCAGGAACTAACAGCAACTCATTTCAAACATAAATTTTGTTTACAACATATGAGGTATCATCCAATTGCTTTAAAGCCATCATTAGAGCAAAAGTTTATGGTAAGGGACAACAGTAAGTTTACTGAAAGGCTGGGGGCGGAAAATTTAGCTTTTGATCTTTTCAATTTTTTTTTCACATTGCTAACATCAAGAATCAACTTTTGAACTTTTAAGACATTTTTAGCTTGTCCTAAAAGAACCAATAAAAGAAACTAAATCATTCCATGAACCATCTTTGTTACTCTGTCCTAGCTGTGTGATTTTCTCTTTCTGCATTGTCCCTGCTTTCCAGGAAGTGTCATCTCCAGGGGCTATTGAAGGTAGATGAGTGAAGAGAGATTCATCATTTTGATGATGCTCTTTCCCCACCTGATGCTCCCATGGCAAATGTGCCCCAAACTCTGAACTATGTTCTTGATGTGACCGAGAATCTATCTGACCCTACATGCTGAGAGGCTTCAGAGAGCTCTCATTAAGCAGATTCTTTTAACAAAATGGAAAGGGAACATTGCGATTACTTAATCAAAGTTTTCAAGCTCTTTTAAAAATTAACCCATTTCTTAAACAGTATTATCCTAAGAAGTAGAATATGAAAACCAGATAAAAGTGGAGGCACTTTGATTGAATTCGGGGGTGTTGGGAACCCTGATATCCATCCAATAGTCTGCTTCCCTACTGCTCCTTCTCCTCAGTTCAGTGTACTCATTTGCTGGATGAGAAGCCAGAGATATATCTCAATCTATATAATAGAAAGACGGTATGAAACATATAGAGCATTATATAGATGGAGAAGGAAATGGCAACCTACTCCAATATCCTTGCCTGGGAAATCCTATGGACTGAGGGATCTGACAGGCTACAATCCATAAGGTCTCCAAAATTTGGACACTGCTTAGTGACTAAACAACATAATATATAGAACGTATGAAATAGAAGCTTCCCTATTTACAGATTTTAAACTTCTTAATTTGTACTCAGATTAGCAAATTTATGATGTTGAATAAAAATTCTTCCCCACTCTACCATCGTCAAATGGGGGCTTGAGCAACTCTCTATGGCCATCATGTCCACAACCATTGCATGTTGTTATTTTGAAGTGTTTTTATGAAAAGCGTTTATAGCCCATTTTGAAAAGTTAAAAGTAGCAAGAATGTTAAAAGTGCTAATAAGATGTATTTGATTATAAGACAAAATAGATGTAAGATCATTTTTTAAGTGTGACCAATTTTACAACACACACTGAGATCAAACATCAGAGAGTTCTGCTGTTTCTCGCAGACGGCCTGACTCAAAGGTAGGGAAGCCCATGTCCTTGTGCTGATGCAGTTGAGCATCAGGAGACAAGGAGAAGCAACAGACCACAGTGGGGAAACTTTGGAGTGTGTGGGGCTACAAAATGGGAGATTTACCTCTGACGCCTGTTAACCATGTGATGATTCAAAAAGATGCTAGAATTCCAATAAAGAACTGAAAACTAATTCTTCATAAAAGTGTTGCTGTTGAAACTTCTGTCCCTAGCCACAGATGGCCCACTGGTTTCAAAGTACATGTGACTCTAAACAGAATCAAAGTGAGCTTTAAAGTAGTGATGAAGAATACAGCCTCTGAGAAAATCCTCACGGTATTTGTAGGGAACATCAAGGGTAATCCCATCCCAGCAGACTTTTGATGTAGAAAAATTGGTCTATTTGGGAAAAGAATAATATGCCTATTTTACCATTCCTGTTTATGTTTAGTAAAAATGAAGGGACTGTAGGCATAAACTCACCTCAGTCACTTCGGACTTAGGACCAAAAGGACTGACGGACAGCATTTTGGAGTCTAGTTTGTTCATATTAGGGGCTTCCCAGGTAGTGCTAGCGGTAAAGAATCCGCCTGCCAGTGTAGGAGACACAAATATGGGTTTGATCCCTGGGTTGGGAAGATCCCCTGGAGAAGGAATGGCAACCCACTCCAGTATTGTTGCCTGGAAAATTCCATGGGCAGAGGAACCTGGTGGGCCATAGGGCCTGTTGTCCATAGGGCCACAAAGAGTCGGATACAACTGAGTGATAGAGAACCAGTTTGCTCCATATAATGAACAAATAAATTTCTGAGTAACACCAAAACCTCCTTATCTTGACTCATTTGCTCTATCTTGAGGGCACTATACTTAAATTTTTATTTTCCTTGGTAGATACAAATTAGTTGACAGAATGAAGTCTAATCACAGTGGCCCTCGTTATTATCTGAACTCCTTGAGTTATTTCCGAGTTTCGAGATTATTTTGATTATTCCTCTAATTTAAAAGTACAACATAAAAATAAATTGTATTGTGTTTCAAGTCATAAAATCTATACTCATCTGCTAAATGTGGAAAATTCTCCCCATAAAGCTAATTAACTAGATAAAAGGTCCATATCAGGCTTGAAGCAGTTCCTGTCTCAAAGGGCCTAACTCAGTAATTAATTATGTTTCTGAGAGTCTCTGAAAACACTTTTCCAGCTTCCTGGGTCTTTAGAAATGAAACATTTTGGGCTTCATCCAAAATATCTTAATCTCTCGATCTGCTTAGAGTCCAGTCAAGTTCTACAAGGAAAGAAGGATGTGTGAGTCCTTACCATCCTCCTCATTTCATCAGCTATTCACCTCAGAGTTGAATTTTTAATCAACCTCATTTTTTGAGATTTGTTAACATTCAAGTGACCATTCATTTGCAATGAGTTTAGGGTATTGGATTGGTTGAAATCAAAGCTATTAATAGAGCATGAGTTAAGCACTGAAAGTATAGAACAAATGAAGAGATGTGCTGTTATTTAATAAGCCACATCTTGGTCCCTGTTAAAGTTCCCCATGTTAGGTAGGATGTCTGTGGACATGTCCTAGTGGCCAGGACTCTTGGACAGCTGTGTATAATAATAAAATAATCACCTGTGTATTATACCATCATGTTAACTTCCTTCCTCTATTGAGGAAAATGCTTTGTCAGTTCAAGATCTCTCATGCGGCATGACATTTTGTCAGCTAGAACCCTAGTTGTGTGTGAGTTGTTGAGGGCAGTACACTGAAAAAAAAATGTACATGGACATAGGATCTAGAAGAACTGGCATCCAAGAGGGAAGAGAAAAGTGAAAATCACCTCCCCCACTGAATCATTCTGCCTAGCCCTTTACTTTGGGCTTTCCCCCAAATCCAGACCAGATGGTTTTTTAAAGCTCCTCAGGGGAAAACAGACTATAAACATCTAAGCAAAATCAAAAGATGTGCATAGATGACACTGATGCTTTATAAAGCCCACGTATGCCCACGAGTTCGCACTGCCAATTGTACAGTTGTGCTCACTGTCACAGTCTGAATACACTCACCCTTCTGTAGAGTGTCTCCAGATTTGAAAAGCTTTCAAATTATTCTTAAAGAAACAAGAGTCATATAATACTTCAAAAAATAACTAGTAGAGGATGGGGTAGATAATATCAGAAGAAATGCAGCCTGTTGAAGATAGAAAGCTACCCTCCAAAGATTACTTGAAATGACATGTTCTCTTCCCTTTCCCTTGGAATTCCATAGTGTCACCCTAACAAAGCTGAAGAGGGTTGGAATTTTTAATTACAGGCTCCCTTGCTATGTTTACCAAACAGCTAGTAGCCCTGAGGGTGGAATTAGGCTGTTTAAAGTCATGTTTTAATCTCCTTTGTAATTGCAATTTGATTGTGGGTGTAAATTACCTAGTAGGCTTGCCACCTTCAGTGCCAGCTACTTCCCAGAGTGCATAATTTTGAATTAAAAGGCTGATATCCATCCAAAAGTTTCCCAGAATGTTTCATGGGCTTGGTGAATTATGCATTAAACAGAATTCTTTAAAAAGAAGGCAAGAGGCTCCTTTGATGTCAGCTGGGGTTTTTCATCATATTATGGACTATTAATTTCTAGACTCTTTTAGAGGTACTTTCTTGAAATCTATGTTCAATTTAGGACTTATTACTGATCTTTCTCTAACCTTTATATTTTATTTTAACAGCATCATATATCACCCTGAATATGGCAGGTTCTGGCAGAAACCTGGTGGTTAATTTCCTTGGGGGTGTAGGGATGGGGGGAGGAGGAAGAAATGGATAGTTTGCTGCAAAGACACCATCTGCTGGACAAAGTGTGGATATACTGTTAGGAATCTGCCTGCACATTAGGAAAATGATTTAGAAGCCGATGAGGACAGAACCAGTTAGGGAGCTGAGGTGTATATGGGGGCTTATCTGTGGGACTTCTCTAAGCTCTATCCAGATGCTAGTGGCTTCATTTCGTGATTTTTTTTTAACACCTCGAAAGTTTGTGTTTGACTTTGAGCTGTGTTCCCTATTCAACTGTAACATTATAGGATATAATAAGCAAAACTGACTATAAGAAAATAAACAAGGACCTCCTTTATGCAAAAGGATATAAAGATAGTCAAGCTTCCACCATCATGGGCAAATGCAGATTCTGGGGAAATTATTTATGTTTTACACAATTCCATATTTCTATTCTCTTTTTTTATTTCTGTACACATAGCACTCTGAAATTTGTCAAGGGCTGTGCTTTTCTACACCTTATAAACTGCGTGAATGAATATAGGCTTTATCCTTCAACATAGACCCTTTTGAGAGTGAAAAGGAATGCTGTGAACAACAGAACAGAGTGCATAAACTGGGACTGTCCTGGGCTAATTCAGGATAAAACATCCCTCCCGTCATAGGTAACCCAGTCTCCTCACAAACAGAAACCGACTCTCATTCTCTATCTACTGCCAATTTATGTTAGAGAACAAAACTTAAAAGTTTAAATGATTCAGTGCCTTGAAAAGATTCCAGACTGGGGCAGTGAGAAAAACTTGAGTTTTCATCACTAATAGGTTCAGCATTGAAATTATTTGATTCTGTTTTGCATGCATTAATTCATCCATGACTAAATATCACAGGAATGTCAGATAAAGTTTCACAAGTACCTAGAAGGGATTTATACTAAGTCACTTCCGTTGTGTCTGACTCTTTGTGACTCTATGGACTACAGCCCAACAGGCTCCTCTGTTCATGGGGTTCTCCAGGCAACAATACTGGACTGGGTTGCCATGCCCTCCTCCAAGGGATCTTCCTGATTCAGGCAGGGATCGAACCCATGTCTCCTACATCTCCTGCATTGGCAGGAGGGTTCTTTACCACAGTACCACCTGAGATTTAAGTCCCTTCTATTAATACCTGGGTGGATACACTTTCTTATGAATAAGGCAGCATTTGAAGTGAGCATTGGAAAAGTGGGCACTCCAACAAAGATAGACGCTTTCAATAATAACCTGTGCAAATCAAGGGAAGTATAGTGCTTCCCCATCGCAGAGTTAACACTGCTTTTCCACAGACATTTCTTAAACTTTACTAAGTGTCAAGCACTCACTCTGACACACTGATGGATGAAACAGACATCAGCCTCTCCTTTGAAGAATACACGGCCTGGCAATCAGTAGTATTGAGCATCTGTATTTCAGAGATCATTTCTGAATTAGAGCCAAGTTGGGAATCATCTGTGTATTTAAACTGACAGGAAACAGATAAGATGACTTAGGGGGGAAATGTATAGGAAAAAGGAAAAGACACAGAACCAAACCCTGATGTACTCTGATATTTAGAAATAGGATGAAGAAATTCCCAAAGGAGCAACAACAACAAAACTAGCTGGTATGGTAACAATGAAACAAAAAGAAAAACATATCTTATTCTTTCTCTCCAACTGGGGGATTTAGGTAGAGCTCAGAAGAAACGAAGCTTGTCACGGTGTACATCAGATGTAGCTTCAAGCTTCCTCATTATCTAATAATTAACACAGTAATTTTAAAATTATGAACACCTTTCTCCAAGGAACCCTAAATGCTCTGTGTGTCCCTTCTAATGTATCTCCCTAGCACTGTAATTAAATTATAAAATTATACGTTATTTAAAATTAAGCAAAAATACCATTACCCTCGATGCTATATTTGATTTTAGATTTTCTGTGGGGAAATGTGCAGTTCTACCTTTTCACTTTCAATGAGGTGAATCAAACCAGGGCTAAAACTCCAATCTTCTCTGTGAATATAAAATTAACTCGAAATATAGCTCAGTCAGTCTCCCCAGCTCCCTCCTGTATGGTATACTGTGTCACACTGTCCATCATTTTTTAATGAATCTTACTCAACGAGCTGTTCAGGGGCCTGCGTCTGATTGCCTTTTATGTTAATTTTTATAGAAAATTTAAAGTATAACTTAGGCTGGAGGTGAGTGTGAAGAACGACAAATACTTCCCATACTTCCTGAGCCTAGTCTCACTTTAGCTGTCATCTTGTTAGGCTTTGGAGTTCATTTATCCACTCGGCAAATATTTAATAAGCATCCAGTAGGTGTTAGGTCCTGTACCTGCACATTAAGGCTAGAAAGGTATCCTAATCTACCTTCAAGGAAGTTAGAATCTACTGGAGAATACACATGAGTAAAGAGGTGACTACAGTATGTGTAATAAGTCTACCCCACTCTGGACACAATTGATCTTTTACTTTTTTATTCATTCTTTTTTAAGATTCTCTGGCTTATATTACTTTTCACAACACAATTCTTCTACGACATCCAGGATTCTATACCCTCTTTATCTTTTCTCCTTCCCTCTGCAGCCCTTCTCTTTCAGTCTCCTGGGAAGGCTTCCTCTTCTCACCCTGTCCAAACTCTCAATGGTGGGATGCCTGAAGATTCCATCTTCCTATTCCTCCCATATAGTTACCTCCTCTAGTCCCTAACATTGGACATCATCCATGTAGTAATGACTCACAAATGAATTTCCTCCATCCCTGCCCTCTCTGCTGGCATAGAGAATTGTATACTTAATGGCTTCTTTGACATCTCATTTTGCATAGGCAAAAAAATCTCGTTTATCATATTCAACTCAAAGATCTTTATTTTTCACCTCTCCTTCCTGTACCAAAACACACACACACACACACACACACACACACACACACACACACACACAACCAGTCCTTTACCAATTTTAGTCAATAGTACCATCATCTGCTTATTTAAATAAAACTTTATAATCAATCAAAGATTAACTCTGTTTTCTCATTCGTAATGTTCAGTTCATGAGCACCGCTTCAAAAGATACTTCCTAAATCTGACCACTTCTTACTGTCTGCACTCCTCTTCCAAGTCATCCATCTTCATTTCTTGATCCCTGAAACAGGAGCTAAATGACTTTCCTTGTCTCCCTTCTGATGCTCTTAGAGTTCATTCTTCACATAGTAACCAGAGTGAGCTTTTCAAAATGTAAATCTAGTCAGAATATCCTCTGAACACTGTTCATTGATGATAGAATAACACCTAAATACATTACCAAAGCCCATCAGCCCCTCTAGGACCCAGCCCCTGCTTGCTACTCCAAATTCATATCTGGTACCACACTTTCTTCTTATTCTGTATACATGAACCACACTGGCTTTCTTCTTGTCCATTGAGCACTTTAAGCATGTTCCAACTTGAGAAACTGTATTTCCTGCTCCTTCAATCTAGTATATTCTTCCTCCAGAGCCTCAAGCGTTTCACTCCTTCTCGCCTTTAAGTTCAGCTCAGATATTACTCGGAGAAGGCAATGGCACCCCCACTCCAGTACTCTTGCCTGGAATATCCCATGGATGGAGGAGCCTGGTAGGCTGCAGTCCACGGGGTCGCTAAGAGTCGGACACGACTGAGTGACTTCACTTTCACTCTTCACTTTCATGAGTTGGAGAAGGAAATGGCAACGCACTCCGGTGTTCTTGCCTGGAAAATCCCAGGGACAGGGGAGCCTGATGGGCTGCCGTCTATGGGGTCGCACAGAGTTGGAGACAACTGAAGCAACTTAGCAGTAGCAGCAGCAGCAACAGATATTACTTCCCTGAAGAATCCTCCCAACCATCATTTCCTGTCATTCTCTATACCATTACCTTGCTTAATATTTTGTCACAGCATTTACTGATCACAATTTGAAGTTACAGTATATGTTTGTTTGTTTGTAATCCACTAGGGTCATTGCATGGAGGCAAGGATTGTAGTCATGTTGGTCACACGATTAGCCTTAGCATCTGCTACATGTTTGATAAATACATGAATCAACTGAGGTTAGAATCAAATACTGCTGCTGCTAAGTACTTCAGTCACGTCCAACTCTGTGCGACCCCATAGACGGCAGCCCACCAGGCTTCCCCCGTCCCTGGGATTCTCCAGGCAAGAGCACTGGAGTGGGTTGCCATTTCCTTCTCCAATGCATGAAAGTGAAAAGTGAAAGTAAAGTCGTTTAGTCGTGTCCTACTCTTAGCAACCCCATGGACTGCAGCCCACCAGGCCCTTCCATCCATGGGATTTTCCAGGCAAGAGTACTGGAGTGGGGTGCCATTGCCTTCTCTGGAATCAAATACTATGGGAATACAAAGGAGTCTCGTGTATCCTAATTTGGTAAGGGGAGGGAGTCAGCAAAAATAAAACATGTCTTCAGACATAAAGATTAGTAAAAACGAGTCAGGTGAAGGAAATTGCTTGTGCAAAGGAACAAAGGCAAGAACGTGGAACTTTCAGGGAATAGGAAGTGATTCAGTACTCACAGAGCACAGAACTTTCAAAGGATTTTCTGGGGCAGAAGTGGTGGTGACACACACTGGGAAGAAGGATGTGTGGGAAGAGATAAGCATTTGATAGAGAAGTAAAAGGACCACATTGTCAAAGTCATAGAGTATCCTGTTGAGGAATCTGAAGTATTTTTCATGAAGGCATAACCCATTGGAAGGTTTTAATCAAGAGGGAACCTAACAAATATGGTTTTAGGAAGATCGTTACTGCCACAGCATGATTGGGGTGGCCACATGGGGGAGAAGGGGTGGGCTCAGCTTAAATCTGGAAATTCATTTACTAGGCTGGAAAGTCTCCCTCTCTGGATGTCCAAAAGTATCAGTTCAGTTCAGTTGCTCAGTCATGTCCAACTCTTTGAGACCCCATGGACTGCAACACACCAGGCTTCCCTGTCCATCACCAACTCCTGGAACCTCCTCAGACTCATGTCCATCCCATTGATGATGCCATCCAACCATCTCATTCTCTGCCCTCTGCTGTCCCCTTCTCCTCCTGCCTTCAATCTTTCCCAGAATCAGGGTCTTTTCCAATGAGTTGGTTCTTTGCATCAGGTGGCTAAACTATTGGAGTTTCAGCCTCAGCATCAATCCTTCCAATGAATATTCAGGACTGTTTTCCTTTAGGATGGACTGGTTGGATTTCCTTGCTGTCCAAGGGACTCTCAAGAGTCTTCTCCAACACCACAGTTCAAAAGCATCAATTCTTTGGCGCTCAGCTTTCTTTATAGTTCAACTCTCACATCCATACATGACTACTGGAAAAACTAGAGCTTTGACTAGATGGACCTTTGTTGTTAAAGTAATGTCTCTGCTTTTTAATATGCTGTCTACTGCTGCTGCTGCTCAGTCACTTCAGTCGTCTCTGACTCTGTGCAACTCCATAGACGGCAGCCCTCCAGGCTCCTCTGCCCCTGGGATTCTCCAGGCAAGAATACTGGAGTGGGTTGCCATTTCCTTCTCCAATATGCTGTTTAGGTTGGTCATAGCTTTTCTTCCAAGGAGCAAATGTGTTTTAATTTCGTGGCTGCAGTCACCAGCTGCAGTGATTTTGGGGCCTCCAAAAATAAAGTCTCTTACTGTTTCCATTCCATAAGTATAGTCTTTATGAACTGCTTTAGTATCTGGTATAGTAATGGAATCTGCCTCATGGAGCTGCTGCTGCTAAGTCGCGTCAGTCATGTCCGACTCTGTGCACCCCTATAGACAGCAGCCCACCAAGCTTTCCCGTCCCTGGGATTCTCCAGGCAAGAGTACTGGAGTGGGTTGCCATTTCCTTCTCCAATGCATGAAAGTGAAAAGTGAAAGTGAAGTCTATTAGAAGTCAAAAAATTAATGTGCATGAATCAGGAAAGATGGAAGGAATTCAGAGCCTTCTACAGTTTCTCAGCCTCCCCCTCTACTTTAATTAATAAGATGCAATTTTTTAATTGTTCACAATGAAAAGTCACAAATATGGTCTCAAAATTTATTAATCAATGAGATACTCAAAGCAACAACATTAAGTCTGTCCAGAAGACACTTATACCACAGAGCAACTATCTGGTATGCAGCCTTGAGCCAGAAAGGGAATTTAGATCTATTGAAGTAGATCATGCACCACACACACACACACAGCACGTCTCCATAGATGTTGTCTCATATTGCAGACGATATTCCTTCTAGTCTAGATCACTCCTTTCCCTGGTGACAGCCAAAAAAATTAATTCCTTCTAAAATTACCCACTTACAGAAATTTTCAAATCACATTGTGAAGGTGTTTGCTTATTTTGCCTAAAAGACCAGTGCTGATTGTCATTCCTAATCACTCATCTAACAATTATTTTAATGCTTAGTATGTGCCTCTTACTGTGCTAAATATTAAGGATGAATAAGACATGGTTTCTGCCTTCAAGACAACTAAATCAGTATGTGAAAATCACTAAGATAGATGAACTCACTCACTATGGAAGCACCATGAACAAACACATAAATTAGGCTGGGGAGACAAGACTCATACTAAGAAGGACAAACCATAGTTCAGAACACAAGTACTGTTGTCATATAGACCGAGGCCTGGTTCTGAGATGTTCACATATTAGTCTCATGACTCAGCCTCTTTCACATTCACTTCTCTCACATGTAAATGTTCAATAAGGACCCACTTGATTTGGTTAAATTAAATGAGATGATGTATGGAAAGCACAAGAGTAGCACTACTCAAGTAGATGCATATGTAGCAGTATTCATAAATATAGCTTATAATTCCTCTCTTAGATGATTATAAGAAGGAACTTTGGAGAAGGTACTAAAGGGTATTTATTATCCAGTAAGAGAAGGTACATATAATGCCAACTGCCTCAATGGTCGCAGAAACCTGCAGCCTTACTCACTTCCCAGCAGCATCTAAAATTCCAGAAACTAAATACAATTGGCAACCCACTCCAGTATCCTTGCCTGGGAAATCCCATGGACAGAGGGCCCTGGCAGGCCACAGTCCATGCAGCAACAAGAGTCAGATACGACAACCATCTCCATCTAATACAATTAAAAAAGAAGAAGGTCTGATCCAGCAATGCTACATGATGTGGATCGGCTTCCAGGACATGCACAAGTACACTTTGGACCATAAGCTTCTCTTCTGAGCACCAAATCTCTCATCTTGTCGACCAAACCTCCGATGGTAACTGGGCAAAGATGCTGTAAGGTATCCCTCAGCCATCACAGTCACCCCCAAAAATCTGTCTCCAAGTTCATTGTTGTAAGACATATCTACCTGTAAGATATATCCCAGCCAAGTCTGCTCCACCAGCTTCAACTACTTCACTAGAAAGAAGACTTCACTTTCCATGGCAGTTATCATAGCCAGAGACACTTGATGCCATTTGCTGAACTCATTAGATGAAAATAAAAAAGAAAGCAATAGCTGTCATTGTTTGTATGTCTTTATGCATGTGTGGGAAGCAGTAAATCTAAGGGAAAAATAGCTTTTCATCTTTCCCCTTTATCCCCGCAACAAAATTTTTGCAAATTTTTGCTCTCTCAAATCATACATTATTAAGAGAGGCCTTGAAAGAAGAAAGGATTTTACATTCATTCCAATTGCTACCTTAATAATGTTCTTGCTTATTGCTTTTGCTTCAAATGAGTTACCATATAGTACATTTAAGGACAGTCATACACCCTAAAGCCAACCACAGAAATGCTCCAAGGACAATTTGGAACCTGTTTGAAGAAAAGTATTGAAAGCTGACCACTGTAGCAACAGCAATCAGAGATGTAGGGGCCGAGTTGAAGTTAATACCAGGCTGCCCAGCAGGCCTGGGGGCACAAACATATCACAATGGCTAGGATCAGCAACCAAAAAATGAACTTTCCTCCAAACTGCAATTTCTGCAGTGCAATTACTCAGAGCCATTTGATCCAAGATGTACCGTGTTCCATCTCATGAATGCCAAAATCACACATCATCGCTGCCTCCTTCCAAAGCTGTCTGTCATTAGTTCTGAGTGGAAAGCACTCGCCACAATGAAAATAGTCAAAAACAAAATAGATTTAAAAACAGCACACGCAAACAACAAAACAAAACACACACACACAAATCCCTTCCCACTCCACACTCCACAGAAAGTACTTTGAAGTCAAAATAAAATAGGATCTGCCAAGTTCTAGGAGAATGACAAAGACTCCCCACTATCCTTGAATATATTCTTCCTACCCTTCCAAAATTATCTGTTCCCAGATGATCATATTCAATCCCATTAAGATTGCAGACTTTTACAAAATGAACCGATGATCCAACTCTTGCAGTGATTTTAAATTTCTACACCAGTCTCTATAACCAATAATCACGCCCTTGGGGGCAAGTTTTGATGTGGTGAATGTTTCTGGCTCATAGCACATGGAAAGCGTATAAGTGTTGTGGGGAAAAAACCTGGATACTCAAAATTCAAACATCCAATGCCAATGCCTAGACACAGCTCTGAGTGTGGCTTGTCCTGCTGGGAGTAGACCAGACCTGCATTTAGGGCCTGGCAGGTGTGGTAAAGAACCTGTCTGCCTATGCAGGTAGACGTAAGAGACACAGGTTTGGTCCCTGGGTCAGGAAGATGCCCTGGAGAAGGAAATGGCAACCCACTCCAGTATTCTTGCCTGGAGAATCCCATGGACAGAGGAGCCTGGAGGGCTGTGATCCATAGGGTCACGTGATCCATAGGGTCACACAGTCGGACCCACACTGAAGCAACCTAACATGCAAAAGATGCTCTCTGATTTCCACCAGGGTCTCAGCCCTGGTGCTTGCATGGAGAGGTGAGGAAGAATTACTTTATCTCAAAGTCATTATTCTAAAATAGATAACAGAAATTAATTAAAACCTTAAATTGGGCCTTCCCAAATTAACTCATTAGGTAATACGTATTAAGTACCTTACACAAGCAGATAATCTACTTAACTTGCAAACATTTTTTAGTATTCAGATGAAAGCTTTGAAGTATTAACTCTAAATATATCAGGTTTCTTCAGAGTGTTATGACCATACTTATAGCATCATAATAATATACAATGGGCTTCCCTGGTGGCTTAGTTGGTAAAAAAAATCTTCTTGCAGTGCAGAAGGCCAGGTTCAATCCCTGGTTTGAGAAGACTCTCTGGAGAAGGAAATGGCAACCCATTCCAGTATCCCTGCCTCGGAAATCCCATGGACAGAGGAGCCTGGCAGACTACAGTCTATGGGGTTGCAAGAGTTGGACACACGTTAGTGACTAAACCACTGCCAATAATAAACTATAATAATATATACTATACCATATATATTTATAAGAATTTTATCAATTTATCATCTGATGCTTGGGGAGGTCCCTTGCTTTCTGCCTCGTATTATTCATTCTTTCTTTTCTAGTTCTTTTATCCATTCCTCCAGCACAAAATTGGCAAATGCTAGCACTAAGGTTGTAACAATTAATAAGACAAAATCCTTGCTATCAAACATGTTATAGGTTCTCCAAAAAAAAGGACACAGATAGGAAAGCAAAACCAGAACAAACTTTTGAAAGGAAAATTGCTTCCACACTTCCAGGCTCTTCCCCCTTCAGCATCCCCCCCCCATGCCCATCTTCTGACAAGAAATCCCTAGAAGTGCAGAGAGACAAAGTCATAGGTTTTTCTTCCTCAGTTCCATAGCCAAAATTATACCCTGAAGAAAAGGTCCAACATTTCTTCACTACCTCTAGCTTTGTGCATGTGTGTGTGTGTTTGTGTTGACATCCAAATCTAACAGGTACTCAGGCAAGGTTTAGAGTGTGGTGGGATGCAGTTAATTCATAAGCAGTTTGCAAAATTGGAAACAAAGACAATATTACAGATAATACACTCCATGGTAACAAGCTGAATGAAGAGGAAAGTTTTCTTAGCTATAAATAAATATATTATGTTCTAAACACTTAGGCGGTTTAAGTCTAATTTAAGTCAGTGAAGTCTGGAATCTAAAGAACTATGGTTCGTAGATTAGCTGTGGTTCCTGTAATGATTATTGCAACAGACCTAAGCCATTTAATGAAGACTCAGAGAACCAGCTGGCTGACAACATAGTGGCTGCACAATGGTAGACACTGATTCACTCTCTCATTCATTCATTTGTTAATTTAACAACCATTTTTCAACTACCTACCAGAGGACAGGTGCTCTAATAATCAGAGAGTGTTAGAACTTTCAGTAGGCTATACACTATATCAAGCACTGTCAGTGTAATGGTCCCAGGAATTCTTTGGGTCACTGAAACACAAGTAAGTAACCAGTAAGTGATGAAACCCAGATTCCAATGTCGGCAGGCAGGCAGGCTCCAGTGAAAATCGATGGGTGACATAGTTCCAGGTCTCATGGGGCTCTCAGTCTAGACTGGGGTCCCAGAGCAAATAAACAATTTATTAACAATGAATTACTCTCTGCTACAGGTATACACACGGGTGCTGGAACCCCAGAAGAGAGTTCATTTATGGTCAGACATCATTGTTTACTTCCGTTCTCCACCAAAACACTTTCTTTGGTTACTTCCTCTCTCCTCATTTTGAAAAGAAAATCAAATTTTGAAATCTTAAATTTTCTTCCTAAATAGTAGGATTATTTTTCCATCTCCTTTGGTATTTGTTGAGGTACTTACACCTGGCCTAAAAAAAACTGTTTTTCAAGGACCTATTCTGTATTAGGCATTATTTGAGGGGTGGAAGTTCAAATACCTTACCAGGTATGTATTTGAACTGCAACTCCCATCAGCCATGGCTGTTTTGCAATAAAGGCCCAGGGTTATCTGGTCTTTCTGTGATTCAAGAGATGAAAATAAATCTAAACTTTTTTCTCAGCATTTTAATAAAGCTAATTCAAGTGTTTCACAAATACTCTGGTGTCTCAGACAATGAAGATCTGTCCTCAATGTAGGAGATCTGTGTTCGATCCCTGGGTTGGGAAGATCCCCTGGAGAATGGAATGGCAACCCACTCCAGTATTCTTCCCTGGAGAATCTCATGGTCAGAGGAGTCTGGAGAACTCCAGTCCATGGGGCCGCAAAGAGTCGAACATGACTGAGCAACTAACACTTTTACAAATGCAGTAAAGGACAAATAAAACTATTTCTCAGGCTGATCTTAGCCTATGGATCCCAGGTTACAATCTCTGAAAGATAATAAAGTTTGGCTTTTGCCACTGAGGAGCTCAAAACAAGGATAGTAATAGAAAAGAGAGACAAAGATGATTTCTACTAAGAGAAAGACGATGAATGCAGAAGAAAAGGAATGTTATACATAGGCTCAGAGAGGAATTACACTTTCAACTGAGATTCAGCAATGGGCAGCAATTCCATGTGGGCAATTTCACAGGTATTTACAAGGAAGAGAGGGCAAATGGAGTACAGGGAAGGGGAGAGTTGAGCTGCATGTGGAAAAGTGCAGGCTGCACCACAGCAAAGTGGAAGAGGATTGTTGGCATTTCTTGTGCATTGTGAAGGGAGAAAGTGAAAGATATAAACAGTGAGATGGACCGGATTTTGCAGGATTGTGGAATTTAGCATGATCCTTTATTCTGGCGGGGATAGTCCCAAGGATCACCAATACACAAGATGTTAGGTGTCCTTCAGTGAAGTAAATGAAATAAAGTTTGGAAGTCCAAATCCTGGGGAAAGGCTGTATACCACATCAATCTCTGGATGATTCTCAAAACAGATTCACAAATTAGATGCTCTAAGAACTAAACCCTGTACAGTTAGGAACAAACTTCAAAGCAATTACCTAGCTTCCACATACTGTAGGTGGCTTCAGAATATTAAGGTTGTATAGATAGATGGACAGATAGCAGTATGCTATATATTGTTGTTTAGTTGCTAAGTCGTGTCCAACTCTTTTGAGACCCCATGGACTGTAGCCTGCCAGGCTGCTTTGTCCATGAGATTTCCCAGGCAAGAATACTGGAGTGGGTAGCTATTCCCTTCTCCAGGGGATCTTCCTGACCCAAGGGTTGAACCCACATCTCCTACAATGGCAAGCAGATTCTTTACTACTGAACCACCAGACTATAATAGGAGTGTGAACCAGTAAAATAAAGGGGGCGGGGAGAGGAGAGAGACTGGATACAGAAAGTTACCTAGAAGGCTATTACAATAATCCATTGTAATAATAACAATTTGGGATTGCTAGCACTTCCTGTGCGCCAGATATCACATGAGGTGCTGTTCATATATACATATTGTAATGAGAACCAGAGTTAGGGTAAGAGCAGTCCTCACTATTCCATTTGGGGAAAAAGTTGGATCCGCCAATATTCACTCCTCCCCATCCCATCCTCTCAGCTTTTTCTGTAATTTTTCCCTGTCCTTTACTTCTAATACAAGTGCATGTGCCCTATAACTACAATTTGAAAGAAAACAAACATTAGCTATTTGAATGCTGTCATTAAACCATTTTTCCAACAACTGAGACTCATTCCTCTGTTTTTACTCTGCCCTGAAGTAGGTCGTTAACAGTGCCAAATCCCTATTCTCCTTTTTCTCTTCCTGGGTTTTAGTAAATACGGATCAATAGCCAAGAGGAAACAAATTTCAATGTTTGTTTTTAAAAAATGAGCAAAGGCTTGGTCTCCTTCCCACCATCCTCTCCCTACAATACTGCTATGATATTACAGGTGGGATATAAGGCAAAGGCCAGAAGCAGGAAAAAAGCTTTGGTTTCCTCCCTCTAAACAGCTGAATCTTTAGAGCAGATTCTAAGCCTACAAATCCAAATGTCTGTTTACATGAGGAGTGAATATCAGGACTTTATTCCCCCCATCTTCCAGGCAGGAGGAACAGAGAGCCTGGAGGAGGATCAGAGCTACTAGACAAATGTCAGCGTGTCTGCTTACTCTGCAGACTAGAGGTGCAAACATGGGCATGACGGTGGTCCAGATCAGCCCTGAGAGGTTGGTGCCTCCATCAGTTGGCCATGGGAGGTAGAAGAGTACCTGCCTGTCTTTCTTAATCACTGTGATTCTGACAGTTAGGGAAAAATGATCCACGAACATCAGACTCTGCCAATCACATCCACAGATTCTCTTCTGTGGAGGAGAAAGATAAGATGGAAAAAGAGGTAAAGTTAAGGAGCAGAAATCCCTCTTTCTTAGGGCAGAGGCCAAAACATGAAAGGTATTGTTTTAGGAAAGCTGGGCAAACCTTCTTTGCCCTAAATTATCTACTGAGATATCACATTCCATCCTCAATAATGTTTCCCTGATGACCTTTCACACTATCCTCTAAGTATGATCTCTTTCGATATGAACAGCCCTGAAAGGAGTAACCTAAACAGAATCTAGTACTTTGATGGGAATTACTTTTGCCTAGGGCTATGTGGGGAGCTGGGGTATTGAGAAAAAGAAAGCATGCTGAGAAAAAAAGAAGATAAAAAGGAAGTAGATGAGTCCCAAGAACAATTTGTGCCACCTTCATTATTACACACCTGCTCAGATGCTATCAGCAAATACGATCACGTTCTCACTGATTTCAAGGATGACTTTGGGTAAAGTCCTAGATGCTAACAATGCCCAGTCCTCTGGGTTTGCAGTAAAAGTACCATCTGGGAAATGAGGGAATTTATGCAAGAAAATGAGATATATATATATATATATATATATATATATATATATATATATATATAAATTTATAACAGATAAAATTAACTTGGTGATAGAATCCTAACATCTCTTAAGTATAGTGATTATATAAGCATATATAATATTATATACATTATAGATACTATGTCAGTATATATTGTCTAATTATATAATTGACATGTATGTGTGTGCTCAGTCATGTCCAGCTCTTTGGGACCCCATGGACTGTAGCCCACCAGATTCCTCTGTCCATGGAATTTTCCAGGCAAAAGTACTGGAGTGGGTTGCCATTTCCTTCTCTGGGGGATCTTACTAATCCAGGGATTGAACTCACATCTTTTGCATCTCTTGCACTGGCAGGCAGATTCTTTACCTCTGCGCCACCTGAGAAGCCCTATATAACTGATAATTACATACTAATATATTATATAATTATATAAGGGATATGTTAGAGTTCTATCAGTAAGTTAATTTAACACAATTGGAGGAAGAGTGGAAGACTCATCTGATTTAAAATGATTCCTGAGGTTGATTAATTTCTAGGAATATTTTCTAAGAAGGAACAAAATAGCTAGATTTATGATATCCTTTGCACTTTTATTTTTAGAATAATTCAAAATAGATTTGATGCACAAATTGGGGTGAAAATGTAAAACAATTACTTTCAATTTTGTCACCTTAATTATTTCCAGAGAAACAGAAATCCTTTTGGGAAGATGCAGGTTTGGAATTTTTAACAGTGTGTGAAAGTGCTTGGTGCCCTGACAAGGTCATTTAACATACAGGAGTTCACTGATGCAGTCCCTCTCAGTGAAGACCTGCTGGGCTACAGTCATTTAGGAAAAACATGACAATGTAACAATAGACCCACATACTGGGAGGAGAAGCAATTTATTTCCCCTGTATTCTCTTTGCACCATACCACACAGAGTGTCAAATGCATGTCCAGGCATGCATAAGGCAGGAGACTAGAAATTCATTTGCTTCCCTCATAGAAACCGCAGTTACTGCATGCTAAGCTGCCCCGCCTATCTGTGGATATTCATCCTTGAATGCTGAATTAAATTTCTGCTGTTTGGCTTTTTATATGAAATGGTATACTGTGTGCTTAAAAAGGGAAACTCATTTTACCAAGTATTCTTGCAACCGTGATTATGTTCTTCAGAATATTAGCTCTGCTACTATTTTTTAAATAAGTTTTCTTTTTTCAACAGTTTTTACTGCTGACTTACTATCACCTCTCTGAAAGGGATTTTCTGTTTTCAACTTCACATTTCACTCTCGTGCAGCATTTAGAATTGGAGCCCGGCAAGCCAAGTGACTGAAGGGCAGGACAATGGGAAAGAGATGCCTTCTTTTTTTTTTTTTTTTTTTAACAAAGTCATGGACATGCACTTGTATCCAACTTTGGTTTGGGGAAGCATTTTTTTAAATCTATGCGATTAAATTATTCAATTCATGTGAGGTAGTCACCTTTAAAAGCAAGAGGACAGATTAAATTTATCCTCAGAATTCACAATTTCTTTTCATAAAACTGAATGCCTCTGGTGAGTGTTGCAAAGTCACAGTGTTCTTGGGTGCTCAGATTTGTGCCGGAGATGTCACATTAAAAAGGAAGAAAATTCCACAGAGACCCCACTGCCTGCCCCCCGCCAGCTCTTCTTGCTGTGATCTGCTCTAAAAGGGTCCCTGACACCCACCCCTGTGACACACAAGAGCCTGCTGCTGTCCTACACGGTGACTGACAGCCGGGAGACACCCAGCCAGGCTGGCTGCTTTCTCCAACATGGATAAAAGGAAAATCACAGAGATCTGTATGAAATGGGGTCTGTGGTAGAGGTGAGAGGCTGTGGAGACGGGACCGGGGGCAGTAAAGCTGTTGACTAATGTGAAAAGGAAAGGACTTTGAAGGAGAACACCGAAAGGACTTTGTAAGCTGGAAATGACTTGAGGAAGGAAAAGGACCAGATAATTATAACATCCATTTTGCAACACCAATAAAGAATTTCTCTGGAATGGATGTTGTCAATTTTTAAAGAGGTTTGAGATTAGTAAACTATTTCTAAAACTCCAAACAGGTATTACCTTAGACCAGGATTTCTCAGTCTTGGCACTGATGAAATTTAGGGCTGGGAAATTATTTGTTGTGAGTTTGTGATCAGTGCCTTCTGGACTGGTTAGTAGCACCCCAGGCCTCTCTCCACTAGATGCCAGTAGTAGCCCCCAGCCTGAGTCATAACAACCAAAATATCTCCAGACATTGTCAAATATTTTCTGGGAGGAAGTATCAGTCCTGGCTGAGAACCACTGGCTATTAACCATGGCTGTATAATAATACAGTAAACTGGTAGACTCTGGGAGTTGGTGATGGACAGGGAGGCCTGGCATGCTGCGATTCAAGGGGTCGCGAAGAGTCGGACGCAACTGAGCGACTGAACTGAACTGAAACTATCAAAATACAAGTGCAGGCCCATTTCCTAAGACTGATGTTTAATCAGTCTCTGGTGTGACTCAGTCACTGGCACGTGTGTGGAGTTCCTAGAATGATGCTATTTGACCTAAAAAGTCTAATCATCAGTTTAGGAAACAATCAGTGAATGCATACGGCGTGCCCAGCATTGCCTTGGATGATGAGAGAGCAAAGATGAATGAGAGGCTTAGAATCTAGTGAAGAGATGGACATACAGTGGAAACTTTTCCTAGATGTACTCGATTTTCTTAATGTTAAATGTACAGGACGCTGTACCAACACAGAGGAAGAACTGGTAGCCTGATGGCGCAACATTTGAGATTTCACTACATTTCCATAAGAACTGCTAAAACTCAAAAGCAGCAACATTCAGGAAGTGGAGCAACCAGAACTCACATACATAGTAGTTTTACTCCTGTCAACATGTACATATGTACACTTGTACACACATACACACATCAGAAGTGCACACATGTATTGGAAAGGTCATAGCATCAGGCAGGAGATGCTCTTGGCGCCTCCCCCAAATTCCCTCAGCACTCACTGTTCTCATACATGTCAAGGGCTTCCTAATAGAAGCATCTGTGACCCTCTGCCTGGGAGCTCTCTCTGGCCACAGAGCCATGCTCTGCCTGTACCTAGAGCAGCAGAAGGGGCCTGGGGCAGCCATTAACCAACAACAAACAGGAGCTGTCCCATCCCAGCTAGTGAGTAGCTTTGGTACTCTGTCCCAACAGCCATTCTGTAAAGACCCCAGGGAGAATGAGACCCGTGGCGCTCAGGCACACACTCTTGTTTTGGATTCATTCCTGTGTATGTCTTATTTCTCCATTTCCCTATCAACTCTCAAATCAACTACTTGAATCCAAATCTAGTCTTAAGGTTTACTGCCGGAATAACCCAGCTAAAGACACAGCATGATTCATATAAGCTGAAGACTTTAAAAAGAAGGGGGAAAAGGCATGACCGTCAACAGCAGCATGGCTACGTAAATTGTGGCACATCCATATAATAAAATATGATGCATCAATAAATGTAAACCAACTATAGCTTCTTAATGTTACTTGAATGAATCTCACCAAACTTCATTTTGAGCAAAAGATATTAGAATTAACATAACCCATACTTTATTACTATATTCATATCACGCATAATCTCAGGCAATCATTGTTCATGATACTTCAGGATGATCGTGGTACCTTTGGGAAGAAGCAAGGGTAGACAGGGATAGGAACAAGAGTACTGGCAATGTTGCATTTCCTAACACCCATAACGTTACATAGGAGTATTCACTTTGTGATAATCCTTATTTTTACCCCTTTTCTGTATATGTATTTCAATGAAAAGTTCTTTAAAATTTCATCATAGGGCATGTGAGAAAAGCAATAGCTTATGTAATGGAGATCAGGACTTGGGGAAGAGAGAGTAGAAAAAGATGTGGTAGTTACATTAAGTCAGGTTAAAAATGGTCCCTAACCAAGATTCAGGGGCCACCATGAACTTTCCAGCTAAAACCAAAAAAAAAAAAAAAAAAAGCAAAGGCAGACCCTTAGCCCTTCCCCTGAATTGGGGCTGAAGGAGATCAAAATCTCACTAATTTCCACTCACTGCTATTTTCTCTGTGCCTTGTCTCCACACTCTTCATTCTTAGTCTAAGAAAATATTGTTCCTTTCTGAGCCTCCTCCAGTGCTGAAAATTTCAGCCGTAAGATGTAGATTCTAGATAGGGAAACACGAAAACGTGTAATGAGACCTCAGAAGTGTTAGATGTGCTAACTTCTCAGGAGAACTGGAGAGGTCCTTATACCGTCTTACGCTAAAAAAATTCAATGTTCTTTCAATAGCTTTTCTAGAACACTCACTTTCCGTTCCTTCTATGGGGTCTCTCCGAGTCGCACACCAGCCCCCCAGCACCAACCCTTTCCCCCCCCTGAGGAACTTAGCCAGTTTTCATTTTCCCCATATGAGACGGCACTTCAGACATCTAGATGGTGCTGTGCCTCAGCAATCCCTCTCAGGTGATAAATAACCGTGGAAATGCTTCCACAATTGTGTTCCTAATCAGTAGGTAAATTAATTACGCATAGCCAAGAGTTCGTTTTTATTCTTTCCTGTCTTCCTGCTGCATGATGTTTGTAAAGGATTCTGTTGGCTCCAGCCAGAGGATTTTGATTTCTTCACCTTTTGACCCTTAATAAGGTCTTTCAAGGGAAAAGCCATTTTCTGTCTTCTCACCTAGGTCTTTATTCCAATCCATCAAAAGAGTTCACGGAAATTTCAGTGATGGCCTGGTTGTAAAATTGGAGCCATGTTGCTGCTGGTAGCTCTTGCAATCTTTATTAGCATTTATGGACGTGAACCCAGGCAGTGGCAGTTATAGTCCCATTATTAACAGCCTGTTAAGAGCCACATTGGACTTCTGTCTGAGAGGAAAAACTAAAGAACTGATTTAATTTCCTCCTGCCATTGACCTGTGGTATTTATAAGGTATCGACCTGCCTCATCTCTATGAAACGGACCCTAGGAGGGCTGGTCCCCTTGGTATGAAACTTTCAGAATAAATCCATTTAAAACTGGGATCAGAACTAACTTGATAATGAGCTAAACTGAGAAGTTAGTCTCCTGATTCGAGGCCAGATCAGGTTTCCTCTGAAACATGAAGACCTGATTTTTGAGACACTAGTGCAGTGAAGTAGATTTTGGAGAAAGATTCTTAGTCTTTGAGAAAAAAAAAAAAAAAAAAAACTCCGCCATCTTTCCAATTCTTCCCCAACCGCTTTAGTTTTTTTTCATGCTGTTACCACAACAACAGAGGTGATTTTATCTCTCTATTTTGAATGATGCTTAGTTCCCTTGGGGAAATTCAACTCGAGAAATAGGAAACTCACTCTAAAGAACAGTACAGCTCATCTCCAGAGAACCATACTTCCAGATCACTGGACTTGAACTATTTCCCAAGTGAGTCATTTGACTTAGAAGCAACTCTGAGTGTATCAGGAAGGTGACGGGATCGATACTTAAACGCTGCTCTGTCACTTGAAGTCATTCCAGCAACACCTGAGAAAGAGCTAGGTTTTCCTACCTGCCTCCTCACTACCAAAGTCAGTCGTGTTTGGATCAGCATTCAGGTACAGGAAGATTCTCCCTTGTGGAATATTTGACAGATGTAGTTTACCTTTTTCTTCTAGGTTCCCCTTTCATTCTTTTTCCTTCTAGTATCGACATAGCAAGGGCTTCCCAAGGGGTGCAATGGTAAAGAATCCACCTGCCATTGCAGGCGACTCAAGAGATCCGAGTTCAATCTCAGGGTTGGAAACATCCCCTAGAGGAGGAAATGGCAACCCACTACAGTATTCTTGCCTGGAGAATCCCATGGACAGAGGAGCCTGGCAAGCTACAGCCCATGGGATTCTCCAGGCAAGACTCTCTCAGATCTCAAAGAGTCGGACATGACTGAGGGACTAATACACACAAAGACACAGTAGCTCTTTATCCCAAACTACAGATCAGAACACCTCTGCTGACAGTGGGTTTGTTACATATTTAATGAGACAGATTTAAGAGGAAAATTTATATTAAAAAATTCCACCAAATGACTATTTACCACCCACTTACCAAGCACTTGTGAAAATATTTGCAGCAGTATCATTTTCCTTATTTACTTTGCAAGCTGTTCTGCCTGACCTGGCCCAATTATTCATTATACTTTTTAACTGTATAATTTATTTTTATAAAAATAATACCTGTACATAATTTTTACATGACTTTGACAAAGCTCATAAGAAAGAGCAATAGTCTCTTGTCACCCTTTCCCAAGTGAGTTTGTCCAATAATTTACTTTGACTCTCTTGATACTGTCCTTCTTCTCTTTCTCTCTTTCTGAAACATCTCTGGATTGAATGCTGAAATTCCATAGAATCTTCTCAAATCTTTGTTTTATTTTCTACTTTCCTTCTGAGCATTTTGGTCAAACTTTGAGAATTCTCTCAAATTTAACTTTCAATCCTTATACTGAATTTCTGTTTTCTGCTCTCAATTCCAAAAGTTCATTCTTGCTCTCTGAATGTTCCTTTTTAAGAATAGAATGTAGTTATCTCCTAGATGCAGCATCTTTTCTTATCTCTCTGAGCTCATTATTATTATAAAGTTTTCATCTTTGGCTCCCTGCATTGTCTCTATTGATGCCAGATTTCCTTTTCTGATTGTTTGTCTTTCAGGTTGGAAGTTTACTCAAATAGCTGGTGTTCCTTGATTGTGAATGTATATTTTCCTTTTTCATTATTGTATTGTGAATAGGTATTATAATCATATGCTTCAAAATGCAAAAATATAAATATAAAAGAATTCAGTAGAAATTTCCCACCCATCTTTGCCATGCATCTGCCCACGTTCCATCCGTTGCCATTGGTAACCACTATCCTTGGGCATCCTCCCAGAGGTCCTTTATGCACAAAAGAGCTGTAGAAGCCACATTTCCCAGCCATTCTTGAAGTTGGGTGTGACCCTGTAACTAATTTCTAGTCAATAAATGTGAACAGAAACACGTGCCACTTGCAGGTTTATACTTTTAGGAAGCAGGTGCAACTACTTCATACTCTTTTTCTCCTTCCACTGCGTGGATGCTGATGAGGAGGCCCTAGGAACTGGTACAGCTTCAAGATGGAAGGGACCTGAGTTCCTGAATCAGCTTGTGGAGGAGAGATACCCATGGACCAAGACCGTAGCCTGCTGCATGAGGGAGACATAAACTTTCATTGTATTTGAATGCTTAAATAACTTGGGTCTATTTATCCACACAGGCAAGCTTACCCTAACTAATAAAATTTGTCTACGCATCACAGAGACATCAGCCACATTCTCTACATTTAAGGAAAGAGTAAAAGTCAGCAGTGTGAAATAGTAGGCACAGAGTCAACCAGAGAAGGTGGCATAAAAACGGCAGCAGATGTTGGCAAGAGACATGATGAGCAGCAGCTGGAAGAGCGGAACCAGACACGCCTAGACAGCTGCTGCTCTTCAGTTCAGTTCAGTCGCCCAGTCGTGTCCGACTCTTTGCGACCCCATGAATCGCAGCACGCCAGGCCTCCCTGTCCATCACCAACTCCCGGAGTTCAACCAAACTCATGTGCATCGAGTCGGTGGTGCCATCCAGCCATCTCATCCTCTGTCGTCCCCTTCTCCTGCCCCTAATCTCTCCCAGTATCAGAGTCTTTTCCAATGAGTCAACTCTTTGCATGAGGTGGCCAAAGTATTGGAGTTTCAGCTTTAGCATTAGTCCTTCCAATGAACACCCAGGACTGATCTCCTTTAGGATGGACTGGTTGGATCTCCTTGCAGTCCAAGGGACTCTCAAGAGTCTTCTCCAACACCACACTTCAGAATAGCATTGAAATATGTATAATATTATATCTGAAATGTATTAATTGTTCAAACTAAACACTATCATGTTACAATTTGTTCTTACTAGATGTTTGTAATGTTTCTGATAATCAATAAAAGAGATTCTTGATCAAAAAAAAAAAAAAAAGCATCAATTCTTTGGTGCTCAGCTTTCTTCACAGTCCAACTCTCACATCCAGCTGTAAGAGACAGTGTTGAGGGTACCAATCCTGTACAGTTAGGAACAAACTTTAAAGCAATTACATAGCTTCTGCATACTGTAGGTGCCTTCAGAATATTCAGGCTGTGTGTAGATAAACAGATAGATAGGAGTATGTTATACATGGGGCTTCCCCAGTGGTTCAGCAGTAAAGAATCTGCTTGCAATGCAGGAGCCACAGGAGACATGGGTTCGATCCTTGGATCAGGAAGGTCCCTTGGAGGAGGGCATGGCAATCCACTTCAGTATTCTTGCCTGGAGAATCCCATGGACAGAGGAGCCTGGTGGGCTATAGTCCATAAGGTCACAAAGAGTCAGACATGACCGAAGTGACTTAGCATGCATGCTGTATATAGATGCTTGCAAATATGTAGTCAGAATGACTATCCTCCAAAACATGAAAATACTATAGTTGAAGGATTATGGATGAGTGGTTTTTTTCCCATCTGAATCATCTAAACTGTTTAGAAGAAAAATACCAACCATTTATGGTGAAAATATTTTTTCTTAACTTTGAAGGAGAAAAAAAATCTTCCTTTTAATTATGTACTTCCATGAAAATATTTAATTTCTACGCATTCAATAAATAATACAGATGTGATTCAAAGTTCTGTCCAATTCCTATTTGGAGTTTTTCAAGAAATGAATATTTATATACCACATAGATTATGACTGCATGTTCCCCGTTCCCCAGTTCCCCAGTTACGTAATCAGCTCCTTTGAAGGCAGACACTATATTGTACTCGTGGATTGTCACTGGCACTTGGCACATAGGAGGCACTCAGGAATGTTAAGTGAATGAATTTATGAATGCTTGAGTATTCCAGTAGCTTTTAATATGTAAATTCAATGGTAATTGATAAATTACCTCAGCCTTGGAATCTTGTTGCCTGTTATTTCAGTTCTGCTAAGTGTATGATATAAAGTCATTGACTGATCATACTTAAGACACCTAAACAGTGTTCTTTTCTTTTTCTTTTACTTTCCACATCACAGCTCCATTCATCGCAAATAAAGGTGTAGATAGCATTGTCAAGTTTGACACTTTTGGAGATGGCATGGGACAATACAACGTGTTCAACTTCCAGTATGTGGGTGGCAAGTATTCCTACCTGAAGGTTGGTCATTGGTCAGAAACCTTATCACTAGATGTTGACTCTATCCACTGGTCCCGGAACTCAATGCCCACTTCCCAGTGCAGCGACCCTTGTGCACCCAATGAAATGAAGAATATGCAACCAGGGGATGTCTGCTGCTGGATATGCATCCCCTGCGAGCCCTACGAATACCTGGTTGATGAGTTTACCTGTATGGATTGCGGCCTTGGGCAGTGGCCCACTGCAGACCTATCTGGCTGCTTTGACCTTCCTGAGGACTACATCAAGTGGGAGGATGCCTGGGCCATTGGTCCAGTCACCATTGCCTGCCTGGGTTTTATGTGCACATGCATGGTTGTGACTGTTTTTATCAAGCACAACAACACACCCTTGGTCAAAGCATCAGGCCGGGAGCTCTGCTACATCCTGTTGTTTGGGGTTGGCCTGTCCTATTGCATGACGTTCTTCTTCATTTCCAAGCCGTCACCAGTCATCTGCGCGTTGCGCCGACTGGGGCTGGGGACCTCCTTCGCTGTCTGTTACTCAGCCCTGCTGACCAAGACAAACTGCATTGCCCGCATCTTCGATGGGGTAAAGAATGGCGCTCAGAGGCCAAAATTCATCAGCCCGAGTTCTCAGGTTTTCATCTGCCTGGGTCTGATACTGGTGCAGATCGTGGTCGTGTCTGTGTGGCTCATCCTGGAGGCTCCAGGTACCAGGCGGCACACCCTTCCAGAGAAGCGGGAAACGGTCATCCTAAAATGCAACGTCAAAGATTCCAGCATGTTGATCTCACTTACCTACGACGTAGTCCTGGTCATCTTATGCACTGTGTATGCCTTCAAAACGCGGAAGTGCCCAGAAAATTTCAACGAGGCCAAGTTCATTGGTTTTACCATGTACACCACGTGCATCATCTGGTTGGCCTTCCTCCCTATATTTTATGTGACATCAAGTGACTACAGAGTAAGTCTTGGAATAGTTTCTCCTTTTCCTTCTTCTTGTATCTTTCTACTGTTTTGTTATGTAGAATTTACAATAGATGCCCTTTATCTCAGCAATCAGGTAGCTAAATAACAAGTGCTATGATGAACTGCCATGTTGCACATGGAAATTAATTCACTGTGTTTTAAAAGCATTTAATTAGTGCTTACTATGTGGAAAACATTGTGCTAGGCATAGAGAAGAAGATACATGTATATGACATGGTCATTCAAACAATTTATAATCTGGTGGGAGAAAAGTATAATACACACACACACCCCTTTAAAACTTTTAATTAAATTTAGAAAGTGAGTGACGAGAGAATAAGACTTACACCACTAGAAATCTAGTGAGAATACTTTAAATTAGACACAAGAGGACTGGGCTACCATAGATGGATCTGTAAGTTAAAGCAGACTTGCAGTATTAAGCCAGGATCAGTTTAAAGACCTAAAAACTCTCACTTGAGTTTCAGATAAGCATCATTATTTCTTTAAAATGGGTAAAAATACAATGTTTATTTATTGTACTTTGCCTACAACTTTAGTTCCTGTAGGCATGGTATATATATGTAATCCTTGAATTAGTTAAAAATTTTACTGTCTATATTCAGGCCATCTAATTAAATCATTATTCATATAGTCTTCAGTGATATTTAGTTCAAAGTTCTGGGCGACAATATAATTATCATCTTTTCTGAAAGAAACTGATTCATCATTCCATCAAAACTTCTCAAATTGTTGAAATGATCCATCAGTTGCTCTTGCATTTAAAATTGTAATTTTAGTATCTTCCAATGAGTGAGTATAAGTGAGTATAGGAATTTTTCCCTCTTAAAGCAATCAGTTTTTATTTTCTACATTTCTTAAGTCATCATAAAATTTTCCAGAGGCATTATGGTTTCCTTGTTACACTGTGATTTCACCAAATAAAGTACATCTGTAGGTTAGATTAGTCTCCAAAACTTTTGTTTATCAGCAGTTCCTATGTTGCCAAGCTCTTGAATATCACAGCTCAAAAATAAGACAAAGCTACTTACAGCAACAGATCAAGAGACTGGCAAAGCTTAGTGTGTCTAGTCTTTTAAATTATCCATCACCATATGACTGAAACCTCTGGACTACCATAAAGGTAGAACAAGAAAAATGAAGAATATATATTCAGTGTTGGGGTAACAGTCAGGCTTTCTAAGACTATCTACAAAAATTTTTGAAAAATCTGTCAAAAGAAAAAACATCAGAACTAAATCAGAGGTCAGAACTAAAATCAAAGGCCAGATTATATGCACCACAAGTTTTGAGTGGAGAACTACAGTTCATGTATTTTAATACCCCCAATTCTATCTTTTATTTTTCAGTACACATCACCCTCTTAAAGAACTGTAAGGATTTTTTTTTCCAGTTCTTAGGTAGCCATCTTAAGTAGATAGGACTTGAGGTATTGGGACTGCAAAATGGTTATTACACTGTTAATTATTTCAGCCTCAACATATGACTTGAAACTATTTCTCAGAAAAGCTAATTTTAAAAGAAAATAGCAGAAAATACTACTTAGAATGATTTCTAAAAACAACTTTCCCCCCTTTAACATGATAGCAGTATCATGATTAAATGAAATTAGCTGAAGCCCCAAAGTTTCACCACTTGACAGAAGTTACTAGAGAAATGCAGCAGAGAGTATAAAATGCAGTAAAGTTGAGTGTTTGAGGTGTATGCTAATTAAGGCAACAAATCACACAGAGATCATCTGAGGTCTCACTTAGCCTTGCAATAACGTCAACCCTGAATTTACAAGAGAACTGAGAAGGTACACCAGAGCCTCCAACACAGTGCTTCTCATTTCAACTGCACATTGAATCAATTGGGTAGCTTTGAAAAAATACTGATACCTGGGGCAGAGCCCCAGAAATTCTGATTTAATTGGCCTAATCTGTGGCCCGAACTTCAGGATTTGTCAAAGCTCCCCAAGTGACTCTCACTCACAGCCACGATTAAAAATCGCTGCTCTAATGAATCACATGCTCTTCTCATCTCATAGATAGCTTTAGTGTGGCCTGCATTGTTCTGAAATTCTTTGAAATATCTGTCAAAGTTAGAAAGCTGAGAAATTTTACATAGCTATCCAGATTCTTGACTCCTCTTAACAAAGTGAAACTTGTGAACCCTAATTCCTACATGCAACAATTAGCTGATTGAGTAGTGTTCATGTATCTAGACAGAACTCTCACTCCTGTTGCCCACAATCCCCACCAACCCCTGAATTCTTACACTTGTTTTCCTACATGTATGAAGTATTTGAACTCAGGCCCCTTGTTTTAGACTGAGTTTTTAAATTCTCAGAGGTAAACCATGTGGCTCAGATAGAATCAGCAGCACTAGAAAAGTACCCATTAATCTAAGAAATTTGGACATCAGTCAACAAGGTTTATGACTCAGTACTTTGCCACCCACTGGGAGTTACACATAAATATAAAGTACCATTCCAGTCTTCAAAAAGCTTATACTCCAGTTGGGAAAAAATGACAAGAATGAATGAATTCAAGATTAACACAGAATAGTTTATAATTAAATTACTGATACAAACTCTTAAATGCCTATTTGTTTCAAAAAAAGAGTTGGATCAGTAAGAGCAAGAGTATTTCCAGTATCTCCTGCTTAAAAAGGTAAGATTTCACCCTGGACCGTCTTTGGAAAGTGCAATTAAGGTAGTTAGAGAATATACGACTTAAAGGGAATATTCTTGAAGCAAAATAGAAATGAACCAAGAAAATATGGTAATATCGGTTGTACTCAAATGGAAGGTAAGGGGGGTCTAGTAAGAAACTCATGGGAATTGGCAATTTGGTCAGATTATACCAGGTAAAAGAATTCATTTAAATAATGTTTAAGGGCTTTGAGGTCTTGTGTTTTTTTTTTAATTTTTCTTGTTTTCTTTTGCTTGGTTGTTAGCTTGGGCCCAAAAGTAACATAATTAAGGTAGGAGGGAAAGAAAGGAACTGACTCTACCGGATCGACCTCCAAGACCTTACTCTGCTAAATGCTTTGCATACTTGAGCTATTCTCATCGGCACCCTGGAAAGCAAATTTCATTATCCGTTGGAAAGATGAGTAAACAGACTCAGAGGATAATTAACTTCCCAGGTGGCACAGTTAAGAAATAGTAGGACAAGATTTTTGGATCCAAATCCGTGCCTTTCATGCTACACCACAAACTTATCTGTTCTTAATAGAAGGAATACATTTGTAGGAGTAAAGCCTAAAACAAGCAAGACTAATTGATGCTATAAGAGGCATCAAGACAAAGCAAGCAAAAACTTGGGTAAGAATCCAAAAATGTGAAGAATCTTTGAGGAATACCCAGATCATCTCCTTTATTGCAACATAACCATCCTAGATAGTGTAAAGAAACAAACAGTGAGTCATCAGGGATTCAGTACATAGTATACATGGTGTATGTAAAAAATTAGGCCATGTTTGGGTGGAAAGTTTTCCATAAAAAATTAAAATGGTAATTACTAAGTATTTTGTTCAGTCGTGTTTTCCAAAAGTATTTGAGCCTTTATCATGGGCTTGGAGATGCAGCAATTAACATAGACCAGCCTCTCCTTTTTTATAGATTACAGTCTAGTAGGGAACAAGGGAAAAGGCAATGGCACCCCACTCCAGTACTCTTGCCTGGAAAATCCCATGGATGGAGGAGCCTGGTAGGCCGCAGTCCATGAGGTCGCTAGAGTCAGACACGACTGAGCGACTTCACTTTCACTTTTCACTTTCCTGCATTGGAGAAGGAAATGGCAACCCACTCCAGTGTTCTTGCCTGGAGAATCCCAGGGACGGGGGAGCCTGGTGGGCTGCCGTCTGTGGGGTCGCACAGAGTCAGACATGACTGAAGCGACTTGGCAAGCAAGCAAGCAAGGGAACAAGAGGAAATAGAGATGGAGAGTGAGGAATGAACAAATGAAAATTTGGGATAACTCATGCAGGGGTCAGTGCTGAGATGGAAGGGAGAGGGGGTATGCTACTTTCCAAGCTTTAAGGTGTATACACCTGGGAATCTTGCTAAACATTTTGATTCAGTGAGAACGGATGAGGCCCAAGATTCTGGATTTCTAGCAAGCTCTTAGGTAATGGAGATGCTGCTGGGCAAAGGACTGTACTACTACTACTACTAAGTCGCTTCAGTCGTGTCCGACTCTGTGCGACCCCACAGACGGCAGCCCGCCAGGCTCCCCCATCCCTGGGATTCTCCAGGCAAGAACACTGGAGTGGGTTGCCATTTCCTTCTCCAATGCAGGAAAGTGAAAAGTGAAAGTGAAGTCACTCAGTCGTGTACTTAAGGTTTAAAGGTGCTAGATTCTTTTCTGGGGTTGTGACAGGCAAAGCACTTAATCTAGGCAGAGACTTGGGGGTGACTTTAGAATTTATTTTACAAGGTTTAAGTACTCGCAAAGAAGTTTCAGTGTTACCACGTTAAATATTTGAAGACTTAAAGAAATGTATCACATCTCGTTCTTTCAAAAAAAAAATCTTTGCCACCCCTCCTAGTACCCATTTCATAATACTCTACTGAAAGATGGAAAAGTCAGACAGGGGAATTCCACACACTAGACAGACAAAGCAGTAAGCACAAATGCCTCTAGGCAAAAATGTCATAGCAAAGGAAGGTGTATCGGGCTGCGGTTTAATGCGTAGATGGAAGTGTTTTTATATGAGAGGTAGGCAGGTCGTGGGGGCTAGACCACACAGGACTTCATAGCACATAGCAAAAAGTTTAGATTTTGTTCTATATGGAAAAAAGAAACCACTGAAATTCACATTCACTTTTAAGCAGAACAGTTTAGTGGTCTCACATTTTAGGAAAAAAAAAATTCAATCTGCTGAAGACACTGTATGACAGAAAGGCAAAAGCAGGAGAGGGGAGAGTGGTTAGGTATTGCAGTAGGTGTTCCGGTTGGAGCTGCTGGTGAATAGAGCCAAGGGTAGGATGTCAGTGATGGAGACAGAACCTGTCAGGAACTGGGAAGGGTTTTTAAACCATCCCGCAGTCTACAGGTGAGTCCACCAGAGTTTCAGGGATGCTGACAGAAGACGTGAGATTCCTGATTCAGAGACAAAGGACTTTTATCACTCACCGCCACATGGTAGCCAGAACATCAGCATTTGTGTAGGCTTCTCAATCTCCACTAGGCAATGCAGAGTGGGCTGATGACCCCTGCATACACAGTCATCAGGACAAGATCAGTGTTACTGACATTTCACCTTCTCTTTGAATCTGTCACAGCCCAGCACTGTTACCGATCTTATCCTTTTTTAAAAAGGTGGGTATTGTGTTCATCATAAGCTTTCAGCAAAAATTTTTAAGAAACATTGCAATAAAATATTATTGGCTTCTGAGTTTGGGATGCCTCCTTAAATCTCCCTCTCAAGCAAGTGCCTCACTTGTCTCATTCTGATCCCAGCCCTAACTTCTCCCTAACAGGTCTGGGTAGGATGGTGACTTGGTTGTTTGTAACCAACAGAGCATAAATATTTGAGTTCTTACCTCCCCAAAGTTTCCCAGCATACTGGGTCTGGTGCATACAGTTGGCAGCTACCCCCGGGGATGGGGAGACTTTCATCCAGTCCTTCCTGTCTTAAGGCAGCTGCAGTCAGGATGGAGAGTAAGGGAAGAACCAGGTAGCAGGCAAATCTGCATGCCAGGAAGGAAAGCACATTTGCTCTGTGTTTCAAGCATGTAGAGCTATGTGTGGTTCAACTGAATGAAGATCCGATGTTTCTCAGCACCCAAAACCTTGAACTGAATGGCAAGATCGTCATTACTGTCACTGTTCAACTTTGGGGACCTCTTGACTCAGGAGGCCAGAGCCAGGTAGCTATCTACTTAGGGAATATTGCTTGTGTATTTCAGCTTACTTGGCACTGACTCACATAGACAGCAACATTTTTAAAGGCATCTGTCTCAACTCAGGCCATCTGCTATCTCAACATGATGACATCGCTTAGTGTCTTGCCTGGTTTTAGCATAGAGCTAGGTAAGTGTTCCAGCACTGCAGCTGACTGTAAGAACCTCTCTAGATTTCCTTACATCAGTTTCTCATTCTTTGGTGTAGCACTTTTGTCAGCATTTTAAATGCAATGCAGGTCAGTAAAAGCCCAAATACTAGTCGGCGCCTCATCTATGGTCTTCCAAAGCATTATTCTGTTTCAGGGAAATCTCATAGAAAGGACCAAAGCTCCTTTTCTGGAGCCCGGTTTCCACTGTAAAAGAGCTGAGACCTTTGTCATCTTGGAATGGATCTAAGTTTGGCAAGAGAGACTACAGCAGGGGATGAGCCATAAAGGGCTCAGCTGTTGCCATTCCTCCTTCACAAGCAATAGTCACCTTCCTCCCTCATCTTCCGGGGGGGGGGGGCGGGGGGCAGGCAGAGTCCAAATGATTCACCTGGTCTCTGCAAGGTTTATTTTCATGGTCAGCGTAGTCACATGTCCCTGCATCTTTAATGTAAAAAAGAGTCGAACTTTCTGCCCATCAAGGACCAGAATCAGAATAGGGAGGAAATCCACCCCATGCCCAGAGGAGAGTCAGCAACGATTTCAGTACTGGTCCAGCAGCTCTATCTAAACCCACTTCCTGTTACTCAGCCTGTGACCCCATCCCTCAAATCTTCTTCATTGATAGCAATAAAGTGGAGCACTATTTATTGCTGGGATGACCACATAGTTTGGTCAACCTGTTTGCTACAGATTCTCTGGACTTCTCTCGAGGCCTGTTAATCAGCCCACATTTCCTCTTTGAGAAAACCTTTCCAGTCTCAACGTTACAGCTGTCAAAGACCATAAAGTCTGGATTTTACTCAACTTATTCTAACTTACCATGCCAGCCTGCCACAGTTTTGTGGACACTGACAAAAAGGACTTTATAAATCAAAGCAATAGCAGTAGCTGGAAGTTTAGCACTGGCTCTGGTTTCCCGAGCCCTACTGTCTGCAGACTAAGCAAAGGGGACTGTAACCACCGCATAGTCAGTGGTGGCATTACCTGGAGGAACTGTGAGATTAGGGAACCCAAGTCTTCTCTAATGGATGATATGCTGGTCCCTTGTTTCACATACACTATCTCCATCTCTTAAGGCTCTTTGCAATAAAAATCCCTTGAGAAGAAAGTCTGGAACAAAGGCAGTCAGAGCTGCTGCTTGAAAGATATACAAGCCCAAGAGATCATAGAGGATTATCTTCCAAAAAAACAAATACAACTTGCTTTTGGACTGGAAGTGTGGGTGCAAGGGAAATGGAAAAATTGAGGATGACTCTCAAGTTTGGGGCTGCACAGTTGGGTGGCATTTGGTGTCACTTAAATGGAGACACTTGGAGGAAAGGATCAAGTTCTGCTTACAGATTCATTCTGATTTGCCTACTACATATCCACAATGATACACCAAGACAGCAGTTGACTGTATAGGTTTGGAAGCCCAGAGGATAAGTTGGAAGTAGTACTACATATGTGACTATCATCCACACAGGAAGTACTTATATCCTGGAACTCAATGAGATGGTGAAGGAAAGAGTATCCAAAACTGAGTTCTGAGACACTCCAGCACTTAGAGCTCAGGTAGAAGAGAAAAAGTTAGCAAAGGTAACTCAGATGAAGAACTGTCAGTGAGGGAAGGATGTATCCAGGAAGTGGTTAACCATGTCAGGTGTTGCTAGGAGCTTGAGGAAGATGAAAACAGAGCAGCGTGAACTGGGAATGTTCAAAGATGCAGGACAAATAATTATATGTAAGTGCAGACTTTTTATAGTGTGATTTATAGAAAGAATTGGGCAACTGAAACCATGAGGCTGATACTTGGGTTTTGAAAAAAAATTAAAAGGTAACTTTTAATGTTGCAGCATAAACTGTGACCAAATTGCACCTTTAGTTTCGCCTCCCATTGTTCCCTTAATAGTGAGAGTAATCACCCCCCAGCCCAGGATGGAAATCCCAGTGGATAGAACAAAACACAGGGTGTTCACCACGTATGGCACCGTGCTAGTGTTGGGACAGAATGACAGGTGACCATGCTCAAGAGGTCCATGAATTTGTGCGCCCTTAGGTAACATCAAATCAGATCAGATCAGTCGCTCAGTTGTGTCCAACTCTTTGCAACTCCATGAAACGCAGCACACCAGGCCTCCCTGTCCATCACCAACTCCCGGAGGTCACTCAGACTCACGTCCATCGAGTCAGTGATGCCATCCAGCCATCTCATCCTCTGTCGTCCCCTTCTCCTCCTGCCCCCAATCCCTCCCAGCCTCAGAGTCTTTTCCAATGAGTCAACTCTTCACATGAGGTGGCCAAAATACTGGAGTTTCAGCTTTAGCATCATTCCTTCCAAAGAAATACCAGGGCTGATCTCCTTTAGAATGGACTGGTTGGATCTCCTTGCAGTCCAAGGGACTCTCAAGAGTCTTCTCCAACACCACAGTTCAAAAGCATCAATTCTTCAGCACTCAGCCTTCTTCACAGTCCAACTCTCACATCCATACATGACCACAGGAAAAACCATAGCCTTGACTAGACGAACCTTTGTTGGCAAAGTAATGTCTCTGCTTTTCAATATGCTATCTAGGTTGGTCATAACTTTCCTTCCAAGGAGTAAGCGTCTTTTAATTTCATGGCTGCAGTCACCATCTGCAGTGATTTTGGAGCCCAGAAAAACAAAGTCTGACACTGTTTCCCCATCTATTTCCCATGAAGTGATGGGACCAGATGCCATGATCTTCATTTTCTGAATGTTGAGCTTTAAGCCAACTTTTTCACTCTCCACTTTCACCTTCATCAAGAGGCTTTTTAGTTCCTCTTCACTTTCTGCCATAAGGGTGGTGTCATCTGCATATCTGAGGTTATTGATATTTCTCCAAGAAATCTTGATTCCAGCTTGTGCTTCTTCCAGCCCAGCATTTCTCATGATGTACTCTGCATATAAGTTAAATAAACAGGGTGATAATATACAGCCTTGACGTACTCCTTTTCCTATGTGGAACCATTCTGTTGTTCCATGTCCAGTTCTAACTGTTGCTTCCTGACCTGCATACAGATTTCTCAAGAGGCAGATCAGGTGGTCTGGTATTCCCATCTCTTTCAGAATTTCCCACAGTTTATTGTGATCCACACAGTCAAAGGCTTTGGCATAGTCAATAAAGCAGAAATAGATGTTTTTCTGGAACTTTCTTGCTTTTTCCATGATCCGGTGGATGTTGGCAATTTGATCTCTGGTTCCTCTGTCTTTTCTAAAACCAGCTTGAACATCAGGAAGTTCACAGTTCACATCTTGCTGAAGCCTGGCTTGGAGAATTTTGAGCATGACTTTACTAGCATGTGAGATGAGTGCAATTGTGCAGTAGTTTGAGCGTTCTTTGGCATTGCCTTTCTTCGGGATTGGAATGAAAATTGACCTTTTCCAGTCCTTGGCCACTGCTGAGTTTTCCAAATTTGCTGGCATATTGAGTGCAGCACTTTCACAGCATCATCTTTCAGGATTTTGGAATAGCATAAGGTCCTACAATAATTTTCAGTGGGAAACAGTCTATTAGGACATTCAAATGCCTTGCCCATGTAATTATCAAAACCATATCATGACTTAACATTCAATCTTACTTTCTCCTGCAGTCTGGCCTGCCTTCGAGCTGTACCAGTTGGTTTCCCCTTTCTCCCAGCTCATAATCCCCAGTCCACCAGTTGCTTTCCCCTCAGCTCTGGTAAAGAGTAATAAGGAAGAAGTAGGTCCGTTCTTATGTAACAGGATGGCTTTATGATCTTTGAGTCCCCAGTGGCTAAAGACACATCCTTGGGATAATCTGGAAGATGATTAAGGGATGTTTTCATGTGATTATCAGAAATTTCCTGCTTTTTTTTTTTTTTTCCTTACAGGTCCTTGAGTGAGTTGGCTGGCAATTTTCTACTCTAAGTTGTCACACTTAGGCCCAGAACATCCAGCTATTCCCCCTCCAGCCTCCTTCCCATCCTGGGAAAGACTCCAGGCCCCTCCACATGGGCCTTAGATTTCCCCCGATGGTTCTCTATCCTGTGGCTCTTCTTGTCCAGCTTCCCACTCACATAGCCTCTGCTTTGATAAATTCTTAAAGGGCTATTTCAACACATTCACAGGTCTCCTTGCTGTGGTACAAAAGTAACTGGCCATTTCTCACCTAGGAATCAGGCTCCCAGTCAGAGCATCTTCTCTCCACAGAAAAAGCATCAAACCTTCTGTGAACGGCCACACCAATGCCCTTCTTTCTAGACTTTAAGTGAGAAGATGGGTACAATCCCCCTATAGTAGAGAGGAAGTGGAATTCACAGTACAACTTTGTGCAAGCTCTTCTCACAAAAGCCTTCCTCCTCCTCTCCTTGTAATGTCTTAAAACGTGTGATGAGTTTCAAATTTATAGAAGTGCTTTTAGAAAAGGTTTAGAAAATGTGCACATTTGAACCTGTCTCACCCTCATGGGATAACTGATCCCTCTCATACTGGCACAACGGTCAGATCCGAGACAGGGAGAACACAGTTCTAATAACATGTTTTATATATCTATGTAAAAAAATTGTGCTAGTAATGGACTTGCTATGAATAACATAGTTATGATTGATCAAGGCTTTTCCATTATGGAATTAGATAGTAGACTTTTCTGAGAAGTTAAAGGAGCCTGAAATCGGGGACCAAGTTGGAGAGCACTGGAGTGGTTAGGGGAGCAGGAGCTTTAAGACAGTGAGGAGAGATTTACTTTCAGCAATTAAAGTAAAGCCAGATTCTGAAGAGTTATGAAATACATGTAACCTGATTTTTAAAAAAATCAGAAACAGGAAAAAATCTTCTAAAACTATGTGGCTCTTCTAGTTAATTGTTCAGTCTTCAGTTTTCCTTGATTATAGAAGAAGGTCAGATACTTTGAGGCATGAGAAATTATTGCTATCTGGTAACAGCATCGCCTGAAGAAAAAGGAAAAAGAACTCTAAAATGACTCTAAGATTTACCATAGCTACTCTGAGTAGAAACTGATAGAAGAAATAATTAATTGCCATTTTTCATACTAAGAGTGATTAAATATGTAGAATCTAATTTGGGATTTTCCAGAAAAATCTATGGGAGCTGAAGCCAGGACAAATGAGGAGATCAGAGAAGATGAAGAGTGGAGGCAAGAGAATAAAAAGAGGAGATGAGAAAACCTAGTTCTGAGGTTTGCTTTCAGGGAAAGCAAAGGGATAAAGGGAAAATCCTTTCTTTGAAAGAAAGGGAAAACAGAGATGGACTAGTGAGTATCTGATATATCAAAATTCCAGAGAGATGCTAATGAAATGCTTAAGACTAGGTACCTAGAAGAAAATTGACAGTGTCCCCCACTATTGAGTAAGGAAACCAAGAGTATAGGCAGCACTCCCAGCATGAAAGAGAGACAGAAATATGAGACAGGATCAGATTTGTTCTTAATATAGTAAACCTTAAACAAGCCAAGTTGATTAACTCAAACTATCGGACATCGGGTCACTCCATCACTTAGTACTGATATTTTACTACTTAAGATTCTGACTTCAGTGGCTCTGCAGAAGTATCTTTTATACAAATATACTGAAGAAAACAAACAAAACAAGAAAGTCCATGGGAAGTCTTGGCAAGCCTTGAGGAACACCCATCACAAAGAGTGTTTGCTTACAAATGCTCAGCAATGGTTCCCTGTGGATCTCAGGATCAGAAGATTCAACATAATTGCTGTATTGGTTTGGCTAGAATAAGAACAGAACTGTAGATGATCTGGTTTTTTCAGTTTGCTCTTTTTTTTTGCATTCTCTTGAGTTGACCACTGTATTGAATTTATAGTCAAGATACTTAACTAGGCAACCTTTTCTTGTAGGTGCAGACAACGACCATGTGCATCTCTGTTAGCCTGAGTGGCTTCGTGGTCCTGGGATGTTTGTTTGCACCTAAAGTGCACATCATCCTGTTTCAACCCCAGAAGAATGTGGTCACGCACAGGCTGCACTTGAACAGGTTCAGTGTCAGTGGAACTGGGACCACATATTCTCAGTGTAAGTATGGCACTTGACACAGACCCCTTCAAACATAGCATTGTGGTAGGGAGCAGGCTGGGAGGGGGAACAGAAGACATAGAAACAGACAACACAGGTCCACCCCATAACCAATCTTAATTCAGTTTTCAAAAGTGCTGGTTAATCACTGTGTGCCGGATGCCATGCTGGCTGCTAACAATACAAAGACAATGGAAGAGGGCAAGTTCCTGTATTCAGTCTAGCTGAGATGACAGATATTAAACCCACGACCACAACTGGGATTTTTAACGACGTTGTGGACTCAGACAACCAAGTTTCTAGTCCAACAAGTTCAATAGTGAACCGTGAGCACATCACTTTACTGCTTCCTCCCTTAGGTGGTCTAGAGGGCTGGACTAGATTGGTGCTCTATAAAGTGTGTTTTGTGTCACATAGATGCTGAAGGTGCTTCATAAAAATTAAGAGAGGAAGATAATCAAATAAGATGGAAAATGCAGCAACCTAAATACCCACTTGGAAGTTCAAAGTACCTCCTTTGACATGAGCATGATAAAGGTTCTAAGAATCTCTACAGCAAGGAAACCTGTTTCATTCTGTTATTTACAGTTTCTTAAAAGTATCTAACCACAAGAAAACCAACTCACATCCCATGGAATACACCTTGGAAAATTTGGACTAGATCTACCTCCTATTACAAAGACACAATGTATTTTCAGCTAACAACCAGCTGGGAAGGCAGTGTGAACTGAAAGATACCAGGATAACTCCCAATCAGAATTCTCTCTCCTCTTGGCCTGCAAGTCTCTGAAACTATCCTTAGAGAAGCATTTAATGCTTTAGAGTCATCCAAAGCACAAATGTACCTAAAGGGGACAACCTTTTAAGCCATTTTCAGCTAATCTGTGGTATGAAGTAGGAGAAATTCACTGACAGAAGGATGAAGAAGGGGAAGTGTGGGGGCGAAGGGCTGAAAGGGACAGAGACAAATGACTACTTCACAATTTTGCCCCAAGCCGATTAGAAAGAAAACTTCAAAATAGCTCAGCATCACAGAGTGAGCAATCGCATTAGTGCCCCAGTTTCTTCAACAACATACAGAATTCTACAGTGCAGTCCTTTCCCTAGCTAACAAAGGGAAGACTGAGAGCTGCCAGCACCTTTCAGGGACACGCTGAGTACACTACTCCTCCCCAGTCTCAGCTACTATAGAGATGGACACCTTATTTATTTTCAGCTCAATTTCCAGGTGTCACAATGGCTGAGTCCCAGGACCTGGTAAAACCCGTGACATCATTTTCCTTGTGTCCGACTCTTTGTGGTCCCATGCACTACACAGCCCACCAGACTCCTCTGTCCATGGGATTTTTCGGGCAAGAATACTGGAGTGGGTAGCCATTCCCTTCTTCGGAGGATCTTCCCAACTCAGGGATTGAACCTGGGTCTCCTGCATTGCAGGCAGAGTCCTTACTGTCTGAGCCACAAAGAAACCTGCTTATTTCTTGAGCAAACAAATCTCTTGTCTAGCAGCCAAACTGTAACAGCTAATCCAGACAAGAAAAAGCTGGCATGCAATAATAATAACTAATAAAAACAAAAACAGTAATGGAGCTAAAAGGAATTATCGTTTATTGTTTCCTTTGTGCTGGGCATGGTGCTAAATACTTCATACATGTGTGCATGCATGACATAGCTTATTTAACGCTCACAACTCTAGGAGATAAAGAAACCTATCCGAGGTCACACATATTGAAAGTGGCAGAACCAGAACTTAGAGACAGTTTCTCCGATTTCCAAGCCAGGGCACCGCACCACTGCATGCTGCTACTTCAAACAGGAAATTTCCCATGGACAAGGTACTTGGTAGGCTTTCGAGGGAAAACAAAAGAAAGGTTACCCTAGGCTGGGCAGCATGATTTACCTGTGGGTGAAGAGAGTCTTGTTGAAAGCTTAGAACCCTTGGTTGTTACTAAAACAAGTTATCAAAATCCCCAAGTCTTTCACAGACATTTTTCAAATCTCATACATCCAAACCTCAGTAATTTAGAAATGGTGGCATTTTCTGATGCATAGTCTGCTGCTGCTGCTGCTGCTGCTAAGTCGCCTCAGTCGTGTCCGACTCTGTGCGACCCCATAGACGGCAGCCCACCAAGCTCCCCCGTCCCTGGGATTCTCCAGGCAAGAACACTGGAGTGGGTTGCCATTTCCTTCTCCAATGCATGAAAGTGAAAAGTGAAAGTGAAGGCGCTCAGTCGTGTCCGACCCCGTGTGACCCCATGGACTGCAGCCCACCAGGCTCCCCCGTCCATGGGACTTTCCAGGCAAGAGTACTGGAGTGGAGAGCCATAGTCTAGGAATTAATAAATTCCTGAAGAGGTAACAAAGGCACTTTACCCAATCAAGTCTCTCCTCAGAATTTCAGAAACATCCATCGACACAAGAGCAGTGCGATGCAGCTGCCATGGATGTGCTCCGGCGGTCACTGTGTCTAATCTGCTAGCGGCCCAGCCAGCACTGCAACACAGACGTCTACCAGCCCAGCAGTTTAGGACTGTTTTGTTACTCAATGAAATTTCATTTTTTATCTTTTAAAAAGTCTAAATTTAGACCTCATTTTCCCCATGACTTTCCTGTAATTAATCCAAATTAATTAAGTGGCATTAAAGTAACAAATGAGATAAATTTTGACTTCCCTGGTGGCTCAGACGGTAAAGTGTCTGCCTATAATGTAGGAGACCTGGGTTCAATCCCTGGGTCGGGAAGATCTCCTGGAGAAGGAAATGGCACCCCACTCCAATACTCTTGCCTGGAAAATCCCATGGACAGAGAAACCTGGTAGGCTACAGTCCATGGGGTCGCTAAGAGTCGGACACAGCTGAGTGACTTCGCTTTCTTTCTAAAGTAACAAAGTGAAGGACTTTTGTCATGTTTCTAAGCAATTTAAAAGTGCATAAGTAACAAATACATTGATTTTTTACTTATAATTCTTTATCTTTTACTCACAATAGTTTTATATTTGTGGGCTCATTTTATCCCATGAATACTGGATATCACAAGTTATATTTTATAGCAAGAAAATATGAGACGTTACTTCTCAAGGATACACAAGGATTCAAGTATTGATAATGGATTTTCTGATTTGTGACTAGTGTCCTTCCCATTTTAATACATTGGAACTATTCCCATGAAATTCATTCAATCATTAAATGCTTCAATGCCTTCTATACACCAGAAATTTCTAACCACCTGTGTACACAATGAATAGGATAGAATCCCTGGACCCAGGAAGCTTAGTGTCTAGGGCAGTGTTTTTCATGCTATAGAATGTAATCCATGACTGGGTCATGAAATTGATTTAGTCGCTTTGACCAGCATTTTTACGCTAGTAAAGTAATGCTCAAAATTCTCCAAGCCACGCTTCAGTAATATGTGAACCGTGAACTTCCTGATGTTCAAGCTGGTTTTAGAAAAGGCAGAGGAACTAGAGATCAAATTGCCAACATCCGCTGGATCATGGAAAAAGCAAGAGAGTTCCAGAAAAACATTTATTTCTGCTTTATTGACTATGCCAAAGCCTTTGACTGTGTGGATCACAATAAACTATGGAAAATTCTTGAAAGAGATGGGAATACCAGACCACCTGATCTGCCTCTTAAGAAATCTGTATGCAGGTCAGGAAGCAACAGTTAGAACTGGTCATGGAACAACAGACTGGTTCCAAATAGGAAAAGGAGTACGTCAAGGCTGCATATTGTCACCATGTTTATTTAACTTATATGCAGAGTACATCATGAGAAATGCTGGACTGGAAGAAACACAAGTTGGAATCAAGATTGCCGGGAGAAATATCAATAACCTCAGATACGCAGATGACACCACTCTTATGGCAGAAAGTGAAGAGGGGCTAAAAAGCCTCTTGATGAAAGTGAAAGTGGAGAGTGGAAAGGTTGGCTTAAAGCTCAACATTCAGAAAACGAATATCATGGCATCTGGTCCCATCACTGCATGGGAAATGGATGGGGAAACAGTGTCAGACTTTGTTTTTCTGGGCTCCAAAATCACTGCAGATGGTGACTGCAGCCATGAAATTAAAAGACGCTTGCTCCTTGGAAGGAAAGTTATGACCAACCTAGATAGCATATTCAAAAGCAGAGACATTACTTTACCAACAAAGGTTCGCCTAGTCAAGGCTATGGTCTTTCCTGTGGTCATGTATGGATGTGAGAGCTGGACTGTGAAGAAGGCTGAGCGCCGAAGAATTGATGCTTTTGAACTGTGGTGTTGGAGAAGACTCTTGAGAGTCCCTTGGACTGCAAGGAGATCCAACCAGTCCATTCTGAAGGAGATCAGCCCTGGGATTTCTTTGGAAGGAATGATGCTAAAGCTGAAACTCCAGTATTTTGGCCACCTCATGTGAAGAGTTGACTCATTGGAGAAGACTCTGATGCTGGGAGGGATTGGGGGCAGGAGGAGAAGGGGACGACAGAGGATGAGATGGCTGGATGGCATCACTGACTCGATGGGTATGAGTCTGGGTGACCTCCGGGAGCTGGTGATGGACAGGGAGGCCTGGCGTGCTGCGGTTCATGGGGTCGCAAAGAGTCGGACACGACTGAGCGACTGATCTGATCTGATCTGATCTGATAAAGTATCTTAGAGTGCATCACACATAATAGGGTAAATAGCATTTTGTGAAGTTTGCTCAAGTTTATATATGGATACCAGGTTCAGGTAAAACATCTATTTCTATGAATTGCCATCAGAGAAATTTGTAAGCCATTGATCTATGGAATCTAGTTATAAGTATAACCATGCTGCTGCTGCTAAGTCACGTCAGTTGTGTCTGACTCTGTGCGACCCCATAGATGGCAGCACAACAGGCTCCTCTGTCCCTTGGATTCTCCAGTCAAGAATACTGGAATGGGTTGCCATTTCCTTCTCCAATGCATGAAAGTGAAAGGTGAAAGTGAAGTCGCTCGGTCGTGTCCAACTCTTAGCGACCCCATGGACTGCAGCCCACCAGGCTCCTCCATCCCTGGGACTCTCCAGGCAAGAACACTGGAGTGGGTTGCCATTTCCTTCTCCAATGCATGAAAGTGAAAGGTGAAAGTGAAGTCGCTCGGTCGTGTCCGACTCTTAGCGACCCCATGGACTGCAGCCCACCAGGCTCCTCCATCCATGGGATTCTCCAGGCAAGAGTACTGGGGTGGGTGCCATCGCCTTCTCCGATAAACATGCTACTGACCCACTATGGTGAAAATTTGAGCAACTGGTTTAACATCTCAGTGCCTGTTTCCTCAATTATAGATTCAGTTCAATTAATATTCATTTCACTCCTAAATACTGGGAAGTATGTTTTTTAAGTAATCAAGAAAAATCCTTAAAGTGTTCTGAGTTCATTAAGTAAAGCATATGCTTTTCTTAAGTTGTACATAATTTATATTCTTCTGGTGAGTATTTGCAAGCATGTTATTCCATTGGGTTATTGCTACCAATATTGCTGCTGACTTTCTGACTTGCTTCCTTCAGAGGTAAAAACAAAAACCCCATGTATGGATGAGAGTCAGCTTGTATAGCAACAACGTTACCCCCACAGAGACACATTTAGTTATCTATTCCCACATAACAAACTTCCCCCAAAATTTAGTGGTTTAGAAGAAAGTGCTTTTAATATGTCTGTCGGTTTTGTGGGTCAGGAATGCAGGCAGGGGACTGAGCAGTCTGTCTGCCCTACGAGGGCTTTACTGGGGTCCTTCTGTGCTGTCGGCTGAGACTGAGCTAATCTGGAGAGAACACAGTGGTTCACTCTCTCATATGGCAGCTTGGTGGAACACATCTCCATGTGGGACCTGGAGAGCATGACAGACTCTACCCTAATTCAAGGGGAGGGATGAAGACCGCACTTCTCCGAGAATGTGTGGCCATTTCCATCATGCTACACTCTCCAAATCCTATATCCATCCAGCACTGCACTCTTAGCAGAGATTAAGTGACATGACACACACAATACCTAGAACTCACCTTGACTGAAAGGTGCAACCACATTAACTCGCAGTTAATTCTCTGGCAAGAGAATAGCAGAGATACCACGTCCCTCCACTTTGGAGTGCAAGTGAGCTCCCTGACAGCAACTAAGGTGGTTGACAGTAGAAAGACTATCAGTTATTTGGTTTTAAAAGCTGGGCAGTTGCTCCAAAAAGATACAAAAGAATGGCCAAACTCAGAAGCAGGCATGGAAGAAAGAACATGGTTAAGGACATCCAGAAAATCCACAATCTGAGAAATGTTTACATATTACTGTATATGAGATGCAACAATTTTAGTTGCATCTGATTAACTATATATAGAATAATAAAAATAAAGGAAACAGTAACTTTTTTCCACTAAATGTGCCCATAGGCTAAGTGTTCCCAATATTTACGTATTAAAAAAAAAAGTTTGAAATGGAGATTCCTAGACCCCATCTCCAGACCCTTTGTATCATGGATTCTTGGTAAAGGCCAGAAATCTGGTCCATAACAGATACTCCAGCTGGGTCAATAGAAATGGTCCAAGGAAAACATTTTGAGAACCTCTGCTGAAGGCAACCTGTCTACTTCATCCACTGCTATCAGTGAAGAGCAGGGAGCATCATTCATATGACTCTCAAAGAGGAAGGAGGCCCTGGGTTCAGAGAAGGAGAGCTGTTTTGAAGTCCTGTGCTTTGCTTCGTGATGCCAAGAGCTACATCTCAGCACAGTTATTTCCCCACCACCCTCAGAACACTCAAGGGAAGGTATTTCTTTCATAGAAGCATCAGGCCCCTCAAAAAAAAATTCTTTTTACTAAAGGTGAATGTGGAAATAGACATCCAATAGCAGTAGATCTCAGAGACCCTGATATCCTAAACTCATACTTGTAATGCTGTTCCCACACCCACACACATAAGCAAACAGCCTTCATATTTGGAAGAGGAAAAAAAGAGGTCATTCTTTGTTTTGATCAGCTTTAGAAGCAAAGGATCTTCCCAGAGCTGATCCGCAAAGTAAGGCAATCAAGAACATATGCTGAGAATCTTAATATCTGCAAATTTAATGATTTTTAAAAAATAAAAGCCTTCCCTTTCCCATTTCACCTGGCAGTATCTTGTTCTACCAGCATGGGTGTACAGTGTAAGTGCACAGCTTGTCCCCCTCAAAATGGCATCATTTTGAGGGGGACAAGCTAGGTGAACATGTGAGGTTTCACACCATAAAATCCTATAGGGCCTGTGCAGGTTAGAATGTTGTTGACACTGATATGAGTTTGCATCAGCATACTGAGGGGAGAAGAGAGAAATGGAGTGTGCCCAATAGTCTTCAGAGCTATTATGCACCCAGACATGGTCTTACGGGGATGTGTAGTTCTCTTGCTCATGGTGATCATTCAAATATATGTATGTCATTATCATTAAGATCAGCCAAGAGGCTTCTGCTAACTAATGATGCCCAGATTTGGGTCCCAGAGGAGCCATGGGCATACGGAGATTAATTTTTTTCTGCCAAAACCTTATTCAGAAAGTCACTTGTTTAGGTGGTAATGTGTGAACAGCTCAGTTAATAGAATTATTCATTATTACTAAGAATTTTCCCATTATAAAAAGAAAGCAGTAGTCTAAAAAGATCAAGGGAAGGACCTCCCTGGCAGTCTGGTGGTTAAGACTCCACCTTCCAAGGCAGAGGGTGCAGGCTCAATCCCGGGTTTGGAAGCTAATATCCCATATGCCTCAGGGCCAAAAAAACAAAACCAAAACAAACGTGATATTGTAACAAATTCAATAAAGACTTTTAAAAAATGGCCCACATCAAGCAAAAATCTTTTAATAAAATGGTAAAGGGAACAGTCTTCTAGCATCACAGCATAATGTGCCATGGATCTATAGCAAAAGAAAGTAACTGCATGAGGGCCAGATTTTGTACTTATCAGTGGTCAAGCTTTGAAGATACTCCAGCTGGCAGGGCCAAGCTACTGTTCAACTCTGAACAGCACTTTATAAAAAGAAAAAAAAAAAAGCACATAATACCAAGTTTCTTCTCTACATGATAGTTCAGAAAAACAGTATAACACACTTTACAGTTCAGGGAGTCTCATGACGACTGGCCAGCAAATTAGGAAGTTATTTGGCAACTCACACTGAAGTGATGGTCTTCTTTGCCACAGGCATAAATATATTATAAATATAAATCCTCTCTGACCAATGTAGGAAGAGCCTAGAGTTTGCGGCAAGTTAAGCCATTTGCTTCAGGCAGAATACACCTAGTGCATTCAAATCAGATAGATGTCAATCCATTTTCCCTTAAGAAAGCCAAGTCCACAGCACTCCTGAAAACCCCTTTCTATTGCCTTTCTCTCCCTCATTGAGGAAGGAAGGATAGTCTCCAGCTATAATAGGTAACCCCATATACATCAGGGAACTGATGTTTAATATCTCTCCTTTTATTTGACATTTCCATTTACTTGTCTCACAACCACTCTTACACAGCCTTTAAATCATTTTCTTTTTACTTCTACTATTTTCCTAAGTTTTCCCCAAGTAACTATAGCCCACCTCCTTTAATACAGAGACTGAAGCTGCAAGGGATGATATGGATCATTTATTCTAACAAACACATTTATAGATGAGAAAACTAAGGTCCCATCTATTAGGTACTTTATGGAATTTGATAACTGAAGTCATAGATAAAACTCTCAAAAGCTTCTCTGTGGCTCCTCTGGCCTCTCTGGAGTTTTTGCCTCGGTTTAGTTACAGAATTCATCTCAGAGACCATTCTGACAGTGAGAATCTTAGCGTCTGCAAATTCAGTGATTTCTTTTTTTTAAGTTCAAAGCTTTCTCTTAAGCACAGCACATGACGTCATCTTGTTCTAACAGCATGGGTGTAGACTTTGTTCCTCTCAAAAACCCATGCCAAGGAGTTCAGCACCATAAATCATATCTCTCTGAAAGCCCTGTGATCCCCACACCCTGGCTGCACGCAGACAAGGTGACGTATTCCAAAAGGGCTACCCACAAAGTTTCTTCGAAAACATGATTCGATGAAGACAAAGGAATATAGTTAATGGTGACCCTCTTTAAACGTCTATGTCAGAGATATAATTTCTCCCATTAACATAGTTTTTTAAAAGCCTCACTTTCTTGAATTAAATTACATTGTATAGTATCTCTTCTGTATTGTATATTAGACTGTAACATAAACACAGCAGTTCAAAGAAAGTTCCTAAACCAGGGAATTTAGTATTGTGTGAGAGATACTTATAGTCATATGCATTTCCATGTAACCCCAAATTTATTAATGTCTTTAAGAACAGGGTACCATGTTCAGAACTATGCATATATGTCAATAAAAAAGAAAATATGTATCTAATCAAATGCTGTCCATACATTGATCTCAGATGATCAATACCTTAAAACAAAGCAAAGGGTCTAACATCAATTTATTATATCCTATTTCATCTACTTCTTTTACATTTTAAGTGAAATTCTCCAGAGAACATCCATAAATGGAGATAGCTGTATGCCGACAGGAGGAAAATGGCTCAGTTCAGTTCAGTCGCTCAGTCGTGTCCGACTCTTTGCGACCCCATGAATCGCAGCACGCCAGGCCTCCCTGTCCATCACCAACACCCACAGTTCACCCAAACTCACGTCCATTGAGTCGGTGGTGCCATCCAGCCATCTCATCCTCTGTCGTCCCCTTCTCCTCCTGCCTCCAATGCCTCCCAGCATCTTTTACAATGAGTCAACTCTTCTCATGAGGTGACCAAAGTACTGGATTTTCAGCTTTAGCATCATTCCTTCCAAAAAACACCCGGAACTGATCTAAAGGAGTTTAAAATGGACTGGTTGGATCTCCTTGCAGTCCAAGGGACTCTCAAGAGTCTTCTCCAACACCACAGTTCAAAAGCATCAATTCTTTGGTGCTTAGCTTAACGCCTACTCATATTGAAAAAAATTTTTTAACATTTCTACCTCACCTGGAGTAGTTGCAAAGGCTTTGGGAAAGGAAACACTAACCAAGTAAATGTGACCAATTTGATGGATAATACACACTTTGACTGAAGAAATTTTGTGCCCAAGCTCAGCTCTAGGCACTGTGGTCATGGATGAGACAGACAAACTGTATACTTATGATGCTTGCATTCTTATCAAGCAAGGTGGGGCACAGAGAAACCAATACTCCATAATAACTCAGGTGTTAGTTGATAAGCAGTGTGTAGAAAATAATAGGGAACACAGGCAAATAAGGCAGATGGGGAATAGAATGTGTTACTATTTTTATAAAATGGGAGGAAGTGATAAGGTGACACTGAGCAGAGTCATGAAGGAAATGAAAGAAGGGAGTTATGCTGATATCTGGGGAAACAACATTCCACATGTGGGAAACAGCACGTGCAAAGGGCCAAAGAGGCAATGAGCCTATAGGTAAATGGTGAAAGGGAGAGGAGATGAGGACAAAGATGGAGCAGATCCTTTAGGGTTCTGGAGGTCATTCATTGTAAGGACTTTTACTTTCCTACTGAAAGAACTGGGAAAACACTCGAAGGGTTTCATCTGAAGTGGCAAGACCCGACTTGAAAAGCATTGTTTTGGCTGTGTGGGCAGAATATAAGACAGGGAGCAGGCAGAGAATGCTACCTCATTTAGCAGGCTGCTGCCTAGCCCAGATGATGACTTACATCAGGGTGGTAGCAATGGAAGCCAATACCATGTGCAGATGCTAGGGATAATTGGAAGACAAGGCTATCAGCATCAGCTTCACAAGAAAGAAGGACTAATACCTGACATTACTTCATTAGACTTTAACACTTTCAGCTTTCGACATGGATCCCTAGATGTAGTAGCACTTACAGCTCCTATTCGTTGTTTGAATTAATTGTTGTGAGTTTCTGATCCTAGCCTGAGAATACATTTGGATAGAAAAGAGGAAAAACAGATATTTAGCAACTAACAAGAGGGGAGAAGAGCAAAAAATAAGTAGAATGGTACAAAAACTTCTTGAGTATTTTTATTTAGAGATTATTGTGCATCCAACTTTGATATTTCTTGGGGGAGGGAAGAGAAGATAAAGGAACATAATTGGAAAGAAAACATGACAGCATTATGTGGCAAGATGGACGGAGGTATTAAGTTGAAGATCAAGTGGAATTTCTTTTGATAAGGTAATTAAGTTGTAGCATGGGTTCTATTTTCTCTTTCCATGAATCTTGTCTCCTAAGAAATGAATCACTAAATGAAGCACTCTTTGCTTTCTTAAGTTCTAACTCCACATTTGGAAACTAACTCTTGAGTTTATAGAAAATAATTTCCTTTTCAAACTACTGGTGACAGTTGAAGACATTTTGGTCATGAAGGGAAAATTAAATTATTAATAATGGATTCTCTGTCTCCTACTGAGAAATCTCAACATAGCAAGGCTACCAAATGGTTGGCTAGCAGTGTCACATCTGCCCAGACAACATTATCAACACATGCACTTCTTTTGAAATGGGACCAAGGGGGCCTAGCACAAGTAAATTCAGGTGAAGAGTAAAACAGAAACAGGTCCAATAAGAAGGCAGGAGGACAAGGCAACAGAGAGTGGATGGAAACTGTATTCCATGACCATAGCAGCAAAATCTCTAAACAAGCAGACACACTGGGAGAAATTATTTGGGGTCAGTGAGAGCAAGGAAACGGAACAGATGGAAACAGACTGGAATGTCTGTTCTATTTAAATGTTTATTTTTTTTCTAAGTCTGATGTGTTACACAGAGTAACACACTGATTCTCAGGAATCAAGTCTCAGCCACTGAACTGACTAACAGACTTGGCATCCATAAGAATCTATTGAATAAATATGTTTAGCATTGATTGAGAGCCCAGTTACTCAGAAAAATTGGGTCATTTTCTCCAAAGCCTGGCCAGTCTCTGCATTACTGGTACAAGAAAAATGAATTTCATGGTGCTAGACAAGGCTGCCACTTGGCCGCATTGATCTCTAAAGCTTCACCAACGTTTGTGAAGCAAAACATGCCTTTTGATGGGCGTGAATGGCCCTTCTGTGGTCAGTTGTGGAACTTATTAGGTCTTTTTCAGTTCTCTTCAGTTTTCACTTTAAATAGCAAAAAGTACCATGTTAACCTAGAGTAACAGCTGCTACTCACCCCCACTCCCAGGAAAGCCAAAAATAAGCCTGCACACTTCTTATTTCTGACAGAAAAGACATTTACAGAAATCTGCCTAACCGCAATTAATAAAATAGGCTAAACTTATGCCATCAAAAATCTTGTGAGAATCTCATTAGAATCGTAGAAAAGCTCATCACAAACACACATGCGAGAATGGCAGCACTTTCCTCTCCACGTATGTTACCACCTCGGGGAAGAACAGATGGGCTAATACACGAGGCGTATGTAAAATATTTATGACAGGCAAAGTAATTGTGAGGGTAAACTCATAAAACAGTAATTTCTTCTGCTATATTCAGCAGCGTGTACAAAAATGAGAATATCTTTTACATAATAAAAAATGCACTGACAAAAGCTGCAAATGAAACAGTAAAATAAAAGCAGAAAAATACAAGTTACAATCCCCTTTGATAAACTAAAAAGTGTTTAGGAAAAAAATAAAACTGCAGTGTCATGTGGGTTTTTTTGCTGTTGTTGTTCCTTGCAAGAAGACCTTGACTTTGCACTATCTTCCTCTCAAATAGTTTAGATGTTCTATCATAGGGTGTTCCCTTTAAAGTCCCTATGAAGCAGGTAGATAATTTCAGGTTACTCTGTAACGTTCCATGATGATGTTCACATGGTGTTTGGCAGAAGATTATATGACACTAATAGTTTGAAAATTTTCCATATGCCTACCTTTGCAGCCCATATACTTCTTACCTATATGGTCAAAATATACCTGATTTTTAAGAAATTAGAATGCAGTGAGCAAGTAGATCATACCTGCACACTTAAGATAGCATTCATCAAATTCCACAATAGTATGGGGAACATTGGAGTAGGTTTCTGATACCATCTTTAGAAATGCAGGTAGAAGGGATTAGACGAGTTCAAGGTGGACAGCAAGGAGCACTAACACACTAATCCCTGGTTATGCTAGACGTACCCCCATGACACATCATTCCTTTTCCATCTCTGAAAATGAAAATCCTGCACAGAAATAATAAAACTCAATCCTGGAAAAGATGAAGAGCTTAGTCAAAATGTCAAAGGCTATGGGATGCTCACAGCCCAGCCAGTTCTCTGCAAGCACAGTTGATGCCACCATGCAACTTGAGAAGGAGAAAGGCCAACTCGTTCCAAAATAAGGCCGCTCACAAGCCTCACATTTGCTGTCATTTCTTCAGGATAATAAATCATTTCCCCTGTTGAAATTTCCATTGGCTCCAGTTTTTTGAAAGGCAACCATTCATACAATCATTCAAAAAAGTATTTATACAGTGTCTGTTCCATGACCAGCAAGATGAATAAAATAATGAAAAAGACTAACATAGCCCCAGCATACTTTCTAGTCAACAGTGTAAGACTTAAGATGCTAAGGGGAAAAAAGGGCAAGGGAAAAATTCAGTTTTAAGACTGGGTAACATGACAGAGAGTAACTGGTTGGTTACTTTAGACTAGATGGCTGGATGATAGCCTTTTCCAGAGGATGACATTTCACATGTGGATGACAAGAAGGAGCCAGATATGTGATTAACAGAGGAAATAATATTCCTGGTAGAAGCAACAGCTATTTCAAAAGGCCAGAAATTGAGAAACAGATATTCTGTATTAGAGAACAAAATCAAAAGGGGATGGGGGAGAAGAGAATTAGATGAATTCAGAAAGCTAAGCAGTGTCTAAATCGTGCTGAGATTTATAAACCAGAGTTAGGAGAGCACAGAGAGGCCACGGAAGGTGTGTACATAGGTGACTTACATTTACAAATACGCTGGCTGCTGTAGAGAAAAAGCACTGCTGGGGGAGCAAGGATGGACACAGATAGCCCAGTGGTGCGGCTGTTACAGTAGCCGAGAGAGAGAATGCTGGCCTGGCCCAGGGCACTGGATGCAAACAGACAAGTAGCTGGAGGTAGAGACACAGTTGATTGGACCTGATGATGGGTTTGACATGGGAGGAGAGAGAAAAAGGAAGTGTAAACGTTAGACTTTTGGTTTGGATAACTGGCCAGATGGTGAGATCATTCACTGAGAAAAGGAAGACTAAACAGGGACAGGTCAAGAAATCAAAAGTATGTGTTGGCCACTTGATTCTGAAATGTCTATTAAACAGCCACATGGAGATGCCAAGTAGATAGGTGGACACAAGGAAGCTGTAGAGAAAGTACACCCTGAGTAGCCAGGAGCACTCCCTTGGGTTTCCAGTGAACTGTGGTTTGAACTTCATTTCACATTGTTCTTTCTCTTGCCTTACCTAGCTTTGATGAAGCAAGAATCAGATAAAGTATACGAAGAAGCTTTGCAAAGAATAAATTAATGCCGTCATATTTGTCATTATTATCACGTATCACCTTCCATCAAATATTTATCTGGTACACACTGTGTCTTCACCATGGAAGTTTAAGGAAATGTAGATTATGCCGTCCCTGTCCCCCAGGATACTGTAGCTTCTAGTGGGCTCACATGGTAAAGAAAAGTGAGCCTCATTCTAAAAATGATAAAAGGGAACAATCTCCAAAAGAGCACTTCACATGACTCCTCTGTAACCTTAGGCAGCCGCAGACTTGACTTTCTTATTTTCTCACACACCAAGACAAATAGCACAGAATTGAGAGGCTGGAGTTTCCCTAGCAGGGTGTCTGCTGGAAGACTTCTAGTGCTCCAACTATGGTGAATGTTCCCACACTGAATGCCACATATTAGCAAATTTCACAATTAGCTTCTCCTTCACATTTAAAGACATTCCTATGAAAAATGAATTTTCAGGCGGCAAGAATATTCCCACTATGATAGTGAACATGAGGAGAAGGCATTGGCAACCCACTCCAGTGTTCTTGCCTGGAGAATCCCAGGGACGGGGAGCCTGGTGGGCTGCCAGCTCTGGGGTCGCACAGAGTCAGACATGACTGAAGCAACTTAGCAGCAGCAGCAGCAAACATGAACACTTTAGCATGAAGTTAGTTTATTTGATTATTAACTGAGAGAGCTATGTCTTTAAAAAATGGGACAGCTAACTGGGAAGCTTGACCTGGGCTGTGGTCAGGTAGCCAAGATCACCTCCTCTAGGTCAGAGCACGCCAGATGGACAGACCAAGGACAGGATGTCAGCAATTCCAAAAGGTAATGTGAGGCCATTGCCAACTGATTCTCTTGGCCATGTTGTTTGATCCCATGGAGGATGGGAGTACTTGCTTTTGTTCTCATTTGATAAAAGGAAAAAGCTTTCAGGGAGACATAAATATAACTTAGCTGTCTTTATATCTCTCACACACAAAAAAATGTTCAAACCAAGTTCAGCTAGGAATTTCATCTAGGAAAATGATGACCCATAAAAAGAATGAATATTTTTATCCATATTATACTCACACCCTGACACGGTCATCACTGTTGTCACTAATGAGAGCATCATACCTTTGAGATGCCTTTCTTTCTGCAAACTATTATGCAATTGAGGTTCTTATAAGTCAGTTCTCACTAGAATTATCACTGAGGTTATCCACTTGAAGAATGAAAACACGTGAAACCATTCTCAAAGGCAGTGGGTTCACAGATAACTCTTGGGTCTACAGAGTCATCCTGTCCACAGGGAACAAAATTAATTAAGGTATTGAAAATAATAATTAATTTAACAATCTAAGTAAATTTCCATGAGTATTCAATTTTACGCACTGTATTTTAACCAGTTTTGAAATTACCAAAGTTAATTTTAAACCCACAAGTGACTTCTTTCAACAGTGATTATGCTTATCAACTCTTTCCAAGATGTATGACATTAGTAGAGGTAAGATCTGGGATACACACTAATTTTGTGCAGAGCACGTTTTGAAACTTGACCTGCTACAGCATTAAATCACCTAGCATTTACTAAAGCCAAGTTAAAATGAGTTTTCCACTTAATTGTAACTAGTATCTAGGATTATCCATGCCAGTAGCTCTATGGCCTTGTTGACTAATGCAGAATTTTCTGTCCTGCTCTGTTTTCCAGCCTCTGCCAGCACATACATGCCAACGGTGTGCAACGGCCGGGAAGTCCTCGACTCCACCACCTCATCTCTGTGATTGTGAATTGCAGTTCAGTTGTTGTGTTTTTAGGATATTAGATGAAAGTGCTCATGTGCAGCTCCAGAATGTGGAAACAGCAAAAGAATACCCCTAGTACCTTTTTTTAGAAACAGTACAATAAATTATTTTTAAGGACTGTACAGTATATAGTGATGTGCTAGAACTTTTTAGACTGATTTTAGTGATTATTAATGATTCCTTAGAACCTGGAAATAACCCATTGTTTACAGAGCTGAGCACTGGTGACAGGGTCTGACAGGGTCAGTCTATTAGAAAATATGGTGGCAATATTAGATAACCTTTTTTCCTATGAAGTTTTTTGTAGGCCCTTGTTGTAACTAACTTAGGATGAGTTTCTATGTTGTATATTAAAGTTACATTATGTGTAACAGATTGTTTTTCTCAGCACAAAATCAAAAGCATCTGTATTAATGTAAAGATACTGAGAATAAAACCTTCAAGGTTTTCCAGCATGGTGGATAATGGCCTTGTTCTTATTTAATCATTCCAGTTAATTTGAATATGTTGATTTAGACTATTTCTATTTTATTGTTAGGAGGAAATTATCTAACTATGCTTCTCTTTACATCTGTTAATAGATACACTGAACACAAGTTTTACCCTGTAAGAGAATTGTAAGCATGTCTAGACTTCTTCACAGATCTTTGCAGATCATATGATCAGAATTTGACTGATGACACCATAAATATCAGGTTATTACAGTGGCCAGACAATAATACCCTTATTGGTTTCTTTAAGCCACATCTGCAAGGCAGCCCAGAACTTGCCCAAATAGGTCTCTGAGGTGAGGAGAGAGTTCTTCCATTCCTGTATTCCTCTGAATACCGAAGCTGACCTGTCAGGGAAGGTTTGATGGCTCTCATTTCCCAAAACCACCTAAATTTCTAGCAAGGAGCTTGGAAAAGCATCTTATTTCATTGGAAAATCACTCTGGTAGTTCACAGCTGAATGAGGCAATGAAAATGCAGGATATCTTCTTTTCCAAAGTCCCAAGAACAATGTTTAGGAGCACACAGACTTGTCACTAAATGTGAATATTTTACTAACCTAAATAAAGGAGCACACAGGGAAAGCACGGATAAGCTAAAATGGGGTCATTCTTACCAGTACTGTCCTATTTCTCCTGATAAGTCCTTGAGTCATAAATCATTTATTAATGTAGAAAAATCACTGAGAATCTAACTATCTGCTAGGTCCTGCACCAGATGCCATGGACAGAGCATGTATTCGTTTCCTGTAACTAATCTGACAACATGAACTCAGTGGCTTAAAACAGAAATTGACTCTGCGCAGCTGCATCTTATTGGCTATGGAGAGAATCTGTCCCATTCCTCTTCTAGTTTCTGGTGGTGGTCAGCTTCTTGACATGGTATCATTCCAATCTCTGCAACCGTCTTCATGTCACATTCTCCTCTGTGTGTCTCTTATGAGGACACTTCTCACTGGATTTAGGGTACACCTGGATAATGCAGGATGATCTTATCTCAAGATCCCTAATTGCATCTGCTAAGGCCCTTTTTTGAAATGAAGTAACATTAGGATGTATAACTTCTAGGGGGCCATGCTTCAACTCATGACAGGGAAAAAGAGGATTACCAAGTACTTTAAGAAGCATCAAGACTGGAAAATATGCTAATGAGGAGACTGCCACTGAGGGAGACAGTGAGAGGAAGGAAGAGGAGGCTATGAGGGACCCACAGGCTAAATAACCAGGGCCTAGGTAATCAAGACTGATACTATTTTTAAAATATCCAGAAATAACGAGTAGGTGCATGAAAGCCAACATGACTGGACTTGAAGGAAATAAACTGAGGAGTTCTATGTTGGCAATTCTCTTCTTCCTTCTAGATGCCTTTGAATCGGCACCCTCATCAATGTGTCCAAAACTCATCAGATGCTCAAAGACAACAGTGCAAACAGTCTCTAAATTCTCAAAGAACATGGATGGGAGGGAGTGGGTGTGGCAGACTGGGTAACAGTAGTTGTCAAAAAAGACACTAGATGTCAAAAAAGAACTCTGTTGTGACTGAAACTGGCAGGAGTGCTAGATAGGTGTGCTCAGAATGAGTACCTGCTCAAAATCAAGGCTGAGGCAAGGCTGATGGCAGAGAAAATAAACTCAGTCCACTGATGGGATCTGACAGGCTGAGGAAGGCAATATCAGGTGAGTTGTTGAGAGACACTGCTGATGCCCAAAACAATCAAACTGATCGTGGATCTTCTTAAACAGGACAGTTAGGTTGTGGGTGAATCCTAAGTGGGTGTTTCTGAGGACTGGGTTTGATCTATGGTCACTGTATTTCACTCCCTGTCTTTACACTGAAAGTGCATTGACTGACGGCTCTCATCATCTTTTTCCTCCCTGCCATGAACCATGTTTCCTATTCAAATGCACACACCCTAACATGTGATCCCTAGAAGCAATTTTTTAAAGAGCATTCAGCATATGTATGGAAAATAGCAACTATAAAATCTTTTTCACATGAGCTATTTCAAACCAATAGGTTTTGGATTTTTTTTTTTAACTCCGGTAACAACATTTCATTCTCTCAGAATATAAAACTTGCTGAGCTGATCCATCTTCACAAAATTGTCCTGAATGCAAGGAACTCAAGCAGAATGATGTATCCCACTCATAAAAAAACATGCCAGAGCCTCATGATATGGTTAATTTTTGTTGGATTCCTGAGTGTTTACAGCTTTTGAAATTCTCTGTGTCCTCTCTAGTTTAAATACTAATATTCACTTGCCCACTCAGATTTCTCACAGTAACATAAAAAGGCCCCATTTTCAAACTGTGAGGCAAGCTGGTTTGCAGATCACACAGAGGACAAATTAAGAGAGTGGCTGAGAAAGGAGGTAATTCAGCCAGTGTAGCTTTGCGGACTTCAACCCCACAGTTCCTCTCGGCTAGCCCCCCTGCTTTATCCATGTAGCCACCATGACAGTTTGGGGTGTCAGAGCAAAGGGCCACAGAGAAGCAAAAATAAAATGAGGTGCCAGGAAGATGGAACATCAGTATGGATCAAAACCTTCACAGTCCTAATAAGGCCCAAACCCATGAATAAGGCAATTATCACTCCTGCTCTGTGAAAGAAAGTTTAGATTTGCATAATCCCCACTGGTTGGACTCATTAATTTAACCCAAGCAATGGTAATTTGAAATCTGTTGATGGCTTGGATGGAAACCCTTAGATGGTTAGCTAAGATAAAAGGAATATTACTCCCTTCAAAACTAAATTTACCAATATCCACAAGCTGTTTTATATAGTATTCTTCATCCAGGAGTCTTTATTAATAAGATGAGGAAAATTCCAGCAAATGAAAAGCCTAACTGGGATATTTTGCTCAAGGCAATTGGAGGTCTGTTTCTTGAACCACAATCATTAAAGGAATCTGAAGTGTCCTTTGCAGTTCAGTCAGTCTTAAAATAGGATTTGGTAAATATGTGTGGACTGAGGTGTATGTGGCCTGAATACATGCAATGGCTGTTCCAGTGCTGCCAGGGAACCCTATCCAGCACCAGAGCTCATGAATCTAGGCTGACACTACTTTCATGCATTAATATATGTTACTTCCAAATAGTTAATTGAAATAAATCTGTCAAAGAGATTGAATATTATCTCCAAATCTAGTTACCTGAGCAATAAATGTTATAGAAATCACAATGAGAAAAGACTTTAAATCATTCTTACTGGTTGACTTTGAACCAATTCACTTGTTTTATCATTTCCTAATCAATATCTACAATCAAGTCCCAGAACTATAAAAGGAACTCAGAAGAGTATCTGGCTTTGTCTTTGGTGAGTGATTAAATCACCAAGGGAAGGTAATTGGCTATTTTTTTCTTGATCATCTCTAGAGACTTGAGAAACTTTGAAGGTGTAAACTCCTAAAAGGCAAAGAATCTCTGGAAATAGGTTATTCCAAATAGTTTTGCTTGTGGGTCGTAGTGATGGAAAACAGTGGTCAGCAAGCCACAGCCCACAGGTCAAATCCTAGCCTAACATCTGTTTTTATAAAATCTGTGAGCTAAGAATGCTTCTACATTTTTAAATAATTGAAGAAAAAATACCAAAAGTAATATTTCATGACAAGTAAAAATGAAATCAAATGTCCATGTACATCAAGTTTTACCAGAATGTAGCCATACCCATTTGTGTATAGACTATCTGTGGCTGCTTTCATGCTATAATGGCAGAGCTGAAACAGAGACCACATGAGCTGAAAAGCTGAAACTACCACCTGACCCTTTACAGAAAAAGTCTGCTGATCCAGACAACTGCAATGGTAATATCCATTAATAGCAATTATAATAATAGTATCAATTAATTTTCAATTATTTGTCCCCATCTTTTACTTCATTTATGATTCTAAAATGAACTCATCTGAAAACATTAAACCAAAATAAAATTCAGCAAAAGTGTAATCTCTGGCCATTTACTATGAAGGTGAACTCCATTTTAGTGTGCAAAGAAGAAGTCAGGTGTTGGTATTTTTTTAGGTTTATCTTCCTTGAATCCTTTTCTTAGAGCAATCTTAATTTAGAACTTGGTCATGTAAACCTTAGATAATGTTCATGGTCACTAGGAAATAGATGTGAGGATATATAAATCCTCTGAAGAAGTTCTACTCTACCTATCTTTATAAATGTGAACAATACACTGCCAATGAAATCAACTTCCCACCCCAGCTCTCAGGAAATTTACATTCATGAGGAAGAGAGAAATGATGTGCATATCAGCCTCCCATCAGGAATGACCATGAGTCACAAGAAGTAGCTCTACTGACAGATGTCAGATGACAGCTGACCAGATCTGTCTTGAACTACCCCAGAGGGCAAATGACTAGACACAGGTAATCCTTCCACATAACCATTTAAATCACCTTTTCTCTCCTTGGGAAGAAAATAATGACAAAAATCTATACAAAAATACTATGAAACATTTTTAATCCTGAAAAGGACCTGATTACTAGTGATCAAAGAGGGGAAAAGTCAATAAAAATAAAGTTCAATCTTTTAAATCAAGTGAATACCAATCAAATGCTCAACATTGTTAAATGGTATGATATAATTTATCCATGGAAGATATGGTCTCATTCAGTGGAAAACTGATTTAAATATGTTTTGACAGAGTGCTAAGAGATTTTATAGGTGATAGCTGACTTAATGGAATACTTAAGGCTTCACAACGGCCTTTTAGAAAAATAACAAATAACTTCTTCTACCACCTAGAAGGGAAAAGATATAACAAATGTCAATTAAAAGTCAGAAACGTGATTATGCCTTTCAGCATTACACTGAGCTTTGCAAAGGCAAGGCATAAAGTTTTACAGCCAGAATTCGTCTGAATATCTTCCTCATAATATACCTTCTGTCATACTTCTTCAGTGGTTGAAATAAAATGACAATCCACTGGGATCCAAATGAAAAAGTCAGCTCTTTCCAAAGATGGGACTGAGCTGCCAAAATCTATTTAATATCTAAAATAAGAAATAAAATAAATAAAAATTTCAAAACCAACTATATTTTCTTAGAGTTCATTAAAATTTAAGGCATTTTTGACATGTCAGAGATTTTAGTCCAGTGACAAGAGAAGAAAGACGCTCTGTGAGCAAATCCCAATTATCTCTATGGCTTGGAACATACATGCTGAACACAGCAAAGATGAAGACAGAGGTGGCAGGTGACCATGTGGAAACTTCCTGACTCTGTCCAGTCTGCACAACTTCAGGGCTCCTCTGAAATGGTGTATTTCAAGTGCATTTTTATTCTTTTGTTTAATTTTTGGTCAAAATGGGGAATGGCTTTCCAGCAGTGATGGCAGGATAAAAATGAGGAATGCCAAAATAATTTCATTATAATAAAATGTAAGAAATCAAATGTAGAAAAGGTCTATGTAAAGCAATACCCTCTGTGAATTTCACAAAAAAACAACAAAGCCCACCTCACCTATACTCATGAATCCAACAGTAGTAACATACACAAAACAAACATTCATTCAACAATAACAGAATGGTCTACTGTTTTACCCACCAATGAAATAAATTCAATTATTTATTTTTCCTTCATTGGCCACAAAACTAAGGATGACCTGCTGAATCAAAAATTACAAGACATACCTCATTGACAGACTGGGGGCAAAACATTTAACAAACCTGTCCCTGTGCCCTACCTCACTGGCCAATTACCAATCTTTTTAAAACTCTGGATTAAAACCTATAAAGATCACCGTTTATTGAAAACAAACAAGATCACCTTAGATTATAAATGGTCAGGAAACTCCCCTCTTTCCTAGTTTTAAAACAAGTTTTACACAAAATTAGTCATACCCAGCTTCGTTCAAATTTCTTTTGACAAATATTCAATTCCTGCTAATATCGGTATAACCTGTCCATTAGAGAAAATACCACAATTATCTGGATCATTTTTTAATAAGAGCAACAATACTTATTTCATAGCTTCTTATGGTACGACAACATTCTTATTTTGAATACAGATATATGCAATATTCTAAAATTGAATTTCTAAGTAACTTAAAAAGAAAACTTCCATGGAAGTAATAATCCTTACAGTCTAGCATGTAACCTTTGATGCTTGACACAGGGCAAATGTACCCACTGCCATTTTCGGGAGGCCATAAATTATCCCAGTAGCCCTGTACAGTTATCTGTAGTGATACACAAGCCATCCCACTTTTTTCTCATGATTTTGCAAGTGATTTGATAAAAAAAGCTTCCCTATTCATTCTAAATTATACTTCAAGTATTACATAAATTTTTTCAAGCCATTTGACTTCTGTCGTAGTGTCAGCTTGTTTTTATTGGGGGAAAGTCTAAGCCTCTCTTTGCCTTTATATATAGTTTTTAAGAATCCCATTTCTTAAAAAGCCCTTCTTACCAGTTCCAACAAGGATGGAATTTCAAAGGCGATTATAAGTTTAAATAACCCAAACACATGCTGACTCTTCATTAAGAAGTACTGCTTACTTAGGCTCCTGAAATCAAGAAGGATACCCTATGGAAAAATGAAAAATCTATTGTCTTTCTTTGTTCATCATTTTTAATAGAAAACATGTTTAAAGGTCGGTCAGGAAAATAAATAATGGGAAAAATAACTGTACCTTAAAAAATTTTTCAAATCTTCCCCAAAATATAAACAAAGAAAAGACATACATGGGATCACAATGCATATGCTCACATTAGCCCTCCAAACACACTTTTTATATAGAATTTATAAAGAAGAAAAATTACCCATTAATTATATGGCATGCATCAGCAGTGCACTGGTGGGCTTAACCTTGGTTTTGAGTTATGTGTATATACAGATAAATCTCTTCCTGAGTTGAGCTTCATCTTCAGTTGAGACTCAAACCATTTGCTTTCTTATTTTTGGCAAGACACTTGACCATGTGATAAGGCAATCTAACATTTCAACCTCCTTCCCTTCTCAGTGGCGTGGCCCTCCTCTGTAACGTCGCCAATGTGCCGGATATGAGGACAGGCTCTAAACTATGGTTCTGTAAAACTAGAGAGTGGGTTTCTTTGTTCATTAGTCTGACAGCTACAGCACTGTCTTTTCATATATTTGGAGATCTTGAGGATTTCAGTTGAACAGATTCAAAATGGTCTTCTTTTTCCTATGGGCGGAAAATATAAAGACAAAAACAACTCATTAAAATTACAGTAAGATTTTAGGATCTTACCTACCCAGAAAGTAAGTTCTGAAATCAGCTCAATGTATGTACCAGCCACTCATAATTGGGATTTTACATTTAAAGGGGAGGGTAGCAGATGTAAAACAGATAGCATGCCTACCCCAAAGACACACAATCCAAAATAGAAGCAAACACATGACTGTAATAGATACCAAAAGATACAGCTGTGATCCTTATGAAGAAATTCACCAAGACCCTTCCAAGGAGGACATCTGATCTGAGTGCTGAAATAGATGACCTATCCATGTAAACTGTAGATAGTAAGCTAAGGATTCTCAAGATAACATAGGGTAAATAATAAGAAAAAAGGAGAGCAGAAATAAAGAGAACATAAATAAAACATAAGATCATTTGGGTTCACTGGTAAGTTTTAGGAAAATCTTTGGGGATCATGTTTACTAAAGATTTATTAAAAACAAGCCATCTCAGATAATAAATCAAAATTTGAATGCAAGTGTATCATTGATGGAATTTGTTTTATAATGCATTCAAAATGTAATCTATTAAGATAAATTATTCTTCTTTAATGGGGAGAAAAGGAAGTAGTGAAATTTCTCCCAATGTTTTCATTGCTAGACAAAGCTTTCCAAAGTCTGCTAGAATGTAGTGGAGGGACTATGCTGTTGAGGAGAATAAAGATGAAAAGAATTAGGATTATTTTAAAAGTAAAAGAAATATGAAGCAGATCAGTCCTGGGTGTACATGGATATGTGTAGAAAACCGAGAAGTGAAATGAGAAAATAACAGGAAATAGATTCTGAGTATCTGTCAAGAAGAATCAGGTTGCTTTTGTGTCTTCTCCCATTTGAGCAGAGAAGTCCAAGACTTCAGATCAACTTTAGGGCTACATGGTCAGAATTACAGGAAAAAAAAAAGTCACAATGCAAACCAGCATATTCCATTTCCCTGCCTCTGCCCAGGCAACAAACCCCTGGGAGAGCAGCCTGCAGATTGCAGCACCCTAACCCACTGGTTCTAGGAGAATCTACCTCAAGTCTCACATATCCCAGCCTTAATTTTGTAGGAATAACCATCGATAATCCAAATATTTGTTAAACATCCATATGTTGCAGGAACAGGAACATGGACTAGACTTTATGGGATACAAAATGCCTGCCCTCAAGGACCTCACCGTGTATTTACAGGAAAGAGCATTAGACATCAGCCATGAACTAGGAGGGAACGCTGAGGTTTTTGTGGCCTTGCTTTGAGAAGATTTGATTCAAACTGTTTGTCAGGAAGGGGAGGCAGAGACCTGTTGGTTATCCTCCAGGTAATGTTTCAAGTAAAACACAGGAAGCCCTCTATACAGTCATGTTTGCTTCATAGGGTTTTTGTCACCATATCCTCTGTATTCACAGGGGATTTTGCTCCTATAAGTGATACGGTGGGATATATGCATACATATGTGTGTGTGGTTAACATCAACTAATTAACTGGATTCTCCTGATGGCAGGAATTCTATCACTTTTTAATTCCCATAAAATGACTCAAGGCTTCACACCTCATTGGCTGTCAATCAATGGTTGTGAAAAAGTACTGAACAGTGCACTAGCATGTAGAAAGAAAAAAATTCTGAATTGGAACTCAGAAGATGCAGTTTCTAATTCCTAACTCACCCTCTCTTGGACAAAGTGAACCTCTCTAGGTCTCAGTTTACTCATGCATTAAATAAAGAGGCATACAAAATGATCTTTTAAAGATCTAAATTCAAGAATCCAAAGAAAATCCAACTTCTCCCAGAAGTTTCTCCTTAGCTTGTCACTACCCACCCACCAGCACTCTTTTCTCTTCTGCTGTGTTCCAAGAGACCCTACTCAATACTCCTGCCATGTAACAAAAAAATAAAACACCTAGGAATAAACCTACCTAAGGAGGCAAAAGACCTGTACTTGGAAAACTATAATATACTGATGAAAGAAATCAAAGACAACACAAACAGGTGGAGAGATTATACCTTGTTCTTGGATTGGAAGAATCAATATTATGAAAATTACTATACTACCCAAAGCAATCTACAGATTCAGTGAAATCCCTATCAAATTATAAATGGCATTTTTCTTAGAAATAGAACAAAAAAATTATAATTTGTAAGTAAATAAAAAGATCATGAATAGCCAGAGCAATCCTTAGAAATAAAAACAGAGCTGGAGAAATCAACCTCCCTGACCTCAAATTATACGGTAAAGCTACAGTAACCAAGACACGAAGGTACAGCACAAAAGAGAAACACAGATCAATGGAACAGGATATAAATCCTAGAGATAAACCCAAACACCTATGGTGACCTAGTCTATGACAAAGGAGGCAAGAATATACAGTGGAGAAAAGACAGTCTCTTCAATAAGTGGTTCTGGGAAAACTGGACAGCTACATGTGAAAACATGAAATTAGAATACTTCCTAAAATCATACACAAAAATAAACTAAAAATGGCTTAAAGACCTAAATGTAAGGCCAGACACTATACAACTCTTACAGAAAAATACAGCCAGAACACTCTTTGGCATAAATCACAGCAAGATCTTTTATGACCCACCTCTTAAAGGAATGAAAATAGAAATAAATAAATGGGACCTAATCAAACTTAAAATCTTTTCCACAGCAAAAGAAACCATAAACAAGACAAAGGCATCTCTCAGAATGGAAGAAATTATCTGCAAATGAAACAACTGACAAGGGATTAATCTCTAAAATATACAAAAAGCACCTGTAGCTCAATATCAGAAAAAAAACAAACAACTCAATCAAAAAATGGGTGGCAGACCTAAACAGACATTTCTCCAAAGAAGAAATGGCCATACAGATGGCCAGGAGGCACCTGAAAAGATGTTCAGCCTCACTAATTATTAGAGAAACACAAATCAAAACCAAAATGAGGTATTATCTCACACTGGTCAGAACGGCCATCATCAAAAAAAAAATCTATAAACAATAAAGGCTAGAGAAGGTGTGGAGAAAAGGGAGCCCTGTTGTACTGTTGGTGGAAATGTAAACTGATACAGCCACTATGGAGAAGAGTATGGAGGTTCCTTAAAAAACTAAAAATAGAATTACCATATGACCCAGCAATCCCACTCCTGGGTGTATACCTGGAGAAAACCATAATTCCAAAAGATACATGCACCTCAATGTTCACTGCAGCACTATAAACAATAACAGGACGTGGAAGCAAACTAAATGCCCATCAACAGAAGAATCAATAAAGATGTGGTATGTACATACAATAGGTTATTATTCAGCCATAAAAAGGAACAAAACTGTGCCATTCACAGAGACATGGACGGACCTAGAGACTGTCATCCATGAGTGAGGTAAGTCAGAAAAAATAATATTGCATATTAGTCCATAAATGTGGAATCTAGAAAAGTGGTACAGATGAACCTACGTGCAAAGCAGAAATGCAGGCACAGATGTAGAGAACAAACATGAGCACCGAGGTGGGGAAGAGCGGGAAGGATGAACTGGGAGCTTGGGGTTGACATACATATACAATACTATGTATAAAGTAAATAACTAATGAGAACAAACTATACAGCACAGGGAAGTCTACTCACTGCTCCATGGAAACCTACATGGCAAGGAAATTCAAAAAGAGGGGATATATGTATATGTACAACTGACTCACTTTGTTAGTATAGCAGAAACTAACACTGTAAACGGAGAAGGCAATGGCACCCCACTCCAGTACTCTTGCCTGGAAAATCCCATGGATGGAGGAGCCTGGTGGGCTACAGTCCATGGGGTTGCAAAGAGTCAGACATGACTGAGCAACTTCCCTTTCACTTTTCACTTTCATGCACTGGAGAAGGAAATGGCAACCCACTCCAGTGTCCTTGCCTGGAGAATCCCAGGGACGGGGGAGCCTGCTGGGCTGCCATCTATGGGGTCGCAGAATCGGACAAGATTGATGCAACTTAGCAGCAGCAGCAACAACACTGTAAAGCCTCTACACTCCAATTTAAAAAAAAAAAAAAAAAAAGACTTCCACTGTAGCCCACATGGACAAAGGTACAAAACACACTAGGTCTCCCTAAGTGTTTTTAAAAGCTCCTGACCTTCCTGGACCTGAAGGTTCACAGGCACAGAACTCCAGTAGAGGAATAGAAATAAAGTGGAACTTCAGCTACTGAAATGGGACAAACTGATTTGTGGCCGTGGAGGATCAACAGTGTAATAGTGTAACATCAACAGTGTAGTCCCAGTGCCTGATAATGAGGCACCTGGGAAGGAGTTACCTTACACCCTGAGAGATGCAAAGGGTTTTAATTTTCAAAGTTACCCTTTCACCTCCCTATGAAGGAAAACGTTCCACTCTCAAATTGTTGCAAGTGCCTTAGATTTAACAGTCTACTGTCTACCAAATCCAGCAGATGCTCTCACCACAATTTGGTTGCCATTCCCCCTTAAACTTAATGAAAAGTATCAGAAATAGCTGGTACAGTGCCAGCTTCTGCCCCCAAATAACAACAATCGACATGTCCATTCCCATCACTCAATCATTCCATGGAGTGGACAAATACCACCCAGTCTGCAGCATGGGCAAACAGGAAAAGCTGGACTAACTGTCCTCAAGCAGTCTCTCCAAAGACAAAGAAGAGACACAGCTGTCAGAGGTGAATCAGAAACACTAAGGTTTATAAGCCAGCAAGAAGGTCGCAGGCACTATTAACCAGTGCTGCCTAACTAAAGAGATTCCACTTGGTGTCCCTATCATAAATAAATACTTTCTTTCCACTGGCACCAAGTGTACCTACAGGGCTATACTTTTTGTGAGAACCAGACATTCACTTCTCTCCTAGAAACAGCATAGCTTGTACCCTAGGAGTGGTCCTCAGTGGTCATAATTTAACTGTTTATGAAAACATCCTCCATAGATCATGTAGCTCTTAAATAACTGCAAGGATCTTTTCAAAATCAGACTACTCTTGGTTAATCAGAGTAGATTCCTGGAGGGAAAACTGACTTGTTATTCACACTCATTCTATGGGTAGCTAGTAAATTTAAAAAGATGGAATACAAAAAAAAAAAAAAGTATGAAATCATGCCATTTGCAGCAACACTCGGAGAAGGCAATGGCACCCTACTCCAGTACTCTTGCCTGGAAAATCCCATGGACGGAGGAGCCTGGTGGGCTGCAGTCCATGGGGTCACAAAGAGTCAGACACGACTGAGCGACTTCACTTTCACTTTTCACTTTCATGCATTGGAGAAGGAAATGGCAACCTACTCCAGTGTTCTTGCCTGGAGAATCCCAGGGACGGGGGAGCCTGGTGGGCTGCCATCTATGGGGTCGCACAGAGTCGGACACGACTGAAGCGACTTAGCAGCAGCAGCAGCAGCAACATAGATGGAACTAGAGATTAATTACTAAATGGAAGTCAGTCATAAAAAAAAAAGATGCCATATGATATCAGTGATATGTAGAATCTAAAATATGACACAAATGAACTTATCTACAGAACAGAAACATAGAGAACAAACGTGGTTGCCAAGGATGAGGGGCAGGAGAAGGAAAGATTAGGAATTTGGGATTAGCAGATGCAAACTGCTAAGGAGGTTTGGATTTTGTTGGGAGACAACTCTCCTTGGTTCTTTGGCATTTCTGCACATCTTATGAATACAACACTGATTTCCCTTTGTTCTAGACTACCTTTTCAAAGGTCTTTATATAGAAAGCGACCTTTGAAGAAGTTATACCCTTCCAGAGCAAAGGGCAAGCTCACATACAGTCTTGAAAACAGTGTTTCCCTCTAGAGCAATGAATGGGGATGCGAACTGTCCAGCACAATAATACCTCTCTTTGAAACAAGGCAGAGATGCTTGCTGCCTATTCTAAAAGATTTAGGTTCCCAAGTTCATTATAGGTTCCTTGCCTATAATGTAGCCCACCAAAAGTCATCTGTAGGAAGTGAGGCTTTGAAACTGGGATAAATGCCGAGGCTTTAGCTAGTGCTTCTGTTATGACCATTTAAACTATCCTTTGTCTCTGATCAGAAATTCTATGTCTTCTAAAGTATCCATGAAATCATAGCAGGCTCACTTATTAGCTTATAAGTAGGATAAATTCTCAGCTCTTGACAATCACTGTACATTCACTGTTCCTTAGCAATAGTACCCTCCATAAACTAGCATAATAAGCAAAATCAAATAGCCATTAGTATAAGGAGAATAGGGCTTATTCACTTATTTTTAAATGATCCCCTATGATATATTTATGTACCTAAATTAGGAAATGATTACTAAAACACTCGCAATAAATGTAGTCTTTGCCACATGCCCTGCCTGCTGAAAATCCTTTGAAATGCAGTTTCTTTGATGTATCATTCTATTTTCAATCTTGCAATAGTAAAGCGGCACATTTTATCTTTTAAGTCAATGGTGAAGAATGTCAATAAAATGTGCCTACAAATAATATGTAAGGCTTCATGTTATCTGTTTGGATATAGTACTCATTTCAAACCTGATGAATGTGATACCATCTGATAAGGTAATATCTCAACATTTTATATAACTTTTATTTACTCTAAATGAAACAATCTTGTTCTAAAACAAAATACATAAATAAACATTGGATCATTTATTTATCTAAAATGTTTGGTTTTGTAATACTATTAATACATTGTCTTTGTACAAATTCAAATATTACAAAACTGTATTACTTCAAAGATGAAAGACACCCATTAATTAAAAACTCAAAATGCAGCTACCATTAGTAGTTTCCTGTTCAGATACTAATATAAATGTACATTTAATACAAATGTGATAGTCTATGTATTGCTCTCACTTCACTGACCTTGGACCTACTGACATATCAGTACACATGGACATCTCCATCTGTAACAGCTGCAGGATTGCACAGCATCCCACTACTTTGATTATGCAAATTTAACTACTTCCTGATGGTGTTAAAAGTTGCTTCTACTTGGTTAACCCACAAAACAATACTGCAGTGATTATTCTTGTATTTACATCTTTCTGTATTTCCAAAAGTATTTCTATCAGATAAATACCCACAGAGATACAGATATGTTGACTGACAGAGTTTGCAAGAATGTTCATTACTGTTGGGTTAATATGGCCTCTTACTCATAAACACACAGTATTACCAGGTTAAAATTCTGCTGTTACCTTTGTTGCCAAGGATTTGAGTTTTCCCAGTAGGGACTGTTTATTGGAGTATACAACTTCCTCTTCATTATCTTCTCCTTCCATGATAGCACAGCTGTCTGCAGCTGGGAGTTCACACTCTTTTGAGTTCGTGGTCATTACTAATTTGGAATATTTGTACTCCAGTCTAAGTAGTGGTAAATATATAAATAGATAAAGAGGCTGTTTAATATAAATTAATACTTATTTGGGGTGGTCATACACCAGCTAATTGTCTTTAAGTATAGTTGCTTCATCAACAGTTTTCCTTTACCCATCAACATAACACTAAGTGTTCTCATTAACCTACCATCTATATACCAATCTTTTCCAGAATTTCAGACTTATTTTACATCACATAAAGTGGCCAGTTATGACAAACTTTTGAAAAACAGAGAAAATTAGAGGTATGAATAAATTTTCATCATTTACAAATATTTGGGAACTAATTTAATATGCAGTTTTCCAAAGTTTACTTCATAAGATGAGAACATTATACATAGGCAAGTGATTTGGTCTTTACTATTTCTTTTACTCATTGCTTTCTGTTTCCCACCTCAGATTATAACTGTCCTTAGATAATACAAAAAAGAACTTTCACAGCCCCACTGACAGGTAAATCATTTTTAAAAAGCCTAATCATATAATGTATCAATATATAATTAGTAGTTAGACTCAATACTCAACTTCAGATTCTTGAAGTCCTGTAGTAAATAAAGCTGATACTTGCCTACATGCTTAGACTGTTTCTTTGCAAATATTTGCCCACAAGAAACTGAAAAACAATGATGGGGCAAGAAGGCAGCATGATGTCATGAAAATAAAATAGACACACAGAGAAAATCTGCCTTTCGCTCTGAGCTCTGCTCCCATCTACCTGGAGCTTCTGTTCTTCTCTATCTCATAAAAACAGTGAGTTCAGTGCAATTATCTCTAATGTTCTCCAGTTTTTCTGTTATCAGAATAACAACCATTCCATTTGCCTTCTTAAAGACCTTTCCCATAACTCTTTCAACTAGGAGAAATTCTTTTGGCTCTGGGAGAAATTGTTGAGTATGGTGATTAAGCCTAAAATTTTCACGACAAAAGAGATTTCCTCATTCTTATTCGGAAGTTACTTACTTCTGATTCTTTTTCCAGAAGTAGCAAGTTAGAGCCACCAGCAGAACGGCTGTAAAAGCTCCCACACCTGCTCCCACTTTTAGCCAAAAGTCAACTGTTTCACAGGTTGACAACTTTTTCTCAGGCAAAGAAATTCCTTTAATGCACCACTTAGGCTCATTCCACACATATAAAGTTTCCTTTCAAAACACAAAGAGGACATAGAAATTAGATTTGGAAGGAGGAGGGTCTTGTTAACTCTTTATTGACAGTAGGCAGAGAGGATTATTCAGCTTTCATCTAAGCTGAAGCTCCACGAAGAGAGGAAAGAGATATAGAAGAGAGAATAAGGAAATGATGAACGAAAATGCAACAAGACCGTGAATTGTCAGATCATGTTTGCTTCATTATAAGGAGGTTGAACAAAAATGATTCCCTGTGGATCTATCATTTGAGCTATTTTCTTCAAATACGTGATGAGCCCTGACTTAATCATATTTTTAAATGAAAGCTTGGGTTGTTTAATACAACTAACTGGGACGGGTTTTACCCACTCATCACATAGGTCCATTTCCCCAAAAAGCCTCTCCCCTGAATAGCAGAACAGATCCTGAAGCCAGACATATAGGAAGAGTATGACTGGAAGACTTTGGTGACTAGTGTGCAGTAGGCATGCAGACTGTAGCCCCGTCCCCAGGCCAAAATAAGGAGCAGGTTATTCTGGGTCATTGCTACCCAGCTGAGGGACTTACTCTTTTCCTCCCACAGTAGATGACAATTTTGCTAGGGCAATGTTTTCAAACTGCTCCCTGCAATCAACTAGTAAATAGTAAAATAAAAACAATGGGTCTCAACCAGCAATTTTTTTAATAAACAGATCAAATAAGAGATCAGAGACAAAAATCAGAGTACAGGCATGACTCCTTATATATTTCAACATATACAATGACCAGTAGCAATCTGCATGATGATTATGTCCAGTGACATTAAATGACATGAGGCATTACATTTTTTACTCAGTGTGCCTCCTTAAATTTTCTGGTGAATGATGGTAACTTTATCTACACACTAACAGAAGCATAACACCATAATTTTTAATTTCACACACTCACACACTTTCACAGTTAGTCTTAAAGTAAATGATGTGTAGGAGAATCCTATTTACTTTGAGGAAAAGTTTCAACAAAGTTTTGGTCGAGAACTTTTTAGAAAGGATGTTAGTAATTGAAGAAAATTTTAGTGTTAACACTTTATTAAACTCAACTGTGAATAAATTATTTTTAAATGGCTCATATAATTTTTATAAGAAAGGTGAGGAATGAGGAGGCATGAATAAAGTTGAATTGCTGCCTCTCTACATGTAAATAATGACAATAAAGAGATAAATGTTAACTCCAGTCAGCAAATACTGATTTCAACTGAAGGGTGTTCCAACAAGAGAATAAAAAAAAAGTCTGTGAAAGAGTTTATACGGCTGTATCACATAAGCTACACCCAAAGCAAATGGCAAGCTCTAATGTCCAGTGATGGTCTTATAAACCAGCCACTAAAACTTTAGAATTAAAAAGACACATACTTGTAAATCTAGAGATTTTTTTTTTAACTTTACAATATTGTATTGGTTTTGCCGTATATCAAAATGAATCTGCCACAGGTATACATGTGTTCCCCATCCTGAACCCTCCTCCCTCCTCCTTCCCCATACCATCCCTCTGGGGCGTCCCAGTGCACCAGCCCCAAGCATCCAGTATCGTGCATCGAACCTGGACTGGCAACTCGTTTCATATATGATATTATACATGTTTCAATGCCATTCTCCCAAATCATTCCACCCTCTCCCTCTCCCACAGAGTCCAAAAGACTGTTCGATACATCAGTGTCTCTTTTGCTGTCTCGTATATCGGGTTATTGTTACCATCTTTCTAAATTCCATATATATGCGTTAGTATACTGTATTGGTGTTTTTCTTTCTGGCTTACTAAAAGCTTCTGCACAACAAAAGAAACTATAAGCAAGGTGAAAAGACAACCTTCAGAATGGGAGAAAATAATAGCAAATGAAGCAACAGACAAACAACTAATCTCAAAAATATACAAGCAACTCCTACAGCTCGATTCCAGAAAAATAAATGACCCAATCAAAAAATGGGTCAAAGAACTAAATAGACATTTCTTCAAAGAAGACATAAGCTAAGCTAAGCTAAGTCACTTTAGTCGTGTCCGACTCTGTGCGACCCCATAGACAGCAGCCCACCAGGCCTCCCCGTCCCTGGGATTCTCCAGGCAAGAACACTGGAGTGGGTTGCCATTTCCTTCTCCAATGCATGAAAGTGAAAAGAGAAAGTGAAGTCGCTCAGTCATGTCCAACTCCCAGCGACCCCATGGACTGCAGCCTACCAGGCTCCTCCATCCGTGGGATTCTCCAGGCAAGAGTACTGGAGTGCGGTGCCATTGCCTTCTCCATACAGATGGCTAATAAACACATGAAAAGATGCGCAACATCACTTATTATCAGAGAGATGCAAATCAAAACCACTATGAGGTATCATTTCACGCCAGTCAGAATGGCTGCGATCCAAAAGTCTACAAGCAATAAATGCTGGAGAGGGTGTGGAGAAAAGGGAATCCTCTTACACTGTTGGTGGGAATGCAAACTAGTACAGCCACTATGGAGAACAGTGTGGAGATTCCTTAAAAAACTGGAAATAGAACTGCCTTATGATCCAGCAATCCCACTGCTGGGCATACACACTGAGGAAACCAGAATTGAAAGAGACACATGTACCCCAATGTTCATCGCAGCACTGTTTATAAAAAAACCCAGAGATTTTAACTTCTCAATAAGCTCCTCAAACTTCCGGGGGAGGAGCTAAGATGGCGGATGAGTAGGACGGGGAGAATACTTTCTCCTCCACAAATCCATTAAAAGAACATTTGAATGCTGAATAAATTCTACAAAACAACTTCTGAATGCCAGCAGAGGACATCAGGCACTTAGAAAGACAATTCATTGTCTTCAAAAGTTATTACCATGCAAAAATTTATTTTATAAACATAAAACACATTTTTTAAATAAAAACTTAAAAAAAAAATAAGCTCCTCATATTGTTAAGGAAAAATAAAGTCAAGCTATTGACAGAATTTCTAGTCATTCTGTAACTTGATCATTCTATACATTTCTTAGTCATTCTATTAATTACAAAAATTTATCCCTACATTAGGGGCTTCCCTTATGGCTCAGTTGGTAAACAAACTGCCTGCCATGTGGGAGACCTGGGTTCCATCCCTGGGTTGGGAAGATCCCCTGGAGAAGGGAAAGGCTGCTGCTGCTCAGTCACTTCAGTCGTGTCCGACTCTGTGCGACCCCAGAGACGGCAGGCCACCAGGCTCCCCCGTCCCTGGGATTCTCCAGGCAAGAACACTGAAGTGGGTTGCCATTGCCTTCTCCAATGCATGAAAGTGAGAAGTGAAAGTGAAGTCACCCAGTCGTATCCAACTCTTAGTGACCCCATGGACTGCTGCCCACCAGGGTCCTCCATCCATGGGATTTTCCAGGCAGGAGTACTGGGGTGGGGTGCCATTACCTTCCCCGAGGGAAAGGCTACCCACTCCAGTATTCTGGCCTGGAGAATTCCAGGGACTATACAGTCCATAGGGTCACAAAGAGTCAGACACGACTGAGTTTTACTTCCACTTTCACATCCCTACATTAAGTCATGTCTTTGGCAAACAAGAAAATGGCTGATACAGCAGCTGAAAATTTTATTCTTGCAGCATGTAAGGATATTTTGTGAACGGATTGAGATAAATTTTCAAATCTCTACCACTATATAACATTTAGCAGTAATGCTTAATATGTACTTAGAACCTGGTATGGATTTTTGAGATTCAATTTGATAAGAGCACTTTATCACAAGTCATGCAGCTCTTTTAGTTTATATCAGCTGTATGTGGAGGAATTGTAGTGTGTAAATTTAACTTCATGTGAGTCTGGATTATACATCTTTATAAAATTAGAAAAACATATTCTCAGTCAATATAAAGTGCAAAACTATAAAGAATGGAGCAGACAATATAATAGAAACACAGTAGAATTATTTAAAAATTAAAAGATAGCCATCTCAATATTTTACAATCTTTTTTTTTAATATCGAAAGGCTTTGTCATCCAAAGAAATCCATCCTTGTTCACTGACATAATGGAAGATGCAGGGAAAGTTGTCATGTGTATTGAAAACTCACCAAAGAACAGACTTTTCAAAATATAATATTCAGAGATTGGCAGTAAATATACCCACTTACTGCATCAAACCCATTTGTCTTGAAGAAGGACATTTCATTTTTTTCTACTTGAAGCTCCCTCTCATTTGGCAAATATTTTCAAATTTGACATCTAAACATAACAGAAAGGCATATTTAACTGATTTTAATATTTCTCAAAATAATTTGGAACTATAGGGGGAGTTACACACCTCAACATACCAAGCACAACAAAGTGTTCCAAAAGGTATTATTCTTAAAGTAAAACCAAACATATAAAAAGCATCACCTCACAACTATCTGTTTCAATCATTCTTATAAGATGTTGAACAGAGGTTTTTTAATGAAGATAGTTTGAATGAGATAAAATTAGAGAAATGGTTGCCTCCCCATTGTCTCAAACTTATAATCACTACCTTCCAGAAGAGAAATATTAAATATTGAAGAATGTTTGGATAAAAGGTCATTTAGCTTCTCAAAACTCCTGAATTAAACTTGGTGGCCAAAGAAGGGAATGCATCTTTTATTTTTCATTTACTCTTTAAATAAATAATTATAAGGTAGGAAGTTTATCATAATTCTAGAGAAAAGATAAATTTCCACTGTGAGGCATAAAAATGTATCATTATTATTATGAGGACTAAAAAGACACCATCTTTCATGAGGTTGAAATTTTTATCTTTGACCCACTTACAAAGGTTTAAAAGAAACTGGCTCAGCCACGCCTAAGATATTTGAGCAGTGTTGGCTCTGCTGCTCTGAGCTGGTGTGAGCTATCAACAAGTAAGCACACTTACTAAATTAAGTATTTCCTAATTTTTGATTTAGTGTTATCTATTTGGAGATGTCTCCATTTTGTATTAAAGTATTAATGAAACATATTTTGTACTGTTATGCCTATGCTCTATAATAATAAAATATTAAAATAAGTATTGTTTCACAAAACAATTTTATTTTTAGGCATATCTCTATGTTTCTGAGTTTGTGTCTATTTCCTAGGCTTGATGTATCATGTATTTCTTACTACAGGTTCACTGTCATTCAAGAATGGAAAATATCAGTTTAGAGAATAGTTCTCAATGTTGTTTTTTTTTTTTTTTTTTTTTCCCTTAGAGGTGGAAACTACTGCTTCCAAATATGCTGAGTGTATGGGATTGGGTGGGGGCATTCTGATTTCTTCTCCCACTTGGACCCTCCAACCTGCCAACTACAAGCTCTTTAAGAGTTTCCTGGATAGAACAGCTCCCCTCTCTGATCACCTTCCACAGTGAGTACCCTAGCATGCTCCATGCTGACCTGAAAGTCAGTTCTATCCCATCTACCTGGTGTGCTGTGTTCTTTGCTGAGTCACTTAGTAGTGTCCTACTCCTGTGACCCCACTGACTATAGCCCATCAGGCTCCTCTGTCCGTGGGGATTCTCCAGGCAAGAATACTGGAAGGGGTTGCCATGCCCTCCAATCCCACTGGAATCTCTGATCCTCTGATGTCCATTTTCCAATAGGGTCCCCACCACCGGTACTGATGAATCCCCTCATCTGTGCTTCTTCAGTGTAATTTCAGTGGAATTTAGAGAGGATGAAGTAGTAAGTAAGTTATTTTGAAAGAGGAAAAGTATGCTTTTATATAGTACTAGTCAAAGCTGGTATAGTGAAGTGGGTGCTCTCAAGCATCATATTAGTATAAGAGCAAATTGATGTAACCATAGCACTTTATTAATAGTATAATAAGTATCAAGAACCTTAATAATGGCCATATCTTTCTAGCAATAAACTCTAAGGAAAGAATCAAATGTCTAACAAGATATTCACTATAGAGTTATTTACAGAAAGATTTTTTTCTTAAATGTTCAACAGGGGAATTATCAAATTCCAAATTGCATACATAATAGAATATTTCTATATAAATAAAAGTCATTTTTAAAAAAAATAATGACAAGGGAAATATATTAAATGTATAAAGAAAACAAAATAGAATCCTAACTTTACTTTTAAAAAACAAGTGAATGCAGAGAAAATATAGAGTAGGATCTTGATTAACGTGTGTGTGTGAGTGCACATAAGATTTACTCTTTATATATGCTTCTTGTGGAGAGTCAGTTTTATCATCCTCATCTTCATTATAACTGCATTCTATAAGCTATATCTTGGATTCTTTATATCATTTCTTTATGATCTCAGTAAATACCCATAGTCTACAACTCCCTTGTATTTTCCCAATTCCAGTACACATCTTCAGCTACCTCAGCATACAGAAGTACAGGCATCAAACTTTATTTTAGATATATATTAATGTCTCATTAAGTTAACTATAAGCTTTAGTCACACTACTGAATCTAAATGTCTATGATGTAAAAGTGATACTGGACTAAACCATTACACTGTCAATGACACATTTCTGCTTAAACAGTTTGCCCCTTACCTGAAATCCTCTCTTACAGGCACCCTCAATCTCATGGAAGTCATGTTCAGTGCACAGAGGGCAAGCTTCCACACTCTCCCACAGGAAATAGAATGTACATCCATCACAGGTGCCTGCTGGACACTTGCTGAAATAAATCATGGAAAACAACAAAACCAACAGCTTTTGTAACGCATTCAATTGAGTCCAATCAACATTTGAGCACACACTGTGTACTGGGAAGCAATACGTAGATGCAGAGGAAACACATGAAAAAAAAAAAAAAATCTGAAGGAGACAACACCACAACTAGATACCACTCTGCACCAACCAGGATGGCTAGAATCAAAAGTTGTGAGGTTGTTGGGCAATTGAAATCTTTACACTCTGCTGATGGGAGTATAAAATGGTGCAACTTTGGAAGAATCTGGCAGTTTTTCATACAATTAAACAGAATTATCATATGATTCAGCAATTCTACTCTTAGGGAAATACCCAAAAGAAATAAAAATGCTATCTCCACACAAAAACTTGTACATGAATGTTCCTAACAGCATTATTCATACTATCCAAAAGGTGGCAACAATCAAAATGTCCATCAGCAGATGAATGGATGAACAAAACATGGTATACCATCCAATGAATTATTACTCCACCTTAAAAAAGAATGCAGTACTGATGCATGCCACTACTTGAATGAACTCAAAAATATTATGCATAGTGACTGAAGCAAATAAAAATTCCACATTTTTTATGATGTTATCCAGATTTAAGTCCATAATAGGAAGCTCTATAAAACATTTGAAAATGGGTTGGTGATTGCTTAGAGTTAGGAACCACTTACTAGGTTTAGGAGATAATAGCAAAAGGGGATGGGATTTCTTTGCAAAATGATGAAGAGGTTCTAGAATTGGCTAGGCTGATGGTTGCACACTCAGAATATACAATAACCACTGAAGTGTATGTTTTCAATGAGTGAATTGTAATGGTATGTGAATTATATCTCTATAAAGTTGGGGTTTTTTCTTTTTAATTTAAAGGAGAAGCAGGCACAGGTAATGACCAAAAAAACAAGCTCCAAAGAAGTTAATTGGTGAAAGTGATGCCTGAGCCATGTCTAGAATATTGTAGATAGGAGTTAGAATAAAAGGGATGGACGCAAGGGAACTCCTGCCATAGGAATAGAACGGTAAGTGAATTGGAGGAAAAGTGCAAGCAGGTTATTGTCATGGGAGCTTCAGGAACAAGGCAGTTACTGAGTACTGGGCATATGGGCACTAGGTGGTGAAGGAGGTTTGCAGTTTCTGTTTGAGGTAATTGCACAGAAGTGAGGTGCTTTAGAGAACAGAAAGACACATAGGCCCATGCTCTGCAGAGGGTAGGGGAAAGACATACAAACAAAATTGTCTAATGTAAAAAAAAAAAAAAAAATACCATTAGTCAACACACAGCTCAATGATGTAAATGATTCTGCAATCCTGGGTTTCCTCAGTCTGAGGATGACTTCCTTTGACAAGAGGCACTCAGTGATGATGAATAAGGCTTGGACCCAGATGAGGGATTGCACTGAACCAACCATCAGACAGGATGCGCATGCAGACTTTAAAATTCTACTTTCCAGTGGGTATGCCTTTTATGTCAACCCATCTCTTTCATTTTAAGGACAGATACACATGGCATAGCTCAAAAATTAATGTGCTATTACTGGATACAGAATTCTTACTGACTTAAGCAAGAAACTATTCAGAAAGATTCTAACAGGAATGACTGTTTTGTTCATGAATTCATTAAAACCAGGGGAATATTGTTCCCTCGACTCGTGTACTGCACTTCCCTTAAGTTTAGCTGTGTAAATATAAGGCATTTCCCTGAAAATCTCCTTCAGACCTTAGCTTGTGCAAAGTGCAGGTGCCCTGAAACAACTAATAGCAAAACGACAGACACACAATAATACTGAGAATCCAAAAAACACCCCTTTTTAAGTTTTCATTTCAAATGCCTTTCTGATGATTCATTATCCAAAACTTCAGTCTATCATAAAGGTAAAATTTCATACTATTAGTTAATTAAATATATTCTGAAAAAGTGAAAGTGTTACTCAGTCATGCCCAACTCTTTTGTGACCCCATGGACTGTAGCGGGCCAGGCTTCTCAGCCCATGGAATTCTCCAGGCAAGAATACTGGAGTAGGTTGCCATTCCCTTCTCCAGGGAATCTTCCTGACCCAGGGATCAAACTGGGTCTCCCACATTGCAAGCAGAATCTTTATCATCTGGGCCACCAGGAAATACATTCTAAGGTACCCAAATATGAACACTGAAACAAATTTACATGCCTGAAAACTGATGCATTTTTATATGTCTGTCTTTCCAAAGTGTCTGTGTGCTGTAGACTAAGTGAACATGGGTGGGATATAAAAACAGCAACATTCTGTATGACATGCTTCAGAAACAGAGGCCCAGTGTTGTCACAGCTATGAACAATGGTGAACAGTGACTCTTTGGAAAAATGACTTGACTCTCTAACTTGCTTTAATTTCTCTTTTTATAAAAAAGGAATAATAAATACATTCAGAATAAAAAATATCAGAGAGATATTTTTTAAAAACAGGAGATTACAATAGACGAAAACCATGCCACCTAAAAAGTTATTCCTACCCTCTACCTTCCAGATCAGTAAAAGCAACTTAAAATTGTTCTTTTGAAAAAAACTGGTAACCAATTGGAGAAATTCTTCAAGAATACAATTATTATATGCATAACAATGATTTACAACTTTTGAAATAATTAGTTTTCTGATCAGTTAGCAAAAATTACCAAGAGGCTTTCCTGTTCAAATCTTTTCTCCCAGAATTATTTTCTACTTTATCTTTCCATCACAGAAAAACTTTAAAAGGAGGAAAAAAATGTTTCTATTAGGAAAATGAAAGAGTAAATCTGCTAAAGTTTGAAAAAAAGAACTCAACAAAAGAAAAAGAGAAAATTAATCAAAGTTGCAAAAAGCAAAAACAGAAGACTTGGGTTACAGTCCCAACTAGGATTTTCAAATGATTTTGTGTTTTTCCATAAGTGATTCAACCTCTCTCCTCACCATGTCATTCTTATAATTTGTCAAAAGCAGAATGTCTGCCATACTGCATTCACGGGGTGGTTATAAAGGATAAAATGAGAGAACCATTTGACAAAGTTTAAAGAACTGCAAAATATAAAAGACTATTAACAATGCACATCACTTTCTAAAGAACTGGTAGAGCCAAAGAAATATGAAAAAAAAAATCAAGACATTGATATAATTTATAAAGCTGACATTAAGTGTCAAAATACTACAATGATTCAGTGCATTCCCTTTGCAGACTTCACTTTTTAAAAGAAAGTCTTAGGTTAAAAGTAGTTTGGTTTAGAATTGATTCTTAAATTCTTTTAACTCAATGAATCATTTGAAATGTGGAGCATCAAAATTTGATTCTTTGTTATGAACCTAATTTTCACAGTTTGAATCAGGCCTTCCCTGGGGAAAAAACAAGACTATATGAAGCAATAGTAATTTCAATCATGCTTATATACATAAATGAAAACAGAAAAAAGATACAAGAAAAAAATGTAGTAATATAAACATTTTATCTTTGTGAAATACTTTTCCCTTTGATGACCTGGGTCACCAACATCTTTACTTCCCAACCAGCTTTTTTCAGGTGTCACTAATTGTGCTTCTGCATAACTTTTGCTCTGCATGATCACCATAGAAACCAATGGGCACATGTTTAAAGAAACAAGACAAAGTCATGGATAGCTGGGGTATGGGAAGCTAGACTTCTACAGGATGGCCCGACGTGCTGTGAATTATAGGTAGAGAAACCACCACATATTCACAGGGCAACCAGGTAAATCTTGATTTGGTTTACTGAGAAATGAGTAACAGGCTTTCTAATTTCCCAATTTTGCTTCTGGGATTGCTTTATCAGTCAGGGTGGCTCTAGCAATGTGCACGAATTCAGACAAATCTTTTTTTAGAAAGTTATGTCTTGGATTCTAAAATGGAATATATTTCATAAATCAGTTACTAGTGTCCTCTTCAGAATGAATCATCTTACCTAAAACAGGATCTAGCTGGTTCATATTATGAATCCATGGAGAAGAACCTTGTATTTTTATGAACTATTATCACCTAAAAAATCTATTATTAATATTTGGATAGTTGATAAATCACTGTAAACAGTTTTCCCTAAACTTTATTCAAAATCCAAAGGTAAAACAAATTCTTCTATGCTGTCAGTACCTTCCCAACCCTTCTGGAGTTAGTCTCAGGAGATTGGTGAGAAGGCCACTCTCTAATGTGCCAAGAACATTTATCATCTGCTATCAGGGCACTATTGTTGTTGAACTTCTTTCATGTGGGGCATCTGTAGTTTTCTTGGGGTTTCTTGGTCTCAGGTTATACAGACTAGGATCCTCTGTCGGGGCAATGCTCTCTGACCTCCTGCTGTCTTTTTTCAGCTTTGGAATCTCAGGAACTTCATCCTGTTTCTGCTAAGGATGCCTTGTCATATGCCAGAAACTCTTCTTATGTAGGGTCCATAAAATTCATTGCCTGTTGCTCTAACTCCATCTGCCTTAAGGCTGAAGAGTATCAATCACTTATGATGGGGTTTAAACACAAGATATTTTGACCTACAAGTCTAGATCTACAAGATCTAGAGGTACAAAATTTTACCAGTCTCCCGCAAATACTTCTCTTTCTACAGCTTCTACCTTGGGTTAACTACCAAAGTCAGCATCTGTTGAAGATCTGGAGAAACTAAATTTACTGACACTCTCTAGTCCCTTTTATCTATAGATTCTGTATTTTCTGAAGTGAAATTAAAACGTGTCAAGTTTTATCATCTTTATTTCAAACTTGATCACAAAACTTGATGACTGTTTCATGATATTTTTACACCATACCTTATTTGTTAGTGTTTAAAGTACATACTTTAAAAAATTTTCTATTAGAATTTTTTCATTTTTTCCCAAATAGGATAAATTAACTCGTGAATGAAGAAAAATGTAGGGAAACTGATACATGGTAGATTCTAGCCTCAAACTTGATATTCAGTATTTTAGGATACATCTGAATGTTGGTTACTTTTCATAAACTTTTCTTATTGACACATAGTCAATTTCAGTTCAGTTTAGTCTCTCAGTCATGTCCAACTCCTTGCAACCCCATGGACTGCAGCACAGAGGCTTCCCTGTCCATCACCAACTCCTGGAGCTTGCTCAAACTCATGTCTATCGAGTAAGTGAGGCCATCCAACCATCCCATCCTCTGTCATCCCCTTCTCCTGCCTTTAATCTTTCCCAGTATCAGAGTCTCTTCCAATAAGTCAGTTTCACATCAGTTGGCCAAAGTATTGGAGTTTCAGCTTTAGCATCAGTCCTTCCAATGAATATTCAGGACTGATTTCCTTTAGGATTGACTGCTTTGATCTCCTTGCAGTCCAAGGAACTCTCAAGAGTCTTCTCCAACACCACAGTTCAAAAGAATCAATTCTTCAGTGCTCAGCTTTCTTTATAGTCCAACTCTCATATCCCTACAGGACTACTGGAAAAACCATAGCTTTGACTAAACAGATCTTTGTCATCAAAGTAATGTCTCTGCTTTCTAATATGCTATCTAGGTTTGTCATAGCTTGTCTTTCAAGGAGCAAGCATCTTTTAATTTCATGGCTGCAGTCATCATCGGCAGTGATTTTGGAGCCCAAGAAAATAAAGTCTGTCACTGTTTCCCCATCTATTTGCCATGAAGTGATGGGACCGGATGCCATGATCTTCATTTTTTGAATGTTGAGTTTTAAGCCAGCTTTTTTCACTCTCCTCTTGCTCAAACTCAAACAATCAATTTGCAATATTGTATTAGTTTTCTGTATACAACAGAGTAATTCAATATTTTTATAGATTATATTCCATTTAAGGTTATTATTAAATATTGGCTATATTCCTTGTGACTCTGATGCTGGGAGGGATTGAGGGCAGGAGGAGAAAGGGACGACAGAGGATGAGATGGCTGGATGGCATCACTGACTCGATGGATGCGAGTCTGAGTGACCTCCCGGAGCTGGTGATGGACAGGGAGGCCTGGCGTACTTTTTTGCGGTTCATGGGGTCGCAAAGAGTCGGACACGACTGAGCGACTGATCTGATCTGATCTGATCTGATATTCCTTGTGTCGTACAATATATCCTTATAGGCTTATTCACTTTATACATGGTAGTTTGTACCTTTTAATCCCTCTACCCCTATCTTGCCCCTCCCCACTTCACTTTTTCCACTTGTAACCACAAGTTTGTTCTATATACTCTTTCTCTTTTTTTGTTACTATCACTAGTTTTGTTTTTAAATTCCTCATTTAAGTGATGTCATACATTATTTGACTTTATCTAGCTTATTTCACAAAATGTAATATGCTCCAGGTTCACCAACATTGTTGCAAATGGCAAGATTTAATTCTTTTTTATGGCTGAATACCTTCCATTATATATATGAAGGTATGTATGTACGTGTGTATATATACATATATACACACATGTATATATATGCACACACACACCACAATATATATCACATTTCCTTTACCCATTCATTCATTGATAGATATTTAGGTTACTTACCATATCTTGGCTATTGTAAATAATACTGCTATAAAACATTAGGGTGTGTGTACCTTTCCAAGCTAGTGTTTTTATTGTCTTTGGATATATACCCAGGAGTGGAATAGCTGGATCATATGGTAGTTATAGTTTTAGTTTTTTAAAGAACTTTCATACTGTTTTCCGCAGTTGTTGTTCTGTCACTCAGTTGTGTCCGGCTCTTCGTGACCCCATGATCTGCAGCATGCCAGACTTCTCTGTCCTTCATTATCTCCCAGAGTTTGCTCAAATTCATGTTCATTGAATAGGTGGTGTCATCCAACCATCTCATCCTCTGTCATCCCATTCTCCCTCCTGCCTTCAATCCTTCCCAGCACCAGGGTCTTTTCCAATGAGTTGTCTCTTGGCTTCAGTTGGCCAAAGTATTGGAGCTTTGGCTTCAGTCTTAGTCCTTCCAAGGAATATTCAGGGTTGATTTCCTTTAGGACTGACAGATTTGATTTCCGTGCTATCCACAGGACTCTCAAGAGTCTTCTCCAGCACCAGTTTGAAAGCATCAATTCTTCAGTGCTCAGTCTTCTTTATGGTCCAACTCTCACATCTATACATGATTACTGGAAAACCATAGCCTTGACTATACAGACCTTTGTCAGCAAAGTGATGTCTCTGCTTTTTAATACACTGTCCAGGTTTGTCATAGCTTTTCTCCCAAGGAGCAAGCATCTTTTCATTTCATAACTGCAGTCACCATCTGCAGTGATTTTGGAGCCCAAGAAAATAAAATCTTTCACCGTTTCCATGTTTCCCCATCTATTTGTTATAAAGTGATGGGATTGGATGCATGACCTTCCTTTTTTTGAATGTTTAATTTTAAGTCAACTTTTTCAGTCTCCTCTTTCACCTTCATCAAGAGGCTCTGTGTTGGGGGGGGGCGGGGTTAGTTCCTCTTTCGCTTTCTGCCATAAGGTGGTGTCATCTGCATATCTGAGGTTATTGACATTTCTCCCGGCAATCTTGATTCCAACTTGTGCTTCATCCAGTCCAGCATTTTGCATAATTCACTCTGCATAGAAGTTAAATAAGCCTAGCTTGAAGGATTTTGAGCATTACCTTGCTAGCATGTGAGATGAGTGCAATTGTGCAGTAATTTGAACATTCTTTGGCATTGCCCTTCTTTGGGATTTGAATGAAAACTCACCTTTTCTGGTCCTGTGGCCACTGCTGAGTTTTCCAAATTCACTGGCATATTTATGCAGCATTGTATCAGCATCATTTTTTAGGATTTGAAATAGCTCCGCTGGAATTCCATTGCCTTCACTAGCTTTAGTAATGCTTCCTTAGGCCCACATGACTTCACACTCCAGGATGTCTGGCTCTAGTTAGCTGCACTAATTTACATTCCCACCAACACTGTACTAGAGTTTCCTTTTCTCCATTTTTGCCAACATTTGTTATTTGTGACTTTTTTGGATGACAGCAATTCTGACTGGTGTTGAGGTGATATCTCATTGTGGTTTTGATTTGCATTTCTCAAATAATTAGCAATGTGGAGCATCTTCCCTGTGTATTTTGGCCATCTGTATGTCTTCTCTGGGGAAAAAAAAAAATGTGTATACAAGTCTTCTGTCAATTTTTAAATTGTGGGGTTTTTTTGATATTGGTTTGTCAACTACAAATTGGCACTTGCCATGGGTGTTTGCCATCTACCTCTATAAGGATTAAACCATGTGCTTCTGCTGCTGATCTTCAACACCCCCAAAGGAGTTCAGGGTGGAGAGCAAAAATGAGGCACTCTGCTCTGGGAAAAATTGGCAAGACAGGTCTTCAGACAGTTAGATATTCTCAGGAGCTAATTTTATGAGCTCAATTCTTGCATCTCTTCATATCTAGAAAAGTACTAAAATCCTTCATGGTGACACTATTCCTCGTGACAAGTGAAAGGTTCATAAGACTAGTAGAAAACTTTTGGAAAAATGTGGGCTTGATTGCACGTATTTTCCCTTCACCAAAAATCACATAAATACTGACCTTTCCCCTGCCTCTTTGGAGCAGTTTCTCACAGCTATCTGAGGTGCTGTCTCCCAGGTTGCAATCCTCATTTTGGCCCAAATAAAACTTAACTTGCAACTTCACATTGTACATTTTTTAAAATCAACAAATTGTATGAGCTGTCTATATATTTTGGGTACTAATCCCTTCTTGAACATATCATTGGGAAACATTTTCACTCAGTAGGCTATTTTTCACTCCAGTACTCTTGCCTGGAGAATCCCATGGATGGAGGAGCCTGGTAGGCTGCAGTCCCATGGAGTCGCTTATGAGTTGGACATGACTGAGCAACTTCACTTTCACTTTTCACTTTCCTGCATTGGAGAAGGAAATGGCAACCCACTCCAGTGTTCTTGCCTGGAGAATCCCAGGGATGGGGGAGCATGATGGGCTGCCGTCTATGGGTCGCACAGAGTGGGACACAACTGAAGTGACTTAGCAGCAGCAGCAGCAGGCTCTTTTTCATTTTGTTGATGGTTTCGTTGCCTGTCAGACCCCAAGGGTGGAGCATTTACTACATAGCTGAAACCACTCACTCCTCAGGGGGATCTCCCAGCTTATGACGTCTCCCTCCTCTTCTGTGTCCCTTCTGAGGGACACAGGTCCATACTGACCACTTCTCCTCCCTTCCTACTTGACTCCATGCGACTCTTTCTGTTACACCCCTGGGTGCACACAAGTCCTTCTGAGAGCCTCCAGTTTGTTTTCAGTGAAAACCACTCCACATGCACATGTATTTTTGACATGTTCATGGGGGAGGTGAGCTCTGTGTTGTCCTACTCCACCATTTGATCTCTTCCTCCTCCTATATCTTGTTCATAATGGGTTTCAGTTGTTTTCACTTGTGATCACATAAGAACATGTTTGATTTTAATTGAGTTCTATTGCCTTTTAAACCTATATATGAATTTATATATTATCTGTCCCTAAAGGTTGCAGAGAACAGAAATAAACAAGGAACTCATTTAAACAATATTCTCTGGCTCTTAATAAAATGAATAGACAACTGTTTTGGCTTTAACAGTTCTTCCCCAGCTACCAACAAAAGCACTACACTAGCAGCCAACAGAGCCAATGACTTTGATACAGAGATTTTAATTAGAACCTGTGGAAGAAATCCCTGGTGTGCTCAACCTCTGAAAGCTCTCAGGACAGAACTGTGAAGCATCCCTTTTGTGAGAGACAATCTCCTCAGAAGCTACATTTAGAAAGAAAATGAATTTTGGTTTTGAAGGAGGTTTTCACAAAATGATTTTGGACTTATTTATCAACTACCCAAGCAGTTAAATGTGGTTAAAAGTTGTAAGAGAGAAAGGAGGAGGATTTTCCTCTAACTCAGAACATTAACAAAGACAACCTTATTTAAGGAAAGATGAGTCATTAAAAAGAAGGCTCCAACAACTTGCAGATCAGTTGAGTTCCCAGATAAATGTGCTATTTCCCTCTGTTTACTATGTTTATTTGCAAATCTCTGCCTACAAAGGATGGGAGGAAATGACAAGATAAAAGCATGATGACATAAAAAGAACAACAGAATCAGGAAATCACCCCATTGTGACTGTGCCATTCTATAGCTATGCATACAACCAGGGTTCTCAGTGTTTCCTACTGTGTCGAGTAAATGGGTTTGATGGGAGGATCCTGAATGTGCAATGACATCTCCATTATCAGAGTAAAAATGGTTCCCTCTGCTTGTTTTCCAATAAAGCTTTTAAAAAAACTTTCAAGCCTTTTTAAATCTTTCCAGATAAAACTAACAGCAATTTCTCATGTTTTTGAAAAAGTACTCTGGACATAGTACTTACGTCTAAATGTTTCCCAATGAAAGGAGAATCTTCAATTCCTCTAACCACATAGGATCATGATTAGGGGTTTGGGAAGCCTTTTAGGTAGAAACTGGAGAGGCATCTATTTAGGGATATTAGTGGTCAACTGTGTTAGCAATTTATTCTTTGGCCAAGGTACAAACTGCACTAGATAATCTCAAAAGTCCACTCCAGCTCTCTGATTTCATCTGCCACAGACATCATGCTGTTAAGTTTTCGTTGAAAATGTCTCACATCCTCCAGACACTTTGTGGAATTAGAAACCAACTGCATTTGCCAGACCAAACAGACAGGCTGGAGTTTCCAACTGCAGATTTGTGGGCGGTCCAGGATGTTTGCTGCTCCTTCTACATTGCACGTGAGATCCACAGAGAACACACAGTTCTCCTTTTCTCTGGCCCCTTTCGCTTTCTGTGAAGACATTCTCATTTTTTCCCCCAGGGCTGGGGATCTTGTGACATTTTCCCTGGTCACCAAGACATGGAGCCCCAGTCAACATCACTACTGCTAAAGTCACCTTTGCCTGGTTTGTAAGGCTATTGGCCAAGAGAGAATTCCATGGGACAGCACCCTTTCTGAGCTGCCAAGGTCTCCCCATAGTGACTTCCTGGTAAGCATATGAGATTTCACAGGGCAATTGCCTGGTTAGCACCTTTCTTTCTCTCCTGGAGAATTTAAAGCTCAAAAAAGAAAAATGCAAATTAAATCCCCTTCAAAAGTAGCCTAAGTAAATTTAGCTCTGTTAACATTTCTTTACTGTTAGTAGGAAATCTTTAGTCAAACCTACAGCTAAAAAAATATTCTGATTATTTCCATACAAGCTTCCATTTCTCATGTTCTGATCGCAGAGCGCCCCCTTGTGCCCTGACGGAAAATTCAAGGCTCAAGAAAGAATGAAAGATCAGCACAGGTGGCTCATAGTTGGTAAAGAATCCACCTGCACTGCAGGAGACCCTGGTTCGATTCCTGGGTCGGGAAGATCCACTGGAGAAGAGATAGTCTACCCACTACAGTATTCTTGGGCTTCCCTGCTGGCTGAGCTGGTAAAGAATCTGCCTGCAATGCAGGAGACCTGGGTTTGATCCCTGAGTTGGGAAGATCCCTGGAGAAAGGAAAGGCTACCCACTCCAGTATTCTGGCCTGGAGAATTCCATGGACTATTCCATGGGATCTCATAGAGTCGGACACGACTGAGAGACTTTCACTTTCACTTTTCACTTTGAGCACATTTAGGTTGTGAGGTTCAAGCAGTTCCCTAGGGCAGCAGTCCTCAAACTACAGGATGCATCAAATTAACAGAGTTTTATGAAAATATGAAAGAATCCACCCTGTATACCACAACTGTTTAATTTAGCTTTTCAGAAAATTAAAATGCAAAACAAAATGTGAGAATCTGTCTCAGAAAAAAAAAATTCCAAAATAGGGGTTAAGATCAATGGTTCTCAAATTTTAACATGTCAGAACTGCCTTGTGGTTTTATAAATATTCTGGTGCTTAACATTTGGAGATTCTCTCGATTTCAGTGAAGGCCTAAAAATCAGTTTTACAATAGACATTCCAAGGTATTCTGCTGTATCTGATCTTGGAAAATCCTTGCAAAGATAGTCAAGTAGAAAAAACTGCCTGAGGTCAAAGGAAAAACTTAACTTTTCTTCTTCTCACAAGGAAAAAACTAGTTTCTAGATGTCATCATTTAACATCATGAGACTATCATTTTATCATTATATGAAAACATCAGAACCCAACTTGGGAGAGTTAGAGTGGTGCATTTTCTAAAGGACAGTGTTTGACTTCAGTAGTATTATCTGCTTAAGTCATAGAGGCTCCTAAAGGAGGCCTTAGAAGTCATTCATGTGGGCTACCAGAGGCTAGACCAAGAGAACTGAGCTGATAGGTCCAAAAAAAGGACCTCAGAAGTGCTCTAGTAAATAAAACAAGTGTCTGAACTCAAAGCAATATGGTGAGCTATCAGAGCATGGTGAACAAATCTCTGGATACACATTCTCACAAAGAAAGTGTGCTCTGCTGCCCCGACTCCAGCTTGGGTGCTGGCCCAGGGATCCTCTACCACATGATGCCCTTGAGCTCCAGGCTCCCTCTGTTTCTTTCAGTTTTATTATGTTCTGTGCTCATCATATTCATATCTCACCTTGAACAGGTGAAGAGAAAAATTAATGAAACAGAGTTGGTAAGAGGTGAATGCTGGTGTGAGTTTATGCCCAGAAATGAGCTCAAAATACTGTTACCACTGTAATTATTTTTAAGATACCCAAGTAACTGAAACAATGCTTCAACCACTGATTTCCAATCCTGATATAATATAAGCAGGATTTATTAAAATCTCATAAAAGTTACAGTGAAAGTAACAAAAACAAAATTAAGTCAATCACTTTTTTAAATATACATTTTTTGCTAACTTGATGGAGAAAAATCTGCAAATCAAGTTATAATCCAAAGGTACCTTAACCCTAAAAAGATTAGAAATAAATAATCTACATAGTAGACAATGAATAACTACACAAAATAAAAATCAGGAGACACTATGAAAGCATTTTTAAGTGTACAATCTTAAATTCATGAAATTGCTTAGTTTCTCTTACTGTTTCCAACCAAAGTGGCTGTATTAATCAGATCTAGACTGTGGACAGCTAACAGCTCAATGCCAATCAGTTAAAGGAACGGATGCTATGTATTCTACAGGTCAGACTCTAACTTGGTGATTTCCCCACCAGTCATTAGAGAACTGAAGAACAGGAAACTCATCTAACCTGACTTTCATCCCTCATAGAGAAAGAACTATGACAAAGAGGATAGATTGCTTAATCTAGGTCACCTAGATAGTTCCTTGCTGATAAAGAACTATAATCCAGGGAAAGTCCTAATCCAGCTCTTAAGAAAACTGACACTAGATAGTAAGACTCAATCAGATGATACAACAATATAGTTATATATTACTTAAATAATTTTCAAGATAATTAAGACATGCAGGCAAACAAGATGAGAATCTGTCATTAAGGAGACTGAAAGTGCTGAGACTCGCAAGGACCTATACCTCTTAACAGGCAAGCAGCACATCTGGAAAACAAAAATCTACAGATTCTTTGTTCCCTTTCTGCTTTACACCCATAGAGAACGTGTTTTAAAATAGCAAGGTTCTGGAGACTTTTGCTTCCTGATAAATACATACATGGCGGAATCATATTGAAATAAGACTACCTGGGGACAGAAATGGCTCCCGCTCCTGGTTTAGCAGGATTACACCTCATTTTCACAGCAGTTGATCGGCCATTTACACAAGAGGTTGTAGTTGTAGAAGACCTATTAGAAGGCAAAAGTCACTTCACAAAACAAATATGACACAGACTTCAAAAACAAAAACATTCTGTATATAATTGCTCCTATGCTCTATGAATAAATGAAAAAATGTATCAAAGTTCACCAATTCATAATTTTAATATAGACTTAGTTCATTTACTTTCACTGACTATGAAAAGCTGCCTTCTCGACAGGTAAAGTGATATGCTATCATCAAAGGATTAATAGAGCTATTGTAATTATAATCAAAATTACAATCAAAAGAATTTTTTAAGGTATTAGAGGTCATAGTGACTTAGGCTGATGTTTTGATGTGTGAATTACAAATAATTACTGCCTAGACAATGAACAGTCTCTTTATTGCCTTATTTAAAAGATTATATATATGAGAAAAATTACATAATGCTTTCTAAATATTCCATGCTTCCTATTTTTTACTAAGTCTTTCATTTAAGAATCAACTACTGATTATCTATTCAAAATAAGCTACTATGTTAGAAACCCTGAAGTGATGTCCTTATGATTAAGAAAATAATCAAAAGAAGCAGCATGTTCATCACTTACTTATAAAAGAAATGCACATCTGGTATTTGGCTTGGTGAAACTGGGAACATATCTTCTTTTATATTAATATTTTGCAATGTGGTTTCAACTGTTACTCCTAGATGACAATAAAAAAGACACTATTAAGCAATATGGGAAAATTAGGTTTACTTAGTCTCTATATCTAAAGAGAAAATAGCTTTACTTTAAGGCTGTCATTTTAACTAGAAATATCATATAAAATTAATGTATTACTGGTAAGAATAATAAACCTTACAGGGTTTCCAGAATAAAAAATACTCTACTTCTTAACTTTGCAATTTTGCTTTAGTCACTTTATTTCCCTGATTCTTATGTCCTGAATTTGTAAAATGTGTGCAATAATTTAGGTGGTCTGCATAGTCCCTTCTAGTTTTAACATTTCAACAATCTACTATTATAACTCTCAGTCTCTTGTGAATTATGTCGAATGAGCTGGGCTACTTTGCTAATGTAGCTTTTCATCCATTCACATTCATTATAAACACATTTGACAAAATAAAATTTTGTGTGCCCTAAATATTTCCAGAAAGTAACTTCAAATTTTATCTAAAAGCAAGGCATTCCCCACCCATCAACCCCATGCAAAATGATAGCAGGGTCAAAATGCAAGCAATAACAGCAACCGTTGTTCTAAGAGTTCTTATGCGCAAGCTCAGTAACTGTCCTTGGTGCTGAAAATTATAGCAACTGTCCTTGGTGCTAAATTCTTCTGGCGTCTATAAGTGGTACTGGAGTGGGTTGCCATTTCCTTCTCTAGGGGATCTTTCTAACCCAGGGATCAGACCCAGGTCTCCCACATTTCAGGAAGAAGCTTTACCATATGAGCCACCAGGGAGGTCCAGAGTCTATAACAATGGTTCTCAAATCTAGCTGCAGATTAGAATCATCTAAGAAGCTCTTTAAATTGTTAGATTATCATATGCATTGTTAGATCCCTAATCCTACTCCAGATATTTTAATAAACCAGATCCTTAAGAATAACTAGTTAGGGATCTGAATTTTTTTAAAGTTTCCTATACTTTCCAGACCAGAGATAGAAAGGGCAGATGGAGAATAAAATTTAGCACACTCACTCTTGCTGTTTGTCACCAGATTTCCTCTGGTATGAGAAAAGATGATAAAAACTGGTGACAGATATTATGATTTAAGTCTATATTATGTTTGTTTACTCTTCTTCTTTTGCTCACAGCTTGGGAGGTTATTATTTTGCCTCAAAAATTCCTAGAAAATCTGATGAAAGACACAGATTGCCAGAGAACAACATGTCATATGAATTAATACATAACTCTAGAAGCTTCTTACTTGTAGGGAATTCTAAACCATGTTATAAAGTGATGACTTAGAATTATCTGTGGGTTTTAATCACCTATGGTAAGCACCACTGCAGAGACAAGTTATCAGTACCATGATTTTAAACAAATGCATGCATGAATATATGAACCAAATGAAACTTACCCAAAAATGTATCTGCCAGAATGATGGATTGTGATGATAAGGCTGCTCGGAAACCCTTACTTTCAGAAGGAATAATAGTTGACTGGCACACAAATGCTCCTACCAAATTCGTGTAATCGTCTGACCCTGACACCATTTCCTTTATTGTAAAGTCTGTTATATTGTTGGTACAGAGAGCCAACTTCTTCCCCTAGGAAAACAAAGTCAGAAATAAGTTTTTACTGAAGATAAGTTTCTCAACTGGATCTCAGCTTCCTAGTGATTCTAGCAGAGCATTGGCTCTCTCCTTACCACAATTCTGATTTCAGGGATCTGGCGATGGAGCACAGGCACCAGTATTTTTTAAAAGCTCTTGGGCACTCAGTCACTTCAGTCATGTCTGGCTCTTTGTGACCCTATGGACTATAGTCCACCAGGCTCCTCTGTCCATAGGATTCTCCAGGCAAGAACACTGGAGTGGGTTGCCATGCCCCCTCCAGGGGATCTTCCTGACCCAGGAATCAGACTTGCATCTCCTGCATTTCAGGCGGATTCTTTACCCAATTCCAATGTTCAAACAGGGTTGAAAATCTGACATTCTAATGAATACACTGATTCAAGGCTGCACTGCTCCCCCAACTACAGACTTCATTTGTGCTGGAAGAAAGCCACTTGACTTAAGGAAATATAAGTCATCTATGAAATCTTCAATTCTTCATACAACAGTGCATACAAAGGGATCAGAAAACTGCTGGTGAAAGTTTTAATGCCAAGAAAAAAACTTGCTCTTCCTTCTCCTGAATAGGCCTGTGTGTGGCAGAAAAGTATTTTCAAGTCTAAAAAATAAAATATAAAAGTCTAAGACAACATCTAAATTCTAAACAGTTGGTCATTATAAGTGTTTTTATTCACCTACTCTTAGACTCAATGATGTGGATCTGCTCAAGTTGACAGTATGTTTAAGTTTGAGTAAGCTCACAGGAGCTTACTTTTTTAATCATTTGGAGGATAGTTATAAAACTGGGAAGACTTTAATTTTTTTAATATAGTATGTTTAAATATACTGTAGTTCCACTAAAAAGCACTTTAGCTTACTCTATAATTTCTGTGAAGAAATGTATAAAGAAAAAGAGAAACACTATTTTACTGGTCTTAGATGTAGAATGTGCACAGATGGGCATAAAGAACAAAGATTTCTCTTTCTTAATGCAGCTAGCAATCTTAACCTATAAAATGTTTTCTCTCCACCAAGCCTGCTCACCACAATACAGGTGCAATATATTTTTACTAAGCTTAAATTAAATTGTTGAGACTAAAAGAGAAACAAAGAAAAAGAGCAGAGAAACTACTGAGGCAATTAATAAGAGAATAACAGTAAAAGAATTAGAATAAAAAGGAAAGAAAGAGAAGGAAGACAGAAGAGAGAAGACAAAAGCTAAGACAGCAGTCATACAGGAAGGAGATTGAGAAGAAGTGTGATATTTTGGGTTGGCCAAAAAGTTTGTTTGGGGTTTTCTGTAACATTTTAAGAAAATGCTGGAAAAACTTTTCAGCCAACCCAATATAATGGAACTAATCTTATTCACTGCTTCACACATATTTAACACAATAGGTATTTAACATATAATTATATATTCAGTGAACTTAGTGACTAATCAAGTGAGTGTGCTGGATTGCCCCGTGTAAAATCAGGATAGGACAAATGTCATACCATGTAAAAATGTATAGATCTTTCTGTTTGAAAACCTCTGTAGTCACGAGATCTCTTCTTATTTCCTTTGTACAAAGTTTGGCACAGCAGTTCAAAATGAAGACTATAGGAGTTAATAAGGGACTAGATATGGAGAAAATGACTTATTATACTTTCAACTTAGCTAAGGGTGAATATATACATCTCAACTCCAACCTTGTATGCCCACAAAATTATTGGATACAGAGTCCTGTAACTCTCCCCTTACCAGTATCAATTAACATTCTACTTCTTCCCAAAGAAAATTAAATCCCATAATCTATCAGCAGAGGCTACCTCATCAACTGACACTTACCCCCTGCTTATTTCCATTTTGTTTTTGGACAAACTTCCTCTGAAAAGTCTTTTCTTTTTAATATAAACTTGACCAGAAAAGCAACAGTAAAACTTTCTCAAACCTAAACATTCTGCCTAAGAAATAGGTGGGATTGACAAGCCCGACCCACCTTTACAAAAATGAAAGCTCCTCAAAGCCCTTACACCATAGCTTCAAGCTTTAGGGGTTCAACTGACTGGGTAAGTGCTTTGATGGACTGAACCAGACAAGGATGCTCCTGGTGGAGAAAACTCCCAACATGCCAGAAGGCAACAAAGGATTTAAGCTGTCAAAGCTCACTTTCTGACATCTGACTGTTAGTTTCCATAGAGATTTTATTGGCCCACCAACACAGAAAATAGCTCAATCAGAGCTGAAACCTAGCCCCATCTCACCTTGCCAGAACTCACCTCATGCCCACATAAACTGATATTGAAGAAATGGAAGTACTTTGTTCCTTTGGAGGTAAAGCTGGGACCATTCATTAAGGAGCCCACACTGCTGAGGTTGCTGAAGTCATAATGCAAACTTTGATTTTCTTTTTCATGGTAGAAAAAGCAGTCACTGTAGCACACTGAGTGGTCCTTTGACCATAAACATTAAGAAATCCAAAACAAAACAAAGCAAAAACAATATGGCAGGAAAGAAAGCATTAGCTGCTGTGAAAAAAAAAAAAAGTGTTTCCTAAAAGTTCTAGGTTTAAAAACTATTTCAGTAGTTTTGTCTTAGTCATGGCATATTTTACCACTCTAACATAGAAAATTTCTAAACTCTAGATTTCTCTAAGCAAAGTTCAGAAGAGTTAGAATTTTTTAAAGAGTGAAGTTACTCTAAGATTAGTTTCTTATTGAAAGGTATTTTTAATCAAAGCCAAAATGTCCTGTCACGCCAGTTCAAATAGACATCAAACTATTTTTTACTTCACTCATAATATACCATCAATCTTTTCCTTTAAAATGTTACAAGATACTCTTGCTGTTCTCCATATACACCTACAGCCTACCTATAGAGAGGCTTACTTGTTATGCCATAATGAAATATACAAGAAATCACTTTTAATATTCTGGGAAGGTATTTTTATTTAGATGTTCTTCTTAATATTCTATGTCCCCAGTAATTATCATCAAGACACATGTTAAGCACTCAATAAATGCAAGGCAAGGTAAGATAAGGAAGGGAATTTAAAAAGCCATTTATAAATATAAATTAGAAACATTAAGAGAAACCTTTGAGTTTGTCTAATAAAATATGCTTTCCTGGAGATAACTGAAATACAGACCCACTTACCTGAGTGCTTCTACTCCCAGGCCCACATGGAATACAAGCCTCCTTGCCATAGACCTGATGTATGGACAGGTAGGTATCAGGTGGACACTCCATGCACTGGTTGGTTTCTTTCTCAATGTAGTGGCCTGGGGGGCAGGGGACACACGATGAGCCCGACTGTTCAGAACCAAGGGCACAGGCACGGCATGAAGACGCCACCCCATCAACTGCATTAGTGGCAGTGATAGAATAAATCTTCACCATGTCATTGATGAACCGTCTATTCTAAAAAGAGAGCAGAAAGTAATGACTTCTGCCTTGGCATGCAGTTGTACAACCAGATTGTTTTATGTTCATATCACCAAAATAACTAAGCAAAGTATTCCAACCTAGCAGTTTATAACTGACAGTAGATTAATAGTTGGGAGAAGGAAATAGCAACCCACTCCAGTGTTCTAGCCTGGAGAATCCCAGGGACGGGGGAGCCTGGTGGGCTGCCATCTATGGGGTCGCACAGAGTCCGACACGACTGAAGCAACTTAGCAGCAGCAGCAGCAACTCCTTTTTGGTACTTTTTTTTTAAAATTATTAAGACTTAACCCAGGTCTCCCGCATTGCAGGCAGACGCTTTAACCTCTGAGCCACCAGGGAAGCACCTAAGACTTAACAATAGAAGCTAATTTTCATGGTTATGGAGTTTCAGGAATTTTGCCACAATCACCATGAGATTATATCATAACTGGTAAAAATTCAGGCATATGCATAGACTTGGAAGAACCAATATGATTTAGCAAAAAGAGCAACAGTATCTCCCATCACTGTTTATTCTGATATAGTCTAAATATCATGATAAACATGTTTATAATGATGTTTACAGTGTGGTAAGTTAAAAAAGACTTAGACCAGGGATTAAAAAGTCTTTACTTAAACACTAACTGTGTGACTCTGATGCGGCTGCATCAGTTCTTTGGGTCTCCTCTCCCTCTTTAGCATTTTCCTTAACCAACATGCTCTGACTTCTACTGGATGCACAGCAGAGAGTAAAAACCTGGATCTTACTAATACTTTTCCTTCTTGTGACACCGAGTCAATTAAGGCCTAGTTTTCATCAAGCAGTGAGCACCACTGTATCAGTAGAGAACAGCTTCTTAAATGCTTTCTGTCTGAGGCAAAGACAAAAGGGAGGCCAGGAAGTCTTCTATAGCATATAGTTCACACCCCACAGGCTAGGACTCTGAACTCTCATAAAACACAGCTGGAGTCAAGTGAAACCTGAGGAACAGCTTCCTCAATGAAAGTCTGAAGAGAAAAGAGAAAATGCTCTCCATCTGCCACCATAGTGTTAAGGCAGCATCTTAAACAGTGATTTACTTTATTCCCACCCTCGGAAGATCATGATGGAGATCTACAGCAATAACATGTACTTGAAGCATATGATGGAAAATACTTATGAGAGGATTAAGGTCTATTCTATTCTAGCAGAAAGTAAAAGAGAATAGTTCTATGTGTTAACCCAACAACATGTACATATACAGTCTTCAAGCCACAGAAGGTGACAATCATGACCTTGAAGTAACAAACCAACACCAAGAAATGGCATCTGAGCAAATGACAGATCGTTCAGACAAAGAGGAAGAAAGTTACCAGCCCTCCCAAAGGCTCAGAAAGCTTTACAAGTAAGCTTTTAAATAACTACAAAGTAAGATTTTCCTCCTCTTAAACTTTTAACAGCTATGTTTATTCAAAGTGTAGAGAAATTCTAAGATACATTGTCATTCCATTTCATAGTCTTGCTCTCAAAACACAAATAAATATGTGTGTGTATATATATCATTTTATACCAGTCTACTCATAACCAAATGACTGATTTCACATCAGTAAAAAGCTAAGTCTTTTCCTCCAGCAGATTTCAATCAGCACTTTGTATAAATCTCCACAAGGAGTATCATCTTTGCTCTTTTTTTTTAAGTGCTTGGAACTTACATCTTGACCCTGATTGGTCCTCTGAAATGCCCACGTAAATGTAAATGTGGCATTCTTGAAGATGACATGGGTATAAGCTTGTTTTTCTTTGGTTCCACCCCATGACTCCACCACATTTGTACTTTTTCTATTAATATCCTAAAATATAGTAGGAAAAAAATATATATATAAGAAAGCACAAATTCAGTATGAATATACATGTATATACATCACAATCCTATATTTATATTTACAGTAACCCTATAGGATTTGTGAATATTTATCTGCAGAGCATGTAAGCCTAAAACTCTCAAAACCTTCCCTTCAAGTCTACACAAGCACTCACTAGCTTAGTAATTACAATGTATCAACCACACTGCCAATATAACCTGAAAGAGATCTCAAATCAGTATGTTTAAGGAGTTATTCTTTTGTGAGAGAGATTGGTTTATGTGTATATGTGTGTGACTCTAGCATAGGAAATACACATAAGGAAAAAGAAAACAAATTTCTCAAACTTCTGACAGCAAACTTCTAGGATCCTCATAAAACAACAATGCTTTCTTTCCATCTTTTTTTTTTCCCCTTGAGGGATTCTGATAGGTGACTCTTACACAGGAATTCTAAATTCTCCCTGAATTATATTTGCAATTTACAGTGCAGATTAGCTAGAATGTTATTTTATGTTCATGCAATCTTCTTTTGTTTATATTTGAATTCTAAAAAGATGAGTCTGTGTAACATTTTATTTCTGATTTCCTTAGCTAAATTCAACATCTAGAATATTATACGAATGTGTGACAGTCCAACCAATATTATGTCATTAACATGGTCAGAAAGCAAATGTAGTAAGTAAAGCAAGTAATGTAACACACATCTAATTTATTTGAAATGAAAAACTGGACTAATTCTGAATTTTCTAATTAGTCTTCCCTGAAGAAACCCTAAAAGATGACTCAGGAATTTGGATAGGCTTCTTTTAGTTATCCGAGATGTTGATAAAACACTGGCATGAGCTCAAGCCATATCTCTTTCTTTCTATGATGCAAGGGCAAGCTTTGACGACAAACATGTTATAAAGCAATCAGATATGCTATAAAGATATGTTTCTTGAGTTCACACCACAGACAGGAATAACAGAGTATGCTTGTCACACGTTACACAATTTCTCACATTACCAAACAACCAAACAGTCACACATGCCACTTCCAAAAAGGATCTCATAATATACTGATAGTGCTTTGTTAAACACCTTCTGGATGTTTATTTCAATAACAAATGGAATATTAGTTTTGCACCTTACTCTTGCAAAATACTACATGATTTTCAAAACATTTTGATGTGTTATTTAGGTGATGATATCTGAAAAACTCTTGTGCAGAAATCAAATCACAGAGTAAAGAAAACTAACAGATCCTGCTATGAGCTAAAAATGCTTAAGATTGATTTTTCAAAATAAATATTAATATGTATGATCCTTACCGTCAGGAATGCTTCAATTGAGAGAGACAAATAATGAATACATTCACATAATTAAAATAGGGTTTTCTCAAAAGGTTTTAGGAGCACACTGGAGAGAGTGGTTAACTTTACTTAAAGGAATAAGAGAAAGCTTCCCAGAAAGGTGAGGTCTGAGCTGCCCTTGATGTACTGTGTGAATGGGTGTTCGCCAGACAAAAGAGAAAGTCATGCTAGCTTAGTGTGCCAAGGCATATGAAATGAAAAAGGACAGAGTGTTCCACTAACAATCCAGGGTGTCTAAAGAGGGCTGAGTAGCAACAGCAGTTTGGTAACAGGGGCTGGGCAAGGAGTACAAAAAGCCATATAGATGCCATGCTAAGGAATTTTAAGTGTATTTATAAGCTATTGGTTCTCTAGCATTAGTGCATATTAGAACCAACCTCAAGGCTTGCTAAAATACAGAATACTGGGCCCTATCACCAGAGTTTCTCAGTAAGACTAGTGTAGGGCTCAGAAATTTTCATTTCTAAAAGTACCCAGGTGTTGCTAGTCTAGGAACCACACTTTGAGAACCACTGCCACAGGCAATAAAAAGCCCCTAAAGGTGAGGGCTGCCTCTACTATTGTTTTTATGTTTATAAAGATAATTTTGACAGCAAAATTGACAGTATGGAGGTAAGAAAAATAGACCACAGACTACTGTTGAGAGATAATAGGAATCTGAATTTCAGTCATGGCACTAAGTATGATTAGGAACTAACAGACTGACAAAATGAGGAGAGACCTGAGAGAATTAAAGACTTCTTAGTCACGGATGTATTGAAGATTACTCATCATCTTCTTTTACTACCATCATGGGTTAATACTTAAATCTCCACATATCTTGTATATCATGCAGGAAACTGTTAACAGACTATTAACTAGCTACTAAAGGACTGTTGGAAAAAATTAATCATGTCATTAATGTCACCACTTAATAACACTAAAGTCTTAGCCAACAACCTTCTAATACCTGCATGAAGTCTTAGTAAATTTTGTGTTGCTACTTTTTCTCAAGCTATTAGATGAGATTTATAGGACATCTAGGGAAAAAATAGGCAAAATTATGACATGTACCTAATAAAATCCTTTGTCTGCATGTATTAATTTAACAAGGAAGAGCGTCATTTTTCCCAATGCTCTCCCACCTCCATTATTTTGTACTCTCACCTATTAATACATGCTTTTCCCTCATGATGGTCTGAACTGCTGAGTGGTTGCTAGGGCAGAATTTTCACTTCTGTTAGTGGCATATTTTTTGGAGAAATTTTCTACAGAATTAATATTTCCTGGCTTCTGTCTATCACCCATACCTCATCACTAATTTCTCTCCATGAGGAATGAGTGCTTTGTAGACTTCTCAACTCTTAGTGAGTTCTTTAGACATTTTAAAATGTTTTTGGAAGACTCTAAAAATGAGAAGAAAAATGGGATTCTTATCCCAGTTTGTATAAATAAGTTCACACTTGAAAGAGAAGGCTAAGCCTAGAAATATACCTCTGAAAGTCACTCTTTCACTTACCACCATGAAGTACAGAACACAGTCAGCTGAACAGAGGGTCTCAAAAACAAATGTTATTCTTCCCAGTTCAGAACCCATGGCTCCAGTCATCGATGTTGGTGGTCTATTTAACAGATTAAAATTACAATACTTATAGCAGGTTCTAAGTACAATCTGGAAAAAATTAAGTCACTTTATTCATTAGGCTGAAAGCCATGCTCTTCTCTCTTCCTAGTCTACTGCTGCACGGAGTCTACAAAACCACAGCAATATGCTCAGACCTCCTGGGGTAAATGCTGCCATATAGCCTATAGCAAGCAAAAAACTCCAATTGGGAAATTCAACATGGGGGACTAAAGCAAATTGTGAATTTGTAACAGTACTTTACATATAGAACTGCGAAAAAACAATAAACCAAAAAAAGATTCTCCTGCAAATGTCTTAGACTACTATCTCTGAATTAAGAATCCAAGAGTTGTAGTATTCATAATGTTTGGATAGAGTATTTTTAAAAACTTTCAGCTTCATCTAACTAATATACAATTAACAATTACAGTTCCCCAATCACTGAGTCTATAGATATTCTTAAATCTATATATTATCCTACTCAGCTTGCTATTTGCTAAATATATCACAGTATTATAATAATATATTTTATAAAAGCAATTTTGCTTCATCTGTTTCTGTTGGGAAACAAGCATGAGGATTCTTACATAAGGGAATCAGAATTGGTTTTCCTTACTTAAATCCTGGGATATGCAAGTTTAAGATCAGGTAATCATTATCGGAACCTCCAGCCCCACTCTGGATGTGATCTCCAGCCACCTCCCAACCTAGAAAAGATAAAGGTTATCAACAAAAACTCCATGAATGATTTCCAACAATCTTTTTATATAAGGCCACAAAAAAAGAATTCCCTATTTTTTTTAATTTCAGTTGTAAATTGTGTGCAGATGTAGATGCCTAGATATCAATAAGGACATTGCATATGATTCTCCAGGAAGAATCAAGTAATGCATATTTTTGTATCAAAGTTACTTAATGGTAAAACTAACAACAGTCTTCTCAATGAAGCATGATTTTTTTTAAACAAGAACAGATGGTTTTTATCCAGTTTAATAAACTAAGAAAAAAATCCTAGTCTTCAGTTAACCAATGGGAAACAGAAACTTCAATTACTTAATGAAGATGTGGGGTCTGGAGTTCTTTCTTAGAGTTTGTTGTATTATTGTTCCCTAATTTAACACCTACTCACATTCACTCACTTATTCATTCACTGAACTGGCATTGAGTCTCATGAACCATGATACACATTAGGGAAAGAAAGCCAAGACTGGGTCTACCCTCACTATGAAATCAGTAGAATATAAGAGACACAGCTAAGAACAGTCAAAAGTATGGGGTAATATGTGCTCATAGAATGTAATGTGAGTTTGCCCTCTGCAAAGAAACAATCAGCATGCCATGGACTGAAATGGCCACAATAAAATGTAAGGAGATGCAGCCCTCCAAATACCATCAAACAAGATTATTAATTAATGGCAAAACTTATTAATGGCAAATCTTTGCAAGAGGAAACTCATGTTTGAACACTAGCTGTTACTGTTATATTATATCGCCTGCCTAAAAAACATATATTTGAAGTTCTAACCCCCTGTACTCACGAATAGACCTGATTTGGAAACAGAGCCTTGGTAGATATAATCAAGTTAAGATGAGGTCATTAGGGGGAGGCTTACTCTAATATGACTGGTGTCCTTGTGAGAAGAGGGAAACTTAGACACAGAGACTCAGGAAGAACATCATGTAAACACACAGAGACACAGAAACCCAAGAAGACAGTCACGTGAAGATGGAGACAGAGACTGGAGTTATGCTGCCACATGTCAGGGAATGCCTGGAGCCACTAGAAGTTAGAAGAGGCAAGGAAGAGTCTTCCCAGAGAGCCTTCAGGAGGAACATGGCCCTGCCAATTCTGGGGTTTCAAAATTCTAGCCTCCAGAGCTGCAAGAGTGTAAATTTCTGTGGTCTTAGAAAGAAAGAAAGAGAAGTCGCTCAGTCATGTCCAACTCTTTGTGACCCCATGGACTGTAGCCTACCAGGATCCTCCATCCATGGGATTTTCCAGGCAAGAGTACCAGAGTGGGTTGCCATTTCCTTCTCCAGGGAGTCTTCCTGACCTAGGAATCAAACCCAGGTCTCCCACATCACAGGCAGACGCTTTACTTTCTGAGCTACCAGGAAATCCCTGGTCTAGCAGAAGCCAATTCCGGGGTTTCAAATTTCTAGCCTCCAGAGCTGTAAAACTGTAAATTTATGTGGTCTTAAATGCCCCAGTTTGTGATACATTCTTGCAACACTTTTGTATTTTGCTTTTTCCCTCAGAATGAATCCCACATTTTTCATGTTTCTACACATAATTTCTATTTTGAGTTAATTTTGATGTTTTTAGAAATCACATTTATATTTATTGTAAAATTTTGAAAGCTACAGAAAAATTTAAAGATGAAAAGTAAAATTATCTATAAATTCACCACCCAGAAAAAAACTAATGTTAACATTCTGAGGTGTTTCTTTTCACTATCTTTTTGATGCATACATGGTCTTATGTAACTGAAATCTTATTGCTGATGACATTTTGTTTCATAGTTTTATACACTAACATTATTACATAAGCATTTTATGTATAAATGATTCACCAACATGCTAATGACTGAGTCGATAGTTTATCATGTAGACAGATATAACTAATTCTCATAATGTAAGAAATCATTAAATCCTGCAAATCCTGTAAATCCCACTACAGGATTTACCTCCTGCTGACCATACATCCAGTGTAACCATTTGGATTGTTTTAGCTTTTTTAGCTAGTTTAAGTGACACTATAATTAATATATTTTTGGTAAAGCTTCTCTGTATTTTTCTGGAAAAGAATCCCAATAAAAGAACTGAGAGAGTTAATTCCTAGGTAGGTTGATAAGTAGTCTGGAGCCCTCAAGGAAGAAAGGGTCCAGGGCCCTCAAGAGGAGAAAAGGGTCTGGAGATCTCAAGGAGGAGAAAAGGACAAATTTTTTTTCTTCTTTAAGCCCAGAGCTGATAACTGCACAACAAAACAACTCATCTTGCTCAAGGACATGTTTTTCTCTCAAACTCTGTACCAATGATTATATAACAATCATGTATCCTGCTTGAGGATATGTTTCTCCTTAGAACCTTCTGACTAATCCTGTCATCTTAAAATGTATGTTGTGGGAATGCGTCTTGGAAAAGTATATAAGGCCTTGATAAGGCTAGTGAGTGGGGGCACTCTCCATCCCCCTTCTGATGTCTATGTCAGAAGCTTTCTCTGTCCCTTTTTTCACTTTAATAAAACTTCGCTACACAAAAGCTCTTGAATGATCAAGCCTGGTCCCAAAATTAAATCTTTTTCTTTGGAGATCACGAATCCAACATCATTCACCATAAGCTATCAGAACTACCAGGTCAAGTAAATATATTTTTTAAAGCCAACAGTTGGTACTGTTACTCTGATTCTGAAAGCAATGTGAATACATGAGGAATATTTATTACAGTGGACTAAATGAAAAAATGGGCAGAAGAGCCTGGTGGGCTGCAGTCCATGGGGTTGCTAAGAGTTGCACACGACTGAGCGGCTTCACTTTCCCTTTTCACTTTCCTGCATTGGAGAAGGAAATGGCAACCCACTCCAGTGTTCTTGCCTGGAGAATCCCAGGGACGGGGGGAGCCTGGTGGGCTGCCGTCTATGGGGTCGCATGGAGTGGGACACGACTGAAGTGACTTAGCAGCAGCAAATGAAAAAAACGAAGTAATTCAAACTTCTCAGAAACCTCCCAGCCCAAGTAATGAACAACATTTCAGAGTATTTCCTTTCACTCTTTATCTAGTGCATAATTTTCTTTAAAATATACCTTAGGTTTTATTGTATAATCTATTTTCTGTTTTTTTTTTTTTTTACTTGGCATTATCTTCTCATTTTTCTAATAATCATTATATCAAAAATACTTTCCCATTAAAAATCTTTGTTACATCTAGTGTTAAAGAGTTAACAATATGCTATAAGGTTATATCATTTTATTTAATCATACCCCATGTTGAAAACTTTGTTTTCTCATATTTTTGACTCTCATAAATAATACTAAAATTAACATATCTGTGCATAATTTCTTTCTTTACATCACATAGTTTCCTTGGTGTAAATTCCCAGATGTGAAATTACTGGGTTAGAGAACGGGACCATTCAAAATATTTGAAATACTGCCAAATTGTTTTCCATATGGCTGTCATTTTTAATGATTACATAACATTTCATCCAATTAGTACAGCATGACTTTTATAAACATTATCATATTGCTGGAATTTAGATTATTTCCAGTTTTGTTATTAGAGATAATGCTCAATGAAAGCTTTGTGAATAAACATTATTTACAACTCTAAATTCCTCTTAGGCAAAATTCCAGTACATAAAGATGTACTTACACATACCTGTTCCACAACCATGGGAAATTCCAATTGAGCATACAAAAGAACTTCAAAGTACTTCAAGTCACACAGTCAAGTTGGTCAAAGCACATCCACTTTAACTCCAAGATGCAGTAATGACCTCACGAGACAGGTTACCCTGGGCCTCTCACTTTGATCCTCATTATTCTGAGCACTGCTTTCCTCGAGGCTAGTTACTGAACCACCAGTCATAAAATTATAATCACCCTTTATCTTTGTATCTTTCACTTACTGTTTGCTATTTCAGTATCACATGCTAATATTGCAGAGATGTATACTTAAATTAATAATTGAACATTTCAGAAAATCAGCAAAAATTTAAATTATAGCCCCTGAGTGAATGAGAAGCCTTCCCTGGTGGCTCAATAATAAAGAATCCACCTGCCAATGTAGGAGACATGGGTTAGATCCCTGGGTTGGGAAGATCCCCAAAGAAGAAAATGGTATCCACTGCAGTATTCTTGCCTGGGAAATCCCATGGACAGAAGAGGCTGGCGGGCTACAGTCCATGGTGTCACAAAAGAGTTGGACATGATTTAACAACTAAACAACAAGTGAATGAGTAAGCAAGTGGCTAAATCAAATATTGTCATGGGATTTAGACTAAGAGTAACCTCTTTAAAAAATCAATGTTTCAGATAATCCTCACTAGTAAGTGCATGCTCGGGGAAGGCAATGGCACCCCACCCCAGTACTTTGCCTGGAAAATCCCATGGACGGAGGAGCCTGGTAAGCTCCAATCCAGGGGCGGAGAGTCGGACCGACGAGTGACTTCACTTTCCCTTTCACTTTCCTGCATTGGAGAAGGAAAGGCAACCCACTCCAGTGTCGCCGGAGAACCCAGGGACGGGGAGCCGGTGAGCTCCGTCTGTGGGGGGGTGGACACGACTGAAGCGACAGCAGCAGCAGCAGCAGTAAGTGCATGCACACACAAGTGTACCAATGCTTTCATCAATACATTCTCCTCCTTATTTTGGCAATATCTCAAACTTCCTCAACCACAGGATAATTTTAGAACATAAACCCTATAGTCGGGTAATAATTACTATGTAATTTTTTCTTCTCCTTTAGGAAAAAAATCCCAGAAGTGGGATTATTAGGTGATAAAGAGTACTGTTCCATAATGTTCTTTATATATAAAGGCTTCCTTCAGGCATCTGTTTAACCAAAATTATTCAAGGACCTACGATTTGTTAACCTGAGTACTCATGTGTACACCTCACTCCCTACGTTTCAAATCTGTTTATTTGGGATCGGTGCTGATGTAAAACAGATGTGATTAAATAGCATTTTTCCAATGATTAAATACAGTATTGAGAAAAACTGAACTGATAAAAAATATCAGTGAACTTGTAAAAGTAAAGAGCACATTTTAGTATCCGTAACATCTATATCTAGTGTTAAGTTTAAAAATATACATACAGATACTGTCATTTATTCAAACAACAAATATTGCAGAATAACTAAGTGCTACGCTCACTAAAATGTAAGAACAAATAAAATTCAGCGACCATCCTATAGAGTTCAGCCATGTTTCCACGTTTTCAGTAAGTGAGGTTGATACGTGTTTGTAAACAGTCATAGACTCCATAGGAAGAGGAGTAAATGATTTAACCCTCCCCGAGCTCAGTGCTGAGCCAGAAAACCAAACCAGGCAGAACACTCTCACAAAGTGGTATGTATACACTATGACCCTTCCAAGAAAACAATATAAATTTCATTGCCTCCCTTAGTAATCTATTCTAGTATTTATAACAACCATGAATGGTGATCCTCAATATCTATTTCAAAACTGACTCCAAAAATGCAGAATAGTTTATATTCTTATAGGACAGTCATGTGGCTGTGGCACTGTATTAACTATTTTTATGTGAGGTCTGGGAAGACAAGTAGCCAAGAGATAAGATTAACGTTCCTCATACCAATATTTAGTGGGTTTTTACACAAGTGAGTCCAAGAGTCACTACCACCAAAATACATTGAGAAGGCTGATTCTGATTCTGAACTCACCATTCATTCCGTCACACTTTGAATTCCCAACATTGAAACAGGAGGTTTTCATGTTGCCAGGAAGTACATTCCACCATTTATATTCAAACCCAAGTGCAGGCTCCGTTCCTGCTGGACATGGTCTACATTCTACAAGAGACAAGTGGGACAGAGAATTACAATGATGTCACATCTGGTTAATTTCCTCTTCCTCTGTTCCAAGCACTACTAAACTTTAATCATCATCAAGGAGGCAAATAGTAAGGAGAGAGAGTAAAGCTCTTAAGAATTAAGAACTTTTTCAAGAGCAGTCTGAAAGAAAAATAATTCTGGGTAGAGTATACATATACTTGACTAACATGAAAAAGGAAATGAACGCAAACTCTTCTAAAATAATTTTTTTTATTTCTGGGCGTAACTGCTTATACTGAATTAATTTGCATAAGAAAGGTAACTCTGAAACAACTTCTCTTACATGTGATTTTAGAATCAGTTTCCTACACTTCATAAAGAAAGAAATATTACATCCTTCCTATTAGTTACTAAACTTAACAGAACATTATATCACTTAATTATGGACTGATGACTTGAAATTCAAAATATAGGCTATACTGAAAAGTGATGACAGGAGCTGAGGGGTGTGGAAAGAGTCAGATTTATAAACAAACCTTATTTAAATTAATATTAAATCTGCAACATTGAAATAAAGGGTCTTTTACAACCATTGTTTTCATGTAGCCAAGACACTCTGCATTACCACATCAGTAAAAGAAGGGGAGACAGAGAAATTGTTTATTGGCAAGCATTTTCTGGTACTAAAGTACTACAGGAGACATTTTCATATAACTTCTCAATGATGATGAGCTAGATATTATTCTCTGCAATTTTACAAATGAGAAAACTGAATTCAAATTAGTGGATACATCATACTATTGATAGCCTACAGCAAGCAGATTTGAACACAAGTCAATTCAATTGCTTTTTATGCTTTCAAAGGCTCTGGATACTAAGCATACAGCATGGCTATACTCAAGTAAGGTATGTGCAACAATAATGCATTGTAATCTTTATCTAATAAAATTAAAACAAATTCTGTAACCATCTTTCTTTAATATTGTTAAGTTTTTCCCAAATGTACATGTTGAAACAACCTACTTAGGGACTATTTAATTGCTATCTGATCAAAATAATCAATTTTTTGTATTATTAGGGTATAAAATGTGATTATTCCAATTGAAATAGGAGTTGTATTTTACGCTTACATCAATGTTTGTGTGCACACACACTGAAAAAGGAGCGCTTATCCTTAATCACTTAAATTAGTGGAATTCTCTTAAAAATATCCAAAGCATCATCCCATTAAGAGGATGTGTGTTACATGAAATGCCATTAAAAAACTATTCTTTGCTATACTGAATAAGCCACTGCAGTCTCATAATTCCCTTATATTTCTTAACTTTTCTTCAGCCTGTGAGATAAGAAAATTATGTGTTTTAAGGAATTTTCCATAAAAGCAATTCAGGACAATTTCAATGTGACCCAACAAGTTTACTTTACTAAAGGTCCGATTCTTGGGCCAATTGATATCCCATACCCTTTGTTCCATCCGAAAATGTTCCAGGAGGGCAGGGATGGCAGGAAGATGATCCATTGTTATAAAACCCAGGGTTGCAAGGTGGACAATCCTTCTTCTCTCCAGAAGGGGGCAACCTAATAGCATCCGTGAGATCCTCTCGGCAGATTTTGGGCTCTATCCACTTGTACATTATCTGTGTCTGCAAAAGAAAAAGAAAAAATAAACAACTTGCAGGTCCTGTAACATGCTTTATTTACTTTAAACTTCCAATAACAAAAATGTTAAACTGACAGCTTAGGTAAGGTCCAAATAGTGACAGAACAGAGGGCCAGCTGAAGAGAATCTAAAACTTCAGTAACAAAATGAGACAAAAAAAACACTTTGGTGGGAAAATGACAGTTACCTCCAAATGGTTTTACACTAAGCTGCAAAGACCTTACCTCATATATACAGGGTATCATTATGAAATTCCTCTTTAAAACATACAGAACATGACTGCAACTCTTCCTCTTCTAGCCACATGTTCACTTTATTCCATAAATGCCCTAAGTTTCTCTGCAGACGATCTTGCTTGTGTTGAGACCCACCCCTCACTACTCTCTTCCTTTCCCCTTTCTACAGCCTACATCATCTTGCTTTGCACATAGTAATAATAAAAAAAAAAAAAGTTACTTTTTTAGTTGAGTATCTCTAGCTTCACATTTCAATCCCTTATTTCATACACTGGTAGCTGTTCTCTGAGTCTTTCCAAATAACCTGAGGTTAGACTACAAGAGCCATAGCTAAACTATTTCCTCCTGAGGCTTCTAGGCCCTATCACCTGTGTTCTAAATGACAGGATTAAGATCTCCTCTACCTTCATGGACCCACTCCAATACTCTTGCTTGGAAAATCCCATGGGCAGAGGGGCCTGGTGGGCTGCAGTCCATGGGGTTGCTGAATCGCACATGGCTGAGCTACTTCACTTTCACTTTTCACTTTCATGCACTGGAGAAGGAAATGGCAACCCACTCCAGTGTTCTTGCCTGGAGAATCCCAGGGACGGGGGAGCCTGGTGGGCTGCCATCTATGGGGTCACACAGAGTCGGACACGACTGAAGCGACTTAGCAGTAGCAGCAGCAGCTACCTTCATGGAGGGTAGTCTTTTAAACTTTTCTTCTCACACAGGCGTGTACCCAAAAATAAAACAAAATACAACTAAGTAGCTACAAGTCAGCCAAACCCAGAAAATTGTGATTATAAAATTCTTATATTTTGGAACTAGAAAGAAACATTAAGTGAGTAGGCCATTTCAAAACAAAACGTATATGCTCAGCAAAAAATAGAAAAGGCAGTTTACATGCAAAGAGAAAAATCACTCAAAAATCACTCAGTTCTTTCATAGTTTAACACACTTTTTAAAAATAGACTAAAATTTATTTCATATGTTCAGCTGAAAGTACCATTTCTCCTTGAAAGCAATGATAAGTCTAATATTGAAGCAGGAGAATCAAAATTAAAGACAATTCTCTATAGTTATTTCCAGTTAATAATAAATCATATATAGTAAGCCCTTGAGGCCACTCAATTTTATTCTCAAATATTAATAAATTACCTTATCTGATGAAAGCTACTTAAGAACATAGTTTAAAAAGTAGATGTCTCAACAGAATTATAAATAACTGTTGTTTGGGGTTTTTTTACAATTCTGCATTTATGGCCTATGTCATGATACAGCTTAACCAGCCACTTCAACCATCTGCCTTTCTCACCATCTGCAAAAATGATTGCTATTCCTGCTGGAGTTTCCTAAATAGCTGAAAAAATTAATTAGATCCTGTATCCAACAGGAGCTCTCAATTCCTCTGAGAAAGACAATATAAAATTCAGAGAATGTAAGCAAATAAACACATTATGTTTGGGGAGTTGTCTTTTTAAAAATCTGGCTTAATAAGTATAGAAAACAAGTTTTATGGTGATGACCAATTCACAAATTTGCTGATTTATTTTGACATTAACTAAAACTGCAATGAGTTATGTGTGAGGTACTGCACTGTTGGGAAGAGATGGCTCCCATATGCCAGCGGGTGTGGCGCTGAGGCTGTGCACTGAGGGCTCACCCTGAGGCTGGCGCCACCCTGAAGGCACTGTGCAACCTTCCCCACCATTTCAGGAGCTCAGTTATATTATGCACAAGTTTGTAAATGAGGAAACTTCAGATAAGAGCCCGAAAGTCATACATAGCTAGTAAATGGTAAACTAGCACTAGCCAAGGAGAGTTGGTGTGGTGAGGGTAAAAATAATAAAATTTTTTATTGATTTTAGACAAACTCCCTAACCACATTATTTTCAAACCAAGCACAGTATATGTTTAAAATTTAGAAAATGTGCACCACCTTAAAACACTTGGAAGTCAAATTGCAAATGCTCTGTAGTAAAAGTTTTGTTTGCAAAGCCTCTTGCTTCATATGCAGATTGATTCTGTGCCTCTCTAATGTGGACAGATGCTTTCAAGTCTGGCTGACTGGGGAAAGATAATGATTAATATTAATGATATTTAGTACCAGACGGCTCACAGTGCAGGTGAAAAACCAACAATCAACTCATTCTTTGGCAAGTTGAGATAAAATTATGAAATGCTTTATGAAACTAAAACCCTAATAGAGCAAAACTTAGCAGATTGCCATTAAGGCTACAGAAGAGCTGTAAGATCCATGTATACTTATATTAACCATGAGTAAAATATGTTTTAAAGAGATGCATCGGACGTATCAATTGGAAGCTGGTTTTCACATAAAAATACCATTCAAATTTGAGACTGAGTTTGTCCACAGTTGACAGCTTTCTCCCTTTGGAAGTCTCTGCACAAACCCACCAAACCCTTTGCAGACTGACAACTCATCTAAGCTAAATCACATGTGATTTAAAAGAATTTACTGATTGCCACTCCAGCATAACAGCCGTGTGCGTCACGATGTTCTAACTCAAAAGTTTTCAGGCAGACAGTCTATCACTCACCTCTCTGCCTCACCCAAACCTTGATCCTCTCCAGCTGCAAACCACTGGGCACGTATCACCACTTCTCTTGGAAGTACCACACCATTCTGCCAAGATGTGAAAGACCGCTCCTTCAAGGTCGGGCTCAACATCCACAAATGCTCTAAGCTGGTCCTCAGCCCACACTTCTATGCATCAACATTCACAAGGATTCCTTTTTTATGAAGCCTCTGCTGCTGTTTTTCCTTGTCATTTCCTCCCTGTCTCTTCTCTAAATGCTTTAAAGCCTGGGTCCTATTCTTCCATTATGTGGAAGACAGCATGAGGATCTAACATTGCCCTGAAGGTTCTAGCCGGGGCTTTAGGTAAGCAAATGTTCTAAAATTAAATATAATACTACTAATAATAAACTGAATCGACGCTATACATGATGACCTTATGGTATGAGAATTACATCTCAGTAAAGAACATGACTGAGCGACTTCATTTTCTCTTTTCAATTTCATGCATTGGAGAAGGAAATGGCAACCCACTCCAGTGTTCTTGCCCGGAGAATCCCAGGGACCAGGAAGCCTGGTGGGCTGCCGTCTATGGGGTCACACAGAGTTGGACACGACTGAAGTGACTTAGCATAGCATAGCATAGCATAGCAAAGCTTTCTTTTAAGTAAAGATGTTAAACAAGACTTGTGAAATTTTTATTTTAAACTCAGAAATCGCTAGTCACTGAAAAATGCCACATTGTTTTTCCATCATCCTAATTAAGAAACAAAGGCCCCAACTACATTCCACTTGCTTAAATCATGTAGAAAGAAAGGCACATCTAAAACCCATATCACTGTATACCCTATTTTTTAATGTTCTCTACATCTTACTTCCGCTATAAAACTCAGAAGGACTGTTACAGACCCTGATCATTAAAATGATTTGTAATATTGAATTAAAGAGCAAACAAAGTACTAGATAATATGACACAAAAACACTAGCAAACCTTTATGATCCAACAATTTCCTAGACTCAGAGATGAAAAAGTTCCGTGGTTGGATGTCTTCTCTGTAAAAATTTCACTTCTAAAATGCCCTTCCCTACCAGGCACTCTCTAGCCTTGACAAAAAGTTTCCCATTTGGCAAAACATGATGTTCCAGAACGGGAAGTGAGAACATCATTACATACAACTGGAATTTATGTTCTTTAAATATGCCTAATGAACCCAAATTTTGCCTTATGGGATAACACAGAAAGGTCTATTTGTTTTTTATTCTAAGACTTTCTTTCAAATGCTTAAACTTACTATTCAGGAAATTCTTACTAAGTATCTACTACATGTAGAAGAACACTGTAGGAAATTTAAATATTAGTAAGACAAACTGTTCTGAAAGAGGTTTACAAACCTCTGTTTGTAAGAGAAAGATTTACAAACTACTAATATAAAAAGAAAATATATGAAGAGGATACAAAAGCATCAGATTTGGAAAACAACAGAGTTGATTAGAATTCTAGTCTTAAGACATAACCACAAATAGCTATGACCTTAGAAAAATTATTTAATCTAATTAAGCCTGTTTTCTCATTTTCAAACTGGGTATACTAATGTCCAGTTACACAGCTGTTGAAAAAAAGAACTGGAAGCAATGCTTGAATATACACACAGAGCAAGCATGTAGATAAATATGTAAATGACACCAGCTTCTGCTATTAACACTATCACTACTATTACTATCATCATCATCATCATCATCATCATCATCATCATTTCCAAGAGAAACATGAAATGTCATGGTAATTCAAAGGAAAGAGATCAAATCACTTTTGGACTAGTAGGAAACATCAGAAAGATGATCACCAGTCCACCATTCGATGGAGTCTTTCCTCCGATCTGAAGAAATATTTCTAGTAACTTCAATAATATTTCATATGAAGTAGTTATCTACTTCTTTTCTCTGGAATCTTCCCATTTTTGTCAAAATTTCCTCAAGCCTCTACAGAGGACAGAACACAACACTCTGTGTTAATCATACATTCACTTACTAATTCTCTCATTCATTAATTCATTCAAAAGATAATTCACTACCTTCTGCATTCTGGATATTCTACTAAACCTAAAATTTTTATTTTTTTTTTAATAATTAAGAACATGTTTCTGTCTATGGGAAGCAGAGAGTTTGGTGAAAGAAACAGTCACCTTTACAAGTATTTGCAACAAAGTGATCTTATATCAAAGAAGACTCTAGAGAGTGCCATGGACTTCAAGGAGATCACACTGGTCAATCCTAAAGAAAATCAACCTGAATATTTTGGAAGGACTGATACTGAAACTCCAATACTTTGGCCACCTGATGTGAGGAGCCAACTCACTGGAAAAGACCCTGATGCTGGTAAAGACTGAAGGCAAAAGGAGAAGGCGGCAAAGGATGAGATGGTTGGATAGCATCACCAACTCAATGGACATTAACTTGAACAAACTCCGAGAGATAGTGGAGGACAGGGAAGCCTGCAGTGCTGCAGTCCATAGGGTTGCAAAGAGTTGGACATGACTTAGTGACTGAAAAACATATCAAAGTATTGCAAATGTTGATCATCACATAAGTATCAAAAGAGGTATATACAAAATTCTGTGGGAATTCCCAGGATTTCAAGACAATCTTGCCAGATCTACATTATTTAAGAGTGATATGTTCTGGAATCTATGCAGAATCACTCTCATTTTATTGTGCTAACAGACAGTATCTCTTTCTCGTTTGGAACTATCTTGTGTGATGATGAAAGGAACTGAGAGCCACACGGTCTAGCCTTCCCAGCCAAAGAGATTAGCAGGTGGACTGAGCGGTATAAACAGAGTAGCTCACACTACTGGACTGAATGACTGGTCTGAGAGGGGCTCGACATTCGAGCAGGGCCAGTATTTTCAGAAACTTTGTTCAGCCCTCCTTTGATCAAATTCTGTAAGGATGATAGTGGCTGGAATGGAGATATCAGAGTGTATCTGGCACCACAGAAAGAAGCTATCTGAGAAGTAAATCAAACGGAGCCAAGAATATAGGTAAGAAGAGCAAAAGAAAGGCTTGGTAAAACAGTTTGCTCTGTGATAACTTCCCCAGTCACACGAGTCAAGGGACTCCTGCCCTACCTGTTCCCACCCAAATTCTGAAAAGTATTTTTTTAAATTCAATACATTAATTTCATAATAATCTCTAACTACAGAAGCCAAACTGACATGGTATGGAGCCTGAGTGTGACCAGAACGTAGGGGTGACAGTAGGGAGTTGCACTGGATACAACTCATGACATAAGCAAGTGTTAAAGTAGACGTGCTTACATACCAGTGAGTGACCTTGAAATTTTCATGTGTGTTTTGTTTTTTAAAGGTTGTTAGAACCCACATTTTACAATGTTATAACCCACATTTTACAAATGTTGCATGAGCTAGTGCCACCTTCTCCAGATATAGCAGTAAAAGGAAGGAGGGGGGGGCCCGGGGGGGGGGGGGGGCTGTATACAAACACATGCAAAGATTCAGTGCCTGAGATCTGAGCCCAAAAGAATGTTGACTAGTTGACTGGATAACAGACAAGTATTCCTCAAGAGAGGGCATCTTTTAATATTAACAAAATATCTGATAGAGCTTCTCATTATCTCCCTGTGGATAAGACAGAGAGCTGTGGACCAAATGATACGATTAGTGGATATATGGCTAGTTTAAGAACTATATGTCAAACATTTGATTTTATAGATTTTTTTTATAAACATTTCACCCAAGTTTTACATAGCTCTGAAGCCTTCCCTGATTTGGTCAGAGCACCCAAAAGCTCAGACTTCTCTCCTATAGCACTAATAACAATCATAAATAATGACTCATTTTCTATAACAGATTATCTCTTTTTCTAAAGTCTAGACCCAGACATTCCCAAATTGCTGAGATCTTGGACCAGAAGAGTCAGAATTACCTGGGAACTTCTTAGAAAAGTACATTCTCAAGCCATGCCCTGGATCTACTGAAATAGAAAATCTGGGACAGGAACCTCCAGGGGAGTCTGATGTTCACCAAAGCTGAACAACAACTGCTCTGCAGTCTATGGAGACATGTGTCTTCTTCTGTCTGTCCTTACTTGGCTCTGCACTCATCACTCAGCACTCTGCATATAACCAGTGCTCAGTAAAGATTCACTGAATGAATGAGTGAATGAGTAGACACTCCACATTTTTCATGATGTGAATGAGGGTCTATTAATCAGGATTAGAGTGGTTCCGGTTACCAATTAAAATTTTCCTTAAAAGTGTACTCTATAGGCAGGCAGCATATTAAAAAGCAGAGACATTACTTTGTCAACAAACGTCCATCTAGTCAAGGCTATGGTTTTTCCAGTAGTCATATATGGATGTGAGAGTTGGACTATAAAGAAAGCCGAGTGCCGAAGAATTGATGCTTTTGAACTGTGGTGTTGGAGAAGACTCTTGAGAGTCCCTTGGACTGCAAGGAGATCCAACCAGTCCATCCTAAAGGAGATCAGTCCTGGGTGTTCATTGGAAGGACTGATGTTGAAGCTGAAACTCCAGTACTTTGGCCACCTCATGCAAAGAGCTGACTCATTGGAAAAGACCCTGATGCTGGGAAAGGTTAAGGGCAGGAGGAGAAGGGGACGACAGAGGATGAGATGGTTGGATGGTATCACTGACTCAATGGACATGGGTTTGGGTAAACTCCAGGAGTTGGTGATGGACAGGAAGGCCTGGCATGCTGTGATTCATGGGATCACAAAGAGTTGGACACGACTGAGAGACGGAACTGAACTGATAGGCAGGAAGCAAGCAAATAACTAAGTTTCAAAAACTTGAACATTACTGTGTCATACAAATTATAATGTTCAAAATCTGTATACCTCAAGAGCCATTTCCCTTGATGATGCTCTCCAAGCAAGGTGATAATAAGATCCAAAAGAGCATGACAGGACAATAAGAGTCAAAAGACAGTCGATGAATGCCCTGGGAAACATCATTAAGCCACCAACAAATTGCCAGGCTACTCAAAGCAAAAATAAATAACTCTTAGAAAGATGAAACTAGAACAAATGAAAATGTTGTAATAAAATTAGAAAATATTCAAATGGATGTGTATAATAGATGTGTCTTCACTATATCTGTTATCTAATTAAGTTCACATTGCTTTTTGTTCACTTCTGAAGCTAGAAACCTCTCAAAGTAAGACTTAGATTAGTTTTTAAAGAATCAGTGATATAAAAGAGATAATTAACAAGGACCTACAGTATGGCACAGGGAATTCTACTCAGTACTGCATAATGACCTATGTGGGAAAAGAATAAAGAGTGGATGTATGTAACTGATTCACTTTACTATATAGCAGAAACTAATATAAGATTGTAAATCAACTATACTCCAATTAAAAGTTTTTAAAAAGAATCACTGAGTTTATGGAGTGCTCGTACACTGTTTTCCTATATATCAAAAACACAAAAAGAGCATAATTTGTGTGTATCTGTGTACACAATATGCCTGTGGGTGTACACATGTGCCCATATATGTGTGTGTATGCATGTATATACACCCTGTACATTGTATACTTAATATGTGGCTCTACTTCTGTTCAGTTCAGTTCAGTTGCTCAGTCATGTCCGGTTATTTGAGACCCCATGAATCGCAGCACACCTTCTTTAAGCACAGGCTAACTAGGTTTTCACTGACATCATTACTCACTGACATAATAAAAACATGATTTTTGAATATTTTTATTATAGCAAAAACAAGATCCATTTGTATATTAAATCTTATTCATTTACTCTTCAGTAATGTTTTTATTGTTGTTCAGAGCTCAGTTTAGTTCAGTTGCTCAGTTTAGTTAAGTAGCTCAGTCATGTCTAACTCTTTGTGACCCCATGAAGCACAGCACACCCGGCCTCCCTGTCCATTACCAACTCTGGAATCCACCCAAACATGTCCATTGAGTCGATGATGCCATCCAACCATCTCATCCTCTGTCGTCCCCTTCTCCTCCTGCCCTTAACCTTTCCCAGCATCAGGGTCTTTTCCAATGAGTCAACTCTTCGCATGAGGTGGCCAAAGTACTGGAGTTTCAGCTTCAACATCAGTCCTTCCAATGAACACCCAGGACTGATCTCCTTTAGGATGGACTGGTTGGATCTCCTTGCAGTCCAAGGGACTCTCAAGAGTCTTCTCCAACACCACAGTTCAAAAGCATCAATTCTTCAGCACTCAGCTTTTTTATAGTTCAGCTCTCACATCCATACATGACCACTGGTAAAACCATAGCTTTGACTAGATGGACCTTTGTTGGCAAAGTAATGTCTCTGCTTTTGAATATGCTATCTAGGTTGGTCATAATTTTTCTTCCAAGGAGTAAGCATCTTTTAATTTCATGGCTGCAGTCACCATCTGCAGTGATTTTGGAGCCCAGAAAAACAAAGTCTGACACTGTTTCCACTGTTTCCCCATCTATTTCCCATGCAGTGATGGGACCAGATGCCATGATCTTTGTTTTCTGAATGTTGAGCTTTAAGCCAACTTTTTCACTCTCCTTTTTCACTTTCTGGAGAAGACAATGGCAACCCACTCCAGTACTCTTGCCTGGAACATCCCATGGACGGAGGAGCCTGGTGGGCTGCAGTCCATGGGGTCGCTGAGTCGCACATGGCTGAGCTACTTCACTTTCACTTTTCACTTTCATGCACTGGAGAAGGAAATGGCAACACACTCCAGTGTTCTTGCCTGGAGAATCCCAGGGACGGGGGAGCCTGGTGGGCTGCCGTCTATGGGGTCACACAGAGTCGGACACGACTGAAGTGACTTAGCAGCTTTCACTTTCATCAAGAGGCTTTTGAGTTCCTCTTCACTTTCTGCCAGAAGGGTGGTGTCATCTGCACATCTGAGGTTGTTGATATTTCTCCAGGCAATCTTGATTCTAGCTTGTGTTTCTTCCAGCCCAGCGTTTCTCACGATGTACTCTGCATATAGGTTAAATAAGCGGGGTGACAGTATACAGCCTTGACGTCCTCCTTTTCCTATTTGGAACCAGTCTGTTGTTCCATGTCCAGTTCTAACTGTTGCTTCCTGACTTGCATATAGGTTTCTCAAGGCCAAAATATTGGAGATTCAGCTTCAGCATCAGTCCTCCCAGTGAATATTCAGGGTTGATTTCCTTTAGGACTGACTGGTTTGATCTCCACGCAGTTCAGGGGACTCTCAATATCTTCTCCAGCACACAGTTCAACATCATCAGTTCTTCAGTGTTCAACCTTCTTTACAGTTTAAAGACTAGAGTTCCAAAGAATAGCATGGAGAGATAAGAAAGCCTTCCTCGGTGATCATTTTAAAGAAATAGAGGAAAACAATAAAATGGGAAAGAGTAGAGACCTCTTCAAGAAAATTAGAGACACTAAGGGAAAATTTCATGCAAAGATGGGCACAATAAAGGACAGAAATGATAAGGACCTAACAGAAGCCAAAGATATTAAGAAGAGGTGGCAAGAATACATAGAACTATACAACAAAAGATCTTCATGACTCAGATAATGAAGTGATGTGATGTGACGTGATGTGAAGTGATGTGATCACACGATGGTGTGATCACTTACCTAGAGCCAGACATCCTGGAATGAGAAGTCAAGTGGGCCTTAGGAAGCATCACTATGAACAAAGCTAGTGGAGGTAATGGAATTCCAGCTGAGCTATTTGAAATCCAAAAAGATGATGCTGTGAAAGTGCTGCACTCAATATGCCAGCACATTTGGACAACTCAGCAGTGGGCACAGGACTGGAAAAGCTCAGTTTTCATTCCAATCCCAAAGAAAGGCAATGCCAAAGAATGCTCAAACTACTGCACAATTGCACTCATCTCACACGCTAGTAAAGTAATGCTCAAAATTCTCCAAGCCAGGCCTCAGCAATATGTGAACCGTGAACTTCCTCATGTTCAAGCTGGTTTTAGAAAAGGCAGAGGAACCAGAGATCAAATTGCCAACAACTGTTGGATCATCAAAAAAGCAAGAGACTTCCAGAAAAACATCTACTTTGGCTTTATTCATTACACCAAAGCCTTTCACTGTGTGGATCACAAAAAACTGTGGAAAATTCATGGAAATACCAGACCACCTGACCTGCCTCCTGAGAAATCTGTATGCAGGTCAAGAAGCAACAGTTAGAACTGGACATGGAACAACAGACTGGTTACAAATCGGGAAAGGAATATGTCAAGGCAGTATATTATCATCCAGCTCATTAAACTTATATGCATAGTACATCATGCAAAATGCCAGGCTGAATAAAGCACAAGCTGGAATCAAGATTGCTGGGAGAAATATCAGTAACCTCAGATATGCAGATGACACCACCCTTATGGCAGAAAGTGAAGAAGAACTAAAGAGCCTCTTGATGAAAGTGAAAGAAGAGCGTGAAAAAGTTGGCCTAAAGCTCAACATTCAGAAAACGAAGATCATGGCATCTGGTCCCATCACTTCATGGGAAATAGATGGGCAAACAGTGGAAACAGTGTCAGACTTGATATTTTGGGGCTCCAAAATCACTGCAGATGGTGACAGCAGCCATGAAATTAAAAGATGCTTGCACCTTGGAAGAAAAGCTATGACCAACCTAGACAGCATATTAAAAAGCGGAGACATTACTTTACTGACAAAGGTCCATCTAATCAAAGCTATGGCTTTTCCAATAATAATGTATGGATGTGAGAGCTGGACTATAAAGAAAGCTGAGTGCTGAAGAATTGATGCTTTTGAACTATGGTGTTGAAGAAGACTCTTGAGAGTCTCTTGTACAACAAGGAGATCAAAACAGTCAATCCTAAAAGAAATCAGGCCTGAATATTCATTGGAACGATGCTGAAGCTGAAACTCCAATACTTTGGCCAACTAATGCGAAGAACTGACTCATTGGAAAAGACCCTGATGCTGGTAAAGATTGAAGGCAGGAGGAGAAGGGGACAACAGAGGATGAGATGGTTGGATGGTATCACTGACTCAGTGGACATGAGTTTGAGTAAGCTCTGGGAGTTGGTGATAGACAGGAAAACCTGGCCTGCTGCAGTCCATGGGGTAGCAAGGAGTCAGACACAACAGACTGAACTCAACTGAAAACATAAATTTAATTTGCCTTACTTAATATAAAAGAAAGTTCAGCCAAGAAAAGTTTAGCTAAAGAAACATGATTCCAAATTACTTTCAACCCACCTTAATGGAGGAAGGCAAAGAAACTCACTCCAGTATTCCTGCCTGGAGAACCCCCATGGAGAGAGGAGCCTTGTGGGCTACAGTCCATAGGGTCACAAACAGTCAGACACAACTGAAGTGACTTAGCATGCAATGGCTCTCTGCATATATTTTCTAAATAGAAATAGCTCTTACTTGGCCATTAACGTACATTCAACATCATACTTCATACTTCATAAATCCTTGCTCTTTAAAAGCTGTTAACGTTACTCTTCTGATTGAAATTAATAGATGTACTTCTAAATGAAAATGTTCATAATTTAAACTGTCCTTCCTTTGACCGATTCTAAGTACTTGTTATACTGTAAATATAAGAATATACTTTGTCTTAAGTATTGGGAAGTAAATTTAAAAAGCTTAAGGACTAAGGGTAAGATGAACAATTATATAAATATAAAAATTATAGATTAGAACCTAAGGACAAAAATCAACGTCATTATTTCAAAGATGCAAACACACACAAAGAATACTGTATCACAGCCACCTTAATCTCAGTTTCTCCTACTAACATAGACTGGTAGGCTAACTTTTTAATTAAGACAATGGCAGGTCAACTGCAGAGTTCAGGTTTGTATCCTTCCTCTGGCTAAGTGCCATTTATATGGTAATTAATTTGCATTTTCTAAATGCAATTACACAGCAATCTGCCATAACTGCATCAGCCTATGGCTGCATGGCTTTTATTGACTGAACCTACTGAGTAACCAAATAATTAAAGAGAAGTTAAACATTATCTTCATTCTGTGAGTCACAGAACACATTTTAAGGCTGTGCTCTCCTGATACTAATATTCCTGAAAAAAGTTAACTGTTTACAATAGCAGTAACTGACTGAGCACTCACTATGCAACAGGCCCTGTGTTAGGGAACCTTAAATTGAGTACCTCATGTATTTTCCTGGCAGCCCTATGAAGTAAGTACTGATATTATTCCCATTGTACAGATGAAAAACTCTTGAGACTTTGAGCACACAACATAGCACTTATAAGCAGTGTGTGTTAGTCGCTGTCATGTCTGACTCTTTGCAACACAGTGGATCCCCATGTCACCCTACCAGGCTTCTCTGTCCATGGAATTCTCTCCCAGGCAAGAATACTGGGAGTGGATTGCTTCTCTAGAGGAACTTCCCAGCCCAGGGATCAAACCCTGGTCTCCTGCATCGAATGCAGATTCTTTACTGGTTGAACTACCTACAGGGAAGACCTAATAAGCAGTAGATATGAAAATCAGAGCCATAAAAGTGGGCTTAGGAGTCTAAATTCTTAAATTTCCTCTGTGCTACTTAAACACACATGCTATGTATCTGCTCATTTAACTGTCTAAGGAACAAACTGTAGTCTGTTCAAAAGAGGAAAAGAGGTAGATAAATGAGGGATGTAGATGACTGAACATAGCGTGTACCTTTCCTTCCTCATCACATGGAGTGTGGATCTGGAAATAGTCTTTTGAGGTACAGGGAGGGCGCTCCATACACTCACTGGATCCTTCTTCTGCAACACAAGAATGCATTTCAGAAATGAGTCATTTATGTTGTGACTCTACAAAAAAGGCAAACATGAAAACAAGCAAACAAACAAAAAGCAGACAAGTGAAAAGTAAAAATAATCTTGCCAGAAGAATTTAGGTAGAACTAGTTAGGCCCAGAGCAAAGGAAGGCCTGGATTTTTATTTTTCCTAGAGCAATAAAATGTTTCCAAGGTACACAAGAAGCATATCATAGCCTTCTAAGAAAACATTAGATTTCCTCCATTATCACTACATGTTATAAATCTGGAACAAATTAAGTTTCTAAGTACATCTCCATGCCAACGAATCATCTAAAAGTACAATATGAATTTTTTTTAGGCAAGTATAAACATATCCAAAACAGCTACCTGGGGGTTGTGGAACAGAAAACATTACGGACAAAAAGAAAAGTTCTGCAGAAAGAGGTAATTAGAAGTCCTATTTTATCCACTAAGTATGAATTCATTTCAGGACTTTGGTTTCTGGCCCACTGTTTTCATCACATCGTATGACTATACACTGTCCACAAACATAAATTTAGCAGAAAAGATCAAAGAGTATAAATGGGAGACTCATCTTACCTGAAAATTGGGAGTCCTCATCACACCTGATGCATTCTTTGGCTCCCTTCTCAGAATAGGTGTTTCTGGGACACACTTGGCAGATGAATGAACCTGGTTTGTCGCTGAAGGTGCCGGGCTTGCATGGAAAGCATTCTGATGTGTAGGCCACCCCTGTGTGGTAATGGGAGACAGAGCATGGAGGGAGGGCCCTGTGTCACCCCGGGTAACAGGAGACAGAGCATGGAGGGAAGGCCCTGTGTCACCCTGTGTGGTAGCAGGAGACAGAGCATAGAGGGAGGACCCAACAGCAACAAATCAGTGTGTCCTTGCTTCTGCTACCAGAAGTGAAAGAGAAATATTAATAGTAAGCTCAACCCAGGTCTTTTATATACCATTAATTCAACATCACAAATGTATTTACTGTTTGCAGAGAGCTGGGATGCATACTGAATTGAACAATGAAGTATAGTGAACAGTTAAGAGATTCCGATTTGATAGAGGTATATAATCAGTGTATGAGATTCCACAGTAAGATGGCGGAGTAGAAGGACGTGCACTCATCTTCTGCAAGAACTCCAAAATTACAATTCACTGCTGAGCAACTGTCGACAGGAGAATGTTGGATCCCACCAAAAAAATATACCCCACTCCCAAGGGCAAAGGAGAAGCCCCAGCAAGACAGCAAGGGGGATGAAATCACATTTAGAACCAAACCCCATACCCATTAGAGATGCTCAGAGGGCTCAAACAAAACCTTGTGTGCACCAGAAGAGTCCTCAGAGATTGAGCCAGACCTGCCTTTGAGATCTGCCTTTGAGTGTTTGAGTGTCTCCTGTGGAGGTACAAGTCAGCAGTGGCCTGCCACAGAGGCAGAGGCTCTGGGTGCAGCAGACCTGGGTATGGCATAAGCCTTCTTGGAGGAGGTCGCCATTAATCCCATCATAGAGCCGCAGGAACTTACACAGGACTGGGGAAACAGACTCTTGGAGGGCACAAACAAAACCGTGTGTGCACCAGGACCCAGAGACTCCACAGAGACCAAGCCAGAACTGTGTTTGAGTGTCTCCTGCAGAGGTACAGGTGGTACGGGTCAGCAGTGACCTGCTTCAGGGGCAGGGTTCTGGGTGCAGCAGACCTGGGAATGGCATAAGCCCTCTTGGAGAAGGTCACCATTAACACGATCATAGAAGCACCAGAGCTTACCCAGGTCTGCGAAAACAGACTCTTGGAGGGAACAAACAAAACCTTGTGCACACCAGGACCCAGGAGAAAGGAAAGTGACCCCACAAGAGACTGACCCAGACTTGCCCGTGAGTGTCCAGCAGTCTCTAGCAGAGGCATGGGTCAGTGATGGCCTGGTGCAGGGTTGGGGGCACTGAGGGCAGCAGCACATGCATGGGACCTTTTGAAGGAGGCCGCCATTATCTTCATTACCTCCACCATAGTTTGGCCTCAGGTCAAACAACAGGGAGAGAACACAGCCCCACCCATCAACAGAAAATTGGATTAAAGATTTACTGAGCATGGCCCCACCCATCAGAACAAGACCCAGTTTCCACCTCAGTCAGTCTCTCCCATCAGTAAGCTGCCATAAGTCCTGTATCCTTATCCTTCAGAGGGTACACAGAATGAAAACCACAACCACAAAAAACTAATCAAACTGATCACACGGACCACTGCTGCTGCTGCTATGTCGCTTCAGTCGTGTCCAACTCTGTGCGACCCCATAGACTGCAGCCCACCAGGCTCCCCCGTCCCTGGGATTCTCCAGGCAAGAACACGGAAGTGGGTTGCCATTTCCCTCTCCAATGCATGAAAGTGAAAAGTGAAAGTGAATTCACTCAGTCCTGTCCAACTCTAGCGACCCCATGGACTGCAGCCTACCAGGCTCCTCTGTCCATGGGATTTTCCAGGCAAAAGTACTGGAATGGGGTGCCATAGCCTTCTCCGCACATGGACCACAGCCTTGTCTAATTCAATGAAACCATGAGCCATGCCATGTAGGGCCACCCAAGATGCACGGGTCATGTTGGAGAATACTAACAAAACGTGGTCCACCTGAGAAGGGGATGGCAAACAATTTCAGTATTCTTGCCTTGAGAGTCCCATGAACAGTATGAAAAGGCAAAAAGATAGGGCACTGAAAGATGAATTCTGTAAGTCAGTAGGTGCCCAATATGCTACTGGAGAACAGTGGAGAAATAACTCCAGAAAGAATGAAGAGATGGAGTCAAAGCAAAAATAAAACCCAATTGTGTATGTGACTGGTGATGGAAGTCCGATGCTGTAAAGAACAATACTGCATAGGAACCTGGAATGTTAGGTCCATGAATGAAGGTAAATTTGGATCGGATCAGTCACTCAGTCGTGTCCAACTCTTTGCGACCCCATGAATTGCAGCACGCCAGGCCTCCCTGTCCATCACCAGCTCCCGGAGGTCACTCAGACTGACATCCATCGAGTCAGTGATGCCATCCAGCCATCTCATCCTCTGTCATCCCCTTCTCTTCCTGCCCCCAATCCCTACCAGCATCAGAGTCTTCTCCAATGAGTCAACTCTTCGCATGAGGTGGCCAAAATACTGGAGTTTCAGCTTTAGCATCATTCCTTCCAAAGAAATCCCAGGGTTGATCTCCTTCAGAATGGACCGGTTGGATCTCCTTGCAGTCCAAGGGACTCTCAAGAGTCTTCTCCAACACCACAGTTCAAAAACATCAATTCTTCAGCGCTCAGCCTTCTTCACAGTACAGCTCTCACATCCATACATGACCACAGGAAAACCCATAGCCTTGACTAGACGAACCTTTGTTGGCAAAGTAATGTCTCTGCTTTTGAATATGCTATCTAGGTTGGTCATAACTTTCCTTCCAAGGAATAAGCGTCTTTTAATTTCATAGCTGCAGTGACCATCTGCAGTGATTTTGGAGCCCAAAAAAATAAAGTCTGACACTGTTTCCACTGTTTCCCCATCTATTTCCCATGAAGTGATGGGACCAGATGTCAATTGGAAGTGGTCAAACAGAAGATGGCAAGAGACAATATCAACATTTTAGGAATCAGTGAACTAAAAGGGATGGAATGGGTGAATTTAACCCAGATGACCATTATATCTACTACTGTGGGCAAGAATCCCTTAGAAGAAATGGAGTAGCCCTCATAGTTAACAAAAGAGTGTGAAATACTGTACTTGGGTGCAATCTCAAAATGACAGAATGATCTCTGTTCGTTTCCAAGGCAAACCATTCAATATCACAAAAATTTAAGTCTATGTCCCAACCACTAATGCTGAAGAAGCTGAATTTGAACAGTTTTATGAAAAACTACAAGACCTTCTAGAACACCCAAAAAAAGATGTCTTTTTCATTATAGGGGACTGGAATGCAAAACTAGGAATTAAAGAGATACGTGGAGTAACAGGCAAATTTGGCCTTGGAGAACAGAATGAAGCAGAGCAAAGGCTAACAGGGTTTTGCCAAGAGAATGCACTGGCATAGAAACACCCTATTTTAATAACACAAGAGAAGACTCTACACATGGACATCACCAGATGGTCAATAGCGAAATCAGACTGACTATATTCTTTGCATTCAAAGACGGAGAAGCTCTATCAGTTCAGTTCAGTCACTGAGTCGAGTCTGACACTTTGTGACCCCATGGACTGCAGAACTCCAGGCTTCCCTGCACATCAACAACTCAGCGCTTACTCATATTCATGTCCACAGAGTCAGTGATGCCATTCAACCATCTCATCCTCTGTCAACTGTTCTCCTACCACCTTCAGTCATTCTCAGCAACAGGGTCTTTTCCAGGGAGTCAGTTCTTCGCATCAGGTGGCCAAAGTACGGAAACTTCAGCTTCAACATCGGTCCTTCCATTGAATATTCAGGACTGATTTCCTTTACGATTGACTGCTTTGATCTCCTTGCATTGCAAGGGACTCTCAAGAGTCTCCTCCAACACCACAGCTCAAAAGCATCAATTTTTTGGCACTCAGCTGACTTTATAGTCCAACTCTCATATCCATATATGACCACTGGAAAAACTATAGCTTTGACTAGATGGACATTTGTTGGCAAAGTAATGTCTCTGCTTTTTAATATGATGTCTACATTGGATATAACTTTTCTTCCAAGGAGCAAGTGTCTTAATTTCATGGCGCAGTGATTTTGGAGCCTAAGAAGATAAAAGTCTGTCACTTTTTCCATTGTTTCCCCATCTGTTTGCATGAAGTAATGGGACCAGATGCTATGATCTTCATGTTCTGAATGTTGAGTTTTAAGCCAACTTTTTTACTCTCCTCTTTCATTTTCATCAAGAGGCTTTCAGTTCTTCTGCACTTTCTGCCATAAGGGTGGTGTAATCTGCATATTTGAGGTTATTGGTATTTCTCCCAGCAATCTTGATTCCAGCTTCTGCTTCATTCAGCACAGCATTTGTCATGATACACTCTGCATATGAGTTAGATAAGCAGGGTGACAGTATACAGCCTTGACATACTCCTTTCCAGATTTGGAAACAGTATGTTGTTCCATGTACAGTTCTAACTGTAGCTTCTTGACCTGCATACAGATTTCTCAAGAGGCAGGTCAGGTGATCTGGTATTCCCATCTCTTGAAGAATTTTCCAGTTTGTTGTGATTTACATAGTCAAAGGCTTTGGCACAGTCAAGAAAGCAGGAGTAGATGATTTTCTGGAACTCACTCACTTTTTCAATGATCCAACAAAGGTTGGCAATTTGATCACTGGTTCTTCTGCCTTTTCTAAATCCATCTTGAACATCTGGAGGTTCATAGTTCACGTACTGTGGAAGCCTGGCTTGGAGGATTTTGAGCAATACTTTACTAGCGTGTGAGATGAGTGCAATTGTGTGCTGGTTTGAGCATTCTTTGGCATTGCCTTTCTCTGGGATTGGAATTAAAACTGACCTTTTCCAGTCCTGTGGTCACTGCTGAGTTTTCCATATTTGCTGGCATATTGAGTTCAGTACTTTCACAGCATCATATTTTAGAATTTGAAATAGCTCAACTAGAGTTCCATCACCTCCACTAGCTTTGTTTGTAGTGATGCTTCCTAAGGCCCATTTGACTTCTCATTCCAGGATGTCTGGCTCTAGGTGAGTGATCACACCACTGTGCTTATCTGAGTTATGAAGATCTTTTTTGTATCATACTTCTGTGTATTCTTGCCATCTCTTCTTAGTATCTTCTGCTTCTGTTAGGTCCATACCATTTCTGTCCTTTATCAAGCCCATCTTTGCATGAAATGTTCCCTTGGTATCTCTAATTTTCTTGAAGAGATCTCTAGTCTTTCCCATTCTATTTGCATTGATCACTGAGAAAGGCTTTCTTATCTCTCTTTGCTATTCTTTGGAACTCTGCATTCAGATGGGTATATCTTTCCTTTTCTTCTTTGCCTTTCACTTCTCTTCTTTTTGCAGCTATTTGTAAGGCCTCCCCAGACAACCACTTTGCTTTTTTGCATTCCTTTTTCTTGGGGATGGTCTTGATCACTGCCTCCTGTACAATGTCACAAACCTCTGTCCATAGTTCTTCAGGCACTCTTATCAAATCTAATCCCTTGAATCTGTTTCTTACTTCTCTAAGGGATTTGACTTAGGTCATCCTAAATGGTCTAGTGGTTTTCCCTACTTTCTTCAATTTAAGTCTGAATTTGGCCTTAAGGAGTTCATGATCTGAGCCACAGTCAGCTCCCAATCTTGTTTTTGCTGACTGTATAAACTTCTACATCTTTGGCTGCAAAGAATATAATCAATCTGATTTTGGTGTTGGCCATCTGGTGCTGTCCATGTGTAGAGTATTCTCTTGTGTTATTTGAAGAGGGTGTTTGCTGTTACCAGTGCATTCTCCTGGAAAACTCTACTAGCCTTTGCCCTGCTTTATTCTGTACTCCAAGGCCAAATTTGCCAGACACTCCAAGTATTTCTTGACTTCCCACTTTTGCATTCCAGTCCCCTATAACGAAAAGGACATCTCTTTGGGGTGTTAGTTCTACAAAGTCTTGTAGGAGTAGCTCTATACACTCAGCAAAACAAGACCAGGAGCTGACTATGGCTCAGATCATGAACTCCTTATTGCCAAAATCAGACTTAAATTGAAGAAAGTAGGGAAAGCCACCAGACCATTCAGGTATGACCTAAATCAAATCTCTTATGATTATACAGTGGAAGTGACAAATAGATCAATGGATTAGACCTGATAGAATGCCAAAAGAATTTTGGACAGAGGTTCGTGACATTGTTTAGGAGGCAGTGATCAAGACCATCCCCAAGAAAAAGAAAAGCAAAAAGTCAAAATGGTTGTCTGAGGAGACCTCACAAATAGCTGAGAAAAGAAAAGAACCAAAAGGCAAAGGAGAAAAGGAAAGATATACCTATTTGAATGTAGAGTTCCAAAGAATAGCAAAGAGAGATAAGAAGGCCTTCCTCAGTGATCAATGCAAAGAAATAGAGGAAAACAATAAAATGGAAAAGACTAGAGAGCTCTTCAAGAAAATTAGAGACATTACAGGACCATTTCATGCAAACATGAGCACAATAAGGGACAGAAATGGTATGGACCCAACAGAAGCAGAAGATACTAAGAAGTGGTGGCAAGAATACACAGAAGAACTATACAAATAAGATCTTCATGATCCAGATAGTCATGACAGTGTGATCACTCACCTAGAGCCAGATATCCTGAAATGTGAAGTCAAATGGGCCTTAGGAAGCATCACTATCAAGGCTGGCTGTGGAGGTGATGGAATTCCAGTTGAGCTATTTCAAATCCTAAAAGATGATGCTGTGAAGTGCTGCACCCAATATGCCAGCAAATTTGGAAAACTCAGCAGTGGACACAGGACTGGAAAAGGTCAGTTTTCATTCCAATCCCAAAGAAAGGCAACTCCAAAGAATACTTAAACTACCACACAATTACACAATGGCACTCACACACAAGCAAAGTAATGCTCTAAATCCTTCATGCCAGGCTTCAATAGTATGTGAACCGTGAACTTCCAGATGTTTAAGCTGGATTTAGAAAAGGCAGAGGAACCAGAGATCAAATTGTCAACATCCATTGAATCATAGAAAAAGCAAGAGAGTTTCAGAAAAACATCTATTTCTGCTTTATTGACTATGCCAAAGTCTTTGACTGTGTGGATCACAACAAATACCAGACTACCTGACCTGCCTCCTGAGAAATTTGTATGCAGGTCAAGAAGCAATAGAACCAAACATGAAGCAACAGACTGGTTCCAAATAGGAAAAGGAGTACGTGAAGTCTGTACATTGTCACCGCGCTCATTTAACTTATATGCAGAGTACATCATGAGAAATGCTGGGCTGGAAGAAGCACAAGCTGGAATCAAGATTGCTGGGAGAAATATCAGTAACCTCAGATATGCAGATGACACCACCCTTATGGCAGAAGGCAAAGAAGAACTAAAGAGCCTCTTGATGAAAGAGGAGAGTGAAAAAGTGGGCTTAAAATTCAACATTCAGAAAATGAAGATCATAGTATCGGTCCCATTACTTCATGGCAAATAGATGGGAAACAATGGAAACAGTGACAGACTTTATTTTCTTCGGCACCAAAATCACTCTGTTGGTGACTGTAGCCATGAAATTAAAAGGCACTTGCTCCTTGGAAGAAAAGTTCTGACCAACCTAGATGGCATATTAAAAAGCAGAGACATTACTCTGCCAACAAAGGTCCATCTAGTCAATGCTATGTTTTTTCCAGTAATCATGTATGGATGTGACAGTTGGACTATAAAGACTGCTGAGCACTGAAGAATTGATGCTTTTGAGCTGTGGTGTTGGAGAAGACTCTTGAGAGTCCATTGGACTACAAGGGGATCAAAGCAGTCAGTCCTCAAGGATATCAGTCCTGAATATTCATTGGAAGGACCTATGCTGAAGCTGAAGCTCCAGTACTTTGGCCACATGATGGATGAACTGACTCACTGGAAAAGACCCTGATGCTGAGAGAGATTGAAGGTGGGAGGAGAAGGGGTTGACAGAGGATGAGATGGTTGGATGTCATCACCAACTCAATGGACATGAAGTTGAGTAAGCTCAGAGTTGGTATGGACACGGTAGCCTGGCATGCTGCAGTCCACAGGGTTGCAAAGAGTCCAACATGACTGAGTGACTGATCTGAACTGAATCAGTGTATAAGCTCAGCTATCAAAACAACTTTATTATCAGAAATGGAGTAAATTCTGATTCCTTCCAATTCTGTACCATTCTCTTCTCTCAGTGTCTACCAGTTCCCTTTTTCTCCACTGCTCACTAGTTACATACAGACAAGACCCACAAGACCCAGGGAAAAGCTGACTTTTCTTCAGGTTTGTAAGTCCAGGTACCACCAGCAGATGTCCCTATAACTAATGAGTTAGCTTCACAGGAAGAAGCACACTTATATCATAGTAAAATGTAAATCAAAGTTAAATAAAAGAGAAATCACTGCTTTAAGTAAAAGTAGCTCTGATAATAAACCATGCCAGAGCATACTGTCCACTCTCAGGAGTCAGAAAATGCAGTTAGTTAAGAGAGGCAAAAGGTGTAGGAGACAGGCCAAGATATTTATTTCACTGTTATTTTTATGGATACAGTCATGATCTGTATAAGTACTCTGCCAGCACAATGAAGTCTTCTTGAATGAAGAGCAGGCTATTAATAAAGATTGTTTTATTTTATTTCAAGACACCTACAATTGTCATTATTTTTACTTTCTCACAAAGATTAAATAATTCAGTTTAGGGACAGGGAAAACAAACAGCCAACTTGCCAGAAATAAAACCAGAGTCTCTAGGCCAATACGATGCTTAACCTGCTAATTTTTGTCCCATATCCCCTTGAACCAGCGAAACCAACAATGTAGTCAATATTTTAAAATGGGATAGGCGACTACTAAAAGAGACAGATGTGAAATACCTTCAATTGTGATGTTTTTTACCAACACTGGCTTGACTGCCTTGGAACCCATAAGGATGCCTGTAGTTCTCCAGTACAGTATGTTTGTGCCTGATTTCAACATTACCTGTAAAGAAAACACAAGACACTCAGGTTAGATAAACCATGCTACTTCCAACCATACCTATATCAAAGTTAATCCCCTATACACTTTTCAACACATTATAATGAAACACGATTATCTGGAACCCACAAATTTAAATCAACTACTTACTGAGACTTAAACTTTCCTTAAATTCACATTTTGTAAAAAAAAAAAAAAAAAAAAAAAGTTTGCCAACCCCAAAAATACAGTAAAGAGAGAGGAACAGAAAATTCTTCAAGCGTGGAAGAAGATAAAATGAATTTCAAATCATGTGCATGAAGACTTGGTTTATATTTAAAAGACTCAATTTAGATTGTGAGAGGCACTTAGCCCAATTACATACTGATTGCTATCACTATTCATAAGAAAATCTCTGGGCTCCGAAAACAAAAAGGTAATAGAATGAGTTTGCTTCCTTTTAAAATTACTTAACAAACAGCACTGCAACAGCAACAAAAGAAAAATAGGACTGTTCTTATAGAATAGCCTGATTTGACTCTATGGCTCCAGAATGTAAATGATACAATGTCTAATATTTGCTTCCTTTGCCACCAGAACATTTTTATCATATTACTTTTCCGATCAATTTCATGCTGATTCAGTCAAGTAAACTAATGAAAAGATGCTTACTCCTTGGAAGGAAAGTTATGACCAACCTAGCCAGCATATTAAAAAGCAGACACATTACTTTGTCAACAAAGGTCCGTCTAGTCAAGGCTATGGTTTTTCCAGTGGTCATGTATGGATGTGAGAGTTGGACTATAAAGAAAGTGAGTGCCAAAGAATTGATGCTTTTGAATTGTGGTGTTGGAAAAAACTCTTGAGAGTCCCCTGGACTACAAGGATATCCAACCAGTCCATCCTAAAGGAGATCAGTCCTGGGTATTCATTGGAAGGACTGATGTTGAAGCTGAAAGTCCAATACTTTGGCCACCTGATGCAAAGAGCTGACTCATTGGAAAAGACCCTGATGCTGGGAAAGATTGAGGGCAGGAGAAGAAGGGGATTACAGAGGATGAGATGGTTGGATGGCACCACCGACTCAATGGACATGAGTTTGGGTGGACTCCGGGAGTTGGTGATGGACAGGGAGGCCTGGCGTGCTACGGTTCATGGGGTCGCAAAGAGTTGGACACAACTGAGTGACTGAACTGAACTGAAGGGTGTTTTGCTTTCTCATTTGCCACCCTTATTCTTCTATGGAGTCTGGCTGGGCGAATTCAAGCAATATAAAATTAAAACATATCTGACTACCTCACCCTGCCAGAGAGTCAGAAAAGCAGTACATTAAATAATTTTCCTTTGTGTTAAATCTTTATAAGTGAAAAAAGCATATTTGCTGCCAAGGGTTACTTGTACCTTCAAAGCCCAGAGGACTGAAAGCTTAGGTGAATGGATCTTAATTTGTATTAATATCACTTCCAGGCATACAAATCAAAAAAAATTACTCTGAAAGGATGCATTATATTAACCACTCAAGGATGAGGTATCTGTTATAACACAAAGGCAAGGATGGATGGTCACTTATTGAAACAGTGTTCAATCTGCACGGCAGGCACCATGTTAGCACTCCCCATGTATCCTCTCAATGGACATGAGTTTGAGCAAACCCCGGGAGATGGTAAAGGACAGGGCAGCCTGGCGTGCTGCAGTCCATGGGGTCACAAAGAGTCAGACATGACTAAGCCACTGAATAACAAATGTATCCTCTCATTTAACTCTGCAAGATTGGCCCTATTTCTCATATGAACTATTAGAGTCAAAGAGACAAAGTCAATTGCCTAAAGAAACACAACGACTATAAGCCAGAGCTGCTGCTGTTGTTTAGTCGCTATTTCTGATTTTTGCAACTCCATGGACTATAGGCTGCCAGGCTCCTCTGTCCATGAGATATCCCAGGCAAGAACACTGGAGTGCTTTGCCATTTCCTTCTCCAGGGGACCTTCCCGACTCAGGGACCAAATTAGGGTATAATACTTTACCATGTTGTGTTCGTTTCTGCTGTACAGTAAGTGAATCAGCTATATGTGCACACATATGCCCTCTTTTTTGGATTTCCTTCCCATTTAGGTCACCACAGAGCATTTGGTAGAGTTTCCCATGCTATACAGCAGGTTCTCATTAGTTATCTATTTTATACCCAGCAGTGTATATATGTCAATCCCAATCTTCCAATTCACCCCACTCCCTTCCCCGCTTAGTGTCCAAACGTTTGTTCACTACCTCTGTGTCTCTATTTCTTCCTTGTAAAAAGGTTCATCTGTACCATTTTTCTAGATTTTAAGTCCATGTCTCACTCCAAAGGGACAGTGCCTCAAATAATAACAGATTCAGAGACTGTGTTACTTAATAATTGCCTTCAAACACTCAGGGTTGTCTTTAAAGAAATAAGCAGTTTACCAGACACAACCAGAAAGGGTAGAATTTTGAACAATGGGTAACAGATACAAAGCAGGTTTCAGCTCCAGACATAGATGAATTTTGTGATATGCAGAGCTGTGCAAAACTGGGCTCAGAACAGTCCCCAACAAGACAACTTTGAAAATCTCTCCTTGGGGTGACGGCAGAGAAAGCTGGATAAAAGAAACTCGGTTCAGTTCCATTGCTCAGTCATGTCTGGCTTTTTGCAACCCCATGGACTGGAGCACGCCAGGCTTCTGTGTCCATCACCCACTCTGGAGCTGGCTCAAACTAATGTCCATCGAGTCGGTGATGCCATCCAACCATCTCGTTCTCTTCATCCCCTTCTCCTCCTGCCTTCAACCTTTCCCAGCATCAGGATCTTTTCCAATGAGTCAGTTCTTCACATCAGGTGGCCAAAGTACTGGGGTTTCAGCTTCAGCTCCAGTCCTTCCAGTGAATATTCAGGACTAATTTCCCTTAGGATAGACTGGTTGGATGTCCTTGCAGTCCAAGGGATTCTCAAGAGTCTTCTCCAACACCACAGTTCAAAAGCATCAATTCTTCAGTGCTCAACTTTCTTTATAGTCCAGCTCTCACATCCATACTTTATTACTGGAAAAGCCATAGCTTTGACTAAATGGACTTTTGTCGACAAAGTAATGTCTCTGTTTTTTAATATGCAGTCTAGGTTGGTCATGGCTTTTCTTCCAAGGAGTAAGCGTCTTTTAATTTCACGGCTGCAGTCACCATCTGCAGTGATTTTGGAGCCCAAGAAAATAAAGTTTGTCACTATTTCCATTGTTTTCCTATCTTTTTGTCATGAAATGATGGGACCAGATGCCATGATCTTTGTTTTCTGAATGCTGAGCTTTAAGCCAACTTTTTCACTCTCTTCTTTCACTCTCATCAAGAGGCTTTTTAGTTCTTTGCTTTCTGCCATAAGGGTGGTGTCATCTGCATATCTGAGGTTATTGGTATTTCTCCCAGCAATCTTGATTCCAGCTTCAGCTTCATTCAGCCCATCGTTTCTCATGGTGTACTCTTTATATAAGTTAAATGAGCAGGGTGACAATATACAGCCTTGACATACTCCTTTCCCTATTTGGAACCAGTCTGTTGTTCCATGTCCAGTTCTAACTGTTGCTTCCTTATCTGCATTCAGATTTCTCAAGAGGCAGGTCAGGTGGTCTGATATTCCCATCTCTTGAACAATTTTCCACAGTATGTTGTGATCCACATAGTCAAAGGATTTGGCATAATCAATAAAGCAGAAGTAGACATTTTTCTGGAACTTGTTTACTTTTTCTATGATCCAATGGATGTTAACAATTTGATCTCTGGTTCCTCTGCCTTTTCTAAATCCAGCTTGAATATCTGGAAGTTCACAGTTCATGTACTGTTGAAGCCTGACTTGGAGAATTTTGAGCATTACTTTGCTAGTGTGTGAGATGAGTGCAATTGTGCAGTAGTTTGAGCATTCTTTGGCATTGCCTTTCTTTGGGATTGAAATGAAAAGTGACCTTTTCCATTCCTGTGGCCACTGCTGAGTTTTCCAAATTTGCTGGCATCTTGGGTGCAGCACTTTCACAGCATCATCTTTTAGGATTTGAAATAGCTCAAGTGGAATTCCATCACATCTATGGTTAGCTTTGTTCATAGTGATGCTTCGAACTCAAGGATCCATCCAATGCCAAGAGTCACTGATTAATATCTTTCATATTATTACCACATCTGTAAACTTATATACCCAGAGGTTCTGTATATTAATTCTGAGTAGACTTCATTCATGTAAATGCCTCCCTTGCAAAGCAGGACAGCTGAACTGTGATAGGAAAGAGCAGGGAGAGGGAGCTAAGGAGAAAAGAAAAGGAAAGAAAATAATACTAGAAAGAGCCTGAGTCCATGAAACTTAGGGGCAATTTCTTCCCTAACTAGAAATTTCTAAATTAAAAGATAATTTTTTTCTTAAAAATAAACTTTTAAAAATAAGTTTGAGAAAAGAAAGGAGAAGAATGGAGTTGGTATGAGAGAAGAGCAGAGAGAGACTTACAGAATGAGAGCCCCATTCTCCACTGTCTGTGAGTTTTACCCACTTGTCAGCGGTGGTGTCCATCTCCTGGCACTGATCATTCTGAATCTGTGGAGTAAACATAAGGGCCCAGTAAAGCTCAGTGAATGGTGTTTTTAATTAGATGTGTCACTCACCACAGGATAGGCTACAAGAGCTTCTTTCAACGTATAGGAAACAACAGCCACAAGTAATTATCAATAAGTAAACACACCAGATCTCTGGAGCCTAAATGACAACTGCATGAGTACGTAGTTCTAAGTGAATCTTTCTCATTATTGTAACAAAAAGACAAGCCCGTTAAGAAGTTGGAAATTGGGCAAGCAGGAGCATGGGAGGCAGAGGAGGAGAGGGGAGTTAACACTGAAAATTCACATAGAGGAGAAAAAGTCATTGCAAAAATGTAAAAGCTTGTGTTCACCATGCAGGCCCAATAGTATAAAAATAAAGTTTATTTTTATAAGATTTAGGGCCATTTAAACCTTAAATTAATAAATAAATGAAATCTGCTTTGTTTTCAGTTCCCCAAGACTTAACCCAAATGTGTACATAAGTGGCTATAGCCAAAGTTAAAGACCCCGGTTGGTATTTGGGGACAAATGTTGATACTCTACAGCAATTCAAATAAATACAGGGAGGCCTGGCGTGCTGCGGTTCATGGGGTCACAAAGAGTCGGACACGACTGAGCGACTGATCTGATCTGAATATCTTCAGCACCAAACATCTTGTGCTTTCCAGACAATTCTTCTAAAATATCTAGGAGTTGGGACATACCTCTCCAGGTCTACAAAAAGTAAACAGACATCAAAAATGTCTGTGTATTTTTTTTTACAGTCTTGACTTCTTGAGGCTATATTTACAGTCTTGACTTCTTGTAGCTCCTGCAATGCAGGAGACCTGGGTTCAATCCCTGGGTCAGGAATATCCCCTGGAGAAGGAAATGGCAACCCACTCCAGTATTCTTGCCTGGAGAATCCCTTGGACAGAGGAGCTTGGCGGGCTATAGACCATGGGGTTGCAGAGAGTCAGACATGACTTAGCAAGTGAGCACATAATAGTCAGCATCAAAGTAGGGTTGAAATAATATCTCATCATCTATACTTCCTCCAAAATGGCTATTTCTTTATTCTTTAAGTTATTTTTCCACTTCATTCATTCCCCTGACTAATTTCACAAACAGCATTAATATCTTGTCCGTAAGAGCTATTTCCTAAAGACTTGACTAACTAGAAAACAGATCCTTTTAACAGCCAAAACCAGAGAAAATCAGCTACTAAGGATATTTCCTTTAACTGAATTTAAGTATCATATTTATATTATAAGCATAATGACAATCAATACGAATGTTAAGCCATTTTTAAACAGATATAAACCCCTTATATACCTTTTTTGGTCCATATTTGCATAAACTGAAAGCTTTTTTCTCAGTGGATATCATACATCTAGTGTTATTTTGACAGTCTACTAGCATTCTGGAGATCTGAGTTATCTCGTTACTCATTCTAAAAGTAACTAGGAAAGGTATAACCTTGGTCCAATCACTTCTTCTGTCTAGGTTTGAGTTTCATCATTAAAAAAAAAAAAAAAAAAAGTATGTGTGGAGGGGAGAGCTGAATGAAACTCCCAGACTCCTAACATTAAATACTTTACTGCTTTCAATCTGTAACATTCACAGGTACATCTGCATCCTTTAATCTTCAAACATTCCCTTTCCATTAACTACTAGCAGGATGGACATAAGGCACTGACTCTCTGAGTCAATAAATTGTAACCTATTAAGCTGAAACATCAATAAAAGAGGAAACATAAACTCACCATCCCTTTTCAAGCCATAACCAGAAGAACAAAGGCATCACTGAGAGGAAGTAATGAAACTTCATGCCTTAAGAATATCTTCATTGACAACTCTCAAAGGACTTAATAGACAACACAGAACTAAATGTTTATTCAAACATATACAATTACCTTGCTTTTTAAACTTTATTTTAGTAATATTGCAAAAATATCCCATGGAATATGGAGTTATTTACTCTGAGAAGTGTCTTGCAAACAAAATGTAACTTAAAAAGCCAATCTGTTTGAATATTGCTTAACATCTTAAACTCATCAAAAGATATTAAGAGTTAAGAGGGTCCTTAAAAGGTCTGGTCTACAATCCTCTTTATGAAAAGGAATGTTGAGAGCTGAAAAGTTAGTTGTCCAGTAACACACAACCAGCAACTGCAGAGTTGGGACATGAGCCAGAATCTCTTGACTTTAAGTCTTAGGCTCATACATTCACAGAAAATATTTCTTCCTGGCAAACTTTTGATTTAGAAATTTCCATTATCAAGAGCAATATAAATTTGCTTTAGCATTATCAGTACATTTATTCCTGAAATCTGGGCCACAGAAACATTTTATAAGATATTTTCCCAGTTACTTGCACAACACACATACTTTTTTTTTTTTGGTTTAAGAAGTCAATCGGAACAAATTGTTCTCAAGCATTTGAGTCATTGCCACAACAAATATTTGCACAATTAGGTACAGTTTACATAAAAATAGCTAAATAATTTCTGTGGTAACAGTCTATTCTGTTAGACTATTATTTTATCCTATAGTCTTTAATGTTATTTAATCTCTTGCCAGAGGCATCAACTACCTCATCCTTTGATTTCTTTATATTGTACAAAACTGGGACAATCAGCAAGATACAGTTACTTCTGCTGCTACTGCTACTGCTAAGTCACTTTAGTCATGTCCAACTCTGTGCGACCCCATAGACGGCAGCCCACCAGGCTCCCCCGTCCCTGGGATTCTCCAGGCAGGAACACTGGAGTGGGTTGCCATTTCCTTCTCCAATGCACGAAAGTGAAAAGTGAAAGGGAAGTCGCTCAGTGGTGTCTGACTCCTAGCAACCCCATGGACTGGAGCCTACCAGGCTCCTCTGTCCATGGGATTGGCCGGGCAAGAGTACTGGAGTGGGTTGCCATTGCCTTAGTTCTGAAATATCACCCATTAGTACACTTAAATAATTCAAACATTTAAAATTGAAAAGAGAAGAAAAATCTTTTTAAATAAAAAACAAGATTGGTGAAAACATATTTTTAAACAAAGTAATATCCATCATTATAAAAAAAAATTAAATGAATCTCAGGAAATATATTCATCACACAAAAAGTCTCAACCAAATGGTCACCTAATGATCATATCCAAAAGGAAAACAACCCAAATGTTATTCTACAAGGAGAGAAATCAGAGGTAAAGAAATAATTATTAACCAGAAAATATTATAGAAAAAATAAATATTTCTTATCAAAAGCTTCAGTTAACACACACAAAAAAACGAGGCACACAATGAAATGGAAACAAATGATTAAGAGAAATTTTACATGAATGCCCTTTAAAAAGTGAATTCTAGAATATAAAAGGCCTTACAAAGAACTCAAAGAAGATGTTGTTGTCCACGTATTGGTACTCAAAGAAGACATAACCTGACTTCTTGAGGTGCACAGCATAGATCAAGGACACTGTGCAGTCATCACGATTGGACTCTATGTAGTTTCCACGAGGGACCCAAGAAGAGCTGTGGAAACAAAACCAATTCATGTCAGCATTCAGAAACCTCTCTGTTCACAAGTTCTATAACTGAGATTTAAAAGCAGTTCTGTCAACAAAGCACAGCAAAGTCTGAAATGCATGTGGACTCCAAAGGCCAACACCACTGCTTGAAAAAAGGTTCATGTCTTGTGGCAAATAACTTCCTAAAATCATCGTAAGATTATGCAATTAATGTGCTATGCAGCTGCTGCTTATCACCAAAAATGTAATCACTAGATAGCTGGTCACTAATTCTACCAGTCTTTGATGGAATTACTCTCAAATAATATCTAAAGTTTTATTTACAAACACATATTAGAAGGGGTGTCCATTTATTGAGAGAAGAAATCATTCTAGAAAAAGTCCTCTTAAAATGACTCTAAATACTTTTTAATGTTTATTTTGTGTTGGGGTATAGTCAATGAACAATGCTGTGATCATTGCAGGTGAACAGCAAAGGGCCTCAGTTATACATATACATGTATCTTTCTCCCTCAAACTCCCCTTCCCTCCAGGTTGCCACATAACATTGAGCAGAAAAAAAGAGAGAGAGAGCAGGAGAAAGTGGAATCTAAAACAAACCACAAAGGGACTTATAGATACAGAGAACAGAGTAGTTTTCTGTGGTTGCCAGGGAGGGGGAGCAGAGTAGATGAAGGGGATGAAGGGGTACCAACCTCCAGTTATGAATAAGTCATGAGGTTGTAAAAAACAAGATAAAGAATATGGTCAATATTGTAATAACTTATTGTGGTGATCGTTTCATAGTACATGCCACTGTCAAATCATTATGTAATGCTCCTGAAACCAGCATAATATCAATTTTCTATGCAACTGTTATATTTCAATTGTTTAAAAAAAAAGTACATGATCGGCCAGATGGAAAAAAATAATAAAGTGAACCTAAATAAAATGTAGATCACAGTGTCACAGTACACAGTAGGAGCAAAAGTCTGATAGGAAATTTTATCTAAAAAATAAAAGATTAAGGAAATATACTAGTGAACAAAAGTTGGATTGTAAATCTAACCATAAGCTAATTCTTAGATTAATCAACAGTGAGTCATGCGTCCACTTTTGGGCCAAGAAAGTTTCCAACCAGACTGTACGATAACACAACTTAATATCCTTCTCTTTGAATTTAACTTTCCATTTGGATTATAAGAGTGAGATTTTTGGCAAATTCTTTTTACTAACAACAAAAAAAAAAGACTGAGACTTCCACGTCTCAACATGACTCACTAATCGGTATTGGACTTGCCCTTTTCTTTAACAATCTAGTAAACTAAACAAAACACACAAGCCATGCTCAGGCACTGACACTAGACAGTGCAGGACTGAGTTCTTGACAGCAGGAAAATGCATGAGACAAAGCCCAAATTGACCCTCACCTCATTCATCCTCAGGACACTTTCCAGACTCTGGCACTGGGAGACAGCTCCCAAGCAGAGCACAGTGGTCTCACTGAGTAGAGAAACAAGGATGAATGTCTGGGGGAAGCTGAAATAACCAGAATTTACAGGCATGAGAAGCAAGAGAAAACAGGGGCTCCAGAAGTCCACATGGAGCTTCTCTATAGGCCCAGGCTTGGGGCTGGAATGTGCAGGCCTAGTAGAGAACAACCACTGCAAAACTAAGTCAAAATCAGAGAGGTCACTTTTATGGGTATTGCACGATCTCCAGGCCAGCCAGAGAGAAGAAAACTTAATAACCACATTGGACATTCATCTGAGACTCCAGAAGTGCCACATTTTAGGAATAAGGACCATGCCCTAGGGTAGGTATCCACAAACTTTTTCATAAAGGGCCAGAGTCCATAATTGGGGCTTTATGAACCATGTGATCTCTCCTGCAGTACTCCACTAGGCAATTATAGCTCAAAAGCAGCCATACTACTACTAAGTCGCTTCAGTCGTGTCCGACTCTGTGTGACCCCATAGACGACAGCCCACCAGGCTCCCCCGTCCCTGGGATTCTCCAGGCAAGAACACTGGAGTGGGTTGCCATTTCCTTCTCCAATGCATGAAAGTGAAAAGTGAAAGTGAAGTCGCTCAGTCGTGTCCAACCCTCAGCGACCCCATGGACTGCAGCCTTCCAGGCTCCTCCATCCATGGGATTTTCCAGGCAAGAGAACTGGAGTGGGGTGCCATTGCCTTCTCCGCAAAAGCAGCCATAGATAACATATAAATAAATGAGTGCAGCTGTGTTCCAATATAACATTATAAAAATGGAGTAGGCTACAGTGTGCCCTAGAGTAAAGACCATGAACTAGAACTAAGTGTGAAACCAATACAGAGCCACCTTAAAAAAATTCTAAATACCAGACCTAACAAGACACTCTTCTGGTAAATATGCTGCCTCCCAGAACAAAATCCAACGTCTTTTACACACAAGAAAAAATAATCCACATTCTCCACATTGTAACACTCATGATGCCTAAGATACATTAAAAATTTACTAGAAATGCAAAGAAGTGGCAAAATATGACCCTTAATTGACAACAAAGAATCAAAAGAAACAGACAAGTATTTAAGACAGCTTTTAAAAATATAATCAAAAAATATCAAGAGATGAATACAGTAAGAGAAGGCATGAATAATCTCAACTATTTTAAGGGAAATAAGAACTATTTTAAAAATGAAATGGAAATTCTACTGCTGAAAATTACTATTTGTGAAATTTAAAATTCAATAGATGAGCTTAAGATCAAGTTTGAAACTGCAAAAGAAATAATGATAGAGCAATAGAAACTATGTAATCTGAAGTATAAGAGAAAAAATGGGGGGAAAATGGAGTCTCAGTGACTGTGGACAATACCAAGTGGTCTAACTTACGTGTAAATGGAGTTATAGAAGGAAAATAGGGAGAAAAGGGGGCAGAAAAACATTATTGGTGAAAAAACGGCTTTAAAAAATTCCCAAATTTAATAACAATATCAACCTACAAATCCAGGAAGCTCAGTCAACTTCAAGCAGAGTAAAAATACAAAGAAAACCAATGCTTTCTTTGAGTCATGTGTCAACTTTTGGGCTAAAAAAGTTTCCAACCAGACTGTGTGACAGCACAACTTAATATCCTTCTCTTCAAATTTAATTTTCTATCTGGATTATCAGAGTGAGATTTTTGGTAAATTCTTTGTTTTTACTAACAAAAAAATAATATAAGACCAAGACTTCCACATCTCAACATGACTAGCAAAGAAATAGAGAACACATTATAAGCAAAGAAATACAGAACATATTATAAGTAGTCAAGGAAACAATGACACATTACATAAAAGGAAGCTAACCAACAAAATACAGCTAATTCTTCTTTTCTTATCACAAACAAGGGAGAGTTCAGAAGGTAATGGAACACCTTTAAAACACAGAAGGAGAAAGGTAAAAGTCCAGAGTCCTACGTCCAACAAAATATTCTTCAAACCTGAGGCTAAATAAAGATGTGTTTAGATTTCAAAAAGTTGAGAGAATTTATGAGCAGCAGACCTGCATGAAATGATAAAGAAAATTTTACAGATTAAAAAAATTAATACTGAACAAACGTTTAAGAAAATAGGAGAAAAGAGCATCAACAACCGTAAATACATAGATAAAAACATAAAGCTACAATTTTCTTAAGTTTTTTAAAAATTAACTGATTCTTTAAAACACATTTCATTGTATTACAGATTTATGATGTGTTCCTAAACGTATGATAAGGGTACAAAGGTAACTATACTGTTGTAAAGCTTTACATATTATATAAAAGTACAATAACAATACAAATTATACTTTAAGAATTGTAATTTGTAGCCTTTCCAAGATATTTAAAGATGTAAAAACACTAACTACAACAGAAAACATTGATAAATTGTACTTTTTCAAATTTCAAACTTTTGGTTATTTAAAAACACCCCTGATATTATACAATTTCAATACATATTGAAATATATATAATATTATATCTGAAATGTATTAATTGTTCAAACTAATCACTGTCATGTTACAATTTGTTCATATTAGATGTTTGTAATGTTTCTGATAATCAATAAAAGAGATTCTTGATACCTAAAAAAAAAAAAAAAAAAAAAAAAACACCCCTGAGAAAATGAGAAAGCAAAAGCTGCAGATAAAAGAACTATTTCACACACATATATGTATATGTGTATGCATATGTGTAGAGGTTAAATATTATACAGATTCATGACAAAACTTCCTTCATGTCAAGCATACACAAAGAACTACTATAGCTCAATAATCAACTGATCCAAAAACATAACAAATGGATAAATATTTGACACTTAACACATACACACACACCCACTAACATATGGACTATGAACATATGAATAGTGCTCAATACCTTTATAAAGAAGGAAATGCAAAAAAAAAAAAAAAACAAACAAACAAACACAAAGAAATACCATTTCTCATACATACACTAGAAAGACTAAAATAAACCAAGACTTCTGTACAATATTTTACAACGTAAATAGCTAGAATGCAAATGCACTGCTAGAGTCTAATGCTACAATCATTTTTAAAATCTCTGACAACTTCCTAAAGTTCAACACACATCTTCTATATGATCCAAGCAATTAAAAAGAAGTAAAAAGAAAGCAAGATTGGGTGGACAGAAGAAAGGAAGGAAGGAAAAAGGGAGAGGGAGGGAGGAAAGGAGACAAGCTTAGCAGTGATAGACTGAAATTTACACTGAGAAAATGATACTCAATACACTGAAAAATTTCTGTTTGTCATTCAATTTCTTTAATGAATAAGTAATTTCAAGTAGGAAAAAAAGCCATGTGAATATCTCCTGCTCACCAAAACAAAGATCTGAGGTCTTATAACATCCTGCTGGTACTCTCCTCTAAGAACTCTTTAAAGAATTTAAATTATACACACAAAAAGGTTTCACACATTATACAAAGGTACAATGTTCCTGTGAAATCTTTCATAAGCTGAAATGGTATAAAACAAAGAAGTAATTACTTTAGGACACAAATTAATTTACAAAATAAACTGTGAGAAAGCAACGATCCCACAGATACAGTTCAAAGTTACAATGACCTGATGCTGAGATGCTGAATGTAGTTCCCAGAAAGAGCTTAGTGAGGCTACTCTCACTGCACAGGGTGCAAACTGCCTCTAGGGTAGCTCCATTTGCTGCAAAATCAATGCTACACAGCATTTTTGCCTTTTTTTTTTTTTTTTTTTTTTTTTGTAAAAGCGAAAATCCTCTTCAGATTTCTTTTGGTTAACAAAAACAGGTACTAATTTAGGTCATCCATAAAAGTGAAATGACGTATTAAATAAAACAAATTCTGGAAAAGCAGAGGTTATCTGTGTGTGCGTGTATACACACATACATGTATTAATATATACACATACATGTATTAATATATATACATACATATACAACATGGGTTTGAACTGCACCACTCACTGATAACTCAGACAATTTTCACTAAATACACATTACAGTACTATTGGACCCATGGTTGGTTGAATCCACCAGTTGCTGAAGGGAGGATACAAAGGGCCAACTTAAAGTTATAAGTGTATTTTCAACTTTAAGCAGGTAGGCACTCACACCCCCATAATGCTGAAGGGTCAACTGAATTTACATGTGTGTACATTTATACACACATACATATAATTTTTCCTCTGGCAGAGGAACAAGAGATCAAACTGCCAACATCCGCTGGATCATGGAAAAAGCAAGAGAGTTTCAGAAAAGCATCTATTTCTGCTTTATTGACTATGCCAAAGCCTTTGACTGTGTGGATCACAATAAACTGTGGAAAATTCTGAAAGAGATGGGAATACCAGACCACCTGACCTGCCTCTTGAGAAATCTGTATGCAGGTCAGGACGCAACAGTTAAGACTGGACATGGAACAACAGACTGGTTCCAAATAGAAAAAGGAGTATATAAAGGCTGTATACGGTCACTCTGCTTATTTAACTTATACACAGAGTACATCATGAGAAACGCTGGGCTGGAAGAAGCACAAGCTGGAATCAAGGTTGCTGGAAGAAATATCAGTAACCTCAGATATGCAGATGACACCACCCTTATGGCAGAAAGTGAAGAAGAACTAAAAACCCTCTTGATGAAAGTGAAAGAGGAGAGTGAAAAAGTTGGCTTAAAGCTCAACATTCAGAAAATGAAGATCATGGCATCTGGTCCCATCACTTCATGGGAAATAGATGGGGAAACAGTGGAAACAGTGTCAGACTTTATTTTTGGGGGGTCCAAAATCACTGCAGATGGTGACTGCAGCCATGAATTTAAAAGATGCTTATTCCATGGAAGGAAAGTTATGACCAACCTAGATAGCATATAAAAAAGCAGAGATATTACTTTCCCAACAAAAGTCCATCTAGTCCAGGCTATGGTTTTTCCAATGGTCATGTATGGATGTGATAGTTGGACTGTGAAGAAAGCTGAGCACTGAAGAATTGATGCTTTTGAACTGTGGTGTTGGAGAAGACTCTTGAGAGTGAGTCCCTTAGACTGCAAGGAGATCCAACCAGTTCATCCTAAAGGAGATCAGTTCTGGGTGTTCATTGGAAGGACAGATGCTGAGGCTGAAACTCCAGTACTTTGGCCACCTCATTCGAAGAGTTGACTCATTGGAAAAGATCCTGATGCTCGGAGGTATTAGGGGCAGGAGAAGGGGACGACAGAGGATGAGATGCTGGATGGCATCACCGACTCAATGGTCATGAGTTTGAGTGAATTCCAGCAGTTGGTGATGGACAGGGAGGCCTGGCATGCTGTGATTCATGGGGTCACAAAGAGTTGGACATGACTGAGCGACTGAACTGAACATATAATTTTTATATATATAGTTAGAGAAATAATCCTAGTGCTATCTAATATTACGACTCTATATGATGAAATGACCATTATCAGAAGAGTAAAACTGTCTCTTGGCCGAGAGAGAGACTGCTAGAAAGCAAGAGGGATGAAGGGAAGGTAGGAAGGAAGGAGGACAAAACGTATCTACTTTCACAGCTAAATAATTCCCCAACATCTTTAGTTCAGGGTAAAAAATGTGAGTCATTTTTTATTTGAATCATTTTAGCTCAGGGGAAAAAATGTGACCATCCTTGTCAGAACGTAGCCAGAGGCTGGAAGTTTAATTGTACAAAACACAGGCACATGAAAGGGAATGTTAAATAGTCAATATAAGAAAACAGGAAGGGTGAGAACCCAAAGATAAAAATTCTGTGTTTTTTCAAAACAATTTAACCTTCTTCCAATATTGTCACAGGCAAAGCTATAATCTCCTATTAAAAAGGTGGAAATTAAGTAAAAGTGCTTTTTACCTTAAGTGTTTGGCCCATCCAATGTAGCAGAAAATCATCAAGTGTACAAATGAAGGTTATACATTTTTCCTTTTCAAGGAAAATTTTTAAAACGGAAAATATTCATTAAAATTAGAGAAGAGTTTATAGAACTACTGGCTTTAATATAGTTATAAATATATTAGAAAACTAAGTTGCTTTTCTAATACTTTTATTGCATTTTGCATACTATATATTATGTCCTAAGAGCAATTACTTTAACCTCATGAAAATTCCCTGGTGCTTTCCTGGTGGCTCAGATGTTAAAGCAATGCGGGAGACCTGGGTTCGATCCCTGGGTTGGGAAGATTCCCTGGAGAAGGCAATGGCACCCCACTCCAGTACTCTTGCCTGGAAAATCCCATGGATGGAGGAGCCTGGTAGGCTACAGCCCATGGATGTGCAAAGAGTTGGACACGACTGAGCGACTTCACTTTCTTTCTTTCATGAAAATACAGCTACATAATTCATAAGGACTGTCTAAAAAATATGACCATTTGCAATCAGTTTACCTATAGTGCTTGCTTCAGCAGCATATGTGCAGTTAGTTTACCTATAATCCCAATCACTACCAAGGTTATCCTCAACTTCTTTCTGGAAAAGAGCAACTACACCCTTTTCAAAGCTCCTTTGGATTCTTACTTGTTACAGCCCTCTGGCCTGCTATCAGAAGGGCCGACCACAGTGTCCATGAATGTTGCGACGTTGGAAAATCCAGCCGGCAATTCATCCCATTCGTCAAATTTGATGCCACTGCCCAAGGAGTAGGTGCCTTCACCACACTTACTGCATACCTGGTTCTTCATTTCTAGATACTCCCCAGAAGCACAGGAGAAAGCTGGAAGGCAAAATACATAACCCGTTAGTCATCACAGGCCCCCCTTCAATTTCCTTCCTTCATACCTATCACTAGCATTGTTTTTATAAAGCTCTGGTCATGTCACACCCTAATTAAAGTTTTCCAAAGTTTTCCTTATCACTACAGGGACTTCATAATTTGTCCCCACCCTATTCTACCAGGTTCATCACTTGACCAATTCTCTTCCAACCATAACAAAATTATTATCATTCCCAAAATATTTCATCCTCTTTCTTGTCACTCTAGTCTTTGGAGTTACTGACCAACCCATGTGCTCACCCTAAAAACTCCTGTTCCTAACTCAAAAATGACTCTCTTTATAACAGAAGATGGGTTCCTGCCCCTCCAAGCAGTCAACTGGGGATCCCACTGTATTCCTACAATACTCTTTTTATAACCGCTTCCCTTAAAGATAGAAAACAGAGAGACAAATATTACTTATCAATTGATGTGAGACTTTGAGGTTCAAAAAAAACAGGCATCATTATTTTTGAATATTAGCTAATTGTACCTGGCTAATACTAAGTGCAAATAAAAGGTTTATCCGAAAAGAGGGGATATATGTATACATGGGCTTCCCAGGTGGTGCCACTGGTAACGAACCCCCTTGTCAATGCAGGAGACATAAGAGATGCAGGTTCAACCCCTGGGTCAGGAAGATCCCCTAGAGAAAGGCATCACAACCCACTCCAGTATTCTTGCCTGGAGAATCCCATGGACAGAGGAGCCTGGTGGGCTACGGTCCATGTGGTTGCATGACTGAAGCGATTCTGCATGCATGCATGCATATGTATACATATGGCTGATTGACTTTGCTCTATAGCAGAAACTGACACATCAGTATAAAGCAACTGTATTCAAATAAAATATAAAATAAAAATGAAAGAAAAAGGTTGATCCAGTGAGTAACATAAACACAAAGGGGGTAACAAGAGGGTAGTGCTTCATGTGTATCAGCTAAACAAGTATCCCCACTCTGAAACCATGAGTCCACATTTTCAATATTCATAACTCTCACCCAGTCATTTCCACACCCTCCACTTTTCTTTTTTTTAACTGATGCCAGGCTCTGTGCAAATCCTCAGACGGAACCAGAGACAGAAGCTACAGGCAAAGTGCAGAACAGATGACACAGTTACAGAAAAGACGGCAATTCTTCTGCTGTTATTACTCATTCAGCAAACACAGATCTATGTCCCCCAAATGTGTGGTTCTGTGCTCAGGGCAGTATTAGTGACTCAAACATAGCAAAGAGCTTTCTAATCCTTTAATCAGGATATTAAAGAAACAAGAACAAAATAAAACCTCCAAATTACCCGATGAATAAAAACAAATCTCCCAGCTGACAGTGAAGCAGCAAAACCTCACATTTAGATAGATTTCCCTTTTAGAATACATTTGGAAATGTGGAAAAAATAAAAACAATTTTGAAAAAAAAATTAAAGAATTAGAGCTAAGCATCCTGTATCCTGCATCGAACCTGGACTGGTGATTTGTTTCTTATATGGTATTATACATGGATGCTTGGGGCTGGTGCACTGGGATGACCCAGAGGGATGGTACGGGGAAGGAAGTGGGAGCAGGGTTCAGGATGGGGAACACATGTACACCCATGGTGGATTCATGTTGATGTATGGCAAAATCAATACAACATTGTAATTAGCCTCCAATTAAAATAAATAAATTTAAATTAAAAAAACATAGAATTAATGCTAAAACTCATATTCATCTACTTACTTATCCAATGAATAAACGCTTTCTTCAAAAAAGTTTAAGATACGGAAAAATGAACTTCTAACTCTCAAATTAGCAGGATATCAGAAAATAAGAAAAGATTAGGCAAAAAGTATTACATGCTGGCTACAAGGTGAAAACTCTCTCGGATCAAGCTGTACCACTTCCAAACTGTGACTTTGAGTGAGGTACTTCAGGCCTCTGTTTTTGTTTATGAAAAATCAGATAATAATCATAGTATTGCCCTATAGGGATATACTGAGAAAATACAGTACAAAGTGGTCTGTACAGCTTCTTGCATTTAATAAATGTTCACAACATATGGTTGTGATCACTACCAACACAACCAAGAGAGAAATATAGTAATAAAAATTTTTTTTATTTTACTTTGTATGGTTTATAGGTCTTCTAGTATGGCAACCCATGCCAGTGTTCTTGCCTGGAGAATCCCAGGGACGGGGGAGCCTGGTGGGTTGCCGTCTATGGGGTCACACGGAGTCGGACATGACTGAAGCGACTTAGCAGCAGCAGCAGCAGTAAACTGATAAACAATATCATAAACCAGGAGCATACATTATACCAAATCAAGAGTCAGCAAGACCAGGAGCTCACTGTGGCTCAGATCATGAACTCCTTATTGCCAAATTCAGACTTAAATAGAAGAAAGTAGGGAAAACCACTAGACCACTCAGGTATGATGTAAATCAAATTCCTAATAGTGCAAGTGAGAAATAGATTTAAGGGACTAGATCTGATAGACAGAGTGCCTGATGAACTATGGACAGAGGTCTGTGACACTGTACAGGAGACAAGGAGCAAGACCATACCCAAGGAAAAGAAATGCAAAAAACCAAAATGGCTGTCTGAGGAGAACTTACAAATAGCTGTGAAAAGAAGAGAAGCGAAAAGCAAAGGAGAAAAGGAAAGATATACCCATTTGAATGCAGAGTTCCAAAGAATAGCAAGGAGAGATAAGAAAGCCTTCCTCAGCGATCAATGTAAAGAAATAGAGGAAAACATAGAATAGGAAAGACTAACATTTCATGCAAAGATGGGCTTAATAAAGGACAGAAATGGTATGGACCTAACAGAAGCAGAAGATATTAAGAAGAGGTAGCAAGAATACACAGAAGAACTGTACAAATCCAGATAATCACGATGGTGTGATCACTCACCTAGAGCCAGACATCCTGAAATGTGAAGTCAAGTGGGCCTTAGGAAGTATCACTATGAACAAAGCTAGTGGAGGTGATGGAATTCCAGTTGAAGTTATTTCAAATTCTAAAAGATGATGCTGTGAAAGTGCTGAACTCAATATGCCAACAAATTTGGAAACTCAGCAGTGGCCACAGGAATGGAAAAGGTCACTTTTCATTCCAATCCCAAAGAAAGGCAATGCCAAGGAATGCTCAAACTATGGCACAACTGCACTCATATCACACACTAGTAAAGTAATGCTCAAAATTCTCCAAGCCAGGCTTCAGCAATACATGAACGGTGAACTCCCAGATGTTCAAGCTCGTTTTAGAAAAGGCATAGGAACCAGAGATCAAATTTCCAGCATCCGCTGGATCATCAAAAAGCAAGAGAGTTCCAGAAAAACATCTTTTTCTGCTTTATTGACTATGCCAAAGCCTTTGACTGTGTGGATCACAATCAACTGTGGACAATTCTGAAAGAGATGGGAATACCAGATCACCTGAGCTGCCTCTTGAAAAAACCTGTATGCAGGTCAGGAAGCAACAGTTAGGACTGGACATGGAACAACAGACTGGTTCCAAATAGGAAAAGGAGTATGTCAAGGCTGTATATTGTCACCCTGCTTATTTAACTTATATGCAGAGTACATCATGAGAAATGTTGGGCTGGAGAGTGCACAAGCTGGAATTAAGATTGCCAGGAGACATATCAATAACCTCAGATATGCAGATGACACCACCCTTATGGCAGAAAGTGAAGAAGAACTAAAGAGCCTCTTGATGAAAGTTCAGTTCAGTTCGGTCGCTCAGTTGTGTCCGACTCTTTGCAACCCCATGAATCGCAGCACGCCAGGCCTCCCAGTCCATCACCAACTGCTGGAATTCACTCAAACTCATATGTATCCAGTCAGTGATGCCATCCAGCTATCTTATCCTCTGTCGTCCCCTTCTCCTCCTGCCCCCAATTCCTCCCAGCATCAGGGTCTTTTCCAATGAGTCAACTCTTCCCATGAGGTGGCCAAAGTACTGGATTTTCAGCTTCAGCATCAGTCCTTCCAATGAACACCCAGGACTGATCTCCTTTAGAATGGACTTGTTCGATCTCCTTGCAGTCCAAGGGACTCTCAAGAGTCTTCTCCAGCACCACAGCTCAAAAGCATCAATTCTTCAGTGCTCAGCTTTCTTCACAGTCCAACTCTCACATCCATACGTGACCACTGGAAAAACCATAGCCTTGACTAGACAAACCTTTGTTGGCAAAGTAAAATCTCTGCTTTTCAATATGCTATCTAGGTTGGTCATTACTTTCCTTCCAAGGAGTAAGCGTCTTTTAATTTCATGGCTGCAACCACCATCTGCAGTGATTGTGGAGCCCAAAAAAATAAAGTCTGACACTGTTTCCTCAGCTATTTCCCATGAAGTGATGGGACCAGATGCCATGATCTTCATTTTCTGAATGTTGAGCTTTAAGCCAACTTTTTCACTCTCCTCTTTCACTTTCATCAAGAGGGTTTTTAGTTCCTCTTCACTTTCTGCCATAAGGGTGGTGTCATCTGCATATCTGAGGTTATTGATATTTCTCCCAGCAATCTTGATTCCAGCTTGTGCTTCTTTCAGCCCAGTGTTTCTCATGATGTACTCTGCATATAAGTTAAATAAGCAGGGCAACAATATACAGTCTTGATGTACTCCTTTTCCTATTTGGAAAGGTAAGAGGAGAGTGAAAAAGTTGGTTTAAAGCTCAACATTCAGAAAACTAAGATCATGGCATCTGGTCCCATCACTTCATGGCAAATAGATGGGGAAACAGTGGAAACAGTGGCTGACTTCATTTTGGGGGGCTCCAAAATCACTGCAGATGGTGATTGCAGCCATGAAATTAAAAGACGGTTACTCCTTGGAAGGAAAGTTATGACCAACCTAGAGAGCATATTAAAAAGCAGACACATTACTTTGCCAACAAAGGTCCATCTAGTCAAGACTATGGTCTTTCCAGTGGTCATGTATGGATGTGAGAGTGGACTATAAAGAAAGTTGAACACCAAGAATTGATGCTTTTGAACTGTGGTGTTGGAGAAGACTCTTGAGAGTCCCTTGGACTGCCAGGAGATCCAATCAGTCCATCCTAAAGGAGATCAGTCCTGAACATTCATTGGAAAGACTGGTGTTGAATCTGAAACTCCAATACTTTGGCCACCTGATGTGAAGAGCTGACTCACTGGAAAACATCCTGATGCTGGAAAAGACTGAAGGCGGGAGGGGACGGGGACAACAGTGGATGAGATGGTTGGATGGCATCACTGACTCAATGGACATGAATTTGAGAAAATTCCGGGAGTTGGTGATGGACAAGTTGTGGCGTGCTGCAGTCCATGGGGTTGCAAAGAGTCAGACATGACTGAGCAACTGAAGTGAAATGAAGAGCCAACAATCTAGAGCTCACAGGCCAAACCTGGCCTGCTGCATGTATTCATAAAGTTTTATTGAAACATAGTCACAACTATTCACTTATATGTTATCTATAGCTACTTTCACATCACAGTGTCAGAGATGAATAGCTGTGAGAGAGACTGCACTGCATGTCAAGCTGAAAATATGCACTTTCTGATAAAACAAAGTTATCTTTGAAGACAGTTAGTCTAGTGTCCAAAACTGTACTTTTAACTTAATTAGTAAGAAGTAATTTTTTGATAAGTGGACCACAGGATCTAAAAAGGAGGTAACTGTTATTCCAAAGAGAACTCATTATCCTTTAAAGTCATTAAGAATATCCTCAACTCTTTCAGAGGTATTTCCTTATCTAAGGTCAGAAGGAAAACAGAGAGAATGTTACTGGTGAATGTATTGACTATTTATAACATAGTCAGTTCTTTTTACTCATAACAGTTATACAGAGTTATCATCAAAAACTACCCTGTCGAATAATAAAACACTGCTCCTGGGGAAATACAGGGTTAGACACCTGGGATTCTCTGGTCACAGTATCTTCTTCAACAAATCAATATAGAACCTTGTTTTATACATTTTTCAGCTGAAAAACATCTTATTTAAAATATATTGCTGCTTCGTTATACTTGAACTAAGCTTATTTAACATATGAATTTTCTCCAAAAGGCAAAGGACAGCCTTCTTGTACTTAGGATCGCTGGCCAGCACTTCAGCACTATTTTAAATGGTAAATTAAGCAATAAAAAGCACACAAAAAATGGAAAACATGGCATTGCTGCTGCTGCTAAGTCACTTCAGTTGTGTCCGACTCTGTGCGACCCCATAGACGGCAGCCCACCAGGCTCCCCCGTCCCTGGGATTCTCTAGGCAAGAACACTGGAGTGGGTTGCCATTTCCTTCTCCAATGCATGAAAGTGAAAAGTGAAAGTGAAGTTGCTCAGTCATGTCCGACTCTTAGCGACCCCATGGACTGCAGCCTACCAGGCTCCTCTGTCCATGGGAGTCTCCAGGCAAGAGTACTGGAGTGGGGTGCCATTGCCTTCTCCGAACATGGCATTAAATAGACTATTAAAAGGACATTATTGGCAGTATGTGAAATAAGATGGCAGTGTCACTTTCTTTGACCTCAGCTGGGACCACGTGATCAGGAGATCCATTTTTACTGCTTTCCACATGTTGGCGAATGATAGCAAATGTATCACATGGATTGATTTGATACAAATAAATTATTTAAGGTAGGTAAATTTACAAATATAGAATCCCTGAATAATAAAGACTTTCAACAGACCTGTGAAGGAGAAAGATATCATGCCCATTTGCCAGAAGAGGAAACTGAGGCACAGTACATTTAAATAACCTGATTAGAAAGTTATCTAGTTAACAAGTGGCTAAGATGATATTCAGATTTATCTCTCTAATTCTAAAGCTCAAGTCCCAAGAAAATTCAATTCAAAGAGTAACTATTATAATCAATGCAAAAGGACAAGTAATTTAAAATTAATTCATTATTATACTTCATATTTTTCTTCATTTGCTGTCTTGAACTGTTCAACAATATTCATGTGCATTACAAAGCAATAACAATTCCTTACACACACATCTTATGAAAATTTTAATATAACTAACACACACATATTTACAAAATATTTTAGCAAGTTACTAACTTCCATAGGTCTCAGTGCCCACACTTATAAAAGGAAAATAGTAATTATATATCTAAGCGTTTGGGGAATAAATGAGATATTCAATATAAAACATTTAGCAGCATGCCTGAGATAAAGCATGTAATAACTGTTTGCTATAATTATTAGTAATATAATTCAGAGGTCTGGGACAATAAGAATTCTGCCACTGAACTGATGATTTTACCTCTGTTTAGAATAATTACATGGTCAAAGTTAGTCTAATAGATATAAGGCCTTTAACAATACAGAAGAGCTAAAGAGTCTATAGCTTTTGTATTTTAATTACTTTTTCCTGCTCAATCTCTTTTTCCATCCTGGAAGTCAGCTCTAGAGTCACACATCAAAGACAAGGGCAAGCCACACATTCTTATTAAACTCTTATTTACTCCATGAGATGATGTCAAGACAACCATACTGACTTCCTCTGGCAGGCACCAGCGAGAACCAGCTTTTCCTTTTCTTGTATCTACTAACTACATCTACTTTCTACTATTTAACTCTGCTTTCTTGGTCTTTGGATTTCAGTCAGATTTCAAGGATTTTTATAATCTAAAGGACTAAACTTTTCATTCAAATTTATATACAGTACAACATAAGACTCTTTTTAAAAAAATAAAGTAGCTAATTTACAATGTTGTGCTAGTTTCTGATATTTTCTCCCAGTCCATAGGTTGTCTTTTCATTTTGTTAATGCTTTCCTTTGCTGTGCAAAAGCTTATATGGCTGATTAGGTCCCGTTATTTATTTTTGCTTTTATTTCTATTGCTTTGGGAGACTTAACTAAGAAAATACTGCTATAATTTATGTCAGAAAATGTTTTGCCTAAGTCCTCTTTTAGGAATTTTATGCTGGCATGTATTATATTTAAGTCTTTATTTTTGTGTATGGTGTGAGGGTATACTCTAATTTCATAGATTAATAGAAGACTCTTTCAACAAAAACTGGATGACAGTTATTGTGTATAGCTGTTTTCACTCTTGTGAATGTGAGTTTGACTCTATTTCATTTAAAGAATTAATCATTTCTCATCTAAATACTATTTTTTCTTCAACAACCTTGAATCCTAGAGTAACTGTATGGAAGATAAGCAAACTCCAAAGTTCTGGTATGAGAAGACAAAGCTCTTATTTGAGTATGGTCACACACTACTTAACAGTGGGATCAGCCTGGGATTTCATACTTTACCTAAGCATCCAGTAAAAGTGATGTTAAAAATCCAACCTTCTTTTATATATATATATATATATGTATATATATATATACACTTTATATATACATTATATATATATACATCACACACACACACACACACTCAACCATAAAAAGAACAAAGTTTTGCCATATGCAACAACATGGATGGACTTGGCATGCATTTTGCTAAGTGAAATGAGTTATACAGAGACAAATGCTGTATGATATCACTTATGTGTTGAATATAAAACAATACGATAAACTAGTGAATAAAACCAAAAAGAAGCAGACTAACTGCTAAAGAGAACAAACCAGTGGTACCAATGAGGAGAGGGAAAGCTGGGGGGTGGGGGGGGGGACAACATAGGGGTATGGGATAATTTTAAAAAGGGTTTTATGGGATTATATAAAATCATGTGTATGAAATTTTTGAAAATTTTAAGGCATTATAGAATATAAAGAATCTTTCATTCAATAAAAAAGTAAAAAAACTCAACCTCTTAAAATCCAAACTGTAAACAAGAAGTCATTTGCTAAATTCAGTATTCTTTTTCTCAGCTTTATACTTCTTTCCTGACATCTTTCCACTACTATAAAAAGTGAAAGACGCAGGTGTAAAAAAATCAGGTGACCAACCAGCAAATGGCTGGGTAATTTACTTAACCCTCCTTGACTCCATTCATTCACATTTCAAGGAGGTCACCACTTTCCCCTCCTCTCTCACAAAACTGCTTGTGGTCCTATGAAAGACTGAAAACTACTCTGAGAATAAAAATATGACATGAAAATTTAAGGCTTTACCATCTTCAAGCAACTGCCCTATATAATGTACCAAATAATGGTTTCTAAATTGAATCATTTATATGCTGATTATCATCTATGCTTTATGCCTAAAAATTTTTTTAAATTTATTTTTAATCTTTTCACCACAAGGGCCTCTTAGTGGTGCTTTTCTTCCTTCAGAGACCTCATGCTTTGAAAGATCAGATCAGATCAGATCAGTCGCTCAGTCGTGTCCGACTCTTTGCGACCCCATGAACTGCAGCACGCCAGGCCTCCCTGTCCATCACCAACCATAATGGCTATCAATTACATTTATTCATAATTCATCCAGTTTTCCTATTTTAACTCAAAGTTATTTGTTACTAAAATTTGTTTTCTGAACAGTAAACAGCAATAAGCAGTAATAAAAGAATTTTCAACTTACTTGTTCAATGAAATACTGATGATATAGGGTGCCTATGCCCTCTTGTTATAGGTAAATGCATGGGAATCACACTGCATTATTTCATTCAGTGGGTATCTCTTGAGGCTCCAGTACTGAGTAGGCAAACACTAGTCACCAAGGGTATTCAGTGAAGATGGAAACAGTCCCTACTCTCATGAGGCAACTAATCTAGTCTAGACTTACCTTCCTCAAAACAGATGGAATTCACAATTCACTAAGCTAAATTCACTGTAGAAATATATAATATCTAATCAGTTAACATAATAACTAAACAAATTGCATATGTTTATGGGAAAATGATTAATTAAATCAATCTCAGAATTAAGATGAGCCAATACATTTATTTTCTTCAATTGTCTCATTTTATTTACATAAGATCAAGAAAACAAGGTTAGAGCTGTATGCATTGTCTTTACTGACTACAAAAGAAGAACTCTCTTCCAGCTATTATTATTCATGGCCATTAAGGAAAGTACAAACAGGAAAAATAATGCATAAATTGTGAGTTTCAAAAATGACATATTTTACCTTTTCACTTACACAGGTCAAGAAGCAATAGTTAGAACCAGACATGAAACAATGGACTGATTCCAAATTGGGAAATGAGTGTCAAGACTGTATATTGTTATTCTGCTTATTTAATTTCTATGCAGAGTGCTGCTAAGTCACTTCAGTTGTGTCCGACTCTGCGCGATCCCATAGATGGCAGCCCACCAGGCTCCTCCATCCCCGGGATTTTCCAGGCATGAACACTGGAGTGGGTTGCCATTTCCTTCTCCGATGCATGAAAGTGAAAAGTGAAAGTGAAGTCGCTCAGTCGTGTCCGACTCTTAGCGACCCCATGGACTGGAGCCTACCAGGCTCCTCCGTCCATGGGATTTTCCAGGCAAGAGTACTAGGGTGGGGTGCCATTGCCTTCCCCCTCTATGCAGAGTACATCATGCAAAATGCCAGGCTAAATGAAGCACAAGCTGGAATCAAGATTGCTGGGATAAACATCAATAACCTCAGACATGCAGATGACACCACACTCATGGCAGAAAGTAAAGAAGAACTAAAGAAGAACTAAAGAGTCTCGTGAAAAAGCTGGCTTAAAACTCAGCATTCAGAAAACTAAGATCATGGCATCTGGTCCCATCACTTCATGGCAAATAGATGGGGAAACAATGGAAACCATAACAGACTTTATTTTCTTGGGCTCCAAAATCACTGCAGATGGTGATTGCAGCCATGAAATTAAAAGACGCTTGCTCCTTGGAAGAAAAATTATGACCAACCTAGAAAGCATATTAAAAAGCAGAGACATTACTTTGCCAACAAAAGCCCATTTAGTCAAAATTATGGTTTTTCTAATAGCCATGTATGGATGTGAGAGTTGGACTATAAAGAAAGCTAAGTACCGAAGAATTGATGCTTTTTTATTTTTTTTAATTTTATTTTTATTTTATTTAACTTTACAATATTTTATTGGTTTTGCCATGTATCAAAATGAATCTGCCACAGGTATACATGTGTTCCCCATCCTGAACCCTCCTCCCTCCTCCTTCCCCATACCATCCCTCCTGATGCTTTTGAACTGTGGTGTTGGAGAAGATTCTTGAGAGTCCCTTGGACTGCAAGGAGATCCAACCAGGCAATCCTAAAGGAAACCAGGCCTGAATATTCATTGGAAGGACTGATGCTGAAGCTGAAACTCTAATACTCTGGTGACCCAATGCAAAAATCTGACTCATTGGAAAAGACCCTGATGCTGGAAAAGACTGAGGGCAGGAGGACAAGGGCATGACAGAGGATGAGATGGTTGGATGGCATCACCGACTCAATGGACAGAAGTTGGAGCAACCTACGGGAGTTGGTGGTGGACAGGGAAGCCTGCCATGCTGCAGTCCATGGGGTCGCAAAGAGTCAGACATGACTGAGCGCCTGAACTGACTGGCTGATCTTTATTAATCATTTAGCCAGTCAATTATCATTATCAGATAATTAAAGCTACAACTGCCTGTCAGGTTTATAAGTCTTCCCACAGAAAACAGAAAGGAAGTAGGAAATGGCATCTAAAAGAAGCTGAGGGAATTCCCTGGCAGCCCAGTGATTAAGAATCCACACTTCCACTGCAGGGAGCTTGGGTTTGATCCTTAGGCAGGGAATTAAAATCCTGCATGCCACGCTTGTGGCCAAAAAATACAAATAAAATAAAAGAAGCTGAACAACAGACTCAGTCCAGCACATCTTGGCTGTTCTTCCTCCCTCCATGCCTGTGACAAGGAGAATGCTTGGATACTCTCTTTTTCAGGTTCTTAATTGTGAAATTCTTAGAGAAGAAAAATAATTTATCTCACTTTACAAAATTAAAGTGAGACAGGAAGATACCAAAACAGTGCATTAAAATAGGCCATTTCTTGTTGATATTCTTATTTACATGTAGGCATTTTTCTTTCCCCTTGGCTAAAAGGATTCCTTGTTCTCTTTCATTATATTTTACTTACTGTATTTGTTTTATTTATTTTCCTGGTCAAAATTAACAAGGCAGCAATACAGGCTGGTTTGAACACATCACCTGTTTGCCATGTTCAAGATAAGGCTGGAAGAGAACAGAAGATGGTAACACTATGCAAATTCTAACAACGGCAGACATTGCAGTGTTCTGTGAGGAGTAAATACTCATGAACATTGAGAAGAGAGATTATATTTCCACTCTAATTCACAAGGCATGGGATATGAGACATGATATGATCACAGAATGAATAAATTATGGTATGTAATAACTCTTAAACCTACCAGAATAACCAAAAGGGACTTTTAAGATCACCTGGTACAAACCCTCCTGGTATGGATGCCGAGTTTCCTCATCTGTGTGACCTGGATTATCTTAGTTCAACTTCTCTACAGTCACCACGGGCAGCCTCACAATCTATGAGTCTCATAACTCCTATGACTCTCTACTTAATAAACATACTTCCCTGCAGTACCATGAAGCCAAAAGACTTTATTACAGCTAAGCTAAAAAAAATCCATTGTTTCTGAAGTAAATAATAGCATCCAGAAAACACATCTCTGCCCTAGAAGTAAAAGACATGAATTCTACTTACAGCAGGGCTGCTTAGCCACGTGGAGTAACGTATGAGCTACAGTGCAAAGTCTGAAGTGGTGCAATGATCAGAACCAAATTCTTAAATAACCTACAAAAAACATGTTTAACTTTACATTAAGATTCAGTGATGAAGATGAAGGCCACAGGGATATGTTTGTAAGTTCAGATTTGTGCAATTCTTCAACAGAGAAGGAAGAAAATTTTCACTTCTCATTTTGCAAAGATCAAAGGAAGACAAGAGATATACAAAGGATTACATCAATACAAACCAGTTCTGGCTGATGTGCTCTAATTAACTGTTTTATGAAAAGACTATTCAAAGGATTACCTCTCCATCTCTGAAAATGCATCCTCACCTTAACATTCTTTCCAGTGAACGAGTTCTCACAGAACCCTACCAGTTAGGATAGTGTGACTGTCACTGCGCTTCATGGAAAAGATTGATCAGCAAGAATAATCTGTCCCCCACCCCTACCCCTCAAATCACCAATTCCTGGGAGGAAAATTGATCCAAGTAACACCACAGCTACAATCCCCATTAAATTGAGAGAGCCTAGATTAAAACTTCCTGTTACTAAAACACACACACAAGTATATTTTATTGTGGCTTCTTGACTTCAGTGTTTTATAGGGAACAGGGAAGGAGACAAATTCCAGTTCACTGCGCACAGGATGACACAAGGTTTATGAAAAAAAGTCTAATAGTGAAGGTCAGGGGAAGGTAAATGTTAAAGAGTATTTGATGAGGTCACTAAAGAGGGCAGAGAAATGCATCTGTGAAATCAGTTTTCTCAACTTTCAATTATGTCCCAACACTTTGATTGTTATCACCCTGAATTTTTCCTCTTCCTTACAAAGTCCCAGTCACCATGTACTTTCTGATAGCTCCTCTGCCCTTGATTTTGCAGTTTTGAGGGCTGGGTCCTCTCATCTCCTTATAAAACACTTTTTTCAAAGAAGCTTCCCCAACCATAGCTCCCATCAAACACTTCAACTGATCTAAAGCCTGTTTTTGATCTGTTATCTTAACAGTCTCATACATTCCTGCCTTTCACCAACCACTTGTGTGTTGCTGAGCAGATTTAACTCCAGTCTTCTTCCCACCTGAAACTTGATGCATGAACACCCAAAGCTTGAGGACAAAAAGTTTTGATCCTTTCATATGTAGAACAGCTTTTCACTAGTCTGATTAGATCTCTGTGTTTAACCTACAGAAATGAAACACTGAAGGCAGACTCTGACTTGGTGACACCGATGTTATTCAATCAACAGACATCCCAGTGTTTGGAGCTCTCTTAGGGTCCAGGAGAGGGTGACAGCTCCTCCCCTCTTGGGAAGAATGAAACAAGAATGATTCTAAATTAAGAATCAGAAATTCTTAGTTTTCTAGTTGGAAACTAGACTAGATTCTAGTCTCTACTGTTAAAAAAAATATCAATATTTTTCTACTATTGCTACATGTTAAATAATGAATGTACACTATAGGCCTCAAGCACCAACAGTTTTCTAGACACAGGGGAAGAAAAGCCCTAAGCAATCCATTGTATTTGAGGACATAACTATAAATGTGCCTTAAATTCAAAATGTTTCCCCTCCCTCTCAGGAAAATAGACATGATTAAGGATAAAATTTATAATAAGGTCATCAATCAATTAAAATAACCCACCAAGCAATATATTTGAGCCTTTAGATGCTATCTTGTAAAAAAAAAAAAACCAAACAAAAAACAATCCATTTACCTATAGGAGATCTGGATAACATTTTTTCAAGAGGTAATATAAGATGAGCACAATGCCTCAAGAAGGGGCCTAACACTTGTTCAATAAACACTGGAATGCTGTCCAAAGTGATGGGACACCATACAGGTTAAGAACATGGACCCAGGATCTAAACTGCTCTGTTTCAAATCCCGGTTCTGCCTTTGACATATCTTTGGGAGATAATCCAAGTACCTACTTCACAAGGTTGTCAGGATACTTGGATTTGAGAGAATACACATAAATCATTTACAGTCATGCTGACATAGAGCAAGTAAAGGTTGGCTATTATAATTTCTATTATTATTTTCAGTAAGCTACATTATTATATAATTATGATTCTGGATACTATAAATTATATTTATTATTTCATTTAAGGCCCTCAAATACCTGCAAACAGCTGTCTCCGGATTCAAGTCCTTGGTATAACACACTGGAGCCTGTAAGACTGGCCAGCATCATCTGTCCCTGCTCACTTCCTCCATGAGCACCAGCCACGCATACCCGCCAGGGCCCGCAGGAAACCCAGTGCTGCCTCTAAGGTTCACCTCCGCCCATGCTCCCTCTGCCGCAAATGCCACTCTGCTTCAAGTTCACGAAGGTCATCCTTGAGGGTTCACCTCAGAGATCCTCAGAAAATTAACACATACGGTCCATTAAGTAAGGCATTTAATCCCTGTCTCAACTCTAAGTCAGGACACAATTTTTCACATGAACCTGCCAAGGGTCAGATATATTTCCAAGGTTATTCAATCTGCATTTCAAACTCACATCTGCTTTGCTGTGAGGTCTCTTGACTCCCTCTGAGCAAAAGTCAGACCTCCGTTCTTGGCAAGATCACCCTAGGTATTTGTATCTATCTTGCACTTTGCCCCTATACTAGAAATAATTTATTTCCACACCCGCTCCCTTATTAGAATGAAAAATCATGGAAAATAGGAATCTAGTGTTCATTTATGGAATTTTTTTGGATCCCTATTGTCAAGAATATAGGAAATATTCAACAAATGTTTAGTGAATGGATTAAAACTCAATAAATAGCTGTGAACTAAATATTTTGCTCAAGACATACATCTGTTGCAGATCTGGGGTTTCATCCCAGGTATATATCACGCCTGCCCATGATCGGTAGAAGTCTGGGACTGGACACCCATTTGGTAGTGCTTCCACTGAGCCTTACAGAACAATGAAATTAGCTAAACCATAGCATAAGGAACAACGTATAAAAATTTCCTAAATTAGCCTGGCATTTGTGTTTAAATCTGCGTTTCTCCAAAAACATTATGTGCAGAAATTAGCCAAAAGGGTGCAACTACACATTGGATAAAAGAGTCCTATAATCAAATACACTTGGGAAACTCTGGGTAAAACAGAATTCAGTTAAAACACAGTAAATGTTCTATAAATAATTACCATGTTTCTCAGAGACTTTATTATGAAAATGTGTACTGCAGCCCTTCATCAAGGGGATATCTCAGTAGCCGTTTTAAAAAAGTATTGGCATTTTTCAACAAAAAAAACCTCTCAACACCTTTTAATTGTTTACATGAAATATTGCAGAACAGAATGCAATCACCATTCAATACCAATGTACTCAATTTTCCCAGATGTTCTGGTTGCCATATCAATAACAACTCCACACAACTGAAACAGGCTATGTATCGAATCCTGGGGAAGCACCTACATTTCAAAGAGCTGCTGCTGCTGCTGCTAAGTTGCCTCAGTCATGTCCGACTCTGCGCGACCCCACAGACAGAAGCCCACCAGGATCCCCCGTCCCTGGGATTCTCCAGGCAAGAATACTGGAGTGGGTTGCCATTTCCTTCTCCAATGCATGAAAGTGAAAAGTGAAAGTGAAGTCACTCAGTCGTGTCTGACCCTCAGCGACCCCATGGACTGCAGCCTACCAGGCTCCTCCGTCCATGGAATTTCCCAGGCAAGAGTACTGGATTGGGTCGCCATTGCCTTCTCCTTCAAAGAGCCATGATCCCCCAAAAAGGGATTTTTAAATATCCTAGCCAGGAAGCTAAAACCAACTCCCCTTTCCATGACAATCCTTCCTCTTCTTTTAGTCCAACTGGAATCAAAAACGATTGATTCAAACTGTCACCTCTGCTTACACCTTAAGGCCCATGAAATGTAGGTTAAAACAACAGCTCTGAGAGACACAGTGAAAAAAGGAAAACAACTGTATTCAAGGGTTTTTTAATATCTTAATATAGCATTTTAAAATCTAAGAGCCAAATATCAGTTTATACAAATAATGAACTATAAGACTAAAGAATGCCCACAATACTATGACTTGATGCTAACATAACAAATCAGATTACAAATACCTTAGTTATCCCTGATTAGAAAGCAATGTGTTAAGGTTATACTTGAAGTCACAGGCTGAGAAATATGTGAAGTAGTAGACAACAGAAATACACATCCCCAAAGGAAGAGATATCTTGCTATTTTTTTCCCTTTGGTGTTCCAGACATGTCTGAAAATATGTAAGGCAATAGGTAAAGAAGCTCTTCCCTCACTCCTAGTAGCCAGGCTTTTATTTCTAAAGTTTAGTTTGAAACAAAAAGTCCCCTTTATCCAATGTTGTTGGTGAGAGTAAGAGAGAGGAGAAGGAGAGAAGGTATCCCACCCAGGAAACCATTCCAGAATGACTATTGCTTTTAATAATTTAAGAAAGTCAAGCAAACACCCAGAGAGTCAAGGGAAGAGTTTTAAAACTTTTGCGCAAGAGGAAAGTGATCCAACAGTAGAGAAGGGATGGAGTTGGGACCAGGGTTATATCGCCTCATTTTGGGAGGAAGTAATGAGTGCTATATTCAGGAATGACATGCTACCTGTAAGCTGTGTCTGAATGACACCAACACCTCCAATGGTGGATGATGTCCACAGACATGAGACTTGGCACCAGGGCTTGGAAACAGCAGCAAAGTTCTCTGAAGCTAAGCCTGGAGCCAGCAAAGAGACAGAGAGAAATGAAGTCATCTCGGTGGCCTGCCCAGTGCAGCACTGCCTAAGACAGTGAGGACTCCCTAGCAGAGGGGTCAGGAGGAGAATGGGAAGCTGTGTCAGTTAATAAACAGAGGTCTCTCCCTCCCATTTCCTGACTGCAGCAAGCCTCAAGCTCACATACAGTCTAGGGATCTAGCACAACAAAAACTGAAGCCTGACTTCTCATTAACCTCACTCAGAGCCATGCAACCAGATTTTACAGGATTTATTAAATATAAAGATATAATACAGCTTGCCCATCAATTTTATTTTTAAAATGTACAGTTGCTACATAAACATTTCTATAATCCTTTTCCTAAGGAGAAGCCTCATGTACTGTTTGTTTCTGAGAAAGAAGGAAAGATCTAGTCAATTACATTTTGAAGATTCTGTAGGAATTTCAACTGAGGCCGCATTCTGGGTTTTGCTTCACTGAGAACAGTGGGATCTGGGGAAGTTATGTCTTACATAAGCACTGCCCTAAATATTTTTCACTTGTGTGAAGCAGACATGTAAATTTTTAAATTTTCTTTTAGATAGCCTAACTGCTGGGCCATATCATCACAACATAACTGCTGAGTCTAGTGCCTGTGGGCATCATCCATCATTTCAGGTTTGGGCATCATTCACACACAGCTTGCAGAGAGCAAGCTGCTCCTGAACCCCAACATTTTTATCCTCTTTTATCCTGAAGCACACGTTTCTAATATCTTTCCTTGAAGATGGTCAGTGATAGAGCTATATATACCCCCATGCCAGCTTATATGTCCAGATAGGCTCTGGAATCAGACATGTCTGTATTTGACCGCATATCTGCCACATCCTGCCTATATGACCCAACCTGCAGTAACTTACTTCACCATCTTAACTCCAAGTTTTCTTATCAGCAGAGATACTGACATTAACTATCAGAGAGGGTTGTTGTGAGGATACAATGGAAAATGATACGAAGCTCCAAGCACGGTGGTTAGCCTATCATCCATGTATGAAAAATGGTAGCTATTATTAGCAGTAGAACATCTAAGCCACTGAAGGAATATTCAGTTATTATCATAACTGCCTTCAGCAGTGCTTTGATGGCCAGTAATGTGCTAAGCACCGCGCTTAATGTTAGGAATTGACTGAGCTTCTAAGGTAATTGCCTCTATTAAGTTTCTGGTGAGTTTCAAAATAACTTGCCTTTATCATATAAAGAACAGTCACAATCAGAGGCCAGACTAATAACCTCCAGAGCAGATATAATTATAGTATACAGAAATACATGTAAATTCAGATTTCAGACAAACCTAGAGCCATCTCATTAGTAATATCATTTTAGGCTATCATTTTAAAAGTAAGTACTATCATTTAAAGTGATTTACAACTAATAATGACTTTACTATACTGAGTTTTTAGAGCAGTTCTAGCTGGCATGTCAAATTCATAACGTTATCTGTGGAAGATAATAATAAATAATGAGCAAAAAACATCCTTGGCAACAAACAGAAATAACTCCTAGTCAGACATCAATTCTGAAGCATATTTTTGAAATTTTGGCCAATGAATTTAATTAGTGGTATGCCGGTAAGCTGATTTGTAGTGTTTGTCAATTTCCATCATGTAAATACTCCACCGTAGCCCATTTCAAAGGAACAATCAGTTCTCAAAAGCCAGTGCCAGTCAACAGCAGCACAGATGCTGAAACAGTTCAGTTCAGTTCATCCTTCAGTCGTGTCAGACTCTTGTGACCGCATAGACTGCAGCATCGCCAGGCTTTACTGTCCATCACCAACTCCTGGAGCTTGCTCAAATTCATGTCCATTGAGTTGTTGATGCCATCCAACCATCTCATCCTCTGTCATCCCTTTCTCCTTGCCTTCAATCTTTCCCAGCATCAGGGTTTTTTTTTTTTTTCAATGAGTCAGTTTTTCACATCAGGGGCCAAAGTATTGGAATTTCAGCTTCAGCATCAGTCCTTCCAATGAATATTCAGGCCTGATTTTCTTTGGGATTGACTGGTTTAATCTCCTTGTAGTCCAAGGGACTAGTCAAGAGTCTCCTCTAACATCACAGTTCAAAAGCATCAATTCTTTGGAGCTTAGTTTTCTTTATAGTTCAACCCTAACATCTGTATATGACTACTGGAAAAACCATAGCTTTGATTAGTTGGACCTTTGTCGGCAAAGTAATGTCTCTGCTTTTTAAAATGCTGTCTAGGACTGTCATAGCTTTTCTTCCAAGGAGCAAGCAACTTTTAATTCCATGGCTGCAGTCACCATCTGCAGTGATTTTGGAGCCCAAGAAAATAAAGTCTATCACTGTTTCCAGTGTTTCCCCATCAATTTGCCATGACGTGATGGGAACAGATGGGAAAAGGAGTACGTCAAGGCTGCATATTGTCACCATGTTTATTTAACTTATATGCAGAGTACATCATGAGAAATGCTGGACTGGAAGAAACACAAGTTGGAATCAAGATTGCTGGGAGAAATATCAATAACCTCAGATATGCAGATGACACGACTCTTATGGCAGAAAGTGAAGAGGGGCTAAAAAGCCTCTTGATGAAAGTGAAAGGGGAGAGTGAAAAGGTTGGCTTAAAGCTCAACATTCAGAAAACGAAGATCATGGCATCTGGTCCCATCATTACATGGGAAATAGATGGGGAAACAGTGGAAACAGTGTCAGACTTTGTTTTTCTGGGCTCCAAAATCACTGCAGATGGTGACTGCAGCCATGAAATTAAAAGACGCTTACTCCTTGGAAGGAAAGTTATGACCAACCTAGATAGCATATTCAAAAGCAGAGACATTACTTTACCAACAAAGGTTCGCCTAGTCAAGGCTATGGTCTTTCCTGTGGTCATGTATGGATGTGAGAGCTGGACTGTGAAGAAGGCTGAGCGCCGAAGAATTGATGCTTCTGAACTGTGGTGTTGGAGAAGACTCTTGAGAGTCCCTTGGACTGCAAGAAGATCCAACCAGTCCATTCTGAAGGAGATCAATCCTGGAATTTCTTTGGAGGGAATGATGCTAAAGCTGAAACTCCAGTATTTTGGCCACCTCATGCAAAGAGTTGACTCATTGGAGAAGACTCTGATGCTGGGAGGGATTGAGGGCAGGAGGAGAAGGGGACGACAGAGGATGAGATGGCTGGATGGCATCACTGACTTGATGGGTGTGAGTCTGGGTGACCTCCGGGAGCTGGTGATGGACAGGGAGGCCTGGCGTGCTGCGGTTCATGGGGTCGCAAAGAGTCGGACACGACTGAGCGACTGATCTGATCTGATGGGAACAGATGCCATGATCCTAGTTTTCTGAATGTTGAATTTTAAGCCAACTTTTTCAATCTCCTCTTTCATTTTCACCAAGAGGCTCTTTAGTTCTTCTTCACATTCTGCCATAAGGGTGGTACATCTGCATATCTGAGGTTATTGATATTTCTCCAGGCACTCTTGATTCTAGTTTATGCTTCATCCAGTCCAGCATTTCTCATGATGTACTCTGTATAGTCATTGGAAAAGACTCTGATGCTAGGAAAGATTGAAGGCAAGAGGAGAAGAGGACGACAGAGGATGAGATGGTTGGATGGCATCACTGACTCAATGGACATGCTGCTGCTGCTGCTAAGTCACTTGAGTTGTGTCCGATTCTGTTTGACCCCATAGATGGCAGCCTACAAGGCTCCTCCGTCCCTGGGATTTTCCAGGCAAGGACACTGGAGTGGGTCACCATTGCCTTCTCCCAATGGACATGAGTCTGAGTAAACTTGAGGAGTTGGTGATGGACAGGGAAGCCTGGTGTGCTGCAGTCTATGGGGTCGCAAAGAGTCAGACAACGACTGAGCAACTGAATTGAATTCTGCATAGAAGTTAAATAAGCAGGGTGACAATATACAGCCTTGACGTACTCCTTTCCCAATTTGGAACCAGTCTATTGTTCCATGTTCGGTTCTAACTGTTACTTCTTGACATGCGTACAGATTTCTCAGGAGGCAGATAAGGTGATCTGGTATTCCTATCTCATGAAGAAATTATCACAGTTTGTTGTGATCCACTCAGTCAAAGGCTTTGGTGTAGTCAATAAAGCAGAAATAGACATTTCTGTGGAACTCTCTTGCTTTTTCGATGATCCAACAGATGTTGGCAATTTGATCTCTGGTTCCTCTGCCTTTTCTAAATCTAGGTTCACATACTGTTGAAGCCTTGCTTGGAGAATTTTGAGCATTACTTTGGTAGCGTGTGAGATGAGTGCAATTGTGCAGTAGTCTGAACATTCTTTGGCATTGCCTTTCTTTGGGATTGGAAAGAAAACTGATCTTTTCCAATCCTGTGGCCACTGCTGAGTTTTCCAAATTTGTTGGCATATTGAGTGCAGCACTTTCACAGCATCATCTTTTAGGATTTGAAATAGCTCAACTGGAATTCCATCACCACCATTAGCTTTGTTAGCAAAAATGTTTCCTAAGGCCCACTTGCCTTTGCATTCCAGGAAGTCTGGCTCTAGGTGAGTGATCACACCATCGTGGTTACCTTTCTTATAAAGAACTTTTTTGTACAGTTCTTCTGTGTATTCTTGCCACCTCTTCTTAATATCTTCTGTTTCTGTTAGGTCCGTACCGTTTCTGTCCTTTATTGTGCTCATCTTTGCATGAAATGTTCCCTTGGTATCTCTAATTTTCTTGAAGAGATCTGATACATTCAAAATGCTGACACACTCTACCTCAGTAGGGTTATTTACAAGGGAAACAAGGAATTAGCCCATAAGGAAAATGTAAATATAGATAAAAGATATACAAATTCTTCAGAAAAGTGACAGAAGCAATTTTGCACTGAGTTAATTCCACAGGCAATACGAAGGCTGTTTCCCTTTAACTGGAATCCTCCTGAGAACTGGTCCTCTCTGTAGAGGTGGTCACATATACCCCAGCCATGGATGATCTTCTTCACTGGCCCCACTATCCTCTCAAGATTCTTGCTGGACACAAGCCTTTCCCTGGCTAACCTGGATTTCTCAGGTTCTCTTTATATTCATTTAATATCATTCACCAAGAAATAATGGCATTCTTATCTAATTCTCCTAAGACATACCATCTTCCCGTCTCTCTTTTATTACTAAATCCACACCTATGCTCAAACTCCTCCAACCAACCATGGAGATAGAGTTTTCCCATGAAAAGGAAGGAATTAGCTATCTGTTTAATTAATTTGCTTATCTGCTTTTTCATTTGGGAACAAAAGAACTCAGCTTTTAGGAATACCATTTGGAAGACTGTAGAAAAACCAAAATAATCTATGTCTTACTTCTGGCTTTGAACTCTAGAATACCACAGGACAACTTTACTGCAGGATCCTATGACTCACCAAATTCAAGGGTTTTTAAAAGTAGAGTCTATAAATGAAAATTAATTTAATGACATATTTCTGTTAATTCATGTTACACTTCAAACCTGCTTAATTGCTACAAGACAAGCTGTCGAATATGATAGACAAATTCTCTAATTTCTCTGTACATTAAAAAGACAAATTATAATATTTCTATGGCTAAAAAAACAACCAAAAATAAATCCATTGCCAGGTTAGAGAGTTCTATAGATGTGTGTTGGGAGGAAAGCACAACAATGTAACTGTTCTTAATGTCACCGAACCTACAAATGACTAAGATGGCACATTTTACACAATGTATTTAACAATATTATGTGTACCAAATGCTACTTATGTGTACCAAAACTCTGAAAAATCCCTTAAAATTTAAAGAAAAAAATCTATTAAATAGAAATTCTGCCACTCTGCCCTTTAGAATTTCAAGTAAGATAGTAAACCAGATTTTTTAAGACAAATAAACAAACATAACACCCTTTAATACAGCCTGCATCTCCTTTCAGACTTCAGACCTAAGGGCACTAGGTGTTGAGAAAATATGCTTCTGTTCTGCTAGACAACCATGCTCCCTGTTTCCAAGGTCTTTTATAGGCATCACAGTTAGCTTCTCAGGCTCATATGAAGGACTTATGGTTTAATTCGGAAAAAGGTCAAAAAGTCAAGACATACTGCATTCTTTGCCTCTCACTGGGTCAGGCAGGCCAGAGCAGTCCACTGCGGAATTCGGAATGGCAACTCTCCACCTGGAGCCACTGCTATCACATTCTGTATATTCAAAGTGGTAATCTTTCTGCAAATAATCACAAAGACAAGTCTTTGTTAGAGCCAGTTTTAATGGGACAACTGCGCTTTCTCAGTCACTGTCAAACCTGCCTGGAAGCCTCATTCCAAACTGTTCTCTCTGGTTGATCCTCATTCTTCCGAGACTCCATCCATATCATGCAGTTTTTTTATTAAAAAAATATATCATGCCACAAATTAACTGACTTGCAAAACAGAAAAGGACTCACAGACTTAGAAAACAAACTTACAGTTGCCAGGGGCAGGGGTGGGAGGGAGGGACATTTAGGGAGTTTGGGAAGGTCAGGTGTGCACTGCTACATTCTAAATAGATAACCAACACGGACCTACTGTATAGCACATGGAACTCTACTCAATATTATGCACCAGCCTGGATGGGAGGGAGGTTTGTGGGAGAACGGATACATGTACATATATGGTTGGGTCCCTGCACTGTTCACCTGCAACTACCACAACATTGTTAATCCGCTATGTGTGTTTAGGTCGCTCAGTCATATCTGACTCTTTGTGACCCCATGGACTATAGCCCATCAGGTTCCTCTGTCCATGAAATTCTCCAGGCAAGAATACTGGAGTGGGTTGACATATCTTCTCCAGGGGATCTTCCCAACCCAGGGACTGAACCCAGATCTCCCACACTACAGGCAGATTCTTTATCTGAGCCTCCAGGGTATATCCCAATAAAAATAAAAAGTTTAAAGTTTGGAAAAAAAAAATGTACCATACAAGGTGCTGAGGCTCTGAGGAGGAACATGACAGCCATACACTTAATGGTGTGACCAGGGACCGTAATCTCACACACCCAAAAGGCAACAGCACACGCCCCTATTTTTGAAGGCTTCTTAAGACCTGAATAATTGATAGATATGAATATATGAGCAAAATAACCCTGAGAAACTGAAGGCTGTCACTGTCCTAAGTTTTTCAAAGGAAGAAGTAAGAGACTTGTTCCCATAGACCTAGTTTTTCACTGTTTAAAATTTAGCAGAAGGCATAATAATTAATCATCCAAATACTAATTAAACAACTACCAAATTTTAAAGCAGCTGTTCCAGGCTCAATATATCCCCACCACAGCAGACTATATCCCCACCACAGCAGACTATCTTCAATCACTGACTGTAAAATAGACCATTTACTACAGTCGCCAAGACCAACCCACTTGTCTCCAGTTCTTGGTTGCTCTGAACTCTGTCTTCACGTTGACCACCCCTGCTCAGAGCACATCACTGAGACCTTGAGCTGATAGGAATGAGGAAAAAATGTAGCATTTCATTTCATTGCAGCATTTCAAGAATGAGAGAAGTTACAAATCTAGCCCAAAATATTTTCAGCTCAATATTTTAGAAGTTTCTAGGTGGTTTCATCTACTCTGTTTATTAATAACAGGAGTGAATAGAAATATTGTCACATAATCATCAGAAAACTAGGTGTGGGAGGTAGGGAAGTTTGTGTGCATATGTGTGTGTGTGCATGTGTGTGTGTGTGTACACAAAGAAACAATACCAGTTAAGAGGCAGGTTCTGGAATCAGGTCTGAGTTTGAACTGACATCCTATTCCTCCACATACCATCAATGTGCTATACTGGGCAAGCCACTTTACTTCTCAAAGCATCCATTTTTTTCATTGGTAAAATTAGAATAATAGGATTTCCTATTTTGCATGGCTTTGCAGCAGTAAAATGTTAGCCAGGTTAAGCTCCACTGAGTTAGCACTTATTAGTGGTAGAATTCTTCTTCTTCTTAAAGGCAATGTGGGTACAGAGGATGATATGCAGGAAGGAACTAACTAGTGGTAATAAGGTAAGGCGCAAACTACCTGCATCTCTGTTTCCCTTGCTTCAATATCTGCACACTGTTAAAGATAAAATGGAAAGGGACTGAGAGTTAAAGAAGGTATAATCACTGAGCTGGGAGCCAAGGGCTTTATGCTGCATTCAGCAGACTCTCTCCCAGAAATAAGATTCATTATATCCTTTAAGCAATCATTTCTAAATAGGATTTTTTTCAAATAGGATTTTTTTTTTTTACAAAGCTTGGTAACAGACAATTTGAGATGATGTTATTTGACAAGAATCTGGATTTCTAATATGTTTTACTGCCAACTAAGAGCAAATCTACACATGTTTTTTAAAAAGTCAATAAAAGCCTACAAATGGGAAAGGCTTTCCAGAAGGAAAGATAAGAGGAAGGAGGGGAAAAGGGAGGAAAGAAGAGAGAGAGGGAGGGAGGAAAACACAATGAGGTTCACTAAATTTGACAGCATACAAATGTTAAACACTATACATGAGAAGTCATCCTAAACAAAAGCAAAAAGTAAACAACAAACTGAACTGAAGAAACATACAGCAAAGGTTAATTAACTTAAGAATACCAGGTTTCTGAATTCTGCAAATGAATGGTGGTGATGGGTATACAACAATATGAATGTACTCAATGCTTCTGAACTGTATACTTAAAATTATTAAGGTGCTAAATTTGATTTATATATATATTTCACCATAATCTTTAGAGTATAAAATACTGGGTTTCTAAAACTCAGTAAGGAAAAGGACAAATAACTATTGGAAATATGGTCAAAGAACACAAGCAATTCATTAAAGAACAATACAAATAGCCAAGTATATGCAATGCAGGAGACCTGGCTTTGATCCCTGGGTTGGGAAGATCCCCTGGAGAAAGGAATGGCAATCCACTTCAGTATTCTTGCCTGGAGAGTTCCACAGACAGGGAAGCCTGGAGGGCTACAGCCTATGGGGTCACAAAGAACTGGACACCACTGAGCAACTAACAAAAAAAATATATATATATACAAAATAAGTTGAACATTGCCAAATAAACACAAATAATGATTTTCATCAAGTTGACATGACATTTAAATTTATTTTAAAACTCTCTAATGTAACACTGCAGTAAAATGAGCACTCATATGTGCTTCCAGAGAGAGAATTAAGTAGTATAGGATTTCTGGGGAGAAATAGTCATTCTGTACCAAGAGCTTTAATGTGTTAAAAAAAAAAATTTGACTCCAAAATTCCACTTCTAGCATCTTATCTAATGTGGGGGGAGTGTTTCATGTGTTCAGTGATTTGTGTACAAAATAGCTCATGAAAACTTTCCTATAGGTTGAGGGAGCATAATTAAGAGTTTATAATAGAATCTTCAGATCAGATCAGATCAGATCAGTCGCTCAGTCGTGTCCGACTCTCTGCGACCCCATGAACTGCAGCATGCCAGGCCTCCCTATCCATCACCAGCTCTCGGAGGTCACCCAGACTCACATTCATCGAGTCAGTGATGCCATCCAGCCATCTCATCTTCTGTCGTCCCCTTCTCCTCCTGCCCTCAATCCCTCCCAGCATCAGAGTCTTCTCCAATGAGTCAACTCTTCGCATGAGGTGGCCAAAATACTGGAGTTTCAGCTTGAGCATCACTCCTTCCAAAGAAATCCCAGGTCTGATCTCCTTCAGAATGGACCGGTTGGATCTCCTTGCAGTCCAAGGGACTCTCAAGAGTCTTCTGCAACACCACAGTTCAAAAGCATCAATTCTTCGGCGCTCAGCCTTCTTCACAGTCCAACTCTCACATCCATACATGACCACAGGAAAGACCATAGCCTTGACTAGGCGAACCTTTGTTGGCAAAGTGATGTATCTGCTTTTCAATATGCTATCTAGGTTGGCCATAACTTTCCTTCCAAGGAGTAAGCGTCTTTTAATTTCATGGCTGCACTCACCATCTGCAGTGATTTTGGAGCCCAGAAAAAGAAAGTCTGGCACTGTTTCCACTGTTTCCCCATCTATTTCCCAAGTGTGATGGGACTGGATGCCATGATCTTCATTTTCTGAATGTTGAGCATTAAGCCAGCTTTTTCACTCTCCACTTTCACTTTCATCAAGAGGCTTTTTAGTTCCTCTTCACTTTCTGCCATAAGGGTGGTGTCATCTGTATATCTGAGGTTATTGATATTTCTCCCGGCAATCTTGATTCTAGCTTGTGCTTCTTTCAGCCCAGCGTTTCTCATGATGTACTCTGCATATAAGTTCAATAAGCAAGGTGACAATATATAGCCTTGACGTACTCCTTTTCCTATTTGGAACCAGTCTCTTGTTCCATGTCCAGTTCTAACTCTTGCTTCCTGACCTGCATACAGATGTCTCAAGAGGCAGATCAGGTGGTCTGGTATTCCCATCTCTTTCAGAATTTTCCACAGTTTATTGTGATCTACACAGTCAAAGGCTTTGGCATAGTCAATAAAGCAGAAATAGATGTTTTTCTGGAACTCTCTAGCTTTTTCCATGATCCAGCGGATGTTGGCAATTTGATCTCTGGTTCCTCTGCCTTTTCTAAAACCATCAGGAAGTTCATGTATTGCTGAAGCCTGGCTTGGAGAATTTTGAGCATTACTTTACTAGCGTGTGAGATGAGTGCAATTGTGCGGTAGTTTGAGCATTCTTTGGCATTGCCTTTCTTTGGGATTGGGATGAAAACTGACCTTTTCCAATCTGGTGGCCACTGCTGAGTTTTCCAAATTTGTTTTCATATTGAGTTCAGCACTTTCACAGCATCATCTTTCAGGATTTGGAATAGCTCCACTGGAATTCCATCACCTCCACTAGCTTTGTTCGTAGTGATGCTTTCTAAGGCCCACTTGACTTCACACTCCAGGATGTCTGGCTCTAGGTCAGTGATCACACCATCATGATTATCTGGGTCGTGAAGCTCTTTTTACATGCACTTTATCTGGAATTTTTCACATATATTTATGTCATTAAATACTCATAATAATTATGTGGATTAGGAAAGACAATTAACATATCCCCATTATGCAACTAAAACTCAGAGGAGACTTACTCATACATACCCACCTCGTAAGCAACATGGGGTTCTCAAGGAACAACAGTATGAAAAGGCAAAATGATAGGATACTGAAAGAGGAACTCCCCAGGTCAGTAGGTGCCCTATATGCTACTAGAGATCAGTGGAGAAATAACTCCAGAATGAATGAAGGGATGGAGCCAAAGCAAAAAAATACCCAGCTGTGGATGTGACTGGTGAAGGAGCAAGGTCCGATGCTGTAAAGAGCAATATTGCATAGGAATCTGGAATGTCAGGTCCATGAATCAAGGCAAATTGGAAGTGGTCAAACAAGAGATGGCAAGAGTGAATGACAACATTCTAGGAATCAGTGAACTCAAATGGACTGGAATGGGTGAATTTAACTCAGAGGACCATTATATCTACTACTGCGGGCAGGAATCCCTCAGAAGAAATGGAGTGGCCATCATGGTCAACAAAAGAGTCCAAAATGCAGTACTTGGATGCAATCTCAAAAACGACAGAATGATCTCTGTTCATTTCCAAGGCAAACCATTCAATGTCACAGTAATCCAAGTCTATGCCCCAACCAGTAATGCTGAAGAAGCTGAAGTTGAATGGTTCTATGAAGACCTACAAGACCTTTTAGAACTAACACCCAAGAAAAATGTCCTTTTCATTATAGGGGACTGGAATGCAAAAGTAGGAAGTCAAGAAACACCTGAAGTAACAGGCAAACTGGGCCTTGGAATACGGAATGAAGCAGGGGAAAGACTAATAGAGTTTTGCCAAGAAAATGCACTGGTCATAACAAACACCCTCTTCAACAACACAAGAGAAGACTCTACACATGGGCATCACCAGATGGTCAACACCAAAATCAGATTGATTATATTCCTTGCAGCCAAAGATGGAGAAGCTCTATACAGTCAACAAAAACAAGACCAGGAGCTGACTGTGGCTCAGATCATGAACTCCTTAATGCCAAATTCAGACTTACATTGAAGAAAGTAGGGAAAATCACTAGACCATTCAGGTATGACCTAAATCAAATCCCTTATGATTATACAGTGGAAGTGATAAATAGATTTAAGGGCCTAGATCTGATGGAGTGCCTGATGAACTATGGAATGAAGTTCATGACATTGTACAGGAGACACGTATCAAGACCATCCCCATGGAAAAGAAATGCAAAAAAGCAAAATGGCTGTCTGGGGAGGCCTTAAAAATAGCTATGAAAAGAAGAGAAGCGAAAAGCAAAGGAGAAAAGGAAAGATATAAGTGTCTGAATGTAGAGTTCCAAAGAATGGCAAGAAGAGATAGGAAAGCCTTCCTCAGTGATTAATGCAAAGAAATAGAGGAAAACAACAGAATGGGAAAGACTAGAGATCTCTTCAAGAAAATTAGATATATCAAGGGAACATTTCATGCAAAATGGGCTCGATAAAGGACAGAAATGGTATGGACCTAACAGAAGCAGAAGATATTAAGAAGAGGTGGCAAGAATACACAGAAGAACTATACAAAAAAGATCTTCACGACCCAGATAATCACAATGGTGTGATCACTGACCTAGAGCCAGACATCCTGGAATGTGAAGTCAAGTGGGCCTTAGAAAGCATCACTACGAACAAAGCTAGTGGAGGTGATGGAATTCCAGTGGAGCTATTTCAAATCCTGAAAGATGATGCTGTGAAAGTGCTGAACTCAATATGCCAACAAATTTGAAAACTCAGCAGTGGCCACAGGACTGGAAAAGGTCACTTTTCATTCCAATCCCTAAGAAAGGCAATGCCAAAGAGTGCTCAAACTACCGCACAATTGCACTCATCTCACACGCTAGTAAAGTAATGCTCAAAATTCTCCAAGCCAGGCTTCAGCAATACATGAACTTCCTGATGGTTTTAGAAAAGGCAGAGGAACCAGAGATCAAATTGCCAACATCCGCTGGATCATGGAAAAAGCTAGAGAGTTCCAGAAAAACATCTATTTCTGCTTTATTGACTATGCCAAAGCCTTTGACTGTGTAGATCACAATAAACTGTGGAAAATTCTGAAAGAGATGGGAATACCAGACCACCTGATCTGCCTCTTGAGACATCTGTATGCAGGTCAGGAAGCAAGAGTTAGAACTGGACATGGAACAAGAGACTGGTTCCAAATAGGAAAAGGAATACGTCAAGGCTATATATTGTCACCTTGCTTATTGAACTTATATGCAGAGTACATCATGAGAAACGCTGGGCTGAAAGAAGCACAAGCTGGAATCAAGATTGCTGGGAGAAATATCAATAACCTCAGATATACAGATGACACCACCCTTATGGCAGAAAGTGAAGAGGAACTAAAAAGCCTCTTGATGAAAGTGAAAGTGGAGAGTGAAAAAGCTGGCTTAATGCTCAACATTCAGAAAATGAAGATCATGGCATCCAGTCCCATCACACTTGGGAAATAGATGGGGAAACAGTGGAAACAGTGCCAGACTTTCTTTTTCTGGGCTCCAAAATCACTGCAGATGGTGAGTGCAGCCATGAAATTAAAAGACGCTTACTCCTTGGAAGGAAAGTTATGACCAACCTAGATAGCATATTGAAAAGCAGAGACATCACTTTGCCAACAAAGTTTCGTCTAGTCAAGGTTATGGTCTTTCCTGTGGTCACATATGTATGTGAGAGTTGGACTGTGAAGAAGGCTGAGCGCCGAAGAATTGATGCTTTTGAACTGTGGTGTTGCAGAAGACTCTTGAGAGTCCCTTGGACTGCAAGTAGATCCAACCAGTCCATTCTGGAGGAGATCAGCCCTGGGATTTCTTTGGAGGGAATGATGCTGAAGCTGAAACTCCAGTACTTTGGCACCTCATGAGAAGAGCTGACTCATTGGAAAAGACCCTGATGCTGGGAGGGATTGAGAGCAGGGGGAGAAGGGGACGACAGTGGATGAGATGGCTGGATGGCATCACTGACTTGATGGATTTGAGTTTGAGTGAACTCCGGGAGTTGGTGATGGACAGGGAGGCCTGGCGTGCTGGGATTCATGGGGTCGCAAAGAGTCGGACATGACTGAGCAACTGAACTGAACTGAAGCAACATAGCTGAGAGCAAAACTCAAGCCTTCCATTTATTTACTAGTGTTTTCAGTTTATATAATGCAATTGTGCTTAAAATAGAAGGCTAGTTTTAAAATAGAAGTGGTCAAAGTTTTGAATATAAGAGCCTGATAGTTACAAGTCTAATAAGAATCATAAGGATGTCTCTCACACAGAATACAAGAGGACACAGGCAAGCAGAAACCATCTGATTCTCCCTCTATTTCTATATGGAGAAGGCAACGGCACCCCACTCCAGTACTCTTGCCTGGAAAATCCCATGGATGGAGGAGCCTGGTAGGCTGCAGTCCATGGGGTCGCTAAGAGTCGGACACAACTGAGCGACTTCACTTTCACTTTTCACTTTCATGCATTGGAGAAGGAAATGGCAACCCACTCCAGTGTTCTTGCCTGGAGAATCCCAGGGACGGGGGAGCCTGGTGGGCTGCCGTCTATGGGATCGCACAGAGTTGGACACGACTGAAGCGACTTAGCAGCAGCAGCAGCTATTTCTATATTGGTTTTCTGCAGATGCTGCTAAAAATTACCACACACGTAAGCCACTTGAGACAACAGAACTTTATCCTTTCACAGTTTTGGAGGCAAAAAATCCAAACTTGGTATCACTGGGCCAAAATCAAATCGTCAACTAGGCTGCCCTCCGTCCAGAGGTTGTGGGGAGAATGCTCTCCATGCCTCTTCCGGTTTCTAGTGGCTGCTGCCATTCATTGGTCTGTGGCTGAATCACTCCAGTCTCTACCTCTGTGGTCACACTGCCTTCTCCTCTTCTGTCTGATCTCCTTTTTATCTCATTCTGATAAGACTCCTGTGATTGCATTTAGGGTCCACTGAGATCATTAAAAAAAAAAAAAAAAACCATCTAAAGATCCATAACCTGTTCACATCTTCAACCTTTTTATCCACAAAAGATAACAACTCATAGGTTCCAGGAGAGAGGATATGAGTATCTTTTAAAGAGGAGAGCATTATTCAGCCTACCATGGCCCACCCTCTCGTTTCAAAATTTCATGTGCTTCCCACATGCAAAATACAGTCACCACATACCAACATTCCCTAAAAAGTCTCAACCCATTACAGTATCAATTCAAAGGCCAAAACCTCATTTACATCTCATCAGCTCAAAGGTCCCAAATCTAATCATTTAAATCAAGTATCAAGGAGACTCTGGTTATGATCTATAAGGGGGCAAGATTCCTCTCCATCTGCACACCTATGTTACCTGCTTCCAAAGTACAATGGTTTTTGACATTAACAACAGTTATAGACATTCCCACTCAGAACAAGATAAAGTGAAAGAAAGGGAAGGATGATGTCAACCATTTCAAGACATTTCAAAATTCAGCAGGGCAAATTACATAACATTTCAAGGTCTGGGAATAATCCACTATAGTTCGTGGCTCCCATCTCTGGGCCCAAGACTCTACCCACAGAGTCATTATTCTGAAATTTTTTTTTTAAATAAAAACATATTTGCAGTTGAATAGTTTTACTGGACATCTTCTTGCCTGTAAAGTTTTGGGAATCCAACAGCCCTTCTCCATTTCATCCATCTCCATCGTTTCCTTGATGCTGGCAGTATTTCCCCTTTTATCAAAAAGTTTGTGGGTCTCCTGTGCATCTCATGCCATGAGACAGAAGATCTTCCTAAAATCTTTCCTGGATAATCCCATCTCTGTTCTTGGTTTCTGCTAAGACAGTTGAGATCCATGAATCACACACCTAATTTCTTTGACACTAGCAAAAGGTTTTCCAGCCACACTCTGGGCCTTGTCTCCACAACAGACTTTCCTAACAGTGAATCTCCAAATTCAGCATCTTTTGCAATTTGCACGGGCTGAGAATTTTCCAAATAATCAAGTCTGATTTCTTTTTAACAATTCTCCCTTTGATTTCTCTTTCCTCTAACATTTTATTGTAAGCTGTGAAACTTTGCTCAGAAATCTCCCCCATTGATATTCAAGTTCATCCCTTACAAGTGTTACTTACCTTCCACACAATAGGATGAAATTGTTAAACTTTCTGCCGCTATATAACAAAAATCACCTGTCCTCCAATTTCCAACGATGCGTTCCTCATGTTCTGTTTAGCCTTAACCAATAGCACATTTAAAATTTCTACCAACATTCTGCTAAGGACAATTTAATATTCACTTTTACTATTGTGTTTCTCACTTCTTCCTGAATCATCACTGGAAGAATCTTTAACATTCATATTTTTGTCAACAGTCTGTTCTAGGCAGTCTAGGTTTTTTCTATCATGTACTTTAAATTCTTCCAGCTTCTGTTCATTACCCAATTCTAAAGCCGCCTTCTCATTTTTAGTTATGTGTTACAGCAACTCCCCACTTTCAGGTAGTAAAATCTGTATTAGTTTTCCTTTGACTGCTGTAACAAATTACCAAAAATTTATCAGCTTAAAGCAACAGAAATTTGTTCTCTTACAATTCTGGAGGCCAGAAGGCCAAAGCCAGCATCACTGAAGTGCCACCCAGACCACATTCCCTCTGGAGGCCCTAAGGCAAAATCCATTCCTTGCTTCTTCCAGTTTCTGGTGTCTGCCAGCTTCACTGGCTTGCAGCTGCCATCACACCAATCTCTGCCTCTGTGGACACACTGCCTTCTTCTTCCTCCCCGTTGTGACGGCATTTAAGACCCATTCAGATAACCATCTGAAGATGGTTATCTCAAAATTCTTATTCACATCTTCACAGCCTTTTTTTAAGCCTTTTTCTTTCCCTGTCATATAAGGTAACATACACAGGTTCCAGGGATTAGGACATGGGCACTTATCTTTGGTGGGAGGAGTAGTAGTCAGCCTACCACAATCTCCTACTGCAGAATAGCCTAGACCAGCCATGCAGTTGCATAATGGTTTTCCTGTTCCTCTTGTTCCCAGTTATTTTATTAGGAAGTCTTTCTTTCTGATCTGCATATTCCACTGTAAAGATCCTGGCCCTCATATGTAATTTGTTATCCTCCTTGCAAAATAATGATGTTGAAAAGTATGGCATGAATTTCAAATGAAGCAAGACCTCTGAATAAAATAGGTAAACTCAAGAAAACTCTGTCCCCATGGCCTCTGTGTTATTCAGGTTGCCAGGAATGAGATGAGAACAGCAGTAAGTACACAGAAAAGGTATGTTGTGTTTTCTGGATGCAGTGGTAGGTGTCATATGCCAATTAATCTTCCTATGATTCTTTATTCTACCTGCCTCCTCTAGAATACCCTTGAAATCTAAAGAGGCACAGCTATTGTTAAGTTACAAAATTCTTAGCACTCCAGCAGGAAACTATTATGTGTTTATTTATAATTTAAAAACACTGAAATGCAAACCTACTTCATGCAGAGGGCAGCACTTCGGGTCAGAAATTTAGACTACAGCCCCTACCTGATGGGTTTTATTTTTTAAATTATTTAATAGGCTATTTCATCTAGGCCAGTAATAATTTTTTAAATCTACTTCTGAAGTCAACCCTTAAACCCAAAGCAGAGATCTAAGAAATAGTGTGATGCAGTAAAATCACTCAAGATACAATATACACTCCCCAAATATTTTGAATGGTATTCAATTTACTGAATAAAGAGAGCTACAGCACATTCATTTTCAGATTTATAGATAATACCCCATAACTCTAGCCACAGACCTAAATAGATATTGAGCTAAATTGATCCCTGGGAAATGGGAATTTGGGGGGTATCAAAGAGAAATTAAAAAGAAAATGTAAATTTTTTATAATATAAATAAAATTTTTATAATATAAATATAAAATTAATATGTCAAATATTTTATTTAAGTCATTAACTAACAAGTCAATCCAGAAATAAGCCATTGGCACCAGTTCAAAGGAGAACTCAAAAGAACACATATCAACTGCCAACCAGGAAAGTGAAATGAACTAAGAGATGCAGAACTGAGAAATATCCTAAGGGCAATAATCAATTATATTCCAAAAAATAAAATGGATTTTCATTTCCATGGACAGGAATCATTTGTATTCTTATCAATTTCAGTACTGCAAAATAATTCAAAGTCAGGGAATGATGCAAACTTATACAGAAACTGATCATTCAGAAAGGGGCTCTAAACAGGTCAGTCATCTTTTCTGCCTATTTCAACATGTTTCACAATTTTGCTGACAAGAGGAAAAGTTCCTGTCAATTTTTGCAACATTACAGGGCTCCTGACACTTTATCACCAAACATAATGATGTGAGTCAGAGCACACTCTAAACAGCAGAACATCCGCTCACAAGCCACACTCTAAATTATAAACTGGAGGAAGGGCTTGTCGTGACCCCACTCAGGGGATGGCAGTTATTTAGACAAGTCTGAAAATCACCAAACACTGGGGAATGAAAACACTGCCTCAAATAACAAAATGATGGGACCCTCTGAAAATCCAACATTGTAAATATATGGGAACCAAGGAAACAATCCAAAAAGAAATAGAGCATGGAATTACTCCTGATGAGGGTGGATGAAAAATTGTGGCTCACCATCTGCAAGAACAAAGTCACGAGCTACTGCAGACACTGACCTTCAACAGCCCTGAAAGGAGTTCAGGATGGAGATCAGAAATGAGGCACTCTGTGCTCGGGGGAAAAAACCAGAAGAATAGGCCTGCAGATATACATTTTTAGGAGAAGATTTTAAGAGTCTAATTTCCTGCATCTTCTCATATCTAGAAAAGCACTAAAATCATTACTAGCAGCCATCTTATCTCAAAATGTGTTCTTAACTGCATGTACCCTCCTCATCAAAATCACACACATCCTGCCCTTTTCTCTTCCCCCTCAGGAGCAGTCCCTCAGAGCGCTCTCTGAGAGGCTGTCTCCCAGGGTATAGCCTTTATTTTGCCCCAAACAAAACTTAACTCATAACTCTCATGTTGTGCATTTTGTTTTTTCAGTAGACATCAGCAAATGCTTAAGAGAAGATTATTCCTCAATACAAATCATGATAACACACACACACACACACACACACACACACTCACTCACTCACTCACAAATCAAGTATAGGCACAAACTCCCAAACTGTGCTTTCTTACACCTAGACAGAAAATGTCAGGATACACCCAAATAAATATTAGCTACTTAAAGTAGCCCCTACAAGACTGTTCCCTTGACCAGTCATCAGTCAGCCTCCTCTGAATGCTCTTCCCAATGAAGCCTTGACCTCTGGGCTTCTGTGATCATCTCTGCATCACCCAGTTTTACCAAGAATCCTGTCAAGTCAGTTTAGATAGAATCCCCCTTGATGTTTCCTCTTAGTAATTTTCTATCCACTGACCCTCACCCTGCTCCTTGGATATAAATCCCCACTTGCTTATTATGCTATATTTGAGCCTGAGGTCTCTTAAACCCCATTGCAATAGTTCTTGAATAAAATCTGTTTTTACCATTTTAACTACTGACCGCTGGCTTTCTCTGACACCCTTAATGCAAAAGTCATTTCTATTACAAAAGCCTTATAGTTCTCACAGAAAATCTGGGGTATCATCTCTCAATTACGATGACAGTTGCTATAGTTTAACTACCCATAGGCTAGACAATGTTTTGAATATATCTCACATATGAAAATAATATGCATATATGTATATATGTTCTTGACATTATATTGACAATATGAAAGTCACTCAGTCGTGTCTCTTTGCAACCCAATGGACTGTACAGTCCATGGAATTCTCCAGGCCAGAATACTGAAGTGATAGCCTTTCCCTTCTCCAGGGGATCTTCCCAACCCAGGGATCGAACCCAGGTCTCCCACATTGTAGGAGGATTCTTTACCAGCTGAGCCACAAGGAAAGCCCATATTGACAATAAATATATAGTATTTATATACTGACATTAACATATATCATTTATCATGCTTTATACCTATATTAGGGCTTCCTAGGTGGCTCAGTGGGTAAAGGATCGCCTGCAAAGCATGAGATGCAGGTTCAGTTCCTGGGTTGGGAAGATCCCCAGGAGGAGGGCATGACAACCCACTCCATTATTCTTGCCTGGAGAATCTCATAAACAGAGGAGCCTGGTGGGCTATGGTCCACAGGGTCACAAAGAGGTGGACGTGACTAAAGTGGCTGAGCACACAAACCTACATTAATATATTTCATTTTCATACATGAACATCAATTTATATCATTCTGGCTCAACTGGTAAAGAATCTATCTGCAATGCAGGCTACCTGGGTTTGACCCATGGGTTGGGAAGATCCCCTGGAGAAGGGAAAGGCTACCCACTCCAGTATTCTGGCCTGGAGAATTCCATGCATCCATGGGGTTGCAAAGATCTGGACAAGACTGAGTGACTTTCACTTTAGTTATTAAGTAAGTACTATGGCCTAAATGCCATGGGGGAGATTTAAAATACATATAGCACACAGTGCTTGTACTCAATAAGTTTATGCTTTTGTTGGAGCACCAAGACAGACAGACACACACACATACCCTACATAATTTTATAAGAAAGCGGAAAGATTGAGGGTTCCATGTTGAACAGTGTCATTACAAGACAATGGACAAGTTAAAACTGTATAAAGTAAAAAAAAAAAAAAAAATTACCAATAAAAATCTCTCAACTCTACCAGAAAATAAAACAGGTACCACTTTCAATAAACTCATCACAGCCAATTTTTCTTTAAGTCCTTATCAGTTACTCATTTCTTGGCAATCAAATGGCTTGCATTTTAGGGATCATTTTCTGACTTGATGGATGTGAGTCTGAGTGACCTCCGGGAGCTGGTGATGGACAGGGAGGCCTGGCGTGCTGTGGTTCATGGGGTCGCGAAGTCGGACACGACTGAGCGACTGATCTGATCTGATGCATGATATGACCTCATTATATCATGACTTCAGAGTCAGAAGAAATTTCTGTGATCTTGGACCACCTGAAAAGGCTTTGAGGAGAAAGCCCTGGAAGACAGGTGGGGTTTGTAACTGCTCTAGTGCTTATCAGCTCCTTCATAACTAGCAAGTCTAATAGGGTGTGATAAACAGTGAGGCCAAGTCTGAAGATAATATGCCTAAAGACATGCAGTGAAATACATTAGCCTAAGACAGGTGAGTGAGTAAGTGAACTAAGGAAAGAACAAACCAACCAACAAAATGAACCAATGAGATGTACTCATGCCAGTGACTCTCCTATGAGCAAATCAGTTCCCTGATGCTCCCCGCCTCCCCTCTGCAGTCAATTCAGAGTTGACCGCAGTTAATTATAATGATCCAGTAGATGAGCACATATTCAAGTTTATAGAGTCAAAAGCAATAGAGACAGAAGAAGAAAAAGTGCTGATATCTAAGAGAACATACACAGAGGGAAGAGACCAAAAAAAAGCAAACATAATTCATTTTCTTCAAATGAGGCTCCTTCTCTTTGAGTATTTTTATGTGAAATGCTGACAACAGCACAGTCTTGTATTTGATGAGATGCAACTCCTCTTGGAGCAAGGCCCTCAAATTCAAGTCTCAGCAAAGTGTGTGACACCCTTTTCGAGAGAGCGAGACAACAGGAAGGAAAAAGAGAAAGCATGAGACTGTAGTGCTCAGCACAAATGTTCCAACTCCAGTTCCCATGGGTGAGGGCACACAGCCTACTATGTGGGAAGGTCAAACACAGGAGGATGCTCAGTGCAGACACACATGTGACATAACAAAAACATCCTTAGCCTACATGACCAAGTACATGGCACACAGCATTGTGCAGAAACATTCATACCCAGATTTTTTTATAGAAGGAACATGAAGTTAGTTACCATGGGAACCTAAGGCTAAGTAAAGCAATATGTATCTGATCTATTTATGACACATCCTCTTCTCTACATTTGCAGACATGATGGCTTTTAGAAACTATTTTGAAAATGTTCGTGTTTTGAACCTGAGTTCAATATCTGTCTTTGTAAACGAGGCCTTATAGGTACTCAACTTATTTTGTCATTCAATAAATATTCACTGCACCTCTCCCCCATGACACTGTGGAGATGCTGTGGATACCACAAGAAACGAAGCTACCAAGTCCCTGCTCTCACAGGACTTACACTTCAGTATGAACATAAGTGCCCAGGTCGATGGACATCTAGGTTGCTTCCATGTCTCAGCTGTTATAAATAGTGCTGTAGTGAAAACTGGGGTGCAGGTATCTTTTTGAATTATGATTTTCTTCAGATATATACCCAGAAATGGGATTGGTGGAGCAAATGACAGCTTTTTGTTTTAGTTTTTTAAGGACACAGAAGCAAACCTAAATGTTCCCTGATGGAAAAATGGATAAAGAAGATGTGGTACATACATACAGTGGAATATTACTCAGCTATAAAAAAAGGACAAAATAATGTCATTTGTAGCAACATGGATGGACCTAGAGATTGTCATACAGAGTGAATTAAGTCAGACAGAGAAAAACAAATATGTGACCCCATATACGGCAGCCCACTAGGCTCCTCTGTCCCTGGGATTCTCCAGGCAAGAACACTGGAGTGGGTTGCCATTTCCTTCTCCAATGCATGAAAGTGAAAAGTGAAAGTGAAGTCACTCAGTCGTGCCCAACTCAGCGACGCCATGGACTGCAGCCTACTAGGCTCCTCTATCCATGGGATTTTCCAGGCAAGAGTACTGGAGTGGGTTGCCATCGCCTTCTCCGATAAAAAAGGATGAAATAATGTCATTTGTAGCAACATGGATGGACCTAGAAATTGTCATACAGAGTGAAGTAAGTCAGACAGAGAAAAACAAATACAGTATGATATTGCTTAAATAAGTTATCTTTTTAAAAATGGTACAATGAACCTATTCACAAAGAGAGTCACAGATGTAGAGAACAAACCTATGGTCACCAAGGGGTAAAGGAAGGAGGGATAAATTGGGAGATTGAGATAGGCTTATATTTACACACTGCTATATATAAATCAGATAACTACTAAGGACCTACTACAAAGCACAGGAACTCTACTCACTACTTTATAATGACCTATATAGGAATAGGATAAAAAAAAGAATGGAGATATATATATATATAATATATTATATATATAGCTGATTCACTTTGCTGTACAGCAGAAACTAACATAACACTGTAAATAAACTATACTCCAATAAAAATGTTTTTTAAAAAGAAGTACCCAGGGTTTCTTGGCAGGATCCAGCTTAGACCATTTTCTTTCTCTGGCTCTCAGTCCAAACTGATAAAGATATACAATGGGCTAGTCCTTGTCTCCCTTCTGTCTGTGCCAAACCTAAGACCACAAGCAACTCAGGTGCCTCCTAAGTTATGCCTGTAGTCTTACATCCAATTTCTCATATTTTCACTGTTCCGGATAAAGGGAAACCAGCCACATCTCCTGCACTGTCATGGAACATCAGGAAAAGTTGGAAAGAATATTCTAAAACAAGTTTGGAAAAAGTGACAGACTTTATTTTCTTGGGCTCCAAGATCACTGAGGATGGTGACTGTAGCCATGAAATTAAAAGACGCTTACTCCTTGGAAGAAAAGCTGTGACAAACCTAGACAGCAGACACATTACTTGGCTGACAAAGGTCCGTATAGTCAAAACTATGGTTTTTCCAGTAGCCATGTATGGATGTGAGAGTTGGACCATAAAGAAGGCTGAGCACCAGGCTGGTGCTTTTGAACTGTGGTGCTGGAGAAGAGTCTTGAGAGTCCCTTGGACTGCAAGGAGATCAAACTAGTCAATCCTAAAGGAAATCAACCCTGAATATTCACTGGAAAGACGGATGCTAAAGCTGAAGTTCCAGTACTTTGGCCACCTGATGCGAAGAACTGACTCATTAGAAAAGATCCTGATGCTGGAAAAGACTGAAGGCAAAAGAAGGGGACAACAGAGGATGAGACGGTTGGATGGCATCACCAAGTCAATGGACACGAGTTTGAACAAACTCCAGGAGACAGTGATGGACAAGGAACCCTGGTGTGCTGCAGTCCATGGGGTTACAAAGAGTCGGACATGACTGAGCAACTGAACAACAATACAACAAAACAAGTCTACCCAATAAGAAATGAAGGGAAACGTCAATGTTCTTAAGACTGCAGCCAGATAATCTCTATTATTGATGTTACATATATTAGTTTTAAAAAAAAAAACATAGAAAATGCTGAGGAAAATGCTATGTCCTTGAACTAAAAGTCTTTAAACACACACCATTATTATTTTACCATCTAATTATATTTAAACTTGCTGAATTATCCCTATTCCCCAAAACCTATAAAAAATGGAGATTCTCAAAAAAAGTAGAGAGAAAAGGAATAAAAATAATATAAATGACAAAAATAAAGAGACTAGAAGTGAAAAGCACAAAGCAGGTGTCAATAATTTGTTTGGAAGACAGGACACCTAGGTGAACTCTAGCAGACTTATCAAAGCAAAACAGCTAAGGACTGCACATCCAGACAATAACAAGAAGAAAGCTGACATGAGCCACACAAAGACTTAGAATTGAAGGCATCAAACATCTCAAAGCAAACAAAGCTGACAAACAGAAAGACTGAAAATCTGTTTTAAAATGTAGACTCTTCCACTCCTTTTCAATCACGACAAGAGAAAAAAATTATTTGCTCCAGAAAAGTTGAACTAGAAAGGTTACAGATTCAGGGGCATCAAGTGCAGCAGATGCAAGAAAAGGCAGCTTATCAAAAACAAGGAACTGTGTGCACACCTGCATACTAACGACAAGACCCACCCCAAACCCTCCCCAGAAACACAAGCCCAGCACCACTGTCCTTCCACCTGAACCGCCTCCCCCAAACTAGTAGACACCTTTCTCCTTCCTGAAAGGTGCCCCTGATGGATGGTATGCCTCACATCAGGACCCTTACCCCTGCATTTCAACTGATTTTCACATCTGCTTATCCTAGAAATGAGATTTGCTGGAACCTAACTTTTATCCACAATATCATTGTTATTCATAAAAACACTAATGACATTTGCAGAATCCTATAAGCGCTCCCAAATAATTTTCATTACATTATCCTATTTGAATTAGTCTGAAGCACAACCCTACATAGTAAGCAAGTGTCCTGTCTTCATCCTCACGGCCAATGTCAAATTTCAATCACCATCTTCTGCCATCTGAATGACTACCAACAACCTAACTGGCCTCCTGCTTCTGCTCTTATGTACATCCACGACACTCTGCAGCCAGTTCTCATTATGTCATCCCTGCTCAAAATCCTGCAACAACTTCAAATTAGCCAGAGGACAAAGTCCATAATCTTAGCACAGCATGAAAAGCCTTTCTTGATTCATGTTCTCTCTGCTTCCCTAAGTTTTATTTCTCAATCTTCTGCATATGTGAAACACTGAAACACAGAATAAAATATACTATGTTCTTCCTTCCCTCCATGCCCTAAATATGACTTATTCTCAGTGTGGAAGGCTTTCTCTTTGCCCAGACCCTGTAACAGCATAAAGCAATCTCCATAATCACAAAGCACTGTGTAGCAGGTTCTCCTTCAGGTCATAACTAACATTGGCAGGACCAAGGGCCACAGTATAAACTGAAATGCCCTTCATTCTCTACACTCACCACACACCTTGAACAGCCTCCTCATATACAACTGGTGACACCAACCAGCACATTCAAGCTCTGTCAGTGCCCCTCCCACAATAACACCGTCTACACTCAGGAGTATGGACCTGAAAAAAGCCACTGAACACCCTGGAAGCAGACCTGGGACTTGTAAGCATGTGACTGCAAAGTCATGTTAGCCAGAGTATTGTATAAAAGGGCGGGGAAAGAAGGAAATGTGACATCTAGGTGGGCACATCTCCTTAGCACATAGATTACAAGGCAGGTGGGGGAACACAGCCACAGGAAGCCCAGAGGGGGTCCCTCTGCAGCAGAGACAAGGTAGAGGCCCCTCTTGCCTTGTCTAAAGGTTGATACTGATCTCTCTTATGGGCTTCCCTGGTGGCTCAGATGGTAAAGAATCTGCCTGCAATGTGGGAGACCTGGGTTCGATCCCTGGGTTGGGAAGATCCCTGGAGAAGGGAATGGCTACCACTCCAGTATTCTAGACTGGAGAATACCATGGACAGAAAAGCCGGACAGGCTACAGTCCATGGGGTCACAAAGACTTGGACACAGATCTCTGTTTACATAACAAGATCCAAAGAAAAGAGCAGTAGGAAACACAGCTACTACTTCAATAGACAGAATTTCCAGGGATGGCAGGAAAATTGGCCTACATCTTGAAGGGTTCTTGGGTAGATGTAATTTTTTCTTCTTTTTTCCTCTTTCCTTTTTTTTTTTTTGGCTTCACTCAAAATAAAAATGTAAAATCGTAGATAAAAGTCCAATGTTCCAAAACAAATAATAAACTCAGAAATTGATTTTTATGTCTAACAACATATGGTTGTGAACTTATATGTATATAAAATCCAAATTTTTCTACATTAATCAGGCTGAAACCAAAAAGGTGCCTTTGCTTCTGCAAAATTTGAGCAACAACTTACTATTTAACAAGCACCAAGAGAAACTGCATCAAAAGTTTCAGAAATGTATTAAACATAACCCATGACACATCAATTCCACTTCTACTTCTGGACATATAACCCACAGAAACCATAATAGGTTTACATCATAGCATTATTTAAAATCATAAAAAACTTGAAAACACTCTAAATGCGCAACAATAAGGGACTGGTTAACAAATTATTGTGCATACATGATGGATTTTATATAGTCCATTCTAAAATGATAAAGTCATTGCCATATTTATGATAAAATTATGACATTTAAGTATAATATAAAAATTATACAAAATAACATGTCTGAACTTGTAGGCATGGATATGTAATAACACAGAGAAAAAGTTACTGTGGGTATGTATACCAAAAAATTGACAGCAGTAAACTGAGTAGAGAACATAGCAATTTTTAAAAATTTGAGTTAAAATTACAATTAATTTGTATTAAAAATTACAATTATAATTACATTAATTGTATTAAAATTACAATTAATTAATTAATTGCAATTAATTAATTAATTACAATTAATTAATTAATTACAATGTTGTGTCAGTTTCTGGTATACAGCAAAATGATTCAGTTATATTCTTTTTCATATTCTTTTCCATTATGGCTTATTATAGGATATGTGTTTCCCTGTGCTCTACAGTAGGACCTTGTTGTTTTGGAACATAGTGATTTTTATTTTGTCTTTTGTGACTCTGTATTTTTAAATTTTGCCACAGTTCTTACCCCTAAATTTGGGTATCTGCTTTGCCAAGCAAGACATTAAAAAAAAAAAAAAAAAATGCTCCTGTTTCTTTTGACTTTAAAATAGGTATCTAATGGGACTTGTAAAAATTCAAAGGACACCACTGAAAGATTATTATATTACCATGCATTAGCCTTTCTCATGGGTGTCAATCATTAGCAAGGCTTTAAGGGCAAAGGCCACAAGACATAGGTTGTAAGTTCTGTAGAAGGTAGCATGGAAAAGAAGACCCAGACCTGAAGTACTGTACAAGCAGGCAGAAACAAAGATTTTAAGTAAATATGAAGAAGATAAAGAAAAGCAGGAAGAGTTGGCTGGGAGAAAAAGAGAACAAGACAGTGGAGAAACTCTGACTATACAGTTTGCTGATCTCGCAATTAGGTTCAGGAAAGAGAAAACTCCACACTTTAACTCACCTAAGACACTGGCAGAGTTCAGAGAGAAAAGATTTATAAAATACAATTTAAATTCAAAAGTTAATTCTTGTCAGTGCTGCCACTTGAAATTGAGCTTTACTTGTTAAGAGTCTACAGAAATAACATAGGTGATAAAAGGCTCTGAGAATTTTGACATCCAAATCATGGTTTTGTTACAAACTGTGTGGGCTTAATAAAAACAAACTAGTTATTTAAGTTCTTTTGAACTCAACTGACCCTATAAGAATCTGTCAAATTAACAGAATTAAAAAAAAAAAAAAAAAAACTAGTATAATCCCAATACCTATTATTGGGCTTCTCTGCTGGATCAGTGGTAAAGAACTGCCTGCCAATGCAGGACATAGGTTGGATCCCTGGGTCAGGTAGATCCCCTGGAGGAGGAAATGGCAACCCACTCCAGTATTCTTGCCTGGGAAATCCCATGGACAGAGGAGCCTGGTGGCACCAGGCATATTATAGTCCATGGGCTCACAAAGAGACATGACTTGGTGATTAAACAACAACAATGCCTATTATCATAACTATACTTCTAAAAAACAAACTTTTAAAATCTGTTAAGAGATTTTTTTTATAAAAATGAGAAAGAGTAGGTACCTGCTGATCTATCTGGCTAGCATCCTTTTCCTATTTCTTCATATAGCAGAATACCTCATGAGTTCAATACCCTCTGAGGACCTCTTCCAAGATTCCAGGCAGTTCTGATTAGGCAGCCAATCACAAGACTCCTAGCCCTGACCAAGCCATGCTATTGACACGTTACCTCATCAGTTTTAATAAACTAGTCTAGGGGCCAGACAGGATGCAGAACATCTAATACAACTTCTTTTTCCCAAAAATAAGCTTGCATATACACAAAATGCAAGACTCTGCAAAATTAAATAGCAAGTGACCTGGGGAACAATGTCAAATTTTGAATAACAACTAGTACAACCATGGTGAGTTTGCTGGTTTCATTTCTTCTTGTATCTCCTGGCTTTGAGCTGAAGGTGGGCCCAGTCAGGGAACTGTCTAGTAGACGTGACTCAAACTCTTCCAACTTTCCAGGTAGATCAAGAAAACGGATCCCTGGGAGCTAATAAGAGTTGGGGGCGGGGAGGGGGCGGCCGGTGGGGGGAAAGTGTGCTTGTGTTTTTCCTTTTTTCTCTGCCAGCCCTACCCCAAGGCCAGCACCACTTACACAACTATACAGATGCCACTGCAGTGACTCAAGGACCTAACGCCCCAAGAGAAAATCATCTCCCTGGATAAAGAAACTACAACAAGGACCTCCTGCTGTGTAAAGAGCTGGGAGCAGTGGAAGAGATGGGTATTCTTGTTATCCTTTTTATCCCTTTTTCTCTTACCACTTCACCCTACTCAAGTGAATTGAAGAAAATCATGGAGGCTAAAATTATGGAGGAATCCATCTTTCTGGCCAGACGAAATATAAAAAGGAGTCCTTTGGAAAATATCCCAGAGTCATGGAAAAGAGGACCTCCTAGCTGTGTGTATAAATAAATCACACAATTCCCAGGCTCACCCTCAAGCTAGGTATGTATGGAATACAATTAAAGCAGCATCTCAAAGTCACAGAGAACTCAAGTACAGCATAAACCAGCTCAAGACAGGGTAAGTAACTCCTCCTGTCCCTCCCCCTAACAAATAGCAAAAGCTTTGAAACCTGAATGAACACTGGAATCACCGCATACAGAAGGTTCTATGCTATGAACCTAATTAGCTCAGCTGCCTGCTAAAACAAACAAAAACAATTTTCTATAGAAAACTTTAAAAGGACACAGAGTTTCATGACATAATATTTTAAATATTCAGAATACAATAAAAAATATTTGACATATAAAGAAGAAAATCTGATTGATATTCAAAAGAAAGAACAATCACCATGTGATAAGTCCAAATGAAGATATTAAGAATTATCAAAGCAAGAATTTAAAAGCAGCTATTTTAACTATCTTCCATGAGACATTTATTTTCAAAATCTAGATATCGTTTATATTGCCAAGTTTGTAATTATGCAAATAAAAATAGTAATTTACTATAGAAAAATTAGAAAACATAGATAATGATGGATCCCCTCAATTTTTCTTATCTACCTATAATAAAACTGTAGGATCCTCTCTCCTTCTTTGGTAGGACTGTGAGTATAAGCAAACTGAAATCACTGTAAAACATGAGATGATTATTCATATACAAGCCACAATATTACTAAGTAATATTTAGGTTTACATGCCAGAGAGCTCTTGCTGAATTATATTTCAGGCCACCCCACCATAGTAGACCGGGGAAGGCAATGGCACCCCACCCCAGTACTCTTGCCTGGAAAAATCCCATGGACGGAGGAGCCTGGTAGGCCGCAGTCCATGGGGTCGCTGAGAGTCTGACACGACTGAGCGACTTCACTTTCACTTTTCACTTTTATGCATTGGAGAAGGAAATGGCAACCCACTCCAGTGTTCTTGCCTGGAGAATCCCAGGGACAGGGGAGCCTGGTGGGCTGCCGTCTATGGGGTCGCACGGAGTCAGACACGACTGAAGCGACTTAGCAGCAGCAGCAACCATAGTAGACACTAGAAAATAAGGACTGGAACCACTTAAAAGACTCATCACTAGCTACACACAATGACAAGACTGTCACAGCCCGTACCTGAGTAAACTGAACACTAGGTCAACTATCCATGCCTGACATTATCACTTCAGTTGAGCTGTTTGCATCCCAGGAGCTGGATTTTGTCTTTGTTACCTATAAGGTCTGAACAAAAAAATGACACAATAATGTGGCACATAAACCAAAAGTGAGAAAGTGCCTAAGGCCACCTTGTCCTGCAAACAGAATGTAGCCAGGCAAAAGTGGTCCATCCCTTAAAAATAGGCCACCAATGCTTAAAAGCTAGGACAGGATCTCTTTATGTATCCTGCAATATGATCTGCCAAACACTTGTGAAGAACTCCAAAGAGACAGTGTTTAATTACAAATGACAAAACCATAAACATAACTTCGTAGAAAAAAAAAGAAGCTTTTAAGGATGTTTCCAAAACAGGGCTCAAATCATTCATATTAGGAAATACAATTTTTTTAAAAAACAGTAATGTAGTAGTGAAGTCACTCAGTCGTGTCCGACTCTTTGCAACCCCATGGACTGTAGCCTACCAGGCTCCTCCATCCATGGCATTTTCCAGGCAAAGAGTACTGGAGTGGGTTGCCATTTCCTTCTCCAGGGGATCTTCCTGACCCAGGGGTAGATCCCAGGTCTCCGGCATTGTAGGCAGACGCTTTTACCGCATGAGCCACGAGGGAAGTAACAGAAACAACAGAAAATGTGAGGCCACAGTCCAGCCTTAACTATGTAACAGCTTAAGAGCTAAGAATATAAATTCACCAATTCCTGAACTCAGTCAAGTCACGGCATGGACCAAAAAAACAGAAGAATCTTGAGGGTGATTAAAGCCAGAATGTGGAGAGAATGCAAGATAGAATAAGACAGAGGAAAATTAGACAGAGATCAATGTCATGGAAGGCAAGACAGAGGTTGTATCAGGTCAAGCCAATACAAACCAGGATACTGAGTAAAGGTTTAGAAAGGAAAAACATCATCCCATCTCAGGGGTTTCTGATAGCAGTTATTCAGAATTTAAATATTTCAGGTGAAGACAGAGACTCGTTCTTTGACAGAGGTATTAAAGAAAAATGATACATATTAAGTTGTTGCTTTTAAGAGGCTCAGTCGTGTCCCATTCTTTAGTGACTCCATGGACTATAGCCCTCCAGGCTACCCTGTCCATGGGATTTCTCGGTCAAGAATACTGGAGTTGGTTGTCATTTCTTTTTCCAGGGGATCTTTCCAAACCAGGGATTGAACCTGTGTCTCCTGCGTTGGCAGGTGGATTCTTCACCACTGAGCCACCAGGGAAGCCCATGTAACTAAGTAAATATATTTATACTATTGTTGATTGGGGGAAAATATTGTACATTTAACACAATGGAGATTTCTTCAAGCCTTCAAAATGTTAATAAAATTCTGGTGCCTTTTAAAATAAATGATGATTTAGAATTGAGGAAATAAGAGTACTGTGAGAAATCTGAGACTCAAGATTACTGAGATCCAGCAGCATGCCTAAGGCAGAGCTCAGTCAAAAATAGCACAAGTAAAATTATCTTCACCACATCGCAGCTCCTAACATGAGCAATTTGCTTATTAATATGTATTATGGGTACTTCCCTCTCATTACCGGCTTTTAGTACTGAGCACTTTTTCAGCTGGACTCCCACCCTACTCAGTGGTCTTTCTCTATTCCTCCTCTAATCAGCTCACTTTTTCTCTTCACAATTTTAACACTAATATTTTCAAGCCATATACTAAAACTCAGTCCCTTCATTCTCAACAGATAACCTCGCATCTGACCTAAAAAGGAAAACCCCTCCAGGCACAAATTTCCCCAAATTGTCTTTCTTCTCCTGTGAGTGTCTGTGCATGCGCAAACTTACTTAACCAGCTGGCCTTCTTCCCTCCGGTCTCATGCAACAGTGCATCCTTACCATTTTATAAAATTTATCTCTGACTGTTCTCTAAGCCTCATTCTTTCAAGAATGTTCCACTCATTACTCTGCCTCTCCTCTCTCTCTCCCCTCAATGCATAAATTATTCATGTCTCTACCATCAGTTAAAAAAAATCTCCACTGACCCCATGTGTTGGTGATTCATCATTCGGTCCTCAAATCCAGCCTCCACCCTCATTTGCCCCAGGTTAGGCCCAGAGAGGCTGACCTCTGTAGACTCCATCACTCACAGGCCTTTGAAAGCTGGATTCTGATTATCTTTGTCCAATAGAAGGAGGCTCCAGCAAGACAGGAGAGTGAAGTGCTTATCTCCCTTTCACCATCCACAGCCATGGAGCGTCCCTAAACACCACTGCCTCCCTCTCTGTCAGGGCTGTGAGTACTAACAGCTTTCTGATCTATTCCTGATAGTCCTTGGGGCTTCTGTGGTTGTTTCTCTTAAAATCAGTCCACAGCTCCATGAAGTTTCTTTATTAAACGCTATTCAGGTGAATGTTTTGTGTGAGCTGTTTTCCTGCTAGGATTCTGATCAATACAGCTCATGTCCCACTCCAGCTCCTTTCTGTCTCTTCCCAGCCAGGCTTCCTGAAAGGGTGCTCTGAACTCACCACTGTTTTTCATTTATCCATCAACTCACTATGATCTTGGAGAAGGAAATGGCAACCCACTCCAGTGTCCCTGCCTGGGGAATCCCAGGGACGGCGAAGCCTGGTGGGCTGCCGTCTATGGGGTCGCACAGAGTCGGACACGACTGAAGTGACTTAGCAGCAGCAGCACTGTGATCTAGCTTCTGCCACCCATGAATCCACTAAATTCATCTTCCCAGTAGGGATATTTAGTATCATTTATGACCTGGCTCCACCTTCCAGCTCTATCGCCATGAGACCATATGCTCCATCCAGCAAATGACCCTAGAGTTGTCTTCGGCCTCCTATAGGATTCTCTCCACCTGAAATGTCCTCTGTTTCAGGTATCTAGTGAACCTCTAGTCATCATGCAAGTGTCAACTCAGGAAGCTCTTCCTTCTGGAAGTCCTTTTCTCACTTACCCACCCTACATTAGCCAGGATTAAGTGGCTTAAATCCCCAGATCCTGTAAACAACTCTTGCACTCATCATATTTATCTTGTAATCCCACCAAATGATTCTCTCTCTCAGAGCAGAATGACTCAAGTCCTCAGAAAACAGAGCTTATGTGGAAACAATGTGCTGAGAAGTACAACTCCAGGAAAAGAAGAGGCAGGAAAGGAAAGTGAACATAAGAGAGAGGGTCATCAATCTCCCTTATAAACTGATGGCTCAGACTGGCAGAATGTCTTCAGAGAGGCAGTATGAAGCTATTGGATCTCCAGCCAGTCCAGAAGCAGGAAAAGAAAGAATTGATCCACTGACTCCTTCTCTCATTGGTCAAAGTTCTGCTGCATAGGATAACTCCCACCACTTTCAGGTTGCCCATATATGAGTTCCAAGTGGGTCCCATTGTGTCACCTGATAAATATATATTAACTAAATTATTAGAAAAGGAAAAATTTATACCTTGCCCAATTGATAAATCTCAATTGAGTAGTCTAAATCTCTCAATGTGTAAGACCATTAAGGCATTAATACCATAAACTGTAAAAAGTTGCAGCTAATGAGGTTAATGAGTAGAATTAACTCTCGAAGAACTAGATGGCCAGAATCCAAAGTGTTGCAAATAAGTTTGACTTTTCCTTGTGATTTTTTCTCTTTCAGAGTAAAATTTAATACCCAAAGTGAAGATGTTTTATTTATCAATCAATGTCTGAATTAACTGGGAGGGACAATATGCACTGTGCAGCACTGTTTCACTCATCTGATCTAGATTGACAGCTTAAAAATAAGAAATGCTGCCATCTGACTGAACCTATTATTTCTAATAGTAATGTAATGTTATAGAACTTGTACCAGAAGATGGATCTCCCACTGGATCCAAATTCTCTACTACATTAATAAAGAGCAACTAATCAAATGTTCATTCTTAAAGTCATAGTAACCATTCTCTGAAGAAGCACAGCGTAGCTCTCCAATATTACAACAGTGTTTACATGTTCCCCTCACTACTTTTATATCCCTCACTAGTATCTGGCTAAGCCCCAAATTATAGAACCTAGATAAGAGAGCAAAAAAGAAATTCCTTGACCTTTTTTTTTGGTGAAAAGGAATCTAAATCATCTGTGATCACAGTTATGCAGATGCATGCTCAAACTAAGCAGAAGAGGTAGGTTTAACCATTAGCTATTTCAACCATAAAGCAGAAACTTTAGCCTGTGCTCACACTCAGGTCTGTCAGAGCCCTTGGTAATCATGAGTGAAAATCTGGGTCCAGGCCACATTCACACCTTATGCTTAAGCCAGACTCTGCTAGAAACTATGGCTATTTTGAAATGTCACTTAATCCATCTCTTCCCCTGCAGGCAAATGGTAATAGACTTTCCTTCCAAATTTCCAGAACCACCTTCAGAACTAGAAGAATTAAGTCTTTTCCTCCTCATTCTAGAGAGCAATGCCTGCTGCCGGGCAGTCTCCATATCTAAAAGAGCTGGAGAGGTAGTAATTCCCCAAAGGCTCAAACCTGGGTTCTGAAGAACCCAAATCTCATCAAAATGAACTAAAAGGGGTAGTCAACATTCTCCTCTACCATCACACCAATGAATTATATCCTGCTTTAATAACAGTGGTATAATCTTTTAATTATGGCCTATCTTTACATATATTGTTAAGCATTTGACAGAGAAATAATACTGTGGAAACCATCATCCTCTCAAAATTTAAATTTAAACATGAAGTTCTCCTTTAACATTTATATTAAAATGCTTCCACCTAAAGGTTTGCTTTGATTGCTTTTGCAATAAATTTTAAGATTTTCGTTAAAAAACATCAGATATTTACAACTATGTTCTTGGCTACAATAATTTACCTTTCTACCAAGAGGCAGAATTATGTAGTTGGTAAAAGTTCAGGACCCTGAAACTAGACAGTTTGATTACTGGAGAGTTTGCTTAACTTCTTATCATCTGTGAAGTAGGGGTCACAGTTGTACCTTCTTCACAGAATCGTTGTAAAAATTAAGTGAGATGATAAATTATTTAGGATAGTATCTGGGTCATAGTAACCACTATGGAAGTATTGCTATAGTAACCACTATTGGTAGTAGGAAATGGCAACCCACTCCAGTATTCTTGCCTGGAGAATCCCAGGGACAGGGGAGCCTGGTGGGCTTCCGTCTGTGGGGTCGTACAGAGTCGGACACGACTGAAGCGACTTAGCAGCAGCAGTAGCAGCATTGGTAGTAGTACTACAGAAACAGTTTAAGCATGGTTTTCAAAAAGCATGTCTGCCTCAAAATCATAACATATTCTTGTTGCACATCTGTGTGTGCATTATGTCCCTTGCTCTAAAGAATATAACCAACCCAAGAGATGATGGCATCTCTCTTTTTATAAATCTTAGAATCTATCATTGAGCTTAAAACTGCAAACAAATTGAGCCACAGTACCTGTTGGGTTACATGAAACAACGAACTAAAATATTCCCCACTTATACAAAAACAAAATTCTCTTCACCTACATGAGTAAATTTACTTTTCTCTGGTGCAAACTGACAATTTAACACAGAGTATTATAAAACCACAAATAATTATATATTAAAATTACAAAGCCCTTGATAATACTGAGTGTTCTCGTGCAACTAAAACAAACTGAATACATGAAGGCGAACCAATCACCTAGTTTTGTCAGAGTTTCATAATTTGTGAAACAGCAGATTGTAGATATTTTTTAAATGTGCAATTTTAATCAATTTTGGCTTTGTTTCCTTTTTAAATAATGCAGGCTATATGTTTGGGGTCCAAATATCTTTCTGTTTAGCCATGAAGAGAGTAAAACAGCACATACAAACACATGCCTATTCTGAGATGGGAGATTTCTCACATGGTGGCTTTTGGCCACCTTGGCTCTCAATTCCAAAGAGTTTGAGGCAGACGGGCTGTGAGCTAGCATGATGCACAATGAGGCTCAGTGGGCTACGGGCTGCTATTTTTTTTTCCAAAGTCTTTGGAACAACTGCAAATGTAAACAAGCACATTCAGTTCAGTTCAGTTCGGTTCAGTAGCTCAGTCATGTCCAGCTCTTTGCGACCCCATGAATCACAGCACGCCAGGCCTCCCTGTCCATCACCAACTCCCAGAGTTCACCCAGACTCACGTCCATTGAGTCAGTGATGCCATCCAGCCATCTCATCCTCTGTTGTCCCCTTCTCCTCCTGCCCCCAATCCCTCCCAGCTTCAGGGTCTTTTCCAATGAGTCAACTCTTCTCATGAGGTGGCCAAAGTACTGGAGTTTCAGCTTTAGCATCAGTCCTTCCAAAGAACACCCAGGACTGATCTCCTTATGTATCCTAAACAAGCACATTAGGATACATAATTTAAAAGCAACATTTGATGGGATGGGGAGGGAGGTGAGAGGGGGATTCAGGATGGGGAACACAGGTACACCCATGGCTGATTCATGCCTTATATAACAAAAACCACTATAATATTGTAAAGTAATTAGCCTCCAATTAAAATAAATTAATTTTAAAAATAAAAGCAACATTTGCACATATTTTTGTCTTTTATATTTAAAGAAAACAAATGGCCATGCCATTGCCAATGTTACTACCATGTAGGCAGAAGTGACTGAAAAGAAATTTCTGAGGCAGAGTTGATTTTGTTTCTAACTCACCTTATACAACCCATATGCAGCTCTGACCACCATTCTGATGCTTACTGTTTGTATGCTAGGCTTCAAATTTGAAGTGGAATGCCCTGAGTTCTACTCTTTAAACTGAGATTCCAAGGAACAGAAATTTACAAATTTTAAATATAAAGAAAATAGTACCTCCTTATTACTGTAAATAAGACAATAAGCTCTCCAAACCTTGATTTTACCTTCGATAAAATTAAAAGAGAAAATATAGTCAAAATATTATTTTAAGAAATGCCACAAAAAGAAAGAATCTTGCAAATCCCTTAGTTCCGCAAGATTTCAAACTATTGAACTAGCTGTTATTCTTCTAAGGAGACTAAAAAAAAAAAAATTCTAGAAATTATTTATTTTTTCTGGACCACTAAGGCACACTGAACAGAGCAAAGTTAAAGAACTAGCTAAGTGAGTTAAAGGTCTTATTTCAATTTAAATCTATATAGTCTGTGACCTTTATCATAAAATAATCCTTTCTTCAGTGCTTACAGAAAAAAGGCTCCCAGCTGCTAACTACAAAAACTTAATATAATCTCCCTGAAATATAACCTTTAACTATACAGAATGTTATAGCCAGAAAGCTTGGAAACCCTCTGTCAAAGGAAACAATGCTTGTTGCCTTCATCTATAGGATATAGGATATAGTCACCATTACAAAATGGAATTTATTCACCTGAGCTGTAATAAACTTACCAGCTTTGTGTGATCCATATGTGTAATCACCAACTTATTTATGAATGTATCTGCCATTTAGATCTGCCATATATCATAACAGAAGGTAAGATGATGATGAAGCACTAATGGAAGTCCCAAGGACTGCAGAGTGCCCACACACAGCTGGTACAGAGCAAACTCGAGGCAAGTGACTGAAAGCAATGATGATTCCTTTCATATGTAAGAAACAAGGGGTCTATGATATTAAATACCTATGTTATTGACTAGCTGGTCAGTGACAGAGCCAGGGCAAACTATCCAAGGCATCATACTCCCAGTCTGATGTTTTATCTAGTTCACCACACAGCCTCTCTTTCCAGGAAAAGAGCTTCTCACCTCTAAACTTCCTTTTTACTTAGTATCATCACATGTGTGGTCAATGAGAAAATTTTACAGGTTTTTCTCAAAACACATGCATGATGTTCCTGATTATAAATGTAATTACAAAATTATCCTTGACAGTTGGGAAAATGTGCCCCAACTCTGCTATGCCAGGGTTTGCTCTCTTAGGGAAAAGGAAGTAAAAAGCAAGCAGTTCAGAGCATGTTGGGAGGTTCCATAAAGTCAGGAGTCTCCTCCTGTCTTTCTACTTCATCCCTCTGACTTTCAGCCTCAATGCTACCTCATGATCCAATATGGTTGCTGAAGCTCCTGCCATTCTACTCACGTGACAGTCAGCAAGGCAAAAAGAATTGAAGAGAAAGAGGAGAGAACGTGTGCCCTCCTCTTTTTTAAAAGCCTTCCAGAAAATCTCATCTGACACAACTGTTTATATCTCATTTGCCAAAACTTGGTCCATGGCCACAAGCTGCAAAGAAGCCTGGGAAAGTGTCTTAACTAACCATGCTGCCCAGGTTTCTATCATTAAAGAAGAGGAGATAATAAATATTGGACAGGTACTACTTACAATGTGTAAATAAAAAATGTGTCATCAACAAAGGAAAACAAACTATTGCTACAACAGAAAGCTGACTAAAAATATATACTTACTAATGAAAGATACTTATAAAATCTAGTGTTTCTAGATTTAGTCCAAGAAGCTTTAACCAGGATGAAATTTAAAAATGGAAATTTACCATAAGCTTATCCTAAAGGACTTCCCTGGTGGCTCAGACGGTAAAGCATCTGTCTACTATGCAGGAGACCTGGGTTCCATGCCTGGATCGGGAAGATCCACTAGAGAAGGAAATGGCAACCCACTCCAGTACTATTCCCTGGAAAATCCCATGGACAGAGGAGCCTGGTGAGCTACAGTCCATGGGGTCACAAAGAGTCAGACACGACTGAGCGACTTCACTTTTACTTTTTCCTAAAGAAATCAGACCCACATTATTTTTTTAGTTAAATTCATGTGGAAAAATTAGGAAAAGCAATTTCAGCTGAGCCCTCATAAAATCTCTTTGTCTCACAGTCTTATTACATTAAGTGAAAAGGCAAAATTCTTTTCATGTATGCTGTTATGGGAAAAGAACTTTATCATTCTAGTGTTGAAACTTGTCTAATGTCTTCACTGATGTTCTGATTTGAAAACACCAACTGAAATCCTTTTTTATACAACTTTTAAGGACTACTTTCCATTTTCAGCAATTATAAAATATTGACTACATTCCCTATGTTGTACAATACATTCTTGCAGCCTATCTTACACCCAGTAGTTTGTACCTCCCACTTCCCAACCCCTATATTGTCCCCCTTTCACCTGCACCCCCACCCGCCTTAATCATTTGTTTGTTCTCTATATCTGGAAGTCTGCTATTTTCATATTCACTAGTTTGTCTGTTTTTTAGGTTCCACATATAAGAAATATATTTCTCTACCTGAAGTCTTTATAATCAAAGAATGTTATGATCCTTATCATGTTAAAAATGTTACAACTGTAAAATATGCAGACTCCCTGAGAACAGAACTGAAATCCTATTAAATAAATGAAGAATTCAGAACCTGAGATCACTTCAAGCATCACCCAGTAATCCCATCCCATGGAATAAGCCCTGGAAACATAACACTGAATGAGACATGGCCATTCCTCTAGAACAAATGGATGAATTCAAGAAATGATGAGTTATGTCAATAGAATACCATAACTGCTGTGTGTAGAACCTCAAAAGAGAGAAGGAAATCATCCATTTTGGGGATAAAAATGAGAGAAAGCCTATAAATATTTGGAAGATAGCTAATAAGTTCTAAAAATGAGTGAAAGTGCTAGTTGCTCAATCATGTCTGACTCTGCAACCCCATGGTCTGTAGCCCACCAGGTTTCTCTGTACATGGAATTCTCCAGGCAAGAATACTGGAGAAGGTTGCCATTACCTTCTCCAGGGAATCTTCCAGACCCAGGGATCAAACCTGGGTCTCCTGTATAGCAGGCAGATTCTTCACCATCTGAGTCACCAAGAAAGTCCTAATAAATCTCTTAATTTAATAACTGTATTTTTGTTTAAATTAGGAGAGGGAGTGGTGGCTGCATGGCGCAGGGGCGGCTGAGAGGAGCTACCTCACATCCAAGGTCAGGAGAAGAGGCAGTGAGAAGATACTTCATGTCCAAGGTAAGAGAAACCCAAGTAAGACAGTAGGTGCTGAGAGAGGGCATTAAAGGGCAGACAGACTGAAACCACAATCACAGAAAACTATCCAATCTGATCACATGGACCACAACCTTGTCTAACTCAATGAAACTAAGCCATGACATGTGGGGCCACCCAAGACAGAGGGGTCATGGTGGAGAGGTCTGACAGAATGTGGTCCACTGGAGAAAGGAATGGCAAATCACTTCAGTATTCTTGCCTTGAGAACCCCATGAACAGTATGAAAAGGCAAAAAGATAGGACACTGAAAGAGGAACTCCCAGGTTGGTAGGTGCCCAATATGCTACTGGAGATCAGTGGGGAAATAACTCCAGAAAGAATGAAGGGATGGAGCCAAAGCAAAAACAATACCCAGTTGTGGATGTGACTGGTGATAGAAGCAAGGTCCAATGCTGTAAACAACAATATTGCATAGGAACCTGGAATGTCAGGTCCATGAATTGAGGCAAATTGGAAGTGGTCAAACAGGAGATGGCAGGAGTGAATGTCGACATTCTAGGAATCAGCAAACTAAAATAGACTGGAATGGGAGAATTTAACTCATATGACCATAATATCCACTACTGTGGGCAAGAATCCCATAGAAGAAATGGACTAGCCATCAGCCATTATAGTCAAAAAGAGTCCAAAATGCAATGCTGCTACTGCTGCTAAGTCACTTCAGTCATGTCCAACTCTGTGTGACCCCATAGACGGCAGCCACCAGGCTCCCCCGTCCCTGGGGTTCTCCAGGCAAGAACACTGGAGTGGGTTGCCATTTCCTTCTCCAATGCAGGAAAGTGAAAAGTGAAAATGAAGTCACTCAGGAATGCAATACTTGGATGCAATCTCCGAAATGACAGAATGATCTCTGTTCGTTTCCAAAGCAAACCATTCAATATCACAGTAATCCAAATGCCCCGACCAGTAATACTGAAGAAGTTGAAGTTGAACAGTTCTATGAAGACATACAAGACCTTTTAGAACTAACACCCAAAAAAGATGTCCTTTTCATTATAGGGGACTGGAATGAAAAAGTGGGAAGTCAAAATCACCTGGAGACACAGGCAAATTGGCCTTGGAATATGGAATGAAGCAGGGCAAAGGCCTATAGAGTTTTGCCAAGAGAACGCACTGGTCATAGCAAACACCCTCTTCCAACAACACAAGAGAAGACTCTACACATGGACATCACCAGATGGTCAACACCGAAATCAGATTGATTATATTCTTTGCAACCCAAGATATGGAGAAGCTCTATACAGTCAACAAAAACAAGACCAGGAGCTGACTGTGGCTCAGACCATGAACTCCTTATTGCCAAATTCAGACTTAATTAAAGAAAGTAGGGAAAACCACTAGACCATTCAGGTATGACCTAAATCAAATCCCTTATGATTAAACAGTGGAAGTGAAAAGTAGATTCAAGGGACTAGATCTGATAGAGTGCCTGATGAACTATGGATGGAGGTTCGTGACATTATACAGGAGACAGGGATCAAAAGCATCCCCAAGAAAAAGAAATGCAAAAAAGCAAAATGGCTGTCTGAGGAGGCCTTACAAATAGCTGTGAAAAGAAGAGAAGCGAAAAGCAGAGAAAAGGAAAGATATATCCATTCGAATGCAGAGTTCCAAAGAATAGCAAAGAGAGATAAGAAAGCCTTCTTCAGTGATCAATGCAAAAAAATAGAGGAAAACAAGAAAATGGGAAAGACTAGATATCTCCTCAAGAAAATCAGAGATACCAAGGGAACATTTCATGCAAAGATGGGCTCGATAAAGGACAGAAATGGTATGGACCTAACAGAAGGAGAAGATATTAAGAAGAGGTGGCAAGAATACACAGAACTGTACAAAAAAGATCTTCATGACCTAGATAGTCACGATGGTGTGATCACTCACCTAGAGCCAGACATTCTGGAATGTGAAGTCAAGTAGGCCTTAGAAAGCATCACTACGAACAAAGCTAGTGGAGGTGATGGAATTCCAGTTGAGTTATTTCAAATCCTGAAAGATGGTGCTGTGAAAGTACTGCACCCAAGATGCCAGCAAATCTGGAAAACTCAGCAGTGGCCACAGGACTGGAAAACATCAGTTTTCACTCCAGTCCCAAAGAAAGGCAATGCCAAAGAATGCTCAAACTACTGCACAATTGCACTCATCTCACATGCTACCAAAGTAAAGCTCAAAATTCTGCAAGCCAGGCTTCAGCAATACATGATCTTCCAGATGTTCAAGCTGGTTTTAGAAAAGGCAGAGGAACCAGAGATCAAATTGCCAACATGTGCTGGATCATTAAAAAATCAAGAGAGTTCCCAAAAAACATCTATTTCTGCTTTATTGACTATGCCAAAGCCTTTTACTGTGTGGATCACAATAAACTGTGGAAAATTCTGAAAGAGGTGGGAATACCAGACCACCTGACCTGCCTCTTGAGTAGGTCAGAAAGCAACAGTAAGAACTGGACATGGAACAACAGACTGGTTCCAAATAGCAAAAGGAATACGTCAAAGATGTACAATATCACCCTGCTTATTTAACTTATATGCAGAGTACATCATGAGAATCACTGGGCTGGAAGAAGCATAAGCTGGAATCAAGATTGCTGGGAGAAATATCAATAACCTCAGATATGCAGATGACACCACCCTTATGGCAGAAAGTGAAGAAGAACTAAAGAGCTCTTGATGAAAGTGAAAGAGGAGAGTGAAAAAGTTGGCTTAAAAAGGTGGCTCAACATTCAGAAAACGAAGATCATGGCATCTGGTCCCATCGTTTCTTGGGAAATAGATGGGGAAACAGTGGAAACAGTGGCTGACTTTATTTTGGGGGGCTCCAAAATCACTGCAGATGGTGATGCAGCCATGAAATTAAAAGACACTTACTCCTTGGAAGGAAAGTTATGACCAACCTAGAAAGCATATTAAAAAGCCAGAGACATTACCTTGTCAACAAAGGTCTGTCTAGTCAAGGCTATGGTTTTTCCAGTAGTCACGTATGGATGTGAGAGTTGGACTGTGAAGAAAGCTGAGTGCCGAAGAATTGATGCTTTTGAACTGTGGTGTTGGAGAAAACTCTTGAGAGTCCCTTGGACTGCAAGGAGATCCAACCAGTCCATCCTAAAGGAGATCAGTCCTGGGTGTTCACTGGAAGGAATGATGTTGAAGCTGAAACTCCAATACTTTGGCCACCTGATGCGAAGAGCTGACTCATTTGAAAAGATCCTGATGCTGGGAAAGGTTAAGGGCAGGAGGAGAAGGGGATGACAGAGGATGAGATGGCTGGATGGCCTCACCAACTCAACAGGCATGAGTTTGGGTAAACTCCGGGAGTTGCTGACGGACAGGGAGGCCTCTAGTGCTATGCGGTTCATGGGGTCGCAAAGAGTCGGACACAACTAAGTGACTGAACTGCACTGAGGAGTATACTATGATCTCATTTTCTTTTATGAATCATTCTTATTTACAAAAGCAATCATGAATTTCAAATTGTTATACTGTCCAAACCACTTGCCCTTCACTTCAACTCCTTCATAATCTAGTGCTCAATATTGCTGATGATACATAAGTGTGCTCAGTCATGTCCAACTCTTTGTGACTTCCTGGATTTTAGTCCACTAGGCTCCTCTGTCCATGGAATTTTCCAGCCAAGAATAGTGGAGTGGGTTGCCATTTCTTCTCCAGAGGATCTTCCTGACTCAGGGATCAAACCTGCATCTCTTCTGTCTCCTGCATGGCAGGCAGATTCCTTACCACTGCACCACCTGGAAGCACATTGTCACATCACCAGCATGCCACCAAAACTAGTCTAATCATTTACCTCTAAAGGTACTATGTGCTCATCTGCCCCCTCTATTATGCCCCCACATAATATATTACATGTGCATATAATGCCTCATGTGCACACATGCACACACACACTCCACTCGGCTAAATTCTTCTCTTCTTACAAACTCAACACTCTTCTCAATGAAATGTATTCCAAATCAAAATCTCTCTTTGATCTACTTTAGCTGTTTCACCTGCACTATTAATATGATACCTCAGATTTCCTTTATTATTACAAATCTTAGATTCCTGGCCAAATTTTAATCTCTTGTGAATGTAGGAATTAAGTCTTATATCTCTTTATATTATCTGACTCTAGAATAACACAAATATTCAGTAGATTCTGAATTCATGGTATTGGCAGATTTTCAATCATATCCCTTTACTCTAAACACAGAAGGAAGGTTGAAAGAATAACCTTAGAAAGGAGATGCCCACTTGGGAACTGAGGAAACCACATTAGACTTCCCTTTCTTCCAAACACACAGAGAGTTGCAATGATAAGCATGAAACATTCTCTTGACTTAAGAGGTATAACAATGAGTAAATTGAAGTCATTTATCAGGTGTTTTGAAATTTCAAGATAAAAGCTGTCAAATTAATATAAGGTCCTCATCAATCATCTTACATGCTTAAATGATGTAGCAAAGCAGCAATAAAATGCACACCCTGAGAAACAGCTCCACTAACACATATATTTTTTAATAACTGAACTGGTTGAGCAATTCTTATCTAAAATATGACATGTTTAGGGCCCCCCAATACTTTACAACACAAAACCCATTTATAAGGAATTTTCCAATCACTGAACTTGGATAATGGGAGTGGTGGGGACGGAAGGGTGCAGGGTGTGAGGCAGTTTCAATAATAATACAGAAAAAAAGTTTTAAAAAACCCATTGGGACCTCAGAAACTGAATGGGAGAATGGTGATAAGAAAAAGTTGACTTTTCAGCTAGTACTAAAAAAAAAAAAAAAAGGAAAGAAAAGAAATCTAAGTCTTATAAACATACTTTAGCATTCACCCATAAATCAATGCCTCCATAACCCAGAGTAAAAGAGACAGAGCTACATTTCCTGCCCCCACTTTATTACTCATTCATTCATCTCAACATGTTGCTGCTGCTGCTGCATCACTTCAGTCAGTGTCCGACTCTGTGCAACCCCATAGACGGCAACCCACCAGGCTCCCCCGTCCCCAGGATTCTCCAGGCAAGAACACTGGAGTGGGTTGCCATTTCCTTCTCCAGTGTGTGAAAGTGAAAAGTTAAAGTGAAGTTGCTCAGTCGTGTCCGACTCACAGTGACCCAATGGACTGCAGCCTACCAGGCTCCTCCGTCCATGGGATTTTCCAGGCAAGAGTACTGGAGTGGGTTGCCATTTCCTTCTCCAGGGGATCTTCCCAACCCAGGGATTGAACGCAGGTCTACCATACTGCAGGCAGATTCTTTACTGATTGAGCCACCAAGGAAGCTCAAAAATACTGGAGTGAGTAGCCTATCCCTTCTCCAGGGTATTTTCTCAACCTAAGAATGGAACCGAGGTCTCATGCATTGCAGGCAAATTCTTTACCAGCTGAGCTACCAAGGAGGCCCCAAGTGTATTAACCATATTCATATTCAAGCAAATTCACAAATTTAGCTATTTCAATATTTACATTTTATATATTTCAGCCTTTACTTTTATACATTTCAGCATTTACATTTATATACTTTACAAATTTCTCTCTGAGCTTGGTACTAGTTTTTCCAAGGATGACCTATTCCTACAACTGAATTAATACACAAAAGGGAAAAAACAAAACTTAGATTTTTCTGCATACCCCATGTTTTCCATGTGTATTTAAGCTTTAGAATAAAGCATCTAGAGAAGAGAATACTGGATAAATTTTTCAAAAAGTCTGGCCCAATGAAAGGAGCTAAAAAGTAACCTAAATACGCTGTTTTCCTGAGTAGATGGTATTCATATATAAATTTAAATAAAGGCAGATGACTGTCACAAAAAGCAGCCAGGGGAGTACTACAGGGATTTATCATATTGCTTTCCTGGTGGCTCAGACAGTAAAGCGTCTGCCTGCAACTTGGGAGACCCAGGTTCAATCACTGGGTCAGAAAGATCCCCTGGAGAAGAAAATGGCAATCCACTCCAGTACTGCTGCCTGGAAAACTCCATGAACAGAGGAGCCTGGTGAGCTACAGTCCATTGGGTCGCAAAGAATTGGACACGACTAAGCGAGTTCACTTTCACTTTTGACTACAACTAAGAAAAAAGAGATGAGAAGCTGCCAGTCTCCTTCTGCTCATCCTTCATGCTCATATTAACTATTCTGCTGTCTCCCATAAGGATCTGCCAGACAAATGATTCCAGGAATGATCTGAATTTTCAGGATTAAAAATTCCAACCTTACTTATCTACCTATTTCGCCATACATTTAGAAAATTTAGGCAAAAGTAGAATGGAATGAGAAGACATGGAATCATCAACAACACCCTCACTTAACAGCCTATGAAGCTGATGGGCTTTTATAGCAAGTCGAGAAATTCAGATCTCTTCAAGACTGATCACAATCCTTGATCTGAAGAAGTATCATGAGTGTCCCTTCTGACCAAGGTCACTTGACCTAGGGTATCTGTGGGTTCCTTCTGGATCACATGTGGACCCAAATCCCCAAAAGGTCATAGAAGGAGCTCTCAGTCACATGTTCATCCAGTCAGTTACACCACACAAACTGATTTTCTCTAGACATCCTCACCTAATTATACAGTTTGAGTATCTGAATACTGAATTGCTATTTATGAAAAAGCCTATAGTATGGATTTATATAGGAATCACATGGTATGTGATTAACATCTCCTAGCCAATCAGTGAGTGGCTAGACCCACTATCTAGGAGCTGACAATTAAACAGCACTACGCAAGGGTAGACAAAAGACTAGATTTTCATTAATGGAAGGTTTGACAAAGCACAAGCTAGAATCAAGATTGCAGGGAGAACTATCAATAACCTCAGATATGCAGATGACACCACCTTTATGGCAGAAAGTAAAGAGGAACTGAAAAGCCTCTTGATGAAAGTGAAAGAGAGTGAAAAAGTTGGCTTAAAGCTCAACATTCAGAAAATGAAGATCATGGCATCTGGTCCCATCACTTCATGGCAAATAGATGGGGAAACAGTGGAAACAGTGTCAGACTTTATTTTGGGGGGCTCCATTGTCACTACAGATGGTGAATGCAACCATGAAATTAAAAGACGCTGACTCCTTTGAAGGAAAGTTATGACCAACCTAGATAGCATATTAAAAAGCAGAGACATTAGTTTGCCAACAAAGGTCCATCTAGTCAAGGCTATGGTTTTTCCAGTGGTCATATATGGATGTGAGAGGTGGACTGTGAAGAAAGCTGAGGGTCAAAGAATTGATGCTTTTGAACTGTGGTGTTGAAGAAGACTCTTGAGAGTCCCTTGGACTGCAAGGAAATCCAACCAGTCCATTCTAAAGGAGATCAGTCCTGGGTGTTCATTGGAAGGAATGATGCTAAAGCTGAAACTCCAGTACTTTGGCCACCTCATTTGAAGAGTTGACTCATTGGAAAAGACCCTGATGCTGGGAGGGATTGGGGGCAGGAGGAGAAGGGGACGACAGAGGATGAGATGGCTGGATGGCATCATTGACTCGATGGACGTGAGTTTGAGTGAACTCCGGGAGTTGGTGATGGACAGGGAAGCCTGGTGTGCTGCAATTCATGGGGTCGCAGAGTCAGACACAACTGAGAGACTGAACTGAACTGAAAGTATACATGTATGTAATTAACAAAAATATACTGCTCCGTTTTATATTTGGAATTATATTTGAGGATATAAGAGAAATAAAAGTGTAAACCCTATCTTCAAGAGATGATCACATGAAAAATTCTGAATTCATGGAGAAAGTGTTCTGTTAAACAATGATACTATAAGAATACTCAAATTTGCTTTATTCTATTATCATACAAGTTGTACATATCTTTAGTTTATAAAGCATTTTAACATCTATTAGCTCACAGTGACCTGTATGTACTATGAGACTCAAAAACTGGTAGATAATGAAGCATTATCTGTATTGCTACAAAGAAGAAACTGAGGCTCACAGAAGTCAAGCAGTTTTGCCTAATGTTTGATGGTTCTTGGTGGTGGAACCAGACTACAGATCAAGGCTTCCTATCTCTGCGTCAAGCCAAGGGTTTCCCAATATTAGCACTTCAGATACTGGGACCCAGATAGTTCTTTGTGGGGCCAGATAGTTCTTTGTTGTGGGGAGCTGCCCGGTGAACTTCAGGGTTTCAGCAGCATCCCTCACCTCTACCCACCAAATGCCAGTGGCAAGGTCTCCCCTCATCAAGTCATGACAATCAAAAATATTTCAGAGATGGCCAAATGACTCCACTGGGGCCAAATTCACACATCCACCATTGACAGTCATTCATCTAGTCTACTTTCTAGGATTCTGTTCAGGTTAATAGCAACTATATTTATCAGATCAGATCAGATCAGTCGCTCAGTCGTGTCCGACTCTTTGCGACCCCATGAATCGCAGCACGCCAGGCCTCCCTGTCCATCATCACTCAGACTCACGTCCATCGAGTCAGTGATGCCATCCAGCCATCTCATCCTCTGTCGTCCCCTTCTCCTCCTGCCCCCAATCCCTCCCAGCATCACAGTCTTCTCCAATGAGTTAACTCTTCGCATGAGATGGCCAAAATACTGGAGTTTCAGCTTTAGCATCATTCCTTCCAAAGAAATTCCAGGGCTGATCTCCTTCAGAATGGACTGGCTGGACCTCCTTGCAGTCCAAGGGACTCTCAAGAGTCTTCTCCAACACCACAGTTCAAAAGCATCAATTCTTCGGCACTCAGCCTTCTTCACAGTCCAGCTCTCACATCCATACATGACCACAGGAAATATAGTATATGGCAATTCTGATTCATTGGATCATCAATTTTTCATAAGCCAAGTGTAAAATATGTATATATAACAACCATATATATAATATTTGTTATATATATGTTCTGAAACAATCTCTCTTACCAAATATTTTTAATATTCCATAGTTTAATTTTATTCAAAGAAACTAAGAAAACTATACTGCCTCATAACAGGAACAGCAAGCAACAGGTGTAGGAAAGGGATACTTAATGAAGAGTTATGGTTAATGGAGAGTTCTGGAGTGTTCATGGCAAAAAAAGAGAAATTCTTATATGTATTTGCATACTAGTGAGGTTAACAAAAAATAAAAGTACCAAACTGGTACTCCCATTTCCACTTCTTCCCTTCCTAATTCTGGTATTACCCATATTTGACATTGTGGAAAAGAGATTAAGAAAAGACACTTTGTAAATTACCCAGTCTATATCAGCCAAAGGGGAAAAAAAACGGCTGACAAAACCCCTAATTTGGCACCAACAGCCTTTTCTTGGCATTCCCCAGTGAGACCACTTAAGAACATCAAATATATAATCCTACTTGATTTATGCAGAATATTCAGTACTTTGATGTTTTAGCATTTTTTGGAAAGACAGTTTGTTTCAATCACTGTGTCATGTACTTTACTCTGCCATAGGAATAAAGAAACCTAACAAAAGACCTAGATTGGAAACAATTAAAATGAAAAATGTGTACCCCTATCAGCAAACTCTGTAGGTAACTCTTAACTAACTTTAGTAAATGATATAGTCTATCAGTTACCAGCTTGACTATTCAACAATAAAAATCAATGGAGTATATACAATGCAGAGTAAAGAATATATATGCTTTGAAATGATAGCCTGGAGTAGAAAATTAGGTCAGTTCCCATAATCATGTGTGCTGGGTCGCCTCTCTGCTCTGTTCATCAGAATTATGCTGCAGTTTGTGGAGACAGCATACCCAGATTTATCAACAACACCTACTAAAGCCCCAAGCCTCCCCAGGGAAGACGGAGCCATAACAAGCTCTGCCTATGAAAACAACAGTCATACAGTTTTAGCACCATATTTCGCCTGTGTTTTAAGAGACTGAATCTAAATTACACTGAACAGAGTCTGTTCTCCCACGTGAACTCCTGTGGTTGAGAATAATTTCATGACCTAAAACACTGAAGATAAACTCTTTGCACTTTCATAACAAAGATCCATGCACATGATATGATCCTCCCTCACACTACATTTGTTTCCAAAACAGACTGTTTACATGTCTAAAGGTCAATACCTAACAAAGATGATGCAAGAATAAAAACAGTGCCATATGGAACTCCATGAATTTGACTGAAAAACACATCCCCAAGAGCCAGATTACCCTTGCAGAGAACACATTACTGTCCATATGCAAGGCAAAAATGCCGTGTCAACTATCAAAAGCTCCAAGGGACACTATATGCCCCTCCCTGCAAGCTGCCACATCACCCCTTGTGAAACTGTCCTGGGAATACTCGTCAACAAAGGCTGGGCTTCCTCTCAGGACACTACACTTTTTCTTTTTAAAGGAAGAGAAAGGGAAGAATTTCTGTGCTTTTTTAATTTTTTATTTTATATTGGAGTACAGTTGATTTACACTGTTGTGTTGGTTTCGGGTATACAGCAAAGTGATTCAGTTATACATATATATGTATCTATTCTTTTTCAGATAATTTTCCCATATAGGTTATTAGAGAGTATAATTCCCTGTTACACACTAGATCCCTGTTGATTATCTATTTTAAATACGGTAGTGTGTATGTGTTAATCCGAAACTTCTAATTTATCCACCTACCCTCCAAAGGAAGGCATGTGTAAAGGAAGCTGTGAGATTCAAGTGGCACACCCTGGGTAACTGCAGACTTCAGAGGTGACTCTTTAGAAAAAAACCCTCCTTGTCCCCAGGCCATAATCTGAAGCTTGGTTTTCTAAGCCAGAGAGAGAAAGCCTCTGAACCCCTGTCCCAGTCAACACCAAGGTGTCCTGTAAATTCAGCTCATGCCAGAGAAACCTGAAGAATTCTAAAAAAAAAAAAAAAAAGCAGCCCAAATTCATTCACTGGCCCAGACTCAGCGTCTGACTCCGCCCTGCAGTGTCCCCAACTTACTGGGGCTCCTGAGCCAGCCGTCTACTGTTGTCATTCCTCTGCCTCTGTTAGTAATCTAAGCAAGTGCCAGCCACATTCTACATACTGTACAAAATATTCAAGAGGGAATGAACCCCACTCGTCAGATTCACGTCACAGGCTTCAGCTTGGCTAAGAAGACCTAGGGAAAGCACTATCATTTTAGTGGTTTCAATCAAGAAAACAAAGCATCATCCAGTGACCCATGTCAAAAAGTAGCTGCACCACTGAGTAACTGGCCAAGTTCACTACTCTGTCAAGAGAGCTGATCTACAACAGCAGCATGTGCTAGAGAGGAGAACAGGGGAACACAATAGAGTGAGAAGTTCACATTTCCATTCTGCCTCTTACTAGATGAGTGACCTTGACCTCTCTGAGCTCCATTCAGAAAAGATTATTTATTATCAGAAATATTGTCACTCAGAACTGGGAGAGGATTAAATGAGATAATGTGTACCAGAGATAACAGTGCCTTGTGTATTGCTTTTCTCCATAAACGAGGCTCCCAGGAAATCATCCTGCCAAGAAATTAAGAAAAGGAAATCTTGGTCCAGCTGGAAGAAGGAAGCCCACCACATCAGGCTCCCAAATTGCTGTGAGGAAGAAAAGGAGGCTGTGCAATCAAATGGTGAGACAGGTGTGTCTAACGCCCCCTCAATGAAGCTCAAGTCCCAGGAAGGATAGATGTGTCATTAGACAGATTGAGGAAACTCTGGTATGAGAAATGGAGCAGCTTTATTTTCCATGCACATCTGAACTTAATGGAGTAAACTGTGATCCACCAGAGTTACAAGTCAATGCAGATCTATTCTGACAGATTTGGCTGAAGAATCAACACAGTGCTGGTTTTTTTTCCATGAAATGTTACCAGTGTCAAAGTCAAGGTTCTCATCCAATTAGGCAAAGGTCAAACTAACTTACCAATTAGGAATATCTCAATCCAATCCAATGTTTCCAGTCACTTCTAGTCTAATATTTAGTCCAACCCAGTATAAAGCCAGGGTGCCCCACCCTTCTAACACAGACTGCCTCTGCACAGGTACTAGTTCTTGGCCGGCTGGGTAGGGAGGGGCCTGCCCTGCCCCACAGGCCAGCTCTATTGAGGATAGCAAGGAAGAAGCAAGGCAGGTGGGGTCAGCTTGTGCAGCAGCGGTCCTCATTCTGCTGGCCACTGCTACATCTCCATCCTATGCCAGTGACAAGTAATTGTTATTGCCATCAGCATGACCTCTCCCCCTAAGTGAAAGTGTTCGGTCACTCAGTTTCCAGCTCTTTGTGACCCCATGGACTGTAGCCTGCCAGGTTCCTCCATCCACAGAAGTCCCCAGGCAAGAATACTGGAGTGGGTTGCCATGCCCTTCTCCAGGGTATCTTCCTGACCCAAGGATTGAACCTGGGTCTCCTGCACTGCAGGAAAATTCTTCATCATCTGAGCCACCAGGGAAGCCCAATATGAATGTCAAATGCTGAAGCCTTCTACCTCCCAAGTACTCTTGGAATAGAAAGCATACCACCACGTATTGTTCCCTCCACAGAGGCACACAAGATACTGCGAGAGGTTTTGCATTTCCCCAAGAACCCAGCAGTGGTAAGAACTGTACTTCCTCATCAGACATGTACATCCTCACTTAGTTGGGGCACATCACAAAGATCCTCAGGAAACGCCAGCCCCCACTTACCCTTCAGTTTGGGAGACTGTTGTAAAAGTTTGGGTATGTGGGGCTGGATGCTTCCACCCTCTCCACACCCAAGTGCCCCATCCCCCAGCTCTCTTTTGTCAAGAAAACATGGGGCACTTCTGTGAGTTGCCAAACAAGAGGAATTCCAGGTGAAATGTGAACCACCCTCTTTCAAAACCTCCAGTGCTACATGCTACATCTTGTCTCTGACTTTGGGGCTTGGTTTTGGAGAAGAAACATGATGAGTAAGCCTTCAAAGAGGAGGGAAATGGGTAATTACTACATCACAGTCTCTCTCCCTATAGAGGCTTTCTGTCCCCACACAGATGAGTGAATATGGAATAACAGAAGTTCTATAGGTCTGCCATCTCTTCAGAGGCCCTGCTTTGTGGAACTGTAACACAGGCCTTCCTCTGATCTAAAATATAAGGAATGTATCTCCTTATGCTCTCAACTGTGAGTTGACTCGAGAGTAAAAGGGAACCTGGAAAATCATCTGTTAGTGTTATTATCCATCACCCTGTGGCATCCTTAATATCAGAGGTTAGAAACTGAGGTGCTCACCTTCAGCCTTAGCAAGAACCAAAAGGGTGACAAAGGTGGGGCAGTCACCTGACCTCTCAGAGGCTCGGTCTATGCTCCCCAGATGAGAACACTATCCTCCCAGCCAACTACACAGTGTGACATAGACTAATGAAGGCATTTGAAAACTATAATGTTTTAAAAATGCATGTTAATATGCCAGCTGAGAAGCATCATCCTGATTAATTTCAAAAAAGAGTAAGGAAGAAGTGAGGTGTTTTAAGTTGCAGCCCTACGTTTTCACAAAGGCAGACAGGGACTAGCTGAACCCACCCTTTTCCAAGGCCACACATGCATGGTATCAGCCATGGTACCTGAGTACTGGCACCTTGGGTCCTGAATTTCTGATGTTATGGCTTACAAATCTCCAGAACCTCAGCATTCACTGAGGATTGTAGACCTCAGAATTCAAAAGTACCTGAAAGTTCTTTGTGGTTCAAATGCCTTGTTTTAAAATGAAGGAGTTGGACTCCTGGGCATATATCTGGAAAAGATGAAAATTCTAATTTGGAAAGATACCTGCACACCAGTGTTCACAGCAGCACTATTTACAATAGCTAAGACATGAAAGCAGCCTAAGTTGACCATCAACAGAGGAATGGATAAAGAAGATGTGGCACATATATACAATGGAACATTACTCAGCCATAAAAAGAATAAAATAATGTGATTTGCAGTAACATGGATAGACCTAGAGATTATCCTACTAAATTAAGTCAGACAAAGACAAACATCATATGATATCACTTATATGTGGAATCTAGAAACTGATACAAATGAACTTATTTATAAAACAGAAATGGACTCTTAGACGTAGCAAACAAACTTACAGTTACCAAAAGGGAAAGTGGAGGGGAGGGATTAATGAGCAATCTGGGGTTAACAGACACACCCTACTGTACATAAAACAGATAAACAACAATGATCTATTGTATAGCACAGGGAACTATATACAATAACCTGGAATAACATATAATGGAAAAGTACCTGAAAAAAGAATATATATGTGTATATATGTTTAACTAATCACTTTGCTGTACACCTGAAACTAACACAACACTGTAAATCAACTACACTTCAATTTCAAAAAATAATAATGAAGCAGGAGCTCAGAGCGTAAAGCTAGATCAAATAAAGCATTCTCTCTAAATACAAGCTATGTTATGCTGGAGTAAAGAGCTGATTTTTCTCTGAAGCTGGGCAAGGTACAATACAAAGGAACCACATGAAGTAACCCAGAAAGCCAGCTCTGCCTCTTTGGTGGGGTCAGACAGGAATAACAGTGCTGAGAACAGGTACGCTTGGCTTCGCAGCTGTGAGAGTTGAATGGGGCTCTAAGGAAGCAGGCACCTCCCAGCTTCTCATGTTGCTACAGAGGTTCTTATCTACAAAGCCATCTTAAGAACTAAGTGTGAGGCACTGGCTGTGCCATGAGCTCACTAATTGAAATGTATTAACAGCATTGAGTCCAATTATCTTTTCAAAAGGAAGAGAACCAAACCAGGCCTCCAATAGCAGAGAAGATAATTAAGTAAAACTGTTGCTCACAGATAAATAATGGATATGACAACAGATGCCCCTCTTTCCTGGATGGTTGGGGACAACAAAGGAGAAATGTGGTTGTTTCCAAAATGAATGCAAAATAGCTGCAGGCTACAGATCAGCCCCCTTTGAAACATCCAGTCAGGAACAGACCTGGCCTCTGTGAACCAGGATGAAACAAAAATCAATGTTTCTACACACATTACTTATTTCATTATGTACTTGCACTTTGCCTTACAAAAGAAGCTAATACAAATTCAATACATGTCCACATCACAAACATAATGCTGCTGCCTTGTCAGCCAAGGGCTCTGTCCACAAACTCGAAGCATCTCTGACACAAGATGCTGCAGAAAGCAATTCTTTCTGGGAGCACTGAGCCTGAGCCTGCCCTGTCATCTGCCATTATTCTTGCTCAGCTCCAGTGGATTAGAGATAACAGTCACTCCACACATTTTTCCCTAACACACACTCTCTCAAGGATGCATGCTGATGGCTACTGGAGGCCCATCATCAGCTGTAGGCCTAATTACAGACAGCACATTCTCACTGTGAAAGCCACTAATGGGAGAGGAAGTCCTAAAACTGCTATGCTGAAAGGTCTTAAAACAGAGAAAAATGAGACCATTTCAAGTATTCTCTTCCAAAGAATAAATATTAGACTACAAAAGAAAATTGTTAACCTTGGGAAAATGAATCCTAAACAGTAAGCTGTACGGAGAGCTCAGACTTCGCTTCACAATAGCCCAGAGCCACTAGTAATGAGATCTCTAAGGCAGCTTCCTCAGTCTTCCAAAGAGGAGGAATCTACATGCATGTGTATGCATATTTTATGGGTTGAGTGCAGGTACCCACCCTGGCAAATTTCAGCCTTGTCTGTTCTCTAAGGTTTATGAAATGTGATTACAAAAAGCCAATTGCCATTCATCCTCAGGGGCCCACAGTGAGGCAGCTTACAATAGGAGCTCAATACACATACACTGAATAGATGAACAAAAACAAAGGAGGGGAAAGGAGGTGGGTGAAAAGTTTGCCAACAGTTTTCACTTTTTAAAAATTTACTTACTATAAGCATCATAGCATATAATGCTTTGTTAAAAATGAAAGACTGATTTACTACATTATTTAGGTCTTTATTTTCTAAACAAGGTGAGAAAAACTACGCAGGAATCCTTTTATATTAGCAAAAGGACAATGTTAAAAGAAACAGAGGTTACATATTTTAGACCTCAGTGATAGAGGTTATCCCAGGGCAAAACACACACCAACTCATCCTGGCATTTGATGAAGAAAGTAGTTAAACCACAGCAAACTGTCCCTATAGGTGAAACGTGAGTAAAGGTTTTTATGAATGCTGCTTAAAATATTAAGTAACAGCTCAATGAAAATCAAAGCCATGTTTATAATTAAAATTATTCAGGAAACTCACATAAGCAACTAACTGCTCAAATAGTGCCAAAGTAATTAAATAGGAAGAAGAGAGTCATTTTTAACAGATGGTGCTGGACAACAGAATACTCTTATGGAAAAATAAACCTCAACCCCTATGAGTAAAGCTATATAAAAAATTAATTCAAGATGGATCATATACCTAAACGTTAAAAAGTATAAAGCTTTTAGAAGAAAACAAGTGAATATCTTCACAATAGGTTAAGATTTCTTTAACAGATACAGAATCCAACAATTCAAAAAGAAGGGGAAAAAAGGTAAATTAGACTTCATTGAAATTTAAAAGTCTGGCTCAACAAGAAAAAAAGAGAATAGGCAAGTCACAGACTTGGAGAAAATACTCTGAAAACACACTTCTAGCAAATAATTCAAAGTCAGAATATAAAAAAAGTTCCTACAACTCAGTAATGAAAAGAAAAACAACTAATAAAATCAGTCCCACAGCAAAAGAGACACAGATGTATAGAACAGTCTTTTGGACTCTGTGGGAGAGGGAGAGGGTTGGTTGATTTGGGAGAATGGCATTGAAACATGTATAATATCATATATGAAACGAATAGCCAGTCCAGGTTCAATGCATGATACATGATGCTTGGGGCTGGTGCACTGGGATGACCCAGAGGGATGGTATGGGGGGGAAGTGGGAGGGGGGTTCAGGGTGGGGAATACATGTATACCCGTGGTGGATTCATGTTGATGTATGGCAAAACCAATACAATATTGTAAAGTAATTAACCTCCAATTAAAATAAATAAATTTTTTTAAAAATAAAAATAAATAAATAAAATCAGTCCCAGATATCCACAGAAATTTGACCAAAATATACAAATGATCAATACATATATATAAAAAAAAATTTCCTCACTGATCATCAGGAAAATGAAGATTAAAATCACAATGAGGTACTACTACTCATCCACTACTACAACTAAATAGACTAAAAATGCAGAATGTTAACAAGGATGTGAAACAAATGGAACACTCATATCTTGCAGGTGGAAGTGATAAGTTGAAACAATCATTTAGGAACAAGGGTTCTGCAGTTTCTGATACAGTGAAGTTAACATATACACAATGATTCAGCTATTCTACTCCTAAAATTCTAATCCAAAATATGAAAACAAAATGTCCACAAAAAAGATTTGGATAAAAATCTTCAGAGCCACTTACTTTATTCATAATAGCTGAAATCTAGAGTCAACCCAAATGCCCATCAACCAAAGAATGGATAAACAAATTGTGGTACAATTACACCAGGGAACGGAGAAGGTGATGGCACCCCTTGCCTGGAAAATCCCATGGACGGAGGATCCTGGTAGGCTCCAGTCCATGGGGTCGCTAAGAGTTGGACACAACTGAGCGACTTCACTTTCACTTTTCACTTTCATTCATTGGAGAAGGAAATGGCAACCCACTCCAGTATTCTTGCCTGGAGAATCCCAGGGACGGGGGAGCCTGGTGAGCTTCTGTCTATGGGGTTGCACAGAGTCGGACACGACTGAAGCGACTTAGCAGCAGCAGCAGCAGAACAGGCAAAACTAAACTATGGTTAAAAGTGTAAGAAAAGTTGATGCCTCTTGGTAGCAGGGTTGAAGAGAGAATTAACTGGAAAGGAACACAGTGGTATGGGAACAGCAACTCTGAAACTGCTTTCTACGCACTCTACTGCTACTGCTATGTCACTTCAGTCGTGTCCGACTCTGTGTGATCCCATAGACAGCCTCCTACCAGGCTCCCCTGTCCCTGAGATTCTCCAGGCAAGAACACTGGAGTGGGTTGCCATTTCCTTCTCCAAAGCAGGAAAGTGAAAAGTGAAAGTGAAGTCTCTTAGTCGTGTCTGACTCTTAGCGATTCCATGGACTGCAGCCTACCAGGCTCCTCTGTCCATGGGATTTTCCAGGCAAGAGTACTGGAGTGGGGTGCCATTGCCTTCTCCTCTATGCACTCTAGACTTGAGCAAATAAGCAGAAACACTCAACATACTGAAACCAGGTTTCTCACTACTACAAAAGGGAGTTACAAATACAGAAACAAGAAAAACATGGAAGTAATGTGTGTTGTTTGATTGAATTGAAATTACCAATATAAATTTATAGCTTTTCACATGAACAGTTTAGAAATAAATAGGATATATGTGTGTGCATGCATGTGTACATGTATATATACACACATGCATAAAATTTCCAGCTTTGTCTTCTAAGAAGATCTAGAAAAAAATGATACCCAGTAGAAGAAACATGGAGAAGGCAATGGCACCCCACTCCAGTACTCTTGACTGGAAAATCTCATGGACAGAGGAGCCTAGTAGGCTGCAGTCCATGGGGTCGCTAAGAGTCGGACACGACTAAGAGACTCCACTTTGACTTTTCATTTTCATGCATTGGAGGAGGAAATGGCAACCCACTCCAGTGTTCTTGCCTGGAGAATCCCATGGACAGAGGAGCCTGGTGGGCTGCCGTCTATGGGGTCACACAAGAGTCGGACACAACTGAAGCGACTTAGCAGCAACTTAGCAGCAGCAGAAGAAACATGCTTGGCTCCCAGATCTCAGTTCTAAATACCATCCTTCATTAAAAGAATCACGGTTTCTTGGTTTCTCCAAGGTTCCTTGGAGAAAGGGGTAATTCAAGGGTTGAGGCAGAAAAAGTACACAATAAGCCTAGAACATCCTGTGCTACACAATAAGGAAATGTTCAAAAAATAAATGAAACTGGTAAAAGTGACACAATAGCAGGTCTGAAGGGGCTTTGATTAGCTGAATCTGAGTCAATATGTGAATGAAAATAATCAAAATTACTGACTAAAATAAGAATCCATCAGTCCTTAAATAAATAAATAGAAGGTTTTTATTGCACCGTCATGCTGCGCTTAGTTGCTCAGTTGTGTCTGAAGCTTTGTGACCCCGTGGACTGTAGCCCGCCAGGCTTCTCTGTCCATGGGGATTCTCCAGGCAAGAATACTGGAGTGGTTCCCATGCACTCCTCCAGGGGATCTTCCCAACTCAGGGGTGGAACCCAGGTCTACTGCACTGCATTAGTTTCAGGTGTACAATATTTGTACACATGCAAAAAGATAATCATGGTAAGTCCAATTAACAGCTGACATCTGACTTACAAAATTTTTCTTGCAATGAGAACTTTTAAAATTTATTCTTAGCAACTTTCAAATATACAATGTACTATTAACTACAGTCACCATACTGTATATTACACTTCAATGACTTATTTATAACTGGAAATTTGAACTTTTGACCACCTTTAGCCATTTCACCCACTCATACTTTTCCTCCCTCTGGCAACCATCAAACTGTTCTATGTTGGTGAGATTTTTTTTTTTTTTTAAGGTTCCACATATAAATGAGTGAGCTTCCCTGGTGGTTCAGATGTAAAGAATTTGCCTGCAATACAGGAGACCCGGGTTCAATCCCTGGGTCAGGAATATCCCCTGGAGAAGGGAAAGGCAATCCACTCCAGTATTCTTGCCTGGAGAATTCTACAGACAGAAGAGCCTGGTGGGCTATGGTCCATGGGGTCACACAGAGTCAGACATGACTAAGCGCATGTACACATATGCATATAAATGAGATACATAAAGTATTGATCTTTTTCCATCTCACATATTTCACTTGGCATGATGCCACAGAGATCTATGTATGTTGTCTCAAATAGCAAGAGTTCCCTCTTTTTTTGAGGCTGAACACTATTTCAATGTATTTACATACCACACTTTGTTTACCAAGTCATCTACTGATGGACAGTTAGGTTGTTTCCATATCTAGGTTACTATTAATAATGCTCTGGTGAACATTGGGGCAATGTAAATTTTTGAGTAAGTGTTTTTGTTATCTTTAGATAAATATTCAGAAGTAGAATTGTTGAATCATATGGCAGCTCTATTTTTAATTTTTTGAGGCACCTCCGTACTGTTTTCTATAGTAGCTGCACCAATTTACATACCTACCAGCAGTGCACAGTTCAGTTCAGTCGCTCAGTCGTGTCCGACTCTTTGCGACCCCATGAATTGCAGCACGCCAGGCCTCCCTGTCCATCACCAACTCCCGGAGTTCACTCAGGCCCATGTCCATCGAGTCAGTGATGCCATCCAGCCATCCTCTGTCGTCCCCTTCTCCTCCTGCCCCCAATCCCTCCCAGGATCGGGGTCTTTTCCAATGAGTCAACTCTTCACATGAGGTGGCCAAAGTACTGGAGTTTCAGCTTTAGAATCATTCCTTCCAAAGAAATCCCAGGGCTGATCTCCTTTAGAATGGACTTGTTGGATCTTCTTGCAGTCCAAGGGACTCTCAAGAGTCTTCTCCAACACCACAGTTCAAAAGCATCAATTCTTCAGCACTCAGCTTTCTTTATAGTCCAGCTCTCACATCCATACATGACCATAGGAAAAACCATAGCCTTGACTAGACAGACCTCTGTTGGCAAAGTGATGTCTCTGCTTTTGAATATGCTATCTAGGTTGGTCATAACTTTCCTTCCAAGGAGTAGGCGTCTTTTAATTTCATGGCTGCAGTCACCATCTGCACTGATTTGGGAGCCCCCAAAAATAAAGTCTGACACTGTTTCCCCTGTTTCCCCATCTATTTCCCATGAAGTGATGGGACCAGATGCCATGATCTTCATTTTCTGAATGTTGATCTTTAAGCCAGCTTTTTCACTCTCCTCTTTCACTTTCATCAAGAGGCTTTTTAGTTCCTCTTCACTTTCTGCCATAAGAGTGGTGTCATCTGCATATCTGAGGTTATTGATATTTCTCCCGGCCATCTTGATTCCAGCTTGTGTTTCTTCCAGTCCAGCATTTCTCATGATGTACTCTGCATATAAGTTAAATAAGCAGGGTGACAATAAACAGCCTTGATGTACTCCTTTTCCTATTTGGAACCAGTCTGTTGTTCCATGTCCAGTTCTAACTGTTGCTTCCTGACTGGCGTACAGATTTCTCAAGAGGCAGGTCAGGTGGTCTGGTATCTCCCTATTTCTTCACTTCCTTTTGATAACAGCCTTTGTCTTTTTGATAATAGCCTTTCTGGCAGGTGTGGGGTGACATCTCAATGTGGTTTTGATTTGCATTTCCCTGATGACAGATGATGATGATTGATAGTAACGTTGAACATCTTTTCATGCACCCATTGATCATCTGTATGTCTTCCTTGGGAACATGTTTATTCAGTTTATCAGCCTATTTTTTAATCACATTGCCTTTTTGATGTTGAGTTATGTGAGTTCTCTATACCTTTTTGGCATTAATCTTTTGTTAGGTACAAAATTTGTAAGTATTTTCTCTCACTCAGTAGGTTGCCATTTCATTTTCTGGTGGTCTCCTTTACTCAGCAGAAGCTTTTTAGTTTGACATGGTCCCACTTACTTATTTTTGTTTTTGATACCATTGCTTTTATTGTCAGATACAAAAGTATCATCCAAGACCGCTGCCAAAGAAATTACCACATGTTTTCTTCTGGTTTTATGGGTTTGGGTCTTAATATTCAAGTCTTTTATCCATTTTGAGTTAATTTTTGTAATGGTATAATAGTCCAGTTGCTTTCTTTTGCATGTGGCTGCCTAGCTTTCATACCACTATTTACTGAAGAGACTGTTCTTTCTCTACTGTATAGTCTTGGCACCAATAAAGGCCTTCTTATCAATAAAAGTTCAACTAATAAGTAGAGAAACAAAAATAACAGCCAGAAAAGCATTAATGGTTGCTAAAGTCAGTGGCCAAACATGCTTTTGTTTTGAGTATAGCTGATTTATATGTTAGTTTCAGATGTATAACATAGGGATTCAAAACTTTTATACACTATACTCCATTTAAAGTCAGTATAAAATATTGGCTATATTCCCTGTGATTTACAATATATTCTTGTAGCTTATTTATTTTATACATAGCAGTTTGTACCTAGTAAGTAAAAAGTTCAGTGAGAACCAGAATACTTGGAGTTCAAATGTATCAACCAGAAAGTACTAATTGACTCCAAAGGGAAATAGTAATTTTAGAGTGGAGGGTCCTGACAAGCTTAATGAAATGATCAAAGTTTACATCATCAATACTGGGGAAAACTGATATCATGTTTCCTAACATGAGGTACAGGCAAGGACATAACATTACATGTGCTATTTGACTCCAGAGCATCCCACAAGCCCAATTCAAGGAATGTTCGACAAAATACTCTTCAGAAATGTCATAATCAATAAAGACAAGACTGAGGAACTATTCCAGATGGAAGAACGCTACAGAGACATGACAACAAAAGGCAATCTGGAATGCAAGATTATATATTAATACTAAACTAGGGAGGAAAGTAGCTCCTGGTGGCTCAGACTTGGGATTTATCCCTGGGTTGGAAAGATCCCCTAGAGAAGACAATTGCAACCCACTCCAGTATTCCTGCCCTGGAAATCCCGTGAACTGAGAAGCCTAGCGGGCTATACAGAGTTGCAAAGAGTCAGACAAGACCTAGCGACTCTGTCACCACCACATAGCTATAAAGGTCATTCTTTGAACGGATGAAATTTGATTATGAACTGTAGATTAGACAGGAATACAATATCGATGTAAAATATCCTTTTTTGATCATTATACTATGGTTGTGTCAGAGAAGGATCTTATCCTTAGGAAAGAAACATAATGCTTCCAAGTTCAAGCAGACAGAGGCAGAGAATAAAGCAACTGGAACAAAATGTAAATACTTAGTAAATCTGGATAAAGGGTATACAGATGTTTCTTGAACTATCTTTTCAACTTTAAGTTTAAAATAATAAAAGTAATCAGAGAAACATGAGTAAGCCGTAGAAAAACTATTTAATAGAAAACAATCAGTATACATAGCAAGTAGTACTATACTGAATTTAGTAATTGGAGGAAAACAAACATACCGAATTCAGTGATTCATGAATTCAAAAAATATTTGCATCTCTAATTTTTCTAAGCATTATTGGGTTTAAAAAAAATACTTATAAGACATGAAGACTTATCTTCATTATAGGAAAAATAAGACTAACCAGCACACAAGATGAATTGTAATAATCACTACAATAAAGCTTGTAATAATCATACAAGCTTACCCAGTATGCAGAAAGAGCATTCCACTCAACTAGGGAAATCCTAGGGTGGCTTCATGGAGGAAGGATAGATTTGATCTATGGGTAGGATTTCAACATACAGAACAGAAGTCGGGAACAAAGCACAAAGACGTTCCACACAGAGGGAACATCATGGCGAAACTGTGGAGCACATGTGGGCTTTACTGCACAAATTGTGAGGAGAAAATGTGACTTGGTGTAGAGGGTATGAGAAGGAGCAGTAGGAGAAAGGACTAGAAAAATAAGTGTGAAGAAAAATCAGATGAGTTTTAGATGCCAGAGGTATCTGAATCTAATTTTACATTCAGGGGAATACCCCAGGGTTCTGGGGGTTAGGAACAATAGGGATGGCTATTTCACACAGAAAGTCAGGCAACAGGCTAATCTAACAGTTCAGATAAGGGGACATAAAGATCTGGACCAAGGGAAGGTAGAGACAGAGAGTGTGGTATTCCTAAATCTTCCTCTGATCATCTCACCTCTAGCCATAAAAAGGCTCAAGGTAACCACCAGCTGTCAAGCAAGCTAATAAGCATGAAGTGTGCTCACAAAGCATTTTATAAGTTCATCTTTAAAGCCAGCATATTAAGTCTCCACACTAGAATGAAGAAATTTGTACAGATTTATTAATGCTTCTGTTTTTCTCCAATAAGCCTAGGAAAGCTTTAAAGAATATCCTTTAAAATTCCAGTGTATAAAACTCTTTAAAAAAAAAAAACTCTTTATAAACACTGCCTTTGAAGTCTCGTCTCTTTTCAAGTAAACTCTTTTTTTTAATAAAAGAAGACAAGCCTAAAATCAAAGCATTTCATTTATTCAAATATTTTTTCTATATTCAGAAATAAAATCAATGCCTGTGGCTATTGCAAACTTCACAGTAAAATTTACATTTAATATTTCCTACATCACTCCACAGATAACTTTAATTCTTATAAACAAATACATTCCTTCCAAGTGGGGAGGGGAGCAGGGTGGAATGAAAAGCAAGATTCTTGATACATGCCCCCAACAATAGTTTTGCCAACTTTGCAACTGGAAATCTGAAGTTAGGATTCAAGTAGTGCTAAGCTTATTTTACAGCTATAAATGGAGTTAAATAAAGCTGTAATGCAGGGAGTATCTACAACTTCAACCTGTGCTCATATTATTATAAAACTAAAATTACAGGCTAAATAGGAAAATGCCTAGCACACTCTCACTTGTGTTTGGGAAAAGCTGGGCTCAGAGGTTAAAGAATCCACCTACAATGCAGAAAACACGGATTTGATCCCTGGGTCAGGAAGATCCACTGGTGGAGAAAATGACAACCACCCCAGTATTCTTGCCAGAAAAATCCCATGGACAGAGGAAGCTGGAGGGCTATAGTCCAAAGGGTCACAAAGAGTCAGACACAACTGAGCACAACACAAACAATATATTATTAAACATTTCTATTGAAAGCCACCAAGAACTTTTAACTTGAATTCACTGAGAAATTCTCCTGTTTTTAGGAAATTACAGGAGAGATGAATCTTAGTGTGGAAGAGAGGAGCACTTCATTCTGCTATCGCCTTTATTATTTCTCTAGATCTTCCTGACCAAACCTGCATCTCCTGCATTAGCAGGTAGATTCTTTACCGCTGAGCCACTAGGGAAGGCCTGTGCCAATATGACATTGATTTAATTTCTACTGCTTTATAATAAGTCTTGAAATGATGTACTGTAAGTTCTCCAAATTTGTTATTTAAAAAAAATTTTTAGCTATTCTAGTTCTTTGGTATTTTCATATGAATTTTAGAATCAGACTAGCACTTTCTATTTTAATAAAACCACTTGGGATTTTGATTGAGATTGCACTGACTAGAGACCAGGGTTTCGGGGTATTAACATCTTAACAGTATTGAGCCTTCTCATCTATGAACATGGCACTTCTCTCCATTTATTTTGTCTTTAATTTCTCTCTGTAAAGTTTTCTGGTTTCCAGTATAGAGTTTCTTCACTTAAGGATTTCATATTTTTAATGCAATCATGCAAATTACTTTTTATAAATTTCACTTTCTAATTGTTTGTTGCTAAATAGAAAGGGAAAAAGTGGAAACGGTGACAAATTTTACTTTCTTGTGTTGCAAAATCACTGCGGATGGTGACTGCAGCCAGGAAATTAAAAAGATGCTTGCTCCTTGGAAGAAAAGCAATGACAAACTACAGCATATTAAGAAGCAGAGACATTGTTTTGCCACAAAAGGTCTGTCTAGCCAAACCATAGTTTTCCAGGAGTCATGTATGGATATGAGAGTTGGACCATAAAGGAGGCTGAAAATCAAAGAATTGATGCTTTTGAACTGTGGCGCTAGAGAAACTTCAGAGTCCCTTGTACAGCAAGAAGATACAACCAGTCAATCCTAAAGGAAATCAACCTTCAATATTCACTGGAAAGACTGATGTTGAAGCTGAAGCTCCAATACTTTGGCCACCTGATGTGAATAGCTGACTCACTGGAAAAAACCCTGATGCTGGGAAAGATTGAGGGCAGGAGGAGAAGGGGATGACAGAGGATGAGATGGTTGGATGGCATCTCTGACTCAGTGGACATGAGTTTGAGCAAACTCCAGGAGATGGTGAAGGACAGGGAAGCCTGGCGTGCTGCAGTCCATGGGGTAACAAAGATTCGGACACGACTGAATGACTGATCAACAACAACAATATACAGAAATACAACTGGCTTTTTTATGTTAACTTTGTATCCTGTGACATTGTTAAATTCAAGGATTTTTGAGGCATTTCCTTTTGTGCTTCCTTTCTTGGATTTTCTATTTCCATATCCAGTCACTCTGGCAGCCCCAAACTCTGATCTCTTAACTCCTCAGCCCAAGACTGTTGCTTTTTGCTTGGATTTTATATGCAATGACAGGGGATTGACAGTGCTTGGGAAGGAAAAACTGGATAACTGTAGCCCTCACTCAGTGTGGTTTCTATCTTTCATGAGATGTAGCAAAAACCCTTACACATGTTCTATTTATTGTCTATTAAAAGCTATATATTACTATATTTAATATAGACACAACTATGAGAGACATTACATTAAAATTAGGCATTTATAATTTTGCATTGTCCAAGTTCACATGGGTAAAATGTTATTTTTATAATAAAGGCTTCTGAAATTTTAAAATGCTGCCACAAAACAAGTTTGCAAATAAACCATGTGCCTGATGCTATACCAAACAAAATAATAAAGGACAGAACATTTCCTGGGCTGAATTCACCTCCATAGACTTGAAAATAGCATCCAGCTTTTTACAATGCATAATATTGCTCAACAGTTTGATAATATTAAATTCTCACTGACTGATAGTAACAAGTTTCAAAAGAATTCATACTTGAAAACAAGGATTGCTGAAATTTATTTCAAACTCTTTTTAGCAGATTCTCAATACACTTTTTCCAGATTCAGTGAGTTCTCAAGATTGCCAGTTGGCTTAACTTCAGCACATAAAAAATATGGTTTCATATTATCCAGCTTTTACTAATTTGGTATCTTGGGAGCTTTCACAGAAGTGCATGGCAACTACCTATAATGAGAAGTGTGGTTTGTTGATCACTAGAGAGTTGATCATTGAATAAGCACATTATGTCTTACCTTTTCAACAGGACAACATTATAGGTATATTTATAAGGAGGGAGGGAAGACAAGAAAAAAAAATAAGAAATAGGGTATATATATTGTAAATACCTAGAATATAACATCTATACCAACTTTATATTATATACTATTGAACACAAATATAAGCAACAAATGCTGGTCACATAATTTTAAGTTCCCTAGTGGCCTGATTATAAAAGTAAAAAGAAAAACACAAACAAATGGAAAGATATACAGTGCTCATAGATTGGAAGCATTAATATTGTTAAAATGGCATACTACCCAAGGTAGTCTACAGATTCAATGCAATCCCTATCAAATTACCAATGGCATTTTTCACAGAACTAGAACAAATTACTTTAAACCTTGTGTGGAAACATGAAAGACCCCACATGGCCAAAACAATCTTGAAAAAGAACAAAGCTAGAGGTATCACATTCCCTGATTTTAAACTATACTACAAAGCTGCATTGGAGAAGGAAATGGCAACCCACTCCAGTGTTCTTGCCTGGAGAATCCCAGGGACGGGGGAGCCTGGTGGGCTGCCGTCTATGGGGTCGCACAGAGTCGGACACGACTGAAGCGACTTAGCAGCAGCAGCAGCAGCAGTCATCAAAACAGGATGATACTGGCACAAAAACAGACACACAGATCAATGAAACAGAATAGAAAGTTCACTAAAGAACCCCCACATATGGGCAATTCACCTACAACAAAGGAGGTAAGAATATACAATGGAGAAAAAACACCCACTTCAATAAAAGGTGTTGGGAAATCTAGACAGCCACATGCAAAAGAATCAAATTGGACTACTTTCTCATGCCATATACAAAAATAAGTTCAAAATGACTGAAGACTTAAGACCTGAGAGCATAAAATTTCTAGAAGAAAACATAGGCAGTATGCTCTCTGACATCACTCTTAGCAACATTTTTTGGATATGTCTAATTAGTCAAGGGAAACAAAAGCAAAAATAAACAAACTGGAACTACATCAAACTAAAAAGCTTTTGCACAGTGAAAAACTAATAACAACAAAAAGGCAGCCTACTGAACGGGAGAAGATACTTAGAAACCATATATCTGCTAAGGGGTTAATATCTAAAATATACAAAAATTCATATAATTCAACATCATAAAAAGAACTCATTTTAAAAACTGGCAGGGGACCTGAATATACATTTTTCCAAAGAAGAATAGACATAGAAACACAAGTCCATGTGCCTGACACACAGTGAGGCCAAACAATATCAAAATGTCAGAGATTGGACAGAGAAAGGTTTATTAAGGGCCATGCAAGGAAATGGGTGGGTCATGCCGTAAAACCCCCAAACTCTCCAAAAGTTCTCAGCAAAGCCCTTTTCTCTGAAAAGGGAGGGCCATAGTTAGTTGCTGCAAACTCCTTGGTGTCAGGGTCTCTTTTCTTGAGGTCAGGTAAAAATGTTCCTTTAAATCTCTACCAAACAAATGTTATTCTCTGTTCTGTCAAGAAAAGGACAAGGTCCCAAGGCACAACTTTTCCTCTCTGAGGTCCAGGTCCTGACTGAAGGACCTCCGTTGGTGGCTCCCTCAGGGACAGAAAGGTCCCCAGACCCTGCCCAGCTGTTACTCACTGAGGGAGCCAGGTGTCCAGGACCCAAATGGCCTTCAGGCTCCTCCGGCCACCCAAATGAAGACTGCTGCTGCTATTTGATCAGGGGACAGGGATAGGGGAGAGATTCACTGCTGCCTCGAGGCCAGGGCCAAGGCCAGTGGGTGGCCCTGGTAAGCAGGTGAGCTCAGAGAGGCCAGGACCTGTCTCTTACCTCACTTTCCACCTGAAGACCACCACTCCATCAACCATTGGCTGAATGCCTAACTAACGGTCGCTCCTTGACAGTTAGTTGGTTTTGGGCAGGGCCCACTGCAGCACCAACTAGTGACGGAGCAGGACCACTAAAGCTTGCTCCTTGACTGTTGGTAGCTTGTGGGAGGGGCCCACTGCAGTGCTGACCAATGATTGAGCAGACCCATTATCTGTTAACACAGTGCAAAGTAATGGTGCACAGCAGACAGGCCTGTGCTAAGGGCTGCCCTTCATCGCACTCTGTTACAAGGTGAGGTGGAGGGTCCCCAGGAAGAAGGCTGGGATCCACCTTTCACCTAACTCTCTACCTGATGATCACCAGTTGGTGAACGGGCCCAGTAACAGTCACTCATTGACAGTTGGTTGCTTGTGTGAGGGCCCCACTGCAGCATCAATCAATGACTGAGCAGGACCACTAATGGTCCCAAGGTGGTAACGGATGCTTCCTAATGGGATGTAGGGTAATAGCACACAGCAACAGCAGCGTGCTAAGGGCTGCACTCAGCCACGTTCTATTACAGACTCACAAAAGAGATGGTCATATCACTATCAGGGAAATGGAAATCAAAAACCACAATGAGATATCGCCTCACACCTGTCAGAGTGGACATTATCAAGAAGACAATAAATAATAAGTTTGGTTGAGAATGTGGGGGGAAAGGAGCCCTCTAACACTATTGGTGAGAATGTAAATTGGTTCAGCCACTAGTAACAGTGTGGAGGTTCCTCAAAATAACTAAAGCTAGAACTGCCATCAGATCAGATCAGATCAGTCGCTCAGTCGTGTCCGACTCTTTGCGACCCCATGAACCGAAGCACGCCAGGCCTCCTTGTCCATCACCAACTCCCGGAGGTCACTCAGACTCACATTCATCAAGTCAGTGATGCCATCCAGCCATCTCATCCTCTGTCGTCCCCTTCTCCTCTTGCCCCCAATCCCTCCCAGCATCAGAGTCTTTTCCAATGAGTCAACTCTTCGCATGAGGTGGCCAAAATACTGGAGTTTCCGCTTTAGCATCATTCCTTCCAAAGAAATCCCAGGGCTGATCTCCTTCAGAATGGACTGGTTGGATCGCCTTGCAGTCCAAGGGACTCTCAAGAGTCTTCTCCAACACCACAGTTCAAAAACATCAATTCTTCAGCGCTCAGCCTTCTTCACAGTCCAACTCTCACATCCATACATGACCACAGGAAAGACCATAGCCTTGACTAGGCGAACCTTTGTTGGCAAAGTGATGTCTCTGCTTTTGAATATGCTATCTAGGTTGGTCATAACTTTCCTTCCAAGGAGTATGCTATGCTATGCTAAGTTACTTCAGTCGTGTCCGACTCTGTGCGACTCCATAGACGGCAGCCCACCAGGCCTTCCCGTCCCTGGGATTCTCCAGGCAAGAACACTAGAGTGGGTTGCCATTTCCTTCTCCAAGGAGTAAGCGTCTTTTAATTTCATGGCTGCAGTCACCATCTGCAGTGATTTTGGAGCCCAGAAAAACAAAGTCTGACACTGTTTCCACTGTTTCCCCATCTATTTCCCATGCAGTGATGGGACCAGATGCCATGATCTTCGTTTTCTGAATGTTGAGCTTTAAGCCAACCTTTTCACTCTCCACTTTCACTTTCATCAAGAGGCTTTTGAGTTCCTCTTCACTTTCTGCCATAAGGGTGGTGTCATCCGCATATCTGAGGTTATTGATATTTCTCCCAGCAATCTTGATTCCAACTTGTGTTTCTTCCAGTCCAGCATTTCTCATGATGTACTCTGCATATAAGTTAAATAAACATGGTGACAATATACAGCCTTGACGTACTCCTTTTCCTATTTGGAACCAGTCTGTTGTTCCATGACCAGTTCTAACTGTTGCTTCCTGACCTGCATACAGATTTCACAACCCAGCAATTCCATTCCTGGTATTTATACAAAGAAAATGAAAATACTAATTCAAAAAGATATGTGCACGCCTATGTTCATTGCAGCACTATTCATACTACCCAAGATGATAAAGCCATAAAAAGAAGGTACTCTTGGTATTTGCAACAACATAATTGGATCTAGAGAGTATTACACTAAATTAAATAAATTAGACTGAAAAAGACAAATGCCACATGATTTCACTTACATGTGAAATCTTAAAATGAACAAACATTACAAAACAGAAACAAACTCATAAATATGGAGAATAAACAGGTGGATGTCAGAGGGGAGGGAGGTGGAAGATGAATGAAACAGGTAAGGAAGAATAAAGGTACAAATATCCAGTTATAAAAACAAATGAGTTATAAGGATGTTCTTTAAAATGATAAAAAGGTAAAAAGAAACAGTTAAAATTATGATATATTTATCCTATCATAGTATCATTTAAACACATAATCACATAAAATATTAATGAGAATCTACATTCTTTTGTTTGTACTAAACCATCTAAATCCAGACTGCATTTTACACTGACAGCATGTCTCAGTTTGGACTGCTCACATTTCCAGTAGTCAACAGCAATATGTAGCTAGAGGCTACAGTATTAACAAGAGCTATACTTTCTGACATGCAATCAGTGAGTTTTTATTCAATTATATCATGCCTCTCTATCCTGAACTAGTGACCATTTTTACATTTAGGATGTAAATAACACTCTGAACACATACTGCACTGCAACAAAAATACGATGGGAGCAAAATCTAATGTAGGCAAGGATGAAAACATTCCAACCAGAATGAACAAAGAATAACAAAAGTCTTATCTGAAATGGATCCACTAGCAGAAGGTAGCATTAAATCTGCAACTGCTCACAGCAGAGCAGAAAATTTACACTGCATGGTACTGCTGAAAAGACCAAGGAGTGAGGCATTAGACTAAAGGCCAAGAAAGTTAATAACTGGAATATCCTCCAGAAAACTGACCACACACAAAAAAATGTTAAAGCTGGTCTGAAAAGGAAGGAATTAAAGCTCAAAATTACACAAATATGGTAAAGATGCCATTGAACTGGGCACAAAGAAGTCTTTGGTCATCTAAGCGCTGGCTTAAACCTTTCCAGAGACTTCAGAAGGCGGTACAAACTTCACACTCTCCCCTCTTCTGCAATTCACAGTGCTGGCATTTCAAAAGAAAGCTCCAGCACAGGTCTGCTGCCCCAGTTTTTACATCTGGTGTCCAGTTCTGGTGCCCGCTGCATAGAGGGTGCTCCTTGATGGCCTGGCTCTGAAACTGGTAGGCTTGCATTCTTAGTCCCACAGGACTGTAACCATCAGAGAGGTCTTGGAAGTCCATCAGCCTCAAGGCACTGTTTAGACAGCTGACAGTAACACGCCACAACCTTAATTTGAGAAGCAGGCTTCAGGTCTGGAACACATCTAAAGACCAAAAGATACTCTCAGAGAACACAAGCCTGGGAATGCCATCTTTCTACTCTCTACTTTGCCATGGCTCACTGGTACCTCCCGAAAAAGAGCTTATACACTCTTCCAGAGGCCCAGTTTTTGCAACTGCCCCAAAGGGGACCCCCTCTGATCGCCCAACCTGGAGATCAGCAGGATTTATGATTGTGGTCCCACAAAACTGGATATATTTGTAAAAGTTGCTGTTTGATGGTCTAGCTTCAAGTCGGCCTGAAACTAGATGCCAACTGAGATCCCTCCATTTGAACCATTGACAAGACTTGGCACATCCTCACCCACTGGGAGTTAACAATAAATCAAGTTGCTTGGAAGATCACAAAGGTTTGTGAGAAAAACAGGAGCTAGGGCAAGCTTGAACAATAAGTTTCAACTCCTCCACAAGGCCACTCCTCCAAGGCTTGGAGAGGCAGCTGTTTCACCTAATAGAAACAAACACAAGAGTCAAGAAGTGTTTGGCAAACTTCCTCGTCAGCTCTGCTATTACTCTAAGCCACTTAGCTTGTGTTTCTACACGTGAGCATCTAGTTTTTTAAGAAGTTAATGTTCCTATAAGCAGCAATAGGGATGGAGGAGCCTGGTGGGCTGCCATCTATGGGGTCACACAGAGTTACATGACTGAAGCAACTTAGCAGCAGCAGCAGCATGCAAAAAAATGACCAAGATTACTATCAGAGTTTTTATACAATCACCAAAAGAAAAAAAAGTTCAAAATGTTAACCCAAGCTTGAGTTATCCTCACTAATCTGATGGCACAAAAAAAAAAAAAAAGGCATTCTGAAGCATCTCATACACCGTGGAAAACAATGTTTAACAAGACTCTGAATCAGAAGGGAAGTGGCTGTCACAAAGGTAATGTATTGATTGAAGTCCCTCTCTCATTTTCATACTCATATTTATTGAGTTTAACTCATATCTACAAACTATTCTTAATCATTCTATGAGTGTGGTTTTCTGCTTCCTCCTAAAATCTTGAGGTTTTCCCTAGTTTACAGGAGCATCAGGAAAGGGAAGAAGAGGGTTAGAAACTTAAAGCTGCAATACTAAGAAGCACTAGCAGAGATGCAGTGAAGGCAGAACAGGTGATAAAGAAGATAATGATAATAAACTAGGGGTACAGAGTGGGGATAGAAATGACAGGTTCTCAAAGAAATGTTGGATTAACTTCATAAACATCTTCATAATGATGCCCCTACAACATCAAGATAAATCGAAATTAAGTTCAATCCTATCTTATTTTTTAAAAGCTCTACCAAAAAGAGTTACAGTAGGTTCTCATTATTTACAGATTCCTCACTTGCAAATTCTCCTACTCACTAAAATTTGTCTGTAGCCTCCAAATCAAAATTCATGGCACTTTGGCCATCATTCACAGATATGGACAAGATGGCAACAATTTGAATCATCCAATACACATCTTCCCAGCTGAGGTCAAAAAAGATGATACTCTGTCCTCCTGTTTCAGCTGTCAAATACTGTAACAAAGTGTTCTTCTCATAGTATATGTTGTGCCAAGTTGTTGTGATTTGGGCTTTGTATGAGCTCAGATGGCAAAGAATCTACCTATAATGCAAGAGACCTGGGTTTGATCCCTGGGTTAGGAAGATCTCCTGGAGGAAGAAATAGCAACCCACTCTAGCATTCTTGCCTGGAGAATTCCATGGACAGAGGAGCCTGATGGTGGTCCATGGGGTCTCAAAGACTCAGACATAACTGAGCAACTAACACACATACACACACATGAGTAATTTTGCCCTTTAAAATGGGCCCCAACTACCAGGCTGAAAGTGCTAGCCAGTGTTCCTAGAAGGTTGTGATGTGCCTGATGGAGAAAGGCTTCAGGAATAAGTTATAGTGTTATTAGCCATGAAGTCAATACTAATGAGTTAACGATATGTATTAAACAAAATATCTTTAAGCGGAAATACCCATAAAACAAAGTGGTGGAGAGAGGGCAAATGTAGACTGCATGAGTGGCTGGACAGCTTTACGTGACCACCATGGCATGTGCTCTACCCTGAGCCATGCAACACTCCAGGCACGTGTGCTTCACAGTGTGGCAATGGCTGCTACAGCTGAGATGAAAGCTCAGCTGTGAGACACAGAGGTGGCTCAGACCCGAAGCAGCCAGAGCAGGACAGGGACAGCCATTACTGGTGCTTACTTAGGCAGCATGTCAGAAGCACTACCAATCTGTCTGTGGCCAGACCACCACAGCCTGCACCCCAACCAAGCTGAGTGCCTGCATCAGTCCTTCTTGTCCTTCTGCTGCCCTCTTGGTCAAAACAAACTCAAGAGAAGAGAACTGACATCAAGCATTTTTTTCCAAACAATAAGAAACTGGTAACCAATTATATAAGAAAAGTGGGAAACTAAATAACGAACTACTAAAAAAACCAATGGGACAGTGAAAAAATCAAAGAGGAAATCAGAAAAATTTCAAGACAAATGTAAATGGAAACACAACTTTCCAAAATCTATGCAATGCAACAAAAGCAGTTCTAAAGGTCTTCTTCAAGAAACAAGAAAAATCTTGAATAAACAACCTAACCTACCATCTAACAGAATTATAAAAAGAATAAATCCCAAAGTCAGCAGAAAGAAGGAAATAATAAAGATCATAAAGATCAGATGGGAAATAAATGAAATAGAGACCAAAAAAAAATAGAAAAGATCAATGAAACCAGAGCTGGATCTTTGAAAATATAAAACTGATAAACCTGTAGTCAGGCTCATCAAGAAGAAAAGAGAGAAGACTCAAATAAACAAAATAAAAAATGAAAAGAAGAAATAAGAATTGATAACATATAGATACAAAAAATCATAAAAGAATTGAACAATTACATGCCAACAAACTGAACAACCTAGGGGAAATGGACAAATTCTTAGAAATATACAATCTTCCAACACTGAATCGGGAAAAAAATAAACAACCTGAAAAGACCAGTCATTAGTAGTGAAATTGAAATTGTACTTAACAAAAAAAAAAAAAAATTTTCCAGCAAACAAAAGTACACAGTCAGACAACATCACAGACGAATTCCACCAAACATATAAAGAAGAGCTAACACCTATCCTTCTCAAACTATCCCCAAAACTTGAAGAGGATGGCATACTTTCAAATTTATTCTGTGAGGCCAACATTACTGTGATACCAAAACCAGACAAAGACACTTTAAAAAAAAAAAGGAATTATAGGACAATTATCTCTGGTGAACATAAATGTAAAAATGTAAAAGTCCTCAACAAAATATTAGCAAATCAAATTCAACAATATAAAAAGGAATCATATACCACGATCAAGCAGAATTTATTCCACAGATACAGGGTGGCTCAATATTTACAAATTAATCAGTATGACACACCATATTAACAAAGGCATGGATAAAAAATCACATGATCATTTCAACAGATGCAGATAAAGCAGAAGACAAAATGCAAAATCCATTCATGATCAAAACTCTCATCAAAGTAAAGAGAGAACACATCAACATAATAAAGGTCATTTATGACAAACCCATGCTAACATCATACTCAACAGTGAAACTATGAAAATCTTTCCTATTAAATCAGGAACAAGACAAGAATGCACTTTTGTCACTTCTATTTAATACACTATTGGAAGCCCTTGTCACAGCAATCAGACAAGAAAAAGAAAAGGTACCCAAATTTTTTCCCAGAGAGAAAAGTGTCACTATTCACAGATGATTTGATACTTTATATAGAAAACCCTGAAGTCCTCACCCCAAAACTATTAGATTAATAAATGAATTCAGTAAAGTTACAGGATACAAAATTAATATACAGAAATCTTTTGCTTTTCTATATACTAATACTGAACTATGAAAAAGAGAAAGCAAGAAAACCATTCTTTTTTTAAATTACATCAAAAAAGAATTTTAAAAACCTAGGAATCAACTTCCCAAGGAAATGAAAGATGTATATTCTGTAAACTGCAAACCATTGATGAAAGAATTTGAAAATGGAAATATACCCCATATTCTTGAAATGTAAGAACTGATAATATTAAAATAGCCATACTACTCAAATCAATATACAGATTTAAAGCAATCCCTATCAAAATATCCATGACATTTCTCACAGATTAAGACAAATAATGCCAAGATTTATAGAACCACAAGAAGTCCTGAAATGCCAAAGTCATCTTGAGAAAAAAGAACAAGATGGAGGTATCATTTATACTGCAAATCCATAGAAATCAAAACACCAAGGTACAGGCACAAACACAGACACAAACCAATGAGTTAGAGAGCCCAGTAAGAAAACCACACACTTATGCTCAATTAAGCTATGACAAAGGAGGTAAGAATATACCATGGAGAAAAGGCAGTCTCTTCACTAAGTGGTGCTGGGAAAACTGGATAGCTGCATGCAAAAGAACGAGATTAGAACATTCCCTCACACTATATACAAAAATAAACTCAAAATGGATTAAAGACCTAAATATAAAACCTGAAACCATAAAACTCCTAGAAAAGAACTTAGGCAGAACACTCTTTGACATCAATCATAGCAATATTTTTGGATCTGTCTCCTAAGGCAAAAGAAATAAATGCAAAAGTAAACAAATGGGACCTAAATATTAAACTTAAAAAGCTTTTGCACAGCAAAGGAAACCATCAACAACAACAAAAAAGACAACCTACTGAATGGGAGAAAAAATTGCAAATTATATATTATCAATAAGAGGTTAATATCCAAAATATAAACAGGGTCATATAATTCAATATCAAAAAGCAAACAGCTCAATTAAAAGATGGGCAGAAGCCTGAGCAGTCATTTTTTCAAGGAAGATTTGATAGTCAATAGGTGGTTACCTGCAACACTTTTAAAGATCCCTGGACACAAATAGGACATCTGCTTTAGAAGTTCTCTGACACAAGTTTTAATCCCAGCTCTTTCCTGCCATCTGCCTAAAGTCTTTCCAACAAACAAGAACTACTCAATTCTTCACTAGTACCCATGTCAAATCGTTCAAAAATCAAAATTTTCTAATATCAACATCCTTTTATTTCAGAATGAGTACTTAACACAACAAGCTTTCTTAAAGTAGGTTGGTTGTCCGTTGACCGGCTGCAGTGGCCAGTTTCTTAATTAAAGCACTGGACCTAACAGCAACAACTTCCTTTCTTGCCAACAAATCCCTCTGAAGGTGTGATTACTCTCACACTCTCAAGTTGCTCCTAAATTAGCGCTATCTGTGCTTCACAATTCACAGGGAAGCTGAAACCTGAGACAAGTCTCAACAAACAAAAGCAAACAGACAGAAAATTCTATTTTAACCTTCAAGAGGCAGAGAAACACTCATCATTTCTCAATGACTTTGATAAGAATGACACCTTTATTTTAGGGTTAGGTATATAGGAATATTTGAGCCCCAAGCCATTAACATAACTTTATTCTTGGAATAAAATTATTTTTCAGTGATAAAATTATAAAGATCTAACAAAATAATGAAAAGAGTGGCATGGAAAGGAACACAAAATAGTCAGAAATCATAGAAAAATGTGGGGCAATGCCCAAATAAATTACAGTTCCTATTTCAATTGCTTTTGTCAATTATACAAGAATTGACCCTACAGAGTTATTTGCTGCAACATGTCACGTGACTCTCCTGAGCCACGGAACCTATCCTCTCTCCATCCCCGTTATGTTGAGCAGCAGCTGCACATGGTGAGCTCCTCATGTCCATGGGAAAGGAGAAGGCAGAAGTTTAGAACAAGGTGGGTAGTGATCATCAGGAAAACAGTAACACCATCAGTAAAAACTGTCCTAAATGTCGAACAGGCCAGGCATGGTCAGAAGAATGGAAACCACCATTCCAAACACCTGCCCTCAAAAAGTAACAAAAAAAAAAAAAAAAAAAAAAATCAAATTTCCAACAAGAAAACAGATAAAAAGCAAGTCTTCTAGAATTCTTATCTCACTGAAGTTCTCAATTTTATTTTCCACAGAAGGGAAAATAAATTAGACTGGAAGATGAATTGCCAGAAAGAGAGCTGTAGAAAGATAAACAATGTCTTTACAATGAAGAGAAATTTTTATTTCATCTATTAAATTTGAAAAGATATCTAGTGTAGACTTCTACATTCCTGACAATCTCATTTCTCAAAGAAAAAAAAAAATTATAAGGTTCAGAAATTGGATACATTCCATCTTTAGGAATTTGTCCTAAGGAAATATCTAAAGATAAATACCTAGATATAGAAAAGATAGAGCTACAACAATGTTTATTACATAACTGTAATATCCAAAAGTGGGAAACATTCTAAATGACTGACAATGGAGAATTGCTGCAATACATTTTGAGGCATCCACACAGAAGAATTCTGTGCATTCATTACAAACTGTGTATATCTTCCCTGATATGGCAATATGGTTCAAGATGATAAGTGTAACACGATTCCATCTTTATAAAATACATGAATGACTACACATACATGGAATGTATGCATGCTAAATCACTTCAGTCATGTCCAACTCTTTGAGACCATATGGGCTGTAACCCGCCAAGCTCCTCTGCCCCTGGGATTCTCCAGGCAAGAATACTGGAGTGGGTTGCCATGTCCTCCTCCAGGGAATCTTCCCAACCCAGACATGGAACCCGCATCTCTTCCATCTCCTGTGTTGCAGGCAGGTTCTTTACCACTAGCGCCACCTGGGAAGCCCATATACATTGGAGTGGATATACACAAAAGCATTAATGTAATCATCCCAGCTTGTTTGGCTTTCTTTTATTTCCTGATCTCTTTTATAATAAATATGTATTATTTTAATACAAAGAAAAAAAGAGATCATTCAGAAGTAAAACACAAAAACAAGCAGATAAAAACTAAATGACTTCTCATTAACACCTTCAGCCTGCAGTAAACAGATGTTCCATTTCATACCCCTGGAAAAGTCACTTCCCATTCTGACATTTAATGCAAGAAAAATCTAAATGCTTACCTAGGTTACCATCAATTTATACAATTTGTTTCCCTAAGATGCAAGAATATTTTACCTGTGCATGATAAATCAATTGAGATGGCTAAGAAATGAGGTGTTCTAGTTAAATGATCTTCAAAGGGTAAAAAACAATTTCCCTCAGCAATGAATCAGTTCAGTTTCCTGTAGAGGCAGAAAAAGTATAATGAACAAAATTCAATCTGTCTTTGATGAATGAGGATATGAGTACCTCAAAAGTCAATGCAAATTATAAGACTCTGGACACAGAGAAACTATAGAGAAAAGACTAAGTGAATTTGTTCTGACTGGAACGTATGCCATGGAAATGAGTTCCCCGAATGAATCCCAGATGTGCCCTGTTTTCTTGCAATCTATGTCTGTCTCTAAAGTATAACACAGAAGATCCTCAGCTGGTGGTACAAGAAGCTTCCAGTTAACGGCAGTCTTTTTCTAAGTCACTGAAGAAAGTTAGTATATAGCAAAATAAATATTGAGATAAGAAGCCTTTGTAAACAATATATAAGTTTTAAGCCACATTCATTCAAGACAGTACAGGATTTTTGCTCATTATCAAAATCATACACCAATCACTTAAAGACTTGGGGAAAAAATTTGAGGAAGGCAGAAACCAAAAAATCAAAGAATGATAGATATCACTACATAAATACTTCTAAGTTCCCTCCAACCAGAATACAACAGACAAAATGGGGAGACAAATAGCAAACTAGGAAAAACATTTATAACAGATTGTGAAGACTAACATCTTCATTATATATTTTTTAAAATTCTAATTATTAAGAAAAAGACAAATTCACTTAAGGCCATGAAGCATGCATTCAAAAAAGTATGAACACAGTAAATATGATAAAATTTTTTATATGAATAGAAATAAAACTGTAATAATATAATAAATATAATTTTATTAAAATGACAATGATTATGAATTTTTTTAATGTACAAAAAAAGAGGAAACAGACACAAATACTGCTGGTAGGAATGTAAATCAGCCTATCATTTCTGGAAGGAAATTTGGGAATACACATCAAAAGCCTCAAAAATATTTACTCTGATCAAACGGTTATATTCCTAAGATTTTTTTATCCTTAGAAAAGTAAGTAAGCACTATTTGACAAAAAATAAAGGGATACTCATCATCAGATCAGATCAGATCAGTCGCTCAGTCGTGTCCGACTCTTTGCGACCCCATGAACCGAAGCACGCCAGGCCTCCTTGTCCATCACCAGCTCCCGGAGGTCACCCAGACTCGCACCCATCGAGTCAGTGATGCCATCCAGCCATCTCATCCTCTGTCGTCCCCTTCTCCTCCTGCCCTCAATCCCTCCCAGCATCAGAGTCTTCTCCAATGAGTCAACTCTTCGCATGAGGTGGCCAAAATACTGGAGTTTCAGCTTTAGCATCATTCCTTCTAAAGAAATTCCAGGATTGATCTCCTTCAGAATGGACTGGTTGGATCTTCTTGCAGTCCAAGGGACTCTCAAGAGTCTTCTCCAACACCACAGTTCAAAAGCATCAATTCTTCGGCGCTCAGCCTTCTTCACAGTCCAGCTCTCACATCCATACATGACCACAGGAAAGACCATAGCCTTGACTAGGCGAACCTTTGTTGGTAAAGTAATGTCTCTGCTTTTGAATATGCTATCTAGGTTGGTCATAACTTTCCTTCCAAGGAGCAAGTGTCTTTTAATTTCATGGCTGCAGTCACCATCTGCAGTGATTTTGGAGCCCAGAAAAACAAAGTCTGACAGTTTCCACTGTTTCCCCATCTATTTCCCATGTAGTGATGGGACCAGATGCCATGATCTTCGTTTTCTGAATGTTGAGCTTTAAGCCAACCTTTTCACTCTCCACTTTCACTTTCATCAAGAGGCTTTTTAGCCCCTCTTCACTTTCTGCCATAAGAGTGGTGTCATCTGCATATCTGAGGTTATTGATATTTCTCCCGGCCATCTTGATTCCAACTTGTGTTTCTTCCAGACCAGCATTTCTCATGATGTACTCTGCATATAAGTTAAATAAACATGGTGACAATATGCAGCCTTGACGTACTCCTTTTCCTATTTGGAACCAGTCTGTTGTTCCATGACCAGTTCTAACTGTTGCTTCCTGACCTGCATACAGATTTCTTAAGAGGCAGATCAGGTGGTCTGGTATTCCCATCTCTTTCAGAATTTTCCATAGTTTATTGTGATCTACACAGTCAAATGCTTTGGCATAGTCAATAAAGCAGAAATAGATGTTTTTCTGGAACTCTCTCGCTTTTTCCATGATCCAGCGGATGTTGGCAATTTGATCTCTGGTTCCTCTGCCTTTTCTAAAACCAGCATTACTTAAAATAGGGATCCAAAGGTAAGCTTTAGTCACAGAAGAGACTGGCAAAATAAATTCTGCTTATTAAAAATCATGATGTACCAGAATACTTATAGACATCATAAAATATTTTGAAATGTTAGATGGTAAATACTTCCATAAAATGGAATGCATAATAAGATTTCCAATTTTTCTCTTTCAAGAAAATATTTTTTATACAGTTGTGTTTTCATACATATATGCATGTCCATATTTTCTAAATTTTCTAAAAGAAACCTCTGTTGACAGAAGAAACTATTTTTTAACAGAAAAATAAACAATTCATGACAGCACAATTACAATTGCCAAAGTACAGAAACATCCCAGGTGTCAATCAGTGGATGAATGAATACACAAATCATAATACATATATATCATAGAATATTAGTCAGCCACAAAAAGGAATGAAGTCCTGATGCATACTACAACATCAGTGAACCTCCAAAACATTATGCTAAGTCAAAGAGGCTAAATACTGAAGGTCACGTATTATATGATTCCATTTACATGAAATACCCAGAATAAATAAATTCATAGGAACATAATGCAGGTTGGTGGTTGCCGAAGCTGCAGGGACAGGGGAAACTGATCAATATGCACAGGGGGTTACCCTAGAATGACAGAAACATTTATTAACTAGATAGAGGAGATAGTTATATGACATTGTGAATATACTAAATGCCACTGAACTGTTCACTTTAAAACAGCTAATTTTATGTTTGTAAATGTCACAATACTTATTTTTAAATTTTAAGAAAACAGTAGAGAAAAAAAAAAAGAAAATCCCCTAATCATTATATTCTTCTTTAAAATTTACCAAACTATTTCAGTCACTTGATACTCTAAGAGACCATATCCTCAACCAGTGAATCCCAGGTAGGCTAAGTTGTCTGTCCATTAGTCCCTATTTTTATTAGACAAATATTAATAGCTAACACAAATATGGAACTTACTATGAATTGTTCTAAAGAGTTCACATACACTAATTATACTGAATCATCACAGCAGCTCTATGAGGTAGGTATTATTATTATTGCTGCTACTGCTAAGCCGCTTCAGTCATGTCCGACTCTGTGCGACCCCAGATACCGCAGCCCACCAGGCTCCCCCGTCCCTGGGATTCTCCAGGCAAGAACACTGGAGTAGGTTGCCATTTCCTTCTCCAATGCATGAAAGTGAAAAGTGAAAGTGAAGTCGCTCAGTCGTGTCCGACCCTTCGTGACCCCATGGACTGCAGCCCACCAGGCTCCTCCGTCCATGGGATTTTCCAGGCAAGAGTGCTGGAGTTGGGGTGCCTAGTGTTACTAATTATTATCTCTACAAATGACAGAGAAATAAACTGACTTGCTCAAGGGACAGCTAGTAAGTGACAGGATTGGGACTTAAACCCAACGAGACCGCCTGCAGAGTGCTCACTCTCAAGTGCTTCAACTGGCATGTTCTATTTCCCCAAAGAATCCATGGGTCTTGACAGAAAAATTAGAGGTAAGAGTGCAAAGTAGGGGGGAAACTACCCATGATCTTCCCATTACAGGGATACTCACTGTAAATCTGTTGCATATTTTTTCCAAATCAATATACATATCTGTATACGTACACCCAAGTCTGCATAACATCTTTTTTAGCCTGTGGTGCTCAGTCGTTTCAGACTCTTTGCAACGTTATGGACTGTAGCCCGCTAGGTTCCTCTGTCCAAGGGATTAACCCGCTTAACTTATTGTAAACTTTTTCCATGTAAATAAAATTGTGCTGCTATGTCATCACATTTAATGGTCCCATGATATCCCATTTAATAGAAGAAACAACATATTAAATATTAATATTTAATACTAATTAATATTAATTAGTTAAGCCACTGATTAAATATTTGGGTTGTTTATGAATAATGCTGGGATGAACCACATAATCCACACATCTTTGTTCAGTTAACCAATTTACTCAAGAGAACTACAGAAGTAGGTGTAAAATACTTGGTGAGAAAATGCTTCAAAGCTCTTAACAAATATTACCCAACTATTTCTAGAAAGTATTTAACAGTTTACACTCTCATTTGTAGGTTATTAGAGTAACTTCTCTTGCCACACTGAATTTTGAGATATATTCTATCTTATGAACCTGAGGATCATTTCATTCCCTACTGTACCTCTCCAACAGACAAACACTTTCAGTAGCGGGAAACTATATTTGAATCTTAGAGGATTCTTTTTAAAGTATAGATCAATTTGTGGAGCATAGACATCTTTACCATGTTGAGCCTCTTTGCTTTAAACTATGATACAAATCTGTTTAGGAGTGATTCTTATAAAACATGCCTGTGTGGCATGATCATTTTCAATGAAAAAGCAAGGTCTCAGCAGTTGAAGGCCATACATCAGTGACTGAACTAACAAGAATTAAAAAGCAAATTCCACTCAAGCCTGTCTCACATCACTAACATGTGACTCTTTTCCTACAGAAAAACCCTAGGCTAGCTGTCTTGGATTTAACTGATGAGATTAAGTCCTCCTTATTCTGTTGTTGTTGTTTAGTTGCTAAGTTGTATCCAACTTTTTTGGTACCCCATGGACAGAAGCCTACCTGGCTCCTCTGTCCATGTGACTTCCAAGACAAGAATACTGGAGTGGGTAAGCATTCCTTTCTCCAGGGGATCTTCCCAACCCAGGGAATGAACTTGAGTCTCCTGCATTGCAGGCAAATTCTTTACCATCTAAGCCCTATATGCTGAAAAGTGAAAGTGAAAATGTTAGTCACTCAGTGGTGACTGACAGTGGTGTCTGACTCTTTTGGTGCGACCCCATGGTACAACTGTAGCCCAGTCAGTCCGTGGTGTCTGACTATTTGCAACCCCATGGTACAACTGTAACCCAGTCAGTCAGTGGTGTCTGACTCTTTGCGACCTCATGGTACAACTGTAGCCCAGTCAGTCAGTGGTGTCTGACTCTTTGTGACCCCACGGTACAACTGTAGCCCACCAGGCTCCTCTCTCCATGGGATTCTCCAGACAAGAATACTGGAATGGGTTGCCATTTCCTTCTCCAGGGGATCTTCCCGACCTAAGGATCAAATCCACATCTCCTGATTTGCAGGCAGACTCTTTACCCCTGAGTTATGAGGGAAAAGCCCTTCTTATTCTAGATTGCCCTATAACTCAAGGCAGAATTACAGAAGGCTGACCTTCTAAGGCCCCAAACTCTTGTCCTGAGGAATGTTAAGTATCTCATACTCAATGAATAAACTTGATTTACTTAGATGACAAAATTAAAATTATAGAACCAATCATGTGCTGGTAAAAAACAAAATGCGAACACATGTCTGGGTCAAACAAAAGTAGCACAGGCTTGATTCACCAAGCCTTCTCATTGATTATTTGTAAACAAGGCTTGTTTTCTAGAAACTACCAAGCTCCATCCCTCTGCCTGGTATGACCATACTGTGTTTTAGTCATGATTTAGTCACTAAGTCATGTTCAACTTCTGCAACCCCATGGACAGTAGCCCACCAGGCATCTCTGTCCATAGGATGTTCCAGGCAAGAATACTGGAATGGGTTGCCATTTCATTCTCCAGGGTATCTTCCTGACCCAGGGATTGATCCTGGTTCTCTTGTACTGCAGGCAGTTTCTTTACTGACTGAGCCACCAGAGAAGCCCATGACCATGCTGGACATGAAAAATTCCACATTCAGTCAAAAGTATCCAACAAAAAGCAAAGATACAGTTCCTGTTTCTCTAAAAACATAAAACCAGAAAAAAGAGTAATAAAATGTTGAGTTTGGAACCTTTACAGATTATCTAAAGCAATCTTTTTCTTTTCCAAATGAGATCAAGTTCAAAAGAAAGCAAGCTACCCAAGGTCACACAGTTAGCATCAAGACAAATGCCATAATTGTGTCTCTTGACTCCCTTGTTAAATGACAATCCCACCACACTTTGGCACATGCAGATACAATTAAACATTACCTCTCTAATAACTGATTTACAAAAAATAATTGCAATAAATATCAAGTGTTTCTTCTGAATAATTAAAATTAGATGGTACAATCTTTAAGCTGTTGTGCATTAAGGCTGGTTCTGTAATTAATACTTAAGAAACACTAAGCCTTTATCATGAGATACTTTTAATAAATTAAAAACAAAACCAAATTTGAGCACAAATCCTCAAAACTCCACACTATTCTTAAATGACACAAGTTTGATATAATGCATTTTACAGGGAGCCAGTTAATTCACTGAAAAAAAAAAAAAAGTCATCAATTGGAAATTGTCAAATAGTGTGGGAGTAAAGGTGTACACTTCTGGCAAGCCAGCCTCAGAAAGAGAAAAACACAGCAGCTGGTAGAAAGGAAAGGCTTAAACAAACATGTTCTCCTCTTGCTTTTGCTTAAATAAATCAGTCTACCAAAACATAAAATCAAGACCTACGCATATATCTGCTTCCATATGCTCTCTGCATTTCATCAGTACAGGCACCAAGAAAGTCCAGAGAAAAAGATGTCTTTCTAGAGTCACTGAACATGAGAAAGTGAAGGGAGAAGCTGGAAGGCTTGTGGTTTCATCACAGCAGAAGAACACTGAATTCAGATTTCATTGAGCTGTGGTAATCAATGAGATAAACTATGGAGCTAGAACAGGAATGAGTTCAGTTCAGTCACTCAGTCATGTCCAACTATTTGTGACCCTATGGACTGCAGCACGCCAGGCTTCCCAACACCTGGAGATTACTTGAACTCAAGTCCATCAAGTCAGTGATGCCATCCAACCATCTCATTCTCTGTCGTCCCCTTTCCTCCATCCTCAATCATTCCCAGCATCAGGGTCTTTTCTGGTGAGTCAGTTCTTCGCATCAGGTGGCCAAAGTATTGGAGTTTCAGCTTCAACATCAGTCCTTTCAATGAATATTCAGGACTGATTTCCTTTAGGACTGACTGGTTGGATCTCCTTGCAGTCCAAGAGACTCTCAAGAGTCTTCACCAGCACCACAGTTCAAAAGCATCAATTCTTCAGTGCTCAGCTTTCTTACAGTCCAACTCTCACATCCATACATTACTACTGGAAAAACCATACCTTTGACTAGACAGACCTTTGCTGGGGAAGTAACGTCTCTGCTTTTTAATATGCTGCCTAGGTTGGTCATAATTTGTCTTCCAAGGAGCAAATGTCTTTTAATTTCATGGCTGCAGTCACCAACTGCAAGGATTTTGGAGCCCAAGAAAATAAAGCCTCTCACTGTTTCCATTGTTTCCCCATCTATTTCCAATGAAGTGATGGGACCAGATGCCATGATCTTAGTTTCCTGAATGGTGAATTTTAAGCCAACTTTTTCACTCTCCTCTTTCACTTTCATCAAGAGGTTCTTTAGTTCTTCACTCTCTGCCATAAGGGTGGTGTCAACTGCATATCTGAAGTTATTGATATTTCTCCCAGAAATTTTGATTCCAGCTGGTGCTTCATTCAGCCTGGCATTTCACATGATGTACTTTGCACAGAAGTTAAACAAGCAGGGCAACAATATACACCCCTGATGTACTCTTTTCCCTAATTTGGAACCAGTCTGTTGTTCCATGTCCAGTTCTAACTCTTGCTTCCTGACCTGCATACACATTTCTCAGGAGGCAGGTCAGGTGGTCTGGTATGCTCATCTCTTTCAGAATTTTCCACAGTGTATTGTGATCCACACAGTCAAAGGCTTTGGCATAGTCAATAAAGCAGAAGTAGATGTTTTTCTGGAACTCTCTTACTTTTTCAATGATCCAACAGATATTGGCAATTTGATCTCTGATTCCTCTGCCTTTTCTAAAACCAGCTTGAACATCTGGAAGTTCATGGTTCATGTACTGTTGAAGCCTGGCTTGGAGAATTTTGAGCATTACTTTACTAGCATGTGAGATGAGTGCAACTGTGTGGTAGTTTGAGCATTCTTTGGAATTGCCTTTCTTTGGGGTTGGAATGAAAACTGATCTTTTCCAGTCCTGTGGCCACTGCTGAGTTTTCCAAATTTGTTGGCATATTGAGTGCAGCACTTTAACAGCATCATCTTTTAGGATTTAAAATAGCTCAATTGGAAATCCATCACCTCCACTAACTTTGTTCATAGTGATGCTTCCAAAGGCCAACTTGACTTTGCATTCCAGGATGTCTTGCTCTAGGTGAATGATCACACCATCATGATTATCTGGGTCATGAAGATCTTTTTTGTATAGTTCTTCTGTGTATTCTTGTCACCTCTTCTTAATATCTTCTGCTTCTGTTAGGTCCATACCATTTCTGTCCTTTATTGTGCCCATCTTTGCATGAAATGGTCCCTTGGTATCTCTAATTTTCCTAAAGAGATCTCTAGTCTTTCCCATTCTATCGTTTTCCTCTATTTCTTTGCAAGGATCACTGAGTAAGGCTTTCTTCTCTCTCCTTGCTATTCTTTCAAACTCTGCCTTCTAATGGGTATGTCTTTCCTTTTCTCCTTTGCCTTTAGCTTCTCTTCTTTTCTCAGCTCTTTGTAAGGCCTCCTCAGACAACCATTTTGCCTTTTTCCAATTCCAATTCTTTTTCTTGGGGATGGTCTCCATCCTTGCCTCCTGTACAATGTCATGAACTCCAGTCCTTAGTTCTTCAGGCACTCTATCAGATCTAGTCCCTTAAATCTATTTCTCACTTCCACTGTATAATCATAAGGGAATTGATTTATGTCATACCTGAATGGTCTAGTGGCTTTCCCCACTTTCTTCAGTTTAAGTCTGAATTTGGCAATAAGTAGTTCTCGGAGAAGGCAATGGCACCCCACTCCAGTACTCTTGCCTGCAAAATCCCATGGGCGGAGGAGCCTGGTAGGCTGCAGTCCACAAGGTCGCTAACAGTCAGACACGACTGAGCGACTTCACTTTCACTTTTCACTTTCATTCATCGGGAAGGAAATGGCAACCCACTCCAGTGTTCTTGCCTGGAGAATCCCAGGAACAGGGGAGCCTGGTGAGCTGCCGTCTATGGGGTCGCACAGAGTCGGACACGACTGAAGTGACTTAGCAGCAGCAGCAGCAGTTCATGATCTGAGCCACAGTCAGCTCCTGGTCTTGTTTTTGGGGACTGTATAGAGCTTCTGCATCTTTGGGTGCAAAGAATATAATCAATCTGATTTTGGTGTTGACCACTGGTGATGTCCATGTGTAGAGTCTTCTCTTGTGTTTGACAAGGGTGTTTGCTATGACCAGTGCGTTCTTTTGGCAAAACTCTCTTAGCCTTTGACCTGCTTTGTTTTGTACTCCAAGGCCAAATTTGCCTATTACTCCATGTATCTCTTGACTTCCTACTTTTGCATTCTAGTCCCCTATAATGAAAAAGACATCTTTTTGGGTGTTAGTTCTAGACAGTCTTGTAGGTCTTCACAGAATCATTCAACTTCAGCTTCTTCAGCATTCCTATTTGAGGCATAGATTTGGATTACTGAGATATTGAATGGTTTGCCTTGGAAACGAACAGAGATCATTCTGTGGTTTTTGAGATTGCATCTAAATACTACATTTCAGACTCTTTTGTTTACTATGATGGCTACTCCATTTCTTCTAAGGGATTCTTGCCCACAGTAGTAGATATAATGGTCATTTGAGTGAAATTCACCCATTCCAGGCCATTTTAATTCACTGATTCCTAAAATGTTGATGTTCACTCTTGCCATCTCCTGTTTGACCACTTCAAGTTTACCTTCATTCATGGACCTAACATTCCAGGTTCCTATGCAATACTGCTCTTTATAGCATCGGACCTTGCTTCCATCACCAGTCACATTCACAACTGGGTATTGTTTTTGCTTTGGCTCTGTCTCTTCACTCTTTCTGAAGTTATTTCTCCATTGATTCCTATAGTATATTGGGCACCTACTAACCTGGGGAGTTCATCTTTCAGTGTCCTATCTTTTTTGCTTTTTCATGTTGTTCATTCAGGTCTCAGAGCAAGAATACTGAAGTGGTTTGCCATTCCCTTCTCTGGTGGACCAAATTTTGTCAGAACTCTCCATCAAGACCCATCCATCTTGGGTAGCCCTACACGGCCTGGTTCATAGTTTCATTGAGTTAGACAAGGCTGTGGTTTATGTGATCAGTTTGGTTAGTTTTCTGTGATTGTGGCTTTCATTCTGTCTGCCCTCTGAAGGATAAGGATAAGAGGCTTATGGAAGCTTCCTGATGGGAGAGACTGACTGAGGGGGAAACTGGGCCTTGTTCTGATAGGTGGGGCCAGGCTCAGTCAATCTTTAATCCAATTTTCTGTTGATGGGAGGGGCTGTATTCTCTCCCTGTTGTTTGACCTGAGGTCAAACAGTGGAGGTAATGAAGATAATGATGACCTCCTTCAAAAGGTCCCATGCATGTGCTGCTGCACTCAGTGCCCCCAACCCTGCAGCAGCCCACCGTCAACCCAGACCTCAGCCAGAGATTCTTGGACACTCACAGGCATGTCTGGGTCAGTCTCTTATGGGGTCACTGCTCCTTTCTCCGGGGTCCTGGTGCACACAAGGTTCTGTTTGTGCCCTCCAAGAGTCTGTTTCCCCAGTCCTGTGTAAGTTCTGGTGGCTCTATGGTAGAGTTTATGGCAACCTCCTCCAAGAGGGCTTATGCCATACCCAGGTCTGCTGAACTCATGCTTCCTAGAAAGTCATCTGCTATAATATGGTTCATATTTGAACCCCTGCCAGGCTTAATCTATGGAACATCCACTGAAGAGAGGCTTGCTGCTATTTTACATTAGAGAAGAATTAACTTTCTTCCAGCTGGGGTTTTTGTAGTGTTTAAAGTTAAACAATATTTTTTAAAAGTTGTAATTATTTAAACCTTCACCTCCAAGAGCTTCATTCAGTGGCTACCTTAGGGCACTGCCACAGGTTTAGGTTCCCAAGCCAAAATGTAGCTTGAAAAATAACCAAATAAGCATTCTATTTAACACTAATTTCCATCACAGATGTTTTCTTCACTTAAAAGCATTGTGTTCTGCCTTAATACTACAAGGAAGCAATAAGCCCACACCAAAAAAAAAAAAAAAAAAAAGAAAATTGCTATCTGTCAATTAAATTTACACTTCTCCCTCATTGCACTGAGAATTTAGAGCTAATGGGCCCATGTACTGACAACTGCAATCATTAGTTATGGTTGCATTTCAACAGTTTCCAAATGAAATCCTTTAGCGTCACAAACTGTTTTACGAGGCTATCTTAATGGCATGTATTCCAAAAAAAGCCTGATGCTAGAAGAGAAGCAACTCTTTTGAGAGAACAGGATAGCCAAAAATTTGCTGGAAACACTTCAACAGATCATACACCCAATGCCTAACAAGAAGGAGAAATGAGAGCAGAGAGAGAGGCCAAGAGAGCAGACAGATGTGAATGGGCCTGTGGAGGAGATGGCCACCTACAAGCCATGGAGAGAGGATGGAACAGACCCTTCCCTAGAGGGAACCAATGCTGCCCACATCTGGGTTTAGGACTTGTCGCCTCCAAAACTGAGAGACAATCAATAGCTGTTCTTAAAGCCAGCTAGTTTGTGGTACTTTGTTATGGCAGCCTAATACTAAAAGACACCCCAAGCTAGAGGGAAGGGACAGTCATGTGACACTAAAAAGGGTCCTAAGTTCAACAGGATAGAAAAATAAAGGTGTGCTTCATCTTAATTCTTTAAAAAAATAATCCAATAAAACCAGAGCCACTAATCGTAGAACAAAATCTCCCCACCGGAAAGAACCTTAAGTATGTGTGTTCAGCATTACTCTCAGCAAGTAAGTATCTGCACCTTCCCTTCGGCTCCTGTCACTCCTCTCCTCCCCTGAACAGCTAAGTTCCTCAGAAGAGCTGCCTCTTCTCACTGCATCTGCCTCCTTTCTTCTCACTCTCTCCTGTCAGTCAACCTGGATGACCAATGAGCACCTCTATCAGTCAATCAAAACTCCTCTTTCAAGATCGCCACCTCCACTTGGCAAAATCCAAGCGTCAGTTCTCAACATTCCTCTTACAAGAGACAACAACACAGTCCCTCCATCTCCCCTCCTTCAGCACTTTCTTTATCTAGCCCCAGGACACTAATTTCCTCCCGGGGCCCTCTGAACTCTCCAGAGGTGCCCTAGCACTTGGTCTTTGACCTCTTCTTTCTCTACCTACAAGTCACTTCTTTGGAGATATTAGTAAAGCCTACTGCCTCTTTCAAATATATAAAAATATACTTTGTGCACAAAATATACCCAGAATCCAACTGTTTCCCATGACTCCACCCAAAACCCTAATCTAGCCTGCTATAATGCCTCACAAGATTACTGTAATAATCTAATTGAGCATGTTTTTCACATAGCAGCTAGGTTGATCTTTTTACATATAAATCATATTACTTTTTGTACTATCTGTGGAAGTTTAAAATCAAAGTCTTTAACCTGCCCTAAAATGTGCCATGTCCTCTGCCACACCCCATCCAGCTGTGCCCTCTATGTCTGCATCTCCTGCCTTCCCCCCTCAATCATTCCAGTCCAGCCACCACGGGTCACTCTCCTTTGAGTATGGCAAGGGCACACTCATCTCACAGTCCTTGCCCTGTCTCTTCCACGTGCCTGGAAGCCCTTTCCCAAGACGTCCACATGGCCTGAGCCCTCTCTTCATACAAGTACTGCTCAAATGCCAGATCTTTCCTGATCTCTCAGACAACTCCTCTGTCCCCTCATCTCCCTTATTTTTCTTCTTTGACTTATCACCACCTCTTATATATTTGTGTGATATCTATATTCTGCCATTCTATAAACTCTGTAAGAAGAGAAACTCTGTTTTTCACATTGATGAAGTGAAACGTAAGAAGGGCTGGATAAATATTTGTTTAAAGAATGAATGAACATCACATGGCCAGCCAGAGTAGGTGACACATAAATGACACTTTGAAACATACACATTAGACAAGTGATTCTTAACCTGTACACTGGGATGTATTTCCTGCGCCCTGTCCTCAGTTAAGTTCACTTCAGTCACTCAGTCATGTCCAACTCTTCACGACCCCATGAACTGCAGCACGCCAGGCCTTCCTGTCCATCACCAACTCTCAGAGTCCACCCAAACCCATGTCCATCAAGTCGATGATGCCATCCAACCATCTCACCCTCTGTTGTTCCCTTCTCTTCCTGCCCTCAATCTTTCCCAGCATCAGGGTCTTTTCTAGTGAGTCAGCTCTTCACATCAGGTGGCCAAAGTATTGGAGTTTCAGCTTCAACATCAGTCCTACCAATGAACACGCAGGACTGATCTCCTTTAGGATGGACGGGTTGGATCTCCTTGCAGTCCAAGGGACTCTCAAGAGTCTTCTCCAACACCACAGTTCAAAAGCATCAATTCTTTGGCACTCAGCCTTCTTCACAGTCCAACTCTCACATCCATACATGACCACTGGAAAAACCATAGCCTTGACTAGACAGACCTTTGTTGACAAGGTAATGTCTCTGCTTTTTATTATGCTGTCTAGGTTGGTCACAATTTTCCTTCCAAGGAGTAAGTGTCTTTTAATTTCATGGCTGCAATCACCATCTGCAGTGATTTTGGAGCCCCCAAAATAAAGTCTGACACTGTTTCCACTGTTTGACCACCTATCTTCCATGAAGTGATGGGACCAGATGCCATGATCTTCGTTTTCTGAATGTTGAGCTTTAAGCCAACTTTTTCACTCTCCTCTTTCACTTTCATCAAGAGGCTCTTTAGTTCTTCTTCACTTTCTGCCATAAGGGTGGTGCCATCTGCATATCTGAGGTTATTGATATTTCTTCTGGCAATCTTGATTCCAGCTTGTGTTTCTTCCAGCCCAGCGTTTCTCATGATGTACTCTGCATAGAAGTTAAATAAGCAGGGTGACAATATACAGCCTTGACGTACTCCTTTTCCTATTTGGAACCAGTCTGTTGTTCCATGTCCAGTTCTAACTGTTGCTTCCTGACCTGCATACAAATTTCTCAAGAGGCAGATCAGGTGGTCTGGTATGCCCATCTCTTTCAGAATGTTCCACAGTTTGTTGTGATCCACACAGTCAAAGGCTTTGGCATAGTCAATAAAGCAGAAATAGATGTTTTTCTGGAACTCTCTTGCTTTTTCCATGATCCAGCAGCTGTTGGTAATTTGATCTCTGGTTCCTCCGCCTTTTCTAAAACCAGCTTGAACATCTGGAAGTTCATGGTTCACATATTGCCGAAGCCTGGCTTGGAGAATTTTGAGCATTACTTTACTAGCGTGTGCTGCTGCTGCTAAGTCACTTCAGTCGTGTCCGACTCCACGTGACCCCATAGACGTCAGCCCACAAGGCTCTCCTGCCCCTGGGATTCTCCAGGCAAGAAAACTGGAGTGGGTTGCCATTTCCTTCTCCAATGCATGAAAGTGAAAAGTGAAAGTGAAGTCGCTCAGTCGTGTTCGACTCTTAGCGACCCCATGGACTGCAGCCCACCAGGCTCCTCCATCCATGGGATTTTCCAGGCAAGAGTACTGGAGTGGGGTGCCATTGCCTTCTCCGTACTAGCATGTGAGATGAGTGCAATTGTGCAGTAGTTTGAGCATTCTTTGGCATTGCCTTTCTTTGGGATTGGAATGAAAACTGACCTTTTCTAGTCCTGCGGCAACTGCTGAGTTTTCCAAATTTGCTGGCATATTGAGCAGGCCCTGTCCTCAGAGATTGCTAAATTAGAAACATATTATTAGTCTGTAATTCTCATGTGCAGCCAGGTTGAGAACCACTAGATTATAAACTCCTTAAAGGATTTTTTTTTTCATCTGTGTACCTCAGGTACAGTGGTTGGCAAAGTGATTAACAATGTTGATTAAATTAATGGATCCATGAAAAACGGTCATTCAGAGTGATTGCTTGTTTACATTTATGGATAAGGAGCTATAAAAGAGCTATAAAGTCCTTTTCACTGTGATATATCTTCAAAGGTTACAATTCTTCCTTAGTCTAAAGAAAAATGTTCCTCACTATAAACTCTACTCACTAGCCCCAGGTCTGCTGTTTTAAATACACTTGAAGGCTAGTTTCTGGTCTTCATTTATTTTCAAACAATAAATGGTCATATATTTTCAAACAATCATAATCGAGCCCTTGCATTTAGGCTTCTTCTTTGGTCAGGACAAATCTTAGCCCATGTAAAAAGGGTTATGCTTCAGATTCACTTTGCTGGGAAGTGGGTATTTCAGCCACAAACAAGGACATTTAATCCATGTTCTGAATAATAATTAAAGGTTAGCTGCACTGAGGAGAAGAAATGGTTTTTCAGACATAGCCATGAGCAAAGCATCCGTGAATGGAAGTGCATGATAATCTCTGGAAATTGAGAACTGTGGTTAGATGACAGAATAAAAGGGGTGAAATGGGAGTAAAAGGCAGAAAGAGAAAGCTAGAGGGGTCACCTCAGGCCACATGATAAAGAGCCTTATATGATATTAAAATAATTATTTTATGACTATTTGGATCCACCTGAGATAAGAAGAGATAAGAAGAGAACCAATGAATTCAGGTCAATGACTATCAACCAATCAAAAATGAAAGCAAGAAGAAAAAACTAGTTTCAAGTAGAGGGGAAGATAATGAATTTGGTTTGAGATGTTTTTAATTTTAAATAGTCCAGGATATCCCACCAGAGGTATTTCTGAAGTTGTCAATGTGCTTTTGGAACTTGATGGAGAATCAAACACTGAAGGTTGGATTTAAAGAGTCATTTAAACAAAGGTTGTAGGTAAGACAGGCAGTTGGATGAAAAATATTAACACTGGTTCTCCATAGTGGGACTGCAGGTATCTTTTTTCTTGTTCAAAACACTCAAATTGTTTATAGTAAGAATGTATTACTTTTATTTAAAGAAAATAAAGATTATAAAGTAAAATATGGGTAAGATCATTCAAAGATGGCAGGAACAGTGTAAAAAGAGCAAAAACCTGGGAATAACCAGCATTTACAAAGGAGTAACAGAGGAGTAGTTAGCTAAAGAAAGAGGATCTACGATAGAGTAATACAAGATTTCAGAAGTATCTCAGAAAGCAAGAGAGGAGCAACCTAGAAAAGGGGGTTTAATGCTGCAGAGAAAAAAGTAAGACGAGGATTAAAGAAACCACTGGTAATTAGGAGATGATTATATAACAAGACATTTAGGGAAATGATTGAGATAAAAGCCAGACTACAGTGACTTGAATAGAGGGTAGGAAATTAAAGAAATAAAGGTAAGGAGCCTGGCTTTGAAGGGAAGGTCAAAAACCAGTCATAACTGAAAAAGAAGGTCAGTTTAAGGACTAGCCTACTTTTCTCTGTGTCCACCATGGAGACGCAAAAGTTGCAGTCAAGCAAGTCAAGTGAGTCACATTTATTCCCTCTGTCCTACCAAAGTCCTCACCTGCTGCTACAAAGAAAATAACCCTACACGGGACAAGGTAGCCCGTCTCATGGTCATCACTCATGTCAGTACCTTTGTCCTTCTGGAGGAAAAAAAGACAGTTTTCAGAGCCACTATTACTCTAAAAGAATTCTTACCTTATTCTCAACACAAAAATGTTAGTCAGCCAAAATTCCACACACAAAAAAATAATAATACAGTGAAACTTAGCTATATTGCTAGATTTATGCTTATAGAAATATAATTCCAAGGACTGTTGTTGAGTCTGTTGACCTGGTAAGGAGCTCAGGTGTCCCTTGTGGAAAATAACTAAATAAATAAATAAAATTTCAACTCATAATGCATATATTGAATTATCTTTCCAAATGAACACAAAGACTTCTCTCACTATCCAGATAGTCCACAAATGCTCATCACCATGAATGAAAAATAAATAAATAAAAGTCCTTATTTTAGCCTCTGAATGAGTGGTGGAAGATCCACCTTTTCACCCACACTCTGAGAGACATGCATTCTGTAACTGATCATGAAATGATCTATAGGCAGACAGGCAGGCAAGTGGAAGCAGTTCCAACAAGTTGATCTAACTAAATGATTAGCTCTTCCCAAAAAATCAAGATTTGTCGGAAATAGCACTAAGCACTGAGTAAAACAGAAAACTAAATTAACTCCCAGAATATCTCAGGATGCTGAAAGTCCCTGAGTGCTCACATTTACATTTCAGGCTGCTGCTGCTGCACTTTATAAACAACCTATTTGGAGTCCTCACTAATGAGTTCTTGATATTCATAGATTACATTATCATACCGGAGCTTGAGAATATCAAGTGCTATGATTAGAACTATGTCATGTTAAAAATAGATGGGCATATGTGGCAGAGTCATACAATGGAATGCTACTCAGCAATAAAAAGGGACAAGCTATTGATACTCACCACAGTGGGAATCAATCTCAGAATCATTATGAGTGAAAAAAAGCCAGATCAAAAAAAAAGTACATGCTTCTATGATTCCGTTTATATAAAATCTAGAAAAAGCATGTGAATCTGCAGTGACTGAAAGCAAATCAGTGGCTGTCTGGGGACAGGGCAGAGGAAGGGCTGGATTACAAAACAGAAGCAGGAAGCCTCTGGGGCTATTGGAAATGGCTATCTTGATTATACTGACAGTTTCATGAGTGTACACATAAGTCAAAACTGACCAAACTGTATACTTCAAATGTCTGTCATTTAGTGTATTTCAATTAATCTTCAATACATTTTTTAAAAAGTTTGAAGCAATTGTTCAATCTTCTCATAAAATATCTGAATAACACTTTAAAGCAGTACCATTTACATATGAACAATGAACAGACTAATAAAAGATGATTATTTTTAAATGCATGCATATGCCTAAACACTTAGAACAATGTCTGACTCATATAACTGTGACACGAGTCTTTAAAAAAAGAGGAATAAAAACATTAAAATAGTTGTGGTAAAATGATAGAACAGTGGTCCATCGATTTTTCTTCTCAATTGTCTTTGGTATATACTGTTTTTACAACAGAGTTTAGCCTTTTATTTGTGGTTGAAGATATCATCAGAACAATCCCCTTACCCTCGATTTCCTCTCCATTCTTTATTCTCAGTACACACAGATGAAGACAGTAGCAAGACATACTCAAGGTCCAGTGCCTGCCGTGTGCCTCTTGCTGTGGAAATACTATAGTATTAGTAGCTCTGCTACTTCAAAATTCTAAAAACATTTTTCTAATCGAGAATCTCGTATAGCAGAATGAGATCCCCTCAGTTGATCAGCACAGCATAGAAAGAAAGTTTGTCTGACAGCAGGAGCTGGCCCAGGGATGCTGCACAGAACCCTCATCCCGAGGCAAGAGGACCAGAGGCCACCCACTGTGCACCCAGCTGTGTGAGGGTGAGACCCAGTGAGTGGGACCGGGAACTCCCCCAGTGAAGACATGTGCAACACTAACATCTGCCTTGGAGGGGATGGCGAATTTCTGAAACAGAGGAAAAGGCAATTACTACCTTGAGAAAACAGAATAATGACAATGATTGACTAAAAGACAAAAAATCTGTAAGTAGCTGCTCAGTGTCCTTTAATACAATTCAGTATGTGGCCTCCTGAAAGCAGCTGTCGCGAACTATAAGTATAGACCAGCCTCCTGGGTAGGCAGCGTGTAAGGCTGTGGGGTTCAGTGAGGTCTCTGGAGACAAATACATCCCAGCCTCAAGCTCACTAGCTTTGTCATCTTCTTCAAGGTATTAACTGCCTTTCACCTCCAGTTTCTTCATCTCTAAAAGCAGAGGGATGGACTGCTGTGAAGATTGCTGTTAATATAAGTAAAGTGTTTACACACTTAATTATTCAATAAATGGTACTGTTACCAAGAAAACTGAAGATAATTAACAAAATATTATAATTACCAAGACTACTCTCTGTAAGAAACTAGATGCACAATTAATTTTCAAAACACACAAGCTTTTCAATATATCAGGGGAAAATCAAAAGGTAAAATGGTAGGGGAAACAGCCACAGAAAACAGTAACACAAAACAGGTATACAAGGGCTGTGCAGGTGAAAAATACAGAATGCTTCAAACATGGAAGCAGATTCTGCCCTCAAATATGAAGATGATTCTGTAAAGATGACATTTTTTTCCCCAAATAAATGAAGAAATTCAACAGAATCCAAGAAAAAATTCCAGGGAGAATTTTTTTTTTTTTTAATTTTCAGAAGTATTCTGAAATTGAACTAGAAGACTAAATGGAGTGAAAACAGTTGAGAAATCTGAGAGAAAAGCGAAAAATGTTATATAAAATTGTATTATAAATCTCTGTGAGCAATCTTGGTACAAAAATATCAACAGATATAAAGTAGCCCAAAAGGAATCAAATAAATGTTTATGTGTTTATATAATATGCCTCACACTGCTGCTGCTGCCAAGTCACTTCAGTCATGTCCAATCCTCATATGTTATACATAAAACAATAGATTATAAAGAATATATATGCCTATTTGGCGTAGAAAGCAAATCAATGGAGAAAGGATGGATTATGGGTTGTTCAAATATTATTTGTGAAAACTGGCTTTTCAAAGAATAAAGTCAAAGATTTACCTGACAACAAGCACTGAATAAAATTTTAGTTGAATTAAAATGTGGCAGTAAATTCACAGTATATTATTAAATGCAAAAAAAAAAAAAAAGATCAACTATATATACAGACTATTCCCATTTTGTCAACATACATGTAAATTCATAAGAAAATACATGCAGAGAAATACATGTTATTCCTATTACAAATGCTAAGATATTCAGAGTGGTGTGCTTATTTGGTGGGATTAAGGGTGGTTTTACTACTTCACTTTTCTAAAATGTTATACATACACTGCTTTTAATTTTAAAAAGGTCAAATGGGAAAAGTGAAACCATAAAAAAAATGTTAAAGCAAGTGGTGTTAGCATTTACCTGCTATTTAGATAGTGAAGCACTTTCTAGCATACCAAGTTCAGATCTACTTAAGCATCAACTGATTATTTGGGCTTAAATTTTCTCCTAGTATGCATTACTGATATGCCCAAGAATTGTCACATAGAAGTCAGGAGTAAACTTACATTTCAAATGGCCAGTTCTTCCTGTTCTCAACTTTAAGATGTTAGATTAAACACCAAAGGGCATTGCTTTATGTTTACAATGTAGCAATATTAGAATACAGTGCTAAGGATGAAAGATTAAGAAACAATGTGTCCTAAATTAAACCACCAAGGAGAAAGATTTATCTTCTCACTTGTTACAGTAGCAATGCACATAATTCATTGAACTGCCCCTTAAATCTACCACAGACTGCAGCCATGATATTAAAAGACGCTTCCTCCTTGGAAGAAAAGGTATGACCAACCTAGTCAGCATATTAAAACGCAGAGACATTGCTTTGCCAACAAAGGTCCATCTAGTCAGAGCTATGGTTTTTCCAGCAGTCATGTATGGATGTCAGAGTTGGACTGAAAAGAAAGCTGAGCACCAAAGAATTGATACTTTTGAAATTTGTGTTGGAGAACACTCTTGAGAATCCCTTGGACTGCGAGGAGATCCAACCAGTCCATCCTAAAGGAAATCAGTCCTGAATATTCATTGGAAGGACTGATGCTAAAGTTAAAACTCTGATACTTTGACCACTTGATACAAGAACTGACTCATTTGAAAAGACTCTGATGCTGGGAAAGATTGAAGGCAGGAGGAGGAAGGGACAACAGAGGATGAGATGGTTGGATGGCATCACCAACTCAATGGACGAGTTTGAGTCAGCTCCAGGAGTTGGTGATGGACAGGGAGGCCTGGTGTGCTGCAGTCCATGGGATCGCAGAGTCAGACATGACTAAGTGACTGAAGTGAACTGAACCTAAGTGTTAGTCACTCAGTCCTGTCCAACCTTTTGCTACACCATGGACTGTAGCCGACCAGGCTCTTCTGTCCATGGGATTTCCCAGGCAAGAACACTGGAGTGGGTTGCCATTTCCTTCTCCAGGAGATCTTCCCAACCCAGGGATTGAACTCACGTCTCCTGCATTGCAGGAGGATTCTTAACCTCCTAAGCCACCAGTGAAGCCCACAGTAACATAGATGCAGCATGGTAAATTAGAATTCATGGTTCCACACAGGTGTGACCCAAGAAAACAGTCTGTCCTAAAAAGAAAAAAAAAAAAAAAAAACTAGCTCTGCAACTTTCCAAGTTAAAAAGTAGCAGCACATGGTTCTACAGATATCAAACATCTTTTTGGATAAATTAAATTGTGCATTCTTCTATCAGCACTAAGCCTAATCTTGTCCTCTAAGTGAGCATTACACCAATACCTCTTATGCGTGACTGCACTGACTGTTACTTGAGGCTCACTACTATGGTCCCCTTAAGTCTTCTTCAAGCTAAAGAGCCTCAGCTCCTTTGACCCATCATCAAGTATTTGGAGACACTCTCCAAATAGTTCATCTTCCTAATTTACACCTTCAACTAACATCACCCTATTCCAATATCCCTCTTCACAATATTGCACCTAAGTTGTATTGAAAGTGAAGTGAAAGTCGCTCAGTCATGTCCAACTTTGCAATTCCATGGAATTCTCCAGGCCAGAATACTGGAGTGGGTAACCTTTCCCTTCTCCAGGGGATCTTCCCAATCCAAGGATCCAACCCAGGTCTCCCGTATTGCAGGCAGATTCTTCACCAACTGAGCTATCAGGGAAACCCTAAGTGAAAGTCATTCAGTTGTGTCTGACTCTTTGCAACTCCATGGACTACACAGTCCGTGGAATTCTCCAGGCCAGAATTCTGGAGTGGGTAGCCTTTCCCTTCTCCAGGAGATCTTCTCAAACCAGGGATTGAACCCAGGCCTCCCACATTGCTGGCACATTCTTTACCAGCTGAGCCATAAGGGAAGCCCAAGAATACTGGAGTGGGTAGCCTATCCCTTCTCCAGGGGATCTTCCCGACCCAGGAATCGAACTGAGGTCTCCTGCATTGCAGGCAGATTCTTTACCAACTGAGCCATCAGGGAAGCCACATAAGTTGTATTGCTGCTGCTGCTAAGTCGCTTCAGTCGTGTCCGACTCTGTGCGACCCCATAGACAGAAGCTCACCAGGCTCCCCTGTCCCTGGGATTCTCCAGGCAAGAACACTGGAGTGGGTTGCCATTTCCTTCTCCAATGCATGAAAGTGAAAAGTGAAAGTGAAGTCGCTCAGTCGTGTCCGACTCTTAGCGACCCCACGGACTGGAGCCTACCAGGCTCCTCCGTCCATGGGATTTTCCAGGCACAAGTACTGGGGTGGGGTACCATTGCCTTCACTGACCTGTTAAATGTCCACTTTCTATGAGCCAAGCACTCTGCCTATATTAATAGAACCAAAGGATCCTTCCGCCTGCCCATCACTGCTTTTGGTAGCCACATGACATTTGTGGCTTCAAAAGTACTTTTAAGCAAGAATTCCTCATCTTATACTTGAATATCTAAATTTCAGAACCAAAAAGGACAGTCCACATTTAAAACAATTATGCTTGCCCATTACTCTAGCCTTTTGCAATCATCTGAATCCCAATTCTGTTTTCCAACTCATTAGGCATCTTTCTCAGCTTTCTGACTTTACAAATTTTGGTTAAGCCTTCTCAAAATCAAACTACTGTTTCAACAGTCAAAGTATAATAGTAACAGGACAGAGACTAGAGACTAAGACCAAAGGTTATTACATTGAAAACCTTCCTCCAGTTTATCATTAAGTCCTTCAATTAATAATCTCAGGGTACATGTGCTCATGTATTCAAGACTCTTCCTAGATATACTATCATTCAGCATATACTTCTGCATCTTGTTAACAAGGATATATTTCAAATGTCTAACCAAACATCATGAATCATGTGCCTGTATCATACTGCAGATCGACTGGTCACCTAACCCTTTGACCCTCAGTCAGCTTCTGTGCCTTTTCAGTCTCATTCTCAATTGCTTCTTCCCCTGCTTGCCTCTAAATACTGGTGTTTCCCTGAGCACCTTCCTCAACACACAGTGCTCACAGTCTAGGTGACCTCATCAATACCACTGGCTTCAATTACCTCTTACTATGTGCACCCTAGCTCCCAAGTCACCTCTTGGATGCACTCGTAAACATTAAGCTGTCTCTGGGAGGGTACTGCTTGGCTGTCCCTTGGGCATTTTAAACTGAGGATGCCAATAACGAACTTATCCTCTTTCTCCCAGCAGCCCTATTCACCTCTTACATTTTCAATCTCAATGAAAGGTAGAGTGTCTACCAAGTAGCCCAAGATCAGTGAAACTGATCACTCAGATGTCAAATCCATCTCCTAGCCTCCCCCTTTGACCATTTGCTTAGCTCTGACTTTTTTTTTCCCTCCTTATGGGAGAGGGGACAGCCTCCTAACTGATCTTCCTGCCTCCCATATTACCCCCCTTTATATTCCTCCACTCACAAACAAAATAATCTGTCTAACCTGATGTCAATGATTCCCCAAAGTTTTTCTCACAAAATCCTCAGTCCCAGTCTTCCTCATAATCTAGTTCTCTCTCGCCACTGTCACTCATATGCCTTTACTCCAGCCCGTGGAGTGGTCGTGTGATTCAACTCCTCTGTGTAGTCATACAATCGGTTTACTTTGGCTAATAAGATAGGCTGGCCTCTGTACATACTATAAAGCACTTGCAGAAATCTTTAAAAACAGCTCAGACAGCACCTTCTCTGAGACCAGGACTCCTTAGTGTGATTTAGTCCCCCATCTCTGCTTCTATAAAAGTCTGCATAACTTCATCACAGCACTTAACCCATCTCTAATCATAGACTTCCATATTATTAGTTCACCTATGAGAGAAATACATGATCTGAACGCATTAAATGTCACATGAACAAATAAACACATGAATGGCCATGGAAAAAGAATAAGCAGGGAATGAAGGAGGGTGGTCTTGAAATTTCAAAAGAACACTCTTAGAATAAAGACTGTCAATCAAAACTCAAGAATTCTTGGTCACTCTGCAGTTGTTTCGGGATTTTCCTCAGTCAGTCACATGAAAGATTTCATATAATGTAGGAATTTAAAACAGTATTATGTATCAAACATTAGATTTTTTAATTAGAATTTATTCCTATGCTATATGTTAAGGGAAGCAATTCCATATGCATACTTATTATCTGAATAATTAATTACTTTCTTTGGATTTTATATTATCTCAAAGCATGTAGATAGGAAAAAAATGTAAGGAAATGTATTTTCAAAGTACTGTATATATGGTATCCTTAGTATATATTAAGAGCACCATATACATAAGAAAAACAGTAAGTGAAAACACCTAAACAGAAGTTCCACAAAAAGTGAAATACAAAAAGCTAAGTCACATAAAAAAATACTGACCATCAACAGTGATTAAAGAAATGCAAATTACATCAGTGAGACAGCATTTTCCACCATCAAATTAATAATTTTTCACAGACAAAGAAAACTTACGGTTACCGAAGGTGTAAAGGGAGAGGAAGGATGAATTGGCGAGTTGGGACTAACACACACACACTACTATGAGTGCTTAGCTGCTCAATCATGTCCGTCTCTCTGTGACCCCACGGACAGTGGCGTGCCAGGCTCCTCTGTCCAGGGGGATTCTCCAGGCAAGGATACTGGAATGGGTTGCCATGTCCTCCTTCAGGGGGTCCTCCTAACTCAGGGATTGAACCCAAGTCTCCTGCATTACAGGTGGATTATTTACAGTCTGAGCCATCAGGGAAGCCCACAGATCAGATCAGATCAGATCAAATCAGATCAGTCGCTCAGTCGTGTCCAACTCTTTGCAACCCCATGAATTGCAGCACGCCAGGCCTCCCTGTCCATCACCAATTCCTGGAGGTCACTCAGACTCACATCCATCGAGTCAGTGATGCCATCCAGCCATCTCATCCTCCGCCGTCCCCTTCTCCTCCTGCCCCCAATCCCTCCCAGCATCAGAGTCTTCTTCAATGAGTTAACTCTTCGCATGAGGTGGCCAAAATACTGGAGTTTCAGCTTTAGCATCATTCCTTCCAAAGAAATCCCAAGGCTGATCTCCTTCAGAATGGACTGGTTGGATCTCCTTGCAGTCCAAGGGACTCTCAAGAGTCTTCTCCAACACCACAGTTCAAAAGCATCAATTCTTCAGCACTCAGCCTTCTTCACAGTCCAGCTCTCACATCCATACATGACCACAGGAAAGACCATAGCCTTGACTAGACAGACCTTTGTTGGCAAAGTGATGTCTCTGCTTTTGAATATGCTATCTAGGTTGGTCATAACTTTCCTTCCAAGGAGTAAGTGTCTTTTAATTTCATGGCTGCAGTCACCATGTGCAGTGATTTTGGAGCCCCCAAAAATAAAGTCTGACATTGCTTCCACTGTTTCCCCATCTATTTCCCATGAAGTGATGGGACTAGATGCCATGATCTTCGTTTTCTGAATGTTGAGCTTTAAGCCAAACTTTTCACCCTCCACTTGCACTTTCATCAAGAGGCTTTTGAGTTCCTCTTCACTTTCTGCTAGAAGGGTGGTGCCATCTGCATATCTGAGGTTACTGATATTTCTCCCAGCAATCTTGATTCCAACTTGTATTTCTTCCAGTCCAGCGTTTCTCATGATGCACTCTGCATAGAATTTAAATAAACAGGGTGACAATATAGTCTTGACGTACTCCTTTTCCCATTTGGAACCAGTCTGTTGTTCTGTGTCCAGTTCTAACTGTTGCTTCCTGACCTGCATACAGATTTCTCAAGAGGCAGATCAGGTGGTCTGGTATTCCCATCTCTTTCAGAATTTTCCACAGTTTATTGTGATCTACACAGTCAAAGACTTTGGCATAGTCAATAAAGCAGAACTAGATGTTTTCCTGGAACTCTCTTGCTTTTTCCATGATCCAGCGGATGTTGGCAATTTGATTTCTGGTTCCTCTGCCTTTTCTAAAACCAGTTTGAACATCAGGAAATTCACAGTTCACATCTTGCTGAAGCCTGGCTTGGAGAATTTTGAGCATTACTTTACTAGCGTGTGCAATTGTGCGGTAGTTTGAGCATTCTTTGGCATTGCCTTTCTTTGGGATTGGGATGAAAACTGCCCTTTTCCAGTCCTGTGGCCACTGCTGAGTTTTCCAAATTTGCTGGCATATTGAGTGCAGCACTTTCACAGCACCATGTTTCGGGTTTCAGGATTTGGAATAGCTCAACTGGAATTCCATCACCTCCACTAGCTTTGTTCGTAGTGATGCTTTCTAAGGCCCACTTGAGTTCACATTCCAGGATGTCTGGCTCTAGGTCAGTGATCACACCAGCCCACACACTACTATAATAAGATAACCAACAAAGACCAACTTATAGCACAGGGAACTATACTCAATGTTTTGTAACAACTTATAAGGGAAAAGAATCTGAAAAGAATATATCAATATATAACTGAATCATTGTGCTATACACCTGAAACTAACATGACACTGTTAATCAACTATACTTCAATTAAAAAATAATAAATCAATAACACTTTTCACTGTTGTTTAGTATAGTTCATATCCTTCAATCTAAGATTTCTGAGGCAATTTGATAATATCTTCAATAATCAGGAATTCAGTGGTTTGTGTTGTTGTTTATGATATTGTTGTTTATGTATTTTTATACTACAAAAAATTAAAAACAATAAAAATTAAATTTACTCATTTGTTTGACGCAGTGCTAGGCACTGTTTGAGGTGCTAAGGATACAGTGTGTGTGTGTGTCCAGTTACTAATTTGTGTCTAACTCTTTGCAACTCTATGGACTGTAGCCTGCCAAGCTCCTCTATCCGTGGAATTCTCCAGGCAAGAATACTGGAGTGCAGTAGCTTATCTTTGAAAAGAAGCAGGAAGAAAGGGATGGAGGGAGGGATTGCCTTGTCTTTATGGAACTTATAGTTACTGAGAGTGGGCTCATAAACACTAAATAATTTAAATGTATATTATGATGGATGCTGAAAAGTGATACGGAGAAAAATAAAAGCATGAAATGGGGATAGAGAGATGGCTGCAAGTTTAAGTAGGGGACCAGGGAAGGCCTGACTGAGAGATGACAACTGTGTAGAAACCTAAAGGGCATGAGGGAGAAAGACAAGCAGATATCTGAGAAGAGAGCTGCAAGCAAAGGAAGAACCAGGGCAGAAGCCCTGAGAAAAGCTTCCACAACACGTTCTGCAGAAAGCAAAGAGAACGGGGAAGCTGAAGTTGAATGAAGAATGGGGGGAATAGTAAGAAAACATGAGAGGCTTAACGGAGGCCGGATCACGTTGGGCCCCGCAAGCCACCATCAGATCTCTGATTCTGAGCGAAGCCTTAGAAGAGCTCTGAGCAAAAGATAACACGTTTTAATGGGATCTCCTGGCTCTGCTGAGATCAAACTAGAGATCAAGACGGGAAACAACAGCCATCATCCAGGCGGGATGGTGGTGTGGTCCAGCAGGCCAAGGGGTGAGCAGCTTTGACTCTGGCTCTTTGGAAGCAGAGACCAGAGAGTTTGCTAACGGATTGGATGTGAGACATGGGAGGACAAGAAGTTAGGTGAGACTCCAGATGTTGAGGCCTGAGTCACTGAAAGGGAGGACTTGCCAGTCAAAAAACTGGGGAAGACCATGCAGGAGCTGGACCGGGCAAGAGCGGGGGCTCAGTTTCAGATGCGTCAGGTTTGAGGCACTACCCAAGCAGAGGCATCCAGGCTGTGCTTGTCACGAAGCCGCGAGATGGCCACGCAGGAGATGGGAACTGAGAGGTCCATTGGCATATGGCATTTAAAACCAAAAAACTATACGACATGACCAAGAGTGTGAGGATGCAGGGTGACAGAAAAAAATAAGGGGGTTAAGGATTGAAGCAGGAAAGTCCCAATGTAAAGAAATCAGGGACACGAGGAAGAACTGGCAAAGACTGAGAAGGGTTAGAGTGGAATAAGAAAAAACCAAAAGCGCGGGATGCCTGAAGCCAAGTAGGCGTTTCAGTGGTGACGGAGCACTCAGCTTGGTCCAGTGATATAATAAGGCAGGGAAAGCTGAGGAAAAACCGATGAACTCACTATAGCAAAGAGGAGGTCATTGTGGACCTAGGAAAGGGCATTTTCAATGAAAGGCTGAAGTAAAAGGCTCAAGTAAACAATGGCAGATACTCAAATGATGCTATATTTTGCAATATATCATATATTAAAATATTTTATAAATATTACAAAAAATACCTATAAAGAAACATTAATATCATTGGGAAAGGCTTGAATAAGAGAGAAAAAGATTCAATATCTACATAAACTATGCACTCTGCTGCTGCTAAGTCACTACAGTTGTGTCCGACTCTCTGTGACCCCATAGACGACAGCCTACCAGACTCCCCCGTCCCTGGGATTCTCCAGGCAAGAACACTGGAGTGGGTTGCCATTTCCTTCTCCAATGCATGAAAGTGAAAAGTGAAAGGGAAGTCGCTCAGTCGTGTCCGACCCTCAGCGACCCCATGGACTGCAGCCTTCCAGGCTCCTCCATCCATGGGATTTTCCAGGCAAGAGTACTGGAGTGGGGTGCCATTGAAGGAAAAGAAAATATATAGGTAGGAAGTGTGCTAAAACATTAATGCTAGATATCCCTAAGTGGGCCTCCCTGGTGACTCAGTGGTAAAGAATCTGCCTGCCAATGGAGGGGACACAAGTTTGATCCCTGATCAGGAAGATCCCCTGGAAAAGGAAATGGTTACCTACTCCAGTATTCTTGCCTGAAAAATCCCAAAGACTGAGGAGTCTGGCGTGCTACCGTCCATGGGGTTGCAGAGAGTAGGCACAATTTAGCAACTAAATAACAGTAACAAAGATGCCCTGCAGAAGCAGGAGGTTTGAAAGAGTTACAATTGAAGAAATTCTAACAACAAAACAGGTCCCTGGGTTTCAGACTATTAAACTGTATCCTTTACTTTATACCTTGGGCAGTGGTCTCCACCTTTAGCCTGCCTCATAATCCTGTAGAGGGCTGCTTGTGACGGATTGCTGGGCCTCAAACTCAGAGTTTCTGATTCAGGAGGGTGTGTACAGGATCCAATAACCTGTATTTCTAACAAGTGCCTGGGGAATATAGACAGTCCTAGTGTTAGGATCATATTTTGAGAGCCATGGACTAAGGGGAAAGAACCTAATAAAAGTGAAGTTTTAAATAGGTTAAATAACATCCTGAATTCCAGAGCTGTAAATTGACTTGAGAAAAAACTTCAATATATTCTGATCCCTGGGCTTTTGTTTCAGAGTCTTAAATCTGGTACAATTAAGAGAAGGTGTCAATTAGGATTAAATGTGTTATAAAGATCAATTCCTTTTTATAGCTGAAAAGAGTGGAAGTCACTCACTCTATGATATTTTCAAGGCAGTGATTAGTGCCCCCAGAGAAGAGGACCTGTATCTTACTCATTTCTAAAACCCCTAAAGTGCCTTAAACAAGAAGACAGTTAATCACCATTTGCTGAATAGGATGAAATGCCTGCCCTAATGAGTCTATCTCATGTTGGGTGGGTTGGAGAGGCAGGTGTTCAGAGCCTCTGGTAAGGCATTCCTGCACCTCTGAGTGACTCAGAAAATGGAACCGGCTCTGGGCATATGACGCAGACAAAGGCCCTCTTTCCTCTGGATGGATACAGACCTGCGTCAGGGCAGCTGGCTGGGCACCCTGATCACTGCATGGACTCCCACTCTTATGTGGCCCCACGGCTGGGTACAACTCACCCAGCCTTGCAGGATAGGTCTGTGTGTGTAAAGACTTTGTATAACAGGGTATGGATGCCCCAGAGCAAGCAACAGGCTGGAACAGTGAAAAGTCTATGTTTAGTACTCTAGGAAGGGTTAGACATGGTGATGGTTTAGTTGTGAAGTCGAGTCTGGCTCTTGTGATCCCATGAACTGCAGCCCACCAGACTCCTAAATCCCTGGGATTTTGCAGGCAAGACTACTGGAGTGGTTTGCCATTTCCTTCTCCAGAGGATCTTCCTGACCGAGGGATCCAACCTGCATCTCCTGCTTGGCAGGTGAATTCCTCACCACCTGGGCCACCTGGGAAGCAGGTCACAGGAACTGATCCAGGAGTAAATGGTTTCCCCCGGATGAGATGCACTATCATCACCACCCACAGCCTCATACTCATGCTGTGGATCTCAGCTTAAAAATCTTTTTTGGGGGAATCCCTCCCAGTCCAACCAGACTAAAAAGGCTATATACACCCACTGCACACAGTTCCCACCACAACTTATGACAAATGTAATTACCTGATATACAGTGTTACTTTGAGTCTGCCCACATGAGATTATAAAGCCCAACATGGGGAAGACCACACATTTTATTCAACGTTTTCCTGCTAGTACTTGGTACATGAATACATAATAAATGTGTTTAATGTTGAAATACTACATATAACATCAATTAAGAAAGGCAAAAAGATAAGAATTATCCTTGGTTTCTTCGGGGGGTGGGGGGGGGTGCTTCCCCAGTGGCTCAGATGATAAATAATCTGCAATGCACGAGACCCAGGTTCGATCCCCGGGTTATGAAGATCCCCTGGAGAAGGAAATGGCAACCCACTCCAGTATTCTTGTCTGAAGAATCCCATGGACAGAGGAGCCTGGTGGGCTACAGCTCAGAGGGTCGCAAAGAAACAGACACAGCTGAGCGACCAACACTTTCTTCAGGGGGAAGGAGATGACTACCAAAATTTAACTTTTTTTACAAGCAAGAATTATTCTAGGATCCAAGGCACTGCTGAAGAATACACTCTGATAGGAAAACGTGCCACTCTATACTATGCTCTGCTATTTCTATCCCTTGTGCTAAAATATGACACTTCACAGATCTGTCAACTCTTGGTTTTACATTGTAAATATTGATGGTGTGAATACTTGCTTGCATTTGCCTAAAACATGAGAAATGGTTATGAGCATAAGAACTTGAAATGGAAAATTCACCTTCCCAAGCATAACAGGCAAGATTAATTATGTTAACTGCTTGAAAACAGAAGCCAAGTCCTAACTTCTTCAGTGACAGTGTGGCTTTAGACTCCCTAAGCCTTAACCCACAGCCCATGACCTTCAGAGACTTCCTACAGAAAGGTTAAAGGTTATTTCTCAACTATTCCCATCAAAGTCTCAAACAGAAAATAGGACCATTTACAAGTCTTCTGACTTCTGACATGGATGACCCAATTTCTTAGCAAATCTCGGAATTATATGACTATAATGATAAAACTATATATAACTATAATGATAACTAGATATATAACTATAATGATAAATCATTATATAACTATAATGATAAATCATTATATAACTATAATGATAAAACTCTACTCCATCACTATCAGGCTTCCCAGGGGGTGCCAGTGGTAAAGAACCCCCCTGCCAATGAAAGTAATCATCAGAAATGCAGCTTTGATCCCTGGGTCAGGAAGATCCTCTGGAGGAGGGCACAGCAACCCACTCCAGTATTCTTGCCTAGAGAATCCCATGGACAGAGGAGCCTGGTGGGGTATAGTCCGTAGAGAGTCAGACACAACAGAAGCACCTTAGCATGCATACATGCCATCACTACTACCTCACCTGCCAGTTGGTACCTTCCACCACTCCACAGGAACCACTCAGGCAAGAGCACCAGTGAGCTAACCGTCAAATTCAAACTTCTCTTTTCGGGTCTCATCTTATTTGAATTTCTTTGGACCACTGACACTACAACCAACCCCCTTCTTCATCAAAGGCACTTCTCCTTCTTCCCCTAACTCCGCACTACTGTGTTTCCCTGAAAACCGCTACTCCTTATCTGTCTCCTTTGGGTACTTCTCAGTTTCTGCCCCCTTTAACATCAGTAAAACCCAAGTTCAATCTTTCACATCTTGTGCCCACTCCCTGGACGATCTCATCCAGCCCAGCAGTGTCAACCATGCTTTTCGTTCAGGTGAGCTCCATGTCTCCACTCCAGCCTAGACCATGGCCCTGAGCCAAAGGGCCTGCTACCTAACTGCCTAGTGAACCCTTGAAAGGTCGGCTCTCCAGAACCAAGCTCCTTAACTCCTCTTCCTCATACTCCTCCTCATGGAGGCTGGAGGCACCAGCCTCTAGACAAGGCAGAACCTTCCATTCCCTCACCCTCCACATCTACTCACAGGCAATTCTACCTTCCCTCTTTCCATCTTCACAACTATTCCTCAACTGAGGTTCTGTCATCCTTTACCTGGACGCTTACAACTGCTCCTGGCAGGCCTCACCTCTTTCTATTTCCCACTCCTATGTGACCTCCATACTGTTGCCAAACTATATTTTATTAACCGTGACTTTTAAATCCTTCTATGGCTTCTCATCACCTACCAAATGAAGAGTAGCTTCTTAGCAGGATGGAAGGTCCTCTATGATCAGCTTCTGCCTGCCTCTCAGGCTCATGTCTCATCAGGCTCCTCATAGCATGCAGCACTCTAGTTATATCCAATTAAAGAGGAACTGTTCTGAGCTGCTGCCATTTTCAATCTGCGCTCTACATCAAAAATGTCTTCCCCCAAACTAGCCCAACCTCACATCTGACCCTTGTTTGCTTGGCAAATTCCTACTCATCTTTCCAGACTCCTTCACCTCTTCTGCAGGGCCTTTTTTGATCCTTCCCACTAGATTTACGGTCCCTTCCTTCTTTCATGGCAAAAATCACTTCACCGCAATTGTTAGTTTCCATATCTGACTCATCCTTACCCAATTAAATTTTACTTTTTTAATTTGGAATTTCACATCAGCTGACATTTTTCCTGGCACAGTAACGGTTTAAACTCAGTAATGGTGGAATAAAAACCATTGGCCAAAAAGTCATGATTCAATCAAGATTCAGAGAAACCAGAAAAATTATATTATGTAGGAATGTAGAACAGTGAAGTAAGAATCAAGCAAGTTTGTGATTTAATTTTCCAAATTTAAATAATGCATACATGATTCAGTTAGTTCTGTTCTTTTTATGCACTTTTCTCTCATGCACTCTCTCTTCTAATACCTTACTCCAACTCTGAATCATCTGTTGGCTTTTATCTTTTTGTTCCTCTGGCAGTCCCATTAATGAGTCAAAAATTCCATTGTATTCAATTCTTGGATAAGACTATTTTCTCTGAACCTCTGAAGTTTCTCTGTAGACCCTTCCTGAAACATCAGGATCAAGGTCTACTCAGCTAGCAATCATCAACTTTCATATATTTATAAAGTTTCCTTTAACTCATACTTTTAACTCATATTCATGCTCACAACTGAGACAGACAGATCTCTTTTTATCACTATCATTTTACAAATGGAAAGCAGATACCCAGAAACCTAGAAGATATTTATCCCTTTAAGTTCCCCCATAAATAGTCTGAAGAAAATTAATTCTATACTTCCTGATGCTTAGTCCTCACTGTTTTTTGTTGTTGTTTTAATTTAAATGCCATTTATCAAAGTCACATCCTACTGGTGTCCTTCAACTGCTGGCACACTGACTGTATTTTTATTACTGTCTTCTCTTTCTGTCTGCGCTTGTGCGTCCACCCTGACTGGATCCCCAGCTGAGCATTCCAAAGTAATCACTTTTCTCCCCTTCTCTGCTCCATAATCAATGACTTTGACAAAGGAAGCTGTATTATATGAGTTTCACCCAGAGTCCAATCCTCTGCAAAGAATCTTAAGTGAAACTTTCCACGTATCCCAGCCACTCTCTTGTGAACTCAGGGGATCATAAAAAGATTCTTCCCAGGCCAGCTTTCTCTGCTTCTCCTCTGCCAAAACTAGGCAAGGAAAATGAGAGTCTATGTGATTTAATTAAACATGATGACTTTTTATAAAAATACTGATAAATGAGGATGAGGCTGAAAGTACTGGCGGCCATGAGGTTTAGAATTACCTGCAGATTTTCCCTTCGACATTCTCTCCTTGTCATTAAGAGCTGGCTTTAGTTTCCAGCCTCATACCCCTCCCTCACCTTCAGGGGTCTCACTGTCCTCCCCACTACGTGGTACTGTCCCTTATATGGGGCATTCCTTTTCTGTTATTAAAGAGTGGAAAGGGATTAACAGGCAGGAGTGGACACAAAATAGTTACTTTTTAGTGTTACATCTTTATTCACAAGAGTTTGGCCCACATTCCACAGCCCTATCTCACAGGAAGGCCCCTCCCACACATAAGCACCAGCCAACTCTTAACCCTCAAAGCCTGAAAAACTCCTCCATTCTCACATCCCTCTTAAAAACAAAGTTAGAGAGAAACAATAATCAATTCTATACATTAGCTCAGTGGGTTAGCTCAGTGGGTTAGACCAGAGGCCAAAGAGCAGATTCAGCCCCCTGACCCTGCCAAAGGAACCCCTAACTCCCAGTTAAACGTCTACCAACTGTTCGTCAGTCATCAGGACATAACTGGATCTGCGCGTCACCATTTCTAAAAACACAAGCCACAGGCATGTTCAGGAGCATCCTCCTATCATTTTATTTATTCCCATCAATTTGAACTTGAAACATCAAGGAACTGAGTCAAGTGAAATTTGTAAACTCACTATAATTAACTGAACACAGCCTTCTGGAGCCTTCAGTCAACCCCCTGCCTCTGGTTTTACTATATCTGTCTCAGAGTGCAAACTCCGTTCTGTCTGGGTCTGCAGGGGTAGACCATGTGCTCATCTAAAGGATGGGTCTAGCTCTAGTGGCCACCACCCCCTCACTAGCCCTCACTTTCACCTGTTTCAAGTAAAGCCTCCATCACTAAGAATTAATTTTACAAGAATCTGACTTTTCACTTCAGAAAAAAAAAAGGTTTTGCATAATTGGGACTAGGGGCTGGAGGCAAGGTTTTAAGTTTGTCCTGTTACAACTACTCAATCTGAAGATGACCAAGAAGTGGACTTTCTCTGGAAGCCTGGAAGAATGGACTATTCCCAGGTGATAGAACACAGATTAAACAACTAATTATCCTAATAAGCTCTGAAATTAAACACAGCTGTTCGCTGAGCTCTTGCCCTGATTTCCCCAATTATAACACTACTGTGTGCTGGTATACATGCCTTTGATCTGAATCTCTTTCATTTCAGTCTGTCCTAGGACTGAGACTGTGGGAGAGGAAAGTGAAATATATGGATGATGGATGAGGTCTAGAATGCAGATATTCTATAATTCGAGCCTGAGTAAAATTCAAAAGTGACACAAAGGAACAAGATCTGGTCTTGCTTCCCAGAGGGGATATTAACTAACCCATTTTTGTTACATTAAAATAAAATGACCCATCACCCTGATTCCTAGCAATCTTCCTAAAACAGTATTCACTCCTCACATCCTCCTCAACATAGTCACTCAAAGTAGGTCAGAAATGTTGCTTCCTTCCCCTCATTGATTTTCATTAAGAGGATGCACTTTCTGGAACACTAAAGGGGAAGATAAACACCCAGTACAGCTACCAATGACATCCCTTGTACATTTTTGGCATTATTAAGTACAGTTCTCCCAAAAGCAGGAACAAAAAAATCTCACCACTCCTATTTATCTTTCTTGGCTGTATATCAACGATAATCTCAAACTTCAAAATACACAATAGTAGTGCTTCAGCCAGCTGATGAACATCTCCCAAAAGGAGCACATTAACTCTGTCTTTTCTAATTTTCTAGATCACCAACCCACCTCTTCCCTAAGTACACATTCTTTTTCTTCCTAATTCACGTCCATGTTTTGCCAAAAGGATGCCAAGCGACACCACACACTGGCTTGGCAAGTCCCTGGGGCCTTATCAGGACGCTGAGTGCAAAGGAAGGGGTTTGTAGACACTGGGGAGTGGCGAAGGGGGAGCTGGAAGCCCTCGAGGGCAGTGCCGGCTCTCCAAACCCCACTGGCAGGGCTTCCCCAGTCCCCTGCCCTTGGTGAAAACTCCCCTCGGCCCCAAGTCCTCAAGCCTGGCACTCCAGGAAAGCGCCGCAAAGTCCTTCAGAGCCCTCAAAACACAGGAGTGCAGAAAGCATCCCCTCAAAGCCAGCAAAGCCACACATGCTCTCTCGGCCAGCTTCTCGGGCGGGCAACTTCATCCCTGGAAACAAACGAAAAGCCCGGTCCTCCCAGGAAGGAAAGAGGTGACAGCAGAGAGCAATAAACAGGCACGACCCTCATCCCTCACCTCCCGTCCCCCCTCTCCCCCACCCCCACCCCCCGCAAACTCCAGGTTTCAGAGCAGGTGCGGCTCACCTCCAGGCAAGGAGGAAGCGGGCGGCCGGAGGTGGAGGGCAAGTCCCCAGCCCAGGCCGCCTGGCAGCCGGCGAGTGCCCAGCAGCAGATCCAGGCGGGGCTCCAGGGTGGCGAGAGTCTGCTGCTGGGAGCCCTAGCCGGCGGCCCCCGGCCCCTCCCCCGCGCCGGCCCCGGGCGGAGGATCAGCATCTCCTTCCCGCTGCGGTCGGCCCGCCGGCCGGCTGGAAAGCAGCCTCCCGGGGTGGGGCGCGTTCTGCTCCCGGGACGCTAGGGCTGCGCGCTCAGCTCACAGCTGACAGCTCCGCTGTGCTGGCGGCCCCGGCGGCCGGCGCCCGTGCTCCCGTCACGCCGGAGGGAGGGACCGCGGGGCGCGGGCGCGGCGCGGGGGCGGGACGCGGGGCGGGGACGCGGGAGCCCGGGAGCAGGTGCAGCAGGCGGGGTCTGCGGCCCAGCCCCTCCGGTCCCGGGGTGCCGCGTGGTCGCCGGGGGCTGGAGCTTCATTACACTGTAGAGGGGGAGAGAGGCCGGGGTGTCTCCCGTCCCCGGTCCCCTCTTCCCACCAGGAGTGGCGCTCCGGGGAAAGCCAGAGTAAAATCCAAGACCTCGGGACATTGTTTTCCGGCGGCCGGTCTTTAAATGCTTCCTACTTCCCGCGTCACGCACAAACACACCCAGATGAGCCGCAGGAGCATCCTTTCGTAAGAATCCAACTAAGCTGGCCTCAGATCGAATTTGGGGGTGATTGGGATGAGCATCAAATGGCGGGGAAGAAAAGGGGAATGAAATTTAGATCCAGGTTGTGACTCAGTATTCTCACTTACTTGATGAGAATAATGACAATTGCAAACCCATAGGTTGTTATGCGGGTTAAATAAGTTGATACACTGTTAAGCAGCCGAGAATGCCTGACAAGTAGATATGGTGCGCGTTGAAATCAGTAGTGAGGGATCATGGATGCTGCTGGTGTTACTTAGCGGGGATAACTGTGCAACCTTGGGCAAGTAAGCCCTTTTGTTCCTGGAGAAAGCAGGTTTTACATCTGTACGATAACTGGGGTAGTCTTTTTCTTTCATTCAAAAACATGTTGAGTTGGGTGGTGGGCGCAAAGTGGTGAGCAAGACGAACACTACAGCTTCCTCAGTGTTGGGGATCCCTTCCTCTAAAATTCTGTGAATGGATGAGTTATCCTGTTCTTCAAAAGGAGCACCCAGATTTAGTTTAATTGAGCACCTAGAGAAATCTACCTGGCAGACCCAATGTAAGTTGACCTGAATTGCCTGTGGCACTATCCTAATGTGCCTTTAATAAACATTTCCACGTAACATGTACAAGCCCCTTTCTCTCTCTCTCCTTCTCTCCCTCTCTACTGTTTCATGTGTTCTGATTACAACAATAAAGCATGTTTGCTGTTAACATTTTGGAAAAAAATTGAAGACTATCAGGAAGAACATAAAATCGCTAGGGAACCCACCACCCAGAGATAATACTATTAGTGGTATTAGCATGTTGAGGTATTTCCTTCTTGGCACTTAATTGCGTCTGTGCTGCAAAACCGGGATTATAATTTGTAACCTGCTTTTATTTTTCCCTTAGTATTAATATTTTCTCAAGTCATTAAAGTCCCTGACAGCACAACTTAAGTAACCATATAATATATAATATATTCTACTGTTTGGATTATATATAATTTACTTTTGGATATTAGGCACTGTTTCTCAAGTATTCAATGCTATTAATCGTTCAACCCTGTATATTCACTAGTAGGACTGATGCTAAAGCTGAAGCTCAAATACTTTGGCCACCTGATGCAAAGAGCCAACTCATTGGAAAAGACCTTAATGCTGGGAAAGATTGGGGGCAGGAGGAGAAGAGGGTGACAAAGGATGAGATGATTGGATAACATCACCAACTCAGTGGACATAAGTTTGAGAAAACCCTGCTGCTGCTGCTGCTGCTAAGTCACTTCAGTCGTGTCCCACTCTGTGTGACCCCATAGACCGCAGCCCACCAGGCTCCCCCATCCCTGGGATTCTCCAGGCAAGAACACTGGAGTGGGTTGCCATTTCCTTCTCCAGGGCATGAAAGTGAAAAGTGAAAGTGAAGTTGCTCAGTAGTGTCCCACTCTTAGCGAGCCCATGGACTGCAGCCTACCAGGGTCCTCCATCCATGGGATTTTCCAGGCAAGAGTACTGGAGTGGGGTGCCATCGCCTTCTCCGTTGACAAAACTCTAGGAGATAGTAAAGGACAGGGAAGCCTGGCGTGCTCCAGTCCATTGTGTCACAAAGAGTCGGACACAACTTAGTGACTGAACAACAACAGTAATTTTAGAATGAATATACGTCTCCTTTTAATTTTCTATGATGCTTTTCTAAAATTGAAATCATTAGATTACATAGCATGTGCATTTTTAAAGGTTTTGGTGAATAGTGCACAAATTCCTTAAAATAATTTTTATCAGTTGCTATCAGCAGTTTATGAGTACTTATTTCATAACTTTCTAAATTAAAATGCTTCATATAGCTGCCATTTTTGTAGAAGAGAAAAATGCGACTGTGTTAATATTTTTTAAATGTATAGTATTTTTTTTTATTTAGTAATGTTACCAAACTCATGTTTAGCTGCTCACCACTCAAAAGCCAATAATGGAGAGCCAAGTGTTGGTAGAAAGAAAAGTTTGCTTTAATCAGAAGGCCGGCAATCTGAAGAGAAGGAGGACTCATGTGCCAGAACCAACTCCCCAGATTCTGCTCGGCCATGAGAGTTTTTGAAGGGAAAGGGGGGAAAGAATATCAGTGAATTACCAAGGTACAAGCTTAGATTCTGCATCATTCTTCACTGTGCACAGACTGGCTGACTCCTCTTTATCTTTTCTTCAGATGTCATCTTGCCCATGTCATCTGCCTGCAGGATTGCAAAGGGGGCTGCTGGGGGTACAGAGCTGGTCATGCTTAACTAATTATTCATTCTTCTTTTAATCTAGGGAAAGAGTTCACAGGTTAGGCATGGCACGGTGGGCATTCAGTAGAATATAAGTCAGGAGTAAAGTTAAATTGTCTAGTGATCTCATTCCTATAATTAGATTCTTTTAGGGTTAGAGAGGAACAGGAATGAGCAAGCAGAAAAGGGGCAAAACAGCTTCTTTCAGTAACACTGAATAATTTTTCACATATATTTACTAGCTATATAGTTCCTTCTCTTGTTGGTGTGTAAATTTTTCACTGACACTCTGACCATTTTTCTATTTAAATTCAATCTTTTTTATTGATTTGTAAGCAGTCTTTGTAAGTTTTATATATTATACCTTTGCTTACCATATATGTCACAAATGCTCCTCTCAGTTTGTAGTCTTCTCTTTAATTTTGTTTCTGGTGACCTTTTCTGCAGAAGACTGTCATTTTTATGTACTCAAATATTGCCACATTTCCTTTTGTGAGTTCTTCCTTTGTTTTATGCTCAGAGGTACTGTACCTTTGCAAGATCAAATAGATGCCTGTCTTTTCTTATTTTGTTATTACTTTCTTGATATATTTTTATTATTTAATCCATTCAGAATTTGAGTCAAATTACATTATTATTTTTGTCACCTGAGTGGGACCTAACAACATGGTTAATGGATTGAAAACAATTTTTTCCTTGTAAAAAATAAAAGTCATCCCAGTCACCTTAGCTTACATGACAATTACAAATTTTCCTAAATGGGACAATTTGCCACTTTCAATAAATGATTTTCTCATAGGATTTTCACCTAGAGAAAACATGTTCACCTTAAGTAATTAAAACCAGCATGCAGACTGGTAGAGAAAGGAAAATTCTAAGAAAACTCTGGGGTTCCTTTGTACTTATTTATTTTAGAATTTAACTGTAGGTTATTCAGTTGATTATTGATTATCTGATCAATCAGTTCAGTTCAGTTCAGTCACTCAGTAGTATCCAACTGTTTGCAACTCCATGGACTGCAGCACAGCAGGCCTCCCTGTCCAGCACCAATTCCCAGAGTTTACTCAGACTCATATCCATTGAGCCAGTGATGCCATCCAACCATCTCATCCTCTGTCGTCCCCTACTCCTCCCACCTTCAATCTTTCCCAGCAACAGGGTCTTTTCTAATGAGTCAGTTCTTTGCATCAGTTGGCAAAAGTATTGGAGTTTCAACTTCAACATCAGTCCTTCCGATGAATATTCAAGGTTGATTTCCTTTAGGATGGACTGGTTGGATCTCCTTGCAGTCCAAGGAACTCTTAAAGAGTCTTCTCTAACACCACAGTTCAAAAGCATCAATTCTTTGGCACTCAGCTTTCTTTATAGTCCAACTCTCACATCCATACATTACTACTGGAAAAACCATAGCTTTCACTAGACGGACCTTTGTTGGCAGAGTAATATCTTTGTTTTTTAATATGCTGTCTAGATTGGTCATAACTTGTCTTCCAAGGAGCAAGCGTCTTTTTATTTCATGGCTGCAGTCACCATCTGCAGTGATTTTGGAGCCCAAGAAAATAAAGTCTGTGACTGTTTCCCCATCTATCTGCCATGAAGTGATGGGACCAGATGCCATGATCTTAGTTTCCTGAATGTTGAGTTTTAGGCCAACTTTTTCACTCTCCTCTTTCATTTTCATCAAGAGGCCCTTTAGTTCTTGGCTTTCTGCCGTAAGGGTGGTGTCATCTGTGTATCTGAGGTTATTGATATTTCTCCGGGCAATCTTCATTCCAGCTTCTACTTCATCCAGTCCAGCATTTCTCATGATGTACTCTGCATAAAAGTTAAATAAGCAGGATGACAATATACAGCCTTGACGTACTCCTTTCCCGATTTGGAACCAGTTTGTTGTTCCATGTCCAGTTCTAACTTTTTTCTTCACCTGCATACAGATTTCTCAGGAGGCAGGTCAGGTGGCCTGGTATGCCCATCTCTTTCAGAATTTTCCACAGTTTATTGTGATCCACACAGTCAAAGGCTTTGGCATAGTCAATAAAGCAGAAGTACATGTCTTTCTGGAACTCCATTGCTTTTTTGATGATCCAACGGATGTTGGCAATTTGATCTCTAGTTTCTTTGACTTTTCTAAATCCAGCTTGAACATCTGGAAGTTCTCCATTCACATATTGTTGAAGGCTAGCTTGGAGAATTTTGAGCATTACTTTGCTCGCGTGTAAGATGAGTACAATTGTGCAGTAGTTGGAGCATTCTTTGGCATTGCCTTTCTTAGGGATTGGAATAAAAACTGACCTTTTCCAGTCCTGTGGCCACTGCTGAGTTTTCCAAATTTGCTGACATATTGAGTGCAGCACTTTCGCAGCATCATCTTTTAAGATTTGAAATAGCTCAACCAGAATTCTATCGCCTCCACTAGCCTTGTTTGTAGTGATGCTTCCTAAGGCCCACTTGACTTCACATTCCAGGATGTCTGGTTCTAGGTGAGTGGTCACACCATTGTGGTTATCTGGGTCATGAAGAAACTCATTTCACAGTAAAATAATTAAGGCCAGTGCTCTTGTGTTTCACTAGTAATTCCACAAAACCCTCACTCAAAAGCACCCGACTTACAGTGTAGCAGAATGATCCAAGTAACCAATTTACTGAGTCAGCTGGGAAATAATGCCTTTTGACATTAGGGTGGTATCCTTCAGTATAAAATATACAATATTATCTGAACTAGTGACTAATATGTGATGCTGTTTCTCCCCAAATGAGACTTATATTAATAAAAGAAAAAAATTAATATATGATTATATACATAGAAGAATAAGGGAGAAACTGTGGGCAGGAACAATCATTTCCATTTCTGCAATTGCTTCTGAGATTATCTGTGGCATTGATCACTTTCTTCCTCCTTCATTCATGCTCAGACAGCTCCTCAGCTGGTCATGGTTCTTTGGCTAATAGGCTGATCAAAAGCCTAATCCCTGAGTAGGTCTGAACCTTGGCAATACTTGCTATATGGGGTTGCTGTGGTCTACCATCAGAGAAGGCAATGGCACCCCACTCCAGTACTCTTGCCTGGAAAATCCCATGGATTGAGGAGCCTGGTAGACTGCAGTCCATGGGGTGGCTAAGAGTCGGACACGACTGAGCAACTTCACTTTCACTTTTCACTTTCATGCATTGGAGAAGGAAATGGCAACCCACTCCAGTATTCTTGCCTGGAGAATCCCAGGGACAGAGGAGCCTGGTGAGCTGCCATCTATGGGGTCGCACAGAGTTGGACACGACTGACGCAACTTAGCAGCAGCAGCAGCAGTGGTCTGTCATTAACTTTTGGCACTGGATATCACAATACTAGGAGGTACTCCAGAGGAATTCCTGAGCTCCATCTTAGAATCTCATAGTTAACCACTCTAGTAAACTTTATTTTTCTTCCTGGTCCATTGGCAGGAGGAGCCCAAAATGGGATGTTTGGCAGTCTTAACATCCCAAATTTCAGTTCAATTGTCTCCTCCAATGGAATATTTATCCACTGAATACTAAGACTTTCAGGCTAGCAGGACTTGGACTTGGGAAGGAAAATTTTGTGCTTTGGTCATTCAGCATAGTAATAAGAAATACCACCCACATTGTACTCCTTGATTTCTGGACCAATATGTCCTGGTTTGGGGAGAAACAGCATCACATATTAGTCACTAGTTCAGATAATATTGTATATTTTATACTGAAGGATACCATCCTAATGTCAAAACACATTATTTCCCAGCTGATTCAGTAAGTTGGTTCCTTGGATCATTCTGCTATGCTGTAAGTTGGGGGCCTTTGAGTGAAGGTTTTATGGAATTACTAGTGAAACCCAAGAGCACTGGCCTTAATTATTTTGCTGTGAAATGAGTTTCTTGATAAAAACAATATTCTATGAGAACACATGGTATAATAAGGCAAGATGTAAATAAGGCATTAAGTCAACAGACTCAGCAAAATGGGCCAGGAAAACAAACCAGAACCAGATTGTGTTGACTCCAGTGAGGCCAGAATACTGTTCACTCCATAATGGAAAGGACTCAATATAATCAACCAGCAGGTAGGCTGCCCTCTCATTGTTATATAATATGGAGAGCTTTCTACTGGTCTCTACATCTGGCTGATTGGCATTTAGCAGTAATGGGCGAGCCAGGTCAACCTCAGAGAGAGGCAATCAATTTCTTTATGGAGGCAAATCCAATCATCATCACTGCTATGATGCACTATTGTTTATAAGCTCATTGACACAGTAAGGTCACTAGGGAAAGAAGCTGACTGACATCAATGGTGAGTCATCTGGTTTACCTGGTCATTGAACATGTGGTGAAAATTCACATGGGATATTAATATTCACACAGGCTAGGCCCATTTCAAGAGATACATTCACATAATTCTTCCCCCATCCTCCTTATCGGCAAAACTCCAATCCTATTCTTTCCAGATTCCTTCACCAAATGGCCAAAATTTAGCTATTACCTGTGAGCTGGTGTAGAGCTGACATCATGTCACCTTCTTGGTAAAGTTGACCATAAGGATTGTACCCACTAGAGGAGTTCCCTTCATTGTCCTTTAGAGCCACTCATGATTTATTTGTTAATCAATGTAAAGGCAGAGGATTGGTCCTTGAGTTTTTCAGCACATAATTCTAAGGCCAGGAGGCATGAACTAAAAAATCAAAGAAAAGTTAAACCACTTGGAAGCAGAATATTATGCTGAGTTAGATAAATGTCAATATAATTTTTTTTTCTGTACATACATTGTTCCAAGAATCCTTTGCCCTCTGCAATAACCAGCTTGTCTGTGAACCATATACTCAATATTTGCATGCCTATTAGCTAATATTGATATTAGGTGAGACAGGAACATTGCTAGCAACTAAAGCTGAGCCATCAGAAATCCTGTGACCTGACAATTCCTTTATCATTTTATCCACTTTCCTATTCCAAAAGAAACACAAGTATGATTGGCATGCACAGATTCTGCAAATCCATTTACCCAGATAAGAGCAGGGAAGGAAATAAATTCTAGCCCCTTAAAGGTCAGGGATATGCAATTTTTATTTCATGTAAGTGACTTCAGTCAAATAATTTGGAAGAAAAGAATAGGTGAGTGGATGCAGATTTTTTTTTAAGGTTTTAAATGTTAAGCACTGTAAAGAAGTCAACTGAACCTCAGGAAAGGATTGGCCTTTAAAGATCACTGAGCCAAATCCCATCTCAAATCCCTGAATCCTCTTGGCAAGTCTCCCTCAAATGACTTTCCAGACTTTAAAAAAATTTCAGCGACTGAGAAGTCACTACCTTTGCAGACAGTCATGTAAGGAAGTCTTTCTTCAGGGGAGCAAAATATCTCTGTCACAGTCACAGTTCTAACTCAGGCCCAAACAGGGCCAGCCCCATTCCTCTTTCAGTGACAACCCTTCCAAAAGCTTCTTCTATCATAATCTTCTTTTCTCCAAAATAAGTGTCCCCAATTTCTTCCACAATTTTTCACATGATCTGACTTTATATTCACCTCAATTTTCCAATATTCCTCTTGAAAGTATACATTTAAACTGAAGTAGTAGCATAGATTTAGTATACAATAGAGTAGAAGTATAATTCCATATATTCTAGAGAGACTGTAGTTTTTTCAACTTCATGTCCAGGTGGATTTTTCTGAAAGTTGCACCAATGTTCACTTTGATTGCTAATATTCATCAAGAGTTCACAATATGCAAAGTACCTTGAAGAGGGCCTCATATGCATCATCTCATTTAATTTTCCTGACAACCACCTGTGAGAAAGGCACTATTTTTATGCCACTTGCAAATGAAGAAAATGAGGTTTAGAAAGAATAAGCACCTTGAAAAGAAAGTGAAAGTGATAGTTGCTCAGTTGTGCCAGACTCCTTGGGACCCTATGGACTGCAGCCCGCCAGGCTCCTCTGTCCATAGGGTTTTCCAGGCAAAGATACTGGAGTGCCATTTCCTTCTCCAGGGGATCTTCCTGACCCAGGGATAGAACCCAGGTTTCCTGCACTACAGGCAGATTCTTTACCAACGGAGCTACCAGGGAAAGACTTAAATGTGAGTGAGTGAGTGAAAGTCGCTCAGTCATGTCTGACTCTTTGCAACCTCATGGACTATACAGTCCATGAAATTCTCCAGGCCAGAGTACTGGAGTAGGTAACCATTCCCTTCTCCAAGGGATCTTCCCAACCCAGGGATTGAACCCAGGTCTCCCACATTGCAGGTGGATTCTTTACTGTCTGAGCCACCAGGGAAGCCCAAAGTACCTTAGCTAAGGTCAAATACCCTATAAGTGGCAGAATTTGGTCTGTCCCAGGATTTCTGGGAAAGTAGCAGCACCTATCGGAGAAGGCAATGGCAACCCACTCCAGTGCTCTTGCCTGGAAAATCCCTTGGATGGAGGAGCCTGATAGGCTGCAGTCCATGGGGTCACTAAGAGTCGGACATGACTGAGCAACTTAACTTTCACTTTTCACTTTCATACATTGGAGAAGGCAATGGCAACCCACTCCAGTGCTCTTGCCTGGAAAATCCCTTGGATGGAGGAGCCTGATAGGCTGCAGTCCATGGGGTCACTAAGAGTCGGACATGACTGAGCAACTTAACTTTCACTTTTCACTTTCATACATTGGAGAAGGAAATGGCAACCCACTGCAGTGTTCTTGCCTGGAGAATCCCGGGGACTGGGGAGCCTGCTAGGCTGCCATCTATGGGGTTGCACAGAGTCGGACACGACTGAAGCAACTTAGCAGCAGCAGCAGCAGCAGCACCTAGTGATAATTAGTATGTGCCAAGACTGTAGTGAGCTCTCACTTCAAACAGTTGTTAGTATTAAAATCCCCACTTTACACATAGGGAAACTGAGACTTAGAGAGATATAACAAAATGATTAGAAATAATGAACTAGCTTATCTGAACAAGTTCTAAAATTTATATATCCAGAAGTGGGATTTTTAATTATCCCTTATAAAATTAATCTTGCTGGATTCAGTCCATTACTCTGTCAAATTTTTTTTACAAATACTGATTTGTTCCAAAGTATTTTTATCTCTGCTCCATTTTTATAACTGCAAGTTTTACAAGAAAGTTTCCATGTGCTTGAGTTATCAACAAATTACAGTGCATGGAAGGAGACATAGGAAAGAGTCACGCACAAGCCACTAGAACCATCTTTACAGATGCTATCAACATACTCACCAGACCGTATCAGCCAGTCATTCAATCTTTAATACACTATGTAGTCTGGGCCATATTTCTCCATTTTGCCCATAAGAACACAATTTGTTGTGTCTTACTGAAATACAGATTTGTCATCCCAGCTCAAACTTAACAACCCTATCAAAATAGAATCTTATATTAGTGTGAAATAATTTAGAGATAGTAAATCTATCTTGGATCTCAGTGGTCTTCTTGTGTTTCTAAGTATTTGTTATGTTTTCAAAATAAAACAGTAAATTAAATGTATTTGAAGTTGCTTTCATTCTAATGATCCTATATTTTTATTCATGTAATTAGAGACAGCATTTTCTCCATCATTAAAATGATATCTGAGTTCCAGTGCCTTCCCACTTAGTCTTCTGAGTGGATTTTTGACTCTTGTGACTTAATTTTTATTATCCATGCTTGTGATCTTGACCTCTTGGGCATCTTTAAGATTGGCAGTATAATTTTAGACTTTTGTTTGTATTTCCTCTTTTGCTCAGCTGATAGTTTTACTTTTTCCATCATTGAATTACCCATCAACTATAAGTAACTTATCTTCTCCTGAAAGTCATCCAGAAGCTTTTGACAAACAGAAGCTTGGCACCTGAGTAATAATCCTTTAAGACCACAAATCTGTCACAAAATCTTTCCTGGCTTTGAAATGCTGTGATATATTCAGTAGATTTGGCAGTTTTCTGTTACCTCTGATTGCACTGCTTGGCATTTAATAGTTCTTCTTTGTATAAAATAATGTTTGCTTGTATATAAATGGCTGAGACCCTTCATTGTTCACTCGAATCCATCTCAACATTGTTAATTGCCTATACCTCAGTACAAAATAGAAAATTTTTAAACAAAAAAAAATTTCATTAAAAAAATAACATTTCCTTTCAGTATTACAGTGATATCTCTTTTTAAAACATTTAAAGCAATATTATAGATTTAAACTTAAGTTAATTTAGGCATCTAAATGCTACCACATATGACTGTAATGTTATTCACAAAGATAATGACCACTAAGAAGCATAGAAATTGCAGCATGTTTCTTTTGACACTGCCTTTCAGAAAACACCCAGATTTCAACATGTCAAAACATGAAAAATATGTAACTCAGATAATTGAAGAAAAACAATAGCTATGCTAGTTATTGAGTCTAGCAAATTGTACCACTATTGAGTGGTACAAACCTAGCAAATTTTACTACTATTGAGTGGTACAAATTGTGCCCATGTTTCAAAGCAGTGCAAAACTGAAAACTTTCAACAGTACTTTCCTGGCCTCCATTCCCCATTTACAGCCTGTAACAGAACATGAAGGTGTTTGATTAGGAAGTATCAAAGGTCAGACATCTGTCTAATATTATGAAATGCTTTGTTCAAGTTACTTTGCATTTTTCAACTGATTACCAAATTTCTTCACATAATCTTGTAAATCTTTTGTCCTGTCCCAATTAGCTTTATTTTAAATGTATCTGTAGAGCTATTATCCCTTTGAGAGATACGAAAGGTCACTTTCTTTTTTTAAAACACAGAATTATTCAACAGAGCTTAATAACTACACTGCTAATGTAATTCTTACTATACCTCTGAGATGAAATGCTCCTTGAGATAGATTCAGACCAAGTTTCATTTGTAATGTTAATGTATTTTGCCTGAGAAAGCCTCAGCTGTGACACTTCCCCACATGCTGGCCAAATCCTAATGAGGTTTTGGTACTACAGTAAAGAAAGACATATCTTTTCACTTTTCGTCTTGGTTCAGAAATAAAAATTACATTAGCCATTTGCAGTATGTTTATTAGTGTTCCTTTGATAATTTTCTGATCCTTAGCATTTATATAGTAGACCTTGAATTTTGATACTACAAATCCTGATTGACAGTTAATGATTCTTTTCCTTATTAATAAAATGGAGTGGCCTGAGAAATTGATAGAGATGCTCTGTTAAACTAACATCATAACCTAAAAAGTAAGATAAAATAAGCAAAACTGAGCAGGAACCAGCTCAGTTCTTCCTCTTCAAAACGAGGGCGGAAATTTGTTTCTAAATATCATGTCCTCAGTGTTACAACTCAGACGAATGTTACTCATGGAAGAAAAACCAAGATGTGGTTTCAAACCTATTCAGAAAATAATTTTTTTTTCTAAACAATGGAATAAAGTAATTATATAAACCACATTAAGCCATCGTCAGAAATGAAGATTATTCATATCAGACACCCTGAATAAACACCAACATTTTTACTTGTTTCACACCCCCATTCTTCATCTCACTCTAGTTTACCCCTGTTTATAATTGCTAGAGTTTAGCTAACTCTTTGTTTTTGGATATTTTATTTATTTGACAGGGCCAGGTCTAGTTGTGGCACATGGGATCTTCAATCTTTATGCAGCATGTGAAATCTTTGTTGTGGCATATGGGATCCAGCTCCCTGCCTAGGGGTCGAACCCAGCTCCCCTGCGTTGGGAGCATGCAGTCTTAGCCACTGGACCATCAGAGAAGTCCTGAATTTAGTTAAGTCTTGATTCTACTATTGCTGCTGCTGCTGCTAAGTCGCTTCAGTAGTGTCCGACTCTGTGCGACCCTATAGACGGCAGCTCAACAGGCTCCTCTGTCCATGGGATTCTCCAGGCAAGAACACTGGAGTGGGTTGCCATTTCCTTCTCCAATGCATGAAAGTGAAAGTGAAATTGCTCAGTCGTGTCCGACCCTCAGCGACCCCATGGACTGCAGCCTTCCTTAGACTTTGCATAAATGACACATTTTAAACTGTATAAAATTGAGAAGTTAATACATCTATTAATGACTCTCAGCCCCCCACTAATTTAAGCTCAAATGACAGGGCTTAGAATTCACAGCCCTTCTCATTCTGGCCTCAGCCTAACTATCAATCCTTGTCATTAACCATTTCCTTGAAATTGCTCATGATCCAATCGCTTATGAGATAACATGCAATTATCTCAGCTGCTCCATGATTTTTTATCTCTACACCTTTGTTCACATTCTTTGGTCATTTACCTGAAATGAACGTCCAGATATCTATCTCCCCCTGTCTATCCTACAAAGTAAGCTAAAATATCACTTTTCAAATAATGATTTGTTTTAGTTCCCCAGTTGGGTATTAAATTTATTATTTACACCTATAAATGATCAAATGATCTTTGAAATCCAAGGACCTTTCAATATACTTTCTGGCAGCTTCTGCAGTGTAACATAGCACCTCACATTACAGAGTTCTCAGTAAATATGTATAAGAGCATGAATAAATGAATAAATGTCTAGTCTCTGGTCTTTTATTTATGCTATCTATTATTCATAAAGCAACCTCTCATTTTTTTTTCATGCCAATCTAAACTTGTTATAGGAATAAATTATTTTCAAGGACTAGGAAAAAATCCATTTTCAGTAATGTGACCCATGACACCATGCCACTGAAAATAATTAAAATAATGAAAAACAATTTAAGTATATTTCATATTAGCAAGAAAATAAGGCCTTTCAGAAACCAAAAAACTAAGTAAATACAGGAATCCAAAGAAGTAAGCTGAACTTTGGCTCTGGCTTTCACTTTGAGGACATTTGCCCATGGAGGTGAATTTGGGTTTCTGCATTCATAGATTACAAGAAGATAAATCCTGGGAGCTACCTGACCAAGATGAGCAATCTGATAGGAGATGCCTTAATAAATCAGGTACCTCACAGGCCTAAACTTTCCCTGTATATGTGAACTAGAAATAAATCCAGAGGACAGCAAGGAAAATGGCCTATTATAAAATGTGTCATTGGGTAGAAGCAAACACTAAATTGCCCCTTGGAATTCCTACCCACAAGCTGGCCCTCACTTGAACTGGTAGCTCAATCTCATACCACCTGGGTACATCCAAAAAATCCTCAGGCAAAAATTTTAAAGTGTTTCTATGTTGGTAGAGTTCCCCAAAATTTGGCAAAAGCAAAAGCAAGTTGTCACTGGAGATATAAATTGCAAATACAGGACTTAAAATATTTTAAAGATAAATTCCCAAACATATGAACTTTAAAAACTCACACAGGGCTTCCCCGGTGGCTCACCGGTGAAGAATTCACCTACCAATGCAGGAGACACAGGTTCGATCGCTAGTCTGGGAAGATCCCACATGCCACAGGGCAACTAAGTCCGTGTGCCACAACCACTGAGGCTGTGCTCTGGAGCCTGGAAGCTGCAACTACTGAGACTGTGTACTGCAACTACTGAAGCCTGAGCACCCAAGACTCTGCTCCACAAGAGAAGCCACTGCAGTGAGAAGCTTGTGCACCACAACTAGAGAGTAGCCTCTGCTTGCTACAGCTAGAGAGAGCTTGCATACAGCAACAATGACCCAGAATAGCCAAAAGCAAATTAATAAACAAAACAAATTTTTTAAAACTCATAACAACATATCAGGAAACAAGACACCTAGAGTCAGTGGTAATAGAAACAACAGATAGCAAAGTCAAATATGTAAAGATTTCAGATAATTGGATTTAGACAACAGGGACGAAATATCAAACTTATCTATTTTAAAAATTAAAAGGACAATGATTATATAAGAGAAAAATAATAACGAATGTTTTAAAAAGACAAAACTGGTTTGAGAGAGAGACAAGGAAGGAAGGAAGGAAGAGAAGGATAGAGGAAAGGAAAGAGGAAAGAAGGATGAAGGAAAAGAAAGAAAAGGGGTGGGAACTACATAGAACATTTAGAAATTAAAGCTATTAAAAGTGGAATAAAAAAACTGAATAGACTCTCCTTTCCCATTCTGTTTTCCTTTCTCTTGGCCCAGCCCAATAATTCAACCTTTTTTTTTTTTTTTAATTAGCAAATTGTCTTTACCTAACAAAAAGTATTTACAAAAACTACCACTAAATGTCATACTCAATGATAAAAACTTTCCTTTCTTGATCAGGATAATGACTAGAATGCCCAATTTTTCAGCTTTTTACTGGAATTTCTAGCCAATACCAAAAGGAAATAAACAATAGACAGGATATAGGGGAAGAAATTAAAACATCATTACTTTCACAAGATATGAGTGTTATGAAAATTCAACAGAACTGTAGATAATTTCTAGAATAAGAAGAGTTTAGTAAATTTGCAGGGTAAAATATATTACATTTTATACATCAATAATACATAACTGAAAAATATTTTTGAAACCAAAATAAAAATTTATAGAATACTCAGAAATAGACTTAATAAAACTATCCAAAATCATTATGGACAAAAATAGAACGCTATGCTGAAGAACATTAAAGACCTGAATAAATCAAGAGATATATCATGCCCATGAAATAAAAGAGTAATATCATATAGATGTGAAGAAGGAAATGGCAACCTACTCCAGTATTCTTGCCTGGAGAATCCCATGCACAGAGAAGCCTGGCGGGCTACAGTCCATGGGGTCACAAAAGAGTCAGACTGAGTGACTAAACAACAAACAACAATCATATAGATGACAGCTCTGTAATTGTTATATAAATTCACTGCAATGCCAATAAAAATCCCATCAGATGTGTGTGTGTACAAATTAAAATGCTGAGGCCAAAATTTGTAGTAAGATTCAAGGATCAAAAATTGTCAAGCTACTGTTTCAACTGAGGAAGAAAAAAAAACGTTTGGAAAACTTGCCTTACTAGAATAATAAGATTTTCAGTACAGTTATAGATATTTAAATCAGGTGTTATTTACACAGATAGACAATTAGACAAAAGAAGTAGAGTAGAAAGCTTAGAAATAGACATATATTTATCAATTGACATATGACCAAGGTGGTTTTAAAAGTTCATGGAGGAGAAATTGACTTTTCAAGGCAGTTCTGGGATAACTGAGTATCGATAAGGGGAAAAGATGATATTGTAGCCTTAGCTGATAGCATAAATATTCAGTTTTGTTTGGAATAAATATCTACATGTGACTGTTAAAAATATAATTAAAATACAGTATAGGAAAATATAATCATGACCTCACACCACAGAAAAACTTCTTAAAATGTGCAACATAAAGGAAATGATTGATAGAATTTACATAAAAATAAAGAATTTTGTTTCTCAAAAGATACCATAAAAAGATTAAAAACAAAGGGGCACAAAGAGAAGATATTCCTGGCAGAAGGATTTATATCTAAAATATATAAAGAATTCCTATGAAACAGAATGCAGCATCTAACAAGTTTGTTAAAAGTGTCCTTCCAACAGATTTAACCTGTCTACAAAAACTTCCTAAATCTCTACCTCAGTGACCCCTAGCCATGTTAATTTTGGTAAATTTAACATTGAAGTAATCTTGTTTTTCCTAAACTAGAGTCATCCAAGTTCAAAACTTGTAGTCACACTTAATATTTACCTGACTTTGCTTTCCATATTCAATTATTTATCAAATATAGTCAGTTCTTTTTCTGCAAATCTTCTCACATTTTTGTGCTTTCCACCACCATGTCATCTTTATGATTCAGAATCTCATTTTCTTGACTTGTGGTAAATTCCTAACTGGTCTCCCTGCCTCAAAGTTCTCTTTTACAATTTTCCTGGCTGTTGCTCAACAGATTTAGATTCATCCACCTAAACCACACTTTATTTTTCCATTAAAACACATTTAATCACAACCATATAACAAAATGTTGTTTAATCTGATCTAAGAATAGGGGGTGGCTTTTTTATTATACAAGTCAAGAAATCTGTTATATGACAGCATTAGCACCTCAATTTAGTAGAGAATGTCAGAATTCTAAGTGGTTAACCATTCAGAAAAAATAAATTATACTCCTAAAGCACACTATATATATCAAGAAAATCATGTATTGAAAAATAAAACACTTTTGAAGAAGATGAAAGAGACTATCAATAAAACCTTAGGATAAAAAGGATTTCTTAACTGATACAATAACTACAAATTATACGAGAAACAGTGATAAACACATCTACCTTAGAATTTAATACTTGTGTGTACCCAGAAAAATTATTTTAGAAGATGAAAAAGATAAATCATAAGTTGAAAGATTTGCATCACAAACTACTGTCAAATGATTAGTATCCAAAATATATGTTAAAAAAAAACACATGTTCAAATCAATGATCAAAAGACAACCCAATGGAAAATAGTCAAAGATCTTCAGACCAAATAGAAACAAGAAGTACCAAAAACATAGAAATAGTGTTTAATCTCAGTACTTGAGGTATACAAATTAAAACTATACTGAGTTACCAGATTAGCAGGAGTTGAATAAAAGTGACAATAATAAGTGTAAAAGATAGCTGTGGAACAATTAAAACTTTTACATGACTCTTGGCGGTGTTCTAGTACAACACTCACTCTGGAAAAACACTGTGACATTATCTGGTAAAGCTGATGCAACTTTATTATCCTATATAGTTGACCCAACAAATATACTCCTAAGAATATGTCTCCCCTACAGCGACACATGCACACATGCTCCAGAATACTTGCAAAAAGAATGCTCACACCAGCATTTACTTGCGACAGCAAAAACCCAGAAACAACCTTGCTGCTGCTGCTGAGTCACTTCAGTCGTGTCCGACTCTGTGCGACCCCATAGACGGCAGCCCACCAGGATGCCCCGCCCCTAGGATTCTCCAGGCAAGAACACTGGAGTGGGTTGCCATTTCCTTCCCCAATACATGAAAGTGAAAAGTGAAAGTGAAGTCGCTCAGTCGTGTCCGACCCTCAGCGGCCACACGGACTGCAGGCTTCCAGGCTGCTCCATCCATGGGATTTTCCAGGCAAGAGTACTGAGGGTACCACTGTCTTCTCCAGAAACGACCCTGCTGCTGCTGCTAAGTCACTTCAGTCGTGTCCGACTCTGTGCGACACCATAGATGTCAGCCCATGAGGCTCCCCCGCCCCTGGGATTCTCCAGGCAAGAACACTGGCGTGAGTTGCCATTTACTTCCCCAGTGCATGAAAGTGAAAAGTGAGAGAGAAGTTGCTTAGTCGTGTCCGACTCTTTGTGACCCCATGGACTGAAGCCTTCCAGGCTCCTCTATCCATGGGATTTTCCAGGCAAGAGTACTAGAGTGGGTTGCCATTTCCTTCTCCAGGGGATCTTCCCAACCCAGGGATCGAATCCGGGTCTCCCGCATTGCGGGCGGATGCTTTACCCTCTGAGCCATTTCATCAAAGACAGAAAAGGTAGGCAAATTATGGTATATACACATGATGGAATTTCATTTATGACAGTAAAACTTAAAGGATTATACCTAAACAAAACAGTATAGATGAATCCCAATGACATAACATTAAATAAAAAAGCAAGCTATGGAAAATGCTTATAATATGATTCCATTTATATAAACCATAAAAGTATGTACTACCTACAAGGATTTTTTTTTTAATCAATATTGTTGGTTCTTCACAATCGGGAGCAAGCAATATATTTTACTAAACTGTGAAAATAATTTCACTATATATTACTTTCCTGGGAGTCAACCAAAGAGTGTCCATCAGTCCTTTTCCAGAAACTGATGAGATATAAATCAGAAAGGAAGAAAAAGAGAATGAGGGTATTGAATGGTAGAATGAGAGGTCCCTATATTTTCAGTGATCAAAATCAGTACACATCCATATTTTTTTCTTTTTTTAATTAATTAATTTATTTTAATTGGAGGCCAATTACTTTACAATATTGTAGTGATTTTTGCCATACGTTGACAGGAATCAGCCATGGGTGCACGTGTGTTACATATCCATATCTCACTTTCTTCTTTCTTTGTTTTACCTTTTCTGTGGCATTCCAGTGACCAATCTTTTACTCTACTTCACATGCTCAATAAAATGCACAAAATATCAGTCAGAGATTATAATAATCAGTTATATTCATGTCACTATTACAAAGTAAGGCAAAAAAAAAAAAGTCCAAAGACTTGGCTTCCAGTTCCAGTTCTCCAAAGTTAGTCACATGTCCTTCATCAAGTCATGCAACTTCACTGTGCTTCAGTTTTGTCTTCTGTTAAAACAGGGATAATCATGCCTGCCTCAGAGCATCCTCATGAGAATTAAAACAGTAAACTTATTTAAAAAAAAAAACCAAAACGGACCAACATAGTAGACGTTCAACCAGTGTCAATTCCCTACTACCGTCACTGTGCTACCTGAGCAACTGAATTACATATAAGTATGAATGGGGGCAAGGTGGGGTTGGGGTGGAGAATGAGCAAGATTGCACCTCGGGATGCAAGCAGCTGCTTAATTTGCTTTCATTCCATAACTACAAGGTCACCAAGTCTTTTGCAGATAAATTTATGTCTGTTGCAACAAAAAGAAGGTCATGGTAATTCTAACTTGTGTCTCCTTTAGCTATTAATGTCATTACATAATCAATCATTATGCTTGTTCCTTCCCCCACCCCCCTTATTTTATATAACAGCCCTTGTCAATTTGATGACAATCATCATGTCCTGTCACTTGTTTCCTGTTCTTTTATCTAGCTTTCTCGACCCAGATTCCAAGTCCCAGCCTTATCCTTCTTTAAGATGCCACTGACTGTTTCACATGCAGTATCTTATGTTTATGCTTCTGAAAAAAACTAGTCTAATGTATGCAAGTTCCTATGACTGCTTAGGCCCACCCTCTTCAGTTGCTGAACACGGAGGACTGTTTGCAATCACTACCAGCAATTGGGGCATCTAAAATGAGCCCAGAATCCATGTTCTCTGATACATACACCATAATTTGTATACTATTTCTAGGGGTTAAATGTGCCCCTATTTCTAATAACTAATTCACAATACAGCTTCAAATTCAACCTATTACTGAATGATTTGCTTAAACAGAATAAGTCAAAAATACTTCTTGCCTTAATCTATTCCAAGCATGGGACTTTTGACCTTCTTTCCACTTTCATGGTACTTAAACAACAATAAATATTGCTGACTGACCATTTCTTATTAAAAAATATGACAGAGACTATAGGAAGGTCACATTTCCCCACCCTTTGCATCTAGGTCAGGTCATGTAATTTTGGCCAGTGAAATATGGGTGGTCATATAACCACCCATATAACATCCTGACCCCTATAACATCCCCTGTGGCCCTCAACCCTCTTTGCTAGTTAGCTGGCCAAATGGAGGGCACCCACTGAAGGACTTGGGAGCCCCTACTAGAATTGAAACCACCAGCTAAAATGGGCTTGGATCCCTGACTCAACACTGGAAGAGAGAACCCCTGGGAGAGCCATCTGACCTGCTTTGGTCTGTGACAAGAATAAGAAATAAAACTTTTTTGTATTTTGTCACTGAAACTTGGGAGTGGCTTGTTATAGCAGCTTGACGAACAGCATGAACCACCTTATTACCTGACAGTGTGCATGTCAAAATAAAGCACCAAACAAAGATGTAAACATTCCTAAAAGAAATTTGGACAATTCAGGGAAATGCAGTCTTTAGATTGTGATTGTCCTAGCCAAGACTGTATCTCTGTGTTATAAGCATCATGTAGTTGTGCTCTTCCTAAATTAAATAGGAAAGATATACAACTGTAAAATCAGTAGATAATCTGGGAAATATTTGGCAGATATTAAACCAAATTGTTTTATTCATAATAATCCCTGGGTTTTGGTAGTTTCCAAACTGTTATGATAATAGTTGAGCCTATAAGACTCTGAGCATAGTTTCTTCCGTATTACCCCTTCTAAAGAATACCCCTTCTACCTCTAAGGCTGAGCTGGGAAACTTAACGCTTTTGGTTAAGAATGTGTATGTTGAGAGACAGTTCCCCATTTATCTTTTGTGTTTCTTCACATCATGTAAACAGAGATGGTGATAGCCTTTTACTCTGGACTATCTCTTCTAGGATGGCTGCAGAGAGAGTAGCCTTGAAAGATAGAGACAGTATGTCCCTTTGGAGCACAAGTTTGTTTTTGTTTTTGTTTTGTTTTTGCTGTCCAGTAAAATGAAAATAATGTCTCCCTTTAGTTCAACGTTTGGGTGGGTTTAGGTGGGTTTGGGGAGAAGGCAATGGCACCCCACTCCAGTACTCTTGCCTGGAAAATCCCATGGATGGAGGAGCCTGGTGGGCTGCAGTCCATGGGCTCGCTAAGAGTCGGACACGACTGAGCGGCTTCACTTTCACTTTTCACTTTCATGCATTGGAGAAGGAAATGGCAACCCACTCCAGTGTTCTTGCCTGGAGAATCCCAGGGATGGGGGGGGGGGTGCTGCCGTCTATGGGGTCGCACAGAGTTGGACACGACTGACGCGACTTAGCAGCAGCAGCAGGTGGGTTTGGGCTTTCCTAAGCTTGAGTTCCTCAGCTGTGACATCAACCTTGTGTGTGTACAGCACGCATCTAGGGCCATCATCCTTACTCCCCAGGACTTAGGGGAACTGGGGAATGGGCACTCACATGAAGCTCATGCTGCCTCCTGTGCCATGAGTAATTCAGCCCCTAGTTTCTGAGCCAGGAGTCTCATGTGTTCTGCCAGCAATCATGAAACTGTGACAGGCTAACTTGCTAGCCAGGGTAAGATCTCAGACACCTTATGATTCTTGATGACATGATGTAGGAGGATAAGTCCACTCCAAAGAGAAGCAGGATGGAGAAACCTCTCCACTCTCACAGTCCAGGGTAAGAAATGCAAACAATGAGGAATTAGAGCAGTAACAACAAATGACTGTGCTGCCTCCCTGCCCTCTCAGAGTAGAATGCCTAGACAGAGAGGGGGAATGAGACCCACTAGAAGTATCCAGGTTGGTAAGGGGATTCCAAGAACATCCATTAGGAATCAGGAGAGGCTAAGGCAGGCTTACCCAGGGTAACAGATGCTCTGGTATGGCACCCCGTTCTTCCCTTCTTCAAGACTAAGACACTCATTTCCCTGGCTGATGGAAGTATTGATGCTGACAGTTCATAGCTAAACATTTCTCAGAGAACTGTTCTCAACTCAAGACAGTCCCACTGTCCAAGTGAATGCCCTCTGGGGAGCAGGAGAGCAACTCTCATCCAGTGACTGGTCAATACAGAGTTACACATGCCTTATTTAATTCAAGACCACTCTACCATTCATTTCAGCTTCAGAGATTCTCCATAGGATGAGCTATGTCTTTACTACATTCCATCATACCGTTACTGATGTTACTGACCCTGATGCTGGGAAAGATTGCAGGCAGGAGGAAAAGGGGAAGACAGAGGATGAGATGGTTGGATGGTATCCCTGACTCAATGGACATGAGTTTGAGCAAACTCCAGGCAATGGTGAAGGACAAGGAAGCTTGGCGTGGTACAGTCCATGGAGTTACAAAGAATCAGATATGACTCAGTGACTGAACAACAACAATCACACTGTCATCATTCCCCTCCTCCAAGAATAGATTCTGGGGAACCTTCTCAATAAACTTCTGCATGCAATAAATCTTATCTCAACCTGTCTCCTGGTAACCTTATCTGCAACACATAAGCATAGCTTAGAGACTTTATGCCCCTAGATGGAGTGCCACACACAGCCTCACCTGGCATGATGGGAAGCAGTGATGCAGTGATGGAGAAATGAGCCTGGAGCAGCATTCATGTCCTCCTATGGCCCACACAAAGATGCAAGGGACACATAGCGCTGCACTGAGAAGCATAAGATTCTGAGAGCTGTAGGACCAGAAGCAGTTTGGATTGTGAGGCCACAATGTATGGAGATTTTAACTCTAGAAATACATGTCTAGGACAAGGGTCTACTGTGTGTGGCGTTTTTTTTCCGTTCAGTTGCTCATGTGTGTCCAACTCTTTGTGACCCCATGGACTACAGCAAGCCAGGCTTCCCTGTCCTTGACTATCTCCTGGAGTTTGCTCAAACTCACATCCATTGAGTCAGTGATGCCATCCAACCATCTCATCCTCTGTCATCCCCTTCTCCTCCTGCCTTCAAACTTTTCCGGTATCAGAGTCTTTTCAAATAAGTCAGCTCTTTGTATCAGAGGGTCAAAGTATTGGGGCTTCAGCTTCAGCATCAGTCCTTTCAATGAATATTCAAGACTGATTTCCTTTGGGATTGACTGGCTTGATCTCCTTGCAATCCAAGGGACTCTCAAAAGTCTTCTTCAACACTACAATTTCAAAAGCATCAATTCTTAAATGCTCAGCCTTCTTTATGGTCCACACATGAAAGTGAAAGTTACTCAGTCGTGTCAGACTCTTTTCAACTGCATGGACTATACAGTCCATGGAATTCCCCAGGCTAGAATACTGGAGTGGGTAGCCTTTCCCTTCTCCAGGGGATCAGGAGATTCCCTGAGATCAACCCAGAGACTGATACATGGCTACTAGAAAAACCATAGTTTTGACTATACAGACCTTTGTCAGCAAAGTAATAATGTCTCTGCTTTTTAACATGCTGTCTAGGTTGGTCATAGCTTTTCTTCCAAGGAGCAAGTGTCTTTTCATTTCATGGCTTCAGTCACCATCTGCAGTGATTTTGGACCTCAAGAAAATCAAGTCTGTCACTGTTTCCATTGTTTCCTCATCTATTTGCCATGAAGTGATGGGACTGGATGCCATGATCTTAGTTTTTTAAATGCTGAGTTTTAAGCCAGTTTTTTCACTCTCCTCTTTCACCTTCATCAAGAAGCTTTTTAGTTCCTCTTAGCTTTCTGCCATAAGGGTGGTGTCATCTGCATATCTGAGGTTATTGATATTTCTCCCAGCAATCTGGATTCCAACTTGCTTCATCCAGCCTGGCATTTTGCACGATGTACTCTGTATGTAAGTTACATAAGCCGGGTGACCATATATAGCTTTGGCGTACTCTTTTCCCAATCTTGAACCAGTCCATTGTTCCATGTTCAGTTCTAACCAGCAGGGTATCCAGGCTCAAGAACATTTCAATGAATACTAGTCTAGGCAGAAAACCCTAAGAGCCACTCCACAGCAGACACCCCTGTACTCTACTATGATTGTGCAGTCACATAGCCTCATCCCCAAATACACACAGATACCATTTTGGAAAGGTAGAGGAAGTGGGGAAATAGATTTTAAATCCAAAAATCTGAGTCAGTCAGAAGAAAATATTTAAACCAGAAGATATTGTAAACTGGCATATTTAAAGTTTACATCTCTTTCTCCACCACTCCACTATCACTAGACATGCTACTGCTAAGTTACTTCAGTCGTGTCCGACTCTGTGCGACCCCATAGATGGCAGCCCACCAGGCTCCCCCGTCCCTGGGATTCTCCAGGCAAGTCACTAGACATGAGAAGCTTTCATTTTATTGGCACACTGTACAGTTGGCCCTTGAACACACAGGTTTGAAATGCATAGGTCCACTTATACATAGATTTTTTTCAGCAGTGAATACTGTAGTACTACATGAATCCAAGATTGGTTGAATCTACAGATGCAGAACTTGTAGATACAGAGGACAGACTATAAGCAGATTGTTGAGAGTGTGAAGGGTTGGTTCCCCTAACCCCTGTGTTGTTCAAGAGCCAACTGGATGAGCAAATTTGTAACCACTGGTAAATATAGGTCTATAGCAGTATCATTTTAAAAATTCTAGTTTTCAAATCCTATGATTGTTAATAACGTAGTACAAAGTACTAGAACCTACATGGGTGGTTTCGAAGTCCTCTGATGCAAGAATATGAATTTTAAACTGACCGGACTACCAACTCCTTGAGTATGGCAACTGAGCTTTACATATCTTTGAATCTCCCCAGTGGCTAGCAAAGCATATAATGAATAAACATTTTAACATAATTTACTATCAGCCTATTATGAATCATTTTGGAACCTATTGCTCCACTCCGTGTCCTTAAGTCTTTGGATTTTCCAAACCTTTTGATACTGTGAAAATACCCTTGGAAGGATCATTTGTTTAGCTCCTATTAAAAAATAGTTTATCAGGATTAACCCAGGGCTGAGAGTAAGAAGAGAGCAGAGTTATGGGAAAGGAGAAATAGAACTACAAAGGAAAAAAACTGACAGGTCAGACAAATCGCATCACCATTTTGCCTTGGGCCAACCCTGAAAAAGAGCTTGCAAGAAAAGCAACTTTACTCCTGAAATGTATTTTACACTACAACAGCTGAAGTAGTAAACTAGTATGACTGAGAAATAGGAAAAGGAAAACAGTATTTCCCAATGACCTTGCCCCACTTCAGACATTATCCATTCTTCTGAGTTAAAGTATTTGTGGTTGGTAGGATTATGTACTCCACTGGAAAGATGTCCATATCCTAAGACTAGAACCTGTAACACTTTGCCTTACATGCCAAATGGGACTCTGACTGTGAATAAGTCAAGGACCCTGACCTGGGAGACTATCTTGAATTAACCAGGGTGGCCCCAAGGTAATCATGAAGGATCTTAAACCTGGGAGACACAGGAGTGTCAGTGTCAGAGAGGTTCACTGTGAGAAAGACTGGACAGCCCTTGCTGGCTTTAAAGATCCAAATAGATGCAAGAGACCCCTGCTGCTGCTGCTGCTAAGTTGCTTCAGTTGTGTCCGACTCTGTGTGACCCCATAGATGGCAGCCCACCAGGCTCCCCTGTCCCTGGGATTCTCCAGGCAAGAACACTGGAGTGGGTTGCCATTTCCTTCTCCAATGCAAGAGACCCCTAGATACTAGAAAATGCAAGAAAGCAGTTGCTCCCCCAGGGCCTCCGGAAAAGAACACAGTCCTGCCAACATCTTGATTTTAGTCTGGTGAGAGCTGTTTCAGACTCCTGACCTCCAGAACTGTAAGATAATAGATGCTTTTTATGCCACTAGATTTGAGGTAATTTGTTTCAGCAGCTATACTAGGGAACCAATCTAGTGTTCACTGAAGGTTTCTTTTAAAATGTAAACATAATCTTGGGGAAGAAAAGCAAGGCTAATGTAAGAATCAAATCATCATTCAGCCAGTGTGTTTGTTTAATCATTTGAGAAGAGGTGTGTGAACTACATCTTCAGACACAGTCACTTGTTTCTCCATCAGAAAACATCCCACATGGCGTCTTTTCAGAGAACACGTCTGACTGAGCAGCCACCATGGGTTTTTACACAGGAAACAAGAGGCTAGACAAGAGTACTGGGTGACAGAGATCCTGCAATGGAGAAGGATCCTAGGGGCTTTTTATGTTTCTCTTTTCCTGAAAGATTTTTTAAATGTGGATGGTGAAAAAGGATTACAGCAGTACATATTCATGCTGGTGGGATAATGAAAAAAATCAATCATCTCAAAACAACTTCATTTCTAGGGTGACCTCAGTAATTTAGGAAATAATGGCCTGTCTTAGATATGAATATGTTTCTTGACTTTTGAGAAATATATGCAATCTTACATTTCACAAAGAAAAAAGAGGCAGGTGACAATTAATTATTTATTGACTAAATATTCTATAAATACATTTGAAGTTAAGCTAGAAACAGTCCAAAAATAATAATGTATCAATTTTTTCTTTCTATTCATTCAGCATTTTTCAATTAAAATTAATGCTAAGAAAGAAACCAAATTAACAATGGTTGTCTGTAGGCAGTCAGTCTGCTGCTGCTGCTGCTGCTAAGTCACTTCAGTTGTGTCTGACTCTATGCGACGCCGTAGAGGGCAGCCCACCAGGCTCCCCCGTCCCTGGGATTCTCCAGGCAAGAACACTGGAGTGGGTTGCCATTTCCTTCTCCAAAGCATGAAAGTAAAAAGTGAAAGTGAAGTCGCTCAGTCATGTCTGACTCTTAGCGACCCATGGACTTCAGCCTACCAGGCTCCTTCATCCATGGGATTTTCCAGGCAAGAGTGCTGAAGTGGGGTGCTATTGCCTTCTCCAGGCGGTCAGTCTAGAGAGTTACATATTTTTCTTTCTACTTTTTAATATTTTCCAATTTTACACAATAAATGTGTATTACTTTTAAATTTGATTAATTAGTAGGCCTTGAAAAATTAACGAGGAAAGTTTTTTCTAATGTTGTGAAATGTTAACAATTAAAAAAGTAAAGTCATCTCTTAATCATCAGGAGGCAACTTTGCATTGTATCAGTGATCTGTAAAAGTTCTCTAAGTAATTAAACCCTTAAAATATGTCTGTGAAAAGTAGCCCATCATCTTTAGGAGACGGTAGTTCTGCCCTATCTTCTGAGAAATCTGCTAGTGACACAGAGCTCATAGATCGTTTAAATCTACAAACATGAAAACACAACATTATCGAATTTATACTAACAAAAAGGGGTGATCACAAACAACTTAAGCTTTATCTGCGGTGTTTTCATTTTTTGAGCAGGGGTAGACAAACTTTTTCCATAAAGGGCCAGAGAATAAACACTTTAGGCTTTGCAGGTCAGAAGGTTTCTGTTGCAACCGTGTAGCTCTGCCTTTGTAGCTCAAAAGCAGCATAAACATGCACATAACAGAGTTACTATAATGGATTGCAATTTTAGTTTTTGCATGTTATGGGACTGTCACAATTTTCTACCCATGAGTCAAATGTGAGGGAGAAAACAAGTATGCATGAATATAAATGTGTAAAATCAAAGTGGCCTTGAGTCTTGAAGTACACACCAAAACAATCTGGCGAATTTGGGCCTAAATGAAGTTTTATAAACACGTCCCAGAGCAAAAGTCAATAGATGTGGTTTCTTGTTCTATATCTACTCCCAACAAACTTAAATTTAGGGAGGTCCTTAGTGTTTTCCTATGTAAAGTATGTCAAAGAAATCAGATTTCTAGGCTCCAGAGAACAGCCATCACAGTCACACAGTTATTTTTACAGATGCTGAAGCTCCTCTCACTAATGTATTTCTCAATGTCTTCGTGAAGGGAATGATTGCTGGCCCTTCTCTAACGTTACAGTGGAGGGAGTGGGGCAGTGTGAGACTGCGTATGATTAATCCACTCCGGATTCCCACCTCCCTAAATTTTTGAATTCCTTCCTCAACATTACACCTGGAAATCCTGGCATCTCAACTTCAACGAATGCAGACAACCACTGACCCCAAATTTAATTCAATTAATCAAGCAAACGGTTACAGCCACTTTCAGCTGCTTGAACCAGTATATTAAATCCAAACACTCTGTGAACACATATCAATAAACTTAGCCTAATCCAATGTTATAATCCATCTATCTTAATCTAACAAATAGGAAATCCATTCCCACATAAATTCACCAAGTTTCTGCCAACATATAATAGCAAATTTTGCAACTCTTTTGAACAAAGCCATGTAAGCACTTTTTGGCGGGGAAGGCAATGGCACCCCACCCCAGTACTTTTGCCTGGAAAATCCCATGGACGGAGGAGCCTGGTAGGCTCCAGTCCATGGGGTCGCTAAGAGACGGACACGACTGAGCGACTTCACTTTCACTTTTCACTTTCATGCATTGGAGAAGGAAATGGCAACCCACTCCAGTATTCTTGCCTGGAGAATCCCAGGGACAGGGGAGCCTGGTGAGCTTCCGTCTATGGGGTCGCACAGAGTCGGACACGACTGAAGCGACTTAGCAGCAGCAGTAGCAGCAAGAGCCCTTTACGGGAAAGAGCTCTCTGCAGGAGGCCCTGTTGTCTCATCACTAACCTTAAACCAGGCACCCCAATGCTCTACTCATCTCCATCCCTGGCACATCTTTCACATCTTTTGATCACATAATACTTTGCCTAACTTGTTTGTTCTTTCCATAGATCAAAGACGTAGAAGTGAAGAATAAGTAATTAACAGCTAACCATATCTCTTCTCTAGCTTCCCCTTCGGTAATCTGGTGAATAAATTGTGTGAACAAAATAGCATTGAAAGAAGCATCAAAGAAGTCAACAAGCCTGCACACAGGCACGCACGCAGTGGGGGATGCCAGTGACTCTGACACCCCGTCTCCATGATTGTTGTTGTTTAGTCACCAAGTCATGTCTGACTCTTTCTCGACCCCATGGACTGCAGCCTGCCAGCTCCTCTGTCCACGAGATTTCCCAGGCAAGAACACTGGAGTGGGTTTCCATTTCCTTCTCCAGGGAATCTTCCCAAGCCAGGGATCAAACCCATGTCTCCTGAATTGGCAGGCAAGTTCTTTGCCACTGATCCACCAATAAAGGTCTATCTCAATGATTAACTGATATGATTTCCCTTTTGAGGCTTTCATGGCTGAACAGAATCTTTGGAGATGGTTTTTGGGGAACACGGGAGTCCATCATCTCTTTAGATTGCCGGCATTCTGCTTAAAAGGAATTTTCCTTACTACTAACATTTGCCTCTCTCACCAGTATTGATTGTGAAGTAGCGAGCAGCCAGTCCTGAGCTACTTGTACTCATGACCTGTACATGTTCTGACTCGAGTTGTAGAGGTCAGGACAAGCTGGCGGGTCTTGACAAGGCTAGGCATGAGGTTGTTACAGGACCTTGTTGTAAGGGAAAGCCAGTTTCCTCAGTGACAGCAGGAGGCAAAGGAGGCTCAAAAAACCCAGGGGTTCCAGACTCTCAACTTTGTCTGAATTAGCAGTTACTCCATTCCAAGTCCCACTCCTTCCCAATTAATGTCTTAACTTTCAAGTAAGAGACTGACAGTATATAAATTCAACTTGTATTGTAATTCTGCAATCTACATAACTAAATTGTGGCCTGCTCTTCAGCAAAGTCCATCCAGGGGCTACAGAAAGTAAAAGATTCTTTTGGGGCTGCTGTAGAAGCTCTCTGAATCTGCAAGAGTGTCTTCAGCTGAGAGCTAAAAGGTCTGAATTGGTCATTTTCTTTCAGTAAGCTCATCAGTTCAATCAAGGAGTTACCCTGCCTTTTAGATTTTATAGTTTTCGCCACAAACAAAAAAAGATATGTATGACAGCCACTTGGTCTCCAAGACATTTGCTTCAGCAAATACTTCATCACAATCAACCACAAGAGATTATTTAATCAATCATGATACTAGTGCATGTTGTGGACTATTAACAACTCATTTTTTATTGCTAAGACATTAAGCAGTAATGCAAGGCCAAGAATATAACTAAACTAAATTCAGAAATCCATCATTTAGGATACGTTTCCTGGGACCGTTTCTGTTACTACACATTGGGATCTACTCAGGAAAACAGACACCAATGTAAGTATTTCAAGAGGGAATTAAATATAAGGAATTGGTTACACGGGTGTTGGTGGGCTGAATGGGCAAAATAGAGACACTGGGGTGGCCAGAGATAAGTACACAGGGAACTCCCTGGTAGTCCATTGGTTGATTCCACCACCACAATGCCGGGGGCAGAGGTTCCATCTCTGGTCAGGGAACTAAGATCTTGCATGATGTATGGCACAGCCAATAATAATAATAAGTGTAGCTATCACCCCTTATGCCAGGGAAACACAAAGGAGAGTTTAGATTATCAGAGCCTGGAAGCTCAGAGGAGGGAGACATGGCTGCTCCAGGTACCTCTGAGCAGACAAAGGAGCAAAATACCAAAAGGAGATGGAGCGTGGAACAAAATGTTCGTGTAGGTGCCTTACTAACGGGAATTACAAGCCAACGGGATGAAAAGCTTTTCTCTCCTCCTCCTAATATCCAATTTCTTTGAAAAACCTGCTATTCGAGGAAACTGGCAGGCAAAGCTTTCTGGGAAATAAAGTTTACAAAGCCCCAGCTCCAACATTACAGAGTAGACTAAAATAGGTTAAACGTAAAGTGAAATGAAAATGGCTAAGTAACTGGTACATTGCCATCTCCCAAGGGCAGACTCATCTCAATTCAGGAAACTGAAGCATCAAAAAACAAAAGCCCATTTAATATGATACAGTTTTTTAGACTGCCATACAACTAGAACGTGCAAAGCCAATAGGATCAGCACATTCTCTCTCTCTCTTTAGAGGCAGACTTCCATGAGGGTAAAGACAAGAAGTTTTGACCATCAGTTCCAATTCAACCTCACATTTACAGCATTGCATGTGAGCCAAGTCACTTCAGTTGTGTCCAACTCTTTGCGACCCTATGGACTGTAACCTGCCAGACTCCTCTGTCCATGGGGATTCTCCAGGCAAGAATACTGGAGTGGGTTGCCATGCCTTCCTCCCAGGGATCTTCCCAACCAAGGGATCAAACCCATGTCTCCTGTGGCACCTGCATTGCAGGTGGATTCTTTACCACTGAGTCGCTGGGAAAGCCTCACACTTAGAGCTTTGCTGCTACTGCTGCTAAGTCGCTTCAGTCGTATCCGACTCTGTGCAACCCCATAGACGGCAGCCCATCAGGCTCCCCCGTCCCTGGGATTCTCCAGGCAAGAACACTGGAGTGGGTTGCCATTTCCTTCTCCAATGCAGGAAAATGAAAAGTGAAAGTGAAGTCGCTCAATCGTGTCTAACTCTAGCGACCCCATGGACTGCAGCCTACCAGGCTCCTCCATCCATGGGATTTTCCAGGCAAGAGTACTGGAGTGGGTTGCCATTGCCTGCTCTGACTTAGAGCTTTAGATATGTGTAAATACTAATACCCTCCATGACTCCTGTGTCAAAATTCTGATTCATCTTCTCATTTTAATTAGTGTATCCAGAATACCACCTGAGGCTTTGCCTACTAAACTCGGAAATGAAAACTACTACTTCTTCAGTTCTTCAGGCCATTGTATTCTTCAGGTTCCCTTGTATTTAACAGAAAAAAAAAAAAAAAAACTTCTCAAAGTATGTGGCATAACCAATTAGGACTCTTTGTGGCTACAAATGACAGAATCCTAACACAAAGTGGCTTATGCAAAAAGTAGAATTCATTGCTCATGCAAATCTGTCGATATGTGTTTATCAGGTATACCAAGTTCAGTTATCCAGGTGGGAGACATAGAGCGAAAAGCTCTCCTCATTGTTCTGGCCTGGAGTTGACTATAGGTGCCTGCTCTTCTTGCTTAATAGTCTGCAACTATACAAAGGACCTATCACCTCCCATGTTCCAGTTCCCTCTTCTTTTACCTATACTCAAGCAAAACACAGTTGTCCCCTGAACAACAAAGGTTTAGGTGCACCGCATTATCCAAGTAAAACTTATATAACTCCATTATCCGCAGTTCGTACATATCCCCAGTTCCACGTTTGAGGATTCAACCAACCTCAGATGGAATGGAACTGTAGTGTTTACTCTTGAAAAAAATCTACATATAAGAGGATCCATGAAGTTCAAACCCATACTGTTCAAGGGTCAATTGCATACAACCACTAGAGTTTCAGCAGTTCTTTATTCAGTGGTTCAACAGAACAGTGCCAATTGTAGAGAACCAGGGAGTAAAGGCTATAGGATTAACCACTGAGCATCCAACCACTTCATTTCTTTCTACTACAGTCAGCCCTCCATATCTGAGAGTTCACAAGCATAGATTCAACTGGCCATGGATTGAAAATAGTTGGGAAAACACATTCCAGAAAGTTCCAAAAAGCAAAACTTGAATTTGCTGCACCAGAAACTTTTTACTTTGCATTTACATTGTATTAGGAATGATGCTAAAGCTGAAACTCCAGTACTTTGGCCACCTCATGCAAAGAGTTGACTTATTGGAGAAGACTCTGACGCTGGGAGGGATTGGGGGCAGGAGGAGAAGGGGATGACAGAGGATGAGATGGCTGGATGGCATCACCGACTCGATGGACTTGAGTTTGCGTGAACTCTGGAGGTTAGTGATAGACAGGGAGGCCTGGCGTGCTGCAATTCATGGGGTCACAAAGAGTCGAACACAACTGAGTGACTGAACTGAACTGAACTGAGGCATTATAAGTTATCTAGAGATGATTTAAAGTATATATGCTAGGATAAATGTAGGTTATATGCAAATACAATGCCATTTTATATAAGGGGCCTGAGCATCAGGGAATTTTGGTATCCATGGGGTCTTGGAACTAATCCCCAGGGGGTACCAAGGGATGGCCGTACTTGGAGTGGGGAGGCCTCTTTGCTGTCTGGGGCCTCTGGAGGAAGGAAGCCAAGTGCAGGGCTCAACTTTCTCTGCTCTCTCCCTTCTCTCCAGTAATTCCTACAGTTCCCTTTTCACCTACTGGTGTCACCAATTCTCTCCATATTCTGAAAAATTGCTTCCCCGTCTTCTTATTTCTTACAAATTATGTTGAATATAGAAGTTTTTCTCTACCAGAGTCTATTGGTTCTGCTAGAGAAGAAGTGAACATGGGTCTGTGGGAAGTAGGGGTAGAAAGAGGTGAAAACTCTACTTCTATCAGTAAAAGAGAAAGAGTTGGAAGATGATCTTCTAAAATCTAAAATCAAGGAATCGTAACAATAATTGCTAACATTTATATAACATTTGGGCTTCCCTAGTGGCTCACACAGTAAAGAATCTGCCTGCAATGTGGAAGACCTGGGTTTGATCCCTGGTTTGGGAAGATCCCCTGGAGGAGGGCATGGCAACCCACTCTATTATTCTTTTTTTTTTTAATTGGAGGCTAATTAATGTACAATATTGTAGTGGTTTTTGCCATACATTGACATGAATCAGCTATGGGTGTACATGTGTTCCCCATCCTGAACTTCCCTCCCACCTCCCTCCCCATCCCATCCCTCAGGGTCATCCCAGGGCACCAGCCCTGAGCACCCTGTATCATGCATCGAACTTGGACCAGTGATCTATTTCACATATGATAATATACATGTTTGAATGCTATTCTCTCAAATCATCCCACTCTTGTCTTCTCCGACAGAGCCCAAAAGTCTATTCTTTACATCTGTGTCTCTTTTGCTGTCTCACATATAGCCATCACATATATATAGCCATCACATATAGCCACATATAGGGTCATCATTACTGTTTTTCTAAAGTATTCTTGCCTGGAGAATGCCCATGGACAGAGGAGCCTGGCCGACTACAGTCCATGGAGTCACAAAGAGTCAGACATGACTGAACGACTTTCACATATGACATTTACTATGGACCAGGCACAGTCGTAAGTACATTATAAATATCGACTCACTTAATCCCTACAAAACGTGCATCAGAAACCCTGGGTCCTTTACTTACTAATGGTGGGATGGGCAGGAAACGCTTTACTTCACTGAACCTCTGCTGAAAATGTGGGTAATAGAAGTAGCTACCTCAAGGCTCATGGGGTTGTTGTGATGAAGAAATAATGAAATACAGCCAGCACTTGGCTGGCTCCTGTCTGGAACAGAGTAAGGACAGAACAAATCATTAGGAAAGGTAAAAGAATATCAAATATGCATTACACTGGCTGATTAATTCCCTTTTGAAATCCCCATCTCTCTTGCACAAATGATTCTTATAACTTCCTACAGATTTCCCACATTTCTCTTGGGGTACTGCTTCTCCCAGTGGTGGGGGTCGAGGGAGGGTTGGAAGAAGAAGAAGTCTTCTTAGAGACACTGATTTTCTTTGCAATCCAGCCAATTATGACATGACTTCTCTCCAATCTTTACATTTTTTCCCCAAGTCCTTCCCTTTCCTCCAAAAGACCTAAGTTTTTAAAACTCAGAAAACAGGAAAAGATTCCTTTGTCTCTGCTAGACACTATTTCCCTCTGAAGGCAAAAGCATAAAAAAGTGCCCCTGCATCCTTGAAGTGTGGTCCTTAGACCAGCAGCATTGGCATCTCCTGAGAGCTTATTAGAGATGTGTAGATCTAAAAAATAAAAAAAAATGCTAGACATGTACAGGTCTAGAGAAAAATTAAATCTATGAAATAAAAGAATATGCATTTGGGGCTCTGAAGAAAATCTAAGTATGGTCAAATCTAACTATAATCACTTAAAGTTAAATATTGATATAAGGGAGGTTATTTTGCATTAATATCTGTGCTGGTTAATTTAATGTATCACCTTGAAGAGTATCTTTGAATGTGATCCACGTTTAAATCGGTGAACTTTGAGTAAAGTAGATGGTCCTCCATACTGTCATTGTTGTTGTTCAGTCACTCAGTCGTGTCCGACTCTTTGCGACCCCATGGACTGCAGTACGCCAGACTCCCCTGTCCTTCATCATCTCCTGGAGCTTGCTCAAACTCATGTCCATTGGGTCAGCGGTGACATCAAATCATTGCATTCTCTGTCATTCCCTTCTCCTCCTGCTTTCCATCTTTCCCAAAATCAGGGTCTTTTCTAACGAATCAGCTATTCGTGTCAGGTGGCTGAAGTATTGGAGTTTCAGCTTCAGCATCAGTCCTTCCGGTGAATATTTAGAACTGATTTCCTTTAAGATTGACTGGTTTGATCTCCTTGAAGTCCAAGGGACTCTGAAGAGTCTTCTCCAACACCACAGTTCAAAAGCATCAATTCTTCGACACTTAGCCTTCTTTATGATCCAACTCTCATATCCATACATGACTACTGGAAAAACTGTAGCTTTGACTATATAGACCTTTCTTGGCAAAGTCATGACTCTGCTGTCTAGGTTGGTCATAGCTTTTCTTCCAAGGAGCGAGCATCTTTAATTTCATGGCTGCAGTCACCATTTGTGGTCATTTTGCAGCCCAAGGAAATAAAACCTATTGCTGTTTCCATTGTTTCCCCATCTATTTGCCATGAAGTGATGGGACTGGATGCCACGATCTTAGTTTTTTGAATGTTGAGTTTTAACCCAGCTTTTTCACTCTCCTCTTTCACCTTCATCAAGAGGCTCTTTAGTTCCTCTTTACTTTCTGCCATAAGGGTGGTGTCATCTGCACATCTGAGGATATTGATATTTCTCCCAGTAATCTGGATTCCAGCTTGTGCTTCATCTAGCCCAGCATTTCACATGATGTACTCTGCATATAAAGGATTTAGTGTAGTTAATGAAGCATAAGTAGATGTTTTTCTGGAATTCTCTTGCTTTTTCTGTGATCTAGTGGATGTTGGCAATTTAATCTCTGGTTCCTCTGCCTTTTCTAAATTCAGCTTAAACATCTGGAAGTTCTCAGTCCATGTACTGTTGAAGCCTAGCTTGGAGAATTTTGAGCATTACTTTGCTAGCGTGTGAAATGAGTGCAATTGTGTGGTAGTTTGAACATTCTTTGGCATTGCCTTTCTTTGGGATTGGAATGAAAACTGACGTTTTCCAGTCCTGTGGCCACTGCTGAGTTTTCCAAATTTGGTGGCATATTATTGCTAAGTTGCTTCAGTCGTGCCTGACTCTGTGCAACCCCATAGATGGCAGCCCACCAGGCTCCCCTATCCCTGGGATTCTCTAGGCAAGAACACTGGAGTGGGTTGCCATTTCCTTCTCCAGTGCATGAAAGTGAAAAGTGAAAGTGAAGTCATTCAGTCGTTAACAGCATCATCTTTTAGGATTTGAAATATCCTCATCACCTCCGCTAGCTTTGTCCATAGTGATGTTTCCTAAGGCCCTCTTGACTTCACACTCCAAGATGTCTGGCTATAGGTGAGTGATGGCACCATCGTGGTTGTCTGGGTCATGAATATCTTTTTTGTATAATTCTTCTATGTATTCTTGCCACCTCTTCTTAATATCTTCTACTTCTTATCCAATCACCTGAAGACCTGAATAGAATAAAAACACTGCCCTCCCAAGGAAGAGGGAATCCTCCAGCAGATTGAGTTTGGACTTTGCACCACTGGCTCTTCTGGTCTTGCATATGCCAGCCCACATTGTAGGCTTTTTAACTTGCTAGCCTCCATAACCATGTGAGCCAAATCCTTATAATAAATCTCTGTCCACACATGTACGGAATATATATGCATCCTATCAGCCCTGTTTCTCTGGAGAACTCTGATTAACATAATGTCTAAGTTCAGAAATAGATTCTTTGTAATAAAAAGATTTCAGGGAACCACTGAGCAAGACCACCATCTTAATGTCATGCCAGTGCATCCTCTTAAATGGCTAAGGGCACCCTGGTCTGCATTAAATGTCTACATAGATCTCATTTCTTCGGAGACTTTCTACTTTGAAAGTAAAGTGAACTGGAGGCTTGACTGATTGAGGATTGATTGATGCTTGCTGACTCTTACAATTTAATTCTGTTTATATGTGTAAACTCCTGTCATTCCACCTTATTTAATGTTGACTAAACTTTAAACGTACAATATTGGTTATTTAAAATCAAAATATTCTTCAGATTCCTTCATTGTGATTCTCAGTGCAATTTAGATTTCTCCAGCTGTGCTCTAAATCCTTTTCTCAATTGTTACAGAATATATTATAATACTTTGCACACAATAGGCAAAAAACATGTATTGGTTCACTTATTTCAGTCCAATATAAGCAAAGCTCTCCATTTATCTTCAGTCACTTGATATATACATACATATATCAGATCAGATCAGATCAGATCAGTTGCTCAGTCGTGTCCGACTCTTTGTGACCCCATGAACCGCAGCACGCCAGGCCTCCCTGTCCATCACCAGCTCCCGGAGGTCACTTCAGACTCATCCATCAAGTCAGTGATGCCATCCAGCCATCTCATCCTCTGTCGTCCCCTTCTCCTCCTGCCCTCAATCCCTCCCAGCATCAGAGTCTTCTCCAATGAGTCAACTCTTCGCATGAGGTGGCCAAAATACTGGAGTTTCAGCTTTAGCATCATTCCTTCCAAAGAAATTCCAGGATTGATCTCCTTCAGAATGGACTGGTTGGATCTTCTTGCAGTCCAAGGGACTCTCAAGAGTCTTCTCCAATACCACAGTTCAAAAGCATCAATTCTTTGGTGCTCAGCCTTCTTCACAGTCCAACTCTCACATCCATACATGACCACAGGAAAGACCATAGCCTTGACTAGGCGAACCTTTGTTGGTAAAGTAATGTCTCTGCTTTTGAATATGCTATCTAGGTTGGTCATAACTTTCCTTCCAAGGAGTAAGCGTCTTTTAATTTCATGGCTGCAGTACAGAAATCCTAAGATGACAAAAAAACAGAACAAACTTTTTTATTCTCCTACAGTGACTTTCAAATTAGTTACCTTTTAGGGTCCAAAGGCATATTTGTTGGAGGAGAACTGACTTTAGGAAATATACCAATACTTCTAAAGTTAACACAGAGAAAAGTTTGTCTCATTCATTCGTTCACCAAATATTGTTAAGTTCACAGGTTTGGTCAATGCACCTAGCTAAATGCTGAAAAGATACCACTAAAGGCTGGCCCACAATCCCTTATCTACAGCTGGGAAATTCTCAAAACTGCAATTTTCTTCTGAAATTTGTTTAACAAAATTCATTTGGCTGCAAAACTAGATCTCGGCTAATACTAGTGGTCTTTACTGTTTCCGCTCACCTTTAATGTTTAGGTATATCACTGACAAAATATTTATGTATTTGACCTCAGGGTAAAGATCCAGACCCACCAAGAGTATTTCATCTTAATGATTTATGCACCATTTTACCTTTTCAAAAGATAGGGAAGTGGGATTCTGATTCTGAAACATTTCTGACTACAAACATTTCAAATAGGGACTGCAAATCTGTTCCCAAAGAATTTATAGACCTATGCACATATGAGTCACCTGACCAGCTGTTAAATCATACTAGTGCTCAGTGTTCACTCAAGTTTTAAAATTGAAGTGCTGGGGATAGCATCAGTACTTTTTAAAACTCCTCAGGTGATTCTAATATACATCCGGATTCGAGAGTCACTGTAATTGACATACAGAGAATGACAGGATACTGATTAGGTGACTTTGGGAGTGCCTGCCAGAGTTCAGAATCCCATCCTTTCATGAGTATGCTGAAAAAAATGCAGTGTGTTGAGATGAGAGTGACCAGGAGCGTACGGGGTGGACACTATGACATAAGAAATCATGATATCAGTAAATAACTCAAGTAATTGGAAATTAGATGGAGAAGAAAAGACTTAAGCAAAATGCCTATAGAACAGTAATATCAGCCTATAGAACTTGATTTTGTTTGCATAGCTCCAGAGGATAAATCAAATTCTAATTCAATAAATATCTATCAAACACTTTTCTTTCTTTATTTACTTTTGGCTTTGCTGCGTGGGCTTTTCTCTGGTTTGGGTGAGCAGGGGCCACTCTGTAGTTGTGGTCTGTGCAAGGGCTTCTCGCTGCAGTGGCTTCTCTTGTTGTGGAGCACGGGCTCTGTGGCGTGCAGGTTTCAGTAGTTGTGGCCCCTGGGCTCGAGCACAGGCTCAATAGTTGTGGCAAACAGGCTTAGTTGCTCCAAGGTATGTGGGATCCTCCTGGATCAGGGATCAAACCTGTGTCTTCTGCATGGGCAGGCAGATTCTTTACCACTGAGCCACCAGTGAAGCCCCCAAACACTCTCTTACTTCCAAGATGTATGCCAAGGACTTTCATATATGTCTTCATTTAATTATTTGAATTCTCAGTTAATGCCAATCTTGCCACAATAAGAAGTAGATATCAGTCCTCTTTTACAAGTGAAGTGAACAGAAGCAGAGTGTTTTGCCCAGGACCATAAAACAATTAGCGAATGGAGTCATGATTCAAAACTAGTTTTTTCCAGACCCTACATTTACTGTTGTTTCTACAACTCCCTTCAAGAGTGAAAGACACAAGAAGGCAGATTTGAGGGCTTTTAAAAAAGAAAATTTTTTCTGATCATTAGGATGTACCTGGGAAGGGCATGGTCAGTCATGGGATATAGCAAATTCTCCATTACTGGGGGTAATCACATAGAAGCTTAGTCACTATTTAGCGAGAATATTGTAGAAGAGTTTTGACATCAGATAAGACATTAGATGACATATTTTGAGGCTCTCCCAGCTCTGAAATCCTTAAATCTATGACTTTAAATACACAAGTAGAATGTTAAATAACAAAGCAAGCCAGCATACAACTAGGACCCAAACATATGAATGATATAGGAGTTTCACAAACAGGCAAGGGTTCTGGTAACAGTGTGCCCAGAAACGACCTCCTGGAGGTGCCTTAAAGCAGTGGTCCCCAAACTTTTTGGTACCAGGGACTGGTTTCATGGAAGACAATTTTTCCATGGATCAGGATGGAAGGATAGTTTCCGGGTAATTCAAGCACATTACATTTATTGTGCACTTTATTTCTATTGTTATTATATCAGCTCCACCTCAGATCATCGGGCATTAGATACCAGAGGTTGGGGACACCTGTCTTAAAGAATGGTTTGGGTGTGGGCAGGACATTTCCTGAGGAGGGAAGAGCACATACAGAAGCATGGAGGCAAGGAGATGCATTAATTATTTCAGCCTATCTTGGGTAGAAAGCTCACATATAGGGGATAAGATTGAGCAACAAGATTAGAAAAACAGAATTGGCTTCAGGCATGCTCAGCCACTTCAGTCATGTCTGACTCTTTGTGACCCCATGGACTATAGTCTGCCAGGCTCCTCTTGTCCATGGGATTCTCCAGGCAAGAATACTGGAGTGGGTTGCCATGTCCTCCTCCAGGGGATCTTGACGACCCAGTGATAAAACCTGCATCTCCTGCAGTGTGGGCAGATTCTTTACTGCTGAGCCACGGGGAAAGCACAGTAGCTCTGAAGGTGTTTTTTGGGGTTTGTTTTTCCCCTAAGAGTGGACAGTCTTTAGAATTTTTTTGTCCAAGGGGTCATATAAATAATATATATATTTTAAAAAGACAAGAACAGTAAATGAAGACAGCTATAATTATACAGGGCCCAAATTGGTCAGCAGCAAGAATATTAAAAAGAAAAAGACAAGAAAAATCATCAGAACATTTACATGAATTTTAAATGGGTCAAAAATGTACTTGGAAAAATGAAACTATGACTGTACTAGAAGAAAATTTAGGTAACCTCTTTTATAGTCTTGAGATGAAGAAAAATTTTCTAAGCATGATTCCAAAGTAAGAAATAAAGGAAAATATTGACATTTTTTATTACATAAAACTTAATATTTCTGGTAGTATAAAACACAGCATAGGTTAAAAAACAATTGATAACCTGGAAAAATATTAGCAATTTGTATATAACATTACTAGGATTTAATATCCAGATAATATCCTTAATAAAAGTTTTTAAAAGACTGCTTTTAAAGAGATGAGCAATCCAAAATAGAGAATATTTAAAGTACATGAATAGGTAATTCACAAAATAAGGGGTATATTCAAAACATTGAATGAAATCTAGAAGAAAGGCAATTCGATAGTTCAGTTCAGTTCAGTCACTCAGTAGTGTCCAACTCTTTGTGAGCCCATGAACCGCAGCACTCCAGGCCTCCTCGTCCATCACCAACTCCTGAAGTTTACCCAAACTCATGTCCATTGAGTCGGTGATGCCAACCAACCATCTCATCCTCTGTCGTCCCCTTCTCCTCCTGCCCTCAATCTTTCCCAGCATTAAGAGTCTTTTCAAATGAGTCAGCTCTTCACATCAGGTGGCCAAAGTATTGGTGTTTCAGCTTCAACATCAGTCCTTCCAATGAACATCCAGGACTGATCTCCTTTATGATGGACTGGTTGGATCTCCTTGCAGTCCAAGGGACTCTCAAGAGTCTTCCAACACCACAGTTCAAAAGCATCAACTCTTCCGCTCTCAGCTTTCTTTATAGTCTAACTCTCACATCCATACATGACTACTGGAAAAACCATAGCCCTGACTAGACAGACCTTTGTTGACAAAGTAATGTCTCTGTTTTTTAATATGCTGTCTAGGTTGGTCACAACTTTCCTTCCAAGGAGTAAGTGTCTTTTAATTTCATGGCTGCAGTCACCATCAGCAGTGATTTTGGAGCCCAAAAAAGTAAAATCAGCCACTGTTTCCACTGTTTCCCCACCTATTTGCCATGAAGTGGCAATTCAATAAACCATTGGTAAAAGCAAAATTTTGCTAATTTAGCAATAAGAAAAAATAAGAAAATCTGTACATTTTTATCCCAATAACTTTACTTCTAATAATTTAGCCTAAATAAATAATCAGGTAGGGACTTCTCTGGTGGCATAGTGGATAAGAATCCACCTGCCAAACAGGGGACATGAATTTGATTCCTGGTCTGGGAAGATTCCACATGCCACAGAGCAAATAAACCCGTGTACCACAACCACTGAAGCCCACGCACCCTAGAGCCTGTGCACCACAACAGGAGAAGTCACTGCAATGAGAAGCCTGCTCACCACAAGAAAGAGTAGCCCTTGCTCGTCACAACCAGAGAAAGCCCACACAATGCAATGAGACCCAGCACAGCCAAAAATAATATAAATTGATTTTTAAAAATTATTTTAAAAAAGAAATCATCAGGTATGTGTACATGTGTAGAGATATTTGGGCCTCCTAGGTGGCTCAATGATTAAGAATCTGCCTGCCAATTCAGGAGACACAGGCTCAATCCCTGGGTAGGGAAGATCCTGTGGAGAAGGAAAAGGCAGCACACTCCAGTATTCTTGCCTGAGAAATTCCATGGACAGAATGGAGCCTGTCAGGCTATAGTCCATGAGGCTGCAGAAGAGTTGGACATGGCTTAGCAACTAAACAACAATAGAGATATTCATTGTGGTGTTGTCTGTAGTAGTAAAGAGTAGGTAAAGGTTAATATTTTATAAGAGGATATCAGTTAAATACATGAAGATATATCCATTTATTTGGATGTCGCTGCTGCTGCTAAGTTGCCTCAGTTGTGTCTGACTCTCTGCAACCCCAGAGATGACAACCCACCAGGCTCCCCTGTCCCTGGGATTCTCCAGGCAAGAACACTGGAGTGGGTTGCCATTTCCTTCTCCATATTTGGATGTTGCTGTTGCCGCTGCGGCGGCGGCTAAGTCACTTCAGTCGTGTCCGACTCTATGCGACCCAATAGATGGCAGCCCACCAGGCTCCCCTGTCCATGGGATTCTCCAGGCAAGAACACTGGAGTGGGTTGCCATTTCCTTCTCCAATGCAGGAAAGTAAAAAGTGAAAGTGAAGTCGCTCAGTCTAAGCGACCCCATGGACTGCAGCCTACAAGGCTCCTCTGTCTATGGGATTTTCCAGGCAAGAGTACTGGAGTGGGGTACCATTGCCTTCTCCACCATTAAAATTGTTTTGTAGACATAGCTTTATTAACATGAAAAGATGTACACAATTCACTAGACAGTTAACAAGTTAAGAAGACAACCTAAAAAATTATATAGTATAATCTCATTTTTTAAATACCTGGGATTTTTAAATATATGGCAAGCAGAAATGTACAGTGTCTGGAAGAATGTACATTATAATATTGAGAAAAGGTATCTCTGAATGGTGAGATGACTGATAATCTTTTACTGTCTTCTCTATACTTGCTAAAACATATGAAATCTTATATCTCAATGAACTCTTTAATGTTTATTTTACAAAGGCATAATAAAGTCATTTCTATTTAGGAGACAGGTAATGAACTAGCCTGACTTAACAACTGGATATGGGTGACAAGAGGGATAGGAGGATTAATAATAGCACTGAAGTTTGGACCCACAATTAATGTAAGAATAATACTGGAAGTGAAGAAAGGATGACAGTAAGGGAATCACTTTGAAGTTGAGAAATTGAGATTGATGTTAATCTTTGTGTCTGAGATGACATGAAAGACAAGCAGAAATATCTGGCAAGCACTCTTTCTTCATTTCTCTGACTAAAACCAAAATGATGAATGTGGGAACCACACAGGTTTCAGCCTACTCTGTGTTGAAATTAGGATTCTATCCTCAATGGATGGTTTTGAGGCAAGGAAAGGCTAAAAGTAAAGTGACATGTAAAATTGAAGGAGTGCCAAAAATCTCAGATCAAGATACGTAATATTTTATGCAGTATTTTTGAACATCAAATGCAAAGAAAATATCCACGATGAACAAAATACAAGATCAATATTACTAATTTTTTATTCCTTTTGCCCCATGTTCCAATATGCTCAGCACGAAGCTACCACTTATCTTATCCTTATTTAAACTTTTTATATTTTGTTTGGCACTGATTTTTTGCATTAATTTCCATTCCTTAAATAATAAATGAAAATATTATCTATATTCATTACTGAAGGGTATTTTTAGTGCCCCTTAAATGTTGTGCCTGAGGCAAGTGCTATGTTTTCTTTGCCCTAGTCCCAGACCTGTTTAAGAGAAATGGAGAAAATTTTACCTATGTGTATTAGTTCACTAGGGCTGTTATAACAAAGTACTACAAACTGGCTGGCTTAAATGAAGTTTGTGTCACAATTCTGAAAACTGTTAAGTCCAAGATAAAGGTGTAGGTAGGTTTGGTTCCTTTGAGGGCTGTGCTACAGAATCTGTTCCATGCCTCTCTCCTAGCCTCTGGTGGTGTCAGGAAATCTTTGGTGATCTTTGATCACCAATACTTGCTTGACCCCAATACTTGTTTTCATGGTGTTCTCCCTGTGCCTGTTTCTGCCTCAAATTTTTCCCTTTTGTAAAGACACTGGTCATACAGGTTAGGGGCCCACCCCACTCCAATATGACCTCATCTTATTTTAAGTAGTTACATCTACAATCACACTATTGTCATGTAAAGTCATATCCTTCCATACTGGAGATTTAGGACTTCAATAAATGAATTTGGGAGGGGGGACACAATTCAACCTGTAACACCATGTTTAGTAAATTTTCTATCTGCTTTAGTCTAGTATTCTTTAGAAGTCTTACCACAGTTAAGCTCAGAGTTTCTGTTCTGCATTCAGTGATGAGCAGACTTATAGCCTCTGACTTCCTTTTGACTACAAATACTATGACTATCTGACTATTAGTTCTATATCTGCATGCACGCTAAGTTGTTTCAGTCATGTCTGATTCCTTGCGACGCTATAGACTGTAGCCTGCCAGCCTCCTCTGTTTATGGGATTCTCCAGACAAGAATACTGGAGTGGGTTGCCATGCCCTCCTCCTCGGAATCTTCCTAAATCAGGGATCAAACCCATGTCTCTTACGGCTCCTGCATTGGCAGGCAGGTTCTTTACCACTAGCGCCACCTGGGAGGACCAATAAGTGACCGACAAATCATTAATATTAAGTAAATTCATTAGAAAAAATTATATTCATTCCTCCTATTTTGAAGAGAAAACACTTCATTATCATTTAATGAGTAAAAAACCCCAAGATAGATCAGAATATTCCTGACATTATGGAGGATGTCACTTAGATCTATATGTGGACTTCCCAAAATCTAGTTAAGGAAAAAAAAAAAAATATATATATATATATATATACACACACATTGCTGTTGTTATTTAGTTGCTAAGTCATGTCCGAATCTTTGTGACCCCCATGAACTACAGAAAGCCAGGTCCCCTGACCTTCACTGTCTCCCAGAGTTTGCCTAAATTCATGTCCATTCAGTCGATGATGCCATCCAACTATCCCGTCCTCTGTCACCACCTCTCCCCCTGCCCTCAATCTTTCCCAGAATCAGAATTTTTTCCAGTGAATCGGCTCTTCACATCAGGTGGACAAAGTATTGGAGCTTCAGCTTCAGCATCAATCCTTCCAATGAATATTCAGGGTTGATTTCCTTTAGGATTGACTGGTTTGATGTCTTTGCTATTCAAGGGACTCTCCAAGAGTCTTCTCCAGCACCACAATTTAAAAGCATCAATTCTTCAGTGCTCAGCCTTCTTTATGGTCCAACTCTCACATCCATACATGACTACTGGAAAAACCATAGCTTTGACAATACAGACCTTTGTCTGCAAAGTGATGTTTCTGCTTTTTAATAAGCTGTCTAGGTTTGTCATGGCTTTTCTTCCAAGGAGAAAGAGTCTTTTAATTTTGTGGCTGCAGTCACTATCCATAGTGATTTTGGAGCCCAAGAAAATAAAATCTGTCACTGTTTCCACTTTTTCCCCATCTATTTGAATGTTTATATCATATATTGCATATATTTTATATTATAAACATATATACATATTTTATATATAATGTATATAATTACATAAAAGCAATGGGGCTTCCCTGGTGGCTCAGGTGATAAAGAATCTGCCCACAAAGTGAGAGACTTGGGTTTGATTCCTGGGTCAGGAAGATCCCCTGGAGCATGGAATGGCTACCCTCTCTAGTATTCTTGCCTGGAGAATTCCATGGACAGAGGCTATACAGTCCATGGGGTTGCAAAGAGTTGGACACAGCTGAGTGACTAACAGTAACTAAAAGCAATACAGAAAGACAAAAGAGGGAGGAACGTAGACCATGGTGAGCTCAAAATATTCCCTATCTTCAGATTTCTGTTTCTTAAACTGAGTTCTAGCATTTCTACTTGGAAAAAATTCCTTTTAAAACTTAAAACACATCTGCCACTCTGACAACCTTCTGCCAACCCCTGTGTTCTCCCCAAGGAAGCAGGAATTGCTTGCTTAACCAAACTGATAAGGCTCAAAATATTCATCTGGCCACAAATAAAAAATAAGCATTCACCATGCATTTAAATGCAAAAGGTACATACAGGTGACCTCTTTGCCTTCTCTATTCTTGGGGTTAAGTGTGTAAATAGGCCTAGAATTGCCACCAAGGAAAACAGGTCCTTCCAGCTCTTAGGGAACTGGTTGTTGCTTCTTACTGTGGTAACTTGTGGCTTCCCAGAGAGTGGTGACATGCCAAGGTAATAGATTGGGTTTGGGAGCAACAGGTAGGAGGCACTGTTTAGGCTTCCATGAATGTTCTTTAAACACTAATAAATTGGAATGTGTCCAGAGGTACAATGGTAACCCTTTGGGAAACACTGACCTAGGCTGTGTGTATCAGGTATTAATAAATGACCCTGGACAACCTGTCCTTCACCTTGTCCTCTCCTCTTGTTGAAAGATGAACTGTAAGTCAAGGAAGCAGCCATAGGTGAGGCAGGCGTTGATTCTGATGGCTAATCTGATATGAACATTCAGCCTATAAAAATGCATCTTATTTGCACCCACAAAGCTCAGCAGGAGGAGCTTCTTTCCTCACTTCTTTGCAGGCCATAGCCCTTTTAAAAACTCTTTTCCTACCCCCCTACCCTGCCCAGCGATGGCTCAGCGGGTTAAGAATCCATCTGCTATGCAGGAGACACAGGAGGTGTGGGTTCCTTCTCCACAAGTCAGGAAGATCCCCTGGAGGAGGAAATGGCAACCCACTCCAGTATTCTTGCCTGGAGAATCCCATGGACAGAGGAGCCTGGCGGGCTACAGTCCATGGGGTCACAAAGAGTCGGACACGACTGAGTGACCAAGACTTTCACTTTCCCTACCAAGGCTCTCGGTGTTCCTCATGACTTGATATAACATCTGATTAACAAAACAGATGGAGCAGAGAAGGGGACACATTGCCTGATCCACCCCAGGCCTCACACCCTTCACCCCACCCCAAGGACTGCCCACTTCCTAGAACTAATTAGAAAAAGTACAATCAATAATGCATTAGCCAGTCTTTTGAAATTCCTCTTGGGTCAGCAGGCATGGGCCCTGCTGAATTTTACACTGGAGAAATTAACCAATTCTTGATTTTATTTCAAAGGTCAGAGTAATAGGGAACATACTTCTTTCATTTCCAAGAAATTCATTTTAAAATTGGCATCTCACACATAATAATATCACTTACAATAAGTCTGGAGCTAAAGTAAAAAGAACTTTTCTCCCTAATCATCCTATCAATCTTTGAAAATCTTTAGGTATTAACTGTATTTAATATTTCCCTCCCAACAACAATGTCACATGTGATTCTGATAAAATATCATTTAAGTATGTATGAATCTGAAGTATTAAAATTTTAAAAGTGAGCGATAAACAAAAGTACATCAAGATACTAGTATAATTATATTCATTGTTGAATTTTTGAAATGGCAAACTCCTGGAATGGACAAAAATATCTATTGATGGGAGTCTAAATAAATGAATCACAGAACATCCACAAAATAGTACATTCTGCCATTTGCTTTTTTATTTTTAATGAAATTTTATATCTGGAGGTCTTTAAGCCATAAAAAGAACTAGGTAAATTTGTGTGTGTTTTCCTGGGAAAATCTCTGAGACATATAATTTTTTTAAATGATAGCATGATCCCATTGGTGTAACTTTCTTAGAGTGTGTGTGTGTGTGTGTCTGTGTCTGTTCCTCTGTATGAAAGGTAGAGTCATTCATTCAATAAAATATGTATTATGCCCTGTTATGGACCAGGCACTGGGATTTTTTTTTTTTTTTTTAAGATATTACGGAAACAAAGAGGACCAAGACAAAGTTCTTATTCTTAAGAAGCTTATTTGTGAATGGAATAGAAAAACAGTAAGGAAGAAATAAATAAATAAGATACAATAAATAAATAAGATACTTTTAAATAAATAAATAAGATACTTTTTTATTTCCTAAGGACAAACTGCATAAGATAGGCTGAGGCAACACCTGAAAGCCAGAATAGATCAGGGGAGTCTTTCAGGCAGAAAAACCTTCTGATGCAAGACCCTCAGACAGAACAAAGCCAGTGAGGTGAAACAGGGCTAAAGAAGATGGTAGAAATAATTGAAGAAGCAGGCAAAGCCAGATCAAGAAGAATCTTCTAGCTCACTTAAAGGAGTTTACATCTTATTCTATATGCAGTAGGAAACCAAGAAGCTGGGATTGAGCTGGGCTTGAGTGATGAGGGAGATGATCCAAGATGAATTACAAACCTTAAAAATTGCATAAGCATTCCCCATGCCAGTCCTTAGGATGCATTATAGGCATCCAAAATGTAGGCAGAAACTTTTCTCCACTGTTTTTTTAACTATGTACAAATAATATTTGAAATGTTTAATGAAAAAATGGGTTAATAATGTAAGGTGGTAAATCAACACTGAGAATATTTTCTGTTTTTTTGGTTTAATGTGCAATACTTTTTTCTAAGCATCAGTCTTCATCAGACTGTGAGCAAGGACAATGTCATACTTGCATTAACTAGGACCTCCAAACTTCTTCACTCCCCACCAATTAAGGGAAAAAAATTACTTTTTATTTTTTAATATAAATTTATTTATTTTGATTGGAGATTAATTACTTTACAATATTGTATTGGTTTGGGAAAAAAATTACTTTTTAAGTTCAGCCAGTTCAAACCAATTATTTAACCTCTTTAGATCTTAGCTTGGGCTTCTTTAAAGAGAGAAATGATGTCTAACTCAGATTTAATGAGTTAATGCAGGAAGAACTTAAAGTTAGGTGCATATTGGAACTACCCAGAAAGTTAGTACAGGTTACAGAGGATCACTGCCATAGGATAAGATCTGAATATCTGGATTTTATTCAAAGTTTCCAGGTGATTGATATGCACCCAAGCTTGAGAACCAGCAAGTTAACATATGTGCCTAATCTAGTGCAATTCCTGGCATAGCAAACCCTAATAAAAAAATGTTTGTTCCTCACTCTTCTTTCTTCTGTCTGAACTACAGAGTAGCTGGTTTCCCTTCTAACATCTGTCTCACCAACTCTTCAGTGAAACTAACAAAATGAAAACTAAGAGAGATAAAATGTATGACCCTTGTTGTTGTTCAGTTGCTAAGTTGTGTCTGACTATTTGGGACCCATGGACTGCAGCATGCCAAGCTCCCCTGTCTTTCACTGTCTCCCAGAGTTTGCTCAGATTCATGTCCATTGAATTGGTATGCTATCTAACCATCTCATCCCCTGCTCCCCCTTCTCCTTTGACCTCAATCTTTCCCAGCATCAGGGTATTTTCCAGTGAATCGGCTCTTCACATCAGGTGGCCAAAGTTCTGGAGCTTCAGCTTCAGCATCAGTCTTTCTAATGAATATTCAGGGTTGATTTCCTTTAGGGTTGACTAGTTTGATCTCCTTGCAGTCCAAGGGACTCTCATGAATCTTCTCCAGCACAATTTGAAAGCATCAATTATTCAGTTCTTAGCCTCCTTTATGGTCCAGCTCTCACATCTGTACATGACTACTGGAAAAATCTGAGCCACCAGGGACGCCCAGATTTGACTAGAAGGACCTTTGTTGACAAAGCAATGTCTGCTTTTTAATATACTGTCTAGGTTTGTCATAGCTTTCCTTCTGGGGAGCAAGTATCTTTTAATTTCATGTCTGTAGCCGCACTGTCTGCAATGATTTGTACTATTCTGCACAAATAATAAAAGTCCTGTGTGCAAATGTTAAGTTTTATGTGCCCTGCAATTACAGACACTTTTTTGGCCACTTTAAAGAATTTGCATAGGCATGAGATGGGTGGGAATAGTGTGGGACCTGTCCCTCTCAATGAGTGACAGTTGATGGTAATGATTTGCTCCAGCCCCCTGAGCCTCCCCAACATGAGAGAGTGATTCATTGCAACCAGACTCATCCACACTGTTGGTAATATCTCCAGACACCACTGACTGACTCAGCCTCCCTGGAAGTAAAGGTCAGGCACTGACAAGGCTGCAGCTGTGCCCACCATAATTGGAGCCACTGAAGTTCCTGTCCACAATCTCACCTCAGAAGAGCTGCATGAACTCTGGGTCTCCCAGTGGAGGGGCCAAAGAAACGCAACTCAAGACTATGGAGGAGGTTACTTCTTCTGAGAGATAAGACAGAAAAAGAAGCCAGCAGATAAAGGAGACTTGCTCTTCTGGGTCCTCTCCCTACTCTCCTATCCATGTTGTACCCCTATTCCTCAATCTGTATCCCCATATCAAATTGATACTTCCATGAATCAGTCCCTAAGGCCATTGTAAGGCCCCCAAACACATAGCAACTAAAAGTGAGATGTTCAAACTAGGCAACTGACCTCACTTCTCTTCATAAAATTGATGGACAAGGAGGACCCCCTACTCCCATCTCAGGAAGAACCAGACATATGAATGGGAAGACAGAGGAATTTCCCAGAAAACAGAAACACTGTCCACTAGACTGACAGAACTTTCACGACACCACAGAGTCCTTGCCACTCCCACTCACCAGAGTCTGAATGCATGCTGTGCACCAATGACAGCCAGACATTTTTACTCTATCCCTTTTAAAATGGAAATTTCTTTTGCAATTTTTCCTGCTAAAGTTTAATTACTGCATATGGTTGTGTTGAAAACCAATAACTTATATTTAAGTTTTTACATCATTTGACACTGGGGAAACACAAGGAGTCCAGATGGAAAGGAACGAACATCACTCAGAGACCATAGACTTTAAAGAAGACTTTACATAACTATAAAGAGGGTTATATAAGTGGAAAGAAAAACGTGATATTGAGTACCAAAGAGATGGACTATGAAAATCCACTTCTGCTAGCATGATGAGTATACCCTTGGCTTCTGCACGCCTGATTTCAATAGCTATTATTGCTTTTTGTATCTTTTTTTTTTCCTTTAGCATTTTCTAGTCTGAGAGGTGTAAAGTGGTACGTTGATGTTAATATAGTTTGTATTTTTTTGACTACTAGCACATTGGAGCATCTTGTGATATATTTATTGGTTGTTTGGATTTGCTGTTGTGAATTGCATAATCATACTCTTGTTTGTTTTTCTGTTGAGTTGTATGTCTTCTTTGTCAGATTGTAAGAGCTCTCTGTGTATTATAGTTATTAACCCTTGCTAAATCCATCATTTGCTTTGCAAATATTTGTTCCAAATTTAATGACTGTCTACAAGCATTGTTTGTACTTTATTTTGCATAAAAACTTTAGTATTTATGTGCTCAGAGATGTCAATTTTTAAATTGATGCTAGAAAAAAATTTATCATAAAAATTTTAAAAATAGATGCTAGGCTTATTATTAGTTTATCATCACCATTAAGGTCTTTCTTCCCCCATAGACTGTATGCCTTGTCCCTTAGATTTTTTTCTAAAATCCTTAACATTTTAATTTTTATAATTAAGTCTTTGAACTGAAATTTACTTTTGTATATAAGAAACATAGGAATCCAATTTTATTTTCTTATAGATGAACAACAAGTTGTACCAGCACCAATTGTTAAATAGTTTTCTCCATGAATTAAAATATTCTCTTCATGTGTTAAATGTTGATGTTCCCTGTATGTCTGAATGAACAATTTGTCTACTCCTGAGTAGTGACATTGTAGAGGCAACTACCTTTCCCCACCTCATGTAACTTGCTTTGGCCTAAAGAAGGGGACAGAAGTGACAGATGCTAGTTTTAAGCCTAGGTCTCAATATGCCTTGCATATTCCTGCTTGTTCTCTTGCACCTTTCACATAGCCATGAAAAGGGCTTTCTATAGCTTTTTCTCTATGGCCACTGCCCCTTCAACTTAGAGACAGACCTTAAAGCAAAGCCACTCAGACAAGTTCAGACAAGAAATATGGGTGAAATACCTGTCAGGGTGGTCCATGCCAAGATCCTGTTTATCATTCCCATTGCGCTCTTGCTGTCTCTGCTGTGACTTATACTATGTACATCAAATACAACCAACCAAGACTGCCATTTTGACCACAGAAGATTGGACCAGTTATTCTTATCTATGCTGAAAGCATATATAGATACCTGAACATTAGGAAGAGCTAATCCTTTGAGAAGCTTAGAATAAAACTGCCCAATAGAGATACCCTGTATCAAATTGTAACAAATCAATAAACTTCATTCCTCTTGGTAAGGATGAAGTCATATGTACACAGAAAAGGGTCAGTATACCATTGAGCGATAAACAATTGCTCCACTACTCCACATAGTTTGCTTCCCTGCCAGTTTTGGAAGTGTTGGCTGTTCTCTTGGGTTTAGCCTATGAATGTCAACAAATTTGTACTTTCTAGCCTTTTATTTTCCAACAACAAAATAATAGCTGGTATATTTTAGTATTTACCAAGCAACAAAAATAATACCAAAGAATACCCTATATTTAACATATATATGTCCTTTTGTTAAATCCTAATAAATTAATCTGTGAGGTAGTTAGTATTCTTGTTTTCTTTTTACAGGTGAGGAAACTGAGGTTGAGAGAAGTAAAACAACTAGTAAAATAACCAGTTCATTGTCATATAGCATGGAAGTAGAACTGAGATACAAAATCAGACCTGTCTAGCTCCCAGGATAGTCTATAGCAATGGTTTTCAAAGTGTGGTCCTCAGATTAGCACATCAGCACCACCTGGAAACTTCTTAGAAATTCTTGGGTCCTACCCAGACCTACAGAATCAGAAACTCTGAGAAAGGGACCAAAAGTCCACATTTTAACAAGCTCTCTTCATCAGGATTTTGATGCCTGCTTAAGTTTCAGAACCACTGCCTTAGACCATACTACCTCTACAAAATAATTTTAACAGCAGAAATAAATTCTGTGAGCAGAAATGATCTGAAAGTCTTCCTGAAGACTATAAGCTGAGCTTTAGAGGATGAAGAGAATGAAAGTATAAAAAGGAGATGGCAAAAATTAAACATACTCTAACCAAATGGACTTCCCTGATGGCTCAGATGGTAAAGGGTCTGCCTGCAATGCAGGAGACCTGGGTTCGATTCCTCGGTCAGGAAGATACTCTGGAGAAGGCAATGGCCCTCCACTCCAGTACTCTTGCCTGGAAAATCCCATGGACAGAGGAGCCTGGTAGGCTACAGTCCATGGGGTCACAAAGAGTCAGACACAACTGAGCAACTTCACTTTCACTTTCAACCAAATGACCCAGTAATTGCATCCTTCGTTATTTACCCAAAGCAGTTGAAAACTTATATACATACAAAATGTAGCACATGGATATTTACAGCAGGTTTATCCAGAATTGCAAAATCTTGGAAGCAACCAAGATGTCCTATAGTAGATGAATGGATAAATAAACTGTGGTATATCTACACAGTGGAATGTTATTCAGTGCAAAAAAAGAAGTGAGCTACTAAGTCATAAAGAAAAATCGAGGAAATCTGCTGTTGTTGTTCAGTCCGTCACTAAGTCACATGCAACTCTTTGTGACCCCATGGACTGCAGCATGCCATGTTCCTCTGTTCTCCATTATCTCCCAGAGTTTGCTCAAATTCATGTCCATTGAGCCAGTGATGCCATCTAACCATCTCATCCTCTGCTCCCCCTTCTCTTTTTGCCTTCAGTCTTTTCCAGCATCAAGGTTTATTTCAGCAAGTCAGCTCTACGCATCAGGTGGCCAAAGTCTTATAGTTTCAGCTTCAGCATCCATACTTCCAATGAATATTCAGGATTGATTTTCTTTAGGGTTGACTGGTTTGATCTCCTTGCAGTCCAAGGGACTCTCAAGAGTCTTCTCCAGCACTACCATTCAAAGACATCAATTCTTTAATTCTCAACTTACTTTATGGTCCAACTCTCGTATCTGTACATGACTACTGGAAAAATCATAGCTTTAACTATGTGCCAATGGAAGTTTAGCAATTGTAACAAAGGTACCACTCTGGTGAAGGATGTTGATATGGTATAAATTACACACATATGGGAGTAGAAAGTATATGGGAAATCCCCATACCTTCCTCTCAATTTTGCTGTGTATCTAAAACTGCTTCTTTAAAAATTGCCTTAAATAAATAAAAAATATAATACTAAATAGAAAAAAAGTACTTTGCCTGGGAAGGTTGAAAGTCAAAAAAGTGATTATGTGGATGGAAAGACCAAGACCAGCTTTCATGCAGGAGGTAATCATTAAAAGAAGCTATAAAGAACAGTTAGAATTTGAACAAAGAGCGAAGGACAGGACTTTCTATCTTGAGATTTTCAACCTTAGCACTAGGAATGTTTTGAAAAAGATCATTCTTTGTCATGGTGTCTGTCTTGTGCATTGTAGAATGTTTAGTGGCATCCCTAGCCTCTATCCACTAGACACCAGTGGCATCCTCCAGTTGGGCCAACCAGAAAGTCTCCAGATACTGCCAAATATCCCTGGCAATAAGAGGAGGGAAAGAGCAATGTCACGCGTGGTTCAGTTCAGTTCAGTTCAGTCACTCAGTCCTGTCCGACTCTTTGTGACCCCATGAATTGCAGCACGCCAGGCCTCCCTGTCCATCACCAACTCCTGGAGTTCACTCAGACTCACGTCCCTCGAGTCAGTGATGCCATCCAGCCGTCTCATCCTCTGTCTTCCCCTTCTCCTCCTGCCCCCAATCCCTCCCAGCATCAGAGTCTTTTCCAACGAGTCAACTCTTCGCATGAGGTGGCCAAAGGACTGGAGTTTCAGCTTTAGCATCATTCCTTCCAAAGAAATCCCAAGGCTGATCTCCTTCAGAATGCATAGTTAAGAACCAGATAAAGAGCCAGGTGAAAGGAATAGCAGTTGGAAAGGCAAGGAGACAAATAACACAAAGCATGAGAATGGTTCAGTAAAAATACAGTGTTGCAAAAATTATTCATTATGAAAGTTCAAAGCTGGAGTGTAATAAAGTAATGAATGGTGGGGCTAGAAAAGTCTTCTGGGACCACAAGTTTTCATGGAAAGTGAAAGTGTTAGTCACTCAGTTGAGTCCAATTCTTTGTGACCCCATGGACAGTAGCCTGTCAGGCTCCTTTGTCTAAGGAATTTTCCAGGCAAGAATACTGGAGTGGGCAGCCATTCCCTTCTCCAGCAGATCTTCTCAACTCAGGGATTGACCTGGGTCAATCACATAAAGGCAAATTCTTTACCATCTGAGCCACCAAGGAAGTCTCACAAGGCGTCATACTTTCAACTTAAAAGTTTGGAGTATACCCTGTAAACAAAGGGGAAATACCAAAGGTCTTTGATCTAGAAATAACAGCTTAAAAGCACTAAGATTTGTGGATAATGCTGTTTAGAAAGAATTAAAATGATTGCTCAATGTCCTTCTTTGGGGAAAGGATTTTAAAGGACTGCAACATAGATAAACCATTAACATTCAATATTTTCTTCTTCAGAAGATATAGAGGCTGTAGCCTGTTTAAAAGACCAGAGGCCCAGAGAAGAACCAGATGGAGGCTCACTGAGCTGAATCTCAGGAGGGCATCCAATTTGTGTCTAGGCTAGAGTTAGAATCATGGAGATGCAGAAGGAAACCCCGACCTTCCTTGTGCCCACACCCTGTGGCCAAAAGTGGAACCTTCCCCCTAACGCGCCTGCCTATGGAGCAGGTATTGGAGGCTGCACTGTACCTGTTTGATGAGATGTTCTTACTCCAGGCTTCTCACCTGAGTGGCCATTGCTGGGCTGGCCGCCTCAGGCTTTTCAAGGCTACTTTGTGCCGCCCCCAAGGACTCTGCTTCACTGGAGTCCAGACGGAGGCCAAAGTGGCTAACCTCACTTGGGTAGGAGACAGAGGTATCCTAGTGGCTTCTGATCCAGGTGCTGTTGAATTGTGGGAGCTAGATGAGAATGAGACACTCGTTGACAACAAGTTCTGCAAATATAAGCACAATGACATTGTGTCTACAGTCAGTGTCCTGAGCTCTGGCACATAAGCTGTGAGCTGGTAGCAAAGACTTCTGGATCAAAGTTTGAGACCTTGCTCGGCAGATGGTTTGAAATTCCTACCGAGCTCATTCTGGGCAGGCCACCTGTGTCGCTGCCTTTCTCACAAGGATCTTGTGTCTCTTTCATGTGGCGAGGACAATAGAATCTTATTGGAGGATATGTGCTGTCCCAAGCCAGCCTCACAGATGGGCCACGGTGCCTCTGGCTACCTTCTTGCCTCCCCAGCTTTGCATCCTCAGCAGACTGAAGTCTTTGGTTGTGAGAATGGGACTGTACCCACCGTGGACACCAAGAGTGCAAGCTGTTCCCTCAGCTCGGTGGTGCAGTTCTAGTGGGTCACTAGGCCAGTGTTCTCTCCACACAGTGCTCCTCTCCTGGCCTCTGTCAGCGACAACTACTCATTTGCTGTACTGGACTTAGACCTTTCGAAGGTCTAGAAGCCAAGCCCACAGAAACTTTGTGAGAGATGCTACTTGGTCCGCACTGAATCACTCTCTTCTTACTACAGCAGGCTGGGACCGTGAGGTCCTCCACCATGTCATGCCCATAGGACCTCTCCCAGAGCCTAGAGCTAAGACTGTTGCTGAGTAGACTGGATTTCAGACAAAAAGCAAATCCCCCGAGAGTATCCACTCCCTTTGCTCCTGCCCTCTCATTGTGTGAGACAACACAGGAGCCTTATACAGTGTGTCAGTACACCAGATCTGTGCAGTTAGTAGGCATTGTCTCTCAGGCTGGGGGAGGCTGGATTCTAAAGTCCTATGGTCAGGGAAGAACAATTTCCTTGAACATGAAAAAAAGAAATATTTTCTACATCAGCTAGAGGATGGTGAATGTTTTTTGGACAAAAGTTTATGGAATTCTCCAGGAATGCATACTTCGCTTCTCCAAGGAATCTTCCCAACCCAGGGCTCGAACCTGGGTCTCCTGCATTGCAGGCAGATTCTTTCCCATCTGAGCCACCAGGGAAACCCCATATAAAATATTTCATACTAAAACCTTTTTCTTAAAAAGCTCTTAATTTTTAAGTTTTTAAAAAGGGAGATTTTTAACATTGACTATTGTTTTTTTCTATCATACTGTAAGCTCTGAAGAAAGTGACGATTCTCAGCTCAGAACTGACACAAACGGGTGTTGCTGCTGCTGCTGCTGCGCTTAGTTGTTCAGTCATGTCCAACTCTTTGCGACCCCATGAACTATAGCCCGCCAGGCTCCTCTGTCCATGGGATTCTCCATACAAGAATACTGGAGTGGGTTGCCATGCCCTCCTCCAGGAGATTTTCCTGACCCAGGGATCGAACTCAGGTCTCCCGCATTGCAAGCAGATTCTTTACTGTCCAAGCTGCCAGGAAGGCCCAAGAATATTGGAGTGGGTAACCTCTCCCTTCTCCAGGGGATTTTCCCAACCTAGGAATTGAAACGGGGTCTCCTGCATTGCAGGTGGATTCAATGAACAAAGCTTTTGACAAACGATAATGAAATATACATCTTGTTCTAAGATGTAAGTGAAATTGACTTTTGCACTTCTGCATTACCTATGTCCAGTGATTATACTTTAATTTTCTGGTCTTTAGAGTCTATCTCTGGACCCATAAACCCCTCAGCACAAAATATTCATGACCTCATTTCACATGGCTCCCAACATAATATCACGTGCTGCTGTAACACTGTGATAATAATATGGTAATTAATGCTCAATTAGCTTTAGCAGCAAGTGAATTATTCTTTGAGAAGATGAAAGAGGGCAGTCCAGAATTAGTTTTGTTAAACTAAAAACTTTTAAGAATTGGGGAAATTTTAAATCACAAGAAAAAGAATAATAATATATTTCATAGGACATGAGATATTAAAATCTGAAGTAGACACAAATTTACTAAGTAGAAGATTATAAGTGGAATTCCCATTCTAATTCACATGATGCAAAAATGTTAGGATTATTAGTTCTATTAGTTATAGTCCTATTGGAGCAGATCATATGATCAGATCATAAGCAATAATGCCCTTTCTGTGATTTTGATAAGCGCATCTTTAGTTATGCATTAATACATATATAATAATACAAATTTGAATTTATAGAGCTCCTCTAAAAAAATCACATGTCCTGAAAAATTATATTCAAAGTGATCCTAATGAAAATAGGTTTTTCCACTGTGAAAGAATTTCCTCCTCTCTCTAAAGTAACTGGGGAATGAACGGTAACAATCGAACAGAAGGCAGACAAGGCATGTCTAAACCAAATGTAAATATGTTGTCTTAAATATTTTACATACCTTTTGAAAGTCAGAAGAGACTTCTTTAGGAAGATGATTATTTTAATTAACATATAAATATGCGTCATGACTTATGCATGCATGCTAAGTCACTTCAGTCCTGTCTGACTCTTGGCGACCCCATAACCTGCCAGCTCCTTTGTCCATGGGATTCTCCCAGCAAGAATACTGGAGTGGGTTGCCATGCCCTTCTGCAGGGGATCTTCCTGAATTAGGGATCAAACCTGTGTCTCTTATGTCTCCTTCACTGGCAGGCAGGTTCTTTACCACCAGCAACACCTGGGAAGCCCATGACTTCTTATAGTAGCGTTTAAAGGGGGATCTAATTTGATTGAATCCAAACTAGAAAAGAAATAGTTCAAAAGTAAGACGAATAAACAAAATGAAAGGACAGAAACAAATATCTATGAAATTTGAGATGCTTTGAGTCAGCATTTGAAGGTTGTATTAGCCCATGACTTAAAATAGAGAAGTCCTGGGCAGAGCAAATAAGAAATGCACTGATCCAAGCAGTCAAGGTTTGCAATCTTTTCATTTTGAGTGTGGGCTGGATTAGCAGCTTCCTCTTAACAAACAGTATGACAAAAAGTGATGGCTTATTACTGAGGATAGGTTCCATAAAGACCACGGCTTCTGTCTTTGATGTCCTCTCTCGCTCTCTCACCCATTCATTCTGAGAGAAGTCAGGGGTCATGTGAAGAGCAGCCTTCTGAAGAGACATAGCAAGGAACTGTAGATACATAGCACAGAATTCATTAACAGCTAGCAAAGAACAGAAGGCCTCAGCCCAACACCCTAAGAGGAACTGAACAAACTCAGAAGTGCTTGTTTCCCCAGTTGAGCCTCACATGAGACTGTGGTCTCATCTGATAGCTTAACTGAAAGTTCACGGGACTAAGGACCAGAGGTATCTAACATCTGGCTCACAGAAAATGTGAGATAATAGATATTTGCTATTTTAAGCTACTAAGTTTTAGGGATAATTTTTTAAGCAGTGATAGATAACTAAAATCAAGGGTGGTTTGAAGCCCTGCAAAGAAGCTAAAATAGAACTCATATCTACAGCTTGGAACTGGCTCCATGGTAAAAAGAATATATTTTCAAAATGTGCAGTGGAGCGAATTGATTCTTGGTCAAGAGATAAGATCCTGAGACCAAGGTGTAATGATGGCAGAGGAAACTGGAAAAGATTCCTGGTTTCTAAATAAATTCGTCTCAACTAACCCAGTTAGGTAAGAATTTACTTTTAATTTTGCTTAAAATATATGTCATTAAATCTCTTTGTAAAATTGAAACATCTAGTTGTACCTTGGAATGAACTATTATGGACTATTAATAAAAAGCAGAGAGAGCAATGGGGAGCTACCAGAAGAAGAGAAAAACCAAGGGGACGTCTGTTCCAAAGAGCTTAGCCTTTGAAAAAGTTCACTTCTTGGGGTTTCTACTGACTCCCATAAAAGAAAATCCAAGATTCACAGTAGCACTTACTCCGTACTGCAATTACTGGTATATCTGTCTTCTGTACTGGACAATGAGAAACTTGGGTAGAAACTGGGACTTGTTTATAAATATATTCTAATACATTTTTAAGGTGTAGAACACAGTAGGTATTCAAATATTTAGTGAATAAGTAGATCAACAATTAAGTAACTCTAGGGGATTAAAGCGGGGAAGGCAATGGCACCCCACCCCAGTACTTTTGCCTGGAAAATCCCATGGGCGGAAGATCCTGGTAAGCTCCAGTCCATGGAGTCGCTAAGAGTCGGACACGACTGAGCGACTTCACTTTCACTTTTCACTTTCACTTTTCACTTTCATGCATTGGAGAAGGAAATGGCAACCCACTCCAGTGTTCTTGCCTGGAGAATCCCAAGGACAGGGGAGCCTGGTGAGCTTCCGTCTATGGGGTCGCACAGAGTCGGACACGACTGAAGCGACTTAGCAGCAGCAGGGGATTAAAGATCTTTATATCGCAATACACCATGAATGTATCAGATCACATACATATCAGCTCAGTTTAAGAGCTAACCAAGGAATTTCTGTTTCCATTTAAGATAGTGTAAGCCCACTACATCCTCACTCTCCTGGTAATTACAAATAAAAGCCCGCAACAGAATATAAAAAAGCAACTATCTGAGGATTTTGAAAATAAATAAGAGCAAGCACATTGAAGAAGGCAACCAAAACTCAAAGACCAACTTGAACAGCAGTTTCCCAGCCTGGACCAATGGCAACCTAAATCCTGGAACTGCGCAGCAAGTGTGGACATGAAAATCTCCACAAAAAATGCTATTTCTGATCAGAGGATGGGGTAGTGACATGCCTGTGTGCTTTGGTGAAATCTCTCTGCTTTGTTTTATTTTTCTGTATTCCAGCCTTCCCCAAAGCAGTATGAGGGCAGTGACAATTATGGTTGGATAGGCTCCTAAAACTCTGAGAGAAAGCCTTTACCTTCAGTCAGAAGATCCAGGAAAGAGCTTGCTCCCCACCCTCAAAAATGTATGGGGGAAACCCAGGATATTTCTTTCTTTTTCCTCCTTCCTCTATGCCCCAGGTATGTGAAATGCCCAACAGTGTGAAGAAGCTAAACTCTGAGTGAAACTGCAGTTTTCCAGTCAGGGGACTGGGATAATGAATCTTAGACACTGGGGAAATAATAGGAGATGAGCTCAAGGAGACTCTCTCAACCTGGGTATCCCTCTCTCAGTCTGGGTATCCCCCCATGAACTCACACAAGTCCTAGGCTCACCTCCAAGATGTGAATGCACAAAATAGACCCAAAACAGCATAATGAAGGCTTTAGAACTGAACTACAGTGTAGACTCCACCCAGGTCTCAGACTCACATCCAGTGGGATACACATGAGATGGGATCCCAGAAGCTGGAAAGACTTTAAAGACTGAACCACTTACCACAGAAGACAGTCAGAATTTGTAGTCTAAACCTAACTAGGCTGACTGCTGCTAAAACAACAACAAAATCAACAATTTCCAGATGATTTTTACACAACCCAGACATTCACAGCATAATGTTCAAAATGTTCAGGATAAAATCCAAAATTGCTAGGCATACAAAGAACAAAGACAATCTAAACAGCTCTTAAGAGAGAGTGCAATCACCAGATCCCTGGAAGCAGGTAGAAATTTTAAAGAATATAGAGGTCTCCTATAAATCTATAATTATGCAAATATACTTGACTATATAAGCAGTTTCACAAACTAAGAAAGACTTTAGCCACGAAAAGACTAATCTTGAATAAGGAAGCTTCAGAGCATACGGTAGGAACCCCTAGAAATCATCAGAACCTCAAATTGGGCTCTGGCTACACTCACCCTCCATAGACGCCAACAGTACAGACTAACTCAAGTCCAGCCTGCCTTCAGCACATTTGCCAACTCTGAAACCTTGACAAAGCTACATTGCAGTAACTTCTTAGTGCCAGTTTCTTAATTAGCAAAATGGACATAATGGCACTTGCCTTAAAGGTACTTAAAAGTATTTATAAGGATTTACAGGGTTAAAACATATAAAGCACTTGGAATAGTTCCTGGGGAGATTTTTGTGCAGAAAACAAATGGATAGCATTTCTTGTGTGCCCTATGTGCCTGCTCCTTCCTTCTCCACCCTCTCTAAGCTCTTATTATGTAGCAGGCACCATACTAAATGTTTTACACGCTTCATTCCATTTAATCTTCACAATGCCACTGTGAAATAGGATGGTGGTTCAAATGGTAAAGAATCTGCCTGCCATGCAAGAGACCCAGGTTTGATCCCTGGGTTGGGAAGATCCCCTGAAGAAAGGCATAGCAACCCACTCCAGTATTCTTGCCAGGAGAACCCCATGGACAGAGGAGCCTAGCAGGCTACAGTCCATAGGGTTGCAAAGAGTCGGACATGACCGAGCAATTAATACTTTCAATTTTATCTGCAGTTTTTAGATGAAAAAAATTGGATTAACTCACTTTATTTCTGTACACACAAAGACACACATATCATTATTTTTTACTTTTATTTGTGAGTTTTTTGTCTTCCTGAGTAATATTTTATATACCTTATACATCCACTATATATTTATTTTATAGATTAAATCTCAAAGGAAAACCCCATTTCTCTTTAAAATTTCTTGGGTGGCAACACACTCTTGCCTCCATATACCACCTACCTTACTCTTGGTTATTTTCCCTTTTAAATATGTTATTTAATGGACTTTTCCTGACCTCCCTGGATCTGGGTCCTTTGACCTCATGATAGATAGTCACACCATGGTACATGTGCAGAAATCTGGACCAAAGCAGGAGTTTACTGCATCTGGGAGTATGCATTCTTGGAGGCAGTGTGGGGACAGTTCTCAAGAGCCATTTTATGTTCTAAGGACAGAAACATTGTGGTAATGTTCAGGCTCTCTCTGGTCTTTAAAATAGACCTGACTCCTTTGGAATATATTCTTTAAAATAAGTTGATCAATTGTTTTGTACTTAATGCCAATGGCTGTGTCAGCATTACTGATTTGGAGACTAATTAAGTGATTTCATAACTATTCTGGGAAAACATGAACATACTGGAAATAGAATGAGGGAGGTTATGGAAGTGTTGAATGAAACATGGAGACAAGCCAAAACTATTAATGACTTCCATGCTGCTCAGCAGAAATCACCTTTCATGTTCTCTGTTAATACAGTTAGAATCTAAAGATGACAGATTTCCAAGTTATGGATTCTCAAGAAGTAATTACAAGAAGTCATCTCTTCCTATAATTATAAAAATATAAGATCTATTTAAAATAATAATCATTATTCAACATTTTATTAACCAAATTTTTGCATTGTTCCCTATGTGAAAGAAGTATGGTAGCCTCATACAAGAATAAATTACATGTAAGGACACAATAATCTCAGGAAGTCCTTCAAAACTAACTGGAGGAAGAGATACAAGTTAGGAAGAAATGAGAACAGAACTACTTATGGAGGTTAAGAAATTATTTTATGGGGTTCCTTCCACTATCAACATTTATATACAGATGAAATCAAGTAAAATTACATTACATACACTCTTTTTTGATTAATTTTTATTGAAGTATAGTTGATTTTCAATGTTGTGTTAGTTTCAGTTGTTGTATTAATTTTAGATGTAAAGTGAATCAGTTATATATATATATATACACACACACACATTATCCACTCTTTTTTAGACTCTTTTCCCATATTGGTCATTACAGAGTACTAAGTAGAGTTCCCTGTGCTATACAGTAGGTTCTTATTAGTTATCTATTTTACATTTAATAATGTGTATATGTCAATCCCAATCTCCCAATTCGCCCCTCCACCCCTTTTACCCTTGGTAACCATAAGTCTGTTTTCTATATCTGTGACTATCCTGTTCTGTAAATAAGTTCATTTATGAAAAAGTTCATTAAAAATAAATAAAATGTTAGATCCACTGACAATCATTATATTGGAGAGAAAAATCAACTCAAACTGACTTTAACAATAAAGGAATATATGACATCAAAGGCTCAGTTTCACACTATGTCTCCATTCTGCATTACATAATATATCTGTAGACTGGCCTTCCTGGGAAGCTTCACAGTTTCCCTGCTGGTGGTAATAATATGCTACAATACAACCAACTTTACATTTGTTATACCTCAACATCCAGTACCAAAAAGATGTCTCCTCTGCCATTTCTCACATGTGAATTTTTATTTACCTTCCTTTCAACAAGATAGCAGTTGTCACACAAAATATCATTGTTTTGATCTGGTTATGCACCCACGCCTGAAACAATCACTGTGATCAGAAGGATGGGATACATAGGTTGGTCATTTGTCTTACCCTTCTAATAGATAGAACCCTTCTAATGTACTAAATGCTCTAACTTCAATCTAATTGTCTCAATTGATATTGAACTATTAAATAGCTACAAATTGACTTATCTATAATTCTAGAATGAGGCTTTCTTGGTGGGTCAGCAGAAAAGAATCCACCTGCAATGCAGGAGACATGGGTTTGATCCCTGGGTCAGGAAGATCCCCTGGAGAAGGGCATGGCAACCACTGCAGTATTCTTGCTGGGAAAACCCCATGGACAAAGGAGCCTGGTGGGCTATGGTACATAGGGTCTAAAGAGTCGGACACGACTGAAGTGACTGAACATGCACGCAGAGTTTCAGCAACGTCCCATTTAATTAATTGTTATTTTGCTCTGAAAGGTAAAGGCTACATACAGATAATTCTACATTTACTGCTATGTTAAAAAATGCTGAAACAGAATGCTTTTTCTTTGTTGTTTTTATCATTTACATTATGCATTTATTTTTCCAACTGATTTTCATCTATTAGGTAAATGCTTCAGTTAAAATTCAGTTAAAAGTTCTGAAATAGTTTTCAAAGTAACTATGATAATATAGAATAGAATTTGAAAGAAATGCAATTCCTTTTAAAGTAGTAATATAGCTTGTATCCCTGTTCACATTTTTGACTGGTTACCTAAAGCTACAAATATATTTGGACTTTTAAAAAAATATTAAATTAAAACTTTAAAGCATATATTTCTCAAGAAGCTTATCTATGCTTCCCATCTCCACCTTCTCACCTCCCCCCGCTGCATTTTCCAAACCCCTGGAATTTGGCTTCTGCCCCATCATTATCGTTACCAATAGGCTCCATGTCACTCATTTCAAACTGATATTTTTCAGCTCGTGGATTACATTACTTGATCTTTCAAAGTCTTCAACAGTTGGGCCAATTACACTCTACTTTCTGGATTTTTTTGAGTCTTCCCTCTCCTAGGAGCCTCCTACCTTGCCAATCACCCCTTTTATGTCTCCATTGCAGGCTTATTCTCTTCTATGTGGCCATTAAATGTTGGAGTCCCTCAATATCACTCTTAGTTGCTGTCTTCATCTAACTCCTCACTTTTTTCCCAGGAAATTTCACATACACACAGTGGCTTGATGACAGTCTACTGTGCCAGCCCTAGCAATGCAGATCACAAAGCTGTATCCTTGGCCCAGAGAAGTCATCTGAGCCCTGGACTCAGTGGTCCTACTGCCTGATTGTGACAGAAACTGAAAATACTGTTTAAAGCCCATTTCCTTCAAAAAGTTATTGGCCACTCAGCTATAAAGAATGTGGCAAGTTGACAAACAAAACTATAATTCAAAAAGATACATGTACATCTAAGTTTACCGCAGCACTATTCACAATTGCCAAGACATGGAAACAACTGAAATGTCCATCAGTGGATGAATGGATAAGGAAACGTGGTACATATATATACAAAGAAATACTACTCAGTCATAAAAAGAATGAAATAATGCCATTGACAGCAACACAGATGGACCTAGAGATTATCATATGAAGTGAAGTACGTCACAAAGAGAAAGACAAGTACCATATATCACTTATCTGTGGAATCTAAAATACAACACAAATGAACCCATCTACAAAGCAGAAACAGATTCACAGACAGACAGAACAGACTTGCGACTGCCAAGGAGGAGGGGGCTGGAGAAAAGATGGAGTGGGAGGTTGGAGCTAGCCACATGAAAACTATTACTTACAGAATGAATAAACAACAAGATTTAACTGTATAACACAGGGAACCATATTCAATAACTTGAGATAGATCAAAGTGGAAAAGAATATACAAATAATGTGTATATGGACACGACTGAGCGACTGATCTGATCTGATCTGATATATATATATATATATACACACACACACATATATATATAGATACACAACTGAATCATTTTGTTGTACAGCAGAAATTAACACATTATGCTGCTGCTGCTGCTAAGTTGCTTCAGTCGTGTCCGATTCTGCGCGACCCCATAGACGGCAGCCCACCAGGCTCTCCCGTCCCTGGGATTCTCCAGGCAAGAACACTGGAGTGGGTTGCCATTTCCTTCTCCAATGCATGAAAGTGAAAAGTGAAAGTGAAGTCGTGTCCCACTCTTTGTGACCCCGTGGACTGCAGCCTACCAGGCTCCTCCATCCATGGGATTCTCCAGGCAAGAGTACTGGAGTGGGGTGCCATCACCTTCTCAGATCAACTATATTTCAATTTAAAAAAAAAAAACAACTGATTTGCCAATACACCACACAGCATCTCACTAATCCAGCTCACAAAGACTGACACATAAACTCAATTTCAAGTTACTAATTTGCAAAGGAAAATGTTTACTGCCTCTGGTTGGTATAGCCTACACATTCTTTACCTATAGAAACACTACACAAAAAGTCAAATTAGAGTCAAAATGTTTCTTGGTGATCATACCTTGGAATAAGTGGTGTCAGTTCTATGCTGTCTCTGGGCCAAGTCTTCTGTCCCTACACACAGTCACTCTGCCTTTTTTCTGAAATTTCAGGGCTGACCAAGCCCCCATACCATCTGATTGTCATGTGTTTTCCTTTCACTGCTAAATATAGTCAATTAGTTTACACAGTTCAGTGTCACCTGGTGGGCAACCATTCTTCCTTTTTAGAGAAGAGTTTGCTATTCTGTCCTATGATCCTTTTAAAACTTTAATTCCCCCAAAACAATCTAAAGTCTCATGGAGAAGGAAGGGAGCTCACCTCTCTGCTAAGTATTCACAACATATAGGAATCTTGAATTTCAAAAATTCCTCCTCCTCTAGCCTTCCCGCATACATCTCTAAACTGTCATCTGGGCTAAATATCATTTTAAGCAGAAGAGAATTCGTAAGAAAAAGGGAGATGATGGAGAACATCCAGTTAGTATCTGGATATGGGATAAAACTTAGCCATTGTCTGTTCCCAGATGAATATATCAGAAGCTCAAAAATATATACAAAATGAAAGTAAGGATAAGAAAACCAAAACAAGTGAGAAACTAGAAAAGCAAACAGAAATCAATATTCACGAACAGGGAAACCTAAAACATGGAGTCGGTCAGAAAACAGTGCACACAGGAACCAAGAGTCAGGGGCTGGGGCTGTCCCACTTGACATACCAGGGGGTGCCTTTCATTTCTCCATCTATGTGAACAGATTCTGGGGGGATACCCTTCACATCACCATCTACATGAACAGATTCCAGGGGGTGCCTTTCACATCACTGTCTACATGAACAGATTCTAGGGGGTGTCTTTCACATCACCATCTACATGAACAGTGCTTGCTGAGTTTTGTCATGTGCATGCTCACTGTTTACAGAGGCCCTGGATATTAGGGTAGGATCAGAAGTCCAGATCCGCAGGAATAAGGAACTGAAAGGGAAGGGCAAAACAGGCAGAAGATATGAGGCCATCACACTCAGATTTAAAAATTTTAAATACTCTCTGTCTTGGAGAGCTTTCCCATAGTTCTGCTAAGGAAAGAAACACATTCTTTAAGTATGACTGATCTATGACAGCAAATTTGGAGAAGGCAATGGCACCCCACTCCAGTACTCTTGCCTGGAAAATCCCATGGACAGAGGAACCTGGTAGGCTGCAGTCCATGGGGTCGCAAAGAGTCGGACACGACTTTGGAGAAGGAAATGGCAACCCACTCCAGTGTTCTTGCCTGGAGAATCCCAGGGACGGGGGGAGCCTGGTGGGCTGCCGTCTGTGGGGTCGCACAGAGTTGGACACGACTGAAGTGACTTAGCAGCAGCAGCAGCAGGACAGCAAATTAAAGCCAGCTACATAACCTATTGAAGTGAGGAGGGGGAGGTGGGGAAGACGGCTAATCCCAAGAAATGTTGTTTACAACTAGCATTTAATTCTGTGTTTCACACTGGATCTAGGATGGTTTTTCCAAACATATATTCTGATCCAGCTCAATGCACCACTGAAAAAAGGCTTCTGTAGCCAAGAAACATTTCAGAAATGAGTAGAATGTATTTCCCTAATGGGAATTTACAACTCTCAATAATTTATAATGAGTCATACATAAAAGGCCAATCTAGTTTATTTGAATATGAAATATCTTTTTTTCTGGGTAACATTAACATTCTGTGGATGATGCTTTAGGAGCAGGCAATTACTGACATGTGAGATAACTGCTTAATTCTCCCTCAAGATTTACAGTACATTTACATTTAGAAATACTGTACTCCTGAACAAACAAGATGAAAGAAGAGATCATGGGAGGTGTATCCACTGGGAAATGGTTTGGGCTGCTAGAACTGAGGCTTAATTATAATGGTTAAAACTCATTAGGATCTCAATCTCTTTCTCTTTTCTCTCTCTGTCTCTGTGTTTCACTGTCTCTGTCTCAGTCTCTCTGTCACACACACACATATACACACAAATGTATGCTATGTGGTCCTACAAAGCTATGAGGAACTTACACTCCATCTTTTTATTCTACCATCCTAATGTCAGGTTCCACATCAAAGTTAGATAATTGTTGTCAGGAAGAAAGGGCAAGACAAGGTATAAAAGGCTCTCTGCAGAGCTGAGTCAGCCCACCACTTGTTTTACATACAGTGAAATATACAAATCTTACATGCACAATTCAATGGATGTACCATATAACCAACATCCCAATTAAGAGAAAATATTTTCATAATAGTAGTAAACTACTTTGTGTCATCTTCTACTCAGGAAGATGAGTGGTGCTCATCTTCCACTCAGAAGATTACTATGGTCCTCACAGCAAGCCACTGTTCTGGTCTATTTTTTCATACTTTACTTTTGCCTGCTTTTGAAATTCATATAAACGGATTCATCCAGGGTGTTTTTATCTGTGTCTGGATTCTTTCACTCAACATAATTATTCTGAGATTTATCCATGTGATAGCATGCATCTTTTGTTCATTTTTTAAAAATTTTTGCTAAACACTATTCCACTGTATGCTGCGGCTGCTGCTGCTGCTGCTAAGTCACTTCAGTTGTGTCCGATTCTGTGTGACCCCATAGACGGCAGCCCACCAGGCTCCCCCGTCCCTAGGATTCTCCAGGCAAGAACACTGGAGTGGGTTGCCATTTCCTTCTCCAATGCATGAAAGTGAAAAGTGAAAGTGAAGTCACTCAGTTGTGTCCGACTCTTAGCGACCCCATGGACCGCAGCCTACCAGGCTCCTCCGTCCATGGGATTGTCTAGGCAAGAGTACTGGAGTCGGGTGCCATTGCCTTCTCCCATTCCACTGTATGAATATACCACAATTCTCATGCACTCCCCTGTTGGTATGCATCTGTGCTGCTTCCAGCTTTGAGCTTGTATGAATAAAGTTCCATAACTATTTTTATACAAGTCTCTTTGTGATGAGCTTATAAATTTCCATCCACTGAAAGGCCTGGGAACAGCAGTGTTCCAATAGTAATGACCACACTTGGTGCCCAGTTCTTGATTTCTAAATACTGCCCTCCACTAAAAGAGAACCAGAGCTTCTTGTAGAAATTGCTAATTCATAAGGTGGGGAATGGAGAAGGCAATGGCACCCCACTCCAGTACTCTTGCCTGGAAAATCCCCTGGACTAAGGAGCCTGGTAGGCTGCAGTCCATGGGGTCTCAAAAGAGTCGGACACAACTGAGCGACCTCACTTTCACTTTTCACTTTCATGCATTGGAGAAGGAAATGGCAACCCACTCCAGTGTTCTTGCCGGGAGAATCCCAGGGACGGGGGAGCCTGGTGGGCTGCCGTCTATGGGGTCGCACAGAGTTGGACACAACTGAAGCAACTTAGCAGCACCAGCAGCAGCAAGGTGGGGAATGGGGAGTACAAAATGAGTCTGGAAACAAGGTCTGTTTGCTTGTTTACTGACTTTATAATTTTTAAAATGACAATTTAAAATTTTAGTTTATAATCCATAAAAACCCATGAGGAAAGAAGAGGGAAGGAGGAAGAAGGAAAGAAACAGTGAGAAAACTGGCAGTCACCACTTTTATCAAGTGATAAAAGTGAACATTATCAAAAATAAGTCAGGTAGGTAGAATAATGTACCCCCACATAAAACTCCACATCCTAATTTCCAGACCTGTGATTATATTCCTCTAGATACAAAACAGAACTTTGCAGATTAAGGTTAAGGACATTGAGGTGGGAAGAATATTCCGGATTATGCTGGTGAATCCAATGTAATAAAATGATCCTTAAAAGTGGAAAAGTAGGGCAGGAGATGGAGTCAGAGAAGAAGATATGATGAAAGCAGAGTTCAGTGTGATGCGATTATTATCTTTGAAGATGGAAGGGAGCCACAAGCTGAGGAATGCAGGCAGCCTCTAGAAGCTAAAAAAGGGAAAGAGATTTTCCCCAGAGCCTCCAGGACAAATTCAGCCCTGCTGATACATCCATTTTAGACCAGTGAACCCATTTCAGGTTTCTGATCTCTAGAAGTATAAAATAAATCTGTGTGGTTTCAATCCACCAAATTTGTGCTGTAATATGTTGATACAGCAACAAAGGAAATGAAAGCAATGAGATAAATCAAAGTTTTGTGTCACCGGATAGGATGCAATGAGAGGAACCTGGCATTACTTCTGTGATACTTCTGAGAAAGGCACAGAACCTAAATTTAGTGGTGAGGACACATTAGACAAATACAAGTGGTGAGACATTTTATAAAATAACTGGTCTGATTGCTGTGTTTAGGACTTCCAGTACAATATTGAATAGAAGTGGCCAGAGTGAGCATTCTTGTCCTATTCCAGATTTTAGCAGGACGGCTTTCAGCTTTTCACCACTGAGTATTATCTGAGCTGTAGGTTTGTCATAAACAGCTTTTATGATGTTGAAATGTTCCCTCTATACTCACTTTTACAAGGGGTTTTATCATGAATGAATGCTGAATTCTTATCAAATGCTTTTTCTGCATCTATTGAGATGATCATGTCCTATTGTACAGCACAGGGAACTACATTCAATATCCTGTGACAAACCACAGTGGAAAAGAATATAAGAAAGAATATATGCATATAACTGACTCACTTTGCTCTACAGCAGAAATCAACACAACACTGTAAGTCAACTATACTTTAATAACATTTTAAAATATTTTTTAAAAAACTGGTCATAATGTCATAAATGTCAAGGTCAAGAAAATGAAGGAAAGACCAAAGAACTCTTCCATGGAGAGTTCTGAATGGATGATGTTCTTTACTGATGGAGAGTAAAGAACAAAGACAATAAATGCAACGCATGGTTTGAACTAGATTCTTTTTTTCTTTCTTTTTTTTTTTTCAATGTAAAACATTTAATTTAAAAATGTTGACACTACAATATATAAAATAGCTATTATAAATGCACATAGTGTATTCTATAGCTGCCAGGTTTACTTTTTTTTTTTTTTTAAGGAAACTGTAAGTTACACTGTGGTTAGGACTTGTATCTTCACCCTTGAAAAAGCCCACATTCTATCACAGTGATGTATGGTCAGACTTAACAGCCCCAATTGTTAAACACTTGGATCAAGTCATAACCAGTTTTATTGCAAAAGGACCCTGTACACATTTATCAATTCTAGTACCTTAATAGCTACCCAACAAGTCATTAACATACAGAAACATGCATCATGAGAAGCAAGAAGTATCACCCATCCCTTCTGCATATTAGCAACTTGTCACTCCTGAGCAACAGTGCTCACATCGCTGAGGTCTGTGAACAGTCACTTTTCGCATTCATCCTGAGTGAAAGATGGAATGACTTAAGTACAAATGCAACATATTATAAACAATTTCTTACAAAAAAAGTCACAAATTAAACCGAAGTATTTTACAGAATTTACTACAAAACACCATAAAAACCGCCTTCACTAAGCTCTCTCTCCCCGTATCCGGCGAGCCAACTGGATGTCTTTGGGCATGATGGTGACTCTCTTAGCGTGGTGGATGGCACACAGATTAGTATCTTCAAACAAACCCACCAGGTACGCTTCGCTAGCCTCCTGCAGCGCGCCGATGGCGGCACTCTGGAACCTCAAGTCGGTTTTGAAATCCTGGGCGATTTCCCTCACCAACCTCTGGAAAGGCAGTTTCCGGATCAGAAGTTCGGTGGATTTCTGGTAACGATGGATTTCTCGAAGCGCAACAGTCCCGGGCCTGTAGCGATGAGGTTTTTTCACCCCGCCAGTAGAAGGGGCGCTTTTCCTGGCCGCTTTGGTGGCCAGCTGCTTGCGGGGCGCTTTCCCACCCGTTGACTTACGAGCAGTCTGCTTGGTTCGGGCCATTTTCTTTTACCTAATGCCGAAGTTTTAGGCCGCTTCTCCGACCACCGCGCCACCGCTGCTGCTGCCCAAAGAGCCGCAGTAGCTGAAACACGGGGAAAGCTCCTTCCAACGAACGACCAAACCGCTCTGCGCAGATTCTTTTTTCTATAAGGGATATATTAAGACAGTAGGTGAAGTTTGAGGATTAGATGGTAGTAATCTATTTATCATGATTGTGCTAAGTTGCTTCAGTCGTGTCCGACTCCATGCAACCATATGGACTGCAGCCTGCCAGGCTCCTCTGTCCATGGGATTCTCCAGGCAATAACACTGGAGTGGGTTCCCATTTCTTTCTCCAGGGTAGCACAGCTCATTTATTATGATTACGTAGGGGGAAATGTCACTATAGGATACACACACAAAAGTATTCATGGGTGACAGTGCATTATGACAGCAGTTTACTTTCAAATGGCTTAGGAAAAAAAATTAATTATACTGCACATGCAACTTTCCTGTAAGTTTGAGATTGACTATATCAAATAGAAAGTAAAACAAAACTATGGAGAAATATCTTTACCATTAGATTAAATGTTCAGAATCCTATGAATAAAGAAACTTGTTTTTAAAGAAGGAGGATATTTTTTCATTAAGGTACAGTTGATTTACAATGTTTCAGGTATACCGAAAGTGATCAGTTATATATGTGTACATATACACACATAAGGACTTCTCTGTAGTTCATACAGTGAAGAATCTGCCTGCAATGCAGGAGACCCAGGTTTGATTCCTGTGTCGGGAAGATCCTCTGAAGAAGGGAATGGCAACTGACTCCAGTATTCTCTCTTGGAAAATCCCATGGACAGAGGAGCCTGGTGGGCTACAGTCTGTGGGGTCGCAGAGTTGGACACAACTGAGTGACTAAACCACCATCCTACACACACACACACGTGTGTGTGTGTATATATCTATCTATATCTATATATATATATATGTTCTTTTTTAGATTCCTTTTCACTATAGGTTATTACAAGATACTGACCATAGTTGCCTGTGCTCTACAGTAGGTCCTTGTTGTTTATAAAGAAACTTTCTAGAATGAATTAACTTGCTCAAGGACAGGTAACTGGTCAATGACTGAAGATAAGATGAAATAACAGATACAAACTTTTGGCCTAGATTTAAAAAGATTTTTTTCCCTGCTGGAGACAATTCTGTTATGTTATTTTGGGTCATTTTAAATTGTCCAGTTCTTCATATCAAAAATTTCAGATATTTCTGTCTTCAAAGTTCAGTTTAAATCTGGCTTCTGATTCTGTTCTCTTTGTGTTGCTCAAAGCAGGCACATGGAGATGTCTTTGGGTTAAGGTCATCCTACCAGTTATCCAGTGATGGTAAGGTTGGGGGTGGGGATAGGGAAGTAAGAGATAAGAAGTAAGGAGAGGTAGGCTTTTTCTTCAATTTAATTCTGTCTGTTTTTTCAGAACATTCTTTCCACCTTCCATTTCTTCCCAAATGAAAACCCCAGATGAGATCTGTGTACCAAAATGTTTTCAGAATGTAGAATATTGTGGGAGAAAGAACCATTATCTTTCCTTCTCCCTAATCTAAAAAAGTATAATGACATAGTCCATATATCATTCTATTACTTTTCCACATGCTGTAAAAAGTCATTTGCATCACAAAATTTTCATGTGAATATTTAAAGTGCCAGTGTTTCCATGAAACCGTGGTTCTAATTTAATATTCTTCCATTTTTGTCAACAGTTCATCTAAGTACTGACAGCTCAAACAAGTAGCATATGCCCTTCATTCATTCTTATCTCAAATAATTATTTGAGCAAACAATTATCAGTCACTAATTTGCCATTTGTCAGAGATATTTTTATTCATGTATTTAACTACCAAATCCCTAGTCTGGGGCTTATACTGACATACTATAACATCTTTTCTTATAAGTACCCTTTTGATTCATGAAGCTAAATCTCCACCTTTTCCCCTCCCTCTTCCAGTCTCCCACATCAGCTGAACACTTTACTAGCTCCTTTCACTCCATTCTATGGCATCTATGTCTAATTCTCAAAGCTTTCTGCACCCTCATATTCTTCCAGAAGTATTTTTTCTTTCACACAGTGAACATCTGGCTTTTCCCTAATGATATTTTTAACCTTAAAATCTGTTATAGTTAGATAACTATTCTTTTTTTCTCCAATTTATCGGGGAAAAAAGTTAATCCTTTTCTTAATTCCCACTGCCCTTTAGTTGTCTTCATCCAATTTCCCTTCTCTGCTTTTCATGCTTTATGCCACCTTCTCCATATACTTGTGCAGCCTGACTTTCTAGGCTACATTGGCCTCTGATTGATAAGGGGATGTCAAAGGGGCACAGGAGCCAACCTAAATCTGGAACAATTTGAGCAATAAAATAAAAATTAGGATCAGGTTACAACCCAAAGCATATTAAGTGCCCAGTTCATACTGATATAAATAAATCACTGAGTAAATTAACAAATGGAGAAGAAGAAATAAATCTCCCATGTAAAGCAATTCCAAATAATTTGTGTAGATATTCCATCTTTAAGAAAAGGGAGAATGACACCCCACTGCTTAAGTGTGGGCTGAGCATAGTGACTTCCTTCCAAAGAGCACATGGCTGGGGGCAGGGGCATTGGCAGGAGGGTGGCTTTCCAATGGAGGAACCTGAGAAAACTACCACAGCCAGGTGATCAAGACTCACATTAACAGTGGGAAGTCATGAGGACAGCATGTACCTTTGATATGTTGAAACTGGCACTCTGCCTCTGGGTCTTCCTTCCAAAACCTCATAACCCAAATCTAACTATGAGAAAAATAGTCAAACTCCAATAGAGGTACATCCTACAGACTATCTGGTCAGTGATCCTCAAAACTGTCAAGGTTGCCAAAAACAAGAAAAGTCTAGAAACTATCACAACCAAGAGAAGACATTACAACTACATGTAATATGGTATTCTGGGATCCTGGAATAGAAAAAGGACATTAGTAAACACTAAAGAAATTTAAATAAAGCATGGATATTAATTAATAATACTATATCAGCATTGGTTCCTTACTTGTAACAAATATACCATAATGTAAGATCTTAATAACAAGGGAATACTAAATGTATAGTGTATGAGGATTCTGTACCATCTTTTCCATTTTTCTATAAATCTAAAACTTTTAAAAAGACAGTTTTCTGGCTACATTTAAGGCTAGTCACCAAATCTGTGCCTTTCCTTTCTGTCCAACAATTAAAATTCCAAATTTCTTAGTTTAGTATTCAAGGACCTAGAAGATTACAAAATACTGTCCCTCTGATTATTTGCAGTTCTTCCTACCAAGAGGTGAAGTATTATCTATACACGTGGGCTTGGAAGGTGACTTGCTAATATGAAACAACTAGAGGCTTAGAAAGTTTTTGAGCATTGAGGTTTGCTTTCTTTGCTACTCTTGGAATATTGCTGTCATATAGACAATCTGAAGCCAGATACCTCAAGTGACAATATGGAGAAGGACTAAGCCATACCAGCCATCAACCTATCAACTAGACATGTAGATGAGGCCACCCAATCCCAGCTGATCTTCCAGCTGACTTCACCTGCATGAGTAAGCCCAGGTGAGACTGGCCAACTGCTGCCAGCCCCAACTGCCAACCCATTCATAGTGAACTAATGATTGTTTTTGTTAGACACTATAAAATTGGGTGTTTTGTTACACAGCAAATTAGCCAAAGCTCACTGATACACTGCTTCATTACTTACCTTACCTCACTGAAGTCAGTGCAACTTTGTTTTCCAGAATTCTTCTATGTTCCACTCAAATTGCTGGGGGTTTATTCCTTGTAAATTCTTTATACTTTTATGAATAATAGCTCATAAAATCTTACCCCCCTCTACCTAGAGTGACATTTCCTTAGATACTCTCACATCTCTGTCTAAGGAAATGTCACTCATTTTACATTTCTACAGAAATTTTAATATATAAATACTAAGAGGGGAGGAAATTTGGTTCATCAGAGTTCTTGCTTGAGTCTAAGAAATATCTTGGTGTGAAAGGTAAGAGCTTGAAGACATTGTATGGATTAGTATACAGACTCAGCTGCAGAAACAGGAATTCAAAATACACATAGATTAAGAAAACAGAGGTTTACCTCTCTCTCATGTAACAGGGCATAATCACTCTAGGACAGGTGTGGGAAAAATCAGATGTGGGGAATTAAATCATGTCAGCCTATCTTGTTGCTACACTTTTCCTATAGCCTTTATCTATGTAGTTAAAAATGACTCATTACCATTACACCCACATTCCAGGCAGAAGTAAAAGAAGAAAGCAAAAAGGAGGGCACACTCATTCCTTTAGGGAAAATATCCAGATATTGTACACATCAGTTCTACATATAATGCTTGGACAGAGTGACAGTCATACAATTAAACCTGTATGCACAGGTTAGGAAATTATCACCAGGAATTATTATCTTGGCACTCAAATATTTTATTATTACTGAACAAGGGAAGAACAAATATGGGGATAAGTAGTAGATTTCATCATAAGTAAGATCAAGAATATTAGCCTGCCAAATGCTGTATCTAATGTCTGAGGCAAGAAGAAGAGCTGCCTCTGTTCTGAGGTAAGAGAGTAGGAGAAGAGAAAAAGCCAGGCAAATGTTGGAAGGCTATGAATCCTCTCTTAAAACCTCTAAATTCTTGGAATGACAAGCCCTGTGACAACTGGGAAAGAGACTAGATTCTTCAAGGTAAAATAAATTCAAGAATTAGAGGAAGAGCGAACCATGATAGCATAAAACTGAGAACCTGCAGAAAACTATGGAAAGCTTTGAATGTAACCGGATTTTGGAATTGGGCATTTGAGGCTTTCTAAAACTGACTTCATGATATAGGAAACAAAAGACCCTACCTGACATGTGAGGATTACCAAAGATCCTTTTTATTTTATTATTTCTGAAATATAGAAACACTATTTATTTGGAGATGTGCAATGCAAGTTAAAATACATGCCAGTATTTTTTCTTTTCCTTAGTAAACTATAATTGCCTTACAATATTTATTAGTTTTGGGTGTATAAAATAGTGATTCAATATTTTTATACCTTATGAAATGGCCACCACTATAAGTCTAGTTACAAGTTGTCACCATGCAAAGCTATTATACTATTATTGACCATATTTCCTGTGTTGTACATTATGATGATTCACTTATAACTGGAATTTTGTACTTCTTATTCCCCTTTTACTTATTTCACCCATCCTCCCACCTCCTCCATTCTGGCAACTACTAGTTTACTCTCTGTACCGATAAGTCTGTTTCTATTTTGTTATGTTTGCTTGTTTGTTTTTCAGGTTTTGCATATGAAAGGTCATAAGGTATTTATTTATCTTTCAATGTCTGACTTATTTCACATAGCATAATACCCTCTAGGTCCATTCATGTTGTGACAGATGGCAAGATTTCATTCTCTTCTTTGATTAAGTAATATTTTACATATGTAAAGCATATATACTTATATACATACATCAGTTCAATTCAGTTCAGTTCAGTTGCTCAGTTATGTCCAACTCTTTGAGACCCCATGAATCGCAGCATGCCCAGGCCTCCCTGTCCATCACCAACTCCCAGAGGTCACTCAGACTCATGTCCATGAAGTCAGTGATGCCATCCAGCCAGCTCATCCTCTGTCGTCCCCTTCTCCTCCTGCCCCCAATCCCTCCCAGCATCAGAGTCTTCTCCAATGAGTCAACTCTTCACATGAGGTGGCCAAAGGACTGGAGTTTCAGCTTTAGCATCATTCCTTTCAAAGAAATCCCAGGGCTGATCTCCATATATGTATAAATGATTCACTTTGCTGTACACTGGAAACTAATACAACATTGTAAGTCAACCATACTCCAACATACAATAAAAATTAATTTAAAAAACTGACCAAGCCTGGACAGATTTACCCTAAGTTCTACAGTAAAATCTATTAGTCAACAGTCTCTCCCTCCACTTCCTCTCCATAGCTTCTAAACATAGGTTTTCAGTGTCTTACTCTTGTGAGACAGACAACCGAGGAAGGTCAGGTGTTTTTTTTTTTTCTTTTTGAATTTATTTTTTTTAATTGAAGGATAATTACTTCACAGACTTTTGTTGTTTTCTGTCAAATTATCAACATGAATCTGCCATAGGTATACATATGTCCCCTCCTCTTGATCCTCCCTCCCATCTCCCTTCCCATCCCACCCCTCTAGGATGATACAGAGCCCCTGTTTGAATTCCCTGAGACATACAGCAAATTCCCACTGGCTATCTATTTTACACATGGTAATGTGCTCAATATTGCTCCTTATTAGAGAAATCCAAATCAAAACTACAATGAGATATCACCTCACTCCAGTCAAAATGGCCATCATCAAAAAGTTCACAAACAATAAATGCTGGAGAGGGTGTGGAGAAAAGGTAACCCTCTTGAGCTGTTGGTGGGAATGTAAATTGATGCAGCCACTATGGCAGATGGTTCACATATTGCTGAAGCCTGGCTTGGAGAATTTTGAGCATTACTTTACTCACGTGTGAGATGAGTGCAATTGTGCGGTAGTTTGAGCCCTCTTTGGCATTGCCTTTCTTTGGGATTGGGATGAAAACTGACCTTTTCCAATCTTGTGGCCACTGCTGAGTTTTCCAAATTTGCTGGCATATTGAGTGCAGCACTTTCACAGCATCATCTTTCAGGATTTGGAATAGCTTACTCCTTGGAAGGAAAGTTATGACCAACCTAGATAGCATATTCAAAAGCAGAGACATCACTTTGCCAACAAAGGTTCGCCTAGTCAAGGCTATGGCCTTTCCTGTGGTCATGTATGGATGTGAGAGCTGGACTGTGAAGAAAGCTGAGTGCTAAAGAATTGATGCTTTTGAACTGTGGTGTTGGAGAAGACTCTTGAGAGTCCCTTGGACTGCAAGGAGATCCAACCAGTCCATTCTGAAGGAGATCAGCCCTGGGATTTCTTTGGAAGGAATGATGCTAAAGCTGAAACTCCAGTATTTTGGCCACCTCATGTGAAGAGTTGACTCATTGGAAAAGACTCTGATGCTGGGAGGGATTGGGGGCAGGAGGAGAAGGGGACGACAGAGGATGAGATGGCAGGATGGCATCACTGACTCAATGGACATGAGTCTGAGTGAACTCCGGGAATTGGTGATGGACAGGGAGGCCTGGTGTGCTGTGATTCATGGGGTCGCAAAGAGTCGGACACAACTGAGCAACTGATCTGATCTGATGGCAGATGGTATGGAGATAAAACCACCATGTGACCCAGCAATCCCACTCCTAGGCATATGCCCTGAGGAAAGCAAAACTGAGAAGGCCAGGTATTTTAAGAGCATCCCCATGATGGAAGACAACAAAATAAACAAGAAGAAAGAAGGAACTTTAAAAATACTATCTGATAGAGAAATTAAGAAAACCCATCTGCAATTGCATCAAAAAACATAAATTTAATCAAGGAGGTGACAGACTTACACTCTGAAAACTACGAGGCAATTGATAAAATTAAAGATGACACAAGTGGGAAAAGACACTGTGCGCAAAGATTCGAACAGTTCATAGTTAAAATTTCCATACTACACAGAGCAATCTACAGACTTAATGCAATTCCTACCAAAATACTCATGGCATTTTTCACAGAGCTAGAACAAATAAACCTAAAATTTGTATGGATGCACAAAAATCCTGAATAACCAATGCAATCTTGAGAAAGAACAACAAAGCTGCAAGTATCACAGCTCCTTTTAAAGTCTGTAACTTTTAAGAAAACAAGGGTGCTAGGAGCAGGATAAAGCATGGTTGAAAAAACATGGTTTCTTTAAAAAAAAAAAAAATCAGTATAGACTTCCTAATTGTGCCACTTATAGCAACTATAAAGTTAGCAATTTGAGAGAGCTTTTAATTAGGCATAACATAGTGTTAGTTTTAGCTACTGGAAATAGATATGAAGTATGAATCACTTTCTTAACAGAAATGTAGGCTAAATGTATCCATCACAGATTTTAAGAATTTCACCTAAATTTCTTCTTAGCCACATTTTGCATACTGATACTGAGACATCAGTAAACTGGATAAACTAGCGAATTTCTCTCTTTCCAAATGAGTCCAATGGACTACAGTTTATAATGTCAGTGGAAATGACACAGCAGACGGACAACTGCACTTATGACAGATTGCAACATGCCTGGTTACAAAATAACTCGTTGCTGAATAGGCCTCATCAAGTTCTCATGAAGAAAGTTTCTTTAGAACCAAATAAACATAAAGCAAGAGTCATCAGGAAGCATTATGTGAGCCTCCACGTGTCATTTTCCAGATGTTAACCAGGTACAATATAAGAAGGCTCTCTCAAAAAAAAAAAAAAAAAAAAAAATTCCTAGAACAAGTTACTCTCGCCCTTCTGATGTAAGCTGTGGGAGAACAGCTGTTCAAATGTCTGGCCAACCAGGAAACGCAAAACATGACTCTGCCCTCTGTGAGCTACTGGTGGGATTTAGATTCAGGTAATGAAGGCAATGGCACCCCACTCCAGTACTCTTGCCTGGAAAATCCCATGGACAGAGGAGTCTGGTAGGCTGCAGTCCATGGGGTCGCTAAGAGTCGGACACGACTGAGCGACTTCACTTTCACTTTTCACTTTCATGAATTGGAGAAAGAAATGGCAACCCACTCCAGTGTTCTTGCCTGGAGAATCCCAGGGACTGGGGAGCCTGGGGGGCTGCGGTCTATGGGGTCACACAGAGTCGGACACGACTGAAGTAACTTAGCAGCATCAGCAGCAGCAACCTCTTTGTTATTGATTAATGACATGTAGAATTCAGGTAAGTTCTATGAATATTTCATATTATTAGTAATATAACAAATATGGGAATATCTGCAGGTCAGGAAGCAACAGTTAGAACTGGTCATGGAACAACAGACTGGTTCCAAATAGGAAAAGGAGTACGTCAAGGCTGTATATTGTCACCATGTTTGTTTAACTTCTATGCAGAGTACATCATGAGAAATGCTGGACTGGAAGAAACACAAGCTGGAATCAAGATTGCTGGGAGAAATATCAATAACCTCAGATATGCAGATGACACCACCCTTATGGCAGAAAGTGAAGAGGAACTAAAAAGCCTCTTGATGAAAGTGAAAGTGGAGAGTGAAAAGGTTGGCTTAAAGCTCAACATTCAGAAAACGAAGATCATGGCATCTGGTCCCATCACTTCATGGGAAATAGATGGGGAAACAGTGGAAACAGTGTCAGACTTTATTTTTCTGGGCTCCAAAATCACTGCAGATGGTGACTGCAGCCATGAAATTAAAAGACGCTTACTCCTTGGAAGGAAAGTTATGACCAACCTAGATAGCATATTCAAAAGCAGAGACATCACTTTGCCAACAAAGGTTCGCCTAGTCAAGGCTATGGTCTTTCCTGTGGTCATGTATGGATGTGAGAGTTGGACTGTGAAGAAGGCTGAGTGCCAAAGAATTGATGCTTTTGAACTGTGGTGTTGGAGAAGACTCTTGAGAGTCCCTTGGACTGCAAGGAGATCCAACCAGTCCATTCTGAAGGAGATCAGCCCTGGGATTTCTTTGGAAGGAATGATGCTAAAGCTGAAACTCCAGTATTTTGGCCACCTCATGCGAAGAGTTGACTCATTGGAGAAGACTCTGATGCTGGGAGGGATTGGGGGCAGGAGGAGAAGGGGACGACAGAGGATGAGATGGCTGGATGGCATCACTGACTCGATGGACGTTAGTCTGACTGACCTCCGGGAGTTGGTGATGGACAGGGAGGCGTGGCGTGCTGTGATTCATGGGGTCGCAAAGAGTTGGACACGACTGAGTGACCTGATCTGATCTGATCTGATCTTCCTATGGTACAACTGTGTAAATTGGAATTCCAGTCCTGGGTATCCATTCCACATCCCCCAGATTTCAAAATCTATCACAAATAAATAGATAAAAGACAATTAACTATAACATATACACATACTTTGTGCAAACTTTTATTAATAGGTAAAATCAAATACCACTATCAATATATAAATCAATGTTAGTTATCCCTCAGTATAATCATATCTTTGCACTATTAGTGGGTTGCTGTTCCTTCCTGCACTTTCTTGCACCTATTAATCCTTCCCTTACCATAAAGGCAGCTTTGATAGTTTTCCATGCTCTGATTCGGGGAAGGCAATGGCACCCCACCCCAGTACTTTTGCCTGGAAAATCCCATGGACGCAGGATCCTGGTAGGCTCTAGTCCATGGGGTCGCTAAGAGTCGGACACGACTGAGCGACTTCACTTTCACTTTTCACTTTCATGCATTGGAGAAGGAAATGGCAACCCACTCCAGTGTTCTTGCCTGGAGAATCCCAGGGACAGGGGAGCCTGGTGAGCTTCCGTCTATGGGGTCGCACAGAGTCGGACACGACTGAAGCGACTTAGCAGCAGCAGCATGCTCTGATTCAGAGGAAGAATATGCATACAGGTGAGAACAAAGAAGTCAATTAAGTTTTTGAATGGATTTTTATAAATTTACATGAGACAATACTGAAATCTAGAACTTTTGATCTTTAAGAGCCAAGAATATGAAGGGGAAAAAAAAGGATTTTGAGGCTTCAAAAAACAGTAATCATTTTATTATTACTCATAGCTTCTATGGATCAGAATTCTAGGAAAGGTTGGGATATGCAGCTCCATCTTGCAGGTGTTACATGCCTTTGCAGTCAGATAATGGTGGGAAGGTGCCCACAAATTCCTGCAAAAGATAGAGTCCAATCTTTATCCCCTTAAGTGTGGGTTTACCTTAGTGCCTCATTTCTAATAAGTGGAACAAAATAGAACTGACAATGTGCAACCTCTGAAATTAGGTCATTAAAAGCATTGCAGCTTCCTCACACTTGGGTTACTTGCTCTTCAGGAAGCCAGTTGGCCTGTGCTTGGGGACACTTAAGCAGCTCTATGGAAAGGTCCATATGGTAGGAACTGAAGCCTCCAGCCAACAGCCAGGAATGAAGTCTTTTGCTTGGAACTAGATATTTTAGTCTCAGTCAAGCCTTCAGAGGACTGAAGCCTCAGTCAACATCTTTATAGCAACCTCATGAGAATCCCTAAGAAAATCACCCATCTAAGACACTCTTGAATTCCGGACCCATAGAAACTGAGAGAGAACAAATGCTTGCTGTTTTAAGACACTACATTTTGGGGGTAATTAATTTGTTACACAGCAATAGATAACTAGTTAGGAGGGGAAGCTGGAGCAGCGGGGGGCTCTCCAATCATCCTTCATTTCTTATGTTCTCAGTACTTCTCTAATGTGGTTTATCTGGGCTAGTTTGGGCTTTATCACTCTATAGCAACTGGATTGCATAAATGATGGCTGAATACTTGTTGGCTGATAGGCCTTTTATAATCTATCTTTAGAAGTCACATAGCACCACTTTCTGCATACTTTATCGGTTAAAGTAGTCACACAACAGTGCGGGGACAATTAGAGACTAAGGACAAAGCATAAAATGTCTGATAAAATAAAAGCTATGAAATAAAAGCTATGTCTTAACACACAAAAAAAAGTAGCCACAAAACCTGTCCAGTGTCAAAGGGAGGAGTCACACACCTCCATCTCTTAATGAAAGGAGTGGCAAGTTGTATTGTATGAAGAACATTTTGGATAGGAAATACTATTATAGCCATCTTTAGAAAATGCAGTTTTCCACATTGTAAGCCTTCCACATTTTAAGCCAAGTACCATATCCAAAAAAAAAAGGCATTTGAATAACAGATTAGCAGAGTCATAAATTTAGGAGTCATCAGTGTATAGAGAGCAACTGTAGCCACTGGGAATGGATAATATCACCTAGAGAGAGGATAGTGTGAGGAAGACATGTAGGCCTTAGAGGTCACCATGAATAACTCTGAAATTTAAGAGCCAGGCCAGCTAAGAAGCAAATGGAGAGGTAGCAGGAATTTCAGAGGATTTTATGTCAAAGTCAATAAAAGAGGAGTACTCAAAGAACAATGCAGTCATTTTAGGAGCAAATGCTGCTGAAAATTAAGCTAAATGATAGAATATTTTCATAGGATTTAGCAACATGGAGGTTGCTAATGATTTTCAGGGGCATGTTGGAGGCACAAGCTAGACTAAAATGGTTGAAAACATAAAAGAAGGAATAAGCATAGTCCCAGGAGGGAGATGAGATCATAAAGCACAAAAGAATGGATTAGCCTTGAATAAGAGAAGGAACATCTGTAGGATTGGAGGAAAGGAGTTTAGGATGAGCTCGGATGAGCACATAAGCAGGGGCAGGGTAGGGGCAGCAGGCTATCAAGGAAGTTAATGCTTAAAAGTCTCTGGTAAAAGGTCATTTGTTGAAGAGCGGGTAGAATGAATAGCTCTTAAGAGTCTGAGAAGGTCTCTGAAGGTCTGTTGCCGAGGAAATGACAGATTTACTCACTACAAACCTATAGTGTATAATCCATGACTTTAAAAAAGTTCATTGACTTGAATTTGTTTAAATAACAATAAAGAGAAGTTAAATAAACTATGTTGATTTCTACTTTAAATTTAATAAAAAATAAAATATCTATATAATATCAGATTTTCCTACCAAGTGAATATGAAAATGGTAGGAAAACTCTGGTCACTTATTTTATTCTACCTTCAGGTATAAGCCTCCTATGCTAGGGAAATCTAATTTCTAAATGCTTCATTTGATTTATTACTTTATAAAAGTGTAGTTGCAGTAAGGAGAGACATAAGAAAGGTCTAAAAGCAGGAAATTATAGGCTTATTTTCATTTTTACCCATTACAAGAGACATACTGCTTATACAATAACTACTATGATCTTTTCAAATAACATAGCTATTTATAACATTATATATGAGACACTGTTATGTCATATATTCCTCCTGCAGTTGTTCTACAATGGTAAAGCAGTATGGGTTCCTTCTCAGCCGAGACTCGTGTGAAAATTTATTACAGACTCATGATCAAGAGTGTTCTCAATAGAGAATGACTCCACAGCATATGGCTCTTTGGCAAAGGAAAAAAAAAAGACTGCAGTATCTTTTGCAGTATCTGAAAATGGGCTCCTGTTCAACCAAAATGAGCTTATCCAATTTCAATGGAAATAGAGAAAGGATTTTTACCTCTGGACAATGGCTGTAAGAACCTTATGTCTTGCTACACCAGGTTGAACCAACACAGACCAAAATTCAGCATAAATGTAAGCTTCCGGTAAGAAACATTGACATAGGAAAAAGATTTTAGTGATACTCTCCTGCTGCAGCCACATATTTTTCTTACCCTAGGTTTGCTAAAATAAATATAATACAACTATAGAGGCTACAACTGTATTATTATATATAATAATAACATTCTCAAGTCTGAACACATAATCCTGTTATTCCCAAATTCATTAAATTAACTACTATATATTACATGTCTTCATCAGGTCTGTCCACTTAAGGTGTAGTTGTTATAATAAATATTATTATGCTCTGGAATTTAATTTACTATGGTTTATTTAATATAAGGTAGACATTCTTTATGAAACAGAAACAGATTCACAGACATAGAGAACAGACTTGGGTTCACCAAACGGGAGAGGGGAGGTGGGGAAAGGATTGAGATTTGGAGATTAGCAAATGCAAACTATTATTAATTGAATGAATAAACAAAGTTCTACTGTATAGCATGGACAGAGGAACCTGGCAGGCTACAGTCCATAGGGTCGCAAAGAGTAGGACACTTTGCAGCACAGGGAACTATATTCAACATCTTACAATAAACCATAATGGAAAAGAATATGAAAAAGAATATGTGAATCATTTTGCTGAAATACACAACAGAAATACAGCAGAAATAATACAACACTGTAAGTTGTAAATTGAAGTTGTAAATCAAATTTGTAAATTACATTTGTAATTTGTAAATTACAACTTACAATATAAGTTGTAAATCAACTATATTTCAATAAAGTAAATTTTAAATATAAATATAATGTAGATTTTCTTAAATACATATTATACAACTAGGCTGATAGTTCAGGTAACTGGGGAAAGAAATAGCTTAAGAAATAGTATTTCCTATTGGGTTTAGACTTTGCCTGTAACAATTTCAGGTCAAGGAAAACCTTTAGCTTACATATATCTATATATTTCTGTTACATGTATATTAAGGGTATCCAGTGAACCCTTAAGTAAGAAGCCATATCACTTTTTCTAGTGCTTGAAACACTTTGCCCAGAAACATGAAAACAGACCAATTTCCAAGGAGTTTAAAAAAAAAAAACAAAAGACTTAGAACAATGGAACTTAAAATATACCTTTTCATACATTTCAGCAATAGACTGCCATTATGAAACACAAAGTTTTAAAAGGTATTCATTGAAATAGAACTGCTGTCCTAACAAATCCTACTCAACATTCAAATAAGGCAAAAATTCTCTTTTCCTGCTTTTTATCCTATGCTGTTATGATGGGTAAATACAAATAATAATATCTGACACTTCTGAAAATCTACTATCGGTCAGATATTTTTCAGAGTGCTTTGACTAAGCAAGACCAATGAAGAACGGCCCCTCTTTCCTAATATCTGCAATTTAGAGCAATCTGAGGAAAAGAAGTACGTCAAGGCTGTATATTGTCACCCTGTTTATTTAACTTATATGCAGAGCACATCATGAGAAACGCTGGGCTGGAAGAAGCACAAGCTGGAATCAAGATTGCCGGGAGAAATATCAATAACCTCAGATATGCAGATGACACCACCCTTATGGCAGAAAGTGAAGAGGAACTAAAAACCCTCTTGATGAAGGTAAAAGTGGAGAGTGAAAAAGTAGGCTTAAAGCTCAACATTCAGAAAACGAAGATCATGGCATCTGGTCCCATCACTTCATGGGAAAGAGATGGGGAAACAGTGGAAACAGTGTCAGAATTTATTTTTCTGGGCTCCAAAATCACTGCAGATGGTGACTGCAGCCATGAAATTAAAAGACGCTTACTCCTTGGAAGGAAAGTTATGACCAACCTAGAGAGCATATTCAAAAGCAGAGACATTACTTTGCCAACAAAGGTTCGTCTAGTCAAGGCTATGGTTTTTCCTGTGGTCATGTATGGATGTGAGAGTTGGACTGTGAAGAAAGCTGAGCACCAAAGAATTGATGCTTGTGAACTGTGGTGTTGGAGAAGACTCTTGAGAGTCCCTTGGACTGCAAGGAGATCCAACCAGTCCATTCTGAAAGAGATCAGCCCTGGAATTTCTTTGGAAGGAATGATGCTAAAGCTGAAACTCCAGTATTTTGGCCACCTCATGTGAAGAGTTGACTCATTGGAAAAGACTCTGATGCTGGGAGGGACTGGGGGCAGGAGGAGAAGGGGATGACAGAGGATGAGATGGCTGGATGGCATCACTGACTCAATGGACATGAGTCTGAGTGAACTCCGGGAATTGGTGATGGACAGGGAGGCCTGGTGTGCTGTGATTCATGGGGTCGCAAAGAGTCGGACACGACTGAGCGACTGATCTGATCTGAGGATGCCAAGTGATTTGATTCATATTTTGTCTCAATCTTTCATTAAGTTAATAATTATGAGCAAGTTCCATGAGCAACTGAAATAATTTGTTTGTTTTGTACAGACACAATGAAAAAAAAAAAAAAACTAGTATTTTGTAAGCTCCTTAATACTTTGTCTCTCAATCCCTGTTCCCTGTGCCTTGGATAGGGCTCAACACAAAGGACAGGCTCATGAAGGTCTGCTCAATGAAATGAAGGAATGGGTGTATCACAAACCTGCAAACTCTTGAAAGCTATAAAGGTTATGCAAGTTCCCTGTTTCTTTCTGTCATTGCATATTCTGTGCAAAGGAATTAGATATACATTGAATAAAAGAGAAAAGAATTAATCAATTAGTCATTAAGTGCTAAAGGGCCTTTCACAATTGAATTTCAAAGCATAATCCCTTTGGTTTCAATATTCCTGAGGCTTGTCAATTGTCTACCATAGCTTATCACTAACAAATTCAAGCCACAGAATTCCCATCTACTCTTGTAGCTACTGGTCTGGAAAGGAAAAAAAAAAAATCTTGCTGAACAATAAGGACATCTGCTGGTTAAAGTGGAATACTCCTATCCTTGAAATGCTGCAACTAGATGGACAAGATTTGGGTAATAAAGTTTAGAATAATGCCGAACATGTGATATCTTGTTCATATAACCTCCGTCTGAGTAGGTAACACTTGTTTGTTTTATTCCAGAGTTGTCCAAGTAGGGACACTATCTGAAAAAAGACTGAGCTCTCCCGCCAAAGAATTGTTGTTGTTGTTCAGTCACTAAGTGTCTGACTCTGTGATCCCTTGGAAAGTAGTACACCAGGCTTCCCTGTCCTTTGCTATCTCCTGGAGTTTGCTCAGATTAATGCCCATTGAGATGGTGATGCTATCTAATCATCTCACCCTCTGCTGCCCACTTCTTCTTTTGCCTTCAATCTTTCCCAGTATTAGGGTCTTATTTCCAGTAAGTCAGCTCTTTGCATCAAATGGCCACAGTATCAGAGATTCAGCTTCAGCTGAATCCTTCCAGTGAATATTCAGGGTTGACTTCCTTTAGGATTGACTGGACTGATGTCCTTGTAGTCCAAGGGGTTCTCAAGAGTCTTCTTCAGCACCACAACTTGAAAGCATCAATTCTTTAGCACTCAGCCTTCACGGTCAAGCTAGATTTAGAAAAGGCAGAGGAACCAGAGATCAAATTGCCAACATCCGATGATCATTGAAAAAGCAAGAGAATTCCAAAAAAACATCTACTTTTGCTTTATTGACTATGCCAAAGCCTTTGACTGTGTGGATCACAATAAACTGTGGAAAATCCTGAAAGAGATGGGAATACCAGACCACCTGATCTGCCTCTTGAGAAATTTGTATGCAGGTCAGGAAGCAACAGTTAGAACTGGACATGGAACAACAGATTGGTTCCAAATCAAGAAAGGAGTATGTCAGGCTGTATATTGTCACGCTGCTTATTTAACTTGTATGCAGAGTACATCATTAGAAATGCTGGGCTGGAGGAAGCACAAGCTGGAATCAAGATTGCCAGGAGAAATATCAATAACCTCAGATATGCAGATGACACCACCCTTATGGCAGAAAGTAAAGAAGAACTAAAGAGCCTCTTGATGAAAGTGAAAGAGGAGAGTGAAAAAGTTGGCATAAAGCTCAACATTCAGAAAGCTAAGAGCATGGCATCCAGTCCTATCACTTCATGGCAAATAGATGGGGAAACAGTGGAAACAGTGACTGACTTTATCTTTTGGGGCTCCAAAATCACTGCAGATGGTGACTACAGCCATGAAATTAAAAGACACTTGCTCCTTGGAAGAAAAGTTATGACCAACCTAGACAGAATATTAAAAAGCAGAGACATTACTTTGCCAACGAAAGTCCATTTAGTCAAAGCTATGGCTTTTCTAGTCGTCATGTATGGATGTGAGAATTGGACTATTAAGAAAGCTGAGCGCCGAAGAATTAATGCTTTTGAACTGTGGTATTGGAGAAGACTGTTCAGGGTCCCTTGGGCAGCATGAAGATCCAATCAGTCCATCTTAAAGGAAATCAGTCCTGAATATTCATTGGAAGGATTGATGCTGAAACTGAAACTCCAATACTTTGGCCACCTGATGTGAAGAACTGACTCACTGGAAAAGACCCTGATGCTGGGAAAGACTGAAGGTAGGAGGAGTAGGGGATGACAGAGGAAGAGATGGCTGGACAGCATTACCAACTCAATGGACATGAGTTTGAGTAAACTCCGGGAGTTGGTGGTGGACAGGGAAGCCTGGCATGCTGCAGTCCATGGGGTGGCAAAGAGTTGGTCGGACACGACTGAGCAACTGAACTGAACTGAACTTCATGGTCCAATTCTCACATCTGTACATGACTATGGGAAAAACGATAGCTTTGACTATACAGGCCTTTGTTGGCAAAGTGATGTCTTTGCTTTTTAATATGCTAAGTTTGTCACAGCTTTCCTTTCAAAGAGAAAATGTCTTTTCATTTCATGGGGCTGCAGTCACCAGCCACAGTGATTTTGGAGCCCAAGAAAATAAAATCTGTTACTGCTTCCACTATTTCCCCATCTACTTGCTATCCAGATGTCATGATCTTAGTTGTTTGAATGTTGAGTTGTAAGCCAGCTTTTTCACTCTCCCCTTTCACCCTCACCAAAAGGTTCTTTAGTTCTTCACTTTCTGCCATTAAAGTAATATCATCTGCATAATTGAAGTTGTTACTTCTCCAGGCAATCTTGATTCCAGCTTGTGATCCATCCAGCCCTCCATTTCACATGATGTACTCTGCGTATAAGTTAAATAAGCAGGGTGACAGGCTTCCCTGATAGCTCAGTTGGTAAAGAATCCGTCTGCAATTCAGGAAACCTTGGTTCAATTCCTGGGTCGGGAAGATTCGCTGGAGAAGGGACTGGCTACCCACTCTAGTATTCTTGGGTTTCTCTTGTGGCTCAGCTAGTAAAGAATCTTCCTGCAATGCGGGAAGACCTGGGTTTGAATCCTGGGTTGGGAAGATCCCCTGGAGAAGAGAATGGATATCCACTCCAGTATTGTGGCCTGGAGAATTCGGTGGACTGTACAGTCCATGGGGTCACAAAGAGTCGGACACGACTGAGTGACTCTCACTCAACATACAGCCTTATGGTACTTCTTTTCCAATTTGGAACTAGTCTGTTGTTCTATGTCTGGTTCTCACTGTTGCTTCTTGTCCTGCATACAGGTTTCTCCGGATACAGGTAAGATGGTCTGGTATTCCCATCTCTAAGAATTTTCCAGTTTTTTGTGATCCACACAGTCAACGGCTTTAGCACAATGAACCCAATGTTTTTCTGCATTTCCCTTGCTTTCCCTGCTGCTGCTGCTAAGTCGCTTCAGTGTCTGACTCTGTGCGGCCCCATAGACGGCAGCCCACCGGGCTCCCCTGTCTTGGGATTCTCCAGGCAAGAACACTGGAGTGGGTTGCCATTGCCTTCTCCAACGCATGAAAGTGAAAAGTGAAAGTGAAGTCGCTCAGTCGTGTCCGACTCTTAGTGACCCCATGGACTACAGGCTACCAGGCTCCTCCCATCCATGGGATTTTCCAGGCAAAAGTACTAGAGTGGGTTGTCATTGCCCCTATGATCCAACAAATGTTGGCAATTTGATCTCTGATTCCTCTGCCTTTTCTAAATCTAGCTTGTACATCTAGAAGTTCTTGGTTCACATACTGAAGCCTCATTTGAAGAAGTTTGAGCATAACATGGCTAGTATGTGCCAAAGAACAGAAATGGCTAGATTTCTGATCTGATTTCTGATCTTCAGGTTTAAGATAGAAGTATCTCTCAACTCAGCAAACATTTTAAGTGTCTGCTAAGTTAAGGTACTGTACCAGGTATTGGAAAACTGAAGCTGTAAGACAAAGCAGAGGCGGCAGATGGTCCAGCCACCTCTGGGCACATGCCCAGTTCCAGCCTCAGAGGAACGTGAACGTGAAGTCACTCAGTCACATCCGACTCTTTGCAAATCCATGGACTGTAGCCTACCAGGCTCCTCTGTCCATGGGATTTTCCAGGCAATAGTACTGGAGTGGATTGCCATTTCCTTTTCCAAGGATCTTCCCAACCCAGGGATTGAACCCGGGTCTCCTGTATCATAGACAGACGCTTTACCATCTGAGCCACCAGGGAAGTCTGAGCCTCAGAGGAAGTGGGGTTAAACTCAGTTAACACTTGTGAGAAACCGAATCTATTACTTACCAGCACTGTGCTCTCACCATTTTATAAACATTATAGGCCAGCTGCTTCCTTACAAATACATTCTTCCCTACACTAGCTGGACAGATGCCTTCCTCCCTCCTGTCCCCTTCTCACCTTTCCAGTCTCTGCTGAAGTGTCTCCTGAGAAAGGCCAACCTGGAACTCCCTACATGAAGTTCACCTTCAGAGAACTCCATTTGTATCCTTTTTAGAATTTACCAAACTGGCAATTGCTGATTAGTTTGCCAATATATTGTCCGTCTCCCTTCAAAGCCAGACTATAAAAAGGAACAGATATTTGAATCTGGGTATATTCTCCTAGTTTTAGTAAAGTAATTTAACTGTTTTTGTTTTGTTTTGCCCACAGAATTTTCAAGGATAGAATGAAAACTTTTATTCTCATTTCCTGGGAGGATCTGAAGTTCTCCATTCTCCTAAGTGGAAGAGGAATGAATTGTTGCTAATGTTCCATTAAAAGGCCTCAGTAAAGACCTACTGCAAAAGAAAATGAAGTGAAGAGGATATGGAGTGGTGGTAACCAGGCTGAGAGATTAAAAGAAATATAGAGATGAGACACTGACACAAGGAGGGTAGGAAGGAGTTATGAGACGGAGTGCCCTAAGCCCCAGAGAAAGACCTAGACGACAAAATCTGAGACACAAGAGGACTTGGAAGGGTCTGATGGGTGGGCCTAGCTAGTGACAGTTTGCTCATTTCTCTGTTAGCATAGGAATTCCCATCAGCTCATCAGAAATTCTGGAAGGCCTTCCAATGAATACACATCAGTTGTATTAGCAGAACTCAAGAGAATGGGCAGAAAGAAAATGGGCTACTCAGTAATAATATTTTTCATTACTTTAAATAAAAGTTATTGCAAACATCTCTTTCCTGAATCATGACATCCAGAACAGAAGATAATCATGAAACAATAGAATTTGCCTCTCAGTATTTGAACCACTTTTATATTAACATACCAACCTATCAACCTTTCAAAAAGGAAAGGTCATTTAATCAATATTCTATTGCTGATGAGATTCATGAAAGTGTTATAAAAAATCTGGGGTCCAACAGAGTTAATCATAACTAGCAAATGCAGTAAATACCGTTAAGTGTCCTATACTTTTATAATACCTTCTGTTTGTGAAAAAACTATTTCTCCAGATTTTTCTACAAAACACTTTGTTCCTAATTAGGTAAATACTAGGATAATAGTAAAACTCCCACGCATTCTCTAGGTACTACTAAATAGTGAGGTATGAAACACCTAGAATTCTAATTGCAGGAAGTTTCTCCAGGTTTAAAATTATGTTATGGATAATTTTACACTGATAAGGCAAGTTAAAGAGATGTTACCACTACAGATTTACTTTTAAAGTTATGGGTTAAACTGATACTAAAATACACTTGTTTTCCCAGAGTAAATACCAACTGACCTTGAGGAAAGGTAGTTATGAAGGAAACTCACCCAGAAAGGAAAAATTACCAGGATGAACTTGACTTTTTTAGGGACTTAACAGCCAAATGCAGACTAACCTAACATTTTTCAGGAGAGAATGGGTAGCAATTATAATTTAGATACCACTGCCTTATGCCTCAGCTAAGAAGAATCTGATATGGTCATGTTTTGTGGAAAATGTAGCTAATTAAGAACGAATTCCTAAATGATAATGTTAACAATTTTATACACATAATTATTATCTCATTAGAACTCTACTTTCAGTAATTTAATTGCTTTTCTGGTTCAGAGGTTTATTATTTTCCATTTTTAAGTGCTTAAAACATATGATAGGCTCTGCGCAAAGCATTCTACCTACATCATTCTGGTAGATTTTAGTATCTCCACTTTTCAAAAGCAAGTGAAGCTTAGAGATGTGTAGTACCATATCCACTGCTAGGCAATATAGTCAAGATTCACACTGTGGTCTGACTTCAACATCTGTACCACAAGACCCTGCCTCATGGTGGTGGTTATCTACAATTACGTACTCATTTAAAAACTGATACCTGCCATAACCACAGGGGATGCAGAGATTACCACAAATTGGTAATAATATTAGAGGCAATAAAATGCTGCTCCCAACACTTATTTTTGAAATATGGTCAAACATATCCTTCTTCCAGTTTAGTAAAGAATCTGGAAACTGGTTGTAATAATTTTTCATTATAAAAAGACTTTCAAAATCTACTTTATGAGCTGCAAGAGGGTAGTTCAGAGCATGGGCTTGGAGCTGAGGCTTCTATTCTGACTCTGCCACTTATTTGCTGTGTGTCCTTGGACACATTCCTTCACTTATTTGATCCTTGTCCAAAATGGGAATCATTTACAATAACTATACAGAGGAGAAGGCAACGCACCCCACTCCAGTACACTTGCCTGGAGAATTCCATGGACGGAGGAGCCTGGTGGGCTGCAGTCCATGGGGTCGCTAGGGGTCGGACATGACTGAGCGACTTCATTTTCTCTTTTCACTTTCATGCATTAGAGAGGGAGGTGGCGGCCCACTCCAGTGTTCTTGCCTGGAGAATCCCAGGGACGGGGAGGCCTGGTGGGCTGCTGTCTATGGGGTCGCACAGAGTCGGACACGACTGAAGTGACTTAGCATAGCATACAGAAGCTTTGGCACTTGTGAATGTTAAATGCATTTAATATATGGAAATCATTCAAATGATACATAAGCACTCAAAAAATGTTATCTAACCTTGTCCAAACTCAGTTTGCATTTTTTTTTTAACTAGACCTTATTTTTGTGGGGTACCATTTAAGATTCACAGCAAAATTGAGGGGAAGGTACAGACACTTCCCATATAGTCCTTACCCTATACATGAATAGTCTCCCCCATTATGAACATCCCCCAAGGGAGTGGTACCTTTATTGCAAAGGATGAACCAACACTGACATGTCATTAACAACCAAAATCCACAGGTTATGTTCTGTGGGTTTTGATAAATGTATAACACGATGTATCTACTGCTACATTCTAAGTTTTATACATTTTATGGGTTTTGATAGATGCATAACACAATATATCTACTGCTATAGCATTAAACAGTAATTTTGTTGCCTTAGAAAAATTCTCTTGTGCTCTGCCTATTTCACTTCCTCTGGCCTCAAATCCTGGCAACTACTGATCCTTTTATTAACTACATAGTTTCCCCCTTTCCAGAACATCAGATACTTGGAATCATTCAATATGTAGCCTTTTTCAGATAAGACTTTTTTCACTTAGTGGTATACATTTAAGATTCCCCACTTGGAATCATTCAATATGTAGCCTTTTTCAGATAAGACTTTTTTCACTTAGTGGTATACATTTAAGATTCCCCCATGTCTCTTCGGGGGAAGGCAATGGCACCCCACCCCAGTACTTTTGCCTGGAAAATCCCATGGACGGAGGAGCCTGGTAGGCTCCAGTCCATGGGGTCGCTAGGAGTCGGACACGACTGAGCGACTTCACTTTCACTTTTCACTTTCATGCATTGGAGAAGGAAATGGCAACCCACTCCAGTGTTCTTGCCTGGAGAATCCCAGGGACGGGGGAGCCTGGTGAGCTTCTGTCTATGGGGTCACACAGAGTCGGACACGACTGAAGTGACTTAGCAGCAGCAGCAACAGCATGTCTCTTCATTCCTGTGTCTTTTCATGGATAGCTCATTTCTTTCTAGCACTAAATAATACTCTATTGTACAGTATGTACCAGTTTATCCATTTACTTACTGAAGCATACCCTGGTTGCTTGTAAGTTTGGCAGTTACAACAAAGTTGGCATAAATATTCATATGCAGGTTATTACGTGGACATAAAGTTTCAACTATTCCTGGTAAATATCAAGAAGTAATTAATGATCACAGGGTAAGAATATGCTTTGTTCTGTAAGAAGCCACCAAAAAGATTTCCATAGTGGCTGTACCATTTTTGCATTCAATCAATAAATGAGAGTTTCCTAGTGTTTCAAAGTCTCATCAGCACTTGGTGTTTTGGATTTTAGCACTTCTAATCGGTGTGACGGTATCTCGTTTTCCACTTTTCTTTTACGAAATGCGACATTTATGAGTGAGAACGTTATCCCAAAAAATAAATAATGTGGACTACTGGTAAAACTAATGCACCTTTGGCTTAAAATCTAAGTAAATATTTATCTATCCAAACTCATTTCTGTGTATAGTTTCTTCCCCTTTCTTCAAAGAATTAGTGTCACTTTCACAAAGTCTTTCAACTACATTTTGTATTCAAACCAGTTATATAAAACAATTTTTGTAAAGCAAAATATAGAGGAAAAGTAAGCATTATTGACTTGATTAGTTAAGTTCAAGACGTATATATTCCCATCTTGACAGCCTTCGTTTGACCTTTGTAACTGATGCTGACCACATTCCCGGTGACCATGCAGTGTGAGTCTACACATACTTATTGGACTCAAGAAATTTCTCAAATCTCATTTCTGAACTCCGCTCATCCCCCTAGTGAGAGAAAAGCAGTGCACAATAAACCAGTTTTATAAACAAATAAAATGAGGTCAGAATGACAAGAGCTGTAACAGGGTTCTGACCACTCATCTTCGAAACTCTTTCAAAACAAAAATTTCTGCCGGGGCTGTTCTCTGGCAGGTTGATGACTATGGAAGCGGGGTCGAGTATTTCCCTTCCTGAGAGCTCCCCGGGTAACGAGCAACCAGCGTGTCAGGGCCAGGCTTTGTAAGGCGTACTGTGCATTGCAGACCACCATCTTCCTATACTAACAGACCATACATTTCACCAAGAATTGCATCACATGCTCAACAGGTAACACGTCTACGCGCCTACAGCAGGGCGGACCCAGTCATAAGAGCCACACACAATTTCCGGACTTCCTCTGCATCCAAACCCCGCTTTCAAGCCGTTCCACACGGCGGCTCCCTCAGTTCTGTGGCCCTAGGTAATTACTAAAGTCGGCTCGCGAGGGCCAACGGTCCCCGGGCCAAAAGGATCACAGCTGCGCCGAAGAAAGACGGCCCTCCTACACAATATCAGTAACGGGGAAGTCAGTACTTAAATTTCCTAGTGTGAGGTAAGGAAAACAGCAGACGACAACGCATACTCTGAGAGAGACCGAAGCTCCAATATCCAGAGACCCTTTTTGGCGCTGCCGACTTGGCCGGAAGTGACGCGACAGCCGGCGGGCAGGGCCAACCCCAGGGAGAGGAGGCCGGGCGGGGGAGCGTACGAGGACTGGGGGCGGGGCGCGTCCGTAGCTCCGCTTCCGGTGGCTCGTAGCGCTCGCTCACTCCAGCTGCAGCCACTCTTGCCCGTGGCTGCTTCCTCCATCCTGGTATTTTTTGGAGCCTCCATCCTGGTTCTTCCAAAGTGCCCGGACCCAAAACAGGAAGTAAGTGCGATAGAACCTTCAGGTCCCAACTGCCGCCAGGGCCGCTCCGCCCAGTGGAGTCTGTCCGGCCCCCTTGTTGCCCGCCTGCTCCCGCCGGCCGGCGCCAGCTGCAGGCGCTCTGGCACCGCGGGCGGGGTCGGAGCTGGGCCTTCGTGACGCCGAAGCTGCCGTTCCCGCAAGCTCAGGCCAGGGCCTCCTTTTCGGGGCCGGGCTTGCGGCAGTGGCGTGGGCTGCAGAACAGGGTAGTGAGTTGCCGCCGAGGCACAGCTAGCGATCCGGCGGGGGCGGAAAATGGCGGCTTCGAAGGAGCTAAATGGCGCCGGGACCCCTGGGGGTGGGGTGGGCCGAGAGCTTGGCTAGAGAATCGGGCCCGGGAACACGGAAAGTAAAGAAGCCTTCCTAGCTTTCTGGGGGGCGGTGGGGAGGGGGGGTTCCTTTCTTATGTTTTTGTTATCTTTTCGGGGTTTTTTGGTCCAGTGAAGGAGAGGTGGGCTTGGATGAGATTCAGAGAATTGGGGCGGGTCTCGCCCCACCCCACCGCACCTCGTTTTTTCCTCGTACCTTTTTGTGTCTTCACATCTCCCATCTTTTGGGAAATGGCCCAAGGCGGAGGGAATCAGGGTTGCTGGCCGAACAACTCAGGTTGTCAGCCTGAGTCTTTTAGAAAAGGGAAAGATGGGACCTGGAGTGCGGGGAGACAACCCCAAACCGACGGAGAGCAGGAATACGCGCCTGCAAAATAGGAATTGTGTTGTGCCGAAATTCGAGGAAGTTTTTAAAATTTGAAATCTTCGTCCTTTGAAATAGACTTTGAGAGTCTTAAGTGAATCTGCGGCGTAGATTTGAGGGTAGAAGTGACGAAATGCTGTTCTATGCAGTTGAATGATACAGCATATGTTTTTAGAATAAAAATAATTTGGTGTAAATAAGGAGAGGTGATAAGTCAATGAAATGTAAAAGGACTCCGTTTCCCTGATTGAATTTAGAAATTCAAATCCAATGGCTATTTTCTCGTAACTTTATTGATCGTTGTGCACCTTCTGACAGTAGGTGAGGCTACTCATTGGGACTTTTGACAAAATGCGAATTCTGTAGGATTGCTTTCTAATATATTCAGTATTTTAAACTTACAATAATACCATTTGAAAATGTTTTATCCTCACTGATTTTACCTTTGCTTCGAATTCACGAAAGACAACCATTTATAGCTTTTAAACTCCAGTTGAAGTAAAACATCCTTGCATTATGTTAAGTTTTACAAACAGAAAAATGTATTAGTGAAGGATTTTCGTGTTTTCCCATTACTTCAGATTTTTTTCCTTTTAGCTGTGGTCTTAAATTTGTGTTTCAAATAACTATCACTGAAAAATATTTAGTGGTGTGAATAGTTTACTATCACTTAAACGTTTAAAAACTGTGGTGATGTTACACCAAAAACTTGTCTTTTTTACTCTGTTGCTGTAGTGGTAAGATTCATTTATTAGGTTAAGATTTAGAGACCTAGTTCAGGTTCAGGAAAATATTGTTTACGTTCCTTATCGTTAAAAAAGTTGTCAGACTGTAAAATTTGGCGTGATAATCAAGTTTTTTTCCCTTCATTCACAAGGGACAAAAAAATATCTTGATCCTTTCTAAAATTACGTGTTATGAAGAAAAAATGCATTTCTTGTTTTGTGATAATCTTATTTTAACCCCCATATAGTAAGTTACTTTCATGTGCCACCATACAAGCTAATTTTTTTTTTTTTTTTTTTTTACTATTTTAGTTGATAGGCTCACCCCAAAATATGCTTTTTGGGACTGATCTAGAACCAGCATATTCTCCGTGAATCTCTTTAATTGATTGCAGTTGAGCTAGATGGTGGAGCCAAAATGCTATTGCCCTGTCTTCATCAACAGTTAATCAGTAAGTACTGGGCATTGCATACTTATATAGAACTTTTAAGTCCATAGTTTAAGCAATTAAATAAATAAATATATGCTATATAAACATTTTTCTCTGAGTGTTCAGATTTTAGAATTATTTGAGGGAAAGCAATCACAAAAGAGTATTGGGGTTAGAATTTGAGCTTTGAAAGCAGAGTATGGCTGGGAAATGGTTACTGGTAGAGAGTTCTATCCCCTCCCCAAAAAAGGTAGTTGTCCTCTTTATAGTCTTTCCCACCACCACCCCAAGTTTTCTTCTTTTTACAGGCTTTTTTAAGATGAAGAAAAGTTATTTCGTTTCACCCTCACCGCAGCAGGAGAGAGAAGTATAATTGTAAGGTTAGCTAGACCTTAGTAGTTAATATTGAAGTGTTAATATTGAAGTAAAAACAAAAAAAGTAGACCTTACCTTTCCCGCATGTTTACCTTTCTGCTCACTTTATCTAACAACTGTAGACCCTAATTTTTATTAATGTTGTAATAAACGTGTTTTCTGAAAATAATATTGTTTTAAAGTTGTTTTCTTCATACTCCATCAAGAACGTTGGCTTAAGTTAACATTTGTGACAGTGAATCAGTTAATGAGAACCCAGTGCCTGGTACATTGTTGTTAAAATTTTGAGGGAGTTGGGAAGTGTGTCTTCTTGTAAAAACATCAAAACTTTAAAACAATAATTAGGAAGAGTTCCAGTTTTTTAATATCATATGTAGCATCTGTTTGGAGAAGGCAATGGCAACCCACTCCAGTACTCCTGCCTGGAAAATGTCGTGGTCGGGGGAGCCTGGTGGGCTGCCGTCTATGGGGTCGCACAGAGTCCGACATGACTGAAGCGACTTAGCAGCAGCAGCATTAGCCTGCTTTCTCAAAGTGGGATTTTCTTTTTTAATAGTTTTCTCTTAACATCATCATTTTTAGCACTTATCCCCCCTTCATATAAAAGGATTCCTTAGGAATTGGTATGCTTCTAAATGCTTTGAGTTCCAAAGCCTTTTCTGTCCTCAAATGATATGCAATGACCTGAGAAAATGAAAAACCTAATGCCAAGAGTCTTAAGTATGATTAATAACATACAGAGTTATGAAATGTATGTGGTATTTGTTTGCTTTCCTATCTTTTTCTCCCTTCATTTTTTTTTCCTTTTGTGAAGAGGATGCTTGTAATAGAAGTCACAAATATGTTTTGTTTTTGTTTTGATTTCAGAAAGGTAAATGGTAAACGTAAATAAAAGGAGCCTGATTATTATGTCTTCTTTTTCAAGTTTATGGAAAGATCCCATTGCATGACTGAATAGCAGAAAGTTGTCATGAGAAAGCACACTAGATAGCCCTTTAATGAGCAATTTAACTTGTTTTTATTTGTTTGTTTGGTGGGTATATGGGAGGGATGTTAACCTTATCCCATTTTTTTAAGCTGTCGTTTTAGTTGTGTGCACCCTGTTGTCCGGCCATTCTTTAAAGCACCTGGTTGTCAAAAGAATCTTTCTTGACCATTAGGTGTTAATGCAGCAAATGAAATGCTTATTAGACTTATTTACTATCCACGTAGTTTTGTATCTGTTGAAGTGTGGTTTAAAAATCAGCTTCAGTGTATTGATATACTTAATCTAAGTGAAATCGAAAGTCCGTGGAATTCTCTAGTCCAGAATACTGCAGTGGGTAGCCTTTCCCTTCTCCAGGGGATCTTCCCGAAGTGAAGTCGCTCAGTCGTGTCCGACTCTGCAACCCCATGGACTGTAGCCTATCAGGCTCCTCCGTCCATGGGATTTTTCAGGCAAGAGTGCTGGAGTGGGTTGCCGTTTCCTTCTCCAGAAGATCTTCCCAACTGGGGGATCAAACCTAGGTCCTCCTGTATTGCATGCAGATTCTTTACCAGCTGAGCCACAAGGGAAGCCCAAAACTGACTCTGCAACCCCATGGACTAACACTCCAGGCTTGTCTGTTCACGGGAATTCTTCAGGCAAAAATGCTCGAGTGGGTTGCCATGCCCTCCTCCAGGGGATCTTCCCAACCCAGGGATTAAACCCAGGTCTCCTTCATTGCAGGCAGACTCTTTATCTTCTGAGATACCAGGGAAGTCTGAAAGTTGCTCAGTCGTGTCCAACTCTTTTCGACCCCATGGAATTCTCCAGGCCAGAATACTGGAGTGGGTATCTTTCCCTTCTCCAGGAGATCTTGCCGACCCAGGGAATGAACCCAGGTCTCCTGCATTGCAGGTGGATTCTTTACCAGCTGAGCCACAATATTTAGTATTCTTGCCTGGAGAATCTCCATGGACAGAAACCTGGAGGGTTAGGTATTTATATTTAGATACACTGTAGAGTGATAATTTAATGTACTCCCTTTAAAGAGCTTCTCATGATGCTTTACATAAAGGGCTCAGTTTTGAATGGATGAAATCTTAAAATGTAGCCAAATACACATTATATTAGCTCTTAAATCATGCACTGGGTGAAAGACGTTTTTGCTTTTTAATAAATGGTATGATTATATTGCCAAATGAGGTAAAAAGTGGTGCACCATGAAATGAATGATTACTACCAAGTAATTTAATAATGTCACTGTTTCCAGTGGTTGGTAATTGAAGTCAACATCTTAAACAATTAAAGCCTATTATAATAAATCCCAGTAATATATTGACATTTTATGGTATACAGTCATTAAAACAAAGCCATAATGAACATTGGTTAGCTACCATAATTCAGTATACCTTATGTTCATGTACAGCTCTGCTCACACTTTCCACTAAGTATAAAGAACAAATCCCCAGGGACCTGGGACCGAAGTTCAGAGCACTCAACATCAACCATGAAGTGTTCCCCATTCCTATTTTTAATAAAATCATTATTTAAGATGTTATTCTGTGGTGTTGTCTGTTTTCCGACATCCTTCTATGTACCTGTGTTCAGGATGTAGGAATTTGTTACCTATTCTCTTCCACTAAAACTTTCTATTTAGCAGATTTTTCATTCTTTCAAAATAAAAATTTTAAAGCATTTTTCAAATTATTATATGTTACTAAGAAAATCCCCATATAAGCATTTCCTAAGGTGTTAGTTATCTATCACCAGGTTTCATAGTGGCCAAAACAGTCTATAAGAGCAAGACCTTGGAAAAAAAAAAATGTTCAGTAATAGGTTAATGCTTAGATAAGTTTGAGTACTATGCACCCAAATAAAGCACAATGAAAGAGTTAACTAGTAATATTGGAAAGTAAGTGCAAAAAAGTTACAAAAGATATAATAGGTATTATTTAAAACAAACATCACAAAAATTTGGAAGATGATCACACAGAGAAGAGTAAAATAAGTGATTTTCTTATGTTGGGACAGGAAAAAAGACATTTGAAAATGGAATGTGTTCTTACTGCCTTATTAGTTGGATTATGCCAGAAACTGTCTCAGCTAATGTTTCTCAGTCTGCCTCATCCAATAAAATTTTGGTGCTTTTATGTTCTGTAGCTTGCCTGATTTCCTGCTATAAAACTATTGTAATATTTTTCATGCCATGTAGTCTCATCCCATCTTGCAATGTGGAATCACACCTTCAAGATTCAGGGGTCACCAAGTGTTAACTCTGCTTCTCGTGACCTCTACTAATATTTGATACCCTTCCCACCTTAAACTTGCGTACTGTGCTTGGGAATCAATGACATTTTTCTACAAAACTAAGAAGAAATGCCACTTCTTGGTTTGATCCAGTTTTTAGAAGATTTGATACTTAGTTTTAAATTGCTCAGATGTGTTCAACTCTTTGCAGCACACCAGGCTTCCCTGTCCATCACTAACTGCCGGAGCTTGCTCAAATTCATGTCCATTGAGTTGGTGATGCCATCCAACCTATCTCATCCTCTGTCATCCCTGTCTCCTCCTTCCTTCAATCTCCCAGCATGAGGGTCTTTTCCATGCTCGCTCAGTAAATCTTTAATCCAGTTTTCTGTTGATGAGCTGGCTGTGTTCCCTCCCTGTTGTTTGGCCTAAGGCCAAACTGTCGACCCAGACTCCTGGACACTGTTGCATAGTTCACAACCTGTTGCATAGTTCTCTTAGAGGAGGTCGCCATCCGTTGCACCATAGAGCCACTGAGCAGACGACCCACAAGCTGCAGAACAATTATACCAAAGAAATTCTTGCACTGTTAAAGTTTTAGAACCCACAACAGATTTCCCAACCTGGGGATATGAGAACCCCCAGGGAATTTGACTTTGGAGGCCAGTGGGATTAGATTACAGAGCTTCCACAGGGAAACAGATTGTTGGAGGGCACAAAATTTTGTGTGCACCAGGAGAAGGGAGCAGTGTGTCGCCACAAGAGAGTGATAAGATACTTAACTGCCTAGTAAATCAGGACAATTATGTAGGTTTAATTGATGGAATTACTAGTTTAAGATAATGCAATGAATAAACTTGACATTGATACAAAAATGGAGTAGAATGAAGGACTCATTTCCTTAAATTGTATGTTAAATAACAGATCCAAGAGTAGTGGGGTTTTTTTGGTTTTACATTGAGTAGGGTTGTCATGTTCATTGGGAGCTATAAATGTAAACAAATACATTTCTCATTTCAATGTAAGTACATGTAAGTATTATAAATGTTTTGTACCACATTTCAGATATTCTTGATTTTACTGAAGTATTGTTTCAGATGCCCCCCAGATGATGGAAGCATGCCAAAATGCCATGTCACCAATTAAAAATGGATGTTAAAACTTTTCAAGTTCTCACAGTTGGTAAAAAGGTACATATAGTATAACCCGTTTTAGAGAAAGAAGGGAAAATCTAAATGGGATGACGGTGTGTGTTTATTTGCCCACAAAATTTATACTAGATACATTGCTGATACATTTCCCTGATAAGTGGAGAATGGGTTTTCAATTCAGGTATAGTTTCATGCATAATGAATTACAATACAAAGCACTAGATTACTCAGCTTTGTACCTTACTCTCATAAGTTGATTTATTCACCACTATTTTTCATTTAGTCTAATAGTCCTACTAAGATAGATGTATTGTTCCTATAAATAACAGCTATCTTGACTCTACCATCAGTAGTATTTACTCCCTCTACTTAATTTGAAAGCTAAACCTTGTAGACCTGTTTTGCATTACCTTCTGTACTTAAAGTTCTCTGTATCCCAGTAGATGACCAGTGTTCTAAGCATTGCCCAGTCAAGTAGTCACTTATCCTCTCAGCAGTATTTAGCAGTCTACTGACTACTTAGTGCTCCTTGAATCTCTCTGTTTTCCTCCTATATCCTGCCTGGTCCTTCTCAGTCTTCTTTACTTGTTTGTGTATTGCTTGACTTTCCAGTAATACTGGGCTATCTTCTCTCTAACTTCTGTAGTTAATCTTATCTTTACAGTTTGCATGCCACTAACTCATTTATCCGGGGAAGGCAATGGCACCCCACCCCAGTACTCTTGCCTGGAAAATCCCGTGGACGGAGGAGCGTGGTAGCTCCAGTCCATGGGGTTGCTTAGAGTCGGACACAACTGAGTGACTTCACTTTCACTTTTCACTTTCATGCATTGGAGAAGGAAATGGCAACCCACTCCAGTATTCTTGCCTGGAGAATCCCAGGGACAGCCGTCTATGGGATCTCAGAGTCAGACACGACTGAAGCGACTTAGCAGCAGCAGTAGCAGCAACTCATTTATCATCATATAATTCTTGCCTGTTGAATTACAGCTTCCAACTGGTAACTTGACATCTTCATTTGGGTGCCTTATATCTTAATTTGTTAGTATTAACAGTAATAAAATACTTAATAAGAGATATTTTAGTGCCCCAAAACTCAGCTATTCAAGCCAGAAGCCCAGGAATCATCTTGAAATAGCTCCTTTCAGCAAATCTCCTTTCTTAATCTCCTTTCAGCAAATCTTGTCAACACTGCCTCCAAAATAAATCCTCTGTCCAGACTCCTTCCTTTCATTTCTGCCACCTATTCTAAATGACTCATTTCTTGGACAACTGCTTGTCTCATGACTTACTCTCTTATCTGTCCTCCATGTTGCAATTTGAATGATCTTTTCAAAATGCAAATTGTTTCCCAATTTAAAACAGTCCAAGAATTTTGTGAAATGTGCCCCTGCCTTTTCTTCCAGTCTTAAATTCAGCCACTCTCCTTTTTGCACAAAAACCTCTGCGTAGTGGATTTCTTTTGTACTCCACTTCCACCCGTCCAAGTCAGGTCCCACCTTGAAGACTTGGCTATTAATCTGTTGGCTGGCTTGCAGTCATGCACTTGAAATGGTGAAATGGTATCTCTTCATGTTGCTGTTGAGGCAATGTAAAGTAGCCACTGAGATAAGGTTCAGTATCTGTAGTATGATAGTATTTCTGTAAAGTGTATGTAACAGGGAGGGATGTGTGTGTTAGTCACTCAGATGTGTTCAACTCTTTGTAACCCACGGACAGTAGCCCTCCAGGCTCCTCTGTCTGTGGATTTCTCCAGGCAAGAATACTAGAGTCGGTTGTCATTTCCTCCTCCAGTATATCTTCCCAACCCAGGAATCAAACCCAGGTCTGCTGCACTGCAGGCAGATTTTTTACTGTCTGAACCACCAGGGAAGCCCCAGGGAGGGATATATATTTTCTTACATAAAGTAACTGGAAGGAGGCATGAGAAATCAACAGCATTCTTTACCTCCATGAAAGGGATCTAGGTGACTGGGAAACTAGAGTGGAAAGGAGGCTTCACCATTACCTTTGAATTTTGAACCATGTAAATCTGTTACCTAAAAAAGAAAATTAGGGGAGTCTCTTAAATACTAATAAATGCAGACCGTGTAGCTCTAACTACAAGAAGGGGAAAACCCCAGGAAAATGAGTCAAGAGCTTATATTTTGGGGTTTTAAAAAAGTAGCGACTGTCCTGGAGAATATCTCACACATTGGGAATGTGATATATATTTGTTGATTGAACAGATAAGCTAATTAATTTGTAAAGCAGTGTAGACCCATTTACTCATCTCCAACATGAATTACCAAACTTTTAAAAATGAACCTGGATTCCTGCTTTAAAGCTAGTACACTCTTTGGGATCACCTCAATTTTGATAATACAAGTTATCAAGAATGATAAAGTTCCTATCTAGCTATTTCAGACTCCCTTTTCCATGTACCATTGTCACTTTTTCTCAGAGTTTTAGATTAACTTGGGCCCTGAGATCACATTCATTAAAATGCTAAGTCAGTAACAAATTTGCACTTATCAAATGAAAAATTGTGCTTTTTTGTTTTACTTTGTTGTTTCTTTTTTAATAAAAATACTGGCAAGGTTATCAGGAGTAGAGTTTACATCTAAATGGTTGGAATATAAATTTGCACATCCTTTCTGTAAAATAGACTGCAGTATGATTTAAGGGTTTATTTTGTCATATTCTTTGATCTAATAACCTTTTAAAGAGTATAGAAGAACCTCAGTTTAATACCTAGCTTGGCTTCCTTCACAGTTTTCAATGCAGGATATAAAAGTGCTTCTATGGTATAGTTTGATAAACATGTTGAGTGAACTGTAATTTTTGGAAAGTTTATGGATAGTTTTAACTTTTTTTAACATTTCATTTTTCTGTCTTCTGGAGTAGGTACAAACCGATTTTAAGAAGTTTTTAATGGATTCAGAAATGAGAACAACACAAAATATATTAACTGACTGAATGTTTCTCTAGCAGGATCTGTACCTGTTGCACTACAGACTCATTTATGTATACCAGTTCTCAAAGATACCTATCCTGGAGAGGAATTCTAATTAGAATACTGAAAAAATGAGAAATTTAATTATTGGTTTTGCATCCCCTTAAACCTAAAATCTTACTGTGCTTTTTAGTTTTTGGTTGATCCTTTGGGGTGAAGATGAGAATCCTATTAAAAAATCCTTTAAAAATCAGTCAATTCAAATTTTGTAAATTTCACATTGCATTGAAAAGTTTGTTTATAATTTACATTTTCTGGCCTGATTGTTTAGGATTTCTTTTTCCCACAAACCCCTATGCAGAGTTAACAGTGTATGGTTTTTAATACTTTAAGATGAAATATAGTACGACATATAAAGAGAGGTGCTGATTATTACAAAGAAAAAAATAACAGTTATTGGTACTTGTGGTACTGGTGTTTAGTATACACCCTGGATCGAGTTACATGTACCCAGGGCTGCAGTTCATAGAACCACTGGTATAGTTCAACTTGTTTTTTCCAAGAAAGCTTGACTGCCTAATGAGGGATGACTTAGGTTGAGAAACCACATGTAAACTGACTTGGTAGACATAGGATCCTATCATTTCTGTTCTTCACTGGAGAATAGTTTTAGAGGCTGACTTCCAAAAGCTCTACTTAAAGAATTCTGGGTTGGTCCTTCTTCTTGTACTTGAGACATCAGAGAGGCTAGAAGCAAAATTGCCATCAGCATGCTGCTAGCAGACAGTTGATTGTTCTCAGTAAGTGTTATTGTGTAATGCTATTACTTTTTCAGAGTGTTGCAGAGGTAGGAACATGGGGGAGAAACAGTCTGGATAACAGGACAGTGATGCTGGTGGCTAAGGGAAAGCATCTGGATTCTGTGGGAAGGGCTATAGCTGATCCATCTGTTTTCTAGGTAAGCATTCCTTTGTTCTGGGTACCTCACCTCATGATTTGCCAATTTTCATCATAACTAAATCATGGTCTCCATTTATCTTTAATTTGGAAATGACATCTTTGACATTGTAAAATGAATTATGTCCTTCTAAAACAGTAATTTGTATAGTAAAACTTGAATAAATCACTAGATCTTCACCAAATGTTAATAGTTCTTAAGTTTTTCTGCCAAGGAAAAATGCATTTGTGTAAGTGGCAATTATATGTATAGACAAATATCTTACATATAGGAACCAAATAAATATTGAATGATTAATTTGAAACACATCAAGGCTTGTGTCCTCTGTATTATTTAGTTGGAGGCTTCCCAGATGGCTCAGCTGGTAAAGAATCTGCCTGCAATGCCAGGAGACCAGGGATCGATCCCTGAGTCAGGAAGATCCCCTGGAGAAGGGAATGGCAACCCACTCCAATTTTCTTGCCTGGAGAATCCCATGGACAGAGGAACCTGGCGGGCTGCAGTCCATGGGATCGTAGAGTCGGATACGACTGAGCGACTAATACTAGACTACTAGACTAGACTATGTGGACCAGACCAAAATTGATATTGAGACAAGAACTTCATTGAACATTACAAGGTAAGCCCAAAGACTTCAGTTAGGCCACTGGTTACAATTCACTGCATTTCCACCTGTCAGCCATGACAAACTGCAATTAAAGCACTGATCATTCAGTTTGTCTAAACAAAAAAAATAAGTATAAAATAATAGGTAAAGACTCAGTTCTCTGTTTCAAAAGAAGGCCTAGCTCCATGTCTATTAGGAAAACAGTTTGGTCAATGATAGATATATGTACTTGTTCAATATTATTAAAAAACAATTATTTAGTGTTCATATTTTTCAGATAATAGCTTAAATACTTGTAAAAAATGTTTCTCTTAATCTAATTCTTAGATTAAGAGAAAAATTGTGCTGGATCTTCTGCTAAAGAATCAGAAGTTATTAAACATCTGTCTGAGTATATCACAGAGCTGCCAATTAAAAAAAGTGGTGAGAGTTTTTGCTCATACGTCAGACAACTTGAAATAGACTATCTTTCATTGGATGTTTTAAAAACAGCTCTTTTAAAAAAAAAGTAAATGCTGTAAGTTTTTAATTAATCATTGCATTTTAGATTGATGCAGATTATTATAACTAATTCTAAGTAATTGGTATAAACTTTTGAAAAACAAATTTTGAAACTTGAACCATCATTGCAATTTCACACAAAGAATACTGTAGGCAGATATATTTGGAGAGGGCTATTTTATGTTCATATTTGGAAATAATGTTTTTAAACCTTAATCTGAAACCTATTCTTTTACAGATTTGAGTATGAGCACAGTTGAAGAGGATTCTGACACAGTAACAGTAGAAACTGTGGACTCTGTGACTTTGACTCGGGACACAGACGGGAACCTCATTCTTCATTGCCCTCATAATGGTAGGAAAACCTGCTGACATATAATTATAAATCTTTTTGGATTTCTGGATTTCATGTCACCTTTAAACCTTATTACTCAGACAGTTTAGTCTAGAACAGTAGAAAAGGAGGTTATTTCTTAGATAACCTTAATTCATGTTTATATTTTTAAAATATACTTTGTATATTTTTTTAATTTACCATAAATTTCGATCTTTATGAATCTTGTAGCTATTTTATAAGTAGAATTTGTTGAATCTCTAATGATGGATTAACTATAATACACTTCCTCTTTGACACCATTTGATACCAGCAGTATATATAGTACATTAGAAAATGTAGAAATAATCCTGCCAATGAACATAGAAGAAATTTTTTTGTCTAGAACCTGTGTTAGAGAATTTTACATGACTGAATAGGACTTAATGTCATCTGTAATGAACTAAAATTCAGTTGACTTGAGGCTTGTGGTTTTGTTATTTCTCTACCTGTTCCATATTTATTTTGCTTTTTAAGTTTATCCTTGTTCAGCGTAGGTTCTGTGTTCTTTTTCACTTAGTACTTAATCCCTGGGTTATTTCATTCAAATCTGTGGTTTTAATTTCTGCATAGCTACCACAGTGATTTAAACCTCTCTTTATTCTGAATTCTGTTTCTCATAGGCACCTTAAATTTCACATGTCTCAAATTATGTCTCAGGTCCCCTTTCCTTTTTTCAGGTTCTCATTTCTCACCTGAGTAGCATTTTAGCCTATCTCTAACCTCTAATTTATCCTTCAAACTGCTGGTGATTGTGGTCATGATTCAATAGTACATGAAAGCTTTTTTTTAAAAAATAAGCTTCCCGGGATTTTTAGAATATAATTCAGGTTCTTTAATTTGGCACATAGGCCTCCCATCATCTCAGCTTTCTTTCCAGCTTCATTTCCTGCCACATTTCATATATCTGCGTTCCAGCAGTTCACAACTGTTACTTTCCTAACTTACTGTAAGCTTTTCATACCTCAGTATCACTCCACGTATTAATCCTACTGCCAGTGATAATCATTTTCCCCTGGCTTCTGTTTCTTTTTGAAATTCAAGACACCTTTTTTAGAAACTGCCTTTCACCTCCAGAAATTAAATGCTTCTCTGCTCATATAACAGCCTCTTCATTCCACCTTCATCGTTCTTATTTAACTATTTTGAAAGTATATTAATCTCCACTGTACTACGAGCTCCTTGACAGTCGGGGTGTCTGTCATTGTTCTGCTTCTCGAACTTGAAAGGCAGTTCGAGAAGCAGAATTTCTGATGGTAGGTATTCAGTAAATATTTGTGAGTAATTAAATAACCAGTCTTTATCTTTATGTGTGAAATAATCTGGAAAGCCTGGTAATCACAGCCCAAAAGTGTGATGTTTTAGAAAGTGCCACCTTGGTTCCTGGTTCCTTGTCATAAGAAGTGGAACTGAGGTAGGCGTGTTAAGGGCAGTGAGTCTTATTGCACAGCTATCTTTTTCTGACTTAGCAAATTAATAAGATTATTTTACATTCATTACTTGTGGAAGATTTTGTTTCCTCCTTTTTGATTTGAAGATTTCTGAGATTTTTTTGTTCTTACTTTATTTCATTAGAAGCTGATGAAATAGACTCAGAAGATAGTACTGAACCTCCACATAAAAGGCTTTGCCTGTCTTCTGAGGATGATCAAAGTATTGATGATTCCACTCCTTGCATATCCGTTGTTGCACTTCCACGTAAGTCACTGTATTAACAGGGAGCTTCCCTTCTGAACCGGCATTCACATTGCCAGAGATCAAACTGGCATTTGAGTTTAACCCATCAGTTGGACCCATTATTTTTCTCCTCGTTTAATCAAAAAACCTCCTTTAATCGGCTCTTAATGATTATTTATGTGCCAGGCATGGCTCTACATACTTTTGCTATATTGCCAAGTTTACTCTCTCAAGCTTTTATTTTAATTGACCCCCCCATCTGAGAGTCTTTTTAGACATTTTTTTCATAATCATGCTCTCCCACATGAAATTATAATTTCAGTATCATTGTTGTTTTGTTTTTAATGTACTATGTGTATGTATGTATGTCCTTGCTTTCTTAATAAAGAGAGTAAGGTTTTTTCATCTCCTCTCCTAAGAAGCATATTCACCCTCATTGAGAAGGCTTTCTCTAGAGTAGGTATTTTTATCCTTATGTTATAAATGAGAAAACTAAGGTACGGAGAGGAGAAGGCCATGGCACCCCACTCCAGTGCTCTTGCCTGGAAAATCCCATGGACGGAGGAACCTGGTAGGCTGCAGTCCATGGGGTCGCTAAGAGTCAGACATGACTGAGCGACTTCACTTTCACTTTTCACTTTCATGCATTGGAGAAGGAAATGGCAACCCACTCCAGTGTTCTTGCCTGGAGAATCCCAGGGACTGGGGAGCCTGGTGGGCTGCCGTCTATGGGGTCGCACAGAGTTGGACACGACTGAGGTGACTTAGCAGCAGCAGCAGGTACAGAGAGGTTAATAACTTGTCTAAGGTCTTACCCAGGCATTCTGGTTCTTGTAGTTTATGTTCTTTTTATGAGTTATATGGATAAATGGAAAGTAGAAGCCTGATAAGTTTATGCTCACTAAGAAAGTTCTTAAAATGTTTATATTCCAAGATCATTTAGAATATGCTGGATTCTAAGCAGGTGTAGTATTTTGGATGAAATACTGTTGGTGAAAGACTACAGCACATCAACTGTAATATTAGATTATATTTCTCATTAGTTTAGCAAAGAATATGCAACCTGTTGAACCGTGGTGGCCCTCCAAGGCTGGAGTAGATATCTCAGTCCCCAACAATGGGGTTCGGGCCCAGGGCTGTTGGTGATGCACTCTGCACAGAGGAGGGTATTGCCATATCCAAGAACTTCCAGAGGAAGAGAAGTAAGACTGGGTTTTCATTGTCAAACATCATGTCTTCATAAGCAGATATGTACTTTGTATTTGGAGTTAATTGCTTATTAAACTGAGCAGAAAAGTATCATATTAATTGTAGTCACCATGCTGAACATTACATCCCCAAGATATAAAATAAAAATATTTAGTTAAGTCAGAATTTTTGCATGATTATCTTGGTGTAAATTTTGACCTCTTACTTAATTTGGTTAGAGTGCCTTGAATGTGATTGTAGGTTTGATCTACACTTGATATTTTGTTCTATTTTATGGAATAAGACTAAATCCTTTACACACTCATTCACTTACCTGGATAAGATAATATGGATGTGTTGACATGAAAGGTCATGAACTGTTTGATGTTGGGCATAGCATCACTGTGTAAAGAGGACAGTCTTACTATAAATTAGTAAGACTGAATTTATGAGGAGTGGCTTTAAGTTCCCTTGACTTGTAAGAACTTTGTTGATAAAAATCAACTTAGGAAAGTTTTTACATTTAAAAAAGTCCCAAAAGCATGAAGTCCTATATCCATCACCATGTGAGACCAGTTAAATGGGCAAGTCATTTATGCTGGACTTCATGAAGATGAATATTAATTTTAAAATTTTAACTTTAATTTTGATATTGAGGTTTTCTTTAGATGCTTTATAAAACTGATTAACATTTATCTGTCTGAGCCTTAAAAGTTCTCTTAACTCTCATGTTAATCAGTGTAGATCACTTGCTGCTACTTTTTGTAGTCATTTGCACACATTTACTCTATTACCTATTCATCATTAAAACTCTTGGTGGAGTTTCTCTGGTAGCTCAGTGGTAATATGCCTGCCAACGCAGGAGACACGGGCTTGATCTCTGGTCCAGGAAGATCCCACATACCATGGAGCATCTAAGCCTGTGTGCCACAACTACTGAACCCACATGCCACCAACTGCTAAAGCCCGTGTACCCTAGAGTCTGTGCTCCCCAACAGGAGAAGCCACTGCAATAAGAAGCCTGCACACCACAACTAGAGAAAAGCCTTGAGCAGCAATGAAGTCCCATCTCAGCCATGCATAAATAAATAATTATTTAAAAATACAACTCTTGTGATTATTCATTTAGATGATCGTTGGAGTTACTTATGCCTCTGATTCCTTTTGTTCTTCATGCTGCGTTATTTGTCATTCCCATACCACTCTCACTATTGTACATATAACTGGAGTCTGTTTGTATCGTACTTCAGACTTTGTTTTCCTGCCACTAATTCCTATCTTTGCAGTTTACTTTCTCTAATACTTCTGCAGTCCTTTGTCCCAGTGGGACCCATTAACCTTAGCACTTTGCAGTTATTTCTTCTTCACTCATTTTCTTGTTTCCTTCACCTAGTTTCAGTTTTTATGGTAAATCATTATAATCTCTGTCTTGCATTTACCCTGAGATCCTTTTTTCTTTCCCTCACCTCACCTTTCTTTGATGAAACCACAACCCTGGTTCAATTTGTCTGCCTATTTATGACTATACCAGTATAGTTAATTGAAAAGGATTGGAGGAAAAAAGCACGAGTTGCAGAAGGCAATGGCACCCCACCCCAGTACTCTTGCCTGGAAAATCCCATGGACAGAGGACTCTGGTGGGCCGCTGTCCATGGGGTCGTTAAGAGTCAGACACGACTGAGCGACTTCACTTTCACTTTTCACTTTCATGCATTGGAGAAGGAAATGGCACCCCACTCCTGTGTTCTTGCCTGGAGAATCCCAGGGACGGGGGAGCCTGGTGGGCTGCCGTCTATGGGGTCACACAGAGTTGGACACGACTGAAGTGACTTAGCAGCAGTAGCAGCAGCAAGCTGACTGCTCTCACTTTAAATTTATGATCATTAAATGGGTTCCTTATGTTGCATCGCAGTCATACCATACTTATCTGGTATTCTTTCTCCCACTCTAAGATGATTGTTTCATACATTCTGAAACCTCCAATACTTCTTCCACATTTTAAACTCTTAACTGATAGCCTTGCTTCCTACTTTACTGAGAAATTTAAGTGGCCAGAAAATAGTTTCTGTAAGTTTCCACTACTACTAATGTATTTACAAACCGACTTGTATCTATGTCCATGTGGTCTTGTATTTCCACCCAGCTAAGGCCAACCCTTCAATATACCAGATCCCATCCCTTTTGCCTACCTAAGGACATAGTTGCAGGAATTCTCTCCTTTCTCTTCTGAATCAACAGGTTTTTTTTGTTGTCTTCTGGATCATTCCCATCAGCATTACAAAAATACTATAGTTTCTTCTTTAAAATAAAAAGTCCTGTTAGCTCACTTTGGGCTCCCATTCTGTTTCTCCACTTCCCTTTAGAACAAAAGTACCTTGAAAGAATTGCCTATACTTGCCTCCATTTCTAATTCCTTTGTTCCATAAGCCCACTTCAATCAGTCTCTCAGCTTTTAATGCTATACTATAAATGTTGTCTCCAGAGACTTTCTTTTTTCTTCTTTTTTTTTTAAGTTTTTTTCCCCAGAGACTTTGTTGTTGCTAAATCCAATGGTGATTTTTTTTTTGTCTTACTTGATCTCCCCACATTTTTTATCACTCCTGTCTGAAACTTGTTGTCACTTGGCTTCCAGGAATACATTTCTCTAGTTTTCTCTCTGTCCATTTCTTCTTAATCTCTTATGCTGACATGTCCACATCTCCCCAGCCTCTAAATGAGGAGTACCCAGGATTCAGTCTTAATTGCTTTTGTTTTCTGTTTTTACTCCCTAGAATTCATGCTTTTAAATCCCCCGAGTTATTCCAGACCATACCTCTCTTAACTCCAGATGTTGAGTGGGTTTAAACATCTAGTATGTTTAAAACTGAGCTACATTTTAAAACTTACTTCTTTCTAAACCCTCCCCATTTCATTATTGGTAGGTAAATTCTGCCAGTAGCTCAGGTAAAAAACTTTTTTTTTAAATTCCATTCTTGACATTTTATTTTCTTTCTTATTTGGTTTATCTGCATGCCCTTTTGGCTCTACCATCAAAATATATCCACAATTTGAACTACTTATCACTCTCTCTTCCCTTCACTCTAGTCCAAGTCACCTACACCTCTTACCTAGTAATAGATTATTGGCTTAGCTTCTTCACTGATCTCCTTCCAGCTAGGGCTGCCCTTCAGGCTATTTTCCCCTTAGCAGCCAGGGAGATCCTGCTGCTAAGGATCAACTTACTTTAACTGCTAAGTTAAAGTAAAACTCAGTTTATATCAGTCCTCTGCTCTAAATCTTACTATGGTCACCTTAGTGGAAGAGAATTAAAGCTAAAGTCTTCATTTACAGTGGCCTTTGAATCCCGCACAATATCTTGTTTGGTCTACTCTGGCCACACTGTCTTTGCTGTTCCGGCAGGCACTCAGAACCTTTTTGCACTTGGCTTTCCGTCTGCCTTAAGTGCTATCTCTCAAGATAGCTTCATAACTAGCCCTTTTCCTTGCTTTGTTCCAAATCCTGGTTACTTTTCCTGGCATCCTATTTAAAATTTCAAACACTTGGCCCCACTACCAACACATTTCCCATACTTCATTTTTTTCTCCTTAACACTTTTCCAAAATAATACTGTGTTAATTTTGTCTTCCCCCTAGACTCCAAGTGCCTCGAAGGCAGAATTTTGGGGTTTTTTTGTTTATTGTTGTCTCTCCATTGCCCAGAACAGCACCTCGCATGTATTAGGTGCACTGCTGCTGCTGCTAAGTCACCTCAGTCGTGTCCGACTCTCTGCAACCCCATAGACAGCAGCCCACCAGGCTCCCCCGTCCCTGGGATTCTCCAGGCAAGAACACTAGAGTGGGTTGCCGTTTCCTTCTCCAATGCAGGAAAGTGAAAAGTGAAAGTGAAGTCGCTTGGTCATGTCCAACTCTTTGTGACCCCATGGACTGTAGCCCACCAGGCTCCTCCATCCATGGGATTTCCCAGGCAAGAGTACTGGAGTGGGGTGCCATTGCCTTCTCCGTAGGTGCACAATAGATACTCATTAAGCAAATACATATATATGTATATCACATACACTTAGGTGTGTGGATGTATTGGTGAGGAATATGTTAAGAAATTAGATGATCACATCCTAGTTCTTTGGGTATATTTTTTAATAATTAGGACCTGCTTTTATTACTCTGGAGATGAACTGTTCTTTTTCTTGAAGTTTCAGAAAATGATCAGAGCTTTGAGGTGACCATGACTGCGACCACAGAGGTGGCAGATGATGAGATTACTGAGGGAACTGTGACACAGATCCAGGTATAGTAAGTCTTTGTACAGCTGCAAGATTATCCTTTGTACATAACCTTAGGTGATAAAATGATGAGAATAGATTCTGTCTGACAATATGCGTGAGTGCTACATCTCTTCATTCACATATGACTCTGCAACTCCATAGACTGTAACCTGCCAGGCTTTCTATCCATGGGATTCTCCAGGCAAGAATATTGGAGTGGGTTGCCATGCCCTCCTCCAGAGGATCTTCCTGACCCAGGGATTGAACCAGTCTTTTATGCCTCCTGCATTGTCTGGTGGGTTCTTTTCCTCTAGCTCCACCTGGGAAGCCTTGAGTCTGAAAAAGTAGCAATCACAGGATTGAAGTAAGACCCTGCATATATGAGTCTCCAGTGATAGAATTTTAAAGCTGATTCCTTGTAGAGTGGTTCACATCTGTTGAACTAATGTATGTGGATTCTTTATCTCCCTAGAGTAATCTCTTTTGAGCTGTTAAATACCTTTAAATTTTATCTACCAGTTATTTGAGATATTGATTGGGATATAAAACTTTTTAAAATAAGCTTACCCAACATTTATCTGTAGTGACTTATTTAGAAAGATTCCATGTGTTACCTGCCCTAATGTGAATGAAAGCTGGTCATCTCAAATACATTTTAACTATAACAGTGGTAGTCATAGTTCCTTTTGATAACCTGTACAACTAGATAGATTTTACCATGTGTTGAGGTTACATAATTAGCCTGTTTTCCTATATGAACTTCTTTAATTGTCTCGTGTTATTTCTGCCAAAAGCAGTCATCATTCTTAGCTCTTTTCAGTGGCCAGCAGCTTAAATCTATTTTACTTGTAAGTTTATTTCTGGCTGATTGTTCTTTTGCTCTGTCTCTTCATTTAATAAAATACTTTTTAGCAGACCGTAGAGACATTGTACCATTATTTTTCTTATGCAAAGCATCCTAACGACCCTTCTTCATTACGAAGTAGATACAAGTTGATACATATCAGGGACTAAGGAGGTTTCAGAAGGGTGTATTGTGAATTGCAGTGAGGAGCTTGAGAGCAGTCCCAGAATGACAGGATTTCCAGAGAAGCAATATGCTTCAGACATGCTCTAATATACGTCACACGTCTTTGAGGCAAGCTGGGGAATTTGGACAGAAATTTTTCTAAATCCTCAGGAACAATAGGGCACATTCTTTCTTCAAAATGGATCTTGCAGGACTTCCCTGGTGGCCCAGTGGTTAAGAATCCACCTGCCAGTGCTGTAAACATGGGTTCCATCACTGGTACAGGAAGGTCCCACATGCAGTAGAACAGATAAGCCAGTAGAACAGAGCACAGCTGTTGAGCCTGTGCTCTGGAGCCCGTGCTCTGCAACAAGAGAAGCCACTGCAATAAGAAGCGTGTGCACTGCAACTAGAAAGCCGAAAAGAAATAAAAAATTTTAAAAACAGTTCTTGTCAAATTCATTTGTAGTCTCACTTCCATTTTTAGCATGTTGAAAATAACTATATACATATGTCTCATTTGGTTTACAACCTAGTTATTATCAGATTGATCAGTGGCAATGTACACAAGTTTTAGGGTTGTTTTGTTTAGATTATTTCTGAAGAGTTAATGAGTTACAATCTAATACTAACCTCTTGGTTTGTTATTACCATTAATTTCTAATGTTTGTTTTAATAACATTAGGTTGGGAGTGAAAGCACAGTTTAAAGTTCAGAAATAGTGTGCTTTTTTGCTGTGCCCTTTGTGGCAAACTAGGTGTAGTTATTGCACCTAGTTTAGCAGCTAATGCACCCTTGTCCCATTCCAGTGGTGAGACTAGCTTGAAAAACAATTAGGAACTAAAATAAACTTCCCATGTATGTAGTACATTGTTGTTCCAAGAGGCATTTAGTGAGTGAAATATTTATTCTCAAAATTTTAAACCTGTATATATGATAAATAAGAAACCCAACAACCAGCTCACAAAGACTTCATTTAGAAAAAGCAACAGCAAGTTAAACAAAGCCTGAGTAACTTGAAAAGATTTATATATAAAATAGGAAAGTGGCTGGTGCTAAGTTGCTTCAGCCATGTCCAACACTACACTATAGCCAACCAGGCTCTTCTGTCCATGGGATTTTCCAGGCAAGAATACTGGAGTAGGTTGCCATGCCCTCCCCCTAGGGATCTTCCCAACCCAGGGATTGAACCCAAGTCTCATGTCTCCTGCATTGGCTGGCGAGTTCTTTACCACTAGTGCAACCTGGAAAGTTCTAAAGTAGTGAGAAACGGGTAAAATACCAAAAACGTAATCACTCTCTGTAAACTAAGTATATAGATAGATAGCCTCTTAGGTACCTAAGTCTCCTGATACACTCAGTTTGATTGACAGTGTTGAATATTACTGCTAGAATTTAGTAATTATTTATTTCATTTGATGATTTTTGTCATGTTTAACATTACATGGTTTAAGTAATATGTAAGTCGTCTTCAGGAAATTTTGCACCATAAGGCATTAAGTATTTACCCAAAGGCAGTAATTAATCATGAAATGTTTATTCCTGAGATTCACAGAGTGGGCTTTGCTATATATATTTAGACTCCCTTTGGGAAATGATGATTTTATTCTTTCAACAAACTAGTTAACGTAAGAGAAAGTCATCTCAGGAGATGTTTCTACATTTCTTAAAATACTGTATGTATCAAGATCTTTTGATAGTGCTCTGTATTGTCCTTGATAAGTAACTCCTATATTAAATCTTACAGAATTGTGATCCTCAGAATATAAGAGGCCTTGGATATTGTCTGACTAGTCTGTTTAAGTTCTCAGCTTTATAAAGTTCTCTTAACCTTTAAAAGAAAAATCTAAAGTATATGACACATAAATGCTGGGTTATAAACCTTTTCTTGTTTGTTTTAGTGATACCTAGCTTTTGCCTATGGTTTTTTTTTTTTTTTTTTTTTTTTTTAAAGAAAACCACTTTAATAAATACAAAATATTACCACCAGGTATACAAATAGTCGGGGAAGGCAATGGCACCCCACCCCAGTACTTTTGCCTGGAAAATCCCATGGACGGAGGATCCTGGTAGGCTCCAGTCCATGGGGTCGCTAAGAGTCGGACACGACTGAGCAACTTCACTTTCACTTTTCACTTTCATGCATTGGAGAAGGAGATGGCAACCCACTCCAGTATTCTTGCCTGGAGAATCCCAGGGACGGGGGAGCCTGGTGAGCTTCCGTCTGTGGTGTCGCACAGAGTCAGACATGACTGAAGCGACTTAGCAGCAGCAGCAGCATACAAATAGTAGGTAACAATAGGCATGGCTTTTCTCCTCACTGTGTCTTGATTCTTCATTGACAGCTTCTCTCTTTTCTAAGTGAGATGTTTCATTTCCTCTTGAAAATAGAGATCCAGTTTCTGCCTACTCAAGAAACAGTCAATCTTTGTTAGGACCTACCTCCAGAAAGTAGTAATAGCTTAGTAGTTGATCCAGGCCAGAGACCCAGCTAGGTCAAGTGGTTACTAGGCCTGTGACTCTCCTCTTATCCTGGTCTGCATATAACAGGTTCATCTTACCTGATACGGTAGCACTGTTGCTATATCTTCCTCACTTATACCATAGCTCTCTAGTCCACAGCCAAGTCTCTTAAAAACAGCTTTGTTCCTGCAGAATTTTTTTCTAGATTAGATATGTCCTTAATTGCTGATAGCTGCATAAATACACTGAAAGCCACTGAATTGTATACTTTAAAGGGTGAATTTTATGATGTGACTTGTATCTTAATAAAGCTTATTTAACTATATTTCTCAATACAGGCTATTTTATTGCAATAATAATAAAATTAGTACCATATGGTTCTTTGAAAAGAAGATACCGTTAGGAGGGTAGCTATCAGCTCCAAATACCTACCCTCCTAAATGTAAAAATAAAGTTGTCAGTAAACAATACACAGACTACGATTTTACAGTAACATCTTTTGAATTAGCCTGTTAATCTTTTAGATTGATCAACAGGTTACATTACAGATGACCATATATTAATATTTAGGCAGCAAACTACCTGTCAGACATGAATAATCATGACACTCGATCCCAGCATTTCCATTTTATTTTATATATGAGCTTGTGTTATACATAGTAGTGGCAGTAGTAGTTCAGTCACTGAGTCATGTCCAACTCTTGCAACTACATGGACTACAGCCCTCCAGGTTCCTCTGTCAGTGGGATTCTCCAGGCAAGAATACTGGAGTGGATTGCCATTTCCTTCTCCATGTTTTATACGTGTAAATATTCAAATGGCTTTTTTTCTTGTTGAAGATAATTTTGTTTTCATGCTGTCTTAAAAGCAAGAAAATGTTTGTCTTTCTATGAATTCAGTGTAGTTTTATTATATCTAAAACAAATGAATTTCATGTTACTAGAAATTCATTTGTTTTGGATACAGCAGAGTTTTATAATGCTTAGCATTACAAAGATGAATCAGGTTGGGTGTTAAATCAAGCTACCACTTTTTTTTTTTTTTTTGCCTTTTGAAGATTCTACAGAATGAGCAACTAGATGAAATATCTCCCTTGGGTAATGAGGAGGTTTCAGCAGTTAGCCAAGCATGGTTTACAACTAAAGAAGATAAGGATTCTCTAACTAACAAAGGTAAGATACACTGAATTTCAGTGACCAGTGGCAAAAGTGAGTGTCAAAAAGAGCTTGTAGTCATAAGGATCCTAATTTGGCCCTTCATAATTATGGTTGAATAGTTACAGTAATTTGAACCTAATTGAATTAAATTTGGCTCTGAATGGGACTGGGGAACCAATATTCATTTTACAGTAATTGATCACTTGTCCCATATGAAGTAGGTTATAAACAAATGCACAGTGTTACTGTTTAAGTCAATACAGTTATTGCTTATGGGAGAAGGAAGTCAAACCTTTTCAAAGTTCTACTACTAACTTTGATCTGATAAGTTGTTTAGAGGTTTACAGTAAGTGTTTATAGTGCTACTGCACTTGTAAGGATTATTAGGAAGCTACTTCAAGAAGGTGGGGGTTGTGTATATGCCACTCTGAAGTAAGGAAAGGAAACAAAAAATAAGTTAATAGATTGTTTTCAACCCTGGTACAGTAACTACTCATTAAGAATGAATTACTCTGGAGAAGGAAATGGCAACCCACTCCAGTGTTCTTGCCTGGAGAATCCCAGGGATGAGGGAGCCTGGTGGGCTGCCGTCTATGGGGGTTGCACAGAGTCGGACACGACTGAAGCGACTTAGCAGTAGCAGCAAAAATATAATCATTGTTACCATATTTCAAACTTCATCATGTGCCAGACATTCTGATAAGCACTTTATTTATATTGTGGGTTCATTCAGTTCTTGGTGTGCCTGTCATCAGAGCAAGATATATTCATGTGAAGAACACAAAACTTACATTTTGGGGTTCCCTCCCTCATATGGACCATTTCTAAGGCCCTAGCAATGTGTTTCCGTCATCACATATTGCTTTGAAAATTTGTAAAAGTAAAATGTTTGACTGGCAAAAAAAAAAAAGAATGAATTACTCACTCAGTATTCCAATGTTATGTTTACCTTGTCCTAGAATCTTTTATATGTATTTTTTCCCCCATAAAACTTATTTTTCACTGCAGAAATTTTTCAGAAAGTTTTGAGTGTGATTTGGCTTTCACACTTTTTATAAGTCCTATCCTGCTGGAAGGGTAAGAGATGTAATTAAGAGCAAGTATTTTTTATGACTCTTTTACTTACTACCCCTGTTTACTAGGGTCATTTATATTCTTTCTTAAAAACCAGCGGTCACAGAAGCAACTTTACGTAGGGGTTTTTCAGATTTCAGATGAATAAGATATTAAATTAGGTACATTCTTTTCTTCTCAAGAATAACATTATCAATAGCATTACTTGTTTTCTTTTAAAGGACATAAATGGAAGCAGGGGATGTGGTCCAAGGAAGAAATTGATATTTTGATGAACAATATTGAACGCTATTTGAAGGTATCTTATGGCATATTTTTTGTTTCACAAATTTTTTGATTGCCAATTGCAAAAATACCAAAGTAGCACTTTTCAGTAATTATGTAATGGATAATTGGCTAACATGTTGTATCTTAATAATTTCATTTGTATTATAGTATATTTATACATTTTGAATTCTCAGTTTAAAATAGCTTTATTGCTTTAGGTAACACCCCAAAGTTAAGACAGAATTTTAGTAGCCTCTCAGAATCTTAAAGCTCTATCTTTTCAAGCAGCCTATAAATTAGAATTTAAGTTTATGCTGTATAAAGCCTAAGAGATGCGTTTTCTTTGAATTTATGACATTGCACTAGTCCTTTCCCTTAAAAAATATTAGTTCATTTTCATATTCAGGCTTATATCCTGTCTCATATTCAGGCTTAGTCATCCTCTTCATTAAAAGACTGATGAAAACAATTTTTAAAACACTAGAGATAGAAATTGCCTTAATGTATAGTGTTGGCCTTTCAAATGCCAACAGTCCATGTGGTAATTCTGAAAACATGTGAAGAATGATACAAGGCTTTGTTTGCACCATGTGAGGGATAACATCTTGTGAATTATGCATGAGAACAGAGAAGGAGGAGCTTATTCTCAGGGTTAGGACAGGTACAGAAAAAATTTATAAGAGTAAGGATTTGAGCTGAGTTTCAAAGAAAGGGGTAAGACTTAGGAGTAGAGTAGGGCAGAGTACATCATGAGAAACGCTGGGCTGGAGGAAGCACAAGCTGGAATCAGGATTGCCAGGAGAAATAGCAATAACCTCAGATATACAGATGACACCACCCTTAGAGCAGAAAGTGAAGAAGAAAAGTGAAAAAGTGATGAAAGTGAAAGAAGAAAGTGAAAAAGTTGGCTTAAAGCTCAACATTCAGAAAACAAGATCATGGCATCTGGTCCCATCACTTCATGGGAAATAGATGGGGCAACAGTGGCAGACTTTATTTTGGGGGGCTCCAGAATCACTGCAGATGATGACTGCAGCCATCAAATTAAAAGACGCTTGCTCCTTGGAAGGAAAGTTATGACCAACCTAGACAACATGTTAAAAAGCAGAGACATTACTTTGCCAACAGAGGTCCATCTTAGTCAAGGCTGTGGTTTTTCCAGTAGTCATGTATGGATGTGAGAGTTGGACTAAAAAGAAAGCTGAGTGCTGAAGAATTGATACTTTTCAACTGTGGTGTTAGAGAAGACTTTTTAAGAGTCCCTTGGACTGCAAGAAGATCCAACCAATCCATCCTAAAGGAGATCAGTCCTGAGTATTCATTGGAAGGACTGATATTGAAGGTGAAACTCCAATACTTTGGCTATCTGATGTGAAGAGCTGATTCATTGGAAAAGACCCTGATGCTGGGAGGGATTGAGGGCAGGAGAAGGGGACCACAGAGGATGAGATGGCTGGATGACATCACCAACTCAATGGACATGAGTTTGAGTACAAACTCCGGGAGTTGGTGATGGACAGGGAGGCCTGGCATGCTGCAGTCCGTGGGGTCACAAAAAGTCAGACATGACTGTGGGACTGAACTGAACTGAGGGCTGGAGGGAACATTATGAGTTAATGATGTGTGTTGAGGATTTAGAGTTCAAACCCAGAGTACATTAACATAACCCCTTTAACCTGAACCGAAGACAATTGGCTGCTAGAACTTGGGCTTTGAAGTTTAATTATTCTCCTATTGTTTGATAGTTTATGTGTAATTTTTTACTATTTTAAATACATTGCTGCCTAGTATGTCCACATTCTTAAGCTTAATTTTAAGCTACACTCCTTCCAAACTACACTTTATAAATTATAAAGAGAAAAAACTTTACTTCTTTATTAGGAAAGGAAGATCCTTCCCACCAAGCTAATTAATTGTTTTAAGAGAAACAGAAATTCAGTGACTATTGAAATATATCCAAAAGTGTATTAAAAGTTGTCCACTGATCACACACACTTTAGTTAAAATTAGGGAAATGCTACAGGTTTAGTAACCAGTTGGTAAAAACAACAACACTGAATTTGGGAAATTAAGAAGCTGATTTCTTATGTAAGAAATCAGAGTAGATGATTTCCAAGGACTCTTCCAATTTGTTGGTTAAAAGGCAGCTTTATGATTAAGACCTTTTAGATGACCATTTCATTTGACCAGGTTGTGAGTAGTAAAAACTTTAAACTACAGTAGTTGAAATAGAATGGGCAAAGAAAAGACAACAGATAAGCACATAGTCTTCTGAGGAAGCCTGGTGACTGAATATTGGCTAAGAAAGCAAGTGAGGAGATGGAATAATTTAAGAGTTTTTGTTTTTTTTTTTTAATTGAGGATGTTTATGAGGAGGATGATAGAATTGTCAGAACCAAGAAATGTCCAAAAAAGATACACTGATCTTGGAAAGAGATAATTTGTTTGATTTTGATTTTTGACTACAATTTTTTATTATGTGGTGCTCTTGCAGGAACATTATGGAGCTGTTTTTAAAGCAATTAGATGTTATATATTCCATATTTTGGGTAAAAAGATAAGATAGTGTCACAAGGAACTGAGAAATAGAAAAGTCTTTTCTTCATCTCTCTGTACTATCATCCTCCAACACAGTGCCTTACATCTAGGTACTTGTAAATATTTAGGTTTAATTGTTTCCAGACTTGAAATTGAATAAAAGAATTTTGAAAAAGATTCTAAAATTTAGAAACTTTTTGCTGTAAAGTTTAATACAGTCAAAAGAGTGTATATAATGCATTTCAGTGTAATTTTACCTGTTTTAAAATTTACATAAGTAGGTTTATTCTCTGGGTATTCTGTAACTGGCTTCTTTTGTTCAGTATTGTGATTTTTGAGATTCATCCCCTATTGGGTTTTTTTTTAATTGAAACCTGTGTTTCATCATGTGAATATACAAGTTATCCATTCCACAGTTAATGGTCATTTGGGTTCTTTTTAGTTTTTTTGCTGTTAATTTGTTTAGTTTTGGTGGGTGTAAAAGGTATTTATTATGGGTTTAAATTGTGTTTATCTGATTATGTATTGTTATATGCTTGTTGGCCATTTGTGTTTCCTCTTTGAAATTACTGTTTGTGTCTTTTATCAGTTTTTTCTATGGGGTTGATCATCTTTATAATTTTCTTGATGTTCTTATGATATGCTAGATACTAATGTTTTTTTGGTTGTGTTACAGATATCTTGTCCCAAGTTAGTGGCCTGTCTTTTCATTCTCTCTAGGTATCATTTGATGAAAAAATATTCATTTCAGTGTCGAAATTATCATCTTTTTACTTTTGTGTTTTTGTGTGCTTTTTCAAGAAATCCTCCTCTGTTTCAGGGGCATAAAGATATTGTCATATAGTTTTGCCTTTCATGTTTTTTTTTTTTTTTTTTACTGTGGTTATGAGATAGCGTTTCAGTGTTACTGGGTTGTGGTTATTTTTGCTTTTTGTATGGATGACACTTGTTCCAGCATTATTAGAGAATGTCTGTCCTTTCCCAGTCTACAATACCCATTTTGTCTTAACTCAAACTTACACAGATGTGTTTCTAGCTTTTCTAATTTGTTCCTGGGTTCTGTTTAATACCTACACCAGTACAGCACTGTCTCAGAAGCCTCAGTATCTATCTGATGAGGCAAGTCTCTTCATCAGTGTCTTGGCTGTTCTTGGCTGTTTGCTTTCCCTTTATAAATTTAGATTCAGCTTGCAAAGAATGAAAAACTGTTGCAATTTTTATTGGGATTACATTGAATCTGAATCAGTTTGAAAGGAATTAACATTTTTTTTAATATTCTGACTTCCTATTGAAGAACATTTTATAGCTATCTGTATTAGTTGGGCTTCCCTGATAGCTCAGTTGGTAAAGAATCCACCGGTAATGCAGGAGACCCCAGTTTGATTCCTGGGTCGGGAAGATCCACTGGAGAAGGGATAGGCTATTCAGCTGGTAGAGCATGTGCTTGCAGTACGGGAGACCTGGGTTCGATCCCTAAGTTGGGAAGATCCCCTTTAGAGGGGAAAGGCTACTATGCACTCCAGTATTCTGGCCTGGAGAATTCAGTCCATGGGGTCACAAAGAGTCAAACACAACATTGAATTTGAATCAGTTTGAAAGGAAGTAACATCTTTTTAATATTCTGACTTCCTACTGAAGAGCATTTTATACCTCTTTGTTTTAGTTAGTTCCTCTTTAATTTCACTTAATAGTTTTATGTTTCCTTCATAAAGGAATTGTGTAATTTACTAAGATTTAGTCCTAATTTTGATGCTATTATTAGTGAACAGTTTTAAAGATTTTTATCAGCTTTGTCTAGAAATACAAATGACTTTGTTAATTTTGTAACCAGTATTCTTGCAAGTATTCTTAAATAATTTTTTCATAGTTTTTTGGGTTTCTACATATATGATATCTGTAAATGATTCTTTTCTAATCTTTATGCTTTTTGTAAAAGTGGGGTGTAGTCGGTGTACAATATTATATAAGTTTCAGGTATACATAGTGATTTACAATATTTAAAGATTATACTCCATTTATGATTATTACAGTCTTTATGCTTTGTGAATGTTGGATTTTATGATTGCTCTTTCCATACGTCAACACGTATGGATTTTACTTTTTTCTCCGTAAGTCTACTTGTGTAATTAATTACTACTTTTTGTGACATTAATACAAACTCATTCCTAGAGTAAGCTTAACTTTTTGCATTGAGTATTAACCTTTTAATATATTACTGGGTTCAGTGTGCTAAAAGATTTTGAGGATTCAGGTGATATATTTTGATGATTGAACTTGGCCTGAAAAATCTTTTCTGAAACTCTTCTTGTCTGGTTTTGCTTTTAAGATTATGCCAGTCTAATAAAATGAGTCTAATAAAAAACTATCCTTTTTATATTTAGGATAGTTTAAAATCAAAATTATATTTCTCCTAATTGTATAGGAGGATTTACATGTGAAGTCATCTTGGCCTACTGTTCATTGTGGGAAAATTACTAATAACTGGTTAAATTTTCTTCATGGTCTGTGCTTATTAGATTTTCTTTGTCTTCCTGAGTCAGTTGGTAAGTTGACTTTTTCTAGAAATTTATAAATTTTATGTAAGTTTTCAGGTTTATTGCCATAAAATTTTCATGAGGTTCAATCTCTAGGCTCTTTTTTTTAAGGTTTGTTAAGTTTATCTTTTTTTGTCTTTTATTTAGTCTTGTGCATCTTTTCAAAGAAACAGTTTTTAGCATTGCTTATCTTTTCTATTTTTGATTATATTAATTTTGTTCTTAAGACTTCTTCCTTTTCTACTTTATTTAGATATAATTTTTTATAATTTTAAAAGTGGTTTGCAGGACTTTATTGAATTATATACAACTTATTTTTGGAATATTTAAGTATCATTATTTCTTATTTGACTTAATAAATTAGCAATATGTTATTTTTCTAAATGCCATTGGTTTTAACATTAAAAAATCCTTTAAAAAGCATAGTATATCCATATGCATTTTATCAGAAATTCCTAAATCAAATAAATGTACCCATTTAGGCACGCGGAATAAAAGATGCTACAGAAATCATCTTTGAGATGTCAAAAGACGAAAGAAAAGATTTCTACAGGACTATAGCATGGGGTCTGAACCGGCCTTTGTTTGCAGTTTATAGAAGAGTGCTTCGCATGTACGATGACAGAAACCATGTGGGAAAGTATGAAAACTTGTAATACTGCATGTTTTCATGTAACTTAGATGGGAAATATTTAAGGAACTATCATTTTGAAACTAAAATTATGATCAAAGCCTAATTGGAGACAGTTACAAATTACTGTTGAGCGATGTTAGTATTTTTATTCTCCAAGTACATGTAAATATGGTGAAATCTCATTACAGTAAGAATGTAATTTCTCTTTTAGAAATTAGAATCTGAAATGCCTTATATAGGTTTGATTTGAGACTTAGCTCAGTTAATATTAAGACATCAAAATCTGCTTTTGAGTAGTGTTAAAGAAAGTATAAAAGTAGTTAAAGATTTAGGAGATGTAATAAAAACTTTTAAATTCATTGGTAATGTTTTTCCTATTCATTTTTATAGTATAACATTTCCTAGGGCAGTCAGTGACTTTTTTTTTTTTTTTTTTTAATAAAAGCAGAACAGAAAATAACTAAATTTATGGATATAATGCATGGATTTCTGTCATAGATAATATCCAAAGGAAGCCTTCATATCTTCAATGCAATGATAATAATGGTGTTATTGACATATTTTAAATTTCTCACTGGGAATTTTAGATGATAGTAGTATGGCGTATTAGATACTGCTTTTAAAAAGAACATTGCATTGGTTATGTTGAGTACTTCCTATTAAAAAAAAGTCTTGACTTTGGAGCAAGAATATATCAGTTGTCCATGAGTGGGTAGGGAAAGAGAACTTGAATTTTTTCAGTGACTTGTAAGAGTTTTGACCATAGATTTTCATTTTAGCTCCAGTTTACCATGTCATCATCTTTCAGAATACCCATGGTATTGAGTACCTGAATCTAACTTGAAATAACACAAGTGTTAGGCAGCATAGGAGAAAATACGTTTTAAATGTTGAATTTTCCTAGAGAAAATTGTTACAGGGCTAACTTTTATTAATAGCTTGAAATATTTGTTGTTTTTCTTTTAAGGAAAAAAAAGCATGAATTTTTATTAATCTACTTAGGAATTGATTACTTTAAAAATATTATGAATAGCCAAGTGATTAACATTTGGCTCTCTAAGTGAAATTCTGATTTATATTAAGGCTTTTAGCATTCTTTAATTGATCTTTTAAAAATTTCTTTAAATTTCTAGATATACACCTGAAGAAATTGAAAAGCTCAAGGAGTAAGTTTGACTTTTTTTTTTCCCATTAATTCTGATAGTTGAGTTTTAATTTTCTTTTTGAAATATTTTGTGTTTTCTAAAATTTTACTTTGAAAACATCAAGAGATTATTGGTAGACTGGTATAACTTAATCCTGCTGTTAAGCAAAGTTGACCATATAAAGATCTTATCAAATCCATAGAGTAGCCATGTCCATAAATTCAGTCTTCTCTTGTTGTCCTTAGACCACTAATAGGGGTTACAAAAGAAATTAGATGGCCATTCTTGGTAACCTGAAGACTAAATTTGGGGAACTTACATAACCAGGACCAACACCAAGGTTGTGCTAATGGCTTAGTTTAGAATGATTTAGAGTTGGCAGGTCTTTCACTGACTATCTGGACTGACTACTTTATACAGTCTTATTTTGTAGGACACATAATTTGGGGACCATAAAGTATGGGTTAACTGATTGTGTTGATCATGAAAGGAAAAAAAAGAAAGGCTGATCCAGTTTATGATAATAAGAACTTGTGAAATTTTTCAGGTGTCTGAGAAGAGCTTGTTAGGAGTACTCAAAAGGGAAAAATCTGGGGATTGCCTGGGATATTATGTCAGTAACCTGAGGGGAAATTTGGTCTTTTTTGAACACATATCCAAGTTACTTATTTCTTCTCTGACCCAGGAAAAAGGCAATTGCTGCCTGTTTTTTTTCACCCACAGACAACTGTGGACCCCAAAAAAGGCCACACTTTCAAACTTTGGCTCTCAAAGTATTGCTGCCCACCACTTCCAAACCAGTCAAATGGGAAGAAGAAGAATGAAGAATAAATGATGAAATTAAAAGGGAGAAAACAGTTGAACCAAATGCTGATTGGCAGACTCTTGTTTTAGGCTCCGGATAAAGCATGGCAATGACTGGGCAACAATAGGGGCGGCGCTAGGAAGGAGTGCCTCTTCCGTCAAAGATCGGTGCCGACTGATGAAGGACACTTGCAACACAGGTACTGTGAGCACCACTGTTCTCTGTCACCATTCAGCCCTCCAGCCCCTTCACATACTTCCTTCTCTTCTGTTGTGGAAAGAGCTTTACTACTCATTAAAGTTTAGATTTTTTCTTCTAGTGCCCTTTCTTTTCAACTAGACCCAACTAATCCTTTATTTTTGAGCTTTGTGTAGGAAGGTGATATTTTCATAGGGACACATCTCCTCAGCTTCAAAGGTTTTATTTAGGTCTAGCATGTTTCCGTTTTGTAGCAATTCAAAACTGCTCCAGGTAGGAAAGTATTTTTGTCCTATACAGATACTTTTCAAGCATATATGCAGGAAGTAATTTTAAGTGCCCGTCTGACTCTTGAACTGATGTTGGCAACAGCTTATCAACTCATATTTATGAAAACCTTTAGTTCAGGCATGTCCCAACTTAGGAAGAAGCTGTGTTCCGAAGACTGTACATATTTTGCCTATTTCAAACTTGAAGAACTTTTTCAATAGAAAAAAATTGTGATTGGTATTTCAGTCCCCAGGCCAGACCACAGATACCCAGTTCATGTATACAAATTACTGATTGATGATACTGTTAAACCTAACCTTTGTGACCAACAGTAGTATTTAGGCTCTACCACCAACTCTCACTTACCTCTCTGAACCTGTTTCCTCTGTAAAATGATGAAGGTAGAAGAAATGATCTCATAGTTCCCTTTTTAGCCCTCAAATTATGTGAAGGATCCACAGCCTGTGCTCAGTCTTTCAATTAGAAATAAGTTCAGTTCTCAAGCTAGGCTTGAGCTTCCGGGGAATATATTTTTGACCTCGCCCCCTAAAGTGGAATCAGGAATGTTTCCTGCTTAACCACTCCACCACCACTATTACCTCTAAGGCAGTGAAAACATAAATTTCACCAACTCTTTATTGTATAGTGAATGAAGCAGAAATGGGAGCTTTAGGTTTACAGTGGGACCCCAGAGGTTCATGTAAAACATTGAGCATAGAAGCCTTTTTATGAGCATAATGGAAAAACATTATGGCATTCCCTGATTGCCAGCCTGAAGGAATGCTCTACCTGTTACCTTTCCTTGTTGCTATTTATTGTTTTGGATCAGGAATTTTGTCTTTTGACCACACCATGAGACAAGAGTCTGAGTTTCCCCTTACTTTTTTGCCATGCTAAAACAGGAGAGCAGGAACTAACTGTGCTTAGCAGTTGAATGAATGAATCCCAGAAAGGCAAGCACATAGCCTTTTTGAAATTTTCAGCTACTAGTAGTAAGAAAATAGAAACAGAGTGGAAGACATTTTTTAAAGGTTCTCTCTTTTGTGTTCTCTCTTTTTTTTTTTTTTTTTGCCATGTTTTTCTGCTTAAGCTTTTTTTTTTTTTTTTTTTTAAAGAAAAAGACCAAAGGGAACATGTAATATTGTTAGTGGGTTTATGGATTCAAAACAACTGAAATAGAAATATGTGTGAATACCAGTCTCAGATTTCTATTTTATCACAGCAGCTTGGAGTTGGGAAAGGAAATGGTATAAATCAAGTTTTTGTTTTTATTGAAATGAATGGGAAGCCATAGGTGTTGTTCTACTTGTCCATCCTCATTCATTCCTATAAGTAAAGGTCTCTGTTGAGCTTACTACTTCACTTCTGCACAGCAGGGAATCTTTGGTGGGACTAAGAAAAAAGTATGAGTTTCTGTGTCCATCAAGCCATCAATGGAACACTTCGCAGTTAGGACTCAGTATAACTTGAGAGAATATAATTCTTTCTAGCTATGTTTTAGATAGTTTTTCTTTCCTTAAAGAGTCAGTTGGTGCTTTCTATTAGGATTCTATATTTTCATTTGTAGTACTAAGAACCTTGTTGTTTAGTTGCTAAGTCATATCCAACTCTTTGTGACCCCATGAACTGTAGCCTGCCAGTCTCCTCTGTCTCTGGGATTTCCCAGGCAAGAATACTAGAGTGGGTTGCCATTTTCTACTCTAGGGGATCTTTTCAACCCAGGGATCAACCCCGCATCTCCTGTGTTGCAGGCAGACTCTTTACCACTGAGCCACCTGGAAGCCCACTAAGGACCTTACTGGGCTAGTAACTGTATTAGTAGTTACATACAGGTTTTCCATCTGTCATTCAGAAGTAATTCTAACAACTACTGCATATTTCCGATCAGTCCTTTGAAATACAGTGCTGAGTCTGATTTGCAAAATAAGAAAAAGGTAGCAGTGGTCATCTGGATGCTCTCCTTCTTTCAGGGAAGTGGACAGAAGAAGAAGAAAAGAGACTTGCAGAGGTGGTGCATGAATTGACAAGCACTGAGCCAGGTGACATAGTCACACAAGGTGTGTCTTGGGCAGCTGTGGCAGAACGAGTGGGTACTCGCTCAGAAAAGCAGTGTCGTTCTAAATGGCTCAACTACCTGAACTGGAAGCAGAGCGGAGGTACTGAGTGGACCAAGGAAGATGAAATCAATCTCATCCTCAGGTTTGTGTCCTAAATCTTGTGACAAAAGCTGCAGAACTGCTGTGGCTGTCTAGATTGACTCCTCTTTTGGTTTCCATAGATGCCTAATGTCGGGAACGCATCTTTTCCATAGAGAGCCACTGTTTAAAATCCTAACTATTCCATATCGAGCTCTTCTTTGTTTTGCGTTTGTTCCTCTTTTAGTGGATTTAGTGCTCGTGCACAGTACCAGATTGAAGGCGTGGAGACTGAAGTCCTCTCTCTGTCCGCAGATCAGGTATGGCGCAGGCTGCGGCAGTGCAGCTTCCCACCGTCCCCCCTCTGTGCCTCAGTCCTGGCCGAGGGGCCATGTTGAGGGTAAGAGGGCTGTCAGTCTCCATGCCGTTCAGTCTTTGGCTTCTGTGCGAATAAGATAGCCCACGTTAGTTATCTCCCACCTTCAAATTGGACCAAATTAGATGCTTCCATTTCATACATATCCAAAGATAGCTTTTAGGTAATAATCCTAAGCTTATTGTTCAGTTAGTTGGTTTAAGACTCAGTGACTCAGTGGCCAAAAATACCAGCTAGAACTTTTGTGGCTACTCCCTACTGAAAATCAAAATCCTGACAGTTAACTAGAAAACATATAGACCATTAAAACCCCAAATTTAGCTATACTATTTTGTGTTAATTGTGGGGTTTGGGGTTGCTGGTCAAGCACTGTTTTATTTTTTTATCATTTTCTTTTGAGTTTTATCTTTAATATAGCTTTTCCCCAGCTAGTCATCTTTATAAATAGTTCTTTTCTGAAAGTGAAAGTTGCTCAGTCGTGTCCAGCTCTTTGCAACCACAAAGAATTTTGCAGGCCAGAATGCTGAAGTGGGTAGCCATTTCCTTCGGGATCTTCCCAATCCAGGGATCAAACACAGGTCTCCCACAATGCAGGATGATTTTTTACTTCAGCCTGAGCCATCAGGGAAACCCAAGCCACCTGGAATGTGTAGCCTATCCCTTCTCCAGCAGATCTTCCCAACCCAGGAATTAAACCAGGTTCTCCTGCATTGCAGGCAGATTCTTTACCAGTTGAGCTACGAGGGAAGCCCCATTCTTTTCTAAGTAATTTTATTTTACAAGTGGAAGAGCTCAGATCTAGAAAATAGCATTATATAACACACTACAAAACATTATAGAACACTATACAACTAAACCTGTCCTTATTCTGTTCTAACCTTTAGCTCTTCCCTTTGCTTCACAGTTCTGGTTCTGACTATATTTATGGTTCAGCACATTGGTAGTACCATTAACGAAAGGCTATCACGGTGGTACGCCTTAGTTCTTAGCTCAGGAAGCAGGCCTGCACTCCCACGGTCCGTCGTTTCCCGTACCTGGCATCTCAGTGACACACCGTGCCATTCCCTTTATTGCCCGTGCCATCACCTGTAGTCAGAGGAGGATTCTTACGGAGAAACAAACATCTAACAGATGCTTATTTTGTAACCTGTAGGATAGCAGAGCTTGATGTAGCTGATGAAAATGACATAAACTGGGATCTGTTAGCGGAGGGATGGAGCAGTGTCCGTTCACCACAGTGGCTTCGAAGTAAATGGTGGACCATCAAAAGGCAAATCGCAAACCATAAGGATGTTTCATTCCCTGGTAATGTATTATTTGCTCCTTAAGTCCTTACCTTATCTTAAGTACTCAAGGAATTAGCGGTTAGAAGTTCTTTGCCTCGGCTGAAGAGAGATGAATCATGGTAGATTTTACTTCAACCTCTGTCCTGTTTCTTTGGGTAACAAACTTTCCTTGAGCAGAGTTAATATGATTTGTAATTCTCAAAGCACCAAGGATGGAATTACATATATTTACACACATTATTCTCACATAAACTGTGAAGAGGAAATAAATTTCACATGTGTTTTCATTGCATACAAAGATGTAAGAAATTACATTTAAATCAACTTTTATGAATTGAGTAATTTTGAATGACTTAACTGCATTATTTAGAGAAATTCTGTGGAGATTTATTTTGTAGAACAAAGGCTGGTAAGTTTCTAATTTCATTTATTGTGTAAATCTAGAGATCTTAGGTTTGCTTAAAAGTGAAGTATAGCTTACTATTCCACTTCACTGTCTGCTCTGTACTTAGGCACTGAACCAGGTAGTACTGTCTTCGATTTAGCTAACCAAATTCACTCTCACTGATACAGTGCTCCAGCTTCATTTTTGCAGAGGAAAATTAAATGCTGAGGAATTTGGCTTGATGAAAATATGATTTTTTTCCCCTAAATACCCAGTTACAAATTTATTTTGCATTTTAAAAAGTGTAGTATAACCAGGAGAGTGAAGGAATACTAATGTAACAGGAACCCAGCATCACCTAGGATGACTGATGTAGTTTATCATGATTAGTAGAGGAGCTGGCTTTACAGGAGCTCAGGTTGTTTGCATACTGCTGTTGGGAAAAGCTCAGCTGCCACTCTGGGTTGTAAGTTAGATGACAGCCTGCAGTGGCTAAAACAGTCAAGTGCCATTTGAGTCAGGGCAGGGGGTGGGTACACAATTCATTACTGAATAGAAATAAGCTAGTTAGTTTTCTTCCCAAGTAAGAATTTTATTAGGAAGCCCTAAGACATAGAAAATGTTGTATTTCCATGTCCCTTACAATGGCTATTAATGTGGCTTTGATGGCAAGAACAATATTCGGTTGTGAATTTTTTAAAAAATCTGTTTTGATAATGTTTCCAAAAATTTCCAGACAGGTTGTGGTTTTTAAATATTTTTATTATTATTTTGGTAGGATGTCATATTCTGTATACAACTATTTATTCCAAATACTTTCCCTCCTTACCCCCCACCTCCCTTGCTGCTTAGATGGTGGTCTGTCGGAGAATCAATGTTCTTTTTGTCTACCCATCTCCCTTCAGTCTTGATAAAAGGTCTTAAACAGTTACATGAAAATCAAAAAAACAACCCAACGCTTTTGGAGAATAAATCAGGACCTGGAGTTCCAAACAGTAATTCCAATTCCAGTGTACAGCATGTTCAGATCAGAGTTGCCCGCTTGGAAGACAATGCTGCCATCTCTCCAAGCCCCATGACAGCCCTACAGATTCCCGTCCAGATCACCCACGTCTGTAAGTAACCTCAGGACTCCTTGCTATTTGACCTGTGCGATTTAGTGAATGGCTCTGACACCTTTCAGTCTTCTAGAATTTTGACAGAAATTTATCCAAGTTGACGAATTAAAGGAGATCTAAGGCATTTTATGTTTATTAGCTTGATAAATATTTGCAAAGGATGAATGTGTAACACGAAAGACTGATAACCAACTGCCCAGCCATTATAAACCATTTTAAATCATCTTACTTTCTAGATGTTATAAAGAATTAATGGTTAATAGAAAACTACTTAAAATACTGTCAGTAAAGTAGTGCTCAAAATTCTCCAAGCCAGGCTTCAGCAATACGTGAACCATGAACTTCCAAATGTTCAAGCTGGTTTTAGAAAAGGCAGAGGAACCAGAGATCAAATTGCCAACATCCACTGGGTCATGAAAAAAGCAAGAGAGTTCCAGAAAAACATCTATTTCTGCTTTATTGACTATGCCAAAGCCTTTGACTGTGTGGATCACAATAAACTCTGGAAAATTCTTCAAGAGATGGGAATACCAGACCACCTGACCTGCCTCTTGAGAAACCTGTATGCAGGTCAAGAAGCAACAGTTAGAACTGGACATGAGCTGGGCACGCGGTGGACAGTCTGAAACGTAGAGCACAGCTTCTCGGCTCCGGAGCCCAGCATGGCTTCCTCATGACCCTCCTCCACGGCAACCAAAACTAAGGCACCAGATGACTTAGTGGCTCCTGTTGTGAAGAAACCACACATTTATTATGGAAGTTTAGAAGAGAAGGAGAGGGAGTATCTGGCCAAAGGGGAATCTGGGCTTTTGGGAAAAGAAGGACTCAAAGCAGGAAACATTAACATAACCTCTGGAGAAGTGTTTGAAATTGAAGAGCACATCAGTGAGAGACAGGCTGAAGTGTTAGCAGAGTTTGAGAGAACGAAGCGAGCCTGGCAAATCAACGTTTCCACAGATGACTCAGAGGTCAAGGCTTGCCTTAGAGCTTTGGGGGAACCCATCACACCTTTTGGAGAAGGTCCTGCTGAAAGAAGAGAAAGGTTAAGAAATATCCTCTCAGTGGTCGGTACCGATGCCTTAAAAAAAGACCCGAAAAGATGATGAGAAATCAAAGAAGTTCAAAGAAGAGTGTCAGCAGACCTGGTACCATGAAGGACCAAACAACCTGAAGGTTGCTAGACTGTGGATTGCTAATTATTCACTGCCCAGGGCAGTGAAACGCTTAGAAGAGGCCCGTCATCATAAAGAGATTCCTGGGACAACTAGAACCTCCCAGATGCAAGAGCTGCACAAATCTCTCCAATCTTTGAATAATTTCTGAGGTCAGATTGGGGATCATCGGCCTATCTCCTACTGTCACTTTAGTCCCAATTCCAAAATGCTGGCCACAGCTTGTTGGAGTGGGCTTTGCAAGCTCTGGTCTGTTCTGATTGCAACTTCCTTCACACTCTTCGAGGCCATAACACAATCGTGGGAGCAATCTTATTCCATCCCAAATCCACGGTCTCCTTGGACCAAAAAGACGTCAGTCTGGCCTTGTGTGCTGCTGACGGTTCTGTGAAGCTGTGGAGCCTTGACAGTGATGAACAGTGGCAGATATTGAAGGCCACACAGTGCATGTGGTCCGTGTAATGTGGCATCCATCAGGACATTTCTTAGGTACCAGCTGCTATGACCGATCGTGGCACTTAGGGGATTTGGAAGCTCAAGAGGAGATCCTGCATCAGGAGGGCCACAGCATGGGTGTGTATGACATTGCTTTCCATCAAGATGGCTCTTTGGCTGGCACTGGGAGACTGGATGCATTTGGCCGAGTTTGAGACCTGGGCATAGGACGTTGTAGCATGTTCCTAGAAGGTCACTTGAAGGAAATATATGGAATAAGTTTCTCCCCCAGTGTCTACCACATTGCAACTGGCAGTGGTGACAACACCTGCAAAGTGTGGGGCCTTCGACAGAGACGTTGTGTCTATACCATTCCTGCCCATCAGAACTTAGTGACAGGGTCAAGTTTGAGCCTATCCATGGGAATTTCTTGCTCACTGGTGCCTATGATAACACAGCCAAGATCTGGACTCACACAGGCTGGTCCCCTCTGAAGACTCTGGCTGGCCACAAAGGCAAAGTGACGGGCCTAGACATTTCTTCCACTGGGCAGCTCATAGCCACTTGCTCCTATGACAGGACCTTCAAGCTCTGGATGGCTGAACAGGCAGGACCATGGAAGGAAGGACTCAAGCCTCACTCTCCCTTTAGAGCCATTTTCAAAAGAAAGGAACTGATGTGTTTTATTCTATCATATATTTTGCCAATTACCATGTATATAGATCCTCAAAAGAATTGAATTTCTGACTCAGCTCCCACTTCAGGCAAGCAGCCCAATCTCTGAGTGTTGGTCAACCCCTTCCACGGTTGAAAAATTTTAGTTTTCATCTTCAAGCCCCTCCATGAACTTTATAGACATTGTTTTTATTAATCTTTTGTTTGAATGCCCTCTTGCTTCCCTCAAAGCACTCAGGATTTTTACTTCTTGAAACCTGGCTTTCCATTACATGGTACGTGTTTCAGAACTCCATGTGATCCAGAGAGCAAGATGGCCGTGCTCTGTGCAGGAAGCCCTCAAGTAGGGAAGCACATCTCAGTGTGCACTGGCTGAACAGTACCTGACAGAGTGAGAACCCTGAATGGAAGGCGAAGACATGGACCACAGCTGTGTCCTGGGTGACGCAGCAGAGGTTTACCTCATCCTGTTGAGTTCACTTGGAACGCTAACTGCATCGGGAAGTTCAGAACTGAGCATCTGCCTCTTCAGAAAATGTCTTCCATTTTTGCTTTGAAGTTTGGCATCCTTTGTGTTACCCCAAAGCTAGGCCATTGTGTCAAGATTCAATGAAATTTTTAGAAAGCAAAAAAAAAAAAAAAACTGGACATGGAACAACACACTGGTTCCAAATAGGAAAAGGAGTACGTCAAAGCTGTATATGGTCACTCTGCTTATTTAACTTACATGCAGTACATCATGAGAAACGCTGGGCTGGAAGAAGCACAAGCTGGAATCAAGATTGCTGGGAGAAATATCAATAACCTCAGATATGCAGATGACACCACCCTTCTGGCAGAAAGTGAAGAGGAACTCAAAAGCCTCTTGATGAAAGTAAAAGAGGAGAGTGAAAAAGTTGGCCTAAAGCTCAACACTCAGAAAATGAAGATCATGGCATCTGGTCCCATCACTTCATGGGAAATAGATGGGGAAACAGTGTCAGACTTTATTTTCTGGGGCTCCAAAATCACTGCAGATGGTGACTGCAGCCATGAAATTAAAAGACGCTTACTCCTTGGAAGGAAAGTTATGACCAACCTAGATAGCATATTCAAAAGCAGAGACATTACTTTGCCAACAGAGGTCTGTCTAGTCAAGGGGATGGTTTTTCCAGTGGTCATGTATGGATGTGAGAGTTGGACTGTGAAGAAAGCTGAGCGCCAAAGAATTGATGCTTTTGAACTGTGGTGTTGCAGAAGACTCTCGAGAGTCCCTTGGACTGCAAGGAGATCCAACCAGTCCATGCTGAAGGAGATCAGCCCTGGGTGTTCTTTGGAAGGAATGATGCTGAAGCTAAAACTCCAGTACTTTGGCCACCTCATGCGAAGAGTTGACTCATTGGAAAAGACCCTGATACTGGAAGGGATTGGGGGCAGGAGGAGAAGGGGACAACAAAGGATGAGATGGCTGGATGGCATCACCGACTCAATGGACATAAGTCTGAGTGAACTCCGGGAGTTGGTGATGGACAGGGAGGCCTGGCGTGCTGCGATTCATGGGGTTGTGAAGAGTCGGGCATGACTGAGCAACTGAACTGAACTGAACTGAAGCAAGGACATAGAGTCCCTACGATGGCACATCATTTGTAGTAATTCACCAGAAGACATACAAATGAGGAATGGATTTGAGGTGAAATGTAGAAGAAATGGGTTTTGATGAGGTCGAAAAAGATTTTCTTAAGGGAGTAAAGACCCAGTTTCCTACAGGGATTGTTTTGTTTACCTCTCTGGTGTAAACAGAGAGGCTTCCCTGGTGGCTCAGTTGGTTAAAAATCTGCCTGCGATTTGGGAGACCTGGGTTTGATTCCTGGGTTGGGAAGATCCCCTGGAGAAGGGAATGGCTACCCACTCCAGTACTCTGGCCTGGAGAATTCGATGGTCCGAGGAGGCTGGCAGGCTACAGTCATGGGGTCACAAAGAGTAGGACACAACTGACTTTCAACTTTCTCTTTTCCTTAGTCTTTGACATCTTCTTGTGCTTAATGAGATGAGAACCCAGTGAGTTATAGGGAGAGAAATTTATTTTCTAAGATCTAAGCCAAGTTGATCTACCTTTCTTTCTATTATAGAGGGACAGAAAAGGAAAGAATGAGGATAAAAATCTCAGAACCATATTATTTTTTCATTTTTATCTCACTTTTTCCCCCTACACAATGTTATTTGCCTATAGAAAGGCCATTGCTAAGAGTTTTTCAATCACTGGGTGTTCTTCTCAGTCCGGGGATTCTTGGCATTTTGAGTGGGACAGTTCTCTGTTGGCAGGGTGTCCTCCTACACACTGCAAGATGTGTAGGGTCCCCTGACATCAGCCGTAAAATGCCAAACAGTGCTTTCTAGTCAGTGTGACAGATATAGGCAACTTATATGTTTTTGTATGTACTTTATGGTCCCATTTGAGAATCTCTGGACCACTTAATTGGCATTATTAACACTGTATTTCCAGGAATTCCATGGCAGATGTTTAAATTAATTATGCTTATTCTTAAAGTTCTAATTTAAATGTGCATATTAGCTTTAGCTTTCTACCAGTATAGTAAAACATGAAGAATTTATTTTCTTTAACCCTGCTTGTTCTGTTTTATAGTCTTGAGAATTGCAAAGCAACTGGAATTACTAATCCACCACAAATATGAGAGATTCTGTTGGCTAAAAATTATTTATGCATGGAGAAAGTTATAATTATCCTTGGCTACTAGGTTGATAATACTTATTGAGTAAATAGCAAACATTTTATAAATGGTGCCTTAATATTCATTCACAGCATACTTTTTTAAGTATTAGAATAATTTTATTTCATCCAGTAAGAAAAACGGGTACAGTAAGAGTTTTACAAGACTTTTACAAGAATAAGGGTTAAAAGACTAACCCATATTCTTGGCATTTGAGCTAAAATCTCATGATTGTTTCTTTCTTTATTAGAGGTCAGGGATGCAGACTATTTAGGGCCAGAACAGTACATATATGTTAGGCTTTGCAGGCCAAGGCCAGATAGATCTTTATGGAATTTTCTATTTTTGTTTTTACACAATCCTCTAAAAATGTAAAAACCATTCTTAGCCTTGAGCCACATTTGTCCGCAGCCATAATTTGCTTACCTTTGATTTAGGTTATTTATCTGAAATCAAATTATTCTAAGTATGATCTTAAAAATCCATGAACTAGTAAGAAAAATAACAGAAATTAAGTGCATTTCTCTTAAACTGAGAAGTATTATAGTCAGAATGTAATAAACAATAAATGTTATACATTAGAAGTCAATTTCAAATCATTTTCCACATGGATGTACCTACAAGTGGGACTGAAAGCACCAAAAGAGCTCACATTTCTTCTAGTTTGCGTAGTTCTGTATAACCTTGAGCAGATACGATCTAGTCTGCGCTTCAGTTGACATACCTGTCCGATCTCTAAAGTGCTGTTCATTTGCCCAGTACAGTCATCTGAAACAATACTGTATGTATTTAGTGTTTTTGATCTTTACAACTACTGTATGAGATAGAGAGGGCAAGTAAAGTCTCTGAACATTAGTTTAGATTAAAGTAAGTTATTTGCCTGGATTTACATTGCCAGAAGTGATGTCACTAGAACTAAAACCTACTGTTCTGGGACATCTCTATCTTCCAAACATCTATACCATCTTACCAAAAAATACAGGAAAACTTAGCATTTTATCAAGTTCCTGTATCTTTGCAGGCTAGCCTTAGTGTATTCCTCTTTCTTACTAACATTAGAAATATCTTACGATCTATGCCAGGGTTAGCAAATTTTGTCTCTGTCGTAGCTACTCAACTGCCCTTGTAGTGCAAAAGCAACTACAGAAAATACATAACCAAGTAGGCTTGACTGTGCTCCTATAATACTTCATTTATAAAAACTGGTAGTGAGCTGTATCTGACTGTGAGTCATGGTTTGCTGACCCTTATCTGTGCCATCCCAGACAGATCCATTAGATTTCTTATCTCTTATTAAGTGATTGTGGGTTTCCAGGCCAATTATTCGATTTGAAATTGCCCTCCTAATTAATTGAATACACTAAGGAAACTGAAATTTAGAAAGTGTTTTATTTATTGTCCTTGTTCTTACCGCAGCTTCAGCAGACTCCACTGCTGCTACTGTTGACTCGGAAACAATAACACTAAACAGTGGAACACTACAGACATTTGAGATTCTTCCAGTGAGTAACTACTTTAAAAAGCCACATGATGTATAAGATCAGTTGGTATCAGTTTTAGAAATATTACATAAGCAAATGAAATATAAAAATTAACCTGATTGTCAGTAAGTATAACTATATCCATGATGGAAGCCAGATGGTTAGAAGACAACATAAATCAGACTTCTACTTTTTATAATTAATTTTAGTCTTTCTTTTTTCAATCTGATATAAACCAATAACATCTTTTTCTTATATAGATGAAAATGACAATGCTAACACGTAGGGTACATGCTATGTATTTTTATCGAGTTATAAACAAGTTCATATTGGTTGAGGAAAAGTTCATGGAATGAATTATTTTACAGAGTAACACTGCAATAGCCACTGAGGATACAGGATTTAAAAGTCTTGGTCATAAATGATGTAGCCACTTAGGCAAAGAATCTTGCAGTCCCTTAAAAGGTTAAACATACATAGTTACCATATGACCTACCAATTCTAATCCCAGGTATACCTAAGAGAAATGAAAACATTACGTCCACGTAAAAACTTGTACATGAATGTTCATAACTAAAAAGTAGAAATAATCTAAATGTCCATCCACTGATAAATGGGTAAATAAAATGTGTTATAGACATACAAATGATTATTTGGCAGTAAAAAATATGCCACCATAAGGATGAACCTTGAACCTTATGCAAAGTGAAAGAAATGGGACACAAATATATAGTTCAGGGCTCCCATTTGATACATCAAAACTAGGCAAATCTGTAGACAGAATATAGATTAGATGTTAACTATGCTAAGAGATGGGATATGTCTGCTAATTTAAATGTAATTTCTCTGTGAGGGGGTGAAAATTTAAAAACAGCCCCAGTTCTTTGCCTGATTTCTAAAATAGGTAAACCCAAAATTATTGGCTCAGTTTTTGTGAAGAAAATATTTTATTTAAATGATGTCAAGATTTCTTTGCTGTGAAAAATATAAGGAGTATTAGTGCATGAGTTTATTTATATCCTATACACAGCCAAATCTCATAATGGCCCACAGAGCAAAAGATTCTCTTTTGGAACTTCTTCTAGGCTGCTTGCTTAACCTAAGCCTCGGTTTCCTAATTCAGTGGTCTCCAAAATAGAGTTGTAAAAGAAAGTCATTTGTCACAGGTAGAAAACAGAAATTTGTTTTACCTTTTTTTTGCCACCTTCCCCCTGGCCAAATAAATAATGTATACACATATACTTGAGGTACGTGTTCAGGTTTTAACTTATGAGGTCACATTCAAAGATTTAGAGACGTCTGTCCTAATTTACTAATAAAGCATAATAGTGCCTCAGCTCTAAAAATGTATAAGCATTAAATGTATTTAAGTATATTAAAATATGCATATATGATATACATGTACCTATAAAGTATTTACTATACCACCTGATGATATGTGATGAATAAATACAACCTTTAGAAAAAGTCAGCTTTCACTTTTATGAAGAGGGAGAGAGAGAAGTGAGTTAATCCCTGGTGTGTGCCAGGCACCATCACAATCATTTCTAATCCTCAACAAACTTTTCTGTGAGAAGTAGTTATTATCCCTGCTTTCGTGTTTAAGAAACCTAGATTCAGTGAGTCAGGAGCCAGTAGAGCTGCTGTGGAGGAAGTCCACAAGACCGCATCAGACTAGAGACCAGGATTTAGGACCTTCATCTCCAGCTCGAGGTGCACATGCTCTTCCTTCAGAGTTTTAGGGTAAACCAAACTCACATTACCATGGAGAAGCTTATGGTTGTGAAACGTGTGTTGCTGTTCGGTAGTTTTGTTACACTTCCATAAAACATCTCAATATACTATCAGTTAAGCAGTTTTCAATTAGGAATTTTTTTCTTTCAGCAGAAGACTAATTGCTATTTCTGTACATTTTCTCCTAACATAAAAATTTTCTAAAATTATACTATGAAAAAAAATCTATTCAAGTAAGTAAACACTGCCATAGTGCCTTTTCAAAGATGTGAAGGTTTTTAAGTGGGAGACTGCTAGGTTTTATGTGCTACAGAGAAAGGATAAAGAGGGTGTGCTGAGTTACTGCTCTGGAAACAGTGGTTTATGAGGCAGTGTCTTAGACTGAAATTGAGCTGAAACCAGACCATAGACACAGAGGGCGTGAAGAGTAGACTCAAGGCCTTGCCTCTCTGTTAAACCTGCAAGCTGAGAAATGACTTACAACACATAAATAGTCCAGAATATTATGCTTTTTATTTTATTATTTGCATCCTCATGATTGGTATCAAGTACATTTGTGGCTAGTAAAGTCCCCATTTTGGATGTAAAGCTAGACGTAGTGAGCACTAAGTCTGCTTACTGAGTGGTATGATGCACTTGTGTTGACCTTATTTTTCTTTTTCCTTTAGTCTTTCCATTTACAGCCCACTGGCACTCCAGGCACCTACCTGCTTCAGACAAGCTCAAGCCAAGGCCTTCCCCTCACTCTGACTGCTAGTCCCACAGTCACCCTGGCAGCTGCTGCTCCTGCTTCTCCTGAACAGATCATTGTTCATGCTTTATCTGTATGTCATCTTACATAAATTTCTTGATTTTTCTAATTTCTGTAGAAAAGACTGGCTAAACTGATGATAGAACTCATATCTTGGGGGAGGAGGGAGATAAATTTTGAGCTCCGAGACTTCAGGACCTGTTAGGGACCAGAATTAGTTGATACATAATATTAAGAGCCAATACTATTGTAATCCATGGATTTAAACTATTCTACCACTGTTACCCCAGGAGCATGTTTTACACCTTCACTGGGGTAC